>BSBN01000765.1:0-1416698 GCA_027924645.1 Cunninghamia lanceolata | reverse complement strand
CTTTTTCTCATCCTTCATATATTTTACCTCTTCCTTCAAATCCTTAATCTCTGAGAGCAATGCCTCCCTGTCTATTGGTAAAGCCTCTGCAATCTCTACAAGAGCTGGAACACTCTGAACTAAGGTGCCTGGAGCCAACAACATATGCTCCTTACATTTATTCATTTCTGACAAGGCTTGCCCATACTTCAATAGAAGTTCATCATAATCTTTTTGTAATTTATTTGTGACAGCCTCAAAAAATTGGGTTGTATGAACACTCAAGCTTGCAGCTTGAGGAGATAGAGTTTTTGACACTCTCTTTATTATCACATCCCATGTCAATTCATTGAAGCCTGCCCTTGGCTTATTATTGTTTTGGGCCAACGCCCATATTGCCAGGCTTTCAAATTTGGGATTAAACCTTGCACCAGAGAGTGCTTTATCTACTTGGTCTTTTAATATATCTATGCCCATTCTCTGGACAGTATCAAAAGCAATTGCATCTGCTAGAGTCCAATGTGGAAGTAGCATCAAACCACTCTTTGCTACCAAGCCTCTTCCTTCATCAGGGGTCATTCCACTGATATCCTGACCTACTTCATTCAACACCCTCTGAGTTATCTCTTCATACTTTTCTGGATCAGCTCCTCCCTTGGCTTCCTCTACCCTCTTCTAAAACTCTTCATTCCTTGCTTTCAACACATACCCCTTAAATTCTGGGGTATTGCTAAAGGCATCATCTTCTAGGAATTGTGTACAAGCCAGCACTCTAATGTCCTCTGTATCCACATGATTATCAGCAAGTGATCTACTTAATCTATTATCAAGGGAGGCATAAGGCCTTATTCTCATAGGTGAATTCACCTGTTGGGAAATTTCTTGTTCTTGTTCATTTGTTTCCTCCTCCAAGTCTATCAATTCTACTTCCTCTTCATGCTCCAAGTCAATGCTTTTCACTTTCTTGGCTGGAGGTGTATCAGGAGACTCATGTCCTCTTCTATATGGCTTGAATGGAGCATTTGAGTCTCTGACGTATGTTGGCCTTTCTTCTCATGGAGGAGCTTTTGCAATCAGAGTTTCTACATGAGCCAAAATTCTCTAAATTCTTACTATGGGGTCATTCTCATCTGCAAATGCCCCTGGATATGTAGGATTAAAAAATTTTCTCATTCTTTCTCCTTCCGTTACTGCTTCTCACCTTCCCCTCAAAAAATAAATTTCTTCCATTGTGGCAGAATTTCTTACTACATCCTCATCAAATAAGACCTGGTGGGTGAATTCGGGCCTTTTGATGCCAAGCCTCACTCTGTTAATGAATCCTTCTAGGTCAAACACCCTTGGCTGCTCCAACCCTATCCTGTAGACTGTCAATACCAACTCAATTTTATCCAGAGCATCCTTATTAGTGGCCCAAACATCACAAAACTTGATAGAAGTGGGGAAGAAAGACCCCTTCTTTTGCAATCTCACATGCTCTTTGTCTAACTCATTCAATTGCCTGATGATTTCTAAATATATAATTTTCTTTGGCACATATTTTGGAAATATATATGGGGCAACGTTGCTCCCATAAATTCTAATACATGTAGTATCAATATGAAGAAACCAATCTCCCCAGTTGTGTTGAATTCCCAACTCAAGGGTTCTATCTAGTGACCTCAAGAAATCCAGCACAACCTTTGGAACCCTTTCACCTTCAAATTCTAGGAAACCCAATAGCTTCTTGACAAAATGCTCCTCAAAATTACATAGTTTGCATCTACACAATGCATATCTATCATATGAGTTGACATCTGGACAGGGAATAGAGTACCATCATGGTCAACTTCTCTAACATGCAAAGCTTGATGCCACATTCCTGATACAACATATAAAAACATATGGCACATGATTGAATACCAATTAAACTCCACCTTTGCATCCACAGTATACAGATTATTCTTAATCTTCATCAACTAATTATGCATTTTATCTGCTATGTAAGTTGCATAATCAAAGGCCTCTGTTGTTGAAATGTCTTGTACATTAGTAGCTATCATCATCATATGGACCGGAATCTTATCTAATGCATCCCTTCCCAACACATGACACAAAGTATGATATGTTTTCACAAAATAGTGCATAAATTGAGAAACATCAAAGGGTTCATCTTCCTTGTTTGAGATTTTAACCAATTTTCCATCAATTCCCCTTGGTCTATGCTTAGGCAGCTTGAATGCTCTATATGCACGCTGAACCCTTTTGTAGTCGTCTTTCAAAGCATTGAGATCAATCTTTTTATTTGCAGCAGGGTTGATGCCAAATACTTTTATGATGAATGCTTTTGTAGTCCTAATCATGATTGCATTATTTCCTACCCTGACAGCCCTAGACCCAAGATCATACCTCTGTGCAACTGCCCTTACAAAACCTGGGTTTATGAACACATTAGGGCACATTAACTTTGCCAAATCCAAATTATAAGCATTACAAACAGGGGCTTTGTACTCCCTCCTATCATATCAATGTTTAAATAGGATCCATCCTAGCACAGGTAATTGAGCATCCCGACATCTAGAGCATAGGTCCAATAGTTTGTCATTCGGCCCACTGGGACCATGCACATTTATGGGCCTTCTTGAGGACCCGAGCAGCTAAATCATCAAGTCTTCATCCAAACCCCTTTTTGAAGTTGAAGGCTGGCTAGTTTGACGCATTTTGAAACAATTCTTTTCCAAACTAGGGGTTTCTTTTTTAACAATGCTCAAAAGACAACAACTTCAATTGAAATAAATGTAGTTGGCAAAGATTTAACTTACTGGTTTTAACTGCAAAAGATTAGAATTTCAATATTTCTTCGACCCAATGCTCGCTACGCGCAAGAATTCTCTTCATGCTTGTGAAAAACCCTTACCTTCTACTTTAATTAGGCTTACAGATTAGGGCTCACCTCACTACTATGTGTCACTTCGGCCATTACTACAAATTTGTGACACAGGGGTGGTGCCAAACGTCTACACAAAAAGTTTGAATTCGAACCATCGATAGAATCTTCAAACTGTGAGATCAATAGTTGTGAATCAATTGCCAGATTTGAAAATCTAAACCTTTATGTGAAAAACCAACAACCAATCAAATTACTTCACCTCGGATGCTCTTTTTGCTAACTTTTCTTCCTTTTTTGTCCTACGTGGCCACGTGGCATCATTCCGCGGCCACACAATAACAAGTGGGCCACCTCCTTTTAACTCTGTGGGAGTGCACTAAGCCTTCCATGTGGGTTCGCTTATATAAGCCTTTTCCTTCCTTCCAAAAACAGGCCACGTGTCATCATCTCGCATCCACGCATAAAATCTTTCTTGTAGACAAGATTCTTCTACGACACTATGCTACTATCCGATCCTTATCGGCCCCATCTCTTCACTTCATCCTTTGACACCTGGCACAATCTGCTTCATTCAGCTAAATCATTGATCTTATGGCCATAGGCCACGATATACTTTACACCTGTCCTCATTTCACAGCCGCGCGGTGGAGATATGATGTCAGCATCGGCGATATACAGGCTTGCGATATCCTGCCATGTGGCACCTTTGGGCCCCTACAAAGACTTAGGACTTAAGAACTTTATAAGGAACATGACTTTGATGGGCAACAAAGGGTAAACACTAGGTCTTGGGGCTAGTTAACTCACGATATTAAAGGCATCAAGTCATAATTTAAACAATTGGAAACTTAGGCTAGGCAGTCAACGATGGATTATAACATAAAGTAAAGATATGACCACAAGATTTAGGGTTTTAAAGGGAAATAGGAAAACACTTGATAAAAACTGACTCAAAACCCTAAAACCTAGACAAGTACCACCATTGACCACAAAGATTTTTCCCCATTTCAAACAGCAAAAATGCCAAAAAATGTGATTAAAACCTGCAAAAAAATGCAAATAAAATCACGTTGATTTTGATGCCAAAAAAAATCATGAGACCATAGCTTGTTGCTTACTATTATGCTTTGATAGATTTTTTCCAAGGATCCATAGCTTGTTTTAAATCACCTGTTTTAGGCTTTTATCCATAGCAGCAAGGCAGTGAACTGTTTGATAAAATGCTTTGGTAGACATGTATGAAAAATGTGGTAGCATAGACAAGGCAATGAACTTTGGAAAAAATGCCTCAAAGAAATGTGGTCTCATGGTGATGGAATGCCATGAAGAATGCCATGACAAGCGAATTGTTATGGATTGTCATGGCATTCCATCACTATGAGACCACATTTCTTTGAGGCATTTTTTCAACCAGTTCACTTCCTTGTCTATGTTATTGCTTACTATTATGCTTTGATAGATTTTTTCCAAGCATCCATAGCTTGTTCGAAAGCACTTGTTTTAGGCTTGTAGCCATAGCAACAAGGTAATGAACTGTTTGATAAAATGCTTTGGTAGACATGTATGAAAAATGTGGTAGCATAGACAAGACAGTGAACTGTTTGAAAAAATGCCTCAAAGAAATGTGGTCTCATGGAATGCTATGACAAGAAAATGCAATTGGCAGTTGCTCCTAGTTATTAGTTATGCAATGTGAAGTAATTGCATAATTGCTTAGGTTGACTTTGTAAAAACTATATTGTAATTGAAATTTTGTCATCTATCAACATCTAGTTATTAGTTATGCAATGTGAAGTAATGCTTTGAGTTGAAATATGTGCAATGCAATGTAATCAACAATTTGAATATAAACTACAAAAATCTATTTTTTATATTTCATTAGTTAAACTCTCTATTTTATTTGCTCTGTATAACTCTATTGCTATGGAAATGCCTTTCAATTAAAAAATAACAGTTTTTGTCTCTTAGTCTACAATTTTTCACATTTTTTTAAAATCTGATTTTTTCCCAATTTTTTCAAAAAATCTTGAACTTTTGGTTTGCCAAATTTTTCCCCAAAATATTTTTGTTGCTATGTGTAGAACATTACAGATGGATCAACGTCGAAGGTTTACTATGGATCAATACCATGCATTTGATGAGAGAGTAGCCGATGAGAGGGAAATGGACAAATATCCATGTCCATGTAATGACTGTCTTGGTGGAAAGGTGATAAAAATAAATCTGATTTATCGACATATGATAAGATATGGGCATAGTGGTATAAGCCCTTGGGATTACAATTATTATGAAGATATGATAGAATTACAGAGTGTGAGAGATGAAGAGGCAACAAACATAGATGAAGTGGCACCAAACATAGATGAAGAGGTAGCAATGTTAGACGAAGGGTTTGAAGTTGATAGAATGTTGAATGAGGGTCTAAATGATGATTGGGCCAAGTTGATGGAGGATGCTTTAAAGCCTATGTATGCTAATTGCAAGTTAAGTCATTTGACAACAATCCTTCAAATTCTTAACTTGCAAGTGGTGTTTGGTTGGACAAATGAGAGTGTAGATCAGTTATTGGCATTATTAAGTTCCTTGTTACTGTTGACCTATTTTTCCTCTGTCTAGAGTTAAATAGTTCACCGTGTATTTTCCTTGAAAATCCTTTAGAAATGTCCCTACAGGCTTAAATCCTTCAAATAATTATGCTATGCCTTATCAAAAAATCCTAAAATCTCATCTTGAGAATCTTTGCAAAAAACCCAGAAAAACCCAGAAATCTTTTAACTTCAAGTATTTTCTATCGCTAGGATTTCTTAGTTTCATGCTTGTATTTCAATATGCATTTTTGAATGTATATTTGGGTATACATTCTCCATTGTATGTTTAGAACATACATTCGCAACATGCAAGGCCAATATACAAAGATAATATGCATCGGGCACATACAAAGAGATGCATCCAAAAGCCTTTGTATATCGAAATATACAAGGTCAATATACAAATCAGTTTGTATATGCAGGGCGAAGCGTACAAGGGTGAAGGAGTAGTTGCATGTACATTGGCCGGATGTTGTAGTGGCTTGTATATGATGGGTTTGTATGTTCCCAACATACAATCAAAACATACAAGGAAAAATATACAGGGCCGACATACATTTGGTGGGGCCCGCAGAGATGCAAAGTCAAATGCACATACAATGCGATATACAAGGAAAAAGATGCAAGTCGACATGCAAAGGGCCATATACAAAGGAGAATGTATCTTGGGCACATACAAAGAAAAGATGCAAGGAGTCTTGTGCAAAGTCAACATGCAGGGGAAGGTGATTCAAAGATGGGGCCCACCGCTTGTATATTTACGATTGTATGTTTGCACATACAATCAAATATGCATTCATAATATACTAACTAGGTCTGAAGGGAGCATACATTCTAGTTGATAGTCTCCTGAGTTCTGTGGTTTGTATATTTTGCATGTATATGTGATATACAAAAGAAAGATACATCAGGGATATGCAAGGCAGACCCGAATGGGAAGTCAAATTTGACGAATTCAGCACTAGAGTCCATGACTTGCATGTATGTTGCGATTGTATATGCAATATAGAAGGGACATATACAAAGACAAAAGATACAAGGTCCGGATCCAAATGACAACCAAATACAGCTGATGATCTTTGAAGTCTGCACCTTGTATATGCGATATACAAGGCAAGGTGCAACGGCGACATACAACCCAGACCCGTCTTAAGGTTCAAAAGTGGTTGATAATCTGCTAGAGTCCACATTGTATGTATTCAGGCAATTGCATGTGCCGATATACATTTGAATATACAAAGCCGTATACAAAGGAACATACATTGGCAATAGTATATACAAGAGGAAACAAAGTAAAGGCACAAGCAGTTGTATGTATATCGCCATTGTATATTCGCATATACAATGCGATATACAAGGAAAATATGCAAGGAGGAGGATACAGGTTTCCAGCGATGCTTCTCATATTCAGCTCGGTGGCGAATCAAGTGGTGCCACATGGCAGGTGATACAAGGGCCGATTCAAAAGGTAAAGGCCCGCATTTGTATGCAGTTTCAAATGCATATACAGAGGGCATTTTCAAAGGGTCGTTTAGGCGCCAAAGGCAAAGGGATATACAAGGGATTTTCGTACATCGGTGGCTCGACTAGAGAACATCCCACAGCCTGATACATACAGGTGTTTTGTACATGCAAAGGCAGTTTTAGAGGCTGATTCAGATGGCGATATATACATAGATGCAAAACGATATATACAGATAGTTAACTGAAACTTTGACCACCTGTATCTCCTCCATTCTGGCGAATTTCCACATACTGTAAAAGGCAAAGATGCATATTTTTGTCCCCTCTTTCATTTGGCAGGGTTTTTAGGGGTTTCTGTCACTTTTCAAATTTTAGATCTGGATTTGCATGTTTTGGGCGAGTGGACGTTTTAGTGACCATTTTGAGCAAATGCAGATATTTCTGGCATTCATTACTGCACAAAGATGAAGTAGCTCGCATTAATGAATGGAGATATCTCTTAAACCGTCTTGTTTTAGATATTTCATTTATTCCTTGTTGAAGATAACCATTGAAGCTATACTCATTCAATGCCCAGAATATCTTCCGCCATCCCTTTGAGCAGAATGATGATTAAGCAGCTTGCATGGAAGACTGAAAATATCTTCCATCTACACCAGTTCTAGATCTTCCTGCATATGGCACATTGTCTGGTCTCAGTGTTCATGGATGCCATGGATGTCCTGCTTGCAACTTTAAGGATTTTGTAAGGCACTCAAGAAGTTTGTGTAAGTGTATTTATTGTGGACATTGTGCTTACCTTAAAATGGATCATCTGTATCATCAACAAAAAACACGTTTCAATGGTCAAGAAGAGAATCATGAAGCACCATTGCTAATAACGGGTGATTACATTGTTGAGAATGGACAAAAAAGAATGTCATTTATTGAAAATGATAGGATTGCTGGTAATAGATATGATCCATGTAATGAAAGCGGTTTAAAACAATTGTGCATATTCTATAAGTTGCCATACTTTAAGGATATGGCCATTAGGCATACTGTTGACTTTATGCATACTAAGAAAAATATAGCTTATGCTATTATAGAAAATCTTTTTGGTGCTTTTGATACTATTTCATCACGTGAAGACTTTCAACAACTAAAGATTTGTCAAAATCTTTGGGTTGAAAAATATGATGAAAAAAATAGAAAACCTAGTGCTCCTTATGTCTGGACAAAGGAACAATGTGCACAATTCTTACAGTGATGTCTCAGACTCGCCTTCCCACTGGATATGTAAGTAGTAGCATTAGAAGCCAAACTGACATTAATGGATTAAGAGGCCTCAAGACCCATGACTATCATGTCATAATCGAGAATATTTTACCTATTGTGGTAAATATATCAAGTTTGGCAAAGGGGCCAAGATTGGCAATTATAAGGTTGGGCCTAATATTAAAGAGGATGAGTTTACATGTATTAGATCCTTCAAACTTTGATAGTTTGAGGGAGGAGGTTGTTGAAGCCCTTTGTCTATTGGAACGAGAATTTCCACAAACAATCTTTAACATTTCTATGCATCTTTTGATACATCTAGAATATGAACTAGAGCATTGTGGCCCAGTAAGAGCGAGATGGATGTATCCTATAGAATGATATATGAAAGTTTTGAAAAAAATTGTTCATACTAGGGAAAAAACGGAAGGCAGTGTGTCTGAGGGATATTCAATGCAAGAGGCCATGGGATTTTGCACAGAATATATGAAGGATTTTAAAAATGTCAATCAACGTGTATGGTATGATGATGAAGATGAGAGAGTTGTGTTGATAACTGAGAGGGGGGGTGAATCAGTTATCTTAATTATTTCAGCTTTCTGAACTTTCTAAATAATTAATGCAGCATCAATTCAAACAAGCAAACATAACCATGAAATGGAAATACATATGACACAATATTTTTGACGCGGAAACCCTGTTAAGGGAGAAAACCACAGGGTGATTAACCCAAGAAAGTATTCTCTGTTAGAAGAATAGAAATACAAATGGCACTTGCCAATTAGGGCTCACTGCTCGAGCACATTGCTCATAAGAGGCTCACTGCCTACAAAAGACTTCCTGTATACACAAAGAAAACTTGAACTGATGAGAAGCATCCACACATGCTGAAGTTCAGTTCTGGTTAAGCTCAATAGACTAATCTGCTGCACTTCATTCTTACTCTCCTTCAGTGCTGCTATCCTTTTACATTCTGAACCTATTTTTCTGCCTACAACTACACAACACACTTCTTCACATCTAAATTTGTCTTGTATATATATATCCGCACAAGTGATTTCAACACTTTTCTAGTTGGCATCCGAAATAGTCAATATTATCTCAAACTTTAGTCTGTCAGCTGAATCCTTGCTTCCAAGTGAAGCGGATCAAAAATAAACTTATAGAAGTCATCTAATAAGTTGGCCAATCATGAAAGATACCTTAGGAGTCTTTATCACCATCAATATCTCATCCGGAATAACTTTTGATGCTCTACCTCTCAATTCTTCCTCTGTCTGTTCTATCAAACCAGACCCTAATACTTGAATGCTTATATCTCTTTACTCTTTCATCACCAGAGGCTCAATTCCTGGAATTTATCAGTTAAGGTACTCCTCTTGACTTCCTCAAGTCTGCACTTTCCAAAGATGCTTCCTCTGAGAGATCCGGACCTGACTGTCAAACCTTTCCACATACTCTGTTCTTGCTTACCGGACCACAACATTCTTCAATCTGACTTCTGATATAGACACACCATGTTCTGCGAATGTGTGGGATGAACTTTGTTGCCATCAATGACAACATTCATGAATCCATATAGTGTTTTTTGCCAACAATCTCCCCCTTTGGCATTGATGGCAACACTTAGTGAAAAATGACTAAGTGTCACACTATACTCCCCCTTGGCTGATGCTTAGTCTCTATGTAAATTTTTCAGAGCTCCCCCTTAGCTGGATTCAACATTTTTCACTGCTCATCACTCCCCCTTTGACATCAATGGCAAAGGGTGGGGTCTGCACACCAAAATTTGTAAAAAGTTAACTTAGTCGCATAAGTATATCATCTGGTTGCACTCTACATATATTTTAGTATGTCTGCAAAAGTGTTTTTCAATTGTACAACTTCGGTTGCCCAACTCAGCTTCATCCTATCCAAAATTGATATGTGACCACTTAACAGGAATGCAAAAACTTCAGCCTTCTTCAGATCTGTCGGATCATTTGTCTTGGCGGTGGTTTGAGCATCACTTAGGGCCTCATGCATGGCCTCCAACTTAGGAATGATTATTCTTCTAAGCTCATTTAACCTGTCGATTCTGTTTTTCTTTTCTTTCTCTAGCTTCTTAATTTCATCCAAGACTGCAATGGTCTGACATTCTTGATTTACTATGGTTGAGGTAAACGGATCAAAATTTTGGGAAAGTTTTGTTAGTTGGATCTCCTATTCTTTCATTTTCTTCTCAATCTCCATTGTTGCTTTGGACCATGATAGACAAAATTTATATATTTCCCCATCATCTTTAAGAGCATTTTCTAAGCTCTTTATCCCTATATCCATATTTCTTCTATCATTTGATATTAGACTTAGTACTTCAGAGAATCTTTTATCCAAAAACTCTTTCCAGACCTTTTCCTTAGTAGATTTCTCTAAGGACTCAAAATGAGTGCTAACTGAACTAACAAGAGATTTAAGATTACCTGATGAGGAGGCTAAGTGATCCTTCTAAAAAGATAGCATGATCTTTTCTAAAACACCAGATGTAGCTTCTATTAGCTCACAATCTTCCATGTGAGACTTCAGGAGTTTTTCTTTTGCCTTTGCATTGGCAAATGAAGCTATCTTCATTGTCTGAATCAGGGAGAGAGAGTCAAAGTTAAATGGACCTTGAAGTAACTCCGGTTCATCAATCTCCAACATTTCTTTTGTCAAGAAGTCCTTGATAGGTTCTGCAGTGTCTCTTGCTGGAGACAGAGATTTCTTCTCTTCTACACTGTCACTTATGTTCTTCTCAGTTTGACTTTCTTCTCTTCCTTTCGCTTCTTCTTCTTTCTCCTCTATTCTTTCTTCTCCTTTAAATTCAGAGACTATAGGGGAAATCAGAGGAGAGATATTTGTTTGTTCATGAGCCACCTCTTTCGGAGTAGAGGATTCTAAGCCCTTGTCTTTACCTTCACCGGAGTCCATTACTTCTTTTGTCATTGCCTCAGTAGATTCTTTTTCAACACTTGTAGCTGAGGGATCAACACCCAAGTCCTCTATAATAGGAAGGTTGAATCTTGAGTATGCCTTCCGCAGGATTTCTTCTGTTTCTTTTGCCACCTTATCTACACCGGATACTTTCTTCTTCTTCTTCATCTTCTTGATTTCTTCATCAGATTTTGTCTCTTCTTCATCTTTCTGACTAATATAAGACCTTGTGGCCTTTGTCTTAGTTCTTTTCTCTGCTTTATCGGATGATTTTGCTTCCAGTTTTGATGTCTTTGAGCTCTTGTCAGTGGTAGGAGCGGACCTCTTAGAGGATCTTGTCCGGTGGGGGCTTCTACCAGACCACTTTCTTTTTCAGCACCTTCCTTCTCTTTCTCTACTCTTTCCATTTTCTCCCTATTGGCATCAAGTGCCTCTTTTGAGATGCCAAATCTTTTGGCAATGTTTTCTACTTCTTTTCTTACCTTTCTTTTCATCTCTGGTTGCCTTAGCTCAATATGGATCTTCACACTCAATTCTTCAAAGTTTCCAAACCTTTCTGCCTTGGGATCCTTTGGTTTACTAAGCATGTGCTAAACATGCAGCTCTACGATTTTCTCATCCACCTCATACCCCATTGGCATGATCCACACTATTCTTGGTTCCACTGCCTCCATTAGGCATTAATCAGTCTCTACCATAAAGCATACTGTGCCTTTGTATTTCTCAACTAGAGATTGAGGAATTCTCTCTCTAGCTTGCATCATGTTCTGAAAGTTTTTAAAGAAACCCCAGAGAGCTGTGTTTTGTGCTTTATCATCACCAAGTCCACGCAAATAATCCCTGATTTGTATGGCAACCGGTTTGTCATTCTACCATACCCATCCTCTGGATTCGAGTAGCTCATTCATAAAGTAGAAGAATAGATAGAGTATTAGACCACCAAATTTGAAGGAATTCTTCTTGTCCTTCTTTATCTTCTGTAGGTTCTCCAAGAGTTGGTTTAGAAGGAGCTCACAAAGGTCATAGTCTGTATTTTTTCTCAAAATTTCATAGGCAGTGTAGATAACAGTTCTAGGTACTAAATTCTCCCTACTAGAATGATATATTTTGTAGCCGATGATCATGGATGCAAACTTGACATCCGGATCAGTGATGTCATCTACTGTCATTGCTCTTTTATCAAACCTAGATCCGGTAGCCTCACTTACAGTCAGATTCTTGATCGATTTGAGAATAGGTATACCACCGGATGAGTGCAAACCAGTAGCTGCCCTAATGGCATCTTTTGTGATCTTGAATGGTCCATTCAACCACATGAAGTTGTCATGTATTCTACTCAAGACATACCGGACCCATTCATCCTCAGCAAAGCAGGGGAAATGTATACATTGTGCAAAGTGCTTCTCCTAGAGGACCTTGTATTGGGGTTTGAGCTCAAATGAATCATTTGTTAACTGTTTGTGGTAGATATCCCTCAATTTGGACTCTCCAAATTCTTCAATGTTTGCGTGAATGTATACCCTAATATCTTCTATATGCAAGACACCATGCGGAACACTAGAAAAAGCTCCTAGGGGATCTACTTCCAAGGATTTGTAGGGATGTTTCTTGAATTTGGGGTGAGGCCTATCAGTGATCTTCACAATATTCAGAGAAGACATCTTTTTAAAAAGATTTGCAGAGAGATATTTTAAGAACGGAAAATACCTTTTGCGCCTTTCGGTTTCACAGAGTTAGCCAGATCGATTTCTGGATGAATTGACTTCTATGAATGATCTTTGATGAGCTTGAGGAATTTTGTTGCAGAGCTTCTCTTTTCATTTCTTCTTGAATGCAGAATGAACAAATGCTTAATGAGAAAACCCTTATATTACTCCGCAAACCCTAATGTCAAGTTGCAATAAATGCTTGACCTAAGTCATTCCGGTTTGCCTTATTCGGATGACTTGAAGAACCGGATCAATCTTGATCTTAAACATCTTGCGGATCTTCCAAATCTTAACCATAGTTTATTTGGATGTTACTCTTATGAACGCTTTAATCCGCAACTCTTCTTGTGCTAGTTCTGGCACCAATTGACTGGCTGGGGGAACAAGGTTTTCTTTGTGTCTCCCCCTGAGCCAGAGCTCACTTTTTAATTTTCAGAAGGAATATCAGCACCAAAGTCTGGTGTGGATCCATCCCCTACATTCTTTGTACTTTTCTTCACCCAGATCTTGTTCATCTCACTTTGAACTTCATCTGCATTCACTTTTTGTTTTCCCTTATCTTGATTCTGATTATGATGTACCGGACCTCTTTTGTCCTGATTCTTGCTTCTACAGAATTTTGCAATATGACCGGATCTATTACAAATTTGGAAAACAACATTTCTTTGCATATTTGATTGATATCCTCTTGATCTGCATTGATTAGCCATATGACCTATTCTATTGCATGCAAAGCATCTACCATTGAATGATTTGTTCATTTGCATATTCCTACATTCATGAGATTTGTGACCATACCTTTTGCAATTGAAACACTGTCCGGAGAAGGATGTATTAGTTTGATTCATTCTCTTTCTGCACTAATTAGCTTTATGACCAAAGTTATTGTAGTTGTGATAGTATCCATTGAAGGATGGATATCTTTGAGCATTAGGCTGCCTTACCAGAGGTCTTCTAGGTCTGTTCCTTAGATTTTCTGATCTAAAATTCTTCTGACCAGATCCAGAGCTTTCACCTTTTTCATACCCCAGGCCACACTTGTCATCTACCCTCTTTTCGCTTTCAAGAAGAACTTCAAGTTGAGCAGAGCTTATCTTAAATTTCTCTTTATATTCATTTGCTGTTTGAAGATCCCTTTTAAGAGAGACAATTTGATCCTCAAGTTTTTCTTCATTATCTTTAGCATCTTCAAGATCAGATTCAAGATGTCTGATAATTCTATCCATCTTGTGGCAATCTTTTGATTTCTCCTTGAGAGATTGTTTTAGATCAACTTCAGTTTTTCTTTTCTCTTCAACCTCTTGGGTAAACTTCATAACTCCTTATTCCATTTCATGTCTTACCATAATGATTTCTTTTAATAACTTTTCACATAACTTGGTTTTCTCCTTCAGATCTTCATTTGTATCATTGGCTTCACCTTGACTTGCCAGTTGCTGAAGTAGCTCCTTTCTCTTTTTCATAGAGAGACTAAGTTTTTCTTTTAATTCATTTATGAAATGATCAACCTGTTTGAGTCTTTCCTTCAATTCATTAATTTTAGAATTTGACTGCTCAAGATCATCTAGGGCAGACTTATGTTGGTCCCTCATACCATACATATCCATTTGAATTCCTAGGTCTTCCTCAAGCTATTAGGCTCTGTTGAGAGGAACTTGTCTCTGATACCAATTGTTGATAACTGAGAGGGGGGCTGAATCAGTTATCTTAATTATTTCAGCTTTCTAAACTTTCTTAATAATTAATGCAGCATCAATTCAAACAAGCAAACATAACCATGAAATGGAAATACATATGACACAATATTTTTGACGTGGAAACCCTGTTAATGGAAAAAACCATGGGGTGATTAACCTAAGAAAGTATTCTTTGTTAGAAGAATAGAAATATAAAATGGCACTTGCCAATTAGGGCTCACTGCCTGAGCACGCTGCTCATAAGAGGCTCACTGCCTACAAAAGACTTCCTGTATACACAAAGAAAACTTGAACTGATGAGAAGCATCCACACATGCTGAAGTTCAGTTCCAATTAAGCTCAATAGACTGATCTGCTGCACTTCATTCTTACTCTCCTTAAGTGCTGCTATCCTTTTACATTCTGAACATGTTTTTCTACCTTTTGTACTCTTCTACTTTTTCTCGCACTTTTACAACTACACAACACACTTCTTCACATCTAAATCCATCTTGAATATATATCCATACAAGTGATTTCAACACTTTTCTAGTCAGCATGTGGAATAGTCAATATTATCTCAAACTTTAGTCTATCAGCTGAATCCTTGCTTCCAAGTGAATTAGATCAAAAAGAAACTTATAGAAGTCATCTAATAAGTCATCCAATCATGAAAAATACCTTAGGAGTCTTTATCACCATCAATATCTCATCCGGAATAACTTCTGATGCTCTGCCTCTCAATTCTTCCTCTGCCTATTCTATCAAATCGGACCCTAATACTTGAATGCTTATATCTCTTTACTCTTTCATCACCGGAGGCTCAATTCCTGGAATCTATCAGTCAAGGTACTCCTCTTGACTTTCTCAAGTCCATACTTTCCAAAGATGCTTCCTCTGAGAGATCTGGACCTGACTGTCGAACCTTTCCACATACTCTATTCTTGCTTACCGGACCACAACATTCTTCAATCTAACTTCTGGTATAGACACACCATGTCTTGCGGATGTGTGGGATGAACTTTGTTGCCTCAATGACAACATTCATGAATCCATACAATGTCTCTTGCCAACAAGTTGCAAGTGAAGTATTAGAAGGCAATGGATGTCTCTTCAAGCTATCACATCAAGAAAGAAGTGCGATACATGCCTATATTCTTCAAAACACATCTTCATTCGATAAGTGGCATAGGTAAAAAAAATTACACAATAATTTATTTACTCAATTGCATTTACACATTTGTACGTTAATATTCTATGTAGAAAATATGAAGAAGAGAATCAAGCTTGGATGCATCATCGACCTTAAAAGTGCAGATGTCATGATGTGATTGAAGGTGATTTTTTTCCAAAATTTGAAGAATGGATTGCTAATGTAGTCAGTGATACAAAAGAAGAAGGTCAAGATATAACGGAGGAAAATGATCTTTCACAATATCCACATTTATGGGCTATGCATTTTAGTGGAATGTGGGCCTATGGTAGTCATTTAAGAGTGGAAGAAAAAGACAAAGGAAAGATAAATTGTGATTGTGTTGTTAGTGTTGAATTTCTTCATGAAACTGAGAAGAAATTTTATGTTGGATTCATCCAAGAAATTATTCAGGTGGATTTTGGTGAAAATAGTCCTATATTATTAAAATGTAAGTGGATTTGACCATCCACAGTATAATTTGATTAGTATGGATTTGTACACGCAAATACATGACAATTTTTATCAGAGACGGATGAGCCGTATGTTTCCCCTCTTCAAATTAACCAATTATTTCTAATTGATGATGTAAGAAGCCCAAGATGGTCATATGTCATTCAAACATAGTCTCATTCAAAATAAAAATTCATGGAAGTTGTCGATATAATGCCTGATGGGGAATATGTTAATTTATAAGAAAATTTTGAAGAAGTGGATGAAGACAATGATGGAGTGTTTGAAGAAGAGATTTTGATTACTGTTGGTCATGATGTTAGTCATAAACAAACATAGAATAAAAGTTACACAACAACCTTTACTCATCTTGAAAGATACGATGAATTCAGAGAATTCATGATCCCAAGTCTCCGTTGATCAGGTCTTAATCTACTGACGTACTACTCAGTGGTTGATGTGTGTTGCTGTTTTCCATTCAGGGGCCTTACGTTCTTCAGTAATTTCTGCAAAGTTCATCATTATTTCTCCAAATATCCTGCTCTATATGTTTGCTCTGCATAAATTTCCAATAATTCTTCCTCTGCACTATGAATTTAGTCAAATAATGTGCTTATAGGTTGATATTTGCATGATTTCTACCATTATTTATGATTCTTTGCATGATATTTTCAATACCACATGCATTTAACTCAAATATGCTAATAATTTTCAGTTACCTACGGGATGTCAGCATACCTCTCTATTTCTGCTTATTATTTGTCATGACTTGCAGTTATGGTGATGAATTTATGAAATTAAAAAAAAGGAAAGGGGTTAAAGAATGAGATTCCCAAAACTACTTGACTGAGATCACTGATCCACATACAAGCTCCCATACATGCAATGAAAAGAAGGAAACTAGAGTCATACTTCACCAGGACATTCCACAAATCCGCATGATCCAGTGCAAATCTTCAAAGGAAAAGTTGACAACATGTAATGAAATGAAAGCGCTTCTACTTGAACACAGCATTCACCAGTACATATCCAGAAATCAACATGAAGATTACGTAAAATTTACAATCAGGATGTAATCTGAAACTTCATATCCATTCAGTATGCTTAAGAACAGGTACATTTACAGTGATCTGAAGAAAGAACCTTGACATTTCAACAATTCAATCCTCATTAGTCTTAGCAATTCGACCTCATATTTGATTCTACAGTAATTGGCCTTATTGTGCCAGATGTTCCAATGTATCTCCTTTATGACAAGTTCTAGCCCATATATAGAACAAATGCCAGAAAACAGTTACAATGATCCAAGGATCAGGATCCTCCCACAACAATCAATGGTCTAGATAAATAGCACGTGCTTCGCCAGTTGGCAAATGTATAGCTGGCACAGAATATTCTAGCATCTTTGATTTGATTCGGTCTACAGCTGGCAGACAGCATATTTGACAATATCTTCCCCATTGCTCAGGGTCATGTTGCCTACCAGTTGGCAATTTTCAGCCACTTCACACAGCTCCAACATCCTGCAGCA
This sequence comes from Cunninghamia lanceolata, assembly GCA_027924645.1. NCBI lineage: Eukaryota > Viridiplantae > Streptophyta > Pinopsida > Cupressales > Cupressaceae > Cunninghamia > Cunninghamia lanceolata. The sequence continues at coordinate 1,399,031 of BSBN01000765.1, read as the reverse complement.
AACAGACAAGAATTAAGCATCATCATTTAATAACTAGCAGGAAAATAAACATTTACATTTTATCAGGCTGTGAATGTGCAAACCTATATATATCGGGTTATGAATATTGAGCATATGAGAAAATTCGTGCAACTAAATGCCCATAGGTGGTCAAGAGGGTCTGGGTGACTATCGTTGACTGGAAAACATGCTGCCAGGCCCTAAAATAGTTTCAATATCTGATCAGGTCCCGCCAGGGTCATTTGAGCGATTTTTGATAAAAATATCGAAAATGTAATTTTTTTCGTATTTTCTACATCTTAGTAAATTGCATTTTCGGAGGCCTTCGGAGTGAAATTAGGGCTCAACACGTTGTCGGTAACTTGGCGTTAAGCCTAAGTGACCGGGAAACTCAAACTAGATAACTAGTTTATCTTTCCAATGAGTCCAAAAAGTTTAAATTCTGATAACACGGCTAGGAGTTATGACCCTGCCAAGGGGAAGATCAAAAATTTCCTAATTTTTCGAGTTTCTCTGAATTTTTGCAAATAGTTTCACCTTCCGGTAGCCTTTTTTGTATTCCAAGGGTGACGGGGACCTTTCATATGATATGCAAGCCTTACATTTTCAGTTATCGCATGCATAAGATCATGCATATGCAATACATGCACTTCTGTTCACTAAATTCCATTGAATAAAACTATCGGGTCCGGGTATGCACATTAGCTAATATGAGGGATATTAACTAATATGACTCTCTTCATAGATCAGGATATGATGATGATGTCATCATCATGGACAGGCTTCGTTAAAATGTGAAAGGCTGACGTCATGGTCATACTAAAGGAAATCAAGACTTTAAGAAATATGACCCTGATAATGGGAATATCACCCTCCGAATAGTATGACATCATCGTCACGTCAGGAAATCAGGGGATGTTTGAAAATGACCCCCGCAACAAAAATGACCCAGTGTCGAAATATCATGATGACGTCATCAGGATATCGACTTGGTTTAGCGTTATGGCACTTATGACGTCATCGTCATATTATGTGAGCAGGATCATGATCGTCCTCCTCGAGAGGAAAAACCATCCTGACAATATCGGGTGATAAACGCACCCTTAAGTCGTGCTTTATACGTCAGGAGGATATTAGAAAATATCAGGTCGCGTTGAGATGGTGATGATGACCGAAGTCATTCCCTTTCTTATTCTAAGGATATCGGGGTGACGTCATCCAGATATTCATTCACTATATCCTTGAGGTATGATGACATCATCGTCATGTTATGCGAACAGGATCATGTTTATGAAATATCCTGCCGAGAGGTAAATGTGATGACGATGTCATCGTCATATGGTTTCTTCGTTTATCAGACTTGAATGACATCATTAGGATATTGGCTTAGGGGGATATTTCACGGCAGGAGGATATTCAAATATCGGGTTACATTGAGAAATACGATCCTCGTGAAATGCATAAGGCCATCGACGGGTAAAGGGCACTATCACTTAAAATTGACGTCCGGATATTCGGACCGCATGATTTATCGGGTGATAAATTAGATCAGGATGACCTTCGGTAACATGACTGATGTTAACAAAATATGATCCTGCTCTTGCGAATATCAAGTTTGACCAAACTTTGACCATTCATAATTTTCACACCCTAGCAAATATCAGGGTGATGCAGAAGGCAAACCTGCATGAAATTTGATGCTCTTTCTAAATATGAGGTTACTGGAATGAAATATGAACTTTAGCAAACTGACCTCATGATGATGACTTACCCAGCCTCCCATGCATGATGATCTGCATGACTTACTTTTACCAAAACCGCCAGGAAGCACAAAAACAAGCCAAGCAAAAGTTGGGCCCCTGTTTTACCAAGTCAAAATGGGGCGTGTTGTGTAACCACACAACAACTTGCCACCAAAGAAAACAACAAAATTCAAATAATCCAAAAGGTGAGGATAAGTTAAAACATAGATTTCCAACTCCTATTGAGCATGAGCATCCTAATCTTCTCTAGCTGGTATCATGTTCATCAATGTAACAATGAATTGATAAAGGATCAATTGTGTGCATGTGATTCATATACTCGTCTTGAAAGTGAGTTGAATAAACCAGTGACTGGTGTTAGGCTACATGGTTTGGTTCATCCCTCATAGCCAACCGGATAGAGCCTTGTTGCCAGCAAGCATCCATAGCCCCGACAAGGTTATGGTTGCAATTCTCCTAAGTAGAGCCCCACTGCCAGCAAGCGTCTATAGCTCCGGTAGAGTTACTTAGATGACTTAATCTAGATTCTAGAAAATCCATTTTTTTATTTTATTTTATTTTTTTGTTTTGAAATTGATTTCATAAGATATAACAGTTGTAGCTTCATGATGCAAGGAGTGGTCACTTGCTGAAATTAAGTTGAGAATTGCAATGGTAGCAAGGGCAACCTTTAGATTTTTCACTTAACACCTACACTGATATGTTTAATAAACCCAAGGCTGTTAGGTGTGTCATTGTGAGGATCGCCTTGACTCAAGAAAAGTAGTACTGATGAAAATGATACCACAGACCTGATCAAGAATACCTACACTGATATGAGTTACAACCTATAGAAAAACTTATATCCAACTTTTGAATTCTAACAATTTCTGCAGTGTTCTTAAGTAACAAGCTGCACCAATTTTGCCCAACCAAAACAAAAGCTCAACAACGCAAAACACAAAGCAACCTGTACAAACAACTAACCTACAAAAAGGAAACAACAGAAAGCAAAACAGGCAAACTGTACAAACAACTAACCTACAAAATTATATACAAACCACTACTAAGCAAACAAAAACTAGAAAAAGACCCAAATACACCTGTATTTGCATACTTCTTTTGATTATGCAGGAGCATTAGGGTATTAGTTATGGTTCTCAACCTAGCAAATTTATCTTTATATTCTAAAAAGTATTCTGATATTCTGAATTCATTGTATTCAACAGAATAACCCTTGATGATCAGCAACTGAGGAAGCTCATCATGTTCATGATTAATCCATATGCATGTCCTATCTTTCAAATTTCCATAATCAAAACAATAATCAACATCATTCACTGTGGAAAGGAGAAATACAACCTGGTGTATCTCTGGTTCTATTGTTGGACATGCTTGTTCATTGCTAGCTGATCTTCCATTTGTCATTATATTTTCATTGCTTGGCTCAATATTTAGTCTCACTTCATTTTGAAGGATGTATGACTCTTGATGCATTATTTCTTCATCTTTATCCATATTTATTCCTCCATTCTGGATGTTCAATTTATCCTCTAGTTTAGGAAACTTCTCAATATTTTCTTCAATTTCCTGCACATCAGCATCTAAATGAGTATCCTTATCATCATAACCTGACATACAGAAATTTATCATTTCTAAATCACTTGACTGTAAAGGAGAATTGGCATTCAACTGATAAGAATACTTCCCTGTTTCATTTTCAAAAAATTTCTGGAGTGACGTCTGATCATGCACAACAACTCCAAAGTCTTCTACATTTTCATCCTTCAGGAAGTGTTCATTAAATAATTCACATCTTTTATCCAGTAAAGTGCCTAGTTCCATTAACCTGCAACATTCCTGTATTTGATCATTCAATTTAACCTAGTCCGCTATGAAATCAGCATTTATTTCTTTTTTTGTGACTCCATTAGTCACTATCATAGGAACTTCATCATCAGCAGTGCATTTAAATTGTTCTACTATTTGTTTACACTTCTCTTTACCATAGAATGACTCCAGGAAAGATGTTTCATCTTCTTTATCAAAAGTATTAGGATCAGAATCAAAAATATTATCCTGATGAGTAGTTTCTTCTCTAGAATTTTCACAAGATTCATACCTGCATACTGACTGGTCCTTACTTGTATTAGGAAGTAGAGAACTCCTATCAATCTGACCATAAAATGAATCCAGGAAATATGTTTCCTTTTCTTTACCTTCTGGAACTGATTCAGCTACTATATTTTCTAGAATCTTTTTCAACATGACCAAGCAAGGGTAACAATCTCTCTCTGAATGCTCTTCATCATGTAATCTGCACCAGCTTTCAATCAAGACATCATCAATGGGTAAACCTAATAATTGACTACATTGTGTGTTTCTAGACAAATACAATTCAAAATCTTCAGAACGATCCACTTTAGTGTCTGGACAACTAATAACTTCTGGTGTTGTCTCTGCTTGTTGTTCCAGAATTTCCTCATTTTGCTGCTCCAGAACTTCTTCATTTTCTTGGCAAATTTCAACCCTGAACACATCTGGGAAGAATATTAGTCCTTTCAAATATAAATCCAACCTTGTAAGGAAAGTTAAACAATTCATTTCACTATGTTCCACAGTCTGGTGTATCTTGCAATAGGTGGATAAACCAAAGTTAGACAAACTGTGAGGTTAAAGCTGTCTATTCAAGGTTTCCTGAAATAAAGGAATGTTAACTTGACAACTACTCTCATATGCATCCATCAAAATGAGACTCTGCTTCCAATTTTTAAGATTTTGAAATTTTAAGGAGATCCATCATATCTCAGAATAAAACTTGAAAGCTCAGAAAATCAAACAAATCTTTGAGGCTTTGAGCTAGATCTTTGCAAAGGTGCAACCAAAACCTCTCAGATAAGAGATATTTGCAGACATTTAACTCGAATGATGAAATATTTATGCAATATTTGTAGAAATCCAGAAATTCACAGCTCAGCCCTCCTTCTAGCGCCAATTTATGTTAGTCATGATGTTAGTCATAAATAAACATAGAATAAAAGTTACACAACAACCTCTACTCATCTTGAAAGATACAATGAATTCAGAGAATTCATGATCCCAAGTCTCTGTTGATCAGGTCTTAATCTACTGACGTACTACTCAGTGGTTGATGTGTGTTGCTGTTTTCCATTCAGGGGCCTTACGTTCTTCAGTAATTTCTGCAAAGTTCATCATTATTTCTCCAAATATCCTGCTCTATATGTTTGCTCTGCATAAATCTCCAATAATTCTTCCTCTGCACTATGAATTTAGTCAAATAATGTGCTTACAGGTTGATATTTGCATGATTTCTACCATTATTTATGATTCTTTGCATGATATTTTCAATACTACATGCATTTAACTCAAATATGCTAATGATTTTCAGTTACCTACGGGATGTCAGCATACCTCTCTATTTCTGCTTATTATTTGTCATGACTTGCAGTTATGGTGATGAATTTATGAAATTAAAAAAAAGGAAAGGGGTTAAAGAATGAGATTCCCAAAACTACCTGACTGAGATCACTGATCCACATACAAGCTCCCATACATGCAATGAAAAGAAGGAAACTAGAGTCATACTTCACCAGGACATTCCACAAATCCACATGATCCAGTGCAAATCTTCAAAGGAAAAGTTGACAACAACATGTAATGAAATGAAAGCGCTTCTAGTTGAACACAGCATTCACCAGTACATATCCAGAAATCAACATGAAGATTACGAAAATTTACAATCAGGATGTAATCTGAAACTTCATATCCATTCAGTATGCTCAAGAATAGGTACATTTACAGTGATTTGAAGAAAGAACCTTGACATTTCAACAATTCAATCCTCATTAGTCTCAGCAATTCGACCTCGTATTTGATTCTACAGTAATTGGCCTTATTGTGCCAGATGTTCCAATGTATCTCCTTTATGACAAGTTCTGGCCCATATATAGAACAAATGCCAGAAAATAGTTACAATGATCCAAGGATCAGGATCCTCCCACAACAATCAATGGTCCAGATGAATAGCACGTGCTTCGCTAGTTGGCAAATGTATAGCTGGCACAGAATATTCCAGCATCTTTGATTTGATTCGGTCTCCAGCTGGCAGACAGCATATTTGACAATATCTTCCCCATTGCTCAGGGTCATGTTGCCTGCCAATTGGCAATTTTCAGCCACTTCACACAGCTCCAACATCCTGCAGCAAATAGACAAGAATTAAGCATCATCATTTAATAACTAGCAGGAAAATAAACATTTACATTTTATCAGGCTGTGAATGTGCAAACCTATATATATCGGGTTATGAATATTGAGCATATGAGAAAATTCGCGCAACTAAATGCCCATAGGTGGTCAAGAGGGTCCGGGTGACTATCGTTGACTGGAAAACATGCTGTCAGGCCCTAAAATAGTTTCAATATCTGATCAGGTCCCGCCAGGGTCATTTGAGCGATTTTTGATAAAAATATCGAAAATGTAATTTTTTTCGTATTTTCTACATCTTAGTAAATTGCATTTTCAGAGGCCTTCGGAGCGAAATTAGGGCTCAACACGTTGTCGGTAACTTGGCATTAAGCCTAAGTGACCGGGAAACTCAAACTAGATAACTAGTTTATCTTTCCAATGAGTCCAAAAAGTTTAAATTCTGATAACACGGCTAGGAGTTATGACCCTGCCAAGGGGAAGATCAAAAATTTCCTAATTTTTTGAGTTTCTCTGAATTTTTGCAAATAGTTTCACCTTCCGGTAGCCTTTTTTGTATTCCAAGGGTGACGGGGACCTTTCATATGATATGCAAGCCTTACATTTTCAGTTATCGCATGCATAAGATCATGCATATGCAATACATGCGCTTCTGTTCACTAAATTCCATTGAATAAAACTATCGGGTCCGGGTATGCACATTAGCTAATATGAGGGATATTAACTAATATGACTCTCTTCATAGATCAGGATATGATGATGATGTCATCATCATGGATAGGCTTCGTTAAAATGTGAAAGGCTGACGTCATGGTCATACTGAAGGAAATCGGGACTTTAAGAAATATGACCCTGATAATGGGAATATCACCCTCCGAATAGTATGACATCATCGTCACGTCAGGAAATCAGGGGATGTTTGAAAATGACCCCCGCAACAAAAATGACCCAGTGTCGAAATATCATGATGACGTCATCAGGATATCAACTTGGTTCAGCGTTATGGCACTTATGATGTCATCGTCATATTATGTGAGCAGGATCATGATCGTCCTCCTCGAGAGGAAAAACCATCCTGACAATATCGGGTGATAAACGCACCCTTAAGTCGTGCTTTATACGTCAGGAGGATATTAGAAAATATCGGGTCGCGTTGAGATGGTGATGATGACCGAAGTCATTCCCTTTCTTATTCTAAGGATATCGGGGTGACGTCATCCGGATATTCGTTCACTATATCGTTGAGGTATGATGACATCATCGTCATGTTATGCGAACAGGATCATGTTTATGAAATATCCTGCCGAGAGGTAAATGTGATGACGTTGTCATCGTCATATGGTTTCTTCGTTTATCAAACTTGAATGACATCATTAGGATATTGGCTTAGGGGGGATATTTCGCGGCAGGAGGATATTCAAATATCGGGTTACATTGAGAAATACGATCCTCGCGAAATGCATAAGGCCATCGACGGGTAAAGGGCACTATCACTTAAAATTGACGTCCGGATATTTAGACCGCATGATTTATCGGGTGATAAATTAGATCAGGATGACCTTCGGTAACATGACTGATGTTAACAAAATATGATCCTGCTCTTGCGAATATCAGGTTTGACCAAACTTTGACCATTCATAATTTTCACACCCTAGCGAATATCAAGGTGATGCAGAAGGCAAACCTGCATGAAATTTGATGCTCTTTCTAAATATGAGGTTACTGGAATGAAATATGAACTTCGACAAACTGACCTCATGATGATGACTTACCCAGCCTCCCATGCATGATGATCTGCATGACTTAATTTTACCAAAACCGCCAGGAAGCACAAAAACAAGCCAAGCAAAAGTTGGGCCCCTGTTTTACCAAGTCAAAATGGGGCGTGTTGTGTAACCACACAACAATTACCAATGAAGAGATTTAGAGAGAGAATGTATTGCATGTCACAGATAAGGATAAGGAAGAAAATCAAGCAGATGTAGACACGAGTGATCAAGATTTTGATCTTGCTGGCAATGCAGATGATTATGATGATGTTTTGTCACCTTAACTCTCCTATCACCTTAAGAGGTTAGCTTGTCACCTAAACTTTGGTTATATGTATGGTGTAATTTATTATTGAATGTAATAAAGATCTGAGTATACCTGTATGCTTATTCACTCTTGTTTTACTGATACATTTCTGAATGTAATCATTATTATTCTGCTGGTACATTATATACAAAACCTGAGATGTTCACTACTGATTTGAAGTGCATTTAAAGTTAGGTTCAATCATTCTTCTTAGTTTTCTTACTTTGGTTGAAATTAATTTTGTTTAGTTAGAATATAATTTCTTGTATGTCCTATATGTTTTCTAGATGCTCTAGACTTTTCTAACTTCTCTAGAACTACTAGAAATGAAAAGAAGCAAGCAAGGTCTAAAGGTATCAAATAATGCAACAAGATACCTATGAAAGAAACAACTCTTTATTATCCTAGCAATAAATTGTAGTCATTTCTCTGATATTTGGATAGCTTTAGTTTGTAATACAACTTCTAGCCTCCACATGCATTAAATATGCTTGTGTGAAGGAAACAATAATGAACATCTGTGATTTAATAATACATATCGATATCTTAACATTAGGTGAACTAAGCATCCTCATTACAAACAAAGAAATGGTCTCTTAGGTCTAACTAACATTGAAAACTAAAACTGAGAGACTGCAAAATTAGAAAATTGTTCAATTTTTTCAATAAAATGATATCTAAAATACTGCATACATAATAAAATCCAATACCGCACTACCGCAGCAGTGAATAGAGGTATGCATAGGATGAAGGGACATATAGGTCAATGTACAAGAAATGAGAGGGATTTCCATGGTAAAGACACTTCAAGATGCATCAGCATTGGAGGCAGCTACTATGACAATGCACTCAACAATGTTTACTAGGGTTGCAGTTAAAGGTATGGAGCTTAGATTGGCAGAATATGAGAAAGCACATACTGATCTGAATGATGAAGTGAATAGGTTATTCATAGAAAATGTGAAATTGAAAGAGAATTTGAAGGGAGCAGGTCCTTCCCAAAGCATAGAATTAATAGTATACCAGTCCCTTGCCATCCAGACTGATACAAGTGCAATCAATGTTGAACAAGTAAATGTGCTAAAACAAGAAATTGAGAAGTTGAAAAAGACTAATGAAGAAACAAAGGAAGGAGCAAAGAGACAAATGCTCAAGGTATTGGAAAAGATCTTGGAGCATAGTGTTAAACTAGTTGTGGACAAATTGGAAAATGTGTATGAATGTTATGTCTCCTTGTCACAAGCAGTTGATCAGATGAAGGCCCATGTACCTATATTGGACCCCTTATTCAAGAAATGGCAACCTATACATCACACCTTAATAACTTTGTGCATAATTTTACAAAGGAGTGTTGAGGCCCCCGCAGCTTTAAAGCCTACTGAGCAAATGGTCTGAATGGTCATAGATGAATTTCAATACATATCTACAGAAGACCAAAAGATCAAGGTAAGAATGGATTCATTTCACACACTAAAGTAGTGGTTCGTGCCTAAGATACTAAGGGATGATGATCAACTAAAAGACTCCAAGAATTGGATAGATGATTTTAGCCAAATTATTCTCAACTTCCTCACTAATTTACAGAAGGATGGTGAGATAAATCTTCACAGCCTCAATTTAACCTTGGATGAAATAATTGCATTGGATGTTGGATACTCAAAATTCATCACGGACACAAAAGGGTTATTAGATAGCAGATGGAAGAGTCACTTGGCCAACACATGAAAAATTTAGGAGTACAAATGGCCTCATGATTACACAGTATACCAATGGGAGCAGACATATCTAGCTCCCCCAGAATAATAGGCCTTGCAGTGAAGTACCAAGCCTTGCAGATACTATCATGGAGAGAGATGCCAGATCTGAATGATCATGGGTACCTCACGATGAGTAATGGACTTCCGTATCTTGCGAGTGCTCTGGACTTCAACATCTTATCATTTCTCTTCATTTCTCATCTTTCATTGCTTTTATGTAATCCTATGTAAACAATGATAATTAAGACTTTTTTATTTATGTTAAAAGTTGGTAACTGAAAAGACACTTTTTGACATGTCAGTCAAGACAAAATTTTGAAACGTATTGTAAAAAATTTTTGAAGATCAATAGAATGAATTTATAATTGGTGGCCGAATTCTAGTTTCAATTGTTTGTTGAAGTGAATTTATGAATGTTATCTTGTTGTCTCTAGTTTGATCTTTCCTTGTTATTTAAATCAATATATCAAGGGTATATCTGGTTTATAAAAAAATATTTGTTGTCTTTGTATGGTTAATTTACTGGTTCCTTCAAGGAAGGATTAAATTCCTCTAAGTAAATCACAGTAACTTGGGGAGAATAAGTAAATCAAATTAACAAGGCTCAAAATGTAGTTTACAATTAGGAACGATTTATTGGTTTCAAAATTTCATCATATATGTTAATATTAGATATATATTTGTGTTGGTTCAACTCCCAGGATAACTGGAGACAAATCAGACATAACCTTACTAGAGTATGTTTTTCCTTCATCCTACTTGTGTTATGTTTTTATGAGTTCTTTTCTTGTGAATATATCCCTAAGGAAAATTTGTCTAATACCTGTAATTGTAAACATCTTCTTGGTTTTTTACTACAAATTCTTTTTAATATGTAAACTAAATTCTATTTTAAGTTTCCATTTGCAGTTACCAATGGATTGGAAAGTCAACAGTTATCAACTTATGAACTCAATAAAGTTTTACTATTCAAGTTGCTGATTTATACATTATTATTTTATTGAACTTTAGGAAATGAGGAAAAGGACTATAAGGCGCAAATTAGATGATAGTGATCATAATGCTAAAATTTCAATGACAGATTATGAGTGCTTTCGTAGGGAAAAAGTGGCCAAGAATAATGAATATTTATCGCATCTTGGTTTGACAAACATGCAAATTGTAAATCCACTAAGCAGTATACTATTTGTTTAATAGTGTTTAATGAAATTTTATAGGCAAGAGCTTTATGTATATATGACATAATATGATATTTTTTTTGTTTAATAGGCAAGAAAAAGAGTGCAAAGAAAATATGGAGAAAAAACCAAAGGAAAGAAAAGATACAGTGCTGCCATCTCGTAGAAGCCAATGCATTTGTGATTCAACAAATGTAGTTGGTGAAAACAATATTTGTGATGATGTGTAGCCTAATATAGCATATGGTGATGTGTAGCCTAATATAGCATATGGTGATGTACAACTTGATATAACACATGGTTATGTGCAGCCTTATATAGCACATGGTGATGTGCAGCCTGATATAGCACATGGTGATGTGCAACTTGATATAGCACATGGTGACGTGCAACGTCAAGATGATCTCTTAGCACAAAGTCTAAGAGAGATTATTGAAAAACATCAGAGCAAAGGAACATTAGGTTTGCAGATGATTTATTCAACATTAAAGGATGTGTTTGAAGTGAAATCTACGGAGACCGATATTGATCTACCTACTCATGCCACACCTGATGTGGCCAAGAAGCATGAAGTTCCAATTAATGAAAGTCATGAAGAGAGACTGCTTGCATCTGTTGTGCCTCAGAGTGCCCCTGTTGCATCTAGGACTTTTGATGGAACTAGTGGATCAGCGAGAAATACTGGTATTGGTTTAATAGAAGATGTGTCTACTTTTGTCAAAAGACAAAGATTGAGTCAAGATTTGTATAGATCTACAAAGAGGAATGAAAAAGAAAGAAAATTAGAAGGCAAGATGACATTCTTGGTTGAGGTATCGAGAGATGGTGAGCCCATTGGGCCAAATGCTGCAAAGTGGGCCTCCGAGTTGGGTGTAAGATGTAGGGCCCATTTGGATATTTGCAAATCAAGTTTTGCAGAGCAAGATCCATGAACTGTGGAAAATGTTATACAAAAAATGGAAAATGCTTTTGAGGCTACTGGTGGACAAATCTCTAGAAAATATTACAAGCAAAAGATAAGAATTTTGATGAACAATTTTAGATACAATTACAGAAAAACAATCATGGAGGGAAAAGAGAGGTTAGACTCCACTCTATCTCCCAAACAGTGGGAGGCATTGAAATAAAGTATGCATTCTAAAGAATATTTGGCAAAGAGTAATAGAGGCAAGAGAGCAAGAGATAATGTGAGGGCTGGATATACATTTGGCTGAGGCAGGTTGCAGGCCAAAATGGACAAATTTGCAGTAAGTGTATGGCTTTTTGGTTCAATTTACATTGTGTTATTTATTTCAACTTTTTATTGAACTGACTATATGTTGAAATTGACATTGTATTTTAGGTGGAAAACATTAATAGAGAAGCAGGTGCAGAAGATATTGTCAATTATATGGCAGCACTAGATCGACCTAGTAAATCTAAGAGTAGGATGAAGTGGAAATCTAGTTTGTCAATAGAGATTTCACAGCCATCTATTAAATGCCCAGTAGGAGCCTCTCTAGATCATGTCAACTCAAATGAAGGGTACCAACAGGTAATGAGTTGCATATTCAGTCTCACTCAACGTTGGTTGCCTCTATTAACCTTATAGTTTATGCATGGAATGAGCATAAATCCATGGATTCAGAAGAGGTAAGAGGCTCTATTGATCTCATTTCTTCTTGTTTGGCAATTCTGTATACAAATGCCTCTTAATATGTAGATTATTCAAATCTGAGCGTAGGAGAATCCAACCCAATTTCTTTATTGTTGGAGTGATCCAGGAAATGTTCTTTTGGACAAATTTATAGCTTGCATTCTTTACTTGACTATTGAATGCTTTGTATATTTTTTTACATGATGGTTAAACCACATGCAGAGAAATTTTATCAAAGCAAAAGAAAAACGAAAATGCCTTCATGATGTCAATAGAGTTGTCGATATTGATAGTGATCATGATGAACTGGACAAGAATGTGCAGCACAGTCGTCATAGTTGTGTTGAATTAGTTGAGGTAATATAATAGTTGTTAGTTATTTGTCCTGATGTTTTGTCATTCTTCATGCTTAAAATGTTCTTTTGGATAAAAAATTATAGCTTTCACATTCTTTAAGTTATAAATTAATTTGTCCTAATGTTTTGTCATTCTTCTTTTGGACAAAAATTTATAGCTTTTGTATTATTTAAGTTGTAAGTTAATCTGTCCCAATGTTTTGTCATTCTTCATGCTTAAAATGTTCTTTTGGAAAAAAATTTATAGCTTTTTCATTATTTACTTGACTTAATAATTTTTGCATGATGATTAAACCACATGCAAAATAATTATATGAAAGCAGAATGAAAATAAAAAGGCCTTGTCAATAAACCTCTCTACAAAACTATACAATTTTGTGTAAATGTTGATGGTGCAGGAGCACCCCTACAAGACAGGATATAGGTTCATTGTTCGCATGTCTGGACATTAGTCTATTTTTAGTATGTTTGACTTCATGATGTAATAAGGTCCATTGGACCAATGCATATGTATTAGATCAGCCTAGGAGTGTGTGCAGGCAGTTAGAGCTCGTGATCAGGTTGTCTGAGCTGTCTACTCCCAGCCGCTTGGAAGCTCCCAGCCGCTGGGAATCGAGTTGGTAGTACTCGTAGGATATTGCTATAAATAACTCAAATCAGTTAGGGTTTGAGATCAGAGAATATCATGTCAGAGAGAGAGTAGTAGTTGTGTTATGTTGTACTGGTGATTGAGTGAGATCCAGAGATCAGTCCAGACATTGTGAAACATTGTTGTAGAAACAGGACATTTGTGTTTCATCTAAATAAGATCTCATCAATTGCATTATCTGGTTTATCAGCTGTTTATGTTTTGATTTCCGTTCTGATTACAAGTTGATGGATTCTTTCAACCCTTCCACCGGTTGATTCTGTGAATCGGTGGAATGGTCATGTATGATAGTTTAGTTTGCATTTTAGTTTTCTGTTTATGCATTTCATTGTTTGAGAGATCAGTTGGTAGCATGCTGTAAATCAACCTAGCATCCTCATGTGCTAGGATTTAGGAAGATAAACTGTTAAGTTTTGATCTGAAGGTGGTCCGGCCCGATCATCATATTTTCTTTGTGAAATTGTGCGGTTCTGTGAGTTTGCATGCAGCTGACGGATATACAGGGATCCGCATGTGCTTTTCCAGTCGGAGTGAATCGCATCGTCATCTGTGAGTATATCGCTATCCAGATCGGGTTATGAAGCTGACGAAGATTGTATGTTTCAAGTGCATCAGGATGATATAAGTCGGATATATACTCAGTGTATATATCGTCATCAGGATCATCTTTCATGTGTATCCATCATCCGCATATCACTATCGCATGCAGGAGTGAAAGTTCACTTTTTGGCTAAGGACCGGAAAGGTGCTTGAAGTTGTCGTCATCAAGATATATCGGAGGAACCGGATATTTTATATCCTGCTGATGAAGGTGATGTTGAATATCATGATGATGAATGTAGAGTTTGGCGGTAAGATAAACAGTGAACATCAGGAGGATGTTTGCGCTTGCCGAATGTGATGATGCTGCTGATAGCCGAATATCATGATGCTGCTGACAGGCGAAAGGCGAAAGGCGATAAGGAAGTGAACAGTGGCCATCAGGAGGATATTTCATGCTCATCCGAAATATGATGATGCTGTCTGTGTTAGCAAGAGATATGATGATGATGACAAGCCAATAGGATTTTAACATGCTGGTTGTGTTTATGACTCCTCCTTCCCATTTGTAAGCTTCTGTTGCGTTTACCTCTGCGTCATAGTGGTATCAAAGCAAAGGAAGGATCTTCTGGAAAAGATAAGGATATAGCAGGATGTCAGGTGACGAAGGAACATCTGAGATGCCGGCAAGGATGACCAACGTTGAGTTGGCAGTTCTGGTGAAGAAACAGATTGCAGAGAGCAAGGCCGTGAAGGCTCAGAATCAGGAATTGAAGGATGAGTTAGCGAAGTTGAGGAGCAGAGTAGGTTCTGGTAGAGAAGAAGATAGGGAAGAAGAAGAGATCCCTAGTTGGAACGAGGAGGTCGTTCCTGCAGACCAGAGACCACTGTTGAACGCCCTCAAGGCCATGGAGAGGAGAACCATGGATGTGAAACTGGATTTGCCAGTGTTTACAGGAAAGATGGAGCCTGATTCAGTGATGGAGTGGATAGACTCCTTGAACAATTTCTTTGAAACAGAGGAGATACCAGAACAACAGAGGGTGAAAATAGCCCAGTCAAAAATGAAAGAAGCTGCCTTGACATGGTGGAATTTCGTCCAAGATGATAGAGTACAGGAAGGAAAGCGTAGAGTCACTACATGGAAGAAAATGATGGCATTAGTAAAGGAAGCTTATGTCCCATTGGATTACAGTATCCAATTACACAAGAGGAAGCAAAACCTGAAGCAGAAGGAGCTAGATGTCAGCTCATATATAGAAGAATTCATGAAACTTTGTATGAAAACAAAGGTAAAGGAAAGTGAAGAAGAGAAGGTAGCCAGATACCTTAATGGATTAAGGTTCAACATTCAGGAAGATTTAAGTCTGCATAATCCAGATACAGTTCAGAAATGCTTTCAGTTGGCATTGAAAGTGGAAGAGAAGTTAAAGAGAAAACAAGAACAACACAATAGAGGAAGAGGAAGACAACAAAGGGGTGGAAGAGGTCCTTTTAGAGGTAGAGGACATGGACATGGATATCAAGGAGAATCCAGTCATGACAATAGTAGGGAAAATTATAGTCAGCAAGGAAACTTCAGAGGTAGAAGACCTTTCAGAGGAAGATCCCAGGGCAGAGGATCCATCAGATGTTATAACTATAACAAAGAAGGCCATATAGCCAGCAGATGTCCAGAAAAGGCCACAAGCTCAACAGGAGAAAGGAGAACAAATCTGGTCCAAGAACCTGATAATCAAAGTATGACAGGCTCTACTTCTTTTCAGAGTGTGAATGCTCCTGATAATTATGGATACCCAGAAAGTGGAGAGTCTCTAATGATGAGAAGAACAGTGACTACCATGAAGGTACCTGACAAAGAATCCCCTCAAAGAAAGTCTCTTCTCAGGACTATTTGCAAAGCAGGAGGTAAGGCATGTAAAGTTTTGATTGATTCTGGTTCTACTGAAAATTTTGTGTCTGAAGAAATGGTGACAAAGCTTAAGCTTAAGAGATTGCCTCACCCCTCCCCATATAAAGTCTCATGGCTTACCCAAGGTCAGCAGACAATTGTAGAAGAGCAGGCTTGGGTAGAATTTCAGATTGGAGCATATAAGGATAAGTTGTTGTTTGATATTACCAAGATGGATGCTTGCAATCTTTTATTTGGTAGACCATGGCAGTATGATTTGAAGGCACAACATGATGGTATTAGAAACACCTATACAATCACTAAAGATGGTAAGGATATAAAGTTACTACCATTGACAGAAAAGGAGGAGAAATCTAAAGGAAAAGAGGTGAAGGTAATGCTGATGGAAGGTAAACAGTTCATGAAAGAAGTAGCAGCAGAAGGTGCAGTTGCATATGCCCTAATCCCATGTATGAGGGTGAATAAAGAACAGCAGCAAGAAGTCAAGGAAGAGAAGAAGCAAAGGTTCATAGACCCAGCTATCCAAGAGCTATTGGATAAGTACAAAGGTATCATCTCAGAGGGAATGCCAAGATCCCTACCACCTGTCAGGGATATCAGTCACTGCATAGACTTAATTCCAGGGTCAACACTTCCAAACAAAGCAGCCTATAAGCTAACTCCAGAATAGAATGCAGAAGTAGCCAGACAAATTGAAGAATTATTGGATTCAGGTCTGATTGGGAAAAGTTTAAGTCCATGTGCAGTACCAGCTGTACTAGCACCAAAGAAGGAAGGTACTTGGAGGCTTTGCACAGATTCTAGAGCTATTAACAAGATCACAATCAGGTATGGGTTTCCAATCCCTAGGATAGAGGATTTACTTGACTGTTTGGGAGGTGCTAAGTATTTTACAAAAATAGATCTAAAGAGTGGATATCATCAGATCAGGATTAGGCCAGGAGATGAATGGAAAACAGCATTCAAAACTAATGAAGGGTTATATGAGTGGAAGGTTATGCCTTTTGGTTTATCTAATGCACCTAGTACTTTTATGAGGTTGATGAATGAGGTTTTGAAAGAGTTCATTTGTAAGTTTGTCATAGTATATCTAGATGACATTCTGATTTTCAGCAACACAAAAGAAGAACATCTCAGACACATAGATTTGGTTCTTAAGAGGTTACATGAAGAGCAACTGATGATAAATTTAGACAAGTGTTTGTTCATGCAAGAGAAGATCACATATTTGGGTTTTGTCATTTCACAAGGAAAGTTACAAATGGATAAGGAGAAGGTAAGTGCCATATTGTCTTGGCCAACCCCAAAGACTATGAATGATGTCAGAAGTTTCCATGGGTTAGCAACCTTCTACAGGAAGTTTATAAGAGGGTTTAGTCATATTTGTGCACCCATGCTTGATACCATCAAAGGAGGACAGAAGTGCAGATTTGTTTGGACTCAAAGAGCAGATGATTCTTTTGAAGCATTGAAGAAGAAGGTGGCACAGCAGCCAGTCCTTGCACTTCCAGACTTTAACAAAATCTTTCAGGTGGAATGTGATGCCAGTCACATGGCCATTGGAGCAGTACTCAGCCAAGAGGGTAGACCTATTGCATTTTTCAGTGAGAAGCTCAATGAAGCTAAAAATAGGTATTCCTCATATGATTTGGAAATGTATGCTTTAGTCCAGTCACTCAAGAAATGGAGGCATTACTTGATGCCAAAGGAATTCATAGTATTCACAGATAACCAGGCTCTGAGTTTCATAAACAGCCAAGAAAAGCTGAACCACAGACACATGAAATGGGTAGAAACCTTACAAGCTTTTACCTTTACATTGAAGCATAAGAAAGGAGTCAAGAATAAAGTTGCAGATGCTTTGAGCAGGAGAGTTCTAACAGTCAATCAGATTCAGTTAGAAAGTGTTGGCATTGATTCACTAAAGACCATGTATGAGACTGATGAAGATTTTGGAGAGATATATCATGTATGTACTTCTTTTGGAGAGAAATATCATGCTGAATTCTCTGAATTTTTGATTCAGGATGGATTGTTGTTTAAAGGTGGACAGTTATGTATTCCAAGGTGTTCTATGAGGTTAAACATCATTAAGGAGAAACATTGTGGAGCTATGGCAGGTCATTTTGGTCTAGATAAGACTCTTGATCTGGTCCGAAGACATTACTTTTGGCCTAAGTTACAATCAGATGTCAGAAAGTTTGTAGAGACATGTGTGATATGTCAGAAAGCTAAAGGCAGGTTGACTAATGCAGGTTTATATCAGCCCTTACCCATTCCTTCCAGACCATGGGAAAGCATAAGTATGGATTTTGTCTTGGGTTTACCAAGGACAAGGAAAGGGTTTGACAGTGTTTTTGTTGTAGTGGATAGATTCAGCAAAATGGCACATTTCTTGCCATGCAAAACCACTGCTGATGCTTCATACATTGCAGATTTATTTTTCAGGGAGATTGTCAGAATCCATGGATTGCCATTGAGTATAGTGTCAGATAGGGATGTGAAGTTTATTGGTCACTTCTGGAGAACTCTTTGGAAGAAACTTGGAACAAATTTGTCTTTTTCCTCTGCATATCATCCTCAAACGGATGGACAGACTGAAGTAGTGAACCGTTCCTTAGGAAATTTGCTTAGATGTTTGACAAAACAACATGGAGAAAAGTGGGATAATATTCTATCTCAAGCTGAATTTTCCTATAATGATACTGTCAATAGGAGCACAGGGAAATCACCTTTTCAAATAGTTTATGGTATGCATCCAAGAGGAATTTTGGAATTGAGAGATCTACCTACAGTAGACCCTGTTAGTGCAGAAGGAGAAGCTTTTGCAGAAGCCATCAAAGAGGTTCATGATCAAGTCAAGACCCAACTGCAGCAAACCACCTTGAAGTATAAGGAATATGCTGATAAAAAGAAGAAGGATGTTCAGTTTGATGTTGGAGATTTGGTATGGGTTCATTTGAAGAAGGACAGACTTCCTAAGGGAAAATATACTAAACTTATGCAGAGAAAAGTTGGACCATGTCAGATTTTGCACAAGCATGGACAGAATGCTTATGAGATACAACTCCCACCTGATCTTGGTTTGTCCCCTATATTCAATGTATGTGATTTAACTCCATACAAGTCTAATCCAGATGTAGATCAGGATCTCCTACAGGATACAGTCGATGATGACATTCCCAAGCATGATCCTCCACAGTTGCAGAAGGTTTTGGACACCAGAGTGGTCAAACAGACCCGGAACAAACAGTACTTGGAGTATCTAGTCTCTTGGAAGGGAAAACCTAATTCTGAAGCAGTCTGGATGACTGAAGAGCAGATCTAGAAACATGGTGCAGATCTTCATACTCTCATCTCAAGTGGACTTGAGATTTCTTCTTCTGGGGAGTATGGTGCAGGAGCACCCCTACAAGACAGGATATAGGTTCATTGTTCGCATGTCTGGACATTAGTCTATTTTTAGTATGTTTGACTTCATGATGTAATAAGGTCCATTGGACCAATGCATATGTATTAGATCAGCCTAGGAGTGTGTGCAGGCAGTTAGATCTCGTGATCAGGTTGTCTGAGCTGTCTACTCCCAGCCGCTTGGAAGCTCCCAGCCGCTGGGAATCGAGTTGGTAGTACTCGTAGGATATTGCTATAAATAACTCAGATCAGTTAGGGTTTGAGATCAAAGAATATCATGTCAGAGAGAGAGTAGTAGTTGTGTTATGTTGTACTGGTGATTGAGTGAGATCCAGAGATCAGTCTAGACATTGTGAAACATTGTTGTAGAAACAGGACATTTGTGTTTCATCTAAATAAGATCTCATCAATTGCATTATCTGGTTTATCAGTTGTTTATGTTTTGATTTCCGTTCTGATTACAAGTTGATGGATTCTTTCAACCCTTCCACCGGTTGATTCTGTGAATCAGTGGAATGGTCATGTATGATAGTTTAGTTTGCATTTTAGTTTTCTGTTTATGCATTTCATTGTTTGAGAGATCAGTTGGTAGCATGCTGTAAATCAACCTAGCATCCTCATGTGCTAGGATTTAGGAAGATAAACTGTTAAGTTTTGATCTGAAGGTGGTCCGGCCCGATCATCATATTTTCTTTGTGAAATTGTGCGGTTCTGTGAGTTTGCATGCAGCTGACGGATATACAGGGATCCGCATGTGCTTTTCCAGTCGGAGTGAATCGCATCGTCATCTGTGAGTATATCGCTATCCGGATCAGGTTATGAAGCTGACGAAGATTGTATGTTTCAAGTGCATCAGGATGATATAAGTCAGATATATACTCAGTGTATATATCGTCATCAGGATCATCTTTCATGTGTATCCATCATCCGCATATCGCTATCGCATGCAGGAGTGAAAGTTCACTTTTTGGCTAAGGACCGGAAAGGTGCTTGAAGTTGTCGTCATCAGGATATATCGGAGGAACCGGATATTTTATATCCTGCTGATGAAGGTGATGTTGAATATCATGATGATGAAGGTAGAGTTTGGCGGTAAGATGAACAGTGAACATCAGGAGGATGTTTGCGCTTGCCGAATGTGATGATGCTGCTGATAGCCGAATATCATGATGCTGCTGACAAGCGAAAGGCGAAAGGCGATAAGGAAGTGAACAGTGGCCAGCAGGAGGATATTTCATGCTCGTCCGAAATATGATGATGCTGTCTGTGTTAGCAAGAGATATGATGATGATGACAAGCCAATAGGATTTTAACATGCTGGTTGTGTTTATGACTCCTCCTTCCCATTTGTAAGCTTCTTTTGCATTTACCTCTGCATCAGTTGATAGTGATTATGATGATGAACTCAACGAGCATGCACATGAATTAATATTAGTAGTCATGCTAAACTTGAGGTGAGTGCTATGAAACCACATGCAAGTAAGTACTATTCAAGTAAGTAATGGTTGTTTTATTATGTAAATAAGGGTAATCATTACCTATTTGATAGAAGCTAGTTAGAATAGTAGTGAAGTGTAATTAGCTAGTATACATAGATTATGGAAATAAGGGAGAACATATAACTTACATATGGAAGCTTAGAGCTTAGTTGTAATAGAGTGCATACATAGATTTTGACAATGCATTAGTCCATTGTGTTCGAGGATGTCATGGTCCTCAGTTGGGGGGACTTCATTGCCAATCCATGTCTCTTTCTGGAGTACTCGTACAATCTAGCACTATTGTAGTCTTGCCCTCCCTTTGTTTGTACCTCACAATTGGTTAGTTTTATTGTTAGAGTAAAAAGTTGCTTCTTTGTTATTCAACAGAATCAAAAAAAGCACATACAAAAACTGATTTGTTCCCAAGACATAAGACATTACATACATCTGTCAAAAACAATATAATGTGTGTTTTATATCTCAATATAATGTGTATTCTTTTTGTTTTTGCAGACATTTATTGATAAACTCCAAGAAGGGGATAAAATTAGGGTGTTGGATCTGTTTGATGGTGTTGTTGTGGGCATTGGGCGGATTCACTCACTATCTATTGTACATGGAGTCAAATTGAAAGGAATAAGAGATGCACATGTAAATATTTTAAAGGTCACAAGTAACATACCCCTTGTTTATGAAGATAAAATAGATGAAGCTATCCATCTAAAAGAGAAAGAAGGGACCTTCACACGGTGGCCACTAAAATATTTGAAAAAAATGACATAGTTGATGTTTATCATGTACTAGCTATTAGACAGCTTGGCCCACTGCTTTATGCAATAGTTTGAATGTGTTGTTCAGGGATCTTAGTGTTTTTTGTCTGTTTTGGAGCTGTATAAGCAAAAAAAGGCATTGTAACTCAGTTTTCTCAGTCACAACACTGAGAAACACACTTTGTAACACATTTTTCAAATCAAAGACACATATATATTTATGTCTTGTATCTGCTATAAGAATGCCTTTTCTCAATAAAATTTTAGTATTTTGCCTTCATAATAGTTGTTTCATTATGTGCAAATGAATGAATGATTATGTTTTTCTATGTTTTATGTTTAAACCTCAAAAGCATTGTCTCATTTCCAACACTTTTAGGCAGAAATCAGTGAACAAAAATAATTAAATAAACTACCAATTGGCTAAATATACTACCAATTGACAGAAATCAATGAATATATATGACTAAATATAATGATTATGCAATTAATAAAGTGTATCAATATACTACTAGTTGACAGAAATCAGTGAACAAAACAATTAAATAAACTACCAAATTGATCAAAATGATGATTAAAATTAATGACTAAATACACTACAAATGGACAGAAATCAGTGAATAAAAATGACTAAATAAGTGAACAGTTAACAACAATCAATGACTAAATTAATGACTAAATAAGTGACCAGTTTACAACAATCAATGACTAAATATACTACAAAATCGATCAATCAAAACAACCAATAAATGACTAAAAATGGTTTAGTCATCAATTCAGTCACATTACAAATGACTGGCAATAAACTACTAATGATCACGTGACCATGTTTAGTCATTTATGTGTAGTTTTTTAGTATTTTTTTTAATCACATATTGTTTTTTTTGTACTAGTGGTTGAACTATCATTATCCCACATTTTCCACTAACATTTTGCTGAACCCGTGCTTTAAAAGAATTTGCATCCTTTTAAATATCAGAATTGAATTAGTTTGTTGTCCTAAATCACATTTAGATTGTGAACCCTCTTTTATGAAAGTACATACATTGAATCTTGAGTGATTTCTTTATCCTTTCATTAAAAGAGTTTGAAATTACAACTTTGTGATTTGCATAGTGCTATAGTATTTCATTTTCACAAAGTTTATGTTATATTATTTTACATTTAAGTCTTGGTTTAATTAGAACATACTATAATGTTGGATTACTTTCTACAAGACTTTCATGTGTATGATGAGCCATTTAGTTATGATGACTTCAATATGTTAGATGAATCTCTTGAGGACTTTATCTCGATTGAACATTCCACTACAACTCCTAAATCGTCGTTGTTTCAAAGATTCATAAATGCAATCTATATTCCTAAACCTTGAGAAGGACCTGTGAAACCGAAGATAGTGGTCAACCTATGTTCGGATGTGGTTCAACCACACTCTAAATCGGCGCTCATTGTTAGAGGTCTTCCACCTTCTTCTCAACCACCTGATTATATTTATAACTATGCTAAACAAATAACACACCAAAGTTCACAACAACCTAGTCACACTATGGTTTCTCATACATATAATACTCAAAATAACAAACAAAGAAAATAACAATTGAGCATTCTGATATCTTTACTAGCTTCTCAACCTATGCTTCCAAAAGCACCTCATTTAAAAAATAAAGTTGGTCAATACTATGATCTTGTTGAGCAGCTTCGTGCTACTCCGGCTAAGAGTTCTCTTTGGGAACTTATACAAACTTCACCTACATACCATGGAATGCTCCAAGAATCTTTACAAAAGGTGATTGTGCCACCTGTTGTCAAGCCAAATGATGTAGCAACTCTCTTAGATTGTATGCATGCGATAAAAATAGATATTATGTTTCAACAACATGAGTTGCCATCTATTGAAGTCCAAAATCAATATGATCCTTTAATTATCTTCATTACAATAAACAAGAAACTTATCAAACAAGTTATGATTGATAATGGATCAGCTCTTAATGTTTGTGGTTTTAATTTGTTACATAAGATTAAGATTAATACTTCCTCGATCAAACCTGATAAAATCAGTATTCGTGGCTTTGATAATGTTGGAAGACAATCTATAGGCACTATAATTTTACCTATACAAGTTGGGTCTGTGACTTTATCTACCTTGTTTCATGTCATGACTGGTTCTTTATCATATAACATGATTCTTGGTAGACATTGGATTCATGCATTAGGGGCAGTGCCATCTACCCTTCATCATTTAATCAAATTTATTTATAAAGATAAACTTCATACTATTGAAGCCGATCTTGAACTAGATAATTGTTTACATATTTCGGTACAAAAACAGGTTGTTCGTCATAAGGTTTTAAACAATTTGAAGGTTGATACATCAACTCCCCTTGCCATAGATAATGTGGTGCAAGAATCTCAACAATTGAATGCATTCCTTGGTGATGATTAGGGTTCATTAGATTTCATTCCTACTACTATGGGAGAATACACAATTAACAACCCTAGTCCTGGAACTTCAAAAATTGCATTGATTTCATCAAGGAATTCTAGTCTAAAACCTAAAGTCTCTTTGCTAACAAACACAGATAATACTCTTACACTACAGACTATGAGACTTATGAAGCTCCACCATCTTCTAAAGAAATGGCTTCTCTTTATGGTTGAGGATTTCAGATCCTTTATAAAAATTGTGATTACATAGGTAAAGGTTGTGGTATTAATCAACAAGGAATTCGGGTACCTATAGAGTCTGCTTCACGACATTACTCTAGTGGCATTGGATATAATCCTTTCAAGGAAACCGAAGCCCGCAGACATCCTAATCTTAATGTGAACACAATATCAACACTAAACTTGATATTTCTTGATATTATTGACACTAATTGTCCTCCAAGGGAGATTCCTTTAGATATTTTCTCACAAGATGAAGCAATATTAGAATTCTTGGGCGTTTATGATAGTGTTCGTTGTTATCTCCATAAGTGAGGATGCTCTTATACCTTAAATGAAGATGCATATTTTGGGAAAACCTCTGATATGATAAATATTACAAATTTAGACTCATCACAATCACCTAACCCCTAGACCATAGTGCTCTGCTTAATGGAAAAACTGTTGAGGTTTCTATGGATAAGGATAACCTTGAAAAGATTATCCCTATAGGTGATTGTTTAAACACATAAGAAAAAAAGATATGACCAAGCTTTTACATGAATTCTCAGACCTTTTTGCTTGGAATTATTCAAATATGATTGGTATTGATCCTTAGATTGTAACACATAACATTGTACTAAAACTAGATGCTAAGCCATTTAAACAAAAGATTCATAAGATGAATCCTAAGATTGCATTGTTAGTAAAGGCTGAGATAGAAAAGCTCTTAGAAGCTAGTTTTATCTACCCTATTGATTATTCACCTTGGATTTCAAATATCATGGTCATCGCTAAACCTGATGGCCATATTCAGATGTGTACCGATTTTAGGGATTTGAATCTTGCTTCTTTAAAAGATGATTTCCCCTTGCCTAACATTGATATCATTATCGATTCAGTAGCAGGCCATGAATTACTTTCCTTCATGGATGGTTTTTCGGGATATAATCAAATTTTCATAAACCCTCAAGATCAATATAAAACAACTTTTATAACACCTTGGGGTACATTTTGTTGGGTAGTCATGCCGTTTGGACTTAAGAATGTCAAATCAACTTACCAACATGCTATGACTCTTATCTTTCATGATTACATGCATAACATCTTAGAGGATTATGTCAATGACATCTTGGCGAAGTCTATTCATCATCTTGATAATGCCATAACCCTCCGACAGATCTTTGAGAGAATAAATAAGTACAACATGTGTTTAAATCCCCGTAAGTGTGTCTTTAGCGTGGATAGTGGAAAACTATTACGATTTATAGTCTTGAATCATGGTATTGAAGTAGACACAAAGAAGATTGATGTGATTGTTAATATGCCAACACTTAAAAGTGTATCTCAACTTTGTAGTTTGCAAGGGAAGATATAGGTCATTCACCGATTTCTCTCACAACTCGTGGATAGGACTCACCCTTTTACTCAACTACTGAAGAAGGATTCAAAATTTCAATGGAATTCTGAATGTTAGAAGGCTTTTGAGGAATTAAAAAGTTACCTACATAATCCTCCTATTTTACAACCTACTACTACTGATAAACCTTTTATCCTCTACACCTCAACATCTAATAATGCCTTTGCCGCATTATTAACACAACATGATACTAAAGGCAAGGAACGTGTTGTATATTACATCAACCAAACATTGCTCGATTATGAAGTGCGATATATTGTCATTGAGAAACAATGTCTAGCTCTTGTCTTCACAACACAAAAGCTTAGACATTATCTTTTAAATGTTGAGATACGCGTCATGGTAAAATTTAATCCTTTGAAACATTTATTCACTAAAACAGATCTTTCAAGTCACCTCACTAAATGGGTTATGTTACTAACTGAATTTGATCTTAAATTTATCTCTCAAAAAGTAATTAAAGGACAAGCATTAACTGACCATTTAGCTGAAGCACCTTCCCCCTCTACTATACAAAATTAGGAGACATTTCCTGATGATCAAATTTTAAACATTGATAAGGATGACAAATGGGAATTATACTTTGATGGATCAAGATGTCGGACTGGCTCCAGTGCTGGTGTTATATTAGTACCTCCTTCAGGTAAGCTGATTCCTATGTCTTATCATCTGAATTTCTCATGTACAAACAACATCACTAAGTACGAAGCTCTCATTGTAGGACTCTGTGCTACCTTGGGTCTGAACATTAAAAATATTTCTATATATGGTGATTCACAATTAATTGTGCGACAGAGAACAAGGTCGTATCAAGCTAAACAAGACAAATTATCTCAATATCACGATCTTGCCTTTCTTTATTACAACAATTTACATCTTTTTCAATTGATACTATACCTAGAAAATATAATCGACACACGGATGCAATGGCAAGCACATCTTTTCTTATATCCCCTGTTGATTCACCTGATGAATACACCTTTATCATACATAATCTCAAAACACCTACATTAGATGAGATGGCATCTTCAGATACTAACCTATGTTGTAATGTGAACTATGATGAATGGTTCTCCCATATATTCTATTATTTGCGTGATGGCACCATTCCTAATTCCAAATCTAAAAACGCAACAGTTCACCTACGCAAACTCACAGTGCATTGTATCATTGTGTTTAATGTCTTATATAGACAAAGTTATAATGGTGTTCTTCTCTGATGTCTTAGTAATTCAAAGATCTCGATAGCTTTAGAAGAAGCTCACTCTGGTGTTTGTGAAGGGCATTTTGGAGGAAAATCATTGGTACAAAAATTAATACGTATGGGGTATTATGTCAGCAACATAAACATTTAATTCAAGCACCTGCCCAAGAACTTCGTACCCAAGTTTCACCTTGGCCATTTTTTGTTTGGGGCTTGGACCTAATTGGTAAAATCTCTCCACCTTCCTCTCAAGGACATACTTTTATAATCACTCCTACTGATTACTTCATGAAGTGGATTGAAGTTGTCCCTCTACGATCCACGATTGCTAAAGTAATTTATTATTTTATACAAGATAACATAATATCTCGATTTGGTGTACCTTCCTCCTTGGTTTCTGACAATAGCACGCCATCCAAGAACAAGGATGTGAAGAAATTTCTTGAAAAATATCACATTCAACATCGCTTCTCTACGCCTTACTATCCTTAATCGAATGACCAAGCAGAAGCTTCAAATAAAGTTATTAGACAAATTTTATGAAAAATTGTTAACAAACACCAAAAAGATTGGCATACTCAGTTATCTTATGCTTTATGGGCTTATAGAACATGCATTTGCATGGCTACTAGAACTACATTATACAATTTTGTTTATGGTGTTGATGTGGTAATGCCCCTGGAATTGGAAATTCCTTCATTGAGAGTTTCCTTAAGGGACATTATTGATGATGATATGGAACAAGAAAAGAGATTACAAGAACTTGAGATGCTTGATGAACAGTGTATCAATGCTCTTGAGCATCTTAAGGCCCATCAGAAGAGTATCCAATGATCATACAATGAGCATGTCATACATTGTTCATTCGACATTGGAGACCTAGTATTATATGAGAATCAACGTAATGTCAATACACCTCCTAGAGAAAAAGGAAAGTTCAACTCTAATTGGCTCAGACCATACATCATTACTGAAGCCTTTGGATCAAAAGTATATAAACTAGCTAATGAACAAGGTACACCACTTAAAGAACCTAATAACGCTGCGCATCTCAAGAAATTCTATGCTTAAGATTATATGTTAGATGTTCCTTTAAAAAGCAAACTTATTAGTTAGTTTAGCTTCAATTTTGACAAGATATGATTATTTTGTCTTAATTCATTTAACATAGCATCTTTTTCAGTTAATCATTGTTGTAGCTTTCTTAAACATGTGTTATTAAGATCACCTTTATATTAACTGAATATAGCATAGAATGTTTATTTTGTGTGAAGTTCATTAATCATTGTGCTTTTTACTATATGTTCTACAAAGTATTGTTTAGTATATATCACATTAGCATTAATCACATGTCCACATAAGCATTAACATTTATCACTAGTTGAATTTTATATAAAAATCACATGTGATAGATTAAACAACATTAGAAGTAATAATAGGAAAACATCATATATATATATAAACATCAGTTTAAATATACATCAGAGAAGACAATCTTGTACATCAAAATGGGATGTCGTAATACATAAGATACATCACATACTTGAACCTTGGTCACCGGTCCCTTTAGGGCCTAGTGGTGTGCATGTGACGGAGGCCTTCCCATGTGTGGCTACGGACTGTGAATGACTCATAGAGACACTTCGTGACCACAACCCCCTGAGCTCACCTCTAAGGCCCTGTACCTCACCCTGTGACTCCAGATACAGCTAGTGGTACCGGTCTCTCTCTGATAATGTTCTATCTCACTCTGTCTGGGCCCTATCTCTACCAACTCTTGCCTAACGTAACTCGGGAAGTAAGATCTCACTCACGAAAAGATCTCTCCCAGGTGAAGGTATGGTTGCAACCTAATCTCGTAGTGCTTGGAGCTTTGCCTCAATGCACTCGGCTCGCTGCATAGCCTGATCTAAAGTGGACTCCATAGCCACTTTGTATCTCATAAATGACATAAAAATCTATGTGTGTCACCCTACAGATGGCTGTGGTGTATATCCCATCCGTACTCACGGCTTGACTGCATTAGTAGGAACTATCTCTGCTATGACATGACTCACAAAATCACGCCATGCATTGGTACCATCTGCAAAAATGAAAAATAGAATAGATATCAATATCTCATATAGGCATCACAAATAACCATCAAAAATAAGTACACCAACATAATAATGTCTTACCTGGATCTCCATCTCGTCAAGATGGATCCTAAATTGTTGATGGCATAACAAGCTTTGCAGCTAACTCTGCAACTCAGGGCACATGACTACTGGTCTCCCCTCACTCATGTCGACTCGATCTCCTAACATCTGCAGGGGCTGGACCACAAGCTCTTGACCATGGTCTCAACTTGGTCTCCTCGTCATTGTCTACCTCCTATTGACCTTGCCATGGTCTCACTTGGAAGATATACTATGATGGGATCTCCCCCTCATCATCATCATGGCCCTCCTCATCCTCGTCTAGATCATAGAATCTAGCGAAGTCACTAACATCATCCTCTACCGCAGTGTCACTCGCGTGACTAGCCTAAGGTCAAGGATCACCTGTGGGGTGACTAGGAGGAAAGATAGGAGCAGGTTGTGATATCTGCCACCAGGTCTGATACACTCTAGTAACACCTAAAGTCAAGGAAAATAAGAAAGGTGAAAAACATAAACAAAATGCATAAACAAAACACTTTTATACCTTGAAATCTTCCTCCTCCTTGATAAGGTTGAGAGAGTACACCCTTACTCTCTAGCTTCACCCATGGCTTCAATATGAAATGCTCTTAATGCAAATATAAATCACTACAAGCCTAGCTCAAAGATGGATAGATGAAAGAGATTTTAGCATAATAACAATACTCAAAGATTGCATGATGAAATGGCTTAGAAGAGGTTGTATTTATAGGTATTTTGGAGGGAGATTTGATCCAATGGTGGAGATTTAGTGTTGAGATTAATGGATGAGGATGATTGCAAGATGGAGGGCTTGGATTTGATCAAGAAGATTAGAGGGATGAGAATAAAAGTGAATTTTTAATTCACATTGGGAAGGAGTTAGCATTAATGAAGTTAGATGAAAGGGATTAGAAGTGAATTTTAAATTCACATGGGGAAGAGTTCCATTAAATGAACACTAGGACAAATTAGGTGTTGTAAGAGCTCATTAATGAAATTTAGGACAAATGTGAATAAAAATTTACCTTATGTGGAATAAAGGTTATTTTTTTATTTAGGAGATGTGGGGATGAGTGTTAAGTGGGGTTTGACCAAACTAATCAAGAGGATTAGTTTAATTAATATGGCTGGAGAAAATTAGTAGATGGATTAATTAGGGGTCAATAATTAATTAAATGATGATTTATTTAATTAATTTTAGGTCTAGGGGTCAGGTAGGCTAGAGTAGCTAATTAAATAATAGATATTTAATTAACTAGGTTAGGGGTAGGCTAATTAGTAGGCTTGATTAATCAGATAAACATAATTTATCTAATTAATTAGGTTTAGTGAGATGGGGAAATTAACCTGTGTATGAGGAAAATTGATATGTCGAATGATAAAATCAAAACAATGATAAAATCAAAACTATGATAATAACCAAATCAATAACCCATAACATAAAGAGATCTATCTGAAAAAGCCATGATTAATGAATAAATCAAATAAAACAAGAAAGATTTTACTAGATTGTATTGTTCTCTTTTGTCGAATGTGGATTGCTCAATAACGCTGCGAAACCATGTTTGCAACAAGCAAGTATAGGTGCTCAAAGTGCTCAAGAAGATCAATGTCAAAAGATCGTAAAGTGCTCAATGATGCGATGTATGCTCAAAGCATTGTAAAGGATGCTTGAAAATAAGTGATCGAAGAGGGTTTGTGAAGGAGATGAGGGGGGTTTATATAGGTTTCAACAGAGATCGATCAACGGTCCAGATAATTCAGAAGAATCAACGGAGGAGATAAAATAAATAACCATGATGAATGTGCACACGACATGTGTCAATCCATAAGGATATTTTTATTAAGGTGTGATGAAAATAAGATTGATTGAATAGATAACTCAACTTGTAATTTTGCCTTTCTTAGAGTTCTAAAAATAAGACTGATTGTGCACGAATTAACAAGATATTTTAAAAGGAATTAGAAGATAACTGAAATTAAATAAATAAATTTATTTATTTAATTGTGCATGATAGAGGAATATAAAGATTACAAATAAAATATTTGATTTTATTTATTTATAGAGGATTGAGATAATTTAAATAAATTTGCATGATTTATTTAAATTTAGAAGAATAATTTGATTTAATTAAATAATGTAAATTATTTAATTGTAGATAAGAGGATTTGTGATGAATTAATTAAATAATTAGATTTATTTAATTAATGTAGACCTAAAATTTGAAAGAGGATAATGATTTAATTAAATAATAAAAATTATTTAATTTTGGAAGAATAAGGTTCAATTTAATGAAATTAATTAAATAAAGAGGATTTATTCAATTAATGTCAAATTTTGGAGTTTTGGAAGAATTGATGATTTTGATGAAATTAATTAAATAATTAAATTATTTAATTAACGCTGAAATGCAGGTGATTCGAAGACATGGTCATTTTGGGTGTCTACATAACCAAATAAATATTTGCATATTTATTTAATTGATTAGGCCAATGTTAGTAAGTGTACTTATTGAATTAATTAAATTATTTCAATTTTAGGGATTAAATGATGAAGGAAAGGGTGAATGGATGAGATAATTAATTAAATAAAAATTTAATTAATTAATTAGAGAAGTTAATGATGTGGGTGATGCCAGAGGATGGTTAGACAGTTGAGACATTTTTAGGTGTCTACAATACTGATGTCATTTGCATTAGATATCAGATCTACATCCCTTGTACCATCATCATCACTCACTGCTATATCATCTATCATCAGTCGTTGGGTAGTATTCCCCCTGACTGCACTGTGTAGTGAGCAAGGGTAGCTCAGACACACCCTAAGAACATCCTATCTGCATCCAAACTGTCATGCCACTCTATCAAAATAAAACCAGATGACTATGTGATCAAGGCGACCAACCATCAACTGATCCCTCTGCATCCTGGCTAACTGTCTCTCTTGAACTGGCCATGGTCTGTGGCTGCAATATGGTCTCTAAACGATGTCACTAGGCTGCAACCTGTCAAATATCTCTCTCCAATACAAAAGATCACCGTGTCTCCAACATCTGATGAGCGGATAAGCATATCCACGTGGCTGTGTCCACGGTGGCTCTGTAAGGAGCCCTGTAGGCCATGTGCATCTGATATGCTCAAGTGCCCAAACCTTTAGTAAGGTGCATACCATCAGGCTCTGTGACTCATAATGGACATATTGTCCCAAACCATGGTAGAGGTGTGCAAGCATATTGCACCCCTACACATATACTGTCCTATGCTCCTCCATCGCACAGATAGTATGAACTAGGCCCCCGTGAAAGTAAGTGTCTCATCTATCTTGTGCAACAACTAATGTGATAGTAGCTATCATAATCCTTCGAACCAAGGGGATGCCAACGCATCATGCTCTAATAATAGGAGTTGAATGTGCCCTTTCTCCGCCTGAGTGACGGTGTGACCTAAATAGTACATCAAGCTCTCTCGTGTATACTCCACTGAGTGACTCTCTAAGACCCTTACTATCTCTCCTCGGACAGGCAGTCGTAGGATCTGGTAGACATCCTCCAACGTAACTGTCATCTTGTTGGTGGGCAGATGGAATATAGACGTGTCTGCATCCCACCTCTCCATCAGTGCTATGAGAATGCTACAGTGAAACCTCATTGTTGGCATGAAGAACACCCACCATAAACCCACTACCTCTAGGTGATCCCTCTCCCCATCTAACATAGTGCTGACATGGTCTCATAGTAGCATCATTAGGCATCCGCCTGTATGCTCTCATGTCTCAAGGACATCATGCAGGTCAAACATACATAAATTACATCAATTCACATCACCAAATCATCTATAAGCATCTACAACATCGATCTATACCCTATACCTTAGGCCCTTGTCCTTCATGGACTTGGGCACCTGATGGGGAGTGCACAGCGGGACTAACAAATGAACCACCGATACATTTTGATCGGCCAGACAACCGTCGTCGGAAAGACTTTCTTAAGTCTCTCCATGACCAAACTCACACCGATAGCTCAACCGGCTTTAACTTTGGCGAGACATCTTCTATCGGCCAAGTCTTCCATCCTCCTACCGATGTCCCGATGGCAGTTAAGTCCCTCTCATCTTAACCGTGACGGTTAACACCACGGTTAGTTGTGACCTTATCGGCAAGACCCTTCCCATCGGTGAATCTATTAACTTATCTCCCGATGCGCCGATGGCATTTACCTTCGGTGAGACTTATTCTGTCAGTGAACACTTGCAATCTTTGGCTGATGCGCCGATGAACCAACACCCTTGGTGAGACTTGTTCCATCGGTGGGACTTACTCCGAAGCTGTCGATACACTGACCACCCCGATGTCAACTTTGACCTTCTTCGTCGGCATGACAATTAATATCATCCACCTTAGGGTTTGCTATGCCAATACTCTGATGCATAGTTTACCTTCTCCCGAACCCTAGCACATGGAGATGCTAGGTCAACCTACTGTGCAACTCGCACTGTCTGGATCCTCTGCACTGCCGAACAATGGAACAAAACAAAAAATGAAAACAAATAATTATACAATGAAGCCATTCTACTAATTTTGACTGAAATCTTACCAATGGAATACTTCACGACGACATACGGCAACAATGAAAAACATAGAAAGAATAGAAATCTACAACTATACAAATTTGCAATCATAGGAAATAGAAATCAAAATGACAGAACAGAATCGTTCTATTTCTCCTTAGCATTATCACAATTACATTCGTTCACACTTCTTCGATCTGATTACAATACGATCATTTGGTTCATTCCTCTGGGTTTATAAACTCACCCTAAGGAAAACCAACCGATTCCAAGCGGCTAGGAGACCAACTGTCTTGATATTAACAATTAGACCAATGTGACCTAAGTCACTTGGGACTTACAAAATAAACCTAGATACAAACTAAAATGACATGCATTGGTCAATGGACCTTATTACAAAAGAAAACATGATTTCCTAGGTGCTCCTGCACCATACTCCCCGGGTGAAAGTTGTCTCAAGTCCTCTTAGAGACTAACTGCTGCAAATAACCACCCTACTTTTTGATGTCTTCTTCCAGCATCCATGTGGCCTCTGAGTCTGGAAGTCCTTGCCATTTGACTAAGTGCTCAAAATAGGTCTAATTTCATGTCTTCTTGGCTGTCCTACTATCCAAGATGCACTCCATCTTCGGTGGTTTCTTAGGTGGTAAATACTACACCCCCTCTACATTGTCTTGGATAGAATCTGTTGTACCTTCTCTTGTATCAGGACTCTTATATAATGTCAAATCAGCAACATTGAATATAGGTGAAATAGCAATATCATCAAGGAGTTCAATTTTGTAAGCATTAGAACCATATTTCTCTAGAATCCGACAAGGTCCAATTTTTTGCATCATCAACTTGCTATGTTTTCCTGTGGGTAGTTTGTTCTTGTTGAGATGAACCATGACCATATCTCCTATTTGGTATTGCACATCCCTTCTTCTTTGATCCACTCTAGCCTTGATCTTCTGACTGTTCTGGTGTAGAGTATCTCTGACTTGTTGATGGATCTCTTTCATGGCCTTTGCAAATGTATCAGCATTTCCACTCCTTTTGTCCAACCCTTGAACATCTCGTAATTCAAAAATTCCTCTAGGATGACTACCACAGATAACCTCAAAGGGACTTAGACCTGTACTTCTATTTGTAGAATCATTATAAGCATACTCTGCTTGTGGGAGTACCACATCCCAACTACTGCCATGTTCTCTTGTCAAACATCTCAGTGGATTGCCTAATGACCTATTCGCAACCTCAGTTTGGCCATCAGTCTGAGGATGATAGGCTGAACTAAAAGACAAATTTGTACCCAATCTTTTCCACAAGGTTCTCCAGAAATGTCCCACAAATTTTTTGTCTCTGTCAGATACAATACTCAAAGGTAACCCATGAATCCTGACAATTTCTTTAAAGAACAAACCTGCAATGTAACTAGCATCATTGGTGGTCTTACAAGGAATAAAGTGAGCCATCTTGCTGAACCTGTCTACCACAACAAACACACTATCATAACTTGTCCTTGTCTTGGGCAATCCCATCACAAATCCATACTCAAACTTTCCCAAGGTCTGTTTGGTATGGGCAAAGGTTGGTACAGTCCTGCATTGGTTGAGACCCCCTTTACTTTCTGGCAAATCATACAACTCTCAACAAACCTTCTGATATCAGATTGCATCCTCAGCCAAAAGTAAAACCTTCTTACAAGATCTAAGGTCTTATTGAGCCCAAAATGTCCTCATAAACCACCACTATGTTTCTCCTTCACTATATTATCCCTCATTAAACACTTAGGGATACATAGTTGACTTCCTTTAAACAAAAGTCCATCCTGCAATGTATAATCTAAAAATTCACTATGGAAAGCATTGGCAAACTCACTGTATACCTTGTAAATCTCCTTGAAATCATGGTCCTTTTCATACAACCCTTTGAGTGCCTCAACACCCATGCTTTGTAGCTGCACTTCTTGCACTATCAACACCCTTCTGCTCAAAGCATCAGCAACCTTATTGGTTATTCCTTTCTTATGCCTGATGATGAAGGTGTATGCTTGAAGACTTTCCACCCATTTCATATGTCTATGGCTGAGCTTTTCCTATCCATTCAAAAAACTGAGAGCATGATTGTCAGTGTATACAATAAATTCCTTAGGAAGCAAGTAGTGCCTCCATTTTTTCAGAGCTTGTACCATAGCATACAACTCTAAATCATAAGAGGAGTACTTCCTCTTGGCTTCATTTAACTTTTCACTGAAGAAGGCTACTGGTCTGCCTTCTTGGCTCAACACTGCTCCTATGGCTAGCCCACTTGCATCACATTCAATTGTGAAAACCTTATTGAAATCAGGAAGTACTAAGACAGGATACTTGGCAACTTTCTGTTTTAGACTTTCAAAACTCTGATCTACCTCTTTTGTCCACACAAACTTCATCTTGCCTCCACCCTTGATGGTCTCTAACATAGATGCACAAATATCACTGTAGTTCTTAATAAATTTCCTGTAAAATGTGGCCAAGCCATGGAAACTTCTGACCTCTCCTGATGTCCGAGGTGTAGGCCAATTCAAAATAGCCTCTACCTTGGAAGAATCCATTTTCAAATCACCCTTAGAGATGACAAAACCTAGGTACACCAATTCTTGTTTCATGAAGTCACACTTTTCCAAGTTTATCAGTAACTTCTGATCTTGCAGCCTCTTCAAGACTATCTCCAAATGTTCCAAGTGTTCTTCCTTACTTTTACTAAACACCAAAATATCATCAAGGTAGACTACCACAAATTTCCCTATGAATTCCTACAACACCTAATTCATGAGTCTCATAAAGGTGCTAGGGACATTTGAAAGACCAAACAGCATCACAAGCCACTCATACAGCCCTTCATTAGTTTTGAAAGTTGTCTTCCACTCATCCCCCTCTCTTATCCTTATCTAGTGGTACCCACTCTTCAAGTCTATCTTAGAGAAATAGGTAGCACCTCCTAAATAGTCCATTAGGTCTTCAATTCTAGGAATAGGAAACCTATACCTGATGGTTATCCTATTTATTGCCCTAGAATTAGTACACATTCTCCATTTCCCATCCTTCTTTGGGGCTAAAACAGTAGGTACTGCACATGGGCTAAGGCTCTTCCTTATCAGCCCTTTGTTTAGGAGTTCTTGAATCTGATTTGCTATCTCTTCATTTTGTTGAGGGGTCATTTTATATTCTACCTTATTAGGAAGTACTGCTCCTGGTATGAGATCTATCTGATGGCTAATGTCTCTGACAGGTGGTAGGGAATCAGGTATATCTTTTGCAATCACTCCTTTGTAACTCTTAAGCAAATCTCTGACCTCCTTAGGCCCTACTTCTCTCACAATTTTCTTCCTTTCCCCCTTAGGCTTCATAATCAAAGCAAAACCTACTCCATTACCTTCCTTTAATGTGTCCATGAATTCTTTCTCTCCTACCATCATTACACTAGACCCTACATGTTGTGGATCCTCTTCTACTAATGACTATATCCTATAAGTCACACCATCCTTTTGGAATGAGTAAGCATCTTTTCTCCATCATGATGAGCCTTTCTATCAAACTACCATGGTCTGCCTAATAAAAGATGGCAAGCATCCATTGGAAGGATGTCACACAAAATTTTATCTCTATACCCCCAATACTAAATTCTACCCATGTCTATTCATTGATGAGTATGTGCTGCCCCTTATTCAACCAACTGACTTTATATGGACTGCTATGGGGTATCTTTTCTAGATTCAACTTATTCACTACTTCCAAAGATATAATATTATCAGTAGAACCAGAGTCAATAATAACTTTACAAACCTTACCTTGGATCTTGCAATTGATTCTAAACAAAGCCCTTCTTTGAGATGGTTCAATCTACACTGGTTCCTTGAGCAAGTGATCATCAGATTTTCTCCCATTTCTGATGCTAGATTCACTTCAGGAGATGTCACACTCCTTGCATCGTCTTGAATCAAAGTGGTTCTCTTCTCACCACCATGAGAAGTTGAGGCCTTCTCTGGACACTTGTATGTTGGATGCCCTATCTGATTACAGTTATAACATCTCATATTGGAGAATTTGGATCCTCTACTTGATCCACTTGTCCCACCTCTTCCATTAGGCCTTCTTCCTCAGTAGCCTCCTCTGCTACTGGTGTCTCCAACTTGCTCTTCTTGGCTAGACTCACCACTAGGCCTCTGGTTAGGACTTCTTCCTTCAAAACTGCCTCTGCCTCTGAAATTCCTTTCACCTCTACCTCTATTTATCTGCTCACTCTTTCTCTTTATCTTCTCTTCAGCCCTTAAGGCCATTTGGAAACACTTGTTCACTGTTTCTGGTGCTAAGATGCTGATCTCATCTTGGATTTTCATCCTTAGGCTATTCAAATACCTGGCCACTTTCTCTGACTCTTCTTCTTGTCTCTTTGATCTGAGACTGAGTTTATGAAACTCTTGTGTGTATGCATTCACATCAAGGTCTCTCTGTCTGAGGTTCTTCAATTTCTTATACATCTGCACGTTATAGTCTAGAGGTAAGAATTGTGCCTTGATTTTGGTCTTCATCCTTTCCCAGGAGGTTATCATATTTTTCCCCTCCTTGACTCTCTCTCCTTGCTCATAATTCCACCATGTAAGAGCAAATCCCTTAAATCTTGCCTTTGCCAACTTAACCCTCTTATCATCAGGGACTTCTTTGTATTCAAAGTGATTGTTCAATGCCTCAATCCAGTCAATCACCTCTTTAGCTTCGATACTTCCACTATACAT
The DNA here is from genome assembly GCA_027924645.1 of Cunninghamia lanceolata. NCBI lineage: Eukaryota > Viridiplantae > Streptophyta > Pinopsida > Cupressales > Cupressaceae > Cunninghamia > Cunninghamia lanceolata. Next base: position 1,360,542 of record BSBN01000765.1, on the reverse strand, counting down.
AGGTAACCCATCTATGGTGTCCCTATTGACTTACTTCAATGCATTTACAAATGCCCTCTGGTCTACTAGTATCTCCTCTATCTTTTTATTGGTTTCATCAATTTCTGTATTGCCTTCATCGTTGTCACTTTCATCTTCCCTATCTTTGCTTTTGGACTACTTGAACTCTCCCAACTTGGATTCAAGCATCTCCTCGATCAGCGCCTTGATGGTGTCCTGCGACATACCTTTGGGAGGCATCCTCTCCGCCTCTGTCTCACTCTCTCTGTCTGACATACACTATTCATAGATAGCACCCAAACGCCAACACTCCTGCAAATCCTTAATTCGACTTGTAGCCCAAATCTTTTCAGGCTCTGATACCAATATGATGGGGAGCACACAGCGGGACTAACAAATGAACCACCGATACATTTTAATCGGCCATACAACTGTCATCGGAAAGACTTTCTTAAGTCTCTTTGTGACCAAACTCACACCGATAGCTCAACCAACTTTAACTTCGGTGAGACATCTTCTATCAGCCAAGTCTTCCATCCTCCTACCGACGTCCGATGGCAGTTAAGTCCCTCTCATCTTAACCATGATGGTTAACACGCCAGTTAGTTGTGACCTTATCGGCAAGACCCTTCCTGTCAGTGAATCTATTAACTTATCTCCCGATGTGCTAATGGCATTTACCTTCGGTGAGACTTATTCTATCAGCGAACACTTGCAATCTTTGGCCGATGCGCCGATGAACCAACACCCTCGATGAGACTTGTTCCGTCGATGGGACTTACTCCGGAGCTGCCGATACGCTGACCACCCCGATGTCAACTTTGACCTTCTTTCATTGGCATGACAATTACTATCAGCCACCTTAGGGTTTGCTACGCTAATACTCTGATGCACAGTTTACCTTCTCCCGAACCCTAGCACATGGAGATGCTAGGTCAACCTACTGTGCGACTCACACTGTTTGGATCCTTTGCACTGCCGAACAATGGAACAAAACAAAAAATGAAAATAAATAATTATACAACGAAGCCATTCCGCTGATTTTGACTAAAATCTTACCAGTGGAATGCTTCATGACGACATACAGCAACAATGAAAAACATAGAAAGAATGGAAATCTACAGCTATACAAATTTGCAATCACAGGAAATAGAAATCAAAATGATGGAACAAAATCATTCTATTTCTCCTTAGCACAATCACAATTACATTCGATCACACTTCTTCTTTGATCTGATTACAATACAATCATTTGGTTCATTCATCTGGGTTTATAAACTCACCCTGAGGAAAACCAACCGATGCCAAGTGGCTGGGAGACCAATTGTCTTGATATTAACAATTAGACCATTGTGACCTAAGTCACTTGGGACTTACAAAATAAACCTAGATATAAACTGAAATGACACGCATTGGTCAATGGACCTTATTACAAAAGAAAACATGATTTCCTAGGTGCTCCTGGACCAGCACCCCAAGTGAACCTAAGTGCCCTGGGAGGACTTGGGCACCCCAGGTAGACTAGGGTGCCCAGAGAAGACACTGGCACCCTAGGTGGACTAGGGCGCCCTAATAGGGAACCCTTGTCTAAACATAGCTCTTTGACACAGAAATCAAGAAAATGAAAAACAACAGGAAAGCATGAATGATAGAAGTGAGATTTGGACCCTACTTGGGGCTCGATATGTCTCCCTGCCACTCGAGCTTGGAGCACCTCCAGTCTCGGTAGCTGGTATGGATGTCGACTTGGCATAGCTAATCACTCTCTCCTTCTCCTTCTCTTCTCTACACAATGCAAATAAGAATGAATGGTGAAAAGTGAAAACTCCCTTTACATATAGTAAATGGATGAGAATTCCTATCACTATCTAGGTGCAAAAGTAAACAGTTTTCATCAAAAGCCTCTATCCTAGGCTGTCAAACTCATATTTTCATGTTGTTTGTTGCATTGGAATCCTAGTTCCACCCTCCATCTAACCCAATGTGTTGTGACTTGTTGTTTGCAAAAATGACCCTTGTAATGCATTTTCTAGTAAAGTTCCCTCAAAATTGACGCGTGTAGATATTCTCCTTGTTTCTCCTTTTCGGACTAAGCAAGCAGAAACAAGGGGGGCATATCTCTCCCTCAATTTCCTCCCTCATCATGTTTCATCACTCAACCCCTTAGTGTTTATGACTAACATATTTGTGTGTTGGTTGCAGGTTGATTTGATTTTGATTCTGACAAGTGTTCCTTTGCAGGTTGCAGTTCCTAACTTTGTGGTCTTGTAGGATTATAGACTGGGGGCTTCTTCCTCTTGTGTGGCAACACTTCAGCTTCCTTTACAATATCCTTTTGGGTATCCTTTTCATGATTGATGTATTTACTTTCCTTTAGTTGCATATGCACATAGTGTCATATGGCCACTAAAGTGGGGGCTAAATGTTATATCATAAATTGTCCTCCTACACGGAATGGTACAATTTCTCATGAGTTTAGCTCCTCTGGTTTGGTGTCCTTTCAACCTATTTATTTCTGGTCTTCCTGAACCCTGGTTGACCTATGTCTAACTGGAGAAATGTCATATTTTAAGATAACTGATTACTGAACCTAAAAAGGGACTTTGGATTCTGGACATCCTAGACCTCCTTGGCACAGTCTTGATAGAAAAATTAGGGCTTGGACAAGGGTGCCCACGCCCTTGTCCTGCCCTATTTTTTGGGGTTTTAAATCTTGGTGGGGTGTTAGTTCCCACCGTGCACCTCAGGATTTTGATTTCAAATTTTCATTTTCACACGATGTTGGCATGTTATTTCAAATATTTGAACTTCTAAGGTTAGATATTTAAAGACATTTGAAAATCATTTTATTACAAACAATCTATATGCAAGCTTTCTATGCCAAATTTGCCATTGAAGAACAACACTTTGTTGAAGCTCTTGGACTTATTTGAAGTTGTTTTCATGGAGATATTCAATGGAGATTAGAAATCAAGATCTTGAGACTATCTTGCTCTTCCTAGGGTTTGTACAACCTTTTGTATGATTGCAAGAAGGGTTGAAGCCTCTAACATCAGGCTTGGAAATCCTTCGCGGATACGTCTACCTCGCCTTCTTGTTCTACAAGTATTCATTGCTATCATCTTTTTGAGGTGATGTTGTTTATGTTTCATTAAGTGAAGCAAGGTGTTGATCTTTCCTTGATGCTTGAGGATAACTGTGCCACCATTCTCTGGAATGGTGCCATGCAACGCTTTGGCACCAAAAGCTGGTGTTGTGGCACCATACAGTGGAATGGAGTGAAAAGAGAAAACTTTGGTGCCATCCCTTGGATTGGCAACATAGGGAAAAAGACCGGCGCCATCCTCTAGATTGGCGCCAAATCTGGTAGAATTGGTGCCATCCTCCAGATTGGCGCCAAAAGGGCTAGGACTAGTGCCATTTTTTGTATTGGTGCCATTAGGGTTTGAATCAACACCATGGCTCTAATTTTTAGAAGAATGACAAGGTTTTGATGAATTTGTGGATGCAGGTTGATGGGGGGATTGTGGCTTCATGGGAGCGGCATGTTCTTGCTATTATGCAGTTGATAGATGGTTTCGACCTGGCTACACTAGCCAGGTTAGGGAGGTTGGGGCTATAGACAGTAGCTGAGATGCCCATCATACCAGCACATAGGGCTATGATGACGGCCCTAGTAGAGTGATGGCAGAGTGATAGATGCACATTCCTCCTTCCCACAGGTGAGATCACCATCACCTTAGAGGATGTATATCACATTTTGAGCTTGTCGATCACTGGAGCATGGGTGACTTATGACACTGGCAGAGGATGAGAAACCCTTGATAGGGATTTTTCCCCTAGTCACCCAGTTTTGACATGGGATGGATGGTAGATGAGTTATGATCAGACCTTGGTAGCAGGACCAAATGGGTTTACATTATTTCTATGTGCGGTGATTGGGGGTCTGGTGATGCTAGATTGACATGCGTAGGGCTTCCCTTTGGGCTAGGAAGAGATGATCGAGTAGATGGTGATGCATGAGACGATGTATGCATGGGGACCATGCATGCTAGGGCAGCTATAGCACAAGATGCACACTGTGGTATATTAGTATGATGGGGCTTTGTCTGCTCAGGTCACACTATTGCATGTGTGGGCCTTTAAGCACATAGGGATCACCAAGTCATAGGGATCTTTATTTTGGAGGCATTTTGAGGTGTTTGTCTTCATATATAGGGGCCCCATTCAGTATTCATATGTTGGACAACTGCGATACTGGCGTCGCATTTTTTATGACCTGGTTCGTGTTACATGGTGGCCGTATATCAGGGTAGAGGCATGGCTAGATGAGCACATTCACCTGCCCTATGCATTCTAGGCACATTATCTGATGGGCCAAGGGGACCATACGATAGATATGTATCTCCCCTCCCGAGTGCAAAGATGGTTTGGATGATGCTAGGACCTTCCATAGGTGATGGCGATCTTTGCCAGGACACCTCAAGACATTAGGTGGCCACTAGCTATAGCATCATCAGTGGTGATAGCAGACTTTGTAGGATTGCAGCCCCAACAATGGGATTGGGGTAGCAGGGTAGCAGATGTAGGGACTACCCCTGCTTATGATCAGTGGTGGGCGATATGGAGACTAATCCACCTAATGGATCCTTTTGTAGAGCCTGACATGACAGTAGAGGTGGGGGAGGAGGGGGATGTGGTGGAGGAGGAGATAGTTTTGGAGGAGGTGGAGGTGAATGAGGATGATCCCATCGAGATGTTAGCGATAGCAGTAGTAGAGCAGGTTTTAGCTGGGACAGGACAAGGATGAGGATAACGGAGCCCTCAATGATAGTAGCAACAATAGGTACCTGTGCAACATGCACAAGTAGGACAGAGGGGACAGATGCTACCACCACGGGCACCATTGTAGCAGCAGCAGCAAGTTTTAGCTAGGAGGGGACGAGGGCGAGGATAGTGGAGCCCTCAGTGACAGCAGCAGTGACAGGTACCTATGCAGCATACATAGGTAGGATAGAGGGGGCAGATGTCACCACCATAGGCACCATTGCAGCAGTAGCAGCAGGCCCAGCGGTAGGCACAGGTTGGACACCAGGTGGTGAGGCTGAGACAGCAAGCTGCACAACAACAATAGACCACACAGAGACAGGCCCCACACCAGCAGCTAGTGAGGCCACAGACTCAGTAGCGACATGTGTCAGAGTCTGAGATGGTGTTTACACGGGTTGGGGCCATAGAGGTAGGGACTTTAGGGTTAGGGTCTGGGCCTGTTCCTGGTGGGTGCATGTCACGTCGGTGCACCTAGGCGGATGATGAGGAGGATGCAAATACTCTACGAGTCCAGGTTACGAGTCTAGAGGACACAGTACAGAGGCAGAGGTAGGAGCTTGTACAGCTGTGGGGAGCAATCACCTTGCTAGATGGGAGCAGTGGGGCAGATGTCCAAATTAGCGCTTTACAAGCAGAACTAGCACAGGCACAGAGCCAAGTGATGCAACTACAAGCTCAGGTAGCCAGTGTTACTATGGAGAGGGATGTAGAGAACCCTACGTTAGGTGATAGATGCTTAGGTGGGGAGTTTACAGTGGAGGTGACTCGACTACAAGGTATGGTAGCTGGTACTAGCATAGCTGAGATATACTAGCAGTCGCAGGCTCAGATACAGTAGATACAGGGTCAGCTTCTAGAGCAGTGTGCACGAGCTAAGTACTATTATGGTGCCTACTATGGTGTCATTCCTACAAATTAGCAAATACTGAGCTATAGCGAGAGGAGTGGATTGAGGATGTCTAGGTCTCACAGATCCAAGAGATCTATCTAGTCGGTACATTAGCCCCTAGCACCTCTACAACAGCCACTACAGCAGCCACAAGAACAGCAGCAGCAACAGCCCCGCCCAGGGTCTCCTACCGACTTAGCTAGGGGTTCATCAGCCGAGGGTTGATGTTTTTGTATCTACTGAAGTATTTTTGGCCCTTGTGGCATTTTGTATCATGACATTAAGTGATGTATTATTTTTGTAGCGATGTATGTATTTTGGATATGATTATTATGGATGTTTATGCTTTATGATGATGTATACATTATGATGGTTTATGATGATGTCATTTATGATTTGGTGATTTATGCATTATGGATATTTATGATGTGATGTGATGGATATTTATGTGATGATATGTTATGGATGCATTTATGGAGTACCTAGATGGATTTATTGTTATAGATGTTATTTGATTATGGATGCATTTATGGTATTTGATGATATGAATGGGATATATGATCAAATTAATAAACATATAGAATGTGAATGGATGTAAATGTGAAATACATGCTCACATATATTATGAATGTAAATGGATGTAAATGTGAAATATATGCTAAAATTAATAAACATATATTATGGTTAATGATAATTGAATGATAAACAATGTTGCAAGTATGTGCATAATCGGTGTTGTCATTGATGTCAACATATCCTTGTTGTCATTGGTGTCAACTATATCTTATTCTATTACTTGTTTAAAAGACTTGTATGTTGAGGATATTGAGAAAATTAGCCTCTCCGGAAGAAACTAGTGAGCTACAGAGAAGTGAAGTATAGACAGTAAGTTGTATACTGAAGAGTAGTCTGGCAAACTGCTCCGCATTTACTTCTACTTGAAGATCATGGTCTGCAAATTGGAAGTAAGTTAGAGGTATGACTAAGGATGCTGCATTCCAGGTTTGATCCCTCCGCATGAAGATTTGAGTGAGTTGTGTTCACCAGAGTGAAACCTGCTTTTTCTGTAAGTTCAGTTGGGACAGGAAGAAAGTATTCTACTCCGCATTCCTCCGCAATAAAGTATTTGGCTCTATGATTCTAGAGGGAATTCTAGGATGATGATAAGTGCCTACAGTTGCAATGGGTCATGGTTTGGTGGTCCGCAAGCTATCTTTCTTTTATGACAATTGAAGACAGTGAAGTTCATGTGTTCCAGTGAGAAGATTCCTATGGATAAAGTGGTTAAGGTTCGTGCAGTTGCTCCTGATGATTATAGCATGCTTGTGGATGTCTCCTAATGATGTTCCTATCTAGACTTTGGTCCGCATTAATAAATTGAGATGGTGTGTGAAGATTGTTCCCAGATAATGTATCGTGTAACCAGTCTTGGCCGACCTGGTTGATCCCAGTGATTATGGAGACCTCTGGAAGATTGTGGAAGCATGTTGTGGCATGGAAGATCGTGTTTGAGTCCCAGCTAAGGCATGGTGTGATCTACATTTCATTCCCTTTGCATAATGTTGCAATAGGTCAAGACCTATTTTGTAAATGTTTGTAATACCGACCTTGGAGATTGTTCCAATGGTTGATGATTGTGATGCCGACCTTGATGATCATTCCAAGGTTGATGTAGTGTATAAATACTTGTAGTTGAGTCATGGAAAAGGTGTCCTTGAGTGAAAATGAAAAGATATTAAGAAAGGTCCAAAAGGCAAAGCAGCGAAGAGGCAGAGGAAAGCAGAGGAAGAGCAGAGCAGAGGAAGAGCAGAGCAGGGGAATTATTGTACTTCAGTTGCAAATATAGAAAGGTGTTGATTGTGGCAGTGAATCTAGCAGTAAGCCACCACTAGGGTTTAACAACCCTTATTGTAATCTTGCTAGGTTTTGGGTTGAGGCAGTGAGCCTACTAGACCTAGTTGTTCTTCATGGTAGTAAGCCAGTATGTTTAGGCCCGTGGAGTGACCAAGCCTAAACATCATTATTTCAAGATTGCAATATATATTGAGAATTAATCCTCTCTGTGGTTTTTCCTCACCTCAGGGATTTCCACGTAAATCTAGTGTCTCTTGTGTTTGATGTTGTATCTGTGGTTAAGTTTTTTATTTCATGCACTCAATGTTAAATCATAATAATTGTGGATAAGTGATGAATTTTTAAATTACAGAAAGTGTTTAAGTTTTTGTGACAACTGATTCACCCCCCCTCTCAATTGTCCGATGCATATCAACAATTGGTATCAGAGCCAAGTTCCTCTAAAGAAATTTTAACAGCTTGAGGAAGATCCAAAATGTCTTACAAGAAGGAAGCATCGCATTTTGATGGAATGAATTGTGTTCTCTAGAAGGCTCAGATGAAAAGCCATCTTCTTTCTCTTGGTTACAAAGTTTGGAAAGCTGCAGAAATAGAATACACCATACCTCAAAATGGTATGACGACTGAAGACGAAATCAAAGAATATGAGATAGATATCAAGGCAAAGGATGCTCTGCTAAGCTCATTAACTGACTCAATATTAATGAAAGTGGTGAATCTTGAAACTGCAAATAAGGTATGGGAAAAGTTGAAAAATCTGTATGAAGGAGATGATTATGTGAAGAAAGCCAAGTTACAAAGTCTAAAAGTGAAATATGAAAGCTTGAAGATGAATAATGATGAAAACATATCATCTTTTATGCAAGAGTTGATGAACTTGTTACAAGGATAAAATCCATAGGCAGAACTCTCGAAGAAAAGGAAGTTGTTATGAAAATTCTTAGATCTCTGCCCAAGTCCTACTGTCACAAGGTAGCCGCGATTGAAGAATTCATGCAAGTAAAAACCATTAACAGGGATCAGTTGCTTGGTAAGCTTACTGCCTTTGAAATTAGGGAGTTAGATGATGCTCTGCTGAAAGTTGAGATGGCCTTCAAAGCCAGTAATCCCGGAAGTACTTCCAGATCAGAAAAGTACAAGGTAGAATCTGATGATGAGTTAGTTGAAGTTGAAGCCAACTTTGTGGATAGAATGCAAAGAGGATCCGATAAGTATAAAGGCAAATTACCTTTCAAATGTTTTTCCTGTGGTAAATTAGGTCATTTTGCTTCCATATGTCCAGAAAGAATTGAAAGAAATAGAAGAAGATATGAGAACAAGCCTAGGACCCAAAAGAAGTGTTATTATGTTGAAGATTTTGATGATAATGGAGTATCAGATAATGGTGAACCAGATAATGCTAGTTCCTCTGTAAATGAATGCTTGTTCATTGCTATTATAGAAGATCTCATGTTTACTAATTCTTCTAGCTATGTGAAGGAAGAAAAACCAGTGGAAAGTGCTCTGGCTGCTTAGGTACTTTTGTAAGTTTGGAAAGATATGATGGTGGACTAGTTAGGTTTGGAGATGATACAGCTGGTAGGATTTGTGGGAAAGGGTCTATTTCTTTTGATGGCAAGCATAATACTGAAGATGTCTTGTATGTGAAAGGATTAAAGCACAATCTTCTGAGTGTGGGTCAGATGTGTGACAAGGGCTATGACTTAAGCTTCAAGGACAATGGATGCAAGATCAGCAGGGAAAGCTCTAGAAAAGTCATTGCAACTGGTAAGAAGACCAGAGGTAATATCTATCACTTGAAAGGAACCAAGAACTATTGCTTGTTGACTCATACTGATGAGAGTTGGTTATGGTATAGAAGGTTGTGTCACATAAATTTTGATAATATTATGAAGATAAGTACTGCACAAATTGTTAGAGATTTGCCTAAGCTTGTGAAGCCTGCTAATTTGATTTGCAAGGAGTGTCAATTTGGGAGATAGACAAGAACAAGTTTTAAAAGCAAGGACCAATTAGTTGGAGGACTACTTGAGCTAGTGCATACAAATTTATGTGGACCTACCAGAGTAAGAAGTTTGCAAGGAGACAAGTATTTCATGTTGCTCATTGATGATTATTCTAGAATGACTTGGGTCACCTTTTTGAAAGAGAAAGCTGAAGCTCTAGATAAATTCAAGGCATTCAAGGCAATGGTTGAAAATGAGATGGATTTGAAAATCAAATTCTTAAGGTCTGATAGAGGAGGAGAGTTCACATCAAATGAATTCAATTTCTTTTGTGAAGAACATGGAATAAAGAGATAGCTATCTGCGCCTAGAACTCCACAACAAAATGGAGTTGTTGAAAGGAAAAATAGAATAGTTCAAGAAGCTTCTAGAACCATGATGAAGGAAGCTCATTTCTGGAAGCATATTGGAGAGAGGCAATTCACACCGTAGTATATATCCTAAATAGAGTTCAAGTAAAAGCTAACAGTTCAAAAACTCCCTATGAATTGTGGTATGGTAAAGTTCCTACTATGAAATATTTCAAAGTTTTTGGTAGCAAATGTTACATCAAAAGAGAAGAAGATTTAGGCAAGTTTGATGCTAGATGTGATGAAGGAATCTTCCTTGGTTACTCCACCAAGAGTAAGGCCTACCAGTGCTATAATAAGAGGTTGAATAAGATCATTACAAGTGCAAATGTTAAAGTTGATGAATGTAAGGAAAGGTCTTCATAATCAAGTGGATATGAGCCAAATGATCCATATGTTTCAGAAGTGGTGCAGCATGAAGACAACACAGATGAAGAAGAACAAGCTCTGGTAAGTGCTACCAAAACTCCAAGATATGTAAGAATTGGTCATTCTAAAAATCAAATCATAGGAGATAAGAGCAAAGGGATCTTAACCAGAAGAAAAGATGCAAAGGAACAAGTAAATTTATGTCTGATTTCTAAGATTGAACCTAAAACTATGGATGAGGATTGCAAAGATGAGAATTGGATAAAGGCTATGGAAGATGAATTGATGCAAATATAGAAGAATCAGACATGGGATCTTGTTCCTAGACCAGCAGACAAGAATGCAATTGGTACAAAGTGGGTCTTCATAAATAAAATGAATGAGAATGGTGAAGTGGTAAGAAACAAAGCAAGGTTGGTATGCAAAGGATACGCTCAAGTTGAAGGAATAGACTTTGAATAAACATTTGCTCCAGTAGCAAGGATTGAAGCAATAAGGATGTTTCTAGATTTTGCAACATACAAAGATTTCAAGGTTTATCAAATGGATGTGAAGTCTACCTTCTTAAATGGAGAGTTGGAAGAGGAAGTCTATATTGAACAACCGGAAGGATTTCAGTCATCAGAACAAGGGGACATGGTATGCAGATTGAAAAAAGCATTGTATGGATTAAAACAAGCTCCCAGGGCATGGTATGCACAGTTGGATAGGTACATGATATAGATAGGGTTCAGTAAAGGTACAATAGATAGTAATCTCTACTTCAAGATCAATGATGAACAAACCCTAATTGTTGCATTTTTTGTTGATGATATTATTTTTGGAGGCAATGAAGGTATTTGCTCAGTTTTGGCTGGAGAAATGCAAAGTGAATTTGAAATGTCTATGTTTGGAGAGATGAACTTCTTTTTAGGTCTGCAAATAAGTTAATCAGATAAGGGTATCTTCATTTCTCAATGTAAGTATGTGAAAGAGTTGTTAAAGAAATTTGGGATGGAAGACTCTAAACCAGTATGCACACCTATGATAACTGGTTGTAAGTTGAGCAAAGATGATAACTCACCCATGGCAGACCATAAAAAGTTAGATCTATGATTAGAGGATTACTTTATCTGACTCAAACTAGACCTAACATAATGCATGCAGTATGTCTTGTGGCAATATTTCAGGCAGAACCCAAGGAATCACATGTGATGGCAGTCAAGATAATTCTAAGGTATTTAAAAGGTACAATGGATCATGGTTTGTGGTACCCTAAGGATAGTGACTTTATTCTTAGTGCATATACTGATGCAGATTGGGCCGAAGATGTGGATGACAGAAAAAACACAAGTGGAGGTGCATTCTTCTTGGGAAAAAGATTAGTATCTTGGTTGAACAAGAAATAGGATTCAATATCCCTGTCTACTGCAAAGGTAGAATACATTGCAGTAGCATGCAGTTGCACTTTAGTGTTATGGATGAAGCAGACTTTGAAGGACATCAAAGTTGTGTATGAAGATCCCATTGCAATCTTTTGTGATAACACAAGTGTCATTAACATATCAAAGAATCTAGTGATGCATTCAAGGACAAAGCACATATCCATTAGGTATCATTTTCTAAGAGAAAAGGTGATAAAGAATGAAGTCAAGTTGGAGTATGTTTCTACCAAGGATCAGATTGCAAACATTTTTACCAAGCCTATGCCTAAGGGCACTTTTGATTATCTCAGAGAAAAGTTAAGGGTTATCACCCCTCATACTCTAAACTAAGATGCACAGTAGTGCATCAGTTCAGAGATCCTTAGAGATCCAGATTGATGCTTTTTAGGCTACTTCTTAGGGGGGAGTAGTCAGAAAGTTCAGAAGAGAGATTAGATTAGAGTAGATGAGTGCAAGTATGTGCCCTTTGCCATTGATGTCAAAGGGGGAGAGAAGTCATGTGAAAAACTTAGAGTACAGATGTGTAAGAGAAAGGGGGAGAATTTTGGAGAAAGAAAGAGTGCAAGTATGTAAAGAGAAAGGGGGAGAATCTTGTCTTGATGGTTGTTGTAGTTTTTCACATCATATGTTGCCATCAATGACAAAAGGGGAGATTGTTGCAAGTATGTGCCTAATCGGTGTTGTCATTGATGTCAACATATCCTTGTCATTAGTGTCAACTGTATCTTATTCTATTACTTTTTTAAAAGACTTGTGTGTTGAGGATATTAAGAAAATTAGCCTCTCCAGAAGAAACTAGTGAGCTACAGAGAAGTGTAGTATAGATAGTAAGTTGTATGCTGAAGAACAGTCCGGCAAACTACTCTGCATTTACTCCTTCTTGAAGATCGTGGTCTACATATTGGAAGTAAGTTAGAAGTATGACTAAGGATGCTACATTCCGAGTTTGAGCCATCCGCATGAAGATCTGAATGAGTTGTGTTCACCAGAGTGAAACATGCTTTTTCTATAAGTTTAATTGGGACAAGAAGAAAGTATTCTGCTCCGCATTCCTCCGTAATAAAGTATTTGGCTATGCAGTTCTAGAGGGAAATCTGGGATGAGGATAAGTGCCTACAGTTGCAATGGTTCATGGTTTGGTGGTCCACAAGCTATCTTTCTTTTATGACAGTTGAAGACAGTGAAGTTCATGTGTTCTGGTGAGAAGATTCCCATGGATAAAGTGGTTAAGGTTCGTGTGGTTTCTATTGATGATTATAGCATGCTTTTGGATGTCTCCTAATCATGTTCCTATCTAGACTTTTGTCCATGTTAAGAAATTGAGATGGTGTGTGAAGATTGTTCCCATATAATGTAGCGTGTAACCAGTCTTGGCTGACCTGATTGATCCCAGTGATTGCGAAGATCTTTGGAAGATTGTGGAAGCGTGTTGTGGTGTAGAAGATCATGTTTGAGTCCTAGCTAAGGCATGGCATGATCCACATTTCATTCCCTTTGCATAATGTTGCAATAGGTCAGGACCTATTTTGTAAATGTTTGTAATACCGACCTTGGAGATTGTTCCAATGGTTGATGATTATGATGCCGACCTTGATGATCATTCCAAGGTTGACGTAGTGTATAAATACTTGTAGTTGAGTCATGGAAAAGGTGTCCTTGAGTGAAAATGAAAAGATATTAAGAAAGGTCCAAAAGGTAGAGGAAAGAAAGGAAGAGCAGAGCAGAAAAATTATTGTACTTCAATTGTAAATATAGAAAGGTGTTGATCGTGGCAGTGAATCTGGCAGTAAGATACCAGTAGGGTTTAACAGCCCTTAGGGTTTAACGGCCCTTATTGTAATCTTGCTAGGTTTAGGGTTGAGGCAGTGAACCTACTAGACCTAGTTTTTCTTCATGGCAGTAAACCAGTATGTTTAGGCCCGTGGAGTGACCAAGCCTGAACATCATTATTTCAAGATTGCAATATATATTGAGAGTTAATCCTCTCCGTGGTTTTTCCCCACCTTGGGGTTTTTAACGTAAATTTGGTGTCTCTTGTGTTTGATGTTGTATCTGTGGTTAAGTTTCTGATTTCATGCACTCAATGTTAAATCATAATAATTGTGGATAATTGATGAATGTTTAAATTGCAAAAAGTGTTTAAGTTTTTGTGACAACTGATTCACCCCCCACCCTCTCAGTTGTCCAGCGCATATCAACAAACAATGTAATGGTTAATGAAATGGTTGGATAATGTAATGATTAATGATGTGATAATGTAATGATAAAATAATAAGTGATAATGAAAATGGACAAATGATTACTAAAATGATAATGGATAAATGTAATGAAATGGTCAAGTCATAATGAGATGGGAAGTGGGATGGGTTGATGTTATAGGTGGGTGTCATGATACATTTGTTGTTCGTTGAACCCCACGTGATGAGGTTAGGTGGTGGTGATAGGTTGGGATAGGTTTGGATAAGTTCAGGGATGGTTGGGATAGTTTGGATATACTAGGTCATGAGACACCATGCCATTAGAGGGGTTTTGTTGGGATGGGTGAAGTATGTAGAGTGATTTGATTGGGATGATTGATTAGGGGGGAGGGATATGTTAGATGGGGGGGTTGTGTCAGAGTGAATGGGGGGGTTGAATCATTTTCAAATCCTAAGTCTAGATATTTGTGTTGAATGAGTGATGCTTGGAAAGGGAGATGGATGAGCTAGGAAAAGTACTTGTATTACATTACTGAGAGCATTTCTAGGTTTATTATAGTAAAATAGGATATTTTTCACCAAGGTATGAAAGGACCAAGGTAATGATTTATATATGTTTTTGCATGGAATGGACTCACAAACAATAGGGTAACTTCATGCATGCCCAAGGTAGTATAACCCTTCCTGGATGAGGGAAGGGGACTCATAACATAAGTTCCGTTAGTACATAGAAGGTATGGTTAACCTTATGTGCAAGTGGGGAATATTATGCTAGAACCAACCCCATCTTAAAGATATGAATACTATTCTTGGAGTAGTGAAATCAACCCACAAGCACAGCATACAAAAACACTGACTATGTTTATTCTATGTGTTTTATGCCACATACCATGATATAGTAAGATCAAGGTAGTTTTAGAATGATTCCTAGAACAAGACAAAAGATAAAAATCAATGATCAACAAGACCAACAAATTACACAAACAACCATTGTATCTCTTGCCAAGATAAGTGTTGATGATGGATTCTACCTATTGTAGGAATGATATATCTGTTAAGGTGGGAATCGATTGGATGTTGTTGGATAAAGTTTGAAAGGTGGGCAAAAGGATAGTCAGGCCATGTGTGATGATTATGGTTAGTTTGTTGATTGGCAATTTTTGTTTAGGATGTGATGTTTTGAGGGTATGCTTAGCATGTGTATTGCTTGGTGAATTTAGTAAGCTCAGAGGATAGGGAGCATCCAAACGGGTTGATTGGGTGCATCTTATATACCTAAGTATTGGATACTTCCTTTGTATTCCATACTGCCTACATACCATGTGTCCACAGGATCAAGGTATTTTAAGATGCGGGTGAGATGAATATGTAGTTATAGTATTACTTGATGATATGGGAATGGGATGGATGTGATGATCGTGTAAGATGATATGTTGCGTAGGATGATGATGTGGGATTTTTTGTATTTTCGTAAAAAAAAAAAATTGTGGGGTTTTTTATTTTCGATTGTTTTTGGATTTTTGATGATTTTCTAATGTTTTTGGGTTTTTTACTTTTGAGCTATATAGCAAAAGCATACAAGGATCCTCGTTCCATGGATTAGCTTCAGGTGGGATAATGTAGAGTGGGCGATGGGATTTGTTGTTTCGGAATTCCAAGCCATGGGATGTGCATGATGTGAAATGTTATGATGGGGAAGAAGACTTATTAGATGGTAGAACCAACCACTACACATGGCACCTAAGATAGGTTTTCACCATGGTACTTATCCAAGGCGTCATCGAAGTGATTTTCACCATTGGACGGCTTTATTGCACTCATGTGTTTCTTAATTTTTTTTTTGTATTATTTTGATTTAGGATACTCGATGAGTCATGCATAGAACCTTTTCAAGTGCAAGATGTTCATAGGTTCATCTAGAGGCTACCCCTTAGGTGTTGCAAGCTGATATGCCCCTGACCCATAGCTAGCTATGATGATGTATGGTCCCAACCAATTAGGCTCAAAATTTTCTTTCTTAGTGCGCTCCTGTAAATTTTTCTAATTCTCCATAAGGACAAGATCGCCTATGAAAAAACTTACAGTTTTTTATCTTCTTGTTATAGCTCCTACGTAGGAGATTTTGGTAGGCCTGAAGGTGATTGAGAGCATCCAAGCATTTCTCATCTAGGAGTTCTAACTCATTCAGTCATGCCACTCTATACTCCTCCTCAGTGATTATGTTTTACAATGGAATCCTGAGTGACGAGTGCTCAACCTCAATAGGTAAAATAACTTCGAAACCGAATACTAGGGAATATGGTGTGGCTCTTGTGGGTGTGCGGATGCTTGTGTGATAGGCCCATAGGGCGAGGTTGAGTTGGAGGTGTCAATCACAACTAGCTTCATTAACCATCTTCTTTAGAATGCGTAAGATGGTTTTGTTAGAAGCCTCAGCTTGACCATTACCTTGGGGGTAATATGGTGTGGAAAAGTGATGTTGGATATGGAACTTCTCGCATAGGGTACGGACTTCCTGGTTTTTAAATGGTTTCCCATTATCTATTATGATGGAATGAGGAATTCAATAATGACATATTATGTAATGGAGGATGAATTTAGCAATTTGGATGCCTGTAGTGAAAGTGAGTGGAATGGCTTTGACCCACTTAGTGAAGTACTCAGTGGCAGTGATGATGAACTTGTGGCCATTGGATGATGGTGGGTGAATTTTACCTACGAGTTCGAGTCCCCATTATGAAAAAGGCCAAGGAGTTGTTATCAGTTGCAGCTCCTATGAAGGTTCATGGATGAGATCCCCATGTTGCTGACATGGCAAAAATTTCTTCACAAATCTGTAACCATCTCATTCCATGGTCAGCCAATAATACCCTGTCCTTAGAATTTTCTTCACTAAGGTAGGTCCGCTAGAGTGTGCCCCACAAATGCCTTCGTGCACCTCTTGTAAGGCCACCTCGGCCTCCCTAGAGTCGAGACATCATAAAAGAGTACCATCAAGACTTCTTTGATAGAGGGTGTCTCCTATGAGGGTAAAGTGGGAGGCTTGGCAAATAAAGATTTTGCATTGTACGGATGATAGGTTTTGTGGGATAATTTTGTCGTGAAGGTACATGTAAGTCTCTTGATACCAAGGGCATAAGGGACCAACAATGTTGCACACTAGCACTAATTGCAAAACATCATAAGCTGGTATGAGGAGCTCTTTGATTAGGAACTCACACTTCTTGCTATCCTTCTTCATATCAACTAAGGATCCTATTGTGGCCATGGCATCTGTTGCTTTGTTGTTCAATCTTGGAATTTGCTCAAAATGGATATCATGGAAATAATCTTTGAAGTCATCGACCATTCTTTTATAGAGTAGGAGTTTGTCATCCTTTGTCTTGTACTCATTATTCACCTGTCGGATGACTAACTGGTAGTCTCTAGAAACTATCAGCTTCTCAATTTTCCATTGTATTGCGATGTGGAGTCCTGTGATGAGGGCCTCATATTCTTCTACATTATTTATGCATGGAAATGTGATCTTGTGGGATTTAGGAATGGTCTCCTTGAGGGGTGACAAACAAGATGCCTACCCCCAATCCACGATGTGTGTAGGATCCATCAAAGTACATTTTCCATGTTTTTGTTGTCGGTGCTATTTTCAGTATGGACTCATCTAGAAATTCTACAAGTAGTGGTTGTTCCGTCAGGATGGGTACATCAGCCAATTAATCAACAATCACTTGTCCTTTAATGGCTTTCCTTTCTATGTATTCAATGTCAAACTCACTTAGGATCATAACCCACTTAGCCATTCATCCTGTAATAGCTACTCTTGTCAGTAGATATTTCGGCAGATCAATCTTAGCAATGAGCTTAGTCTTATGATTGAGCATGTAGTGTCTTAATTTCTGTGAAGTGAAGACAACAGCGAGACATACTTGTTCAATTAAAGTGTAGTTCAGCTAATAGGTCACCAAGGTGCGGCTGATATAGTATATAGCTCTTTCTTTCCCCTATTCATCATGCTGCACTAACAAGGCCCCTATCGTTGTTTCTATTGTTGAAATGTACAAAAGGAGGGGTTCCCCTTGCTTCGGTGGAATAAGGATGGGTGGGTTAGCAAGATATTCCTTCAGCTATTCAAAAGTATTCTGACATTGATTATCCCATACAAAAGCTATATTTTTGTAGAGAAGATGTTGAAATGGCTGACACTTATCGGCAAGCTATGCTATAAAGTGGTGGATGGATTGCAAATTCCCCTGTAGACTTCATAGTTGCTTGAGTGTCTTGGGTGGAGCCATCTCCACTATAGCCTTGACCTTGGTGAGATCAACTTCAATCCTTCTTCTTGACACAATGTATCCTAGAAGCTTTCTGGAAGTGACCCCAAAGACACACTTCATAGGATTCAGTCGCACATTGTATTGTTCTAGCCTGTCAAAGATTTTAGCCAACACATTTAAGTGCTCCTCTCTAGTTTTGGACTTTCCCAATAGATCATCAACATAATCTTCCATTATGTTGTGGAAAAGGTCATGGAAGATTACTGTTGTTGCCCTCTGCTATGTAGCTCCTGTGTTCTTTAACCCAAAGGGCATCACAACCTAGCAGTATGTTCCCCATGGACATATGAAGGAAGTTTTATGTTGATCTTCTTCTGCTATCCTGATTTGATTGTGTATACACCTAAAAATGGCTTGAGTCGAATTAAATAAATATTTTAATATTTATTTTATTCCTATTCTTCTATCAATAAATAAATATCCTAATTTATTTATCTGATTCACATTCATCTTAATCTTCTAAAAATTAAATAAAAATCAATTTATTTAATTAAAATACCCTAATTACTCTAGTGTCTCATCTAATTAAATAATCCTAAATTATTTAATTAATCACAAATTCCTCTATTCCAAAGTCTTAAATTCATAAATCCACTTCACTTTCCACCTCACCATGTTGCACACATAATTAAATATTTTTAATATTTAATTAGCTAATTACCCTCACCCACATGTCGTATTTATCCTCTAGTCATCCCTATTTCTTCTCCACATGTATCCTATTATTTCTCAATCATCTCCAAGGACAAAGACACTTGTCTTTCTAATTCTAGTTCATCTCTCACATTCCAATAGATCAGGAGTCCTTCTTCCACAATCTCCTCAAAGTCTTCCACCTTTGACTCATAGGTCTTTGTGAGCACAATGACATGTGGCTCATGGATCCACTTATTCCTCTACCTTCTAAATGTAGTAGGAGCATTTCCCATGATTATCTCCCTCAACTCCATCTCAACCGTACATGTCACAGATAATTCCTCTAGTCGTTGATCTATTGACACTTGGACTTGGCCTCTCTTAAGCCTATAAAAGTAAGGTTCTCACACCCATTTTACATCCACTTAAGCTTTTAGTAATCTTATTCTGCAAGAATTCTACCATAGCTCCCAAGCGTGCCTTTGGCTCCATTGCATTTACATCTAGCTTTCATTATCCTCATCTTATTATCATCAACCATGGCAACATATCATTATCTCCATCCATCATCATAGTTATTGCATTGTAGTCTCATTGCATAATCCTCCACATAGTCATTCTATCTTTATCATCTTAACAGCAAGGAAGTACAACTTCTGAGAGCTCTATAATCACACAAGATCAAAGAAAGATAGGCAACAATAGAAGGTTCAAGGTAAATCTTTTTGCAAACGTATTATCTTTTGTTTGCTAGCGTTTGTCTTATTTCCATTGAATTTATTGAATGTTTAGGTAGTTTCTATGCTAGTTCAGAAATTCAATCACATTTTGGCACCCTCATCCCTATTTATAGCCAGGTGAGCCCTAATTGGAGGTGTTTTACCCTGTGAGTGTGGGGCATGTTTCTCATCCATTTTTCTTCCTCCGTTGCCCAAACATTTTACCCGTGTGTCGTAAAATCTTGCATGTCATGAGATTGTTCATCCACCTTTTCCCAGCGTCATCCAACCCGACCAATCTCCCAAGGGGGCATCCTATCATCATTAAACTTGTACCAAGGTCAAACTGGGGCATGTATCATAGTCAAAAAAAAATTATTCTTTGAAGCAACGTGATAAAACACATTGCATCAAAGAGGGGCAAAATGTATACACCTAAAAATGGCTTGAGTCGAATTAAATAAATATTTTAATATTTATTTTATTCCTATTCTTCTATCAATAAATAAATATCCTAATTTATTTATCTAATTCACATTCATCTTAATCTTCCAAAAATTAAATAAAAATCAATTTATTTAATTAAAATACCCTAATTACTCTAGTGTCTCATCTAATTAAATAATCCTAAATTATTTAATTAATCACAAATTCCTCTATTCCAAAGTCTTAAATTCATAAATCCACTTCACTTTCCACCTCACTTTACACCTCACCATGTTGCACACATAATTAAATATTTTTAATATTTAATTAACTAATTACCCTCACCCACATGTCTTATTTATCCTCTAGTCATCCCTATTTCTTCTCCACATGTGTCCTATTATTTCTTAGTCATCTCCAAGGACAAAGACACTTGTCTTTCTAATTCTAGTTCATCTCTCACATTCCAACAGATCAGGAGTCCTTCTTCCACAATCTCCTCAAAGTCTTCTACCTTTGACTCACAGGTCTTTGTGAGCACAATGACATGTGGCTCATGGATCCACTTATTCCTCTACCTTGTAAACGTAGTAGGAGCATTTCCCATGATTATCTCCCTCAACTCCATCTCAACTGTACATGTCACAGATAATTCCTCCAGTCGTGGATCTATTGACACTTGGACTTGGCCTCTCTTAAGCCTATAAAAGTAAGGTTCTCACACCCATCTTGCATCCACTCAAGCTTTTAGTAAACTTATTCTGCAAGAATTCCACCATAGCTCCCAAGCTTGCCTTTGGCCCCATTGCATTTGCATCTAGCTTTCATTATCCTCATCGCATTATCATCAACCGTGGAAGCATATCATTATCTACATCCATCATCTTAGTTATTGCATTGTGGTCTCATTGCATAATCCTCCACATAGCCATTCTATGTTTGTCATCTTAACAGCAAGGAAGTACAACTTCTGAGAGCTCTATAATCACACAAGATCAAAGAAAGATCGGTAACAATGGAAGGTACGAGGTAAATTTGTTTGCAAAGGTATTATCTTTTGTTTGCTAGCATTTGTCTTATTTCCATTGAATTTATTGAATGTTTAGGTAGTTTCTATGCTAGTTCAAAAATTCAATCACATTTTGGCACCCACATCCCTATTTGTAGCCAAGTGAGCCCTAATTGGAGGTGTTTTACCCTGTGAGTGTGGGGCATTTTTCTCATCCATTTTTCTTCCTTTGTCACCCAAACTTTTTACCCATGAGTGTGTCGTAAAATCTTGCATGTTGTGAGATTGTTCGTCCACCTTTTCCCAATGCCATCCAACCTAACCAATCTCCCAAGGGGGCATCCTATTGTCATTAAACCTGTACCAGGGGCAAACTGGGGCATGTAACATAGTCAGAAAATTTTTATTCTTTGAAGCAACATGATAAAACACATTGCATCAAAGAGGGGCAAAATGTATACACCTAAAAATGGCTTGAGTCGAATTAAATAAATATTTTAATATTTATTTTATTCCTATTGGTGCAGGAGCACCTACCTGACAGCTGGCCTCCATGAGGCAGTTAGTTAGTTTAAGTCTTGTTAATGTTTTCAAGAAGGTCTGATAAGACCAATGCATGTAATAAGGTCATGTTGACCATACTTTGCTATTTTTAGCTAGTTTGTTAAGACAGCTGTTATGCTGGATCTCCCAGCCGCCTGGAGAGATTTCCCAGCCGCTTGGAGTCGAGTGGTAGTACTCGCAGGAGATCCTATTTATGCATGAGGATTGGTTGGTTTTAGATCATCGAGTTAGGTTGCACAGAGTGAGACAGAGAGAGAGAGACTGATCATTGTATTGCATCTTTTGAAATCAAATAAGAGATCCTGTTTGTGTTCATTTTCTGTTTGGTCTCCATTGTGTGATCGGTTTGCTGTTTTGGTGGTTTCATGGATTCGCTGATCCATTCCACCGGTTGATTCGTCGAATCGGTGGAATGGCTATGTACAGTAGGGTAGGGTTTAGTCTGCATTTTGTGTTTGTTTGCATGCAGGTGTGCAGGATCATCGTCGAGAGGTGTTGAGGACCCTAGCATGGGTATGTGCTAGGTCGTGCTGGTTGTTAGAGTTTGGAAGATCACCCTGAAAGTGGATCGGGTCATCCCAGGAGGTTCGGCGGATCGAATTTTGCTAAGGCTGGAAAAATCCTTTGCAACGGCATCATCAGGATATTTCTGCATATATCCTGCAGTTACTTCGAGCGTCATCCGAGTAGATGAAGATGAGCATGATGCAGTAGATTGCATAAAGTGAATGTGCATTGGGGTGATCATCATCAGGTGTTGCCGAGGAGGAGCGTATCGGCATAAGGTAGAAGATCGGGTTGACAATTCCTTCGCGGGCCGATAATGTTAAGTTTGGCCGACAGCAGGATATTGAAGGAACTGCATATGACGTCATCGTCATCAGGATATTTGTCATCAGGATATCGGGCAGCAGGATATTGAAGGAACTGCATATGACGTCATCGTCATCAGGATAATCGTCATCAGGATATCGGGGTGACGTAAGCATCGGAGGAAAGGTGCGTGAGTTGAGTATCGTCATCAGGATATATGGGAGGAACCGGATGTTCTATATCCTGCTGATGAACATGATGTTGAACATCATGATGATGCAGATAGAGGTTGGCGGTAAGGTGAACAGTGAACGTCAGGAGGATGATCGCGCTTGCCGAATATGATGATGCTGTCGATAGCCGAATATGATGATGCTGCTGACAGGCGAAAGGTCGAAGGTTTGTCTGCAGGAGGATATCGGTCGGCAGAGTAAATATGATGATGCTGACAGTGTTAAGGAAAATATGATGATGATGATGAAGGGTTGCGGACATCCATGCTGTATGTCAGGGTTTTAGTGTGGATGCCTCTGCATCATAGTGGTATCAGAGCTCAGCAAAAGGTTTGGGCTGTTGTGTGTTGATTCTGTCACCGAAAGGGCAGAGGTAGAGTTGATTCTGTCACCGAAAGGGCAGAGGTAGAGAAGTGAGAGGTTGACAAAATGCCTCCGAAAGGTAGTGGTACTGCAAGGGAATTGCAGGAGATGAAGGAAAAACATGCCAAAGAAATGAGGAAGATGAAGGAGCTTGCTGAAGCACTTCAAGCCAGGCTTGTAGCCCTGGAAAAGAACAAAAAGAGGGAAGTGGAAGACAGTGAATCTGAAGAAGATGAAGATGCTGTTGAAGAGTATGAAGAGGTAGCTGAAGATCTGGATGCTGAAGACCAGAAATTTGCAAAACTGTTAAAGGCAGTGCAGAGTGATAAACCTAAGGTAAAGGTTGATGTTTCCAAGTATAATGGAAGTTTGAATGAAGATGAGTTACTGGATTGGATTGCTGCACTTGATAATCACTTTGAATGTGAAGATGTTGCTGAGGATCAGAAGGTAAAGATTGCAAAGACCAAGTTAGGAGGTCATGCTTTGGTATGGTGGGATTATGTACAATCTGAGAGAAGGAAACAAGGAAAGTCAAAGATCACTTCATGGGATAAGATGGTAGCAAGGATCAAAGGTAAATTCTTGCCAAGGGATTATGAAATTCAGATGTTTAAGAAGCTGCAATTTTTAAGGCAGAAGGAAATGGATGTGAAGGCATATACTGAGGAGTTTTATAAATTGAGTATGAGATCTGGTCATCATGAGAATGAGGTAGAAAAGGTGGCTAGGTACTTGGCTGGTTTGAGATTGAACATACAGGATGAGTTAGTTTTAGCTAACCCTAAGAATGTGGAGGATTGTTACCAAATGGCAATCAGGATTGAAGAAAAGATGAATAGGGGACAAGATAAGTCTATGAGAGGAAGAGGCAACAATATGAGGGGAAGAGGAGCAGCCCCTATAACAAGGCAAACCAATGAGGGTCAAGAAGACACTGGTAAAGGACAGGGACAGTCTGATTTCAGAGGTGGATGGAAAGGTAATAGAGGCAGATTTAGAGGTGGTAGAGGTTCTACTACATTTTCAGGAAAGTGTTACACCTGTGGTGAGTTTGGGCATCCATTTTTCAAATGTCTAGAAAGCAAAGGTTCATCATCCAGAAATGATAGAACAAATGACAAGAGAGTACAACTTGTGCAAGAAGAGAAAGTAGAGCAAAGTGTGCAGAGTTCAAACACTTATCAAGGAGATAGAGTTCCTGACAATTATGCATATCCTAAGGAGGGAGAAGCATTGATGCTTAGGAGAATTAGTTTGCAGACATCAAAGGATATGATGCAAAGAAGAGCTCTTTTCAAGACCACATGCAAGAGCAAAGGTAAGGTATGTAAGGTTGTCATTGATACTGGTTCAACAGACAACATGGTATCTCAGGAAATGGTGGATAAACTGAATTTGGAAAGGATTCCACACCAACACCCTTACAAGGCATCTTGGGTGAGTGATAGTCAATCACTTTTTGTCTATGAACAGGCATATGTGGATTTTCAGATTGGAGCATATCAGGATAGAGTTTTGTGTGATATTTTGCCCATGGAATGTTGTCACCTACTATTGGGTAGACCATGGCAATTTGATAGAAGGGTACTATATGATGGGTATGCTAATACCTACACCATCAAGAAAGAGGGGAAGACTATTATGTTGATGCCATTGCAGGAAGATGCTGCAGCACAGGAGGCAGCCAAAATCATTTTAATGGGAAAGGAGTATGTGCAGATGCCTATAGGAGCAGGCATAAAGGCAGTTGAGGACACTGTAGGGAAAGGAGTTGTTAAGGACAACAGGTTGAAGACAGTTACAGTTTTGACTGACAGAGGTCAGCAGCAGGTGCAGAAACAGGTTTGCAAACAGCAACCAGTTGAGAGGAATGACAAGGATGTTGTCATAGTTGGGACTATTGTTTGTCCTATAAAGGTTGTAAGAAAGACAAAGTTGAACATTGCAGAAGTTCAAGAGGCAGTTCAGACAGAGGTTCTGGTCAGACAACCTGACAAACACAAGGTATGTGAGAGAAAGGCCTACATTGACAGGCATGAGGGTTTACTTGCAAGAAAGCAAGTTACAGGTCAGAAGTCTTGGAGCAGCCAAGAGCCAGCAGAGGACAAAGCTGGAACAGGTCAGAACACTGACATGGCAAAGTGTAAAGGTGGAGGACTTCCACAACCCAAACTCATGGGACATGAGTTCTTTTCTGTTGGGGAGTATGGTGCAGGAGCACCTACCTGACAGCTGGCCTCCATGAGGCAGTTAGTTAGTTTAAGTCTTGTTAATGTTTTCAAGAAGGTCTGATAAGACCAATGCATGTAATAAGGTCATGTTGACCATACTTTGCTATTTTTAGCTAGTTTGTTAAGACAGCTGTTATGCTGGATCTCCCAGCCGCCTGGAGAGATTTCCCAGCCGCTTGGAGTCGAGTGGTAGTACTCGCAGGAGATCCTATTTATGCATGAGGATCGGTTGGTTTTAGATCATCGAGTTAGGTTGCACAGAGTGAGACAGAGAGAGAGAGACTGATCATTGTATTGCATCTTTTGAAATCAAATAAGAGATCCTGTTTGTGTTCATTTTCTGTTTGGTCTCCATTGTGTGATCAGTTTGCTGTTTTGGTGGTTTCATGGATTCGCTGATCCATTCCACCGGTTGATTCGTCAAATCGGTGGAATGGCTATGTACAGTAGGGTAGGGTTTAGTCTGCATTTCATGTTTGTTTGCATGCAGGTGTGCAGGATTGTCATCGAGAGGTGTTGAGGACCCTAGCATGGGTATGTGCTAGGTCGTGCTGGTTGTTAGAGTTTGGAAGATCACCCTGAAAGTGGATCGGGTCATCCCAGGAGGTTCGGCGGATCGAATTTCGCTAAGACTGGAAAAATCCTTTGCAATGGCATCATCAGGATATTTTTGCATATATCCTGCAGTTACTTCGGGCGTCATCCGAGTAGATGAAGATGAGCATGATGCAGTAGATTGCATAAAGTGAATGTGCATTGGGGTGATCATCATCAGGTGTTGCCGAGGAGGAGCGTATTAGCATAAGGTAGAAGATCAGGTTGACAATTCCTTCGCAGGCCGATAATGTTAAGTTTGGCCGACAGCAGGATATTGAAGGAACTACATATGACGTCATCGTCATCAGGATATTTGTCATCAGGATATCGGGCAGCAGGATATTGAAGGAACTGCATATGACATCATCGTCATCAGGATAATCGTCATCAGGATATCGGGGTGACGTAAGCATCGGAGGAAAGGTGCGTGAGTTGAGTATCGTCATCAGGATATATGGGAGGAACCAGATGTTCTATATCCTGCTGATGAACATGATGTTGAACATCATGATGATGCAGATAGAGGTTGGCGGTAAGGTGAACAGTGAACGTCAGGAGGATGATCGTGCTTGCCGAATATGATGATGCTGTCGATAGCTGAATATGATGATGCTGCTAAAAGGCGAAAGGTTGAAGGTTTGTCTGCAGGAGGATATCGGTCGGCAGAGTAAATATGATGATGCTAACAGTGTTAAGGAAAATATGATGATGATGATGAAGGGTTGCGGACATCCATGCTGTATGTCAGGGTTTTAGTGTGGATGCCTCCGCATCACCTATTCTTCTATCAATAAATAAATATCCTAATTTATTTATCTGATTCACATTCATCTTAATCTTCCAAAAATTAAATAAAAATCAATTTATTTAATTAAAATACCCTAATTACTCTAGTGTCTCATCTAATTAAATAATCCTAAATTATTTAATTAATCACAAATTCCTCTATTCCAAAGTCTCAAATTCATAAATCCACATCACTTTCCACCTCACTTTACACCTCACCATGTTGCACACATAATTAAATATTTTTAATATTTAATTAGCTAATTACCCTTACCCACATGTCCTATTTATCCTCTAGTCATTCCTATTTCTTCTCCACATGTGTCCTATTATTTCTCAATCATCTCCAAGGACAAAGACACTTGTCTTTCTAATTCTAGTTCATCTCTCACATTCCAACAGATCAGGAGTCCTTCTTCCACAATCTCCTCAAAGTCTTCCACCTTTGACTCATAGGTCTTTGTGAGCACAATGGCATGTGGCTCATGGATCCACTTATTCATCTACCTTGTAAATGTAGTAGGAGCATTTCCCATGATTATCTCCCTCAACTCCATCTCAACTGTACATGTCATAGATAATTCCTCCAGTCGTGGATCTATTGACACTTGGACTTGGCCTCTCTTAAGACTATAAAAGTAAGGTTCTCACACCCATTTTACATCCACTCAAGCTTTTAGTAATCTTATTCTGCAGGAATTCCACCATAGATCCCAAGCATGCCTTTGGATCCATTGCATTTGCATCTAGCTTTCATTATCCTCATCTCATTATCATCAACCATGGCAGCATATCATTATCTCCATCCATCATCTTAGTTATTGCATTGTAGTCTCATTGCATAATCCTCCACATAGTCATTCTATCTTTGTCATCTTAACAACAAGGAAGTATAACTTCTGAGAGTTCTATAATCACACAAGATCAAAGAAAGATAGGCAACAATGGAAGGTACGAGGTAAATCTGTTTGCAAAGGTATTATCTTTTGTTTGCTAGCGTTTGTCTTATTTCCATTGAAGTTATTGAATGTTTAGGTAGTTTCTATGCTAGTTCAGAAATTCAATCACAGATTGTACCCAGAAAATCCATCCATCAAGGATAACATCTCATGACCTACAGTGAGATCCATAATGATGTCTATGTTAGGTAGTGGAAAGTCATCCTTAGGGAAAGCTTTGTTAAGGTCTCTGAAATATGTGTAGCACCGGATGCCCCTAGTGACTTTATCTACTAGTACAATGTTGGATAACCACTCGGGGTAATCTATCGGGCGTATGAATCCCACATCAAGGAGATTTTTGAGTTTTGCCTTGACGAGGAGTGCTATTTGGGGATTCATTTTCCTTAGCTTTTGTTTCACTAGTTTTGTATCAGGATGTACTGCAAGGTGATGAACAATAAGAGCAGGATCTAACCACAGCATGTTGGCATATGTCCTCGCAAAGTTATGGCTCCTCTATTTGAAGAAGGTTAAGAAAGCCTCCTGTTCTTTTGCTGTAAGGGATTTTTCTCTGAATGTGATCTTTGGTGTCTCTTCAGTTCCAAGATTCATCTCATGGGATGCTTCAATTAGGATTGGTGATCTTTCTTGATATAGCTCAGATACTTCAGGAAGGCCCATGCTCTCATCTCCTAGCACCTCATGGAGGTTTTCACTAGGTGATATGTCTTTTATTTTGATTTTTTCTTCATCCAAAAGAGCCACAAAGTGGTTTTCACTAGGGGATGTTATTTTTATATTTTTGCGACTAAGATCTTAAGTTGTCTCCCCAAAGTATGCAGATGTGTTTAGTTCCATGATGTAGCCAACCTTATGATCTCCAAGGGGAAAGTGATCTCTAACCCCCATCATTTTAGCTATTGCTTTGTCATTTTGTGTGATGTCGAGGACAGGAGGTCCTTGCTGGTCCCAATCTATGAGTTGGGGGTAAACAAGAGGTAGGTCATTGGATGTAGATGGCATGGTTGTTAAGGTGTAGATGGTGCATATGGAGGATTCAAAGAACTCAGTGAAGTCACTAAAAGATTCTTGATGGTCTTCTTCATTGATGTTGACAACTGTGGGGAAGGCCTTAGTGACCTCACTTAAGATACTCTCATCATTAGTGGGGGTAGACTCTTGTTTTCCATACCCTAACCCATGAAGATTCAGATTTCTTGTTGCTTGGATGGGCTCTACAATTCCTTGTTCATGAAGGCCTATGCCACCTTGTCCTTTGTAGCCCATATACTTGACAATTTCAAGACCTTTTCCATAGATCTCAGTTGGGATAGTAGGAGCTTCTTGATCTTCTTCTTCCTCTTTGTATAACCATGAGGATATGTCTTCGAGAACATCTTGTTCTAGGAGGTGTTTCTTCTCGAAGATAGGTGATGGTTTGCATTTGATGATCACCGTAGAAACTTCCTCTTCCTTAGGAGTACCAAATGTTTTAGGAGATGGCAATAGTCCTACACAAAATGTGTCGTGTAGGTTGTATTCCCCACATCCCATGTTGCTCATCTTGATCTTGACCTCAAGGGGTGTGAATGTTTGAGAGGTGGTTGCGATATTAGGGGGATCAATGTTTGAGGTGGATGGTTTAGTGGTAGCATTGGGAGCAGATGTTTTAGTAGCATTATTGTAAGGATAGAATGTTCTATCATGTACTTCCAAGAAACTACAATATTGGAATGGGTGGGGATCGACATAGATGGTGACTTTTGTTCTGTTATATGGAAATTTTAGGCATTGGTGGAATGTGGATGGGACGGCTTGCATGGTATGGATCCATGGTCGACTGAGAAGAATATTATACGAGAGGTCAAGTGGTGCAGGAGCACCCAATCAATAGTGGCCTCCATGAGGCATTTAACTGTCTTATATTTATTTTTATGTTTTCAATAAGGTCCTAAATGGGCATTTAATGTAATAAGGTCTGTTTGACCATTTCTGTTATTGTAAGGACACTTGTCGATCTGTAGATGACAAGGTTGTTAGTTTGTTAGAGGTTGTTAGAGGTTGTTATCTCCCAGCCGCTTAGAAGCGTCTCCCAGCTGTTGGGAATCATTTTCTGTACTACTCATATGAGGGGATAAATACCTGAGATCTGATCAATTTTAGATATGATGATGATGTGAGTTGTGACATGTGAGACAGAGAGAAACTGTGAAGTCAGATATCTGTATAAATTTCTAAAAGCAATAAAGAGGATTCTGTTTGTATTGATTTTCTGGTGTTCGATTTACCGGTGCAATAAATTTTCTGGTTTGCAGTCGAGATGGATATCTAATCCATTCCACCGGTGAGATTCTTCGAATTGGTGGAATGGCTATACATAGTAATTTAGATTTTCTATTTTGTGTTTGTTCATTTTGTGCTTATAGGGTCGGTTGCAGCATGCGTTGATAAGCCTAGCATCGGCATGTGTTATGGTGATAATTTGCAGAAGTTTATTTAATCATAGGAGAAAGGCTCGGTGAAATCATAAGGATTTCATCAGACTAAATCGGCGAAATTGGAGTGTTTAGGTTTCCTGTGTTTGAACCAATTCAGCGACGGAGACAGTGTTAGAGAAGTAGCGACAGTTGAACCAATTTGTTCAAAGGTTCAATGGTTCAACAGTTCAGCGAACAGCGATAGGTTCAGTAAAGGGATGGGTTCCTGTGGTTCAACAATGCAACTGTGGATCACCGATAACTGTTTAATCTAAGTGATTGAACTGATAGCGTTGGTTCATCAAAGTGACTGTGGGTGTCGGGGTGAGATTTATGAAGAGGACCAACAGTCTGTGTGTTGTTGATAGGCAACCAAAGTGAAGTACATCCATCGGCATATCAATAGGAGTGACAAGGAGTTCATCGATAGCGACAGTCCCGCCAATAGGCACAAATTCGATCGGCCAGAGAAAGGATCTCGGTGTGAAGGAGTTTAGGCTCGCCGATGAAAGTGGGTCTCGTCAATGGAACACCATATGAAGGAAAATGTATGTTGCAAGTAATTAATAACTATTTTGCACGATTTGCTGCATGCTCTGCATCATCAAGATCAAGGACTTGACATTTGGTCTCTAGTATCTTTTGTCCCTCTTGAATGGGAAGCTTGATGGTGCCTTCGGACAATCTTTCAGAGTCATCATATCCTTTAATAGTTATACACTCACTGGAGTCTACAACCACATCGGAGTATCCCAAATGTTTTAGTAATTTTAGAGTGCATAGATTTAGGCCAGCCACCATCTATTAAGACCTGTTTTATGATGTGTTTGTGGATGCAGACTTCGATGTGTAAGGATTCATTATGTAGATCATCGGAGGCGGGGAGATCATTTTCAGAGAAGGTAAGATGGTGAGATGAGGCGATGTGGCCTACCATGGCTTGGAATTGATCCACATTCAAATTGGTGGGAACTTGGGTTTCCATTAAGGATTTGTTAAGAACATCCTTGTGGAGGGGAGATGTGCGAAGCAACTCAAGGATGGAGATTTGTGTGGGGGTTTTTCCTAGATGATCTAGGAGGTTGTACTTGTGAGTGGGTGATGGATTGGTTGGTGTGAATGTGGATGGTTGATCAGTGGTAGGGGCTCCACGAATGGAAACGCAACTGTGATGAGTAGTGACAATGCAATTTAGTTTCTTAGCTCTAATGGTGATAGTATTGATGTGGTTGGAAGAATCTTCTATTCATCCCACAACGGAGTCAAAAGAAGAGGGACGTGGTATGACATTGTATGCTTGACTGGAAGAGGATGCTTTTCCTTTGTTGTGATCAGGAAGGGGGTCCTTGTATACTCCTAAGTTAGCATTTGGTGATTGTTTCGGCAATTCGTCATTAGTTATGTCACCCCTATCAATAAGGTCTTGTATGCAATGTTTTAACCTCATGCAATTAGATGTCTTATGCCCTTTCATGCAATGGTATTCACAATAGGCGTTCTCATCGAACCAAGAGGGTTTAAATTTTTTTTCATCATAAGGTCTAATAGGGGGTAATGTGATTAGGTCCGCCTTCACAAGGTTGTTCAAAACATTTTCAATGGGCTCTCCTAAGGGTGTGAATTTTCTCTTAGGGTTATTATTTTGTCTCGGCGGTCCCTTAGGAACATTGACATTATTAGTTGTGGATGTGCTTGGTGGGGTTGGATTTTGTACATTTTGAATGGCTTTCACATCGATGACGCCATCATTAAGGGTATTCTTGTTCTTTCCCCAAAAGCAGGGTTTGTCATTTGATGGTGCATTGTTGTTCATGTTGTTGTTGTTGACCTTGTTGTTGTTGTTGTTGGTTTTGTAATCATTGTTGTAAAGCTTTATGGAGCCCTTAGCGATGAGGGATCCTTCAATGGTCATTCCTTTGTCAATAACCTCCTCAAAGGTTGATGTGCATTGAATTTGCAAATGGAACCCCATTTCTTGGTTAAGGTTGGCCACAAACATAGTGACAAGTTGTTTCTTGGGAATAGGCCAAGGGTGTTTTCTTGCTAAGCCTCTCCATCTTTGCAAAAATGTGGAGAAGGATTCTCTACTCTTTTGTTTTGTGTTGCAAAGGTCGGTCATGGATATTTCATGCTCAAAGTTGTAGGATAAATGGTTCCCAAACTTTTCTATGAGCTCATGGAATGTCTTAATACCAGGAGGAAGATGAGCAAACCATTTGGTGGCTTGACCACCGAGGCTTCTAGGAAATAGTCTCATCAAATAAGTATCATCATATGAGACTTCTAATCAAGCAATATAGAATTCCCTAAGTTGTTCCCTAGGGTCTCCCTTTCCTTTATATTTATCAAATTTTGGCGTTTTGAAATTTTTGGGAAAGGGAGGCATGTGAAATGTTCTATCAAATGGATATGGGAAAATATCCTCGAAAGAATATTGCTTTCTCTTGTTTCCATGTTGTATGTCATCAACCTTTTGGATCAATGTTTGCACAATGCTAGATAAATCTTGTGGTGATGGTTGTGGAACGTAGTTTTGTTGATTTTGAATTAACTATTGGAAGAAAGGTGGAATTTGATTTTGGGGTGGATTTTGGTGTTGCAAAACTTAGTTTTGGGTGATTTGGTTTTGAAGAGAGAGGTGTAATTGGTACGCAAGGAATTGTTGAAGAACATGTGGTGGGATTTGTTGATTTTGGTGGGGATTTTGTTGTGTGGTTTGGATGGAGGATGTAATAGATGCTTGTGAGATTAGATTTTGTACATACATGAAATTGGATGAAGGGTTATTACATGGGTTGTTATTAGGAACATTGGATGTGTTGTAGGGTGGTCGTGAGAAGAATTGGGTCATGAAATCTATGGTGTTAGCATCAAGTTGGGGAGCACTTGTGGAAGTGCTTGCGTGTGTGGTGTTGTTGGGCATATTAAGGGTGATTTGTGGTGTACATGTGGTGATGGTAGATGTCGATATGGTCAAGACATTTGGTGTAGTGGATGTATTTGTAGGGATTGTGGATGTGGTAATATTTAAGTTTGTAAGAATTGTGGATGTGGTAACGTTGGAAGCTTGGGATGTGTTAGGGATGGTATGGGATGTGGATGGTTGGGATGATGTGGTGACGTTAGGTATAGTGGCACCATTTTGAAGGAGGAATTCAAGATACCTATTAGGATATGATTTTAGGACTCTATCGAGTATGTCCATAGAATTGATGTCTTGTGTGAAGTCTAGGACATCTTGATCTACTTGATTGGTGTTGGTTGGTGGTGCTTGTGGTTGGACGGAAAAATGATTTATCATAGCATTGGCATCAAATGATGGTAGTTGTTAGATTGTAGGGATATTGTTTTGGTTAGTTGGAGGCATCCCCATGCCAAATTTGATTCTAAAAGGTTTCATGTCCTTGTTTTTCTTAGCTTGGAATCTTGTAATGGGCATGCAATGGTTTTGGGGTGTGGATTTGCTTGGATGGACGAAGATCGAGACCTTAGATAATGGATTTCAAAGTATTGGACCCAAGGATAGGTGATGATGGAAATGTGATGAGAGGTGAAGAAAGGTTTAGTCTTAAGAGAATAAAATCCTAAAATTCTAAACCTAAGGGTGAATGATGATATGGATAGATATGGTAAGATATAGGTTCTTAGTTTTGGAGAACAAAATATCAAAAGTTATAAACCTAAGGATGGTATGTATGGATAAGAAACCTTGGAGGTTAGGACCTCAAAGATAAATGGTTGATTTGATTTTCAAAAATTTTGGACCAAAGAGGATGATGAGAATGGATGAATCAAGGCAGTTTTGGGGTGTAGGTGAAGAATAATTTTTAGGATGGATTTGGAAAGGATAATGATGTGACTAAGGTAGTCTTATGATAGTTTAGATAATAATCAACCAAGTAAAACCTTAGATGATTGAGATAATTGGATTTTGGGTGATAATCAACTAAGGAAAACCTTAAGTGATTTTGGATGTTTTGGATGATTTTGACGATGTTTGGATAGGATGTTCAAATCAAAGGTGAGTTTAAGTAAATCTAGATCTTTGGATTATGAAAAGGATATCTCTCTTTACTCAAGGTAGACTTATGACCTTAGGTAAATAGAAAAGGATTATTTTACTTGAAGGTAGTCTAATGAACAATAAACAAAATGGGATGGGATGGTGAGATCTAGATTTAACTCTTGCACAAAATTGATTTGGGATATGGTTTTGGATGTTAATTGATGCTTAGATTTTTGGATGATTTTGATTTTGGATTTGATGGATAGAATTTGAATAGGGTTGGAAAATGTTGGATTTGGAATGAATTTTGGAATGGATGAAGTGAAGGTCCAAAAAGTGAAAATCAAAATGTAAATTTAGGTTGGATTATATGGAGATGGAAAAGAGAGATTATGGTTAAGCTTAGTGATTAATGAGATGAAGGGTCCAATAGTAAGAATTATTTATCTAAGGTCAAAATGGAATCATGTGAATGACAAATGGTCATGGCTGATAATCAAGGGTGAATTTGAATTTGGATGGATTTTAGCAAGGTTGTGTAGCGGATAATGACTGGGCAAGACTCAAAGATCTTATGACAATTTACTAGACACGTGTAATTTGATTTCCAGATGGCACCAATTTACAGGGATAAGGAGTCAAAATAGAGAATAATGGCACCAGAGATCAAACAGATGGCACCAAAATAGTGAATTAAGGCGTTAAGAAAAATGGCAGCACAGATGAATTTTTAGGCACCAAACAGAGAAGTTTTGGCGCCAAAGTGTGACAGTGTTTTGGATTTTACTTAGGCTTTTGACAAACTTTGGATGTTTTGGCTCAACTTTTGGATTTTGGTCTCAATTTTTTTGGATTTTTTAATGTCAAATGATTGATTTGAAGGTGTCAAATGTTTCAATGGTTCAATGATCTAGGTGGATTCGGATAATGTCAATGATAGTTTCTTGGCAAGCATACAAACAATCCAAACAAGAGAATACAATGGCCAAATGTTTGACGGGAAGTACAAACATTATGTGTATGTTCAAAACCCCCTCAAGGCCAAATTTCCATGGGTATAAGCACAATTAAAAACACTTGAAGACAAATGCTTAATCTACCTAAGGTCAATGGTAGATGACGACTTGTCAACCCACACATGGAATCTCTGTCAACTCAAATGTCATCACACCTAGAGTGGGTGTGTACATTCTTTTGTCTTTGCGAGAGAGGATAGGTAGGGGCCTCCTGGAATGGAAGGATAACCCAATCACCCTCTCCCCAGAAAGCTACAAGTAGCTTATGCTAAGCTGAGGATTTTTATCTCATCTCAAGGGAACCTTATGGTGAGTAATCTTGGGGGCAACACCTTCTATGCCCTTGCATTGAACAAGATGCCAAGGGGTTAAAAAAGGTAGGCTTCTAACCAAAGGTGTTTAGTGGGGGAAATTCAGGGGACCAGAATGTTGCGAGCATCCAACAAGACACTTTAAGCTTTAACCAGTCCTACTAAGAGTCGTATATACACAAGATACACCTCCGTTCAAACTAGCACTATACGGTAAGTGCTAATACCAGTTAGACTTGGCTTTCACCTTATCCATTTTTATATAGCAGACCAAACGAAAGTACCGCTTAGGGTCATCCCTTGGGGTGAGTACCTCTTTTCCCACCAAGGCAGGCCCTTCTCTAAAAATGAAAAAAAAAGAATAGAATAATTTCTCTTCACCCAAGATTCTTATGAAGGCAAGGGGAGAGGATACTTTTATTCTATCCCTTGGGATCTACTTGACAAATATGTGCAAGTGCACTAAACATGCCAAACAAATCTAAGTTCCTTTTATGCACCAAAATGAAGTGTTCCTAAGTTTGAGCAAACAAGGTTTATTTTAGGTACACCAAATCGAAATGTTTTCTAGGCTAACAAATGCAACCACACATAAAGAAGGAGACCCTATAAGAAAAATCGTTAGTAGTTTGATGTTCAGTCTTTGACAAACATTTTTTTTTCTTGCAAAATGTGTTACCTTATCTGCACAGACCCCAAAGTTAGTCCAGAAAATAGTGCCAAAACAGAGATTAATGGCACTAGAAATCAGACAAATAGTGCTAAAATTAGAAGCAATGGCGTCAAAGGACTAATAGATAAGTGTTCTAACTGACAGTAGGGAATAAAACCAGAATGGCGCCACAGATAAGAAAAATGGTGCCAATCCTATAGATAGCGCTAAGATTTATCAAAATGGCATCAAAGTGTGTTTATACATGTGTTTACTCTATTCTTTGTACTTGATAACACCAAACTATGTATGGATAGCGCCAAAACATGACAGTTTGTCTAAAACCTTGTCAAAAGGGGTTGTTAGTTCCAAATATCAACTCAAAAAGAGTTTAGAGAGTTTCTTATGTTGTTCACAAACACCCAATGTCATATTTAAACACCAAAAAGCATTAGTTCGAGGCCAAACAAGTTAGGGTTAGACAAAAAGACATTTTAAACATTTTTAGAGAAATTTTGGCATTATCTCCCCTTGTACCTATGTATTTCTTTGGAAAACAGAGAGCAAGATATTCTAAATTCTCTAAAAAAAATTAAAAACACATTAAAAAGTTTTTTAAGCCTAACAAGAGTTCAAAAGGTCATGGAGATATAGCGCCAAAACAATCGGAAATGGTGCCAAGAATCAAGGAAATGGTGCCACTACGTGAATGGATGGCACCAAACATAGAGATTTTAGTGCCAAAGCCCTGCAAAACGCGTCTATTTTCACAATTTCAAGCAAAAAAATTAGTAGCTTGGGACCATGGGGTCCCACCGAGTGTGCCAAATGAAGTCAAGGAAAACAAACAAGGTGAAAATCATTAACAAAATGCATAAACAAAACACTTTTATACCTTGAAATATTTCTTCTCCTTGATAAGGTTCAGAGAGTGCACCCTTACTCTCTAGCTTCACCCATGGCTTCAATGTGAAATGCTCTCAATGCAAATACAAATCACTACAAACCTAGTTCAAAGATGTATAGATGAAAGAGATTTTGGCATAATAACAATACTCAAAGATTGCATGATGAAATGGCTTAGAAGAGGTTGTATTTATAGGCATTTTGGAGGGAGATTTGATCCATTGGTGGAGATTTAATGTTGAGATCAATGGATGAGGATGATTGCAAGATGGAGGGCTTGGATTTGATCAAGAAGATTAGACAGATGAGAATAAAAGTGAATTTTTAATTCACATTGGGAAGGGGTTAGCATTAATGAAATTAGATGAAGGGGATTAGAAGTGAATTTTAAATTCACATGGGGAAGAGTTCCATTAAATGAACACTAGGACAAATTAGGTGTTTTAAGAGCTCATTAATGAAATTTAGGATAAAATGTGAATAACAAATTACCTTATGTGGAATAAAGGTTAATTTTTTATTTGGGAGATGTGGGGATGAGTGTTAAGTGGGGTTTGACCAAACTAATCAAGAGGATTAGTTTAATTAATATGGCTGGAGAAAATTAGTAGATGGATTAATTAGGGGTTAATAATTAATTAAATGATGATTTATTTAATTAATTTTAGGTCTAGGGGTCAGGTAGGCTAGAGTAGCTAATTAAATAATAGGTATTTAATTAACTAGGTTAGGGGTAGGCTAATTAGTAGGCTTGATTAATCAGATAAACATAATTTATCTAATTAATTAGGTTTAGTGAGATGGGGAAAGTAACCAAATAAATATTTGCATATTTATTTAATTGATTGGGCTAATGTTAGTAAGTGTACTTATTGAATTAATTTGGTCTTTCCCTTCTTAGGTTTTCCACATAAATCTAGTGTTATGGTTGTGTGCTTCTATGTTATGCTTGAATTGCTTAATTTGCTTTATCATCTGTTTAAGGAAGTAAGAAGATTTGGTTGATAAAGTTAATTTGGAATAAGTTTTTGGTATATACTAATTCACCCCCCCCTCTCAGTATATCATTGTGTTCTAACAATTGGTATCAGAGCTAAGTTCCTTGGTGTAGCCTAACAGATGAAGGTAGATCTTGGAGTAGAACACATTGCTCAAAAGGAGTCCTCTTCTAAAGATCTGATATTTGATGGAAGTAACTATGATTTCTAGAGTGTAAGGA
Organism: Cunninghamia lanceolata; assembly: GCA_027924645.1. Taxonomy (NCBI): domain Eukaryota; kingdom Viridiplantae; phylum Streptophyta; class Pinopsida; order Cupressales; family Cupressaceae; genus Cunninghamia; species Cunninghamia lanceolata. Next base: position 1,322,380 of record BSBN01000765.1, on the reverse strand, counting down.
TGGAAGCCTATCTAACCTCGCTAGGGTATGATGTTTGGAGTGCTACCATGAATGATTATGTTGAACCTAGTCATCCTATTACAGATCCAAATGTGAAAAAGGCTCATGAAAATAATGCTAAAGCCAAGAATGCCATCTTAAGTGGTTTGAGAAGTTTAGAGTTAGTCAAGGTTGTGTAGTGCAAGACAACAAAGGAGATATGGAAGCTCAAAGATCTCTATGAAGGAAATGACACCATAAAGGAAGCAAAACTACAATCTTACAAAACAGTGTTTGAGAATCTAAGGATGAAAGAAGAGGAGAACATTGCTGGCTATTTACACCAAGTAGATGAAGCAGTCAATGGAATTAGGAGTATGGGTGAAGATATATCTGACTCATTGGTTGTGAAGAAAGTCTTGAGAACTCTCCCTCACAAATTTGATTCAAAAGTTTCTCTAATTGAAGAAGCCAAAGATCTGAAGAAACTTACAATGGAAGAGTTGTTTAGGTCCCTCATTGCCTATGAGATAAGAAATGAAGTCATAGGACCATACCAAAGAGAAGCTACTTTCAATACTATGAAGAATGAACATCTGATGTACATGCAATGAAGTTGAGGAAGAATAAGCTGTTGATAGTAAGGAATACTGAGAGGGGGAGTGAATCAGTATTCCACAAAACCACTTCTTAAAAAGTTTATTAATCTAATTTCCAAAATTAATAATATGAATAGAGAATAAGCATAGGAACAATAACCATAAAGACATAACATATGAACACCAAGATTTTTACATGGAAAACCCAAAAAGGGAAAAACTATGGTGAGTGTTAGCTCACAATATATTATTATAGCACAATACCGGATTACAAGAAGGTTCACTGCCCAAAGAAATGCTCACTACAAGAAAGGCTCACTACCTAGAGACAGAAAGAAGAAAGAAGAATGGCTCACTGCCAAGTTGAACTGCTCAAATTGCATCTACACATTCTTGGTTATAGCTCCAATGAAGCATAGAAATACTGTCTCAAAACTTTTCATCTCTAGCTGCTCTGTTTCACTGCTCTGCTTTTACATAAGAACAAGGTCTCTCTTATTCTTCTCTTATTGCTTCCACAATATCACCTTAATTCACATGTCATACATTCACATTCACATCACACATCTCAAACACCCAGTTAGATCCCATATATATATCCGCAACACTTAAAAACTTCAAGTTAGGTCGGCCTACTAGGATGAAACGTGTAGTTATACAATGTGTAGCTTGTCGGCATAAAGCATTTACCAAAATACTTTGTGGACCAAAACAATACTTTGAAATACATTCTTCTATGTTGGCTCATACTATAAGATCACTTAAGATATGTTCCTAGTCACTAGATTCTTTTGCACACAGATCCCAGTATTAGGTCGGCTTCACAAACTAATTGTCACATACTCAAATCAACTGTCAAATCATAACTTTCAATGTGGACCACAAAACTTCTTCAAATTCACAACTAAGACTCTTTAGGCATCCCCAAGATTATCCTCAGAACCGCAGAGCATAATATCTATTACCGAAGAAATGCAGATCAAATCAAACTGACATTTTGTCCTATTTAAGAATGTTCTCTACTAAGCCGGACTTATGCTTTTTGAAACTATACTTCTAGAGATGATCAGAAGATGAAACTTTGGATTTGGGATCATCTAAGGATTAGTAACATCTTACTAGAACCACAGGACAAGATCTTCAACTGGGGACCAATGCAGACCATAACACTATAGTTCTGCAGTCCTCTCTGTATTCTGCCAACACTTAGTCAAAATGCCTAAGTCTTCTTTCCGAACTAGAATTCTTTATATACTTGACTTCATGAGGATTAATATAACCTCACAACCCTTCTAAATCTTTGATGCTTGTTGCCAAATCCATTTGGTCTACCGGATTGAAGTCTCTTTGCCTTGTTGCCATCAATGACAACACTTAATTATTCAACAAAGCAGTGTCTCTTACCAACAATCTCCCCCTTTGGCCTTGATGGCAACATAGTGAAAAAATGCTTGTGTTGCTCCCCCTTACTCTGTACACTCTATTTTTCTATTCTCCTTTAGATGTATTCTTATTTTTCATTGGTTTTCCTCTCCCCCTTTGACATCAATGGCAAAGGTGTGTGTTCAACAAAAATTGTGTCAAAAACTCTTCAAAACTGTCATATTCTGCCGCATATGTATAGGTACACATTTCTATCTCAATTTATGGTTAAAGGTAGAATATCATTATAGATAGTCTTTATCAAATCTATCTCTCCTTTCCATCTATTCCTTGCACTCTCCAAAATATGGATATGGCCATTTATCAGAAAAACTAGCTTCTTTGCCTTATGCACATCTGAAGGTGTATCAATTAATGCTTGTGATTTCAAGGCTTCTTCTGTCAGATTAGTCATGGAATCAATTTTTGAACTTATCAGCCCCCTTAGCTGGCACAACCTATCTTTGACTTCTTCCCTTTTCTTTATCAGAGTGCTCAATTCATTGTGAATATTTACAACTTGTGTTTCTTTGGTATTTATTGACTCAATTGTTGAATTATATGTCTCAGAGATATGAAGCAGTTTGAGTTCGAAGTCCTTGATTTTGTCTTCTAATTCCTTTGTAACTTATGGCCAAGATAAGCAAAATTTGTATATTTTACATGCTTCTTCAATGGCACTCTATATGCCTTTTATTCCATTTTCTAACAAAGTTTTATCTTTTGCTATCATAGTCTTTAACTCAACCAATCTCTTCTCATCAAACTCTTTTCTAACTTTTGCTTCTGCAGATTTTTCAAAAGATTCAAAATGTGTACTTACAGAGTTTAATAGACACTTGAGTTGATGTCTTGGATATGTGATTTTACCATTTCTTCTTGTGCCTTAGCCTAAACGATTGATACTAATTTGAATTTCTGCACAGGTGACATTGAGACTAGATTAATTGGTCCTTGAAGAAGTTCAGACTCATCTAGATCCTGCTGACTCTCAGAATCAGCTAAGATAGCTGCAATTTCTCTTTCTCTACTAGATACCTCTTCTTGACTTTGTTCTGGAGGATCCATGTCTATGTTCTCTTGTTGACCAATATCTTGCTTCGGTGCAGGGCTCTTTACTTTACCTTTATTCCCATCAAAATTAGCTTGTTGCTCTGGAGGAATATTAGTCTCAAATTTGCCTTGATTTTTCATATCCAATGTATCAATGTTAGGGGCTTGATCAATCTTATTCGGTCCTTGATCTGGGCTTATCTCTGGTACAAATGTATCTTCATCATTTACTCCTTCATTATCATAAATGGTAGGAGATTAAATTCCTTCAATGTGTTCAAAGTGATTTCTTTAGTTTCCTTTACCACCTTTTCAATATCTCCTCCCATAAGAGTGTTCATTCTCCTTTTTGACCTAAATTTGTTATGAATTGCTTTGGAGATTTTCACTTTTTCCTCCAGAGTGATTTTTGGACATAGTTTTATTAGTGAATGTTCTCTAAGTTCAACATCCTTTGCCATGGCCGCTTCCTTTCTTGTAGTCATTATACTTGCCAAAGTATGTTGTAGATCAGTAATTATCTCAATTAGGGCCTTGTTGTAGATGTTTTGGTATTCTACAAGAACAGTCTGGATCATTATATTCATCATACAATTGTACAATGGGTTTCAGATTACCATCCACTATTATGGCTTTGAGAACATCTTCAAGACTTATAGTTGCTTCTTCTGTCTGAGGCACATCTTGCTTTTGCCTTTTCTCAGATTTACGCTTATCGGAGGGTTTCTTTTTGTTGGTTTTGGATGCTTTTGTAGCCTCAGTTCTCATCTTCTTTACTTCTTCATCTGACTTTGTTTCTTCTTCATCAATTGCAATGCTTACATGCATTCTTTTTGCCTTGGTTTTCTTTCTTTTGTGACTTGTGGCAGGAGTTTCCACACTTACAGATGGTGTTGAACTAGAGGGAATAGTTGCAGCTTCTTCAGAGGTAGATCCTCTAGTTCTCCTTCTTGATACCTCTCATTTTTTCTATTTTACCATTAGGTTCTTCCGGAGCACAAACTGGTTCACTTTTTCTCTTTTCTTTTGCTTCCTTATCAGCTTGTGCTTTTTCTCTTGCCTTTTCCACTTGTTCTTTTGTGAAGCCTTGTCTTAGGGAAAAATCCTCTGCTACTCTCTGCATTTTCTTAGAGATCTCTAGTTTTATTACCTCAACAAAGATTTTAGCATGCAATTCCTCATAAGTCCCAAATCTTTCTTCATTGGGATCTTTGGGTTTACTTAACATATGCTGGGCATAATTTTCCAATATCCCTCCGTCTACCTCATATCCCATAGGCATGACCCAAACCGTTCTGGACTCAACGGCCTCCATCAAGCATTGATCTTTTGTCACAATAAAACAGATAGTATCCTTGTATTTTTCAACAATTTCTCTAGAGATTCTTTCCCTGGATTGTATTGACTTCTGGAAGCTTTTGAAATAGCCCCATAGGGCTGAATTTTGTGCACCAATATTGCTTATGCTACTCAATAGATTTCTAATCTGAACTGCAACTGGTTTGTCTCCAGTCCACAAATAGTTGTTTATACGAGGCAACTCTTGCATCAAAATAGAAGAATAAACATTTGATCAACATACCAAATTTGAAGGGGTATTTACTTTCTTTTGTCTTCTTCAGGTTATCCATTACTTGCTGTCAGAGCAATTCATAGATGTCATAGTCAACATTCTCCTTGATCATCTGATAGGTAGTGTATATGGTTGTGCCTGAAATAGAGTTTTCCCGGTTGGTGAAATAGACTTTGTATCCCAACACCATTGAAGCAAATCTTACAGCATGGTCCTCAATATCATTAATTGTTAAAGCCCTCTTATCAAATTTTGCTCTGGTAACTGCCATTATTGTATCATTCTTTACTGCTTTCAATAATGGTACTGATCCAGTGGAGCTTAATCCAGTTACTACCCTTATAGCATATTTTGTAATCTTAAAAGGTCTCTCAAGCCACATAAATTCATCATGAACCCCGTTCAATACATATCAAACCCATTCATCCTCTGCAAAAGTTGGGGAGTCCATGTACTAAATGAATTTCTTCTCTTTCAATGCTTTATATTCTTCCTTCAGAACAAGATTCTCATTACTCAAGTGATTCATGTATAGATCAGAAAACCTACTATCACCAAATTCCTCTAGGGCAACATGAATATATGCCCTAACATCCTCTGCATGCAAAACTCTGTGTGGAACATCTGAAAATGCACCCATTTGATCGAATTTGATTGATTTGAATGGGTGTTTCTTGAATTTTGGTCAAGGTCGCTTAGTAATTACCACTACCTGTGGTGTTGTCATTTCTACGAATAATCAAGCAAATTTGAGAAAGGGTTTCAAATAGAAAATACCTCTTTGACCGGATTAGGGTTGAACTCGATCTTGCCTTGAAAAGCTTTGGAGAATGTTGTAGTTATTTTGAATCTTGCTCTGGTTTGCCTTGGACACTTTAGAGCTTAGAATGCAAAATGAATTTTTCTTTAGATACAACTTCTTTTAACCCTCGCATGTCGAAACCTAAGTGTCATTAATGTCATTTTTCAAAAAGTTGTCAAGCACTTCTCTGATACTTACAGTTAATCCAAATTGCTCTGCATTCCTTCGCATTAGATCTTCTTCTACCAAAATTTCTTTCAGAAGTTTTCTCATAAGATTCTTTACAACATACCTTAGTACTGGATTCTAATACTAACTTTCTAGCTAGGGGTTTTGGATTTTCAACATAGCTCCCCCTAAGACAGAGCATCCAATTTACTTCCTGGAGGAAGTATCTGCACCAGATGTTGGTGCAGATCCATCCTTAACTTCAATTACTTCTTTCTTGATCCAAATCTTGTCCATTTCTTTCTTAGTTTCAACCGGATCAACTTTTCTTTTCCCTTATCATTCCTCTGCTATGTTTTCCTTTCTTCAGCATAGTAATTTCTTTTCACATTCTTGCTTTTGCAAAATCTTGCAACATGTCCAAATTTGCTGCAATTGTAGCACACAATGTTTCCTTGTCCTTGATTCCTTCCTCTGAATGAATTCATCCTTGATCTACATTGATTAGCCATGTGTCAAAATCTATTGCATGCAAAACATCTTCCATTAAATGATTGAGTATTCTTTGAATTTTGAAAGTCATTTCTTACCAGACTTCTTCATTCATTTGATGTATGACCAATTTTCTTGTAATTGAGACTTTGACCAAAGAATGATGGAACATTCTGATTTATTCTACTCCTACACTGAGTAGCTTTATGACCAAACTTTTTGCAATTAAAATAATGGCCATTGAAAGATGGGTACCTTTGAGCATTTGGTTGTCTAACCAAAGATCTTCTAGGTCTTCTTTTTTGATTCCTGAACTGGTTCCCTTTGTTTTGCTTCAACTAAAAATTTCCTTGACCTAATTTTGAACTTTCTCCTTTCTCAAATCCTAAGCCTTGCTTATCATCTGAACTCTTTTGACTAGCAATCATCTCATCAAGTTTTGAAGAACTTATCTTAAATTTTTCTTCATAGCTCTTGGCTTTGTCCAAGTTTGTTTTCAGGTTCACAACTTCTTCTTCCAATTTGACACATTCTTATATCTTACTGTTTACCATCAAATTTAGATCTTCTTCTACTTTAGCTCTTTTAATAACTTCCACTTTTAAATCATTTAGGGTTTCATTTACTGATATAGTTGTTCACTAACATCTCTGTATTTTTCTTTTAATTTCTTGACTTGTTCTTTCAGTTTCAAAATGCACTCATCAGCTTCTGGAATGTTATCCTTCAGATCCCTGATTTTTGCTTCTAATTTTTCAAGATCAGCAAGAGTTGCTTCTAGTTCAACATTATTTTCATATGAAAAGTTTCCATACCTTCGAGCTGCCATGATTGATTCTTCCCAGATCTTCCTCAAGCAGTTAGGCTTCTTCAAAGGAACCTTACTCTAATACCAATTGTTGATAGTAAGGAATACTGCGAGGGAGGGTGAATCAGTATTCCACAAAACCACTTCTTAACAAGTTTATTAATCCAATATCCAAAATTAATAATATGAATACAGAATAAGAATAGGAACAGCAACCATAAAGACATAACACATGAACACCAAGATTTTTACATGGAAAACCCAAAAAGGGAAAAACCACAGTGAGTGTTAGCTCACAATATATTATTATAGCACAATACCAAATTACAAGAAGGCTCACTACCCAAAGAAATGCTCACTACAAGAAAGAATCACTGCCTAGAGAAAGAAAGAAGAAAGAAGAATGGCTCACTGCCAAGTTGAACTACTCAGATTGCATCTACACATGCTTGGTTACAACTCCAATGAAGCGCAGAAATACTGTCTCAAAACTCTTCATCTCTAACTGCTCTATTTCATTGCTCTACTTTTACATAAGAACAAGGTCTCTCTTCTTCTTCTCTTATTGCTTCCACAATATCACCTTACTTCACATGTCATACATTCACATTCACATCACACATCTCAAACACCAAGTTAGATCCCATATATATATATCTGCAACACTTAAAAACTTCAAGTTAGGTCGGCCTGCTAGATGAAACGTGTAGTTATACAATGTGTAGCTTGTCGGCCTCAAGCATTTACCAAAATACTTTGCGAACCAAAACAATACTTTGAAATACATTCTTCTATGTCAGCTCACACTGTAAGATCACTTAAGATATGATCCTAGTCACTAGATTCTTCCGCACATAGATCCCAGTATTAGGTCGGCTTCACAAACTGATTGTCATAGACTTAGATCAACTGTCAAATCATAACTTTCAATGCGAACCACAAAACTTCTTCAAAAATTCACAACTAAGACTCTTTAGGCATCCCCAAGATTATCCTTAGAACCGTAGAGCGTAATATCTATTATTGGAGAAATGTGGATCAAATCAAACTGATATTTTGTCCTATTTCAGAATGTTCTCTACTAAGCCGGACTTATGATTTTTGAAACTATACTTCCGGAGATGATCAGAAGATGAAACTTTGGATTTGGTATCATCTAAGGATTAGTAACATCTTACCAGAACCACAAGACAAGATCTTCAACTACTAACCAATGCAGACCATAACACTATAGTTCTGCAGTCCTCTCTATATTTTGCCAACACTTAGTCAAAATGCCTAAGTCTTCTTTCCACACCAGAATTCTTTGTATACTTGACTTCATGAGTATTACTATAACTTCACAACCCTTCTGAATCCTTGATGCTTATTGCCAAATCCATTTGGTCTACTGGAGTGAAGTCTCTTTGCCTTGTTGTCATCAATGACAACACTTAATTATTCAACAAAGTAGTGTCTCTTGTCAACAGAAGTAAACTTTGTGAGGAAACTGAAAAGGGGATTAGGAAAGTATAACGGTAAGCTACCTTTCAAATGTTTTAAATGTGGTAGAGTCGGTCATCATGCCTCTAAATGTCCTCTTGGAGAAAGTGAAAATAGCAGCAAGGGTTTCAAGATAAAAAATTTCAAGAGGAATCTTCTTTCAAAAGAAGACTACAGTTCCGAAGAAGAAGTAGATCACTACTCATCAAATGAGGAAAGAAGAGAATCTCTATGTTGAACACACCTAATATTGAGAGGGGTTGATTAGTATTCAAACAAATCTCAAACCCTCCAGATCAGAATGAAACTTAATCTTTACAGCATTAATAGAAATATAATAGATCAACACAATGCACAACACCACATAACACCAGATATACGTGGAAAATCGGGAAAAACCACAGTGAAAAAAGCTTCTAGGAGCTACTGTCCTAATCCAACCTCACAAAAGAATCATAGTTGTAACTTTGTTTCAAGTCTACAACCTAATGGGACCTTCAAATTTTGCAAATTTGAAGTGCCTATGTCCTTTCAATGTGTCGACAGAGGCTAGGTCAGCATAATGCTCAATCTACCCCGGAGCCCATCTTCACAGATTAAAATTTGCAACCCAGAGGTCATCTTGCAAATCCGTATGGTAAAATGTTTCTTGGCACATATGGTAGTGCGCTTGTTCAGTTTCACGCTTCCAGGATGAGTTTTGATGGGCTATTTAATTCTTTTCTGACTGCTACTAGGCTAGATTTGGTGTTCCGGAAAGTTGCAAATTTTGCAATTATGAAGGTAACCCATTTCTTGTTTTGGTCTAAAACATCTCTAGTTATATTTTCATCAAAAACTGAGTCCATATGATGCATTATTTTAATGTGTTTCGGTGGCGGCGAACACGTCTAGTAGGCTAATTTACAAAGGAGGTACCTAAATTCTAATTGTTGGGCGAAATCAGATTGAAAACCCATGTTTTAAATAATTAATTATGCCCGCTTGCAAAAAATATCAGCTTTAGGGGTTACAGTTTGCGCGCAGTGAATTTTCCCCGTCTGAGCGACAAGCGAAATTAAATTTTTGTTATTTCCTAAATTTTGAATTGCAAATATTTAAAATATTTTATATATTTTAAATAATTTTAAAAGAAAAGTGCACAGCATTTAGGGCAAGTTTAATATTTCATAAACTCTATAAAGTTTAAAGTTTTTTGGATATTTCTCTCCCTGCCATTCCGCAGAAGGCAAAAGGCAAGTGCACATGAGATGTGCGGAATTGTGGAATGATCAAAATAAACATTTAAATGTTTTTTAAACATTTTCCAGTGGTAAAAAATTTGGGCAGAGAAATATTTACAAGCTTTAAAATGCCTTTTTATTTCATTCCGCGAATGAAATAAAATATCAAAAAATAGCAGCGCAGAACAGTGGAAAGACATTTTAATAGTTTAAATATTATCGGTAAAGATTTGTTTAAAGTTTTAGTTGCCTTAATATTTTGTCTCTGCCATTCTGTGAGCAGCAGGAGTAAACACCATAACGGATGTGCAAAATGGCAAAATGTTTGCCGAAAAAAGTTTGCAGAACAATGGGGGTGTTTTGCTGTCACATTTTTTGCATTTGGGGCAGATTTTTAGAGTGTTTGTAGGTCCAATGCAATTGTTTCTTCATCCATAAAGCTTTTCCAATGTATTCCTTATGCCTTGGGAGCTTTTTTGCAACATTTTAAGCTTCTGTAGAGTGCCAGTAAGCAAATAAATGACCCAAATAGAATACTCACGGCCTACATTTCTTTCTTCTTCTGTTGCAATGGTCATACATTATGTGGAGGTTTCAAATGATTTGTAGGGAATTTGTTATGCCAAAGGATTGAAGAAGATAAAAAATGAGTAGAGATGGTGGCTACAGGACAAATATTTGACAAAATGTCAAATTAAAAAGTAGGGGAAATTATGACTTTCTGAGGAGTTTGCTCAGTTAAAATGCAAGTTAAATATAAGTTTTAACTGCCAATAAGTGGGTTTTTACCCAGGGGTGATATTTTTCACTTGCAAAGTGAAAATAAAATTGGTAAACATGTTTTTACAGGCAGGTAAAAGGTTTTCACGGGAATGCAAAATAGATTTGGGCAAAATCAATTTCAGTTGCAATAAAGAGGAGGGAAAATAAAGAAGGAGCATCTTCTAAAGGCAAATCAGTTGTAGAATTAGGAGTCTCAAATGTACCAGGTGTCATTCCTTAGTTGATTCTATGGTTTTATTCTTCTCTCTTTCTTACTTTAAGACTGTAACTTCTATATCATTTTAAGAGTTTGTTCCAGGTTGTCTTCTCAAACCAGGTCTGGAAGATAAAGATCAATCCAGGGGTTCTATTTTTCTGCAATAATTAGGTCTCTATTTTATGATGTAACAGATCTACTTGTGTGAATTTATGTACTAGATTTGAAAGTATTTTCAATAAGTCAATATAAGTCCATGCTTTTGTTGTCAATAATATTCTCTGTCTCCATCAATGTTTGAGTATTTCAAGGGATCTAAGGGGTTTCTGGGTGTACATTTTCTACACTCTCCATTTGATCTATGTTAGTCTGTATTTTCAAGGAAATATAGTAATAGTGTTTTGCTTAAATATTTACTTAAATATCTAAGTGAACATGCTTTCATGGACAAATATTTTGGATGTTTCAAAGCATTGTGGATAGCTAAGAATGGATGTAGTGTTGAGTGCAAGAGGGAAATTGAGGGTTCAATGTTTCTGTAAAGCAAAAGCCTAGCTAATTGAATTCATTTGAATGTATGCTTTCCTTTTCATTATAGATTTTGATCCAAGTGTGACTCTGTTGCCCATGGGATTAGGCACTGGTCTAGGGTAATCAAGTATAACCCTACCCCATTACAAAATTGAAAATCATTTTGGTTATGTCCATAAATTATTCCTATATTATTTTTGCCCTATCCTTATGCATGAAGTCCAATATTTTGAACCTTGTTAAACCTCATGAGAAACTTGTAATTGATGCAAATCTTCAAAGGACTTATGCATATTGTATCTCCTAGGTCAATGGTGTTGTAAGAAGTTGTAAATGAGTACATTTTACAACCAAGCTTATCATATGTTAACACCATTTGAACCTAATTGCCTAAATTTAGAGATCTCCCTTGCTATGTATCTGTTTCCTAAATTATTTTGAGGTCTTTGGGAACACCCTCCTGAGCTTGGCAATGCTCAAAGAGTAGAAGGCTATGTTTAGCCTTGTTCGTTGGCCTTTCTTGTCCTCAGTTTGATGTTAGTTTTCCTTAGGATTGAGGGTTGCAAGAAAAAACACCAACAGATGGCGACTCTACTGGGGAACTTTTAGTTATAAATGTCAAGATCAATCCAGTGGTCTATCATGGGTATTTAGAGTTAGTATATGTACCATTCCCTTTAGAGGGTGGTGACTCTAATATTCTCCTTGCCAGTTGATCAAAGAAGTTCCTAGACGTGGAAGGAGTTTTGTTGCAGCATATTTGAAGAAATTTTGTGTGACTCTGTTGTTGGAGAAGACCCAGAATAAAATTAATCTTTGAAAGAATTTCATACTATTTGAAGTTTAGTCCTCTATGAAGAGAGGTGGTGACTCTGTCAAAAGAACTTAATGAAGATGTGAAGAATGTTTCAAATCTATAAAGATTTACAGCCAGGGAGGAAAACTTGCAACAGCTGCAGCATATCCAGGTATTTTTCATATTTTGGTTTCCATGAAGGATCATCTTGTGTATGAAAACCATATTTGAAAGTCTTGAAAAATTTTGGTTCCCTATTGAGTTAAACTAAGCACTAAGAAAGGGAAATAGTAGTGATACTTCTACATATTTCTGAGATATAATTTGCAGCCTGTGTATTATGTTGAAGAAGTATGCTTGTTCTTGAATGTGCCCACTAAAGAGATCTTAGGTATAGATGCATCTAGGTTATGCATTGCAATAGTTTAATGTCATGATGAAGGAAAGAAATAGGATAGTGAATGACCAATTGTAGAGTTGATGTAGGAAGTTTACAAAAGGTATAAGAAAATGTATCATCCACCTGTATATCCCTGTGGGGTGTCAGATGTAAACATACAAAGTGTGCAGCCCCTATCATGCCATCAAAGAATTTTTTCTATTGAAAGATATAGAACCATAAATGTTGGTGGTATTCAAGGTTTCCCAAACCTTGTTCCTAATGAAGTTAGGGAACACTTGCTAGAATTCAAAGGGCAAAGCTTAGAATCAGCATGTAGATATTTGCAAAAGTTCATAGACTTGATGGGAGATTATGAGATGAAGATCTTGTCATGAAATTCTTTGTTCAATCTCTAAAGGAAGATGCTAGAGATTAGTTTTCATATTTACCAATGTGTTATATCTCTTCATGGAGTGAGTTTATGACAGCATTCATAGAGCAGGTTGGTGAAAGAATTGACCCAAGTTCAATGATCAACAAGTTTATGAGCATTGAGAAAGAAGAAGATGAGTTGGTTCCTACATTCAATCTCATATTTTCAAAGGCAATAGAGGATATTCCAGAAAGTATAAGACCAAATGATGCATTATGCTTGTTTGTATACCTAGGTGCATTTGATGAAGAAATGAGCTACCTCCTAAGGGATAAAGAGCCTGCAACACTTCATCAGGCATATCAAATTGCCATGGATATTGAAAACAGCTCAAAATATTCAATGATGAGAGGACATATGTCAGCAAGTGTTTTGTCCTAGAACATCTTGTGCATACATCCAATCCAAGGAAGAAGATGAAAGCTATTGTCAAGATAGTTATATCTCTGTTGTTCCAATTTGTCCATCATTATAACATGCAAATCACAGTAAACTCCAAGCTGAGCATGAACAAAATTTAAGCAATATTGATCCTATGTTTTTTGTTCAAGAATTGTTTGACATGCAGAGAGGAGAAGATGCTTTTTCTGGTCAACCTATGGAGAAGATATATGCAAATGAAGATTGCAGCACTAATAGCCAGGATGTAAGACATGATGAAATAAATGAAACATGTGAAGTCATGCTTTCTATTGACTTTGAAAATACAGAAATAAAGAACCAACTCTCTATATCAAATGAAGGTTGCAGTGATGCAAATAATGCTAAAGATATGATCTCACTCATTAATGAGGAAAGGATATACTATGATGAATCCATTAAATCAGATATATTAATATCATCTGAAAATGCATTAGAAATTGAAGATTCATTTTTAGGTCATCTTACTGCTTATGATGATTTTGAAGTTTCAAGTCTTCATGATGACAACAGTGCAAATGTTGCAAATATTTCATTGCAAATCAGTGATCATGATTTTGAAAATGAAATTCTAAGCATTCCTTTTGAAGATTTTGAGCATAGTTTGCAGCAGTGTTCTTATGACAACTTTGTGTTTGATGTGCAACCACATGATGTTTTTGAAAATATTGATGCTGGGAGAGTTTTAGATCCTTAGGTTGAGAAAAGGGAAGGCAAGGTTGCTCATAAAGTTTGTTGTAATTGTAACCCTGCTCTTCACATAAAATGTCCCATGATATGGATGGAAGTGTTGATGAGGTTTGCATTAGAATAAATGACCCCAAGATATGTTGGTCATCTATGGTCCCTGTTTTAAGTGAAGTTGAGTATGATGTGTTCCTTTGTGATGAAGATGTAGTTTCTCACAGTGTGAATCCCAATGTTCCTGAATTTGAGCACTTCACTTGGATCTAGCATACATCTTGCTGTAATGATGAGCAGCAACAAGTTATTTAGGTTAGTGATTTTCTGGCTACTCATGTTTCTTATATGCCTGAACTTCAAGGTTTTAAGTTTGACATGTTAGAGGACGAGTTTCCCTCTCCATGTCAACATAACGAAGGGGCATATTTTTCTTTTCCATGTGAATTGGAGGCATTTTCTTTTTGCCTTGATTCATTTGAGGAGGTCAACAACTATGAATGTTCCATGTTTTCATGTGGTGTTAACTTGAGGTTTCAAGTTTTTCCACCACCTACTACAAAAATGAAAACTTTTCTGCATGACAATGTGGTGGCCTATGTTATGTGGTTTCCATGCAACAACAGGGTCAAACATGGAGTAAATATTCACTTGTTCAGTGGTAATCACATATTTATGCTTGTAAGAAGAGGGCTATACTTGTTGCAGTGGTGTGGCAGAGGTAAATGTGGGTTGAGGGAAATCAGTTCCTTCAACAAGATGGTGTTTGACAGAGGTAAACATTGGTTCTTCTTTTCATTTAGTGGCTTGGGGCCATCAAATGAGGTTTAAAAATTAAATAAAGGAGCAGTTACAAAGCCGCCCAATGGAGTAGGCACTTGGTTTATGTCCCAAAGATCTAGAATCTCACCATGCCTACAAGGGGCATGCATCCCCAACTAGAGCCACTGACGGCACCTTCAAATTTTGTAAATTTGAAGTGCCTATGTCCTTTCAATGTGTCGACAGAGGCTAGGTCAGCATACTGCTCAATCTACGCCAAAGCCCATCTTCGCTAATTAAAATTTTGCAACCCAGAGGTCATGTTGCAATCCGTATGGTAAAATGTTTCTTGGCACATATGGTAGTGCACTTGTTCAGTTTCACACTTCTAGGATGAGTTTGATGGGCTATTTAATACCTTTTTGACTGCTACCGGGCTAGATTTGGTGTTCTAGAAAGTTGTAAATTTTGCAATTATGAAGGCAACCCATTTCTTGTTTTGGTCTAAAACATCTCTAGTTCCATTTTCATCAGAAACCAAGTCCATATGATGCATTATTTTAATGTGTTTCGGTGGCGGCGAACAAGTCTAGTGAGCCAATTTATAAAGGAGGTACCTAAATTCTAATTGTTGGGCAAAATCTGATTTAAAACCCATGTTTTAAATAATTAATTATGGTTGCTTGCAAAAAATCTCGGCTCTAGGGGTTACGGTTTGCACACAGTGAATTTTCCACGTCCAGGTGGCAGGGGAAATTAAATTTTCACTATTTCCTAAAGTTTGAATTGCAAATATTTAAAATATTTTATATATTTTACATAATTTTAAAAGAAAAGTGCATAGCATTTAGGGCAAGTTTAATATTTCATAAACTCTATAAAGTTTAAAGTTTTTTGGATATTTCTCTCCCCCCATTCCGCAGAAGGCAAAAGGCAAGCGCACATGAGATGTGCGGAATTGTGGAATGATCAAAATAAACATTTAAAAAAAATTTAAACATTTTCTAGTGGTAAAAAATTTGAGTGGAGAAATATTTACAACCTTTAAAATGCCTTTTTATTTCATTTTGCCATTCTGCGAATGAAATAAAATAATCAGAAAATAGCAGCGCTGAACAACAGAAAGGCATTTTAATAGTTTAAATATTATCAGTAAAGCTTTGTTTAAAGTTTTAGTTGCCTTAATATTTCTTCTCCACCATTCCGCGGGAAGCAGAAGTAAATGCCATAACAAATGTGTAGAATAGCAGAATGTTTGCCGGAAAAAGTTTGCAGAACAATGGGGGTGTTTTGCTGTCACATTTTTTGCATTTGGGGCAGATTTTTAGAGTGTTTGTAGGTTCAATGCAATTGTTTCTTCATCCAGAAAGAGTTCCCAATGTATTCCTTATGCCTTGGGATCTTTTTTGCAACATTTTAAGCTTCTGTAGAGTGTTAGTAAGCAAAGAAATGGCCCAAATAAAATAGTCATGGCCTGCATTTCTTTCTTCTTTTGTTGCAATGGTCATACATTATGTGGAGGTTTCGAATGGTTTGCAAGGAATTTGTTATGCCAGAGGATTGAAGAAAACAAAAAATGAGCAAAGATGGTGGCTACAGGACAAATATTTGACAAAATGTCAAATTAAAAAGCATAGGAAATTGTGACTTTTTGAGGAGTTTGCTCAGTCAAAATGCAAGTTAAATATAATTTTTAACTGCCAATAAGTGGGTTTTTACCCAGGGGTGATATTTTTCACTTGCAAGGTGAAAATAGAACTGGTAAACATGTTTTTATAGGTAAGTAAAAAGTTTTCACGAGAATGCAAAATAGATTTGAGCAAAAACAATAAAGGAGGGAAAATAAAGGAGGAGCATCTTCTAAAGGCAAATCAGTTGCAGAATCAAGGGGCTCAATTGTACCAGGTGTCATGCCTCAGTTGATTCTATGGTTTTCATCTTCTTCTCTCTTTCTTACTATAAGACTGTAACTTCTGTATCATTTTAAGAGTTGGTTCCAGGTTCTCTTCTCAGACTAGGTCTGGAAGATAAAGATCAATCCAGGGGTTCTATTTTTCTGCAATAGTTAGGTCTCTGTTTTATGATGTAATAGATCTACTTGTGTGAATTTATGTACTGGATTTGGAAGTATTTTCAATAACTCAATATAAGTCCATGCTTTTGTTGTCAATACTATTCTCTGTCTCCATCAATGTTTGAGTATTTCAGGGGATCTAAGGGGTTTCTAGGTGTACATTTGCTACACTCTCCATTTGATCTATGTTAGTCTATATTTTCAAGGAGATATAGTAATAGTGTTTTGCTTAAATATTTACTTAAATATCCAAGTGAACATGCTTTCATGAACAAATATTTGGGATGTTTCAGTGTATTGTGGATAGCTAAGAATGGATGTAGTGTTGAGTGCAAGAGGGCAATTAAGGGTTCAATGTTTCTGTAAAGCATAAACCTAGCTAATTGAATTCATTTGAATGTATTATTTCCTTTTCATAATGGATTTTGATCCAAGTGTGACTCTATTGCCCATGGGATTAGGCAGTGGTCTAGGGTAGTCAAGTATAACCCTACCCCATTACAAAATTGAAAATCATTTTGGTTATGTCCATAAATTATTCCTATATTATTTTTACCCTATCCTTATGCATGAAGTCCAGTATTTTGAACCTTGTTAAACCTCATGAGAAACTTGCAATTGATGCAAATCTTCAGAGGACTTATGCACATTGTATCTCCTAGGTCAATGGTGTTTTAAGAAGTTGTAAATGAGTACATTCACAAGGATTATAACCAAGCTTATCATATGTTAACACCATTTGAACCTAATTGCCTAAATTTAGAGATCTCCCTTGCTATGTATTTGTTTCCTAAATTATTTTGAGGTCTCTGGGAACACCCTCCTGAGCTTGGCAATGCTCAAAGAGTAGAAAGCTATGTTTAGCCTTGTTCGTTGGCCTTTCTTGTCCTCAGTCTGATGTTAGTTTTCCTTAGGATTGAGGGTTGCAAGAAAAAACACCAACACAACCCAAGGAAGCTACTACTCCCTGAAGAAAGTTTTAGGGTCACTCCCAAGGAAGCTACAACTCCCTATAGACTTTGTTTTAGGGCTTCAACCCAAGAAAGCAACTACTCCCTGAACTAAGAACAAACTCAAAAAAGATTACAACATGATAGTCCTTCTATTGTCTGAATCTAACAATGAAGCTCACTCCTTTTGATGATTGCAATTATACCTTTTCACTCCTCTTTTGATGATTGCTCTTTTGCTTTGAGAACCTCTGCAACTTCTTCAAATGTCTTCTCTGCAACTTATTGACTCACTTCTTTTAGCCTTCAAGAAGTTTTGCCTTTGGCTCACTACCTCCAGCAATCAGTTAGGCACACTCTTCACTTCCCTTCTATCTCAAAAATATCTTCAAGATGAATCTGGACATGATCTATTACTTCTTCTCTTTCTCTTTCAGTCGCACATCATAATGCATCACACATCCACATTTGACTCCTTGCACTCACACTCACAATCACACCTCACCTAGATCAACTAGGTTTACAATATATACATGATATTACATTGATTACATTACATGTCGACCAAAGACAACTAGAATATTACAATTACAAGTCAGCCAAAGATCAAACAACATGAAACGTGTAGAGGCCAAGCCTGAAAATGAACTACATGCAACACCAGGAAGAGGAACACACCTTGTAGATTCCAACACATGCTTAACCTGGTCCTAAACACCCTTCACAGCATCAGCCTTTAAAGAATAACATCTGCACGCTTCACACATTTGAAATAGGTTGGCCTTAAGCAAGAAAATATGAAGCTTGTAGCATGTCGGCCATTACAACTTGGTAGTACTCATGAAAGATTAGACATTACTTGTGCTTCTCTCAGATGATTTGGTATGACCCATACAACATCTCCAAACACTCCTTGAACTCTGCACAACAAAGACTTTGTCACACACACCTTCAACATACCTCAGTCGGCCAGGCAAAAGCATAACCCAATAACACCTTCATTCTAGACCACAGCTTGTTCTAGAGAAACTAGAAAACATCATGTGGAGCAACAAGAAACATCACAAGATCCTCAGGATCATTCTCTATTAGCCAATGCACCATTTCATATAGCAGCAAGTTGGCACAAGCCAACAGACACTAAATCTAGCCACTGGACAATACAGTCCTGCACTTTGTCACTTACAACTTTCTCTGTGGAGGGACAAATGATATAAAACTTTGAATGTAGCACCTTCACAACACACTGAACTTAACTTCTGAACTGCATAACCATATCTTCAAAGGAGAAGGAATGTAGAGCATTCTCCCAATAAGTCTTCAAGGCAACTTCCTGCAGTAGAAACCTTCACCAACATCTGGAGGCCAAAGCCTCCTTGTAGCAACACATACTTCCTTAGGAACAATAGGAGAGAGCATACAACGTGCTACAGACCTTCAACAACATCTCCTCAACATTAGCAATACTTCTAATCCTCATCTTAATTCTTCTAATTCTCATCTTAATATGTCATCATGATATCATCTCTATTGACAACAAACATAATCAATACAACTTTAATTTACATTAAACAAGGCATGACATCCAATCATGAACATTAGCAACATCACTGTTAGCACACCATCATAGTATATCATCAACATAAGCATCAATGACAACCCAAACTAAGTGTTGACATCAATGACAACCACATCAGTGACAACCTTAGGTAACATATGTGTAACACTCTATTCATGGCTAGGGTGATCTCAGATGGTTCAGACAAGACTACAAATGAAGAAGAATATGAAGATTATTTTTAAGGTGAACTTGTTTCTACTCTTGAAGACTTACATTGTGCAAGGAAAGAAAATCAAGAACAAAGAGCTTTGATTGAAACTAAGGCAAAAGAATGTACAAGACTTGAGAAAGAAATTATGTCACTCAAAAAGGAGTTGAAGAAGGCAAAACTTGGAAGTCTGAATGATACTAAATGTGTAGATCTCATCATGCCTCAAGGAAGATCTCTTCATGCAAGGCAATTCTCCATGAACAAGTTCAATCATGTTTTCTTTGGTTATTGTTTTATCTGCAATAAATTTGGTCAAAAAGTTATAGATTGCAAGTCTGAAATGAATAAAACAAATCTTGTAAGTAGGAATTATCTTTCTTCACTAGTGGGTGTAAATGTGGTATGTCAAATGTGGAACAAGTTTGGACATATAGCAAGATATTGCATGAGTGGTTTGGCAAAATCAGAATCTCAGTTGATATATGTCACTGAGCAAGTAGAGGAAAGTGATTGCTCCAAAAGACAAGAGACAAACAATATGTTGGCAAAAGACACTGTGTGGCTTCTTGATTGTTGTCATTGATGGCAACAAAGTCCATCCCACACATCCGCAGGACATGGTATGTCTATACCGGAAGTCAGATTGAAGAGTATTTTGGTCCGGTGAGTAAGAACAAAGCATGCAGCAAGATCCAACAATCAGGTCTGGATCTCTCAGAGGATGTATCTCAACAAAGTGTGGACTTGGGGAAGTCAAGAGGAGTACTATTACTGCTACATTCCATAGATTGAGCCTCCAGTGATGAAAGAATGAAAAGATATGAGCATCTAAGTGTTGGGTTCCTGACAGGCAGTGTAGACTAAGGAAGAACTAACCAGCAGAGCATCAGATCTTAACCCGAATGAGAAATTGATGGTGATCAAGCTACTTGAGGGATCATTCATGGTTGGCCAACATGATTGATGACTTCTATAACTATCTCTTTGATACGCATCACTTAGTAAGCATGGATTCAGTTGACAGACCAGAGTTTGGGAAAATCTTGAGTATTCCAGATGCCGACTAGAAAGATGTTGAAATCCTTGGTGTGGATATATATATACCAGATGGATTTCAATGTAAAGGTGTGTGGTGTGTGATAGAATGTGCGAGAAAAGGCAGAGATAAGTGTGGAAGCGGCAATACAGGTCCGGTATGTGACAGAACAGTAGCACCAAAATAGAGGAAGAATGAAGTGCAGTAGATCAGTATATTGAGCCTAACCAGAACTGAACCTCAACATATGTGAATGCTTCTCATCAGTTCAAATGCCTGGTTACTTTCTATAAACTATTGTAGGTAGTGAGCCTCTTATGAGCAGTGTGCTCGGGCAGTGAGCCCTAATTGGCAAGTGCCATTTTGTACTTCTTATTCTTTTAACAGAAAATACAATTTTGGGTAAGTCACCCTGTGGTTTTTCCCTTAACAGGGTTTTCCATGTAAAAATACTTGTGTTATGTGTGTTGATTTCATTTCTGCTCTCATGTTCATTTATGCTTATATGTTTTGATACTGCACTATTGTTAAAGAAGAAAAGAAAGTTAAGAAATTTAAGATAACTGATTCACCCCCCCTCTCAATTATCTGCCTTGTTTCCAACAATTGGTATCAGAGCCAAGTTCCTCCAAACAAGAGCCTAACAGCTTGAGGAAGATCTGGGAATTTTAATGGATATGTATGGTATGAGGGAACAACTTCAGTTTGCCCTAGATGATCTTGAGCAATCTCACTTTGAAGTCAACAACTTGAGGGAAAGACTCAAACAAGATCATGATTTCATAAATGAGCTAAAAGAAAAACTGAGTATCTCTATGAAAAAGAGAAAGGAACTACTTCTGCAATTAGCAAGTCAAAGTGAAGCCAATGATACAAATGAAGATCTGAATGAGAAAAACAAGTTATGTGAGAAGCTATCAAAAGATGTCATTATGGTAAGACATGAAATGGAATCAGGGGTTATGAAATTCACACAAGAATTTGAAGAGAAAAGAAAAATTGAAGATAATCTAAAACAATCTCTCAAGGAGAAGTCAAAAGACTACCACAAAATGGATAGAATAATTAGGCATCTAGAATCTGATCTTGAAGAAGCTAGAGATAATGAAGAACAACTTGAGAATCAGATAGACACTCTTAAAAGGGATCTTCAAACAGCAAATGAATACAAAGAAAAATTCAAGATAAGCTCTGCTCAACTTGAAGTTCTTATTGAAAGCCAAAAGAGGGTAGATGACAAGCATGGCTTGGGATATGAGAAAGGTGAAAGCTCCGGATCCGGTCAGAAGAACTCTGGATCAATAAATCCAAGGTACAGGCCTAGAAGACCTCTGGTAAGGCAACCAAATGCTCAAAGATATCCATCCTTCAATGGATACTGCTACAATTGCAATAACTTCGGTCATAAAGCAAATCAGTGCAGAAGAAGAATGAATCAGACTAATCCATCCTTCTCCGAACAGTGTTTTAACTGCAAAAGGTATAGTCACAAATCTCATGAATGTAGAAATATGTAAATAAACAATTCATTCAATGGTAGATGCTTTGCATGCAATAGAATGGGACATATGGCTAATCAATGCAGATCAAGCGGATATCAGTCAAATATGCAAAGAAATATAGCTTGCTACAATTGCAATAGATCCGGTCATATTGCCAAATTCTGCAGAAGTAAGAATCAGGATAAAAGGGGTCTGGTGTGTCATAATCAAAATCAAGACAAAGGAAAAGGAAAAGTGAATATGGATGAAGTTCAAAGGGAAATGAACAAGATTTGGGTGAAGAGAAGTACAGAAAATGTTGGGGATGGATCCGCACTAGAATCTAGTGCTGATATTCCTTCTAGAAACTAAATAGATGAGCTCTGGCTCAGGGGGGAGTCACAAAAGAAAACAATTTCCCCTAGCCGGTCAATTGGTGCCTAAAATTAGCACATGGAGTGTTGCAGATTGAAGAGTTCTCAAAGAGATATCTAAATAACCCTTGGTAAAAATATAAAAGATCCGCAAGGAGTTTTGAAGAGGTTAATCATCCAAGATTGATCCGGTTTAACAGTCATCCGGTAAAAGTAGGATTTTCACAGTTAGATCCAGTATGATTCAAATTGAAATATCTTGATCTGTGGATAAATGAAATGATTGGAGAAATGAAGATAGATTGTCAATTATCACCAAGAATAATTCTAAGTGCATCTCAGTGATTCGGAAGGATCTCTCTCAGAACAAGGGAATCAGAATGACTTAAGGTGTGCATTTATTGCAATATGAATTTAGGGTTTGCCCAGAAATATAAGGGTTCTTTTGTTCATCATTTGCACATTTACATTCAAGAAGAAAGAAAGAGCTCTGCAACAAGATTGCTTCAACCCTCTCAAAGATCAACTGTAGAATTTGATTCAACCAGCGATCTTTTCGGCTCTTAGCGTGAACCCTAGAAGTGTAAAAAGGTATTTTCGCTCTTGAATATCTCTCTCTGAATCTTTTAAAAGATGGGTACTCCAAATGTTGTTAAGATCACTGATAGGTTGTGCCCTAAGTTCAAGAAACATCCTTATAAATCCCTAGAAGTTGATCCCCTAGGTGCATTCTCTAGCATTCCACATGGGGTTCTACACGTAGAAGATGTTAGGGTATACATTCACACCAACATTGAGGAATTTGGGGAATCCAAGCTGATGGATATCCATCACAAGCAATTAATAGATGAAACATTTGAACTTAAACCTCAATACAAGGCCATCCGAGATAAGCATTTTGGACATTGCATCCACTTCTCCTGTTTTGTAGAAGATGAATGGGTTTGGTATGTTCTCAGTAGAATACATGATAACTTCATGTGGTTGCTGAAGCCCTTCAAAATAACAAAGGATGCAATTAGGGCAGTAACTGGCTTGCACTCATCTAGTGGGTTGCCTGCTCTCAAATCAGTCAAGAACCAAACTGTAAGTGAGGCTACCAGATCAAAATTTAACAAAAGAGCAATGACAATAGAGGATATCACAGATCCAGATATCAAATTTGCTTCTATGATAATTGGTTATAAAATATATCACTCCAGTAAGGAGAATTCTATATCCGAAATAGCATTATACACTGTTTATCAGATGCTAAGGGAAAATGCTGATTATGATCTTTGTGAGCTTCTCCTGAACCAACTGTTAGAGAATTTGCAGAAAATAAAGAAGGATAAGAAGAATTCATTTAAGTACGATGGCTTGATAGTATGTCTATTCTTTTACTATATGAATGAGCTACCTGGATCCAGTGGTTGGGTATGGCAAAATGACAGACCGATTGCCATACAAATCAGAGATTATATGTATGGGCTTGGTGATGCCAAGGCTCAAAGTATAGCACTCTGGGGATACTTTAAAAACTTCCAAAGTATGATGCAGGCCAGAGAAAGAATTCCACAAACATTAGTTGAAAAATAAAAAGATACAATGTGTTTCATGGTAGACATTGATCAACGCCTAATGGAGGCAGTGGAGCCCAAGACAGTCTGGATTATGCCAATGGGCTATAAGGTAGATGAGAAGATCTTGGAGCTGCATATCCAACACCTACTGAGTTAGCCTAAGGACCCTGAGGCAGAAAGGTTTGGAACCTTTCAAGAATTGAGTGTGAAAATTCATGTTGAATAAAGACAACCAGAGATGAAGAGAAAAGTGAGAAGGGAAGTAGAGGA
This sequence comes from Cunninghamia lanceolata, assembly GCA_027924645.1. NCBI lineage: Eukaryota > Viridiplantae > Streptophyta > Pinopsida > Cupressales > Cupressaceae > Cunninghamia > Cunninghamia lanceolata. Next base: position 1,298,276 of record BSBN01000765.1, on the reverse strand, counting down.
AGTTGCCAAAAAATATGGCATCTCAAAAGAGGCAGTTGATGCTAACAGAGAGAAAATAGAAAGAGTAGAGAAAGAGAGACAAGAAGCAGAAAAAGAAAGTGATCCGGTGCAAGCCCCCTCCCAGACCAGATCCTCCAAGAGCTCTACACCTGCCACTTCTAAGAGCCAAAAAGCCTCAAAACTGGAAGCTAAGACATCTAGAAAGGGAGAGAAGAGAACAAAGACAAAGGCCACAAGGTCTTACATAAGTCGAAAGGATGATGAAGAGACAAAGACGGATGAGGAAGTTAAGAAAATAAGGAAGAAGAAGAAAATATCAAGTGGATCCTCTGCTAGTGCAAATAAAGAAGAAGAGGTAGAAGAATTTGTTGAAAGGTCCACTCCTTCTGTTGATAATGTTATCAAGGCAGTCACAGTGGATGGAAATCTGCAACCATTAATAGAATTTTATGATGAGTTTAGTGATACTGACAAGAAAATCCTGGAAGATGCTACAGTCAAGTATCTTAACATTAATAAAAAAGCATTCATTGAAATCATCTCTCTAATTCCCAAAAGTTTAGAGAAGGAACTTGAAATGAGAAAGGAAAATGCTAAGGCAAAGGACCTAGAGATCCGGGAACAGATTGCTATTTAACTCTATCCTTCCATTACCTCTTAACAAATGAACATGATCTTCAAGGACTGCAAGGATGGGTTTTGGAGCAAAGCAAGAATGAACCAGCTTATGCTTGGAGATACAGATCAAGTTGCCAAAGAAACAAAGGACATCCTCTGGAATGCATTTAAAAGATTTAATCTTCCTGTTATAGAGGATATAGGTGATGAACCTTCTGACATGGATGACAAAGGACTAAGTACATCAAAAGAAGAATCCACTATGAAAAATGCAAAGGACATAGGTGAGGAGAGGACTAAGGACTTGGATTCCTCTATTCTAGTAGAGGAAGTCCCTGAAGAAGTAAACATCTCTCTTCCAGATCCCCTTGCTAACTCTGGAACTAAAGGAGAAGAAAGAAAAGAAGAGAAAATCAGTCAAGAAGAAGAGGTAAAGGGAAGAGAAGAATATCAAACTAAGAAGACCTCAGGTGACAGTTCTGAGGCTACAGAAGGAAAGAAGACTCTATCTCTGGCAAGAGACACTACGGAAGTAGTTAAAGACCTCCTGACCAAAGAAATGATGGAATTAGATGAACCGAAGCTATTCCAAGGACCACTCAATTTTGACTCTCTCTCCCCGGTCTAGACAATGAAGGTAGCATCTTTTGCTCAAGCCAAACCAAAAGAAAAGCTTCTGAAGTCTCACATGGAAGACTGTGAGCTGATAGAGATTACATCTGGTGTGTTGGAGAATATCATGCCATCCTTCCAGAAGGATCTTTCAACCTCTTCATCTAGTAACTTGAAATCTCTTGTTAATTCTATTAGCACACATTTTGATTCTTTGGAGAAATCAGTAGAAGAGAAAGTCTGGAAAGAGTTTTTGGGAAAGAGATTCTCTGAAGTACAGGGATTTATAGCAAATGATAGGAGAAATCTGGATATTGGGATAAAGAGCCTAGAAAATGCTCTTAAAGATGGTGGAGATTTATACTAATTTTGTCTATCTTGGTCCACAGTGACAGCAGACATTGCCAAGAAGGTGGAAGAACAAGAGAGTAAACTGTCAAGTTTATCTCAAAATTTTGATCCTCTCACCTCATCCATAATGAATCAAGAGTGTCAAACTATTGCCACTATTAATGAAATAAAGAGGCTTGAAAAGGAGAGGAAGAATAGAATAAGCAGACTAAGTGAACTAAGAGGGATAATTATCCCTAAGTTAGAGGCAATGCATGAGGCCCTTACTGATGCTCAGACCACAGCCCGGACTAGTGATCTGACAGACTTAAAAAGGGCAGAAGCTTTTGCATTTTTGATAAGTGGTCATCTCAATTTTGGATAGGATGAAGCAGAGTTGGGCAATATAATTTGTCCAGTTGAAAATCACTTTTGCGGATATACTTAAGTATATGTAAGTATAACATGTATATATACTTATGCGGCTATGTACAGGTTGATTTTTGCAAATTTTGGTGTGTGGATTTCACCCTTTGCCATTGATGTCAAAGGGGGAGTGAGGAGTAGTGAAAAATGTGGAATCCAGCTAAGGGGGAGCTTTGGTAAAAGTGTACATAAGACAGAGCATCAGCCAAGGGGGAGTTTTCTATGACACTTAGTCATTTTTCACTAAGTGTTGCCATTAATGCCAAAGGGGGAGATTGTTGGCAAGAGACACTATGTGGCTTCTTGATTGTTGTCATTGATGGCAACAAAGGCCATCCCACACATCCGCAGGACATGGAATGTCTAACTGGAAGTTAAATTGAAGAGTATTTTGGTCCGGTGAGCAAGAACAGAGCATGCAACAAGATCTGACAATCAGGTCCGGATCTCTCAGAGGATGTATCTCAATAAAGTGCGGACTTGGGGAAGTCAAGAGGAGTACTATTACGCTACATTCTAGAGATTAAGCCTCCAGTGATGAAAGAATGAAAAGATATGAGCATCTAAGTGTTGGGTTCCTGACAGGCAATGTAGACTAAGGAAGAACTAATCGGCAGAGCATCAGATCTTAACCCGAATGAGAAATTGATGGTGATCAAGCTACTTGAGGGATCATTCATGGTTGGCTGACATGATTGATGACTTCTATAACTATCTCTTTGATACGCATCACTTAGTAAGCATGGATTCAGCCGATAGACCAGAGTTTGGGAAAATCTTGAGTATTCTGGATGCCGACTAGAAAGATGTTGAAATCCTTGGTGCGGATATATATATATACCAGATGGATTTCGATGTAAAGGTGTGTGGTGTGTGATAGAGTGTGAGAAAAGGCAGAGATAAGTGTGGAAGCGGCAATACAGGTCCGGTATGTGACAGAACAGTAGCACCAAAACAAAGGAAGAATGAAGTGCAGTAGATCAGTATATTGAGCCTAACCGGAACTGAACCTCAACATATGTGGATGCTTCTCATCAGTTCAAATACCTGGTTACTTTCTATAAACTATTGTAGGCAGTGAGACTCTTGTGAACAGTGTGCTCGGGTAGTGAGCCCTAATTGGCAAGTGCCATTTTGTACTTCTTATTCTTTTAACAGAGAATACAATCTTGGGTTAGTCACCTTGTAGTTTTTCCCTTAACAGAGTTTTCCACGTAAAAATCCTTGTGTTATGTGTGTTGATTTCATTTCTTCTCTCATGTTCATTTATGCTTATATGTTTTGATACTACACTATTGTTAAAGAAGAAAAGAAAGTTAAGAAATTTAAGATAATCGATTCACCCCCCTCTCAGTTATCTGCCTTGTTTCCAACACAATAGTGTTGAAAATTTAATGATTGTCCAAACAACATTTCATGCTCAAGGTCAAACAAATCTTTGGGTGATAAATAGTGGATGTACAAATCACATGGTAGGTGATAAGAGCAAATTCATCAATCTTGGTAAGTGGAATGGTGCATTGGTCAAGTTTGGAGACAATTCATCTGCAAAGATCACTGGAAAAGGCACCATAAGTATTGATGGTAAATCTAAAACACGTGATGTTCTTTATGTATAAGGTCTCAAGCATAATCTTCTCAGTGTAATTCAAATGTGTAGAAAAGGATATAGTCTCACATTTCATGTTCAAGGGTGTGAAATCAAAAGAGCAAAGTCTGGGAAATTGGTGGCAAAAGGATTTAGACAGAAGGCAACTTGTACAATCTAAAGGGAATTAATGAAAGGACTTGTCTTCTAGGACAAACAAATGAATGTTGGTTGTGGCACAAAAGAATGGGGCACATCAACTTTGACAATCTTGTGAAGATTAGCTCCATGCAAGCAGTAAGAGACATGCCAAAGATCATCAAGTTTGCAAGCACCATATGCAAGGAATGTCAGATTGGGAAGCAGACAAGGATAAGTTTCAAAACCAAGGAGTATTCTACTACAAGGCCATTAGAGCTGGTTTATACTGACTTGTGTGGACCTACTAGGGTGAGAAGTGTACAAGGTAAGAGGTATTTTATGTTGCTCATTGATGATTTCTCTAGAATGGCATGGGTTACATTTTTGAAAGAAAAATCAGAAGCTTTCAGTAGGTTCAAGATTTTCAAGGCCATGGTTGAAAATGAAATGGATGCTAGAATCAAATGTTTAAGGTCTAAAAGAGGTGGTGAGTTTACATCAAATGAGTTTGAAGAATTTTGTGAAGAACATGGAATCAAGAGGCACTATTATGTTGCTAGAACCCCTCAGCAAAATGGTGTTGTAGATAGGAAGAATAGGACTATTCAAGAGAGGGCCAAGACAATGTTGAGTGAATCTAAGCTACCTGATATATATTGGAAAGAAGCAATTCACACCGCAATCTACTTTCTTAATAGAGGACAACTAAGAAGACACAACACTAAGACATCTTATGAGCTATGGAATGGAATACTAGCATTAGTCAAGTATTTCAGAGTTTTTGGAAGCAAATGCTACATTAGAAGAGATGAAGAAGGTCTGGGAAAGTTTGACTCAAGGGGATATGAAGGAATTTTCCTTGGATACTCAACTACCAACAAATTTTACAAGTGTTACAACAAAAGACTAAGGAAGATAGTTGAGAGTGCAAATGTTAAAGTGCATGAAGATTCACATAAAATCATGGATGAGCAAGAAGACTGTTGGTTAGATGAATAGGCCTACACAGAAGAAGTTGAAGAAAGGGAAGAAACTCAAGAAAAGACTGCCAAGTCTCCTACCAAGTATATTAAGAAGAATCATTCAGAAGATTAGATCATTGGAGACAAGAATGGAGTATAGATAAGAAGAAGATTTGCAAGAACAGATGAACAAGTAAGCTTTTCTTTACTGTCAAGAGTAGAACCTAAAAATTTTGATGAGGCTAGCAAGGATGAAGGATGGATACAAGCTATGGAAGAAGAACTAAATTAGATAGAGAAGAATCAGACTTGGGAGTTGGTACCAAGGCTTATAGACAAGAATGTGATAGGTACAAAATGGGTATTCAGGAAGAAATTGAATGAAGATGGACAAGTGGTCAGGAACAAAGCAAGGTTAGTTTACAAAGATTATTCACAAGTTGAAGGTGTTGACTATGAGGAGACATTTGCTCTGATAGCAATGATGGAAGCAATCAGAATGGTTCTTACATTTGCAGTGCATAAGGGATTCAAGGTATATCAAATAGATGTCAAATCTGCATTCTTGAATGGTGACTTAGAAGAAGTCTACATAGAGCAACCTGATGAATTTCAATTATTAGAAAACCCAAACATGGTATGCAAACTTAAGAAGGCTTTGTATGGTCTCAAACAAGCCCCTAGGGCTTCGTATGCAAGGTTGGATAAGTACTTACTCTAGCAGGGTTTCAATAAAGGTACCGCAGATAGTAATCTTTACATCAAAATTGAAGGTGAACAAATTCTAATTGTTGTTGTATATGTTGATGATATAATCTTTTGTGGATATGATGAGATATGTAAGAAGTTTGCAAAAGAGATGTAGAAGGAATTTGAAATGTCTATGTTAGGTGCCTATCATTCTTTCTTGGACTCCAAATTACTCAATCAAATTATGGCATCTTCATCTCTCAAGTATGTCGAGGAGATGTTGAAAAAGTTTGGCATGGAAGACTGTAAACCAGTGAGTACTCTTATGGTAATTGGTTGCCATTTGAGTAAAGATGATGAGCCACCTGAAGTTGATCAAACTCTTTATAGGTCTATGATTAGGGGGGCCTACTATACCTAACAGCATCAACCCCTAACATTAGTTAAGTTGTGTGTTTGGTTGCAAGGTTTCAAGTAGATCCTAAAGAAACACATGTAAGGTAGTCAAGAGAATTTTGAGATATTTGAAGAGCACTCCAGAACATGGGTTGTGGTATTAAAAAGGTGATGACTTTTCCCTGAGTGCTTATACTAATGCAGATTGGGCTGGCAGTGTTAATGATAGAAGAAGTACCGGCGAAGGAGCTTTCTTTTTGGGAGATAGGTTGGTCTAATGGATTAGTAAGAAGCAGGATTCAGTGTCCTTATCAACAATAGAAGCATATTATATTGCTGCAGTAGCCTATTGTACTCAAGTGTTGTGGATGAAGCAAACATTGAAGGATATCAAGATAATATATTATGAGCCTATTCCTATTCTGTGTGACAATACAAGTGCCATCAATATTTCAAAGAATCCAGTGATGCATTCTAGAACCAAGCATATATCTATCAAGTATCACTTTTTGAGAGAGAAGGTTACAAATCAAGAAGTCAAATTGGAGTATGTGCCCACAAAGGATCAGGTTGCAGATATCTTTACAAATGTAATTTTTAAGGACACATGTGAGTATCTCAGACAGAAATTAGGAGTTGTTGCCCCTCCTACTAACTAGATGCATAGATCATGCATCTATCCAAGAGGAGCCATTCAAGACATTTATTTATCCCTGGATTGATGGAGGCTACCTCTCAAGGGGAGCAAATAGTTAAGAATCTGAGAAGGATGATAAGGATTGATCAGTCAAGGGGAGCTGACAGCTAAGGAGTAGTGAAAGGAAAATGCAGACAGGGGGAGCTAAAAGAAGATCAGTTCAGAGGAAGACCACTAGCCCTTTGTCCTTGATGTCGAATGGGGAGAAAATTGTAAATCAGGTTAAGTGTTGCCATCAATACCAAAGGGGGAGATTGTTGCAAGTGTATTGTCATTGATGTCAACAGTGTTGTGTTATGGAAGGTTGGAAGAGGAAGTGATCTTAACAGAGATGATGAAAATAGTGCTATGGTGTGTTGATCAATGTTGGTGATGCCAAAGAGAGATTGTTGCAGATAGAGAAGCAAAGTGATGAGTGTATGCTGAGGTGATCAGAGATGGATCAGTGAAGTTGTGAAGAGAAGGGTAATGTGATGGAAGTCATGTACTATGCATTGGATCAGTATCATTTGTACACAGTTGTACCCTATCTTCTAAAGTTCATGAAAAGGTGAAAGTTGTATGCTAATATGAAGAAGTTGTAGTTTCTTGTTGAAAAGAGTTGTGATTGTTGTATGATGATTTGATTGATGTCTCTAGTGTGGTTAATGTTGTATTCATTGTTTCCTAAGGAAAAGCATTGCTTTAGCTTTTGTTTAGTGATAAAAAGAAGGTGGGTTGTTTCAAGAGTTAATGTGGAATCCTCATTTCACACCAAACATTCTAAGGGCATATTAACCGAGTTGAACCTCTAATTTGTGCAAGAGGATTCACCTATTAAGTTGGGCTGCCACTTGGGAAGATGTGGAATCTTGGATGTGTTAAACAATGTCTCAATTTAATGCTCAATTTCACTTAAAACCCTAAATATGCAAAATAGTAAGCAAATTGTCGAATCATGGCAAATCCTTTCAGACTGGGATGAGGGACAAAGATATTTAACTCACTATTTTTTGAAGTTTAGAAGGCAGAGAAGTCAGGAACATGGGAACTAGCGCCCAAGTCCAAGGTGTACTTTTTTGTCATGGAATTTGGAACTTCTCCCGACACTGATCTGCACTGCAACTTTTGTTTCTGCCCCAAGAAAACTAGAGGACACAAGGACTAGTGCCCTAGTCAAGGAATGTTCACCAGAGTCCTCTACTTTTTAGATCTCGAATCCTTGATGTTTGTCACTCCCTTTCTGCAACTCCACTCCGTGAAACTCAGTACTTGTAACCTACAATCACAAGGAGTGTGGGAGGGGGTTGTGGTGTTTAGAGGCTTGCCTCGGTCAAGCCCCGGAGAGACATTCAAGTCTTTCGAACACCGTTGTTAGATAAGAGTGCGTATTCTAGCGGAATAGAGGCAAAAATCCAAATGATAAATGATTGAAAACACAATAGATATCACCTTGAAGTGTAGATCTCATGGAAGGAAGATGCTCTTCATGCCATGAGGAGATAGATGTCAAATCTACAAACACAAACACAACAACAATGCTCTGCTCTGCAACACAATGAATATTTTGAATGCTCTATGATCAGAAATATGCATAAAATCCATCTAGTTTGTAAATGAAACCTAATCATACTTATATATGCAACTACAAACATTCCCGCTAAGAATTGTGTAATTGAAACTTTAGATGTCATCCTGGGGCCCAAATAACAGTCACATAACTGACATAAAAGTTTAGGGCAGACCCAAAATAGGGCAGGACTAGGGTGCTAGCACCCAAGTCCACCCTACCATTTTTGTTCAAGATTCATCAAAATGTAATCCCCTAGGTCCTATTTGCCATAAGACTTCAGGGTTTTCTCATCGGGAGTCAAAAATATCACACAAGATGCTCTAAATGCAATTTAAGGACTTGGGAGCTAAACCTTAAGAGGTAAAAGCCCCCAAGGGGACATTTTTTGACATAACATTTAGCCCCCACTTTAATGTATGTATAAACGCAAGGCCAATACATGCATTAAAGTATGGTCAACAAATACAGAAAACACGCCAAGCACGATTAAGACATGCCAAACATATTGAAAGCAGTAACATGCACGCAAAACCTAGAGAGGACAGTTGCAGCCATGCAAAACATAGAGAAGACAACATTGAAGACATGCAAAACACGGTGAATACAGTGAATGTAGTGATTATTTTCTTTTTTTTTCTCATAAATGAAATGCAGATGCAAGTACAAGGAAAGTAAACACACAAGCCAAAATGCAGGAGGGACTCATTGGCAACAGTCTTTAAGACTGCATATGGGGGAACAGACACGCAATAAAAATCTCAGAGTGCGGGAGGGACTCATTGCCACCAGTCTTTAAGACTGCACTTGAGAACAAACATGCCATACAAATCAAGCAAGCCATACAAATCCCAAAGCATAGGAGGGACTCATTGCCACCAGACTTTAAGACTATGTTTGGGAACAAACACACAATACACACACATACATAGAAGACACGGAGAAAACACAGCAAACAAGCAATGGAAGAAACCTATTTCTAGGTTCGTAGCCATCTTAGGCACATTACAGGCACACACTGATGATTGCGCTTCGCCACAACAATCATCGAAAACACGCTTAAGGGTTAGGATGGTCTTGGATTTGTTCCCCACCTACTCGGAGGACTTTTGAAAATGCAACCCCACCTACATCATGGAGATGCCTTACAGTGAAAAAGAAGCATGGCATACAACCCTGCCTGCATCACGGAGATGCCTTATGATGAAAAGGAGGTATGAGTATACAACCCCACCTGCATCATAGAGACACCTTACGGTGCAAAGGAGGTATACGAAGTAGATTTCAAGATTGTTCAAACACACTTTACTAGCATCTATAATAGATAGCTTACCTTATATATGCCCCCACCTTAAGGTGGTTGATATCATGTACCGATATCAAGCACGTTAAGGTAGGAAGAAAACACACAAGGGAACATGAGCTCTCGTAAAGCCCATCCCCCCCGGAGGTGACATGTACTTTACGATTGCTAAACATTCCCACAAACACACAATTCCCTACAAAAAAAGGTGTTAGCATCCATATAATCATGATAATCAAGAATGCATATGATCATTCACATTAAGAACCGAGGAATGCAAGATTCAAGATAGACAAAGTGCATGGAGTAGCAGTATTATTATGTTTTGTAAGTGCGATAAGACAACATCAATATCACACGGAGTGATTCTACTAGCCAAGCGTCGAATAATATATCTATATACCAACCCCCTCATCATGATGGACTAGGTCCATTTTTTGATTTCTCGCTGAAGGGACACTAGGTCCGCATCAGTATAATATGTTTTTCATCATCTGCCAGCTAGATAGAACCACTAGAGGAAGGGAAACAATAAATCGAGAGAGGAGAAACAAGTGCCTTAGGGACAATCATGTAGGAGGGTGCCCCCAAGTTACCAACCGCAACGCTATGTCCATAAGACACAACACACAACAATGAAAATAGAGGAGAAGCAATGTAGAAGAATGATGATACAAATAGAAGAAGGGTCACAACAAAGGCAGTCTCTTGGTATCCTTGACGTTACGAGAGTATCAAGGGTCATCCTAGGAGACCTAAACAACACATAACACATCACGAGGGAAACACAACACAGAGGTAAAGGGTTAGAAATACTTACCTGTACGGAGGTCCATGCAACAATCAAATCATCCTACATCCCAATCCTAAATGCTACAGGAAAGAGGTACATAAGGTTTGATTGTCAAGTCTTTTTCATTATTCTTTTGTTCATTCTTAAGCTCTTCTTGGTTTGACTCAATGTTAGGTGGAATGTTTTCTTATTGAAGTTCATTAGTACACTTATTCACTATCCTCTTAGGAGGTGGAAGAAGTGATTTGTTTTGAGTGATCTCAACATCCATCATAGAGGGATTTAATGTGAGAGACCTTTCCTCATCTACTAGTGCTGCATCTTTTAGAGAGAGAGCATAGGAATGAAGGGAAGGTCAGGTGTTGTGAGGAGAGGTAGTCAATGTTTTCAAATCCTTAGTGATGTCCAAATGACTTGAATATTCAATCAAAGGAGGGGATTAAGGGTCTTCTTTTCCCCAGTGATACCCAAGTTGTGTGAACAATCAACTAAAGGAGGAAGGTTGGTGGGATGATCTATAGAGGTTTCATGCACTAGGGTAGGATTTTTATTAGTGTTAACTAAGTGCTCATTATCTACACATGGGATGTTCTTTATTAGATGGATCTCCTCATTCACTAATGCTTCATCTTGGCCAGGGAGAGCATTGGAATGGAAAAGTGGTGGTGGCAGCTCTTCATTCACTAATGCTTCTTCTTGGCCAAAGAGCATTGGAATGAAGAGATGGCGGTACAATGTTAAGAAAGGTGTCAATAAAATCATCCTCTTTCATCGAAGTGTCCTCATAAGGGGGAACAACTTTGGGAGAGGGATCATAAGGGAAACCTAAGTTATCATCACATGTTTTAGCAATAGGAGGCGTAGTGGAATGTTCAATAGAGAGAAAGTCAGCTAAGGTTTCATCTAACATATTGAAGTCATCACTACTAAATGTATTTTTGGCTATAAATTTGGTGATATCATCTAATATTGAAGGGTATATTCCCATGAGATTTGTGAAGCTATCAAAAATAGATATATAACAAAGGATTTCATATGTGGAGCACATAAGAAGATCAACATCATGTATGTATGCTATTTGTTCCAAGACTTGAGGATATTCATGAGTAAATTTGGAGAAATGATCAATGTCTATGATGTATCCAAATAATGCTTCCAAGGATGAATAACAAGAAGTCTCCGTGATGACAAGATTGAGGAAATTAGGTCTTTAATTAGTAAAAGTCATAAATTTCACAATCAATTAAGGGATGTGAACAAAGTGTATAAACACCTAGTATTGAAATACACAATGTGTGCTTTAACAAATGTGCTAATTTTCACAAAAAGCTATGAAACGAAGCAAAATTTTGATATTACCAATGAATGTAGGCTTGAATATGAGTGCAATATCTGAAATGCAAGATATCTAAGATGAATTCAATGAAACAACACCAATTTATGTTTGCGTTTGTGCCTAAAATGCTCAAATTTTCCAATTTTTTCACTTTTTTCAATGCAAATGAGTGAAAGAAGAGGTGTTGTGAAGAATTTCAAAAGGCAAAGCAAATAATATGCCTAATAATAGTCCAATGATGCAAAAATACCTTTCACAACATGCTTTTGATGCAAATCTAGAGTGATGACAAGTCAAAACCTAGTGAAAATGTGCTAAAATATGTTATTTTTCAACAATTCTCAATGCCAATGAATAAGAGAAAGGGTGTTGTGAGGAAAATTGTGATGGAAAGAAGATTATAACAGTAATATCAGTCACTTAATGCAATAAAATCCATCACAACACACCTATAGTGCCAATCTAAGTCAAACCCTAGTGAAAATATAGCTAAAATATGCAAATTTTCACAAATTTTCAATACAAAGGTCTAGTAGAAAGGGTGTTGTAAGGAATATGAGGAGGGGAATTAGATAATAACCCTAATAACAGCTAATTAATACAGCAAAATCCCTTACAACACACTTGTGATACAAATCTAAAGAGACGATAAGGCCAAATCTAGTGAAAATGCAAGGTTTTCAAACTCTAGACATGAAATTTTGCAAGAAGACCACTATGATGCAACACTACAATTATAAATCATTCCTAATGAGTGTTTTAAAAGGGTATTAAAATCTGAAACAAGATTTTGACTACAAACCCTAGCTATTGCAAAACTAGGTTTTTATGAAAAAAGCACAATTTCAAGCAATTTTTATCAATTTAAGCACAAAAATGCAATGCAAGAAAATAGTAAATGATGAATTTCTGTAATTTAAATCATATCTAATGAAAATGACAGAAATTTAATGAAATTAAATGCCAAATAATTCAAACTATGCTAAAATGCAAGCCTAAAATGCCAATTTTTTCAATTTTTTTAATTTTTTTAATTTTTTTGTAATTTTTTGAATGCAATAAGATGAATTAATGCAAATATATCAAAAAACACTCAAGGTGCCACAAAGTCCAAAAACATGGGTTTACCAAAATGTTTAGTGGTAAAAAGAAGGTGGCTTGTTTCAAGAGTTAATGTGGAATCCTCCTTTCACACCAAACATTCCAAGGGCATATTAACCGAGTTGAACCTCCAATTTATGCAAGAGGATTCACCTATCAGGTTGGGCTGCCACTTGGGAAGATGCGGAATCTTGGATGTGTTAAACAATGTCTCAATTTAATTCTCAATTTCACTTAAAACCCTAAATATAAAAAAAAAGCAAATTGTTGAATCACAGCAAATCCTTTCAGACTAAGATGAGGGACAGAGATATTTAACTCGCTATTTTTTAAAGATTGAAAGGCAGAGAAGTCGAGGACACGGGGACTAGCGCCCAAGTCCAAGGTGTACTTTTCGTCACGGAATCTAGAACTTCTCTTGACACTGATATGCATTGCAACTTTCATTTTTTCCTTAGGAAAACTGGAGGACATAGGGACTAGCGCCCTAGTCCAGGATTGTTCACTAGAGTCCTCTACTTTTTAAATCCTAAATCCTTGATGTCTGCCACTCCCTTTCTGCAACTCCACTCCATGAAACTCGATACTTGTAACCTGTAATCACAAGGAGTGTGGGAGGGGGTTGTGGTGTTTAGAGGCTTTCCTCAGTCAAGCCCTATAGAGACATTCAAGTCTTCTGAACACCATTGTCAGATAAGAGTGTGTATCCCAGCGGGATAGAGGCAAAAATCCAAATGATAAATGATTGAAAACATAATAGATATCACCTTGAAGTGTAGATCTCATGGAAGGAAGATGCTCTTCATGCCATGAGGAGATGGATGTCAAATCTGCAAACACAAACACAACAACAATTCTTTGCTCTGCAACACAATGAATATTTTGAATGCTCTATGATCACAAATATGCATAAAATCCATCTAGTTTGCAAATGAAACCTAATCATGCTTATATATACAACTACAAACATTCCCGCTAAGAATTTCGTTATTGAAACTTTAGATGTCAGCCTAGGGCCCAAATAACGGTCACAAAACTGACATAAAAGTTTAGGGCAGACCTAAAATAGGGTAGGACTAGGGTGCTAGCACCCAAGTCCACCCTGTCATTTTTGTTCAAGATTCATCAAATGTAATCCCCTAGGTATTTGTCATAAGACTTCAGGGTTTTCTCATTGGGAGTCAAAAATATCACACAAGATGCTCTAAATGCAATTTAAGGACCCGAGAGCTAAACCTTAAGAGGGAAAATCCCCCAAGGGGACATTTTAGGACATAACAGCTTTGAAAGAAAGTTTCAGGAAGTCCACGGCACTGGAGGTTGCATAGAAGAAGCTCAGGAAAATGCTCTGCATTCCTCCGCATTTAATGGTATGGCCTTGTGGTTTGGAAGTTAGACAGAGACATGTGTGAAGAAGGTATGATCCTAGTTTCAAAGCTAAGCAGTTACCGCAGAAGATTGTAGAGCTCACAGAGTGAAGGCGGTGATTATGTGTTGGTGCAGTCAAAGACGATCTGAGGAATGCTCCACATTTCTTTGCATTAGAAGATGTTATGCTACGATTTGAAGGATAGTCAGATATGGATGAGAAGAATGATATATTCAAGTTTCAAATAATAAGTTGTACCATAGAGGTTCTTTGAAGTCAGTAGAGTAAAGACAAATCTTGTTGTTGATTAGGGTTGTTTGGAGGAGAAAGCAAAAGCCACCACATTTCACTGCAGTTTATCCTTTGGCTTTGTTGTTTGGAGGATGAGTTTAGTTAGTTTGTATATTTTTTCATTTTAGGTTTCAGGTGTTGAAGTGCACCACAAGTTGGTTTTTCAATGTTCTATCTCAAGACTGGGTATTTAGTGTTTGTAAGTGATGCCAAGTTCAGTATCTGTTTGTTTGTGCCAGAAAGAAAACATATATTTTAGAGGAAGGAATGTTTGAGAAGGTTTGTGCAAGTCTTATGTTTCTTGTGAAGTGATCTACATGGTTCTAATTGGTCTCTCTGGTACCGCTTTAGGTCTGGAGCTACTTTGAGGAAGGATAATTGTTTGCTGGGCTGACTTGATGTGTTTTGATGATCCCATCGGATGTTTTAAGGTGTGCACTAGCTTGGAAGAATGTGTTAAGGAAGAATAGATCCTAGTTATCACTTGGCTTGAACGGCATTGGATTTCTACATCATTTGGAAGCCGACTTCTTGTGGTTGTTACACATTTCATCTTAGCCAACGAAGGAGAAAGATTTTGTAGTTTGTGGAAGGTATAAATAAAAGATCTTGTTTGTTGAGAATTGTGTGAGTGTGTGAGAGTATGTGAGGATGTGTATGTGAGGGTGGAAGTGAGTGTGTGTGTGTGTGTGGAAATGTGATGAAGGTAGTAGTGTTCATTGTGCAGAGGAAGTGAAGATTTGTGACAGAATGAAGTGTGTGGATGTTGCGGAGGTGTTTGATTAGTGATATCTACTGAGTGTGATGTTCAGCGGTTGTAGCCTCATTCTGTAAGTGTTGTAGCCATGGATTGTGTCCTCCCTTGGGTTGTAGGCCTAAAACATGTTGTAATATGTTTTTATCATTATTTGTGAGGCTAGATTTAGATAGTAGATCCAAGCAGCTTGCTTACTATGGTTTTTCCCTTCTAGGGTTTTCCACATAAATTTGGTGTTATGGTTGTGTGTTTTTGTGTTATGCTTTGAATTGCTTAATTTGCTTTATCATTTGTTTAAGGAAGTAAGAAGATTTGGTTGATAGAGTTAATTTTGGAATAAGTTTTTTGTATATACTGATTTCACCCCCCTCTTAGTATATCATTGTATTCTAACAAGACATGACACACATGTCAAAGAATTATTCAACTATGGATCCATTCCATAGTTATTTTGTACGATATTTGAGAGTATAGTATCTGCATCCTGATTTTCTATCATAGGGTTTCTTCCTATGGTCATCAATGTTTGAATTGACTATTGATCATTATCTTTAGGATCTGACCATACTGGTTGTTCTAGGTCAACAAAAGGTTGTGTTGGGGGATACAGAACCAACTTCTTAGTTACAATCCCATTGGAAATTATCATATTTCCTTATCGATAGCTGATAAATGCATCGACTGGTACCAACAATGGTCTTCCTAATATTAGTGTGTATCCTCCTAGGTTGTCCTTTGGTTGTATGACCATGAAGTCAATTGGATATTCCCAAGAATCTAGTGTAATGACCACATCCTCAATAACTCCTTCTAGTATAACAGTTGAATGATCTGCTAATTGTAGTACTATGGGGGTAGGATAAAGATCAACAAGTTGTAAAGTTTGCATTATCTCTTTGGTCATTACATTAATGGAAACACCTAAATCAATCAAAGTGTTTTGTATAAGAATTCCATTAATGTGAACATTCACAACTAGACTACCAGGGTTTACGTATTTTAGAATTGTTATATTTCCAAGCATAATGTCTGCAAGCTGCCCAATGACTTGGATAGTCTGTGGGTCCTTACATTTTTACCCTAGTTTCTTTAGACACGGTTCTCTAATGGTTTTGGTGTAAATTGGCACATCCTTAATTGCTTGAAATAGAGGAATTTTGACACACATTTTTTAGTTGCCCTATAAAGTCAAATTCTTGTTCAAGTTCCTATTTTGTTGTGGCTACCCTGTCTAGAAATGGTGGATTGTGGTACATGATTTTTACCTTTGATGGATTTGGTTCAAGATTTGGTGTTTTATTGTTTTCTTGGGGGTTAATGTCTATTTTCGGATCTCCATGGAGAGTTACATGATGATTAGTGTAGTTGGTCCAGGAAGTATATTCCCTAAGTGAAGTTGTACATTGCTTAGCTTAACCTCATAGGTTAGGTATTGAAACACTTCATTAGTTATGCCGACTGAGTTGACTGATTGTTAGGGTTAGTTGTAGGTTGGGTAAGTAACTGAGTGTCTCTTGGTGGTGTAGGAGTAGCATTGCTTGGCATGAATGTTGGTTGTTGAGGCAAGTGTTGTGGCTGTTGTTGGAAGCTAGCATTAGGGTTAGACCAATTCTAGTTTCCCCACCATTTTTTCTACCATGAGTTGGGTGGTGGTTTCCACTATTGGTTTTGGACTTGTGATTGGTATGGTTGTTGTTTCTATCCACCTTGTTGAGGTGTCTAATTAGGTGGTATTGAATTTTACCAAGTTGGAGGAAGCATGTTGTTCCATGGAGTATTATACTAGTTGGAAGCATTTGAAAATGAACTAGGAAATGAAGTACTGTATGACCAAGGATCCTAAAACATACCTTGTCATGGTGGCCATGGTTTACGTTGTGCCACGTAAAAAACTTGTCTGTATTCACTTCCAGTGGCTTGAATTTTGGTCTCTCATGCCTAACTTCAACTATGTTGGTTATTCGCTTGCATTTACAATCAGTATTTTTTGTTGATAATGGGGGTGATATTCAGCGAAAGCTACTTCTACTTCCTCCTGCTTCTTCTTTGCATGCAGTGTGTCTAATTGAGTTACCATGTGACTGATAATATCTTGTTTCATGTCCTTCAGAAGATTACTGAGTTCTACTCTGGAAACTCTCATGGTAGACTTTATAGAAGACAAAGCCCTGAGGCTACGAGTCCTTTTCATTGAGGACCTTGAGTAGTTTCTGTAAATCTTACAAACATCATCAAATGGTACCTAGGAAATATCATCACCCCCAATCAAGTCCAAAGAATCCATACATTCTTCATTAACTCCCCTTAGGAAGTGTTATGTGGAAAAGGAGATCTAGACTAATTGATGAACTAACCTAGATCAATCATTTTCTCTCTAGATAACATTGGAACACAAGCCACCAATGGCTCAAGGCTTGGCTATTGTCCCTAGAGAAGAGCCAAGCTAGGTTAGTGGGGGCTCTGTTCCTTTGTTGCAAAGATGAAATATTGATGAAAAATAGATTGATAAAACTAAACTATGTGAAGACCTAATTGACTAACTGAGCAAAAGTATAAACAACTGTTACAATTTCTAGAAAATAGGAGCAGAATAGAAAAAGGCAGATAGAATGGAACTTAGCACCAGAAGTCGGAGCAGAATTAGCAAGACACTAGCACTAAGCACTAGTGTCTTTAGGGTTCTGTATGGTTTGAATTTTTGTGTGATGATCTCTATCTTGGATCCTTCATCTTCCTGTCGCTCCTTGAAGTCAAAAACCTTCTTTTACAATATGCACACACAAAAGAGGGTAAATGGCTATGTTGTATAGGGGCTTGCCTTAGTCAAACCCCATTTTGGTGTTCCCACCTCCACAACAACAATGATGATAGAGAGTGTGTATTCACAATGAATAAAGGCAAAACAAATGATAAAGATTGCAATAAATAAACAAAATGAAATGGTCTTACCATAAGCATGAAACCCTTGTTGGATTGGTGTCGCGACACAAATCACCCACAAGGAGTTAGTACAAATAACAAATAATCTTCACAAGTAGAGAGCTTCTTTAGAGAGAATTCATATCCTAGAAGTTGTAGAGAGATTTTTAGATCGATCATGTATATCTTATTCATATATCATGTCTCTCAAAATGAGGGAGAGAGAGTTGTTTATGTATAAATCCCAAGTACCTTTCAAGGTAAGGATGACAAGGTGCGTCGTTCAAGACAACAAGGTTGACACTTCGAGATTCAAAAACTTTCAGAGCCAACTAGCATTGGGTGCTAGTGTCCTGGTGATATTTGTCCTCAAAGGGGTTGTTAACAAGGGACTTAACCCTATTTCTTAGCAAAGTGGTAAAATGGGTACATCTTAAGTAGAAACAAACACACATGCTAAACTAAGTGTTAAACCTAGCGTGAAATTGTAAGTGGCGATAATTTATGACGCTACATTTAGCCCCCACTTTAGCAAGGGTATGAACTTACATTCATACATACTAAAGTATAGAGAAGACAAATCTCTTCACCAAAATGTTGAGGATGTAAAATGTCACTAAGTCGAGAGATATGATAGCCCCCAAGCTTAGGATTCCACGAGTCTACAATGCTTAGATAAAGAGGTTACAAATACACAAGATATATAGCAAGAATCACACATGCGCATATATGCTCACATTATCAAACACAGGATGAGACCGAATATTATATACTAGAACCATGGTTAGCAAAGTAATACGGCCAAATCTAAACATACACAGAGCATACACAGAAAACAAAAGCATACAAGGTATGATTCTCAAGCTAGCAAGCTACGTTATGCTAGGAATCAGACCAAAAACATGCATCATGAGCCACAGGCTAGTAAAATCTGTTGTTTACTAGGTGATCATGAATGTGTAGCAAATGAAAACATCACAGGCTAGTAAGATCCACAAATTTACTAGGTGAGTTCCATGTCAACAAGTAACAATTGAAAACATCACAAGCTCGTAAGATTTGTAGATTTACTAGGTGAGCTTCATGTCAACAATATCAAAAATTACAAGCCAAGCAAAATGCACTGTTTGCTGGGTAATTCTGGTAAAGTGCTACAAAGATGATCAAAAAGTGTTGTGATAGCAAGACCAGTCATGTGGTATGTGAACAAAGTGAAGCACATAGTAAAGTGTATGCCCCCCTTAAAGTAATTGCTAACGCCATCAAGGAGCAATTACCTATAAGGTAGATTTATATATATATATGCAAAATAGGCACGAGAGATTTCTAGAAGCATATGCCACATAAATCAATCAGTATCATGCACAAAGGGATCTACTTGACTTGAGTCAGTATATGAATGGTTGTATAAAGGGACACTCATTTTTGGAACTGTCATCATCCTCCAGTCACTAGAACTACAAAGACAGAGGAAGAAATATCACATGAAAGAAAAATAAAAAAATTTAGGTCAACATGGAAGGATACTAAATCATCCAATGCTTTGCATCATCCCCAAAAGGCATAATATTACATTTACGACAAATTAAAGAATGAAGATACATAAAGAGGAATGTCACGAAGGATTTGTTCCCCTTGTATCCTTGCGCCAACAAGAGCGTCAAGGGTCATCCAAAGAGAACTAACAAACAAAATACACGCCAAGTAGCGCATACGAGGGTAACAGTACATACAAGTATAACACAAATATTACACATAAGATGGAGGTACTATGCCTACGAGTCAAACTATAGAAAGTTTTGTGTGTCATCTTAAAAATTTTGTAGTTCTAGAGTTTGTCTTCTGTGTAAAGAAATTCTGGAGCTCCTACATAGTTCAGAAGTTCAGTAGAAGCTGATAGTATAAAATCCAGATTTAAAATTTATATGCTTTCTTAGATTAAAATGTTTCTTTCAATTCATATTCTAAGTTTCCATGCTTTGTAGTTTAAGTTTCCATGTTGTGTAGTTTAAGTTTCCCTGCTTTGTAGTTTAGACTTACCTTATAAAGGCTTTTCTTAAAAGTAAAAATTCAGAAAATTCTTACTAAGCTGACATGTCTAAATTCTCCTCCTATTCTATATAGCCTTGGACACAACTCAGTCAATAAAAATGATACATTTTCAGCTAAAGTGTTAGGCCTAAACAACAACCTATCACTTTTTGGTGTCGCTGCTAGGGACCCTTCATTATGTTATTAGGAGAACATTTGGATACCTCTTGTTTAGTAAAAACAAAAACATTTTTCAAACTTATTTTTCTGCATGGTTAGGAAAATAGTTCCACATGGAAGATTCATAGTAAAAACCTCCCAAATAGTGGTCCCAACTGAATCAAACGAGGTAGAAGTCTTAGTTGAAGAACTTTTTCAATATGAATTGATCGATAAGGATCAACCTGTGACTTCTCAAAACACCTCAAACACTCAACCACCACAACAACCACTTAGGGAAGAAAATATTCCTTCCAACATAATGGCTGAAAACAATAACAACCCTTTCAATAACTAGAATGGAAGGAGACTTGGAAATAATCAAGATGATGATAACCCAAATGGTAGGAGAGTAGCTCAAACATTTGCCTACCCTATTGCTCTCAATCCAAATGAGGATTCACTAATGAAAAACATTTCACCTTCTATCCTACAAACCTTTAGAGGTTTGTCTTCCAAAGACCTAGATCAGTTTCTTTTCAAATTTAAAGTTTTGTGTCAGACATATGATTACAAAATGGATAACCAGAAACTGAAACTATTTCCCTCTATCCTGCGAGACTCTGTAATGAGATGGTTCATGGGATTGGTCTCAGGATCAATCACCACTTGGGATGATATGGAAATTGTCTTTCTAGACAAATATCAAAACTATTGTAGGGTCAACGATAGAAAGGAAGAACTGTTTAGGCTTCAAGACAAAAAGAAGATGAGAGCCTAGAAGACTTTCTAGACAAGTTCATCTTTTTTATAAAATGATGTGGAGAAGAAACAATGAGCCCAGAAATCCTCAAGACCATATTCCTCAAAGGTCTTGATGAGGATACCTGAAGAAGCTTAGATCTGATGGGAAAAGGAGACATAGTCAAACTCGACCTTGGAGAGATCTCTGAGTTATGAAGAAACTTTTCTCAAATTGGAGGAGGAATCTGAAAGTCTAGTCTAATGAGGGGATCGAATGAAATTGGCCAACTGAGAGAGAAAATAACAAACCTAAAAACTAACATTCTTGTTCAGTTAAACACCACCTTGGATGAGATACAAGCCAAGACATGTAATCTTAAAACCTTATCGATCTAGTGCCCCAGATGTAGGAATAAACATTTACTAAGGGAATGTCCTTTGGATAAAGTTGACAGTTGTCAAATTTGTGAGAAAAACCATGCCACTGACCAATGTGAGATACTCAACGTGATTAAAAACTCAAAGAAAAAGTCATCTCAAATAGAGGAAGAAGTCAATTATATGGGACAAAGACCAGGAGGAAATTTCTCTTATGGTCAAAACTCAAACTCATCCTAGTGACCTCAAAATAATTGGAATAACAATCAGGAGGTAGCACCTTGGCCACCAATACTGTCGAACTGGGGTCTTTATCCTTGGGGACACCTAGAGTGGACAAACCAGTCTTGGACAAATCCTCAATGGGCAAATCAAACACAACAGCAATGGTATCCCCAAAATCCTACACCACAATGGAATCAACCTCCAAACCAATTCTATCATGGTCCATGATGAATGTCGTACCCACAACAGAATCTACCAGTTCCCCAAAATAATCAACAAACTGAGCAGGTCAATCAACCCCAACTATTGGCACAACCTATTGCTAATCTGAAGAATAACAGTCAAATTGTACCGGTGTACTCCACTGAGCAGGAAAACATGGCTGGGGTTAATGCTATTTATTGTGGGAACCTACGGTTAAGGTTAGGAAAAATGCTCCAACAACCTACCATTGTTGAAATTATGGATGACCAAAATGAGATGTCCATTGAAGGAACAAAAATGATTCATATGCCTTCAAAGAAAACCACAGAAAGTAACCAAGGTATTTCCACTAGAATTCCAAAGAATTCCTCTGAAGTGCCTTCGTCATCCTCTAAAGGACCTCTAGATAAATCATCAGAATTACCTCTAGAGAAAATAGGTGACAAACATTCACCATCCCTTCCAGAGAATGACCCCAACACGAAAAAACCCAAGAACCTTTTTCGGAGCACCTTAAGGAAGTCTCTCCAAAGAATCCTCTGGAAACGACTCTACCAACTGAAACTGCTTTAATGAAGGAGATTAAATGGCTCCACATTGAAATACCATTATTGGAAGCAATCAAAGAAATTCACTATACGGCTCCACATTGAAATACATTTGTGCATAAAAATGCTAGGGAGGAAAAAGAAATAAATTAATACAGTGCAAACTAATAGACATCTGGCTAACCTTATGTTCGAAGAGCTCTTTCCCCCAAAATATGGTGATCTAGGTAGCCCTATTATAATGGTGACAATCAATGAGGTAGAAATGCCCAATGCACTAGTAGACTTAGGGGTAGTGATTAATGTCATGATTGTAGATGTCATGGAGAAACTAGGACTTACAAATTTGCACCCCACCACGACCATTTTACAAATAGCCTATAACTGTTCCCAAAGGAGTTCTAGAGAATGTCCCTGTTAGAGTCAAAATTTGGGAATATCCAGTGGACTTTCGGGTGATTCAGTCACACACCCCCAAGGACTGTTATCCGTTGATATTAGGAAGACCTTAGTTGGCAACTGTTGTAGCCAAAATTGATTGCAGAGCAGGAGGAATGACAATTTCAAATGGACCTAACAACAAACACTTATCCCTATATCCTCCTACTCAACCTATTGTAAACAAACGAGTTTGGGTAGATGAATCAAACTTCCCTGGCATACAAGAAAATATGGCCTCACATGCAATGGTAGTCATTAAACAACACAAGGAAGAGCTAGAAAATGAACTAGAAAATGACATGCGAAGTATCACTATAGATTCAAGTGACGAAGAAGCCTTTGAAATTGAGGAAATATTGGGAAACCTGACCCAAACTGATGATAGAGGGCATGCACATAATGAGAACCAAAACTCCCTCATAGCACTTCCATGTCCATTGGCTAATATCATTCCAAAAATAGATCACTTCTTTGAGAACATAACTAGATTCCATAGGATCATACCACATAGTTGTTTGCTCAATACATTGATGAGTGAAGTCTATACTGTCACCTCAAATCATCCGAGAACTAAAACCATAATGTTTTTACCAGGAAAGACCCTTAATATCAATAGCTGGTTAATAGAATCAGATGAGCTCAAACTATTTGATGTGTTGGTAAACAGATCCAAAGCTTTTGCTTGGGACTATACTGATATGCGAGGAATACATCCTAGTATCTGTACTCACCACATCTATACTGAAGATGTTAGACCAGTTCATTAGCCACAATGTAGATTTAACCCTTCTCTTAGAGATATCGTTAAAATAGAGATTGAGAAACTCCTACAATTGAGATTCATTTACCCTATATCTGACAACAAGTGGGTCTCGCCTTTGGTGGTTGTTCCAAAGAAAAATGGAAAATGGAGAGTTTGTGTGGATTACAGAGAACTTAACAAAGCAACCTATAGGGATTACTTTCCACTGCCCTTCATAGATCAAGTCCTCGATAACTTAGTAGGGAGGAAGTATTTCTCATTTTTGGATGGGTTTAGCAGATATAACCAAATACAAGCGGTAGCTAAATACCAAGACAAAACGACTTTTATTTGTCCTTAGGGAACATTTGCATTTTGAGTCCTCCCCTTTGGACTATGTAACACTCCTACAACTTTTCAAAGGGTTGTCTTAGCAATCTTTGCTAAACTTATCAATGATTGTGTAGAAGTCTACATGGATGACTTCACGGTAATGGGTCTACTTTTGACGAAGCACTTAAAAATATAGACAAAGTCTTACAGCGATGTGAAGAACACCAACTATCCCTAAATCATGAGAAGTGTTTAATAATGGTGGAACAAGGGATAGTGGGACATTACATCTCAA
Source organism: Cunninghamia lanceolata (assembly GCA_027924645.1). Lineage (NCBI taxonomy): Eukaryota > Viridiplantae > Streptophyta > Pinopsida > Cupressales > Cupressaceae > Cunninghamia > Cunninghamia lanceolata. The sequence continues at coordinate 1,274,298 of BSBN01000765.1, read as the reverse complement.
CAGAAGGGATAAAGGTAGATCCTAAAAAATCAAAGTGATACAATAGCTAGAAACCCTGAAAAACTAAACCGATGTTAGGAGTTTCTTAGGGCATGCTGGATATTACTGAAGATTCATAAAAAAAATTCAGTAAAATCACAGCTCTTATGTTCTCCCTTCTTCAAAAGGATGTAAAATTTTCCTAGACTATGGAATGTCAAACAGTGTTTGATATCATTAAAGAAAAATTTACTTCCACTCCAGTGTTACGAGGACCCAACTTTAACTTTCCACTTCGTATCTACATGGATGCTTCCAATGATGCAATTGGGATAGTTTTAGGCCAAGAAGATGAAAATGGAGGGAAATATGATATATACTTCATAAGTAAGAATCTAAGTCCCACTAAAAGGAACTACACCACTACGGAGAAAGAATTCTTATCTACGGTTCATGCAATCAACAAATTCTGACATTACATTATAAGGTACAAGTAACTATTTTTACAAACCATTTGACAATTAAGTACCTAATGAATAAACTGGTGGTGAATGGAAGAATAATCAAATGGTTACTACTTCTCCAAGAATTCAATGTAACTATCATTAACAAACCTGGAAAAATTAACGTAGTAGCAGACTTTTTATCCAGGATAAAACAAGACGATGGAGAATGTGACCCTATTCAAGATGAATTCCCAGATGAAAATGTATTTGACATCTCCATTAAAATACCTTGGTTTGCAGACATAGCTAACTATTTAGCCACCTCTAATTTTCCACCAGAATTTACGTCAAAGCAAAAGAAATGTTTAATTAGAGAAAGTGTCCAGTTCAAATGGATAAACGGGTTGTTGTTCAAAAGTGGACCTGATCTAGTTTTATGTCAGTGTGTTAGGTCAGATGAAACATCTAACATATTGAGAGTGTGCCATGACGACCCCTTTGGATGCCATTATTCGGCAAAAAGAACCTCTCATAAAATCTTAGGCGCAAGATACTATTGGCCCTCCATGCACAAAGATGTTAAAAACTATGTTTGGCATTGTGATGAATGTCAACAAGTAGGGAGACCTACTACATCCAGTGAAATGTCGCTTCAACCACAAATAGTTTTAGAACCTTTTGAAAAATGGGGACTAGACTTTATCGGGCCCATAGATCATCCCTCTCAAGGCAAAGAATATATCCTAGTTTATACAGACTACTTAACTAAGTGGGTAGAAGTTCAGGCACTGAAAGTCGCTAGGGAAGAATAGGTAGTAGATTTCCTTTATAACAAAATCTTCCTCAAATTCAGAGCCCCTAGATTGATTGTCATAGATCAGGGACTGCAATTTATGTCTAAAGTTCTACTAACCTTCACTAATCATTTCCAGGTGAGTCATAAGAAGTCATCTCCTTATCACCCTCAAGAAAATGGTCAAGTGGAAGTGACAAAGAGAGAACTCGAAAACATCTTGACTAAAACAATTTCGTCAAGAAGGAAGGACTGGGCTCAAAAACTGCATGAGGCAGTCTGGTCCTACAACACTACATGGAAATCAACCACCGGTTTCACTCCCTACGAGTTGGTTTATGGGAAGAAACTTGTTTTGCCTATTGATTTTGAACTACAAACACTGAGGATTGCAATGGAAGTAGGCCTAGACCTTGATCGATCCTAGATAGAATGAGTCCTACAACTTAGTGAACTTGACAAACTCCGCCTAGAAGCCATCCACCAGACTGAACTGATTCAACAATAGAGAAAGGCATGGCATGACATACACATAAAGGAAAGAAAATTTTACAGTCGTGATTGGGCACTGCTATTCAACTGTAGATACAAGGATCAAAAAGGAAAACTTTGAACTCACTAGTTAGGACCTTACAAAATCTCTAAATTATTTGAGAACGGAGTAGTGCAGCTCAAACCCATAGATGTTAACACACGAATACTTTTAGTAAATGGTCATATACTGCATCTTTACCAAAAACCTATAAGCAGAGAGGCATTTACTAAGATGGTAGAAATGCAAGGTGAAGTCCAATGTATCCAATCTGCCTTGGAAGCGGATACATAAATAAATTTGCTCTAAAAAAAAGGAGTGTGCAAATTCTTGAGTTATTTGTATAAATTGTTGTGTAAATTCTTAAGATATTTGTCTAAATTTTTAGTTAGACCTCTTTTTCTTGCAGGAATATACCCCAGGATCATGTTCGTTTCAGATGCATCCTCCACTGATGCTCCAAAACTTTGTTCCTATTCGTGTTAGTTTCGGTCACATCCTCCACTGATACTCTGGAACTTTGTTCCTGTTTGTGTTAGTTTCGGTCACATCCTCCACTAATGCTCCAAAACTTTGTTCTTGTTCATGTTAGTTTTGGTTGCATCCTCCATCGATGCTCTAGAACTTTGCTCATGTTCATGTTAGTTTCGGTAACATCCTCCACCGATGCTTCAAAACTTTGTTCTTGTTCCTGTTAGTTTCAGTCGCATCCTTTCAATGATGCTCCGGAACTTTGTTTTTGCATTCTAACTACATCTTTCAGTGATGCTCTGGAACTTTGTTCATGTTTGTTCTAGCCGCATCTTTTCAATGATGCTCTGAAACTTTTTTCCTACGTTCTGATTTTCAGTGATACTCCGGAACTTTGTTCCTGCATTTCGGCTACATATTTTTAGCAATCCTTCAAAACTTTGTTCGTGTTTGTTCCAGCTGCATCTTTTCAGTGATGCTCTGGAACTTTGTTCATGTTTGTTTTGGCTGCATCTTTTCGGTGATGCTTCGAAACTTTGTTCCTGCATTCCAGCTGCATCTTTCAGCGATGCTCTGAAACTTTGTTCATGTGTTCCATCTGCATCTTTTTAGCAATGCCCTAGAACTTTGTTCTTGTCATTTTGGTTGTGTTCCTTTCACCATCACTCTAGAATTTTTCCAACCTTTCACAAATACTCTGGAATTTGTAGCCCACACCTACTCATAACATTTTATACCATCTGACACCTCCGTACCTAAGGATTCATTAAAGTTAATTCCTTCAAACACTCATTCCATACCATAATAAATAATTATTATGATCATCTAAAAATCATAATAATAAACCCCCCATTGCCTACGTCATCATCCCATCAATAAATCCACCCAAACCATTATTAGCCATCCCATCTAAAAATTCACATTAATGATTCATTAATCATAAGTGTGTTTCTGCCTTAGAAAAAGTGGAATGAATTAGCATCAATTTATGAATGCAAGGTATGTACATATCTTTCTTAATTAGGCAATAACTATTATTTAGATATAATAAATTGGTATGATGATTTCCTTTTTCCCAAAACAACACATTCGTGGAAAATTCATTTCAAACAGAGAAAATGGTGATGCCATAACTCCACATGCAAGGGAGGTAATAATGAGACAAGGGTATAGGGGTATAGGCTGGCAAGTCAATGAAGTATAGAAAGATGTCATGACCCTTTCACTCCCTTAAAAATCTCTACATTGTTTATATTACTCAGTAAATACAACTAATTGTATACTCAACATGCATTGTCTCTAGCCAACATTACCAATGCAGTAAGCAATATTCATTGGCCACACCATGGGTGCAAAATGGAAATTAGAACCTACCTCTATGAATAAATTACTCACACTTCACAGTATTATAGAGCTCTTCCAGGCAATAGGGTGGCTGGCGTTTATCAAGAAATTTGAGGCGTATCATTTGCAGATGGTTAAAGAATTTACTGAAAACTTTTCAAAAGATCACTTAGTAGTATGAGAGAAGAAATTTAAGGTAAGTGCTTCAAACCCGTTGCTGAAATTTCTGGTATTCCTAATGAAGGCATAAATTTAGTTGAGGAAACAAATATATCCTATCAAAAAATTGTTGAATTATTCATACAGGAAAGAGACCCTCCACTGCAATCAGTCACAGGTCCTAGGGATCAAAATAAAGGGATTCAAAGGAAATCAATTTTGGAACCCTAGAAAATAGCAGTTGCATGGATAATTAAGTACTTCACCTATGATGGCCAATGTGCCACAATTATAGGGCCACCTTTCATGTTGCTCACCCATTTGCATCATGGCACATCAAACCCTGAGTAAAATTAACATTCTTGCCTTCTTATTCAATTCCCTGGTTATTATGGCCGAACAATAAAAACTCAGGTCAAGCCCTCTCAAACATCATGGTTTGATCAACCTTATTTGCAAAAATCAAATTCTGAAGCAGACAAAAACAAGTAGAAAATGGCAGAAGTTTCTTCACAAATTTGATACCCTAGCACTCGTGAGACAATATGAGGTAGGGGAATCTTTGGGAGTAGTAGCTAAAATTCCTAGGGAACCCTCTCCTGACCCTTAGCAAACCCAAGGCAGTCTGAATGAAGAAGTGCCAAAAAATACCACAAACCCTACATAAATTGGTAATTCTCCTAGGGCATAGAATGTTCCGAAGCCTCGGGACGAGACTCTGAAAAATCAAGAAAATGGAGAAGAACCGAAAACTAGTCCACCTAGAGCAAGGAAACAACACTCTAAATAAAGGCTACCAATACCCCCTCCTCTGAGGAGAAGTAAACACATGTCCATGGATGTAAGTTTTTCGACTACATATGAGCACCCACCTATTCCAAAGAGGAAGAGACAAGACAGACAGTCGTGTGCTAGTAAAACCCTAGGGACAGATAACAGAGAGGAAACACTGAAAGAACCTACCCCAACTGAGAAAGAAGAGGAGGCAGAGGAACAAAACCAAGTTGATACATCAGTAGAGGAAATAACCACTCCTGCTGAAATAGGTTTGCTGAGTGAGCAACAACCTCCAACAGGGAAAGTGGATGAGATAGAGCAGCGAAGCCCAGTAGGAGAAGCTAATAAAGAGGATTTGTTTGATCAGAACACAAATTTTTGAGCCATCCCATACAACAAATTTAGATATTATAGAAAATAGGTAGTTGAAGTTTGAATTAGATAACCTAAAAGAGGAGATTGTACAGTTAAGAAATAAAATACAACAAAATAATGAGTAGGTTTTTGTGCAAAAATAGAACATTGATCAGATGGAGGAGATGATACAGCAATTGAATAAATCTTGGGAACAAAAAGGAGAAGATTTGGAGACTAAATTACAACAAAAGGATGAACTCATTTCAAGCTTTCACATCCAAATGAAATAGTTTGAGGAAAAGAATCAAGTACAACTAGCAGCCTTGTTTGATAAGGATGGGAAAATAAACATTGACTGATAACTTCACAAACTTCCTCCAAGCCTTTCTAGAGAAGTAAGAGAAACATAAACAAGAATTTAATACAACCATCAATCAGATAGTGGAATTAGAACAGGAGTTGCAAGAGGTCAAAACCAAACCAACCATGGAAACTAAAGAAATCCAAATAGAGCCTACAAAAATGGAGTGGTTTTAGGTTCATATCCCTCCCCTGTTAAGGAAATGGATTGAAAGGTGCTACTTCTTAAGGCAGGTTGGGGTGGAGAATGCTAGATTGAAGGAGTTAGTATTATTGAAAGAATCTTTTGATAGGTTGTATGAAGCAAAAACTAAGGCTTGTAAAATAGGGGAATTATTATTAACCTATAGAAAACCCTCCAAACTGTACTCCATGTTCCTAAATGAACAAGCTTTGAGATGGAAACTTCTCATAATCTCTTGCAATCTTCCTCATGATCCTGATGATAAATAGTTTTTGGAAACATTCATGAATTCACCTCCTACTCAACAAAACTTGCTCTGTGAGTTATTTCTGCATAATTTGCTTTTAGAAAAACATAATGACTTTTTCATCAATCTCTTTGTGGGAGAAGTTCAGCTCAGGGCCTTTTATCTAACCTACAAAATCAAATTAGTTGGCAAGAAAGAACTAAGGAGTATCTACAGGCAGAAAGAACAGTTGGCCTTCTCATGAGGCATCCATATCACAAACCTTATGCCTTCAAGACACAATTCAGAAGAATCAAGAAATATGAGGCTATGAATGAGAAGTACAATGAAAGCCTAAGGATCTATTTTGAGGACTTTAAGATAAATGGACTCAAGTTAGTGGATAGGGCATGGAATGCATGTGAAGACAGATATACTCCTCTTCCAATGTACTTGAAAAGAAGAGAGATAATTTCTCCAACTAATTTGAGATGGTCATATAGAAGAGCAGAAGCACTTGCAGAAATACTACAGTAGCTCAAAACTAAATGGATTGGCATGAGATACAGACCTCCGTTACTCCTCCAGCCTCCACCTACGGTCTTAGTCACCTCAGAACAATCCTCTGGAGACCTTTAGACTTGGAAGGTAAGAGTAAATTTACATAAAGGGTTCATTAAGTATCTTGATCACCAAGACCCAGAATCAAATGACATATATGACCTCAGTGCATTATTTGAAGGGCTCAATAAGAAGAGGGAAGCAGAAAAACAAAAAGAGCATTCACAGCAAAGAGAAGGAGAACTTGCTCACTCTTAAGAGGGGGAGGAATGATGAGGTACAAACAACCTCATCCTAAAAGTGGCCCTAATTACCCTTTAGTATTGATAAACTGACCAAAACTTTATGCCAATTCATTAATCTAATGATAGAAGTTGTCTATTTTTGAAACAATTATGTATAAATCTTCGTTCTTAATTTGATCAATTTTTACCACTAATGATTGACAAAGTGTTATGAAAGATCTGTTGTGTTTCTAGTAGATTTTTGAAAGAAATGAAGTGGAGGAAATGGACATTAATTCGGACTAGAGTCAACAACATCAGATCTAGAGAGCGCCAGAAATCTAGGAGATTCATAATGAAAGGACTCTAGTCATTTGTGAACCACCCGTCCATTGGCAGTTATTTATATTTATGTTATTTCAAAGTCAATTGAGACATTCAAAGCTACACTCAGAGCCCCTATTTTATGGCATTAAAAAGACATCTTATTCAGTTAATATTTCTATTTTCTTGTTTTAAGACTTTTGGCAGCAATAATGGGCTGTCCTAGATTCTAGGATTTCGGAAGTGATAAAAAATATCTTAGTTTTTCAAACTGATATACTATGAATAAAGTGAATCAAAATTGCTCTGCATTGATATAGCTTACAGTATCATGTTCATGCGAACTTGAATCAAATTTTGTTGATGGTAAATGTGATCTGAGTTGATAGAAGAATTTTAGAGATTTGGCCACTCGAAGGAAATAGATAAGTATTTTTATATTCTATGAATGTGTTTGTTGTTTGTGTAGCATTTATGTTCTATTCTGTGTTATTATGTTATGAAGTGGTATGATAGAATGGTGTTAACCTGTAGGGTGTCGTGATTAGTAGCTTTTAGTGAAGCATAACTTGCAATTGTAATTCCATAGTTCTGTGTCATCTTAAAATTTCTGGAGTTCTGGAGTTTGTCTTCTATGTAAAGAAATTCTAGAGCTCCTGCATAGTTCAGGAGTTTAGTAGAAGTTGATAGTATAAAATCTAGATTTGAAATTTATATGCTTTCTTAGATTAAAATGTTTCTTTCAATTCATAGTCTAAGTTTCCATGCTTTGTAGTTTAAGTTTCCATGTTGTGTAGTTTAAGTTTCCCTGCTTTGTAGTTTAGACTTACTTTATAAAGGCTTTTCTTAAAAGTAAAAATTTAGAAAATTCTTACTAAGCTGAGATGTTTGAATTCCCCTCCTATTGCATACAGCCTTGGACACAACTAGGTTGATAAAACTGATACATTTTTAGCTAAAGTGTTAGGCCTAAATGACAACCTGTCACTCCTCTTGTGGGTTTGTCATTAATCCTAACAGTAATGTAAAGAGGACCATCAGGTGCATGAATAGAGGCATCAATGTTGGTGAAAGAGATGGTTGGCTTGGGTTCAACTGGCTCTCAGCAAGGGTAATCATCTATCATGGAAACTAGGTTGTCTAGGTTTTTTTTTGTCTTGGTGATCAGAAGTTATAGAAGTAGGTACTCTATCGACAAATGGATCCACAAGGTTAGCGGCATGGCGAGACAACAGATTTGTGTAAATTTTCAATTTTTGATTCAGTGGACCTACATATTTATTTCCTTTGTCATTCTCATTGACCACTTGAGTAACATTAGAGTCAATGAGTTCTTGCACTTCGTGCTTAAGACACATGCATCGCTAGGTGTCATGTCCAGGTGTTCGGTCATATTGACAAAAGGCCTTTGGGTCATAAGAAGGAGGTAGCGGTTTGGTAGTGTTAACAAGGTGAATGAGAGGAAGCTGGATGAGGTTGTTAAAACGTTGCATCATTATGGAATGGAGAGATTCCAAAAGCTGGGAAAAACGTTGAGTCTTTGGTCTAAACTTGTAGGGGGTCGTAGCAGAAGGTGTTGCAGTTGCAACTTGTGATTGAATATTATTTGAAGAGTGAGAGTTAATTTTGATAAAGATTTTGTTTTGTTTCTTAAATGAGTGGTATTGTGGGGCAGAAATCTCAGACTAGCCAATGGGAGCCGATGAGGAAGAGCCCTCATACTGGCTGACCGACAGTTGGTAGTCACGGAGAGCCGTGCAAAGATGCGTAAATGAAGGATAGTGCATCAACAATATTTTGTCTCAGATGTGTGGCTGTAGGTTTCTAATGAAAACCCTTTGCACATCAACATCTAGAAGAGAATATGCAATTCAAGAGAATAGTGCTTGGTATCACCCTATGAAGTCAATCACTTTCTCCTTCATTCCAATTGGTCAATGTGACTTGAGGTCCAATGTTGGCTTGGAAATGTTGGAGAAATTTTTTGACGAGTTGTTGAAAAGAATGGATTGATTTATCAGGTAACGAGTAGAACCAATCCAAGGCTGTATCTTTTAGTGACCAAGGAAAGAGCTTAGTTAAGAGAGCATCTTTGAAAAGAAATTCATTGCACAATACAGTAAAGGCTGACACATGGTTATTAGGGTCTCCTTTTCTAATGTATTTCTCAAAATGTGGTACTTTGAATTTATCAAGAATTGGAGTTTTTAGGATAGTGATTAATAATGGGCTTTGAGTGTAATAGGATGGGATGGTAGGTTGGGATTGGCTTTGACTCATGTTTGCTAACTGTTGTTGTAGGGAGTTAACATTTTGCAAGAGTTTGTTGATTACAGGATCAGAAGGTGGAGTGATTTGTGAGTGGCTAAAATATGAAGGAGCAAAGCTAACAAGAGGTTAGGAAACAATGTGGTTAGCATTTTGGTAAGTGAACTATGGATGAGACTAACTAATAACATCTTGGGAAACATTTAGATTAGCATTTTGATAGGTAAACTGGAGGCTGGAGGAAGGTGGGACAAAGCTATATTTGTTTATAGGGTTCCCACTTGTTACCCTAGAACTAATGTTGGCATTGTTACCATATTGTGCAGTGGTGGTGACAACAGAAGAAGTGAATGTTGAAAAAGAAGATGTCAACATGGATATCGACACCTATGTCCCCATTTGGTAAATTGAGAGGACGTGTTTTTTAGTACTTTTTTTTGCTTCGTAAGACGTGTTTTTGAGTACTTATGCACAACTAGCTGACGTCATAATGTTATTATCAACTATGTGAGCTAGGCTACGTAGAACTTATACACCTTGTGGATCATCAAGTAACAATTTTCTGAGATTCTCTATGAGAGGAACAGCCTCCCCAGCCAAATGTTATGCACCCAAGAATTGTTGGAAACTAGCTAGCTCTTTGTCTAGCTTCTAAATTCAGGTCTCAGGAACATGGGCCATGGAGTTGTCTATCTCAAGAGAATTATGATAAGGTTGTGTCTTAGAGATCATCAGCAAGGTGGGAATGTGATCTAAAGATGGTCACATTTTGGAATTTCCTGGGACAAATAAGTTAGTGAAATCAGGTTTCGATGTTGAAACACCGGAGCTACTTAAAGACCAAGAACCCATTAGAATTTGATAACTTCTTCTTAAAGGATGTTCGTATTCAAAACACTGGGTCATGAAACTCATAAAGTGGTTACAAGTTTCAAGACACTCATGTGCTCCTAGGAAGTGATAAAGAGAAGAAAGTGATGACAATATGAATATGCTAATGATATGTCAGAAGAAAGAAAGTTTTTGTTTGGTTTTTGTTTTCTAATCTAAAAAGAAAAGAAAAATGTTTTAAGTGTTTTGCTTTCTAAACTAAACACAAGATAAAATAAGATATGCAATAGAAGTGTCTAATTAATTAATCAACTAATCAAACATAGCAAGGACAAAGAAAGGTTGTAAGCACGTCATGTTCACCAAAATGTTATGTGGAAAAGGAGATCTATACTAATTGATGAACTAATCTAGATGAATCCTTTTCTCTCTACATAAGATTGGAACACAAGCCACCAACGACTCAAGGCTTGTTTGTTGTCCCTAGAGAAGAGCTAATTTGGGTTGGTGGGGGCTCTATTCCTTTGTTGCAAAGATGAAATATTGATGAAAAATAGATTGATAAAACTAAGCTATGTGAAGACATAATTGACTAATTGAGCAAAAGTACAGACAACTGTTACAATTTCCAGAAAATACGAGCAGAACAGAAAAAGGCAAATAGAATGGAACTTGGCACTAGAAGTTGGAGTAGAATTGACAGAACACTAGCATTGGACACTAGTGTCTTTAGGGTTCTATACAGTCTGAATTCCTGTGTGGCGATCTCCATCTATGATCCTCCATCTTCCTATCACTCCTCGAAGTTAGAAACCTTCCATTACGATCTAAACACACAAAAGAGGGAAAATGGTTGTGTTGTATAGGGCTTGCCTTAGTCAAACCCCATGTTGGTGTTCCCACCTCCATAACAGCAATGATGATGATGATAAAGCGTGTTCGTGATGAACAGAGGTAAAGCAACTGACAATGATTGCAGTAAACAAACAAAATGAAATGGTTTTACCATAAGCATGAAACCCTTGTTGGATTGGTGTCGCAACACAAATCGCCCACAAGGAATTGATGGAGGAAAGAAGAAGCTTCCACAAATATCTACAAGTGTTAGTACAAATAGCAAATATTCTTCACAATTAGAGAGCTTATTTAGAGAGAATTCATATCCTAGAAACTATAGAGAGCTTTTTAGATCGATCATGTATATCTTCTTCATATATCATGTCTCTCAAAATGAGGGAGAGGGAGTTGTTTATATATAAACCCCAAGTTCTTTTTGAGGTAAGGCCGACAAGGTGCATTGCTCAAGACAACAAGCCCAAAACTTCAAGATTCAAAAACTTTCAGAGCCAACTGGTAGGACACTAGCATTGGGCGCTAGTGTCCTGCTGATATCTGTCCTCGAAGGGGCTATTAAAAATTGAGACTTAACCTATTTCTTAGCAAAGTGGTAAAATGGGTGCACGTTAAGAAGAAACAAACATACACGCTAAACTGAGTGCTAAACCTAGTGTGAAATTATAAGCGGCGACAATTTACGATGCTATAGGAAGACAAGTTTAAGTGATTCTAGAGACAACATGTTATGTCATGGCTTTTGTAGGTAGAACAAAAACCTTTCTACATAGTCCTCAAGGGGTTTATCTTCTTTTTGAGTCATTCTGAATATATCATCTCCCCTCATGTCCTTGCCTTAACAGTAATCTTGATATTTTTGCAAGAACTTTTCCTTCGTGGTCCACCAATCTACTACTGCATCTTTGCCTAATCCCATAAACCACCTCAATGCAACATCTTTGAGGGTAGCTAGGAAAAGTTTCAATCTATGTCCATCTATGGTATAGTCGTAGCTTCGATAGAGGATGTCAAATTTGAACATAAATGTGTCTGGGTCCTCTATGATTAAGCCATGAAAAATTGGTAATGCAGATGGAACTTTCTTCATGGTTGCTCCTTGCACCTGGTCAGAGATAGGGAACTAAAAGGTAATAGGGTCAGTAGGATTTTCTACTTCCTCATCCACCATTGTGACTTGACTTAAAACAACTCTTGGATGTGTTTGTTGAGAGATTGCATGGAATTGTTCTTCTTCCACAATAGGGTCACTTGTTTGCCTTGCTATTATAATCGTGTCTTCTTGATCTGCAATGTCTTCTGCTACTACAAGTACCTCACCTGGGCAACTGTTGCTTGATTATCTCTATCATTGGGAAGGAATCTTCCAAAGCAATTTCTTCTCTGTTGCATGTAATGTTCAGAACTCTCAAATGCCTTCTGTTGTACAACATTAGTGAATAAAATTTTGGAATTTTTATCTGACTATTAGTCATAAGCTGCAAGGAGTAAACTAAAATTGAAGGAAAACAAAACAAACTATTTCAAAACCCAAAAGTGTCTAAAGCTTGACACCATCCCCAACAACGACACTAAAAATGTCGAGTGCTATCAACTCCCAACAAACCTGATGCAACTAAGACTTGCATACAACTCAATGGATATCATTATCCTATATCAAATAGCCTATTGAGTTATGATACACTACATTATCTTATCAACCCAAGGACATATCTTCTTGGTATGGTGATAGTACTGTATGTACATTAGTAGATTTCTAGGAATTGGAGTACTAGAGTTGTGCATAGTAGGGAAATTCTATTCTTTGCAAAATAAGAAAAGGAATGTAATGTTGAAACATGCAATCTATCTTATAAAATCTGAGATTAAATGAATTAACTTATTAACTGTAACAAATAAATCTAACTATGATTGCAAGAATCTAAACTAACAGGATAAAGGTTATGTTGCAATCCACCTCAAGTGGGCCCTTACCTTGGATTAATTGACCCCTTCTCTTCTCCTCTATTAACTATTAATCAAATCAGCACATCAATTGATTCGTAACATAGAAAGAAGGAAGTGAACTGATATGATAGAAAAACTCTGATTTTAAATTATCTACTCAAATCTAGTACATGTATTGAGAATATCTTATTTTTTTCCTAGATATGTCAAATTACACAATATATATGCATCTAGCACGACTTCATACATTTATGGATTTCTATGACTAGTCAATCACTTCCCATCATATGAGGGAAGGACTCTCATTTTTGGAAAGAGAAATGAAACTAGGAAACTAAGTTCAAAGCAATTAAAGAAGAACACTTCTACTAGGACTTTCCAATCTGTGTGTAAAAAAGGCAAGTTGTTCAAGGAACATGAAGATGAATAACTAGATCCATTTAATTCTTCTACAATCCTTGTTGAAGGATAGGTATATGTTAAACATCCTTTCTTGCTATTAGTGAAATATGTCCTTATCCATAGAGAAGAGATTATTGTTGTTGGATAGGTGTAGGTAACCACAGGCTTTGGCTACATGTAGCTAGGCCTTTGGTTGAAGGTAGTTGAACCTTTGGCTACATGTTTTCACTCTTAGTTGATATAGGTAGAAGTTAGTTCCACAGAAAATCCCTACTTTAAGATCATCATAAATAGAATAGCATGCCACATTATATTGAAAATAACTGCTTCAACACACAAACATTCATTAAAACATCTTACAACTAACATAGTTCTTTTATCCAAATAGTAATTAAAAGTCATGGTTTAAACTTGGTAGAAATATCTTTGGAAATGTACTCTTAAAATAGGAAACATAAGGATTATAAAGGACAAATATGAAACCCATTAGATTCTTGCTATGAAATTTGAAGCCTTCACTACAAGAAAGAGATTGTTGAGTAGACAAGACATACATCTCAAACGGTTATCAGTTTGGGGGTCAATGCTATATGTGTTTTGTACAATGTTGGAAAGAATTTTATCTTCATCCTAAGTGTCAATATGAGGTTACGTTCTATGGTCATCAATGTTTGTATCAAATATTAGTCATTATATTCATATTCCAACCATAAGGGTTATTTTGTATTTAAGGATGGTTGGGTTGGTGGGTATAGGACTATCTTCTTTGTCACATTCCCATTAGAGATGAGCATATTTCTTGACCTGGACAACTAATAAATACATTAGCTATAGCCAACCAAGGTCTTCCAAGAATAAGAAGATACCCTCCAAGGTTGGCCTTTGGCTTTAAGACCATGAATTCTATAGGATACTCCCATGAATCAAGGGTAATAACTAAGCCTTCAATCACTCCCTCAAGTTTAACAATGAATCTATCTACTAATTGCAACAATGTGGGACTAGGGCAGAGATATATAAGTTGTAAGGTTTGCATAGTTTCTTTTGTCATAACATTTATGGCCACCCCTAATTCAATCAAGGTGTATTGTACAAGAGTGCCATTGATATGAATGTCTACTACAGGACTGCCTAGGTCAACGTACTTAGTAGGTGCAACATTTCCAAGCATAATATTAGCAAGTTGGAGGAAAAGGTATGAGTTGGCTTAGATTTGAATTTTAAATTGGGAAGCATGGGTACATGCCCAATTTAAAATTGGAGGAAAAGGGGATGGAGGACAAAAGGACCTTTGTACAAAGGTCCTAGGTCATGCCTTTGTACGAAAGTCATGTAGACATGTACAAAAGGTCATGCCTTAGTAAATTTGGGGTAGTGGAGGGGATTTGACCAAGATTAGATTAGGATTTAGGTTGTGCAAGTGGTGGATTAGGTTAGTTAATTAGGTTTAGGAAAACCTAATCAAAAGTGTAGAAACTAAGAATTAAATAAATACAAATTATCTAATGTTTGGACTATAGAGGAAGGGGATAAATTATTAATAAATCATTTTGGCTAGGGATAAGTACCAATGCAGGTACCGAGACAGGTACTGATGAATAGTAATTTTGACAATAAAATATTGTAAAATCACATAATGAAGGGGATTCGATCAATTAATCATCTAAACATGTGTTTATTTAGTTAATTGTAAAGAAAATGTAGTTTAGGGGTGTCTAGAGATGGTTTGGAGATATTTAGGGATGATTAGGGATGAATTTGGGATGTGTAGGAATGTTTAGGAATGTTTAGGGATGATTAGTGATGGTTTAGGGATGATTAGGGATGAGACGAAGAGTGGGCAATTTTAGGTGTCTACATTTTGCCCCTCTTTGAGATGGTGTTGTGAAGCAGTGTCATTTCAAAGAAAGATAAAACATAGTGCTAGATAAGATTAGAAGAAGGTGGTAGGTTTAGGGATAAAGATGCCCCAACCACTCAAAGTAAGAGTGATAAGGAGGAATGATGGTAAAGATGATGGTAGGGATGATGCCCCCTCGAGAGGGCAGGTGGCTTCAAATAACATGGGTGTGCTCTCAAAAAGATGAAGGGGGTTGGATTAGAAAGAAGAGAGTGGAATTTAAAAGACAACATGGATGGGGGGATAAGATACGTTGGATGTAAGGGATTGGAGGAAGGGGACAATAGGGGATAAATGATACGATAAATGATGAGATAGAAGGATGGGATGAAAGGACTAAAGAGGAAAAATGGATGGATGCAAGACAGGAGAAGTGGCAGAGAGGTTCAGCCCAAACCTTCTAGAAAATATGTTAAACAAGAATTCTAACGAGGGATGTAGGGTGTTAATCCAAACCCTCTTGTAAATGGCCTAGACAGAAACTCTCTAGAGAGGCTCAAGACTATGATGAAGTGGAAATGGATGAAAGGGATGTACGCAAGCTGATTTCTTGAATCCATGAAGTATGCATTATGCTGTAATTATAAACAAGAGCCATCTTTATTTGATATGGCATGAGATGTTATGCACTAAGGTATAAGGAACCAGGGTGACAATGTGTCCCATGCGTAAAAGCCAATTGATTAGGTCACAAGCAACACTATGTCGTATAGCACCATGATATGGAATAACATGATACCGCTGTGGCAGGTAGGTTATAGGGACCCTGCTAATGAAAAATAAAAGATAATGCACACACACAAGCAAGCATACATGCACAAAAAATAATTCAAACACAAACATGATGTTGCCCCTAGTAAAGTTGAAAATCCAAAAATTGATGGATTGATGATGTAGGATTATGTTGTTGACAGTAAGAACAACACAAGGATTGGGAACGATATATCCCGATGATGATGATGGATGATGTGGATCAAAGATTTGCAACAAGGCTAGGAACATTCCCATGGATATGATTGGATGATTTTGATTATGATGCTTAGCTCTAGATGCACAATGATAATGATGATCTTGCGATTTGGATTGTTGGGAGATTTGGATTTGAGAATTTGGATTGTTGGGAGTAGATTGCATTGGGTTGTGTGGAGGTAGCATGTAGCTAGATACCAATGACAAGATGAAATGATAAGGGGATAATGGATAGTGGATATGAATGGTTAATGATGAGGGGATAGTGGAGAGTGGATAGGAAGGATGAGTGATAAGTGGATAAGCTATAAGAAATAGTGGATAGTGGATAGGGAGTAAAAGGAAAGGATGTAGGGATGAAAGCATAATGGATGGTGTGGATAGGGTAAGGAAGTGATTGGGTGATAGATGGGGGGAATAAAGTGCTCAGATTGGATTCAAGGTATCAAAATCACGATCAGGGGAGGATAAGATGGGGATGTGGGGATAGGGAGCTAATTAAGTAGGAGGAAAGGATAGGGGATGAGGGATGATAGATAGTGGTAGAACCATGTAAAATTTTCCAAGTTCTTGCAATTCTTGCTATGTCTGGTGCCATCATACTGAAGGTTCTTTGGCTTAGGGTTTTACTTGTTGAAAACATTCTGAATAGTGACCTTAAAACCCTAAACCCTAGTGTTGTTCAAATTCAAGCAGAGAAGTTACTTTTGTTATAATTTCAGGTTGACCACTGATAGCCCATTTTTAGGCTCCTTAAGTTGCTAGGTTAGTGTCTTCAAGCACGTTGTTGATTGGCTCCTTGCCTCTCGTTTACCGCCTATGGCCCGTATATGCCTTAGGTTTATATTTTGACCCAATGGTGAGTCCTGTGGTCCCCCTTTTCCTAGTAAGCAAAGGTTGTTTTTAAAGAGTATGCCGAGGGATGGGCCCCCTTTATCTTTTGAAGACAGGTGGTGCGCTTTGATTTGTTTCTGCCATTCCACGGGGAATAAAATATTAAAGAAAAGAACATCAGTAGAATAGTGGAAGGCTGCCACTTGGTAGGTTTCGTTCATCATATAGTGGTCCTGACAGATACGTGGCAACTTCTCATGATTTCTGCCATTCTGCAGAGCTTCTTAGAGGGTCCCACCAACCATTTGCAGAAGAGTGGAAGGGTGACATGTGGCATATGAAACATAATAGTAAGGTCCAGGTGGATGAAAGCTGCTACGTGGAAGGATTCTGGGTCTCTCTGCCATTCTACAGAGCAAGAAATTAATATGCCTTGTCCAACTATGGAATGACGAAAAACCACCACATGGTAGGAAGTGACATAGCTTTGACGGTGCATCCTTTCTGATGATTCATAAAGGAAAGATGAGGTGGAGCCTCCTAATTGGTCCGAAGAGCATTGCAGGGCATGAGTAGTGATGTCAAATCTTTTTGACTCATCGAAACTGTCTAATCCATTCTATTGTTGCATTATCTGACGGCTCATATTCAAATTTGGCAAACCAAGTATTTTGTGAATGCGGTTCGCATAAGTTGGAAATAATGGCAGATGTGACTTATTTCGGCCCAGAAATTAATGGCCATCTTTATATAATTCACACTTCAATTGTCTTGTGCTTTCCATTTAGATATCTAAAATATTGAAGCAAGGAAATTGGTGGCTACTGTGAGCTTCCTGGTTGTTGTCAGGGCTAAAATCAGGTCTGAAACTAAAACAACAAGATATCAAACCCTAACTAGCACAATAGAGTACAAACTAGCATGAAAATCAAAACAAGAAAGCAAAGCAAGCCAATCTCCAAGCTAGATTTGATTTATCTCCATTGCTCTTCTCAACCTCGCATGGGCATGCAAGATTTTGAAGGTTGAATATGGGAGGAATGTTGGTTGCTCATTCCAGCAGCATAACAGTACTCAAAAGCTAGATTCATGCAAATGGCTTGTGTAAGGTTTGATTTATAGAAAAGGCTGATTTGAATGAATAGTTGAGATTGAAAGTTGATTTCAATGATATGGACGGTTAGGATAGATTAGGTTCTCCCACTCCATGAGGAGTTGTAGTCATGTGACAAGTGTGCGGAGGGGAATAAAGGAGACCTAATTCAAATAAAAGATTATTTAAATTAGTTGTGCATGTGAAGGGTTGTAGTCATGTGAAGTGTATTAAATTAAAGTTGTAGTACCACACATGATTCAATTGAGAGGTGGACAAGTGTTTGAATTTGGTGAAAGGTGAGGGAATAGTTCAAATATTTTATTTGAATTATTTGGGACATGTAAAAGGGGGATTAATTAAATAAATGAGATTTATTTAATTAATTGATTAAGTGATTAGGATGGGATTAGGAGTGGGATTATACAAGGGACCTAGGACAAAACATTGCAAGATGTCTCATAAGGTGATGTTGCAAGACATGGACAATTTTAAGTGTCTACATTTTGCCCTTCTTTGAGATGATGAGATTTTTATCAAGTAACATCATTTCAAAGAAGCTAAGGTATAGATAGAGGAAAAGGATGATGATGTAAGGATAGGATGATGATGCCCCCTCGAGAGGATAGGCGGGTTGGACAAACACGGGTAGGCTGTAGAAATGAAAGGGATTGGTCAAGAAAGATTAAGGGAATGGATAGAAGAAATGAATAATGCGTTATGTTGCAATGAAAGTGAGCAACCATGAAGTTTGATATAGCACTAGACATTATGCACCAAGGTATAAGGACCAAGGTGGCGATGTGTCTCGTGACGGGTAGGCTCTAGAAATGAAAGGGATTGGTCAAGAAAGATTAAGGGAATGGATAGAAGAAATGAATGATGCATTATGTTGCAATGAAAGTGAGCAACCATGAAGTTTGATATAGCACTAGACATTATGCACCAAGGTATAAGGACCAAGGTGGCGATGTGTCTCGTGCCCCAACGTAATACAACCTTGTCTAGATACAAGATATAAATATTAGCTAGGAATGATTCAGATTAGATTCAAATGCAAAATGAAAATGATAACACACACAAGCAAGCAAACAAGAATGCACAAATGATACAAAAATAAACAAGGTATTGGCCCTATCAAGTTGTAAACCAATGATTAATTGAATCATTGATTATGATGATGATGATAATGTCTGGTTTCAGGAAATGAAACATGTCGTATAAGATACCTGGTCTGGTTTCAACAATGCAACATCCTATATAAGACAATATTGATTGGTTGATACTAGTGTTGTTGGCCATGCGAATTAACACCAAGATTTGACTAATGATTGATTGATTAATTGATTTGGTTTAATTCAAGATTAGGATCAAGACCATTGATGTAATTAGAAAATTTGACTTGATTGATTAACTTGATTGGTATGGATTGAGGATGAATTGCATTTGGATCATTTCTTGGATCGAATTGATGATTTGATTGGATTGGAAGAATTGATTGGATTGATGAATGGATTTGATTGAGTGGTTGAATTGATGAGGATTATTTTGATTAGTTTGGTTTTGATGATGCAACATCATGTATAAGACAATTGATTGAATTGATTGATACTAGTGTTGTTGGCCATGCGAATCAACACCAAGGTTTGATTAATGATTGGTTGATTAATTGATTTGGTTTACAACAAGGCTAGGATCAAGACCATTGAATGCAATTGGATGATATGACAAGATTGATTGACTTGATTGGTATGGATTGATATGACTTGCATTTGGACCATTGCTTGGAATGATTTGATTGATGATTTGATGAATAGATTTGGAATTTGGTTTGACTTGATGATTTGATTTAAAGATTGGATTGGATTTTGATGAATTGAGGAATTGGATTGGTTTGATTTGATTTGAAGAATTGATGGATTGAGTTGATTTGAAGAATGGAATTGAATTGATTGAATTGATTGGAAGAATTTGTCGGAGTGGTTTGATTCGATGAGGATTGAATTGATTTGATGAATTGATTGATTGATATGGATGATTGGATGGTTGATTTGAAGAATTGATTTGGGGAATTGATTTGAATTGATTGGAAGAAGTGATTGATTGAATGATGAATTGATTTGATGGATTGGTTTGATTGAAGGAGTGATTTGATGAATTGATTGATTGATATGGATGATTAGAAGAATTGATGATTGAATTGACTCTATTGCTTGGATTTTTGTTGGATATTTTATTTTTTTGTGTTTTAGGAATATTTTGATTTTTTTGGATTTTGAAATGTTTTGGTTTTTTGGGTTTTTTTGAAATGTTTTGATTTTTTTGGATTTTTGGAGTGTTTTGATTTTTTGGATTTTTGGAAATATTTGATTTTTTTGGTTTTTTGACATGTTTTGATTTTTTTGGATTTTTGAGAATATTTGATTTTTTTTTTGTATTTTTGAGAATATTTGATTGTTTTTGGAGTTTTCCAGAAAATATTTGAATGTTTTTGGTGATTTTTTTTCGAATATTTTGATTTTTGAAATGTTTTAAGATCGCATTGGATAACAATTTGGGTAGCCTTTGTGCTAGATACCAATGACAAGGGAAAACCAATTCTAGGTGCAAGGAGGTAGGTGGATGAATGGATAAAAGGATGGGCAATAAGGGATGGAATGGATGTACGTGTAAGAGAGCAAAGATGTGATCTCCAAGGACTATATTGCATAGGAATAACATGCCCCATTCTAGGTGGTATGCTTAGGATTTTTCATGAAAAGGCTTATGACAATGGGATGATGATAGGATTGGTTGGAGAGGATGAGGTATATCAAGAGATATCCAAACAATTTTTCAACATTTTGCCCCCATATCTTTATCAAGATCAAAAGAAGGAATGGAGGGTGCGTGGATTGAATAGGATAGGCATGTGGGTGTAATGGTTAAGGATGGTAAGATAGGCTAGTATGTAAATGGTAGGATATGATAGGATGGAAAATGATAGGTTGGATGAGACAAGGTGCCCCCAAGTGTAAGTGACATAGAAGATCAACCTACACATGACGCCTATTTGCCAGGTTTTTATCATGGTACTTATCCAAGGTGCCACCAAGGGTGGTTTTCACCGTTGGACAAAGGGATTTCTCTTTACCTTTTTGATCTTTTTTTTTTTTACTTTTTTGAATGGGAGAAGGGGAATATGGATAGGAGGGACTCAAGTGTCTAGTTCCATGAAGGGTGATAGTGTCCCATTAGAGATGGATGTCATCACACATGTACCATGTCAAATGTCATTAAGCTCATAGATGTTGGTAAAGGATTGCATGAAAGCGAGATAGATTAGGTAGATGGTGGATTATGATGGAACGATAGTGGATTATGATGTGGATTATGTAGGACTTATAGAAAAGATGGATGAAAGGCTTATGCAAAAGCATGGACCATAGGAAGGTGATGGGTGAAATATGTAGGATAATGGATGAAAGATGGGGTGATGGATGTATGGAAAGGAATCATGACCAACGGTTGCACACACCGTGATAAACGTTGAAGTTTTTGATTTGGCGGGGGTGTAGGAAGTAATGGGGATGTTTGCTTAGGAGATGGTAGACTTAGTGATTTAGGGACCCACGTAGACTTAGGATTTTTATGATTTTTGCTTTTGATGTGGGATTTTGGGGATTTTTTAATGGAATCGAAATTTTGGATGGAAGAGGATGGTTGGGATTTTTTAGATGTGGATGCCTCATTTGACTTGCGTTTTTTCTTAGGGACCCAAACCATTTTGATTTTGGACTTTGCTTTTGTAGGTATGGGCTTGGGTAGCTTTTTAGATGGATTTTTCTTTGACTTTTTGAATTGATGTTTTAAGGCATGAGAATCCTTAGGATTTTTAGCTTTATAAGTAGAGGCATCCAAATGTTTATTTTTGAATCCCATAGACATGGTGGAAGATTTATGTTTAGACGATGTGTGCATTTGTTGGTCATGATTAGGAATATAAGGGGATTTATGGAAGATATGGATATTAGGCATTGGAAGGAGTGGTGGTAAAGTGGATGGAGGGATATTAGGAGTTGGAAGTAGTGGAGGTAAAGTAGATGGTGGAAGGTGTATGGTCACATGCTTTTGACATTTGTAGGATAGTGGTGGTGGAATGGCAACATATGTTTTGGGTATATGATAGGATTTATGATGGAAAGTGATGAATTTAGAAGGTATGGAAGAAGTACCAACATCTTGAGATTGTTGTCCTTGGGGTGTATATCCAAGGCCATATGAACGTGGAGGGACTTTGACATGTATGGGCTCCAAAATTCCTTTTTCATGAAGGCCTAAGCCTTTACCTTGATAATTCATGTTTTGGAGTATGCAATGGACAATGGGACTAGGTGTAGTTTGGACACTAGACTTGAGTTCATTATTGGATGGAGAAGGTGAAGTGGTGGATAATGGTTGTTGTTGTCCTAAGGAAGAACATTCATGGATGAAGGTAGATATACCAATAGGATATGTTGGTGGATTTGCAATGTGGTTGATGGTGGATGATGATGAAGGATCATTAGGATCTTGATTATTATCATGTTCACTAAGATCCAAGGTATTGGTTTGATATTCTATGCTTGCTTGGGAGGCAAGTGTCTCATCATGGGAAGTGGATGTTTGTGGATCATGGATAGGTGGAGTAGAAAGCTCTTGACCCTGGAAGGCATAAAGTTGGCTAAGAGGATCATCATGGTCTCCTTGATCATAGAGGGGATCTTGATCATACATGGGAGCTTGATCATAGATAGGATTAGGGATGGGTGGAATGGGGGTGATTTGATCTTGATTTAGATTAGGGACTAATGTTTCCTTGTGCTTTAGATTATGCTCTTGACATAGCTCTTGACTTTGGGTGGAAGTGGATGTGGATGACTCTTGGATAGGTTTGATATGTTGTGGACCACATAATGGGGTTGAAGGAATGAAAATGGTATTAGAAGGCTCTTTGATAGGATGAATAATAGATGTTTGGCATGGGGAAGGTTTATTCCTTGCTAGGAGTCATTGGATCACGTCCTTCATTAGTGTATGTGTGGATGGACAATATAGTGGATGGATAATGAGAGTGGAAGTTGTAGGCTTATGATTGGGATTAGGTCGAGGGGAAAGCTCCCATGGTGGAGGGATAAAAAGGATGGAGGGTGTTGGATTATGATTTGGACTTTGACTTTGATTAAGCAGAAGGTCAAAGGGATTGAATGGATTGATGGATTTGGGTAACTCCATGGGTTTACTTTTTTTAATGTTTAAACTTAGGGCATGGAGTTAATGGGGGATTGAATGAAGGGCTTGCATGAGCTAGGTTGGTGTCTCCCTTGTCAAAGGTGTAATTAGGACTTAAAGGCCTTTTATCTTGTTTCAAGGGGTGACTTGGACTCACATGTTCTTGTTGTGGAATGAATTTACATGTTGATGTGGCATTGACATGGAAAGAAGTGGGATAGGTTGATGTAAGGTTGACTTGATAGGTGGATGGATTTGGTTGGTATAAAGTGGAGGGGGATGACACATAGAATTGATGTGGAATGTGTGGAGGTTGTGGTCGTGTTGGTTGAATTTGACAAGTGGCTATGAATTGTTGGGCTTGAGCTAGGAGGTGTTGTATTTGAGGTGATTAGATTTGTTGAAATTTTTCAATGATGGCTTGGAATTGTTGTATGGTTTGTTGGTCTCAGGGTTGTGGTCCTTGGTAAAGTGTTTGGATGAGGTCTTGTAGTTGGGGTGCTAGGACCTTGTTTTCTAATGTTGGCACGGTGTCACACATGTGTTTAAGTCTTTGCACTTCATCTCATTCCTCAAGGTATGCAACATGATTCTTGTCATTATTAGAAGTAGGAGGAGGGGCTCCTTGAAGTATGATTTTAGGTCTTACATTGTTCTCATCATTAGGACTAGAAGGAGGGCCTCCTCGAAGTATGATTTTGGGCTTATGATTTGTCTCATTATTAGAACTAGAGGAAGGGCATCCTTAAAGTATGATTTTGGGCTTATGATTTGGATTAGGCTTGCTAAGAATCAAGACCATTTTGGCAAGTGATTGGCTAGGATGATGATGTGGAGTGATGAGGAATGATTAGGATGAAATTGATTAGATATGTGGAATGATTAGGATATGATTAGGAATGATGTTGATTGGATGATTAGGTGGATAAGAAGGGTGATTAGGATGATTAGGGTTTGATTAGGATGAAAGGTGATTGGACTAGAATGTTTAGAAGGATTTGCAAATAATTGATTACACATGTACACACATGAATCACTCATGCAAGACACATAAGCAAATTTGAATTTAAAATTAGAATGTTGTGATGATTAGGAAGACATGTGGAAGACATGTCAACGATCCTAGCACTAGTCAAGTGGGTGTGACCAATTAGGTCCTACACTAGGTTGCACAAGTTGACAAAGGATGTCGCCAATATACTCAAGGTACGGGGGGCCCAATTCTGTGAAATGAAAGTGAAATAGTGCCAAACAGCTGCAAGAAAGGGGTAACCCACCCTTCACCTTCACTTCCCAAAGGTATAAAGTTCTTTGGGGCTTAGCTAAGAATGACAAGATTTTGACTTCCAAAGAGGGTGTCTTTCAATTCACACCTCGCTGTTTATACTCTGCCAGAATGCTAGAGTTGAGGTCGTCCCTTGGAGTGGTGTGTCTCCAAGTAAGCCTCCTATGAAGGGTATGACAAAAGAAAACCAAGTGAGTGTTTTTGATCTCCAAGATCACCTTGCAGTGCGAGGAGAGAGCATACACATGCACACTTGATGTACACTCGCACTTGTTAATTTCCCTTTAAGAAATGAAATGTGAGGTGTGAAGTTGAATGGATGAGAGGTGTTTTTTATTCTCAAGATCTCATGAAGCACATGAGAAGAGCATACACACTTTCAAGTTCACTAAACAATGAAGGTACTTGTTCTTTTTAATCCCAAGTCAAAGTGTGTGAATGGAAGATAATGGTTCATTTTAATGCCCAATTTGAATGTGTGAATGAAGACAAGAGTTCATATTAGTGTCCAAAATCCAGAGCAAACAAATGTTCTTTTTATGTTCAAATTGACGTGTGTTTGCAAACAATGATTATGATGAAATGAAAAGAGATGAAAGATGAAAGGAGTGCACCTAAATATTTTTTCTTTCCAATCTGTTGTTGTGCCTAATGTAAATGCTACTATAGCTCCATGTGATCATCTAGAAGCCACCAAAACCAAGAAGGAACAAGTAAACTTGCATAGAAATGTGTTATGTGAAAAAGAGAAAATCTGATAAAATCTACTGTAGATGAATAGTGACAAGAAAATGAATAGCATGAGAAGATTGTAGACGAAATTATATGTAGTTTTTAAAAAAAATTGAGAAAAATGGATAAATTTTGCAAAAGATATAAGCGTTTGAATTTCAAAATTAAGTTAGACTTTGACTGAAAAAAGTCTAATAAATTGACATAGTCCCCTGATAAAACCTTCACCACTGTGTAGCTAAGTCATCTTTCCAACGAGTCTTGTTTGCGAATTTTCGTCCCCGTATGACGAAGTTATGAAGAAAAGGAAAAAAATGCCCTATTAGGGCATGTAGATGAAGGGGTCAAGGCTGACGATTTGACCTAACCGCTAGCAGTTAGGAACTGGGCGGTCACAAGGAGCGGTTAGCAAACCGCTATGGTCAAGTTGGGTGGTCAGGATGGGCGGAGCCCTTGGTCATCCATATGACCAGGGCGCCAACAATGCAAAAAAGGAAGGGAGGGCGCTAATGCTAGCCCCTCCTTGTATGCATAAAACCATGGGCCAAGGGACCTAAGAGCCTAAGCCAATAGCTGATAGTGGCTAGGGCTCTGGCCACAATAAGCCACTGAAAGTTAAGGTAAGTGACATCGATGGTTTAATAGAAGGTAGGAGATTTGTTAACAAACAGAGGAACGTGCAGTGAGCAGCGGACCTAGGTTGTGAGCAGTGACCTGAGCTCATGAGCGGCAACCAGCAGTTGGTCGCCACCAACGGCAGTGGCTGCTTTGAAATGGGAGGCGACTAATTTAAACGTGGACCGCGACTTGAACCTAGGGCAGCGATGCTAGGGTTTTTGGCAGTGATAAGATTTCAACGACAGGTGGGAAAAGTAGAGGTGACATAGTCTTAGAGGCAGTCGACGGGAAGCTTGGCAGAGGTAAGGGCTTTGCAAAGGGAGGTGAAGGAGATTTTATAGAGGCGGTGTGAATTTAGGGTTTAAGTCATCGACGATGGAAGATTGTGGAAACAGGAATATGCAGAGCGGTGTAGGGCAATTTAATTGACGAAGCAGGGGATGGAAGGAGGCAGCACTAGGGTTTTTAAAATACCTACAAACAAACAAATTTCAACTTGCGACAAAGATTTAAACCAGAACCAGTGATTTAACCTAAAAATAAAGAATTTAACCTGCAACCAGAGGTGATATTAAACCAGCAATGAAAAATAATTAACCATGAAATCAAAAGATGAAACCAGAAAATATGACTCAAGGCCCTTGTGCAGAGGCTGTACGAGTCCGTACAGGGGCCAAACCAAAAAAATCATATTTTTTTTCTGGTAGAGAAATGTATGAAATTTTATGTTATTTTTTGCCTGTGAGGCCTCTTGGACGCAATGACAAGGTTCATTTTAGGCCTAGAGATCACCTGCAAAAGTCAAGTTCCTAAAATCAACCAAAAATGTTGGATTTGCATGATTTCACGTCGGGTTCACCATTTGTCATCAGGGCTAAAATCAGGTCTGAAACTAAAATAACAAGATATCAAACCCTAACTAGCACAATAGAGTACAAACTAGCATGAAAATCAAAACAAGAAAGCAAAGCAAACTGATCTCCAAGATAGATTTGACTTATCTCCATTGCTCTTCTCAACCTCGCATGGGCATGCAAGATTTTGAAAGTTGAATATGAGAGGAATGTTGGTTGCTCATTCCAGTAGCATAATAGTACTCAAAAGCTAGATTCATGGAAATGGCTTGTGTAAGGTTTGATTTATAGAAAAGGTTGATTTGAATGAATGTATGAGATCGAAATTTGATTTTAATGATATGGACGGTTAGGATTGATTAGGTTTTCCCACTCCATGAGGAGTTGTAGTCATGTGACAAGTGTACGGAGGGAAATAAAGGAGACCTAATTCAAATAAAAGATTATTAAATTAGTTGTACATGTGAAGGGTTGTAGTCATGTGAAGTGTATTAAATGAAAGTTGTAGTACCACACATGATTCAATTGAGAGGTGGACAAGTGTTTGAATGTGGTGAAAGGTGAGGGAATAATTCAAATATTTTATTTGAATTATTTGGGACATGTGAAAGGGGGATTAATTAAATAAATGGGATTTATTTAATTAATTGATTAAGTGGTTAGGATGGGAATAGGAGTGGGATTATGCAAGGGACCTAGGACAAAACATTGCAAGATGTCTCACAAGGTGATGTTGCAAGACATGGACAATTTTAAGTGTCTACACCAGCATCGTTTCAAGGTGTGTCAAAGTGAGGAAATTCAATAAGTCGCATACACATTATCTCCTTCTTTCTACTTTTCTGTTGAAGGTTATTCTCTGCTTTTCTCTTCCGTAGGGCTATTTAAAATCTAAATTGAGTATATTTTGGTTTTCAAAATCAAGCTCCTATCTAAAACTCCATAGAAAAAGGAACCCTAGAACAGGAGAAAAGAGAAAACCCTTGCCCTTCAGTACTGTCTGAAATGGCTCCCCCAAAAGCCCAAGTTCCTTCTACTTCCCAAAGTCGATCTCTACTCGAGGATCTTTTAGTCCAACTCCCTAGCTCCTGTACCCAAAAGCTAAATGTTAATGGCCCTTAATACAAAGATGGATTGGTTGACAAGTATTATGGCTGCAGAGATGTAGAAATCCCTATTTTTGGCTGGCTATTGTTTAACCATTGGTGGGGCAAAAGAAATGCCCACTCCCCATTGTCTAATGTATGGGTACTGGACCTAGGGAGGTTAGTAGTCACAAATGTCTTTGAGGACATCGAATTACTTTTGGCTATGGCCTCTTACTATGATGAAGTAGCCCAAGTAATAAGGACAACAAAAGGAGATGTTTTGGCAGCAATCAACAACAAAACTATTACTAGAATCTTTGGATTAAATCTGGCTGCTAGTACAGTAACTGACACAGAAAGATTCAAGAAGGAATATATAAAAGATAAAAGTAGTTACAGAACAATACATCTACCTAGACATAGGGAAAACGGTCCAAACGACAAGTCGATCAAAATTCCTCAGAGTGAGAAGGAACCCTTCAGATTGGAAACCTTTGAAGGTTATTTTGCAAAGACCTATTATGCATTGTGTTAGGTCTTAGGGGAAGATAAGAATGAAAGAATTCCCATTGCCTATACCTATATGGTGGCTGATATTCAACATCCATCTCTGAACTATCAATTTGATTTTGCTTCTTATCTGGTTAATCACATACATGAAGGACTAATAAATATCAAAAGAAATAAGGAAGCAGTAAAGTTTCAATGGTATTCTTTATTGTGTCATATGTTCCTGTATGAGGGGAGAGAAAAATGGAGCCCTAAATTGATGGTAAATCAAGTTGATAATGGGGGAAACTCACTTCCAGTCCAATACTAGACTCATATATGGGATAAGCATGATCCCAATTCAAGTTATAGAATTTTCAAAGATCATTTTGTGGTCAAGGTATTAGGCTATTTCTAGGCAGATATACCTAGAATCCCAATTCCATTATTAGAGTTCCTAAGACCTGGGACAAGAAAGCCTTCTTTATATATTAAAACATAATTGGGGAGATTCCATTCTCCATGAGGAATGTACAGTTTTGAGAATGTACGGGTGCCTTGTTGGTCCACATATACTACCCAAACATGTACCATTGAGGGTTGGCTTTCTTGAAATAATTTGGTGATTGACTAAATTAGAAAAAGCTCACTTAGCAAACCAAAAGAAGGGGTCTTTCTTCCCTTACTTGATAGCTTTCTCTAACTTCCGAATGAATAAGGAGGTATTTGACAAATTGAATGATAAATTGAAGGTCTTCAAGATGCAGCAAGATTTTGCCAGAAACTTTGATCCTGAGGGTTACATAAACAACATCAGAAAGGGCATTAGAAGGGTTGTCATTGCTCATTAGGTTTATTTCCCTGAAGATGTCATTAGAAATATAACTAATGAAGAATAAATTAAGGTGAAAAGGTTAAGATGGTTGATGTATATGAAGTATGAGGAAAGAATGAGACAGAAGAAGCCATCTTACAAGGGAGCTTACCCAGAAATTGCTAACCCTATTATCAGGATAAAAACAATTTTATCAAACGTTGATGAAATAATTGCCATAAAGGAAGAGATGTATGTTGAGCCTAAGGGAGAAGAAAGGCCATCATACCAGCCCCCTGTTGGTAATCAATTGAAGTACACTTTCAAGAGAAGAGTCAAAAGGGTGGAAGTTAAAGAACAAGTTCCACAAGCCCCTCCACAGACTCATCTTGTTTCATCTTCTCCATCAGTGTAGCCAACATTTCCCCCTCCTATGCATATAGTTGAATTGGATTCATCTCCTAGGGAGTCATCTCCAAAGAGGAGAAAAGTTGAACAAGGTCCTCTAGTTGATTATCTAGATGATGATGAAGAGGAAATGGAGATCACTGAAGATGAAATACGACAGGGGATGCCATCTCCTAGCAGGAATGAACCTGAGCAATTGCCCATGAGTAGAATAATAGGCATTGCCCTCGAAGGGAAAGATATTTCAAAAGATATGAGGGTTTTTGCTTATCAATGGTTCATGAAAGATGATGAATTTGTTAATTCTAAGGAGTTTTCTGATTTCTTATGGAAATCAAGAAAAGAAGAATATGCAAGAAGATTGAGTGAAGAAATGGAGAGATTCCCTCAACAGAATCAAGAAGTATCCCTTAGGATACTAACAAGGATTAAGGAGGAAGATAAAAACATCACTTCGGAGTTTGGCATGAAAATGGTTAGAGAGAGTGGTATTCTACTACTCCCAGAATGGGACATAGCTCCTGCCATTGCCTTGGACACCATTAGAAGACAAGATAAAAAGGTCTTCTCCACAGAAGAAGAAGTTGAGGCAGCATTATCAGGTGCAAGATTCAATCCAAAGTGGGAAACCTTAGCTATTTGGGCCCTATCCCCCAACACAGATAAGCCATTAGTAGCCGAACCTGACAGAGATTTAAGGGGTGGCCTAATAATTAAAAGAGTGTCTAATACTCCTGCCCTAGAGGCATAAAACATGGTAGTAGAGGTTGCAAAGTTCAGCAAAGCAACCACTGATGCTCTCTAGAAAAAATATGATAAATTAGAAGGGGAATACATGCATCTACTACATGAATACAATAAGTTGAAGGAAGCAGAAGCAAAGTGACAACAACCAAAATAGCAACAGAAAGCATCTACATCTTCCTCACTCCAAACTGCACTAGTGATGAGAGATTCAAGCCCTCTAGTTGTTGGTCCTTCCTCTTCCTCATCAAAGTCTAGTTTTGAAAAGGAGAATGAAGAGTTGAAAGAACGGATCAAGGCTTTTGAGGAGATTTTTAAAAATTCCACGAAGGATCAGCATAAGGATAACCAGTATATTGTTTCAACTATTTTGGGCTTGTTGATGGAGAAAATTATTAGCAAAGCAGAGAATATTCATAGATTATACTCTAACCTGTCACTAGTCATTAAGAAAATTATTGTGGATAAGGAACAAACTATGCCTTTATTTAATAAGTGGGTCCCAAGAATTTCTTCTTTACTTGGTATATATAAGGGATCAAATCATGAACAGGGTGCTTCAAAGGAAATCAAGCTGGGTTACACAGTAGCAAAAGAGGCTGGGGATTTGCAAGCATTTATAAATCAACTTGAGGAGATAGCAGTGGAATTGATTCAGAGTTTTGATAATGATCAAATTGGAGTGATAGGAACAATTAAAATGGATAATTGTGATATCAAGTCTTGCCAGGACTAGGTTCTTCAATTTGAAGGCATCATTCCAATTATCTCTTTTCTCATCTGCCAAGGAGATAGTATTGATGTTCCCCTCTTCAGAAGAAGTGTCAATAAGTTGTGGGATTCTTGTCAACTTGTTGAGGACTTTGTTAGGCAGGCTAAATCAATTTTAGCTAAATATAATAATAAGTATATGTCTCGTGTGCATGATCTCCTCACATTCCAATGGCCAACAGTAGAAGAATACAAGGTCTGGGATGAGAAATACAATGATTAACCTGACTTCTGAAACTTTGGATATTTTGTTGTTCCTTATTTTGAATATTTGTCTTTTATTCCTTTTTCAAAAGGGAATATGCTCTTGTTTGTGTTTTCTTGTTCACTATTAGCAAGAGAGAGTTGTTATTTCCAAATAGAACATGTTTGTCCTATAGTGGCATTCTTTACTTTTTGTCTTCTTGTGAAGCATCAGATATTCTAAGAAAAGGCCAGAATGAAGAGAGTGGAGAAAGGTCGGCAGAGTTTGTTATCACATCTTTCAATCCACACTTTCCAAGGTGACTTGTTTTGTGGCCTCACATGTAACAACTTATGCTTCTATGAATATCTGATCCTTAATCAATTATCCTTGTTTCTGATTGATGAGATTTTGTCAAATGTAAATGTGACATCTGTCTTTAGGTCTAAAGTTTGTTTGCTCCCTTGTTTCTATAAAAGGGAATTCAGGACCTATTGACAAGGATCTTGGAGAAAATTTTGCAACATAGTACATAATCATAAATTAGGATCTTTCTACTTCTAGGTGTTTTGAGAATAGACTTATTCGTACTTGCAGCTATTTGTATAATGGTACCAGTTCATCACTTCGAATATATTGTCAAGGTTTGAACTATATTGTCTCCTACAGTGGTATTCTTCACTATATTTATGAATATAAATTGATTAAATATCAGTTTTATTCATCTTCATAGTCTTTTCTGTACAAGAATATCTCCTCTTAATGGCTTTTATTCAAAGAGTAAATTTAATGCTTTAAGAAAAATATTGAATATAGTAAATGTATGCAAGGATCCTTAAGTAGAATTAGTTCTGGACTATTTCAAGGTGTAATGGTGTAATGCATCATTGCAGTATTCTTATATGAATTGGGAATGCTTTGTTATACTTAGTTTCATTTATGTTTGTTTTGAATCTATGACCCCTGATTTAGGCACTGATCTTTTAGGGTTATTGTCTTCATTTAATCTCCCTGATCATTTATAAAATAAAAGAACAATTTCATTTTTGTATTTATGCTTAGTAGTTTTTTAATGTTTTTCTGCAAAGAATTATGTTAAAGCTTGAGAATCTAGCCCATTATTTCACTATATTAGTAATTCTTTGAGCATTCTAGAAAGGACATATTTGTTTAGTACAGTATTTTGAGAAAATAGCAAGAAACCTGTAGTCAAAACACTGTTAAGAACACCCTCCTTGGTCTTACAGAGCTTAAAGTGTAGAGGAAAAGGATTGAAAACTCCTTTCCTATTTGTTGGCTAATCTCTCAAGGCAAATCCATTATTAAGATTGGCTATTTTATAGATTTGTTTTCTTGAGATCAAGTTGGGAATTTAAAACAACCAACAGGTAGGTGATAGAGGATGACAGATGTAGGATGGATATAGGGAGTGTGAAGGTGATCTCCAAGGACTGCGTCACTTAGGAAGAGGGTGCCCCACTTGAGATGTGTTGTGGATGACCAAGTGTTATGATGGTGGTGATGGATGGACATTATAGGATATGTTTGGAAGGAAGGTATGTCAAGGTGTGTCCAAGGCATGTCTGATATATGTTGCCCCTATCCTTAGTAGGATCACAAGTGGGGAAGGAGGATGGGATGATGATAGTATCAATAGGAAGATGTGGTGGATAAGATACAATAGGATAAGTGGATAGGGATAGTGGAGGGGATTAATGGATAAGATGATAGGATGAGGATATGCAATGGATGGGAAAATGATAGACTAGGTGATATTTTCCCTCAAGTGTAGGGTGCAAATGGAGGAGGGATTACACATGACACCCACAAGGGGTTTTCATCATGGTACTTTCCCAAGGCGCCACGAGGAGTGGTTTTCACCATTGGACGAATTTATTTCTCTTTTCTTTTTTTTTCTTTTTGTTTTTTTTTGATTTTTTTGCTTTTGATATTTGGATGGGATGGATGGATCTGGATAGAGGAAGAGGATGATATGTAGGATGAGGGGGATTTAAGTGCCAGTTTCCATGGCAAGGTGGAAGTGTCCCATGTTGGATGGATGTTGCACATGGACCATGTCGAATGTTATGATGTGCATGTATGTTGGTAAATGGTTGCATGATATGGCAATGGAATGAATGAATGGATGTGATGGATGGGTTATGATGTGGATTATGGATGGGATGGATCGGTTATGATGCAAATTATGGATGGTAAATGATGGATGATAGATGGTGGGATTATACGAAAGCATGGACCATAGGGATGTGATGGGGGAGATAGGTGTGATAGGGGATGTATGATGGAGGGATGAAGACATGTGGGAATGACGTGGGGTCAAGGGGAACCAAGACCAATGGTTGCACACACTGTAATGGATTTTGAAGATTTTGATTTGGAGGGGGAGTGGGGAGTAATGGGGATTTGGGATTCATGATGGATTTGTAGGATCAGAATGGGGGATTTTGGGATTGTTGATGTGGGAATTTAGGGACCCAAGCGGACATAGAATTTTTGTGATTTTTTGATAGGGGGTAGGATTTTTGGGATTTGGGGATGGAATGGGACGTGGATGCTCCACTTGGATTTGTCACTTTTTACTTGGGGACCCACACCATTTTTGTTTTTGCTTTTTGAGGTGTGGGCTTATGTAGCCTTTTAGATGGATTGTTCTTGGATGTTGTGTATCAATGCCCTACAACATGATACTCTTTAGGCTTTTGCGGATTTTTTGCTTTATGTAGGGAGGCATCCAAATTGTGGTTTTTGAATCTCATGGATTTGGTGGAAGCTTCATGCTTGGATGGTGTGCACTTTGGTTGATCTTGATTAGGAATTTTGGGGGATCAAGATTTATGGGCAGGGATATTAAGGATGGGGGGATAAGGGGATTTGAGGATGGGGATATTAGGAGTTGGGAGTTGTGGAGGAAGTCTGGACTTAGGCAGGTGTATGGTCACATGCTTTTTGGATTGATGGATGAAATAAGATGGAGGACGAGGGATGGCGGTATATGTTTTGGGTGTGCGATGAGATGCAATAGGTTTGGGTTTAGATGAAGTGGATTTGGGAGGTGTGTGGGTGGTACCAACATGTTTAGATTATTTACCTTGTGATGTATAGCCAAGGCCATGTGAGAGCAGATGGATGTTGACATGGATAGGCTCCAAAATGTCATTTTCATGAAGGCCTAGGCCTTTACCATGATAGTTCATTTTTTGTTTGGAAACAAGATGCGAGTCCATTATTAGATGGAGGAGATGAGTGGTGGAAGAAAGTTGTTCCTCTCCTACAAGAGGACCAGCACAGAGGAAGGTAGCCGGACCAAGAGGATAGCATGATGGATTTTGGATGGCGTCGATAGGTGATAGTAAAGGGTTGAAGGGAGATGGTAAAGGAAAGATGGGAGATGGTAAAGGATTGATGGGGGAGGATGGGGATCAATAGGAGATGGTACGAGATTGGGATGAGTTGGGATGCTTGGATCATGATTAGGATGGGGGTGGATGTTTTGACATGCTTTGGATTAGGCTCTTAACATAGTCAAGTTTGTGTGGATGGTGTGATAGGGGAGGAGCATGTAGTTTCAATTATTTGAATAGGCTCCTTGGACAAGGTAGATGGAGGAGAGGGTGATGCATTAGATAAGACTTTGGATAATATGGAGGAAGATGGTGATTTTATTTTGATGGGTGTGAGGATGGTGAGAAGGTCATCAATGACACATTGAGGTGTTTGTGGAGGAGGGGACTGGAGTGACTCCACAAGTTTGTTTTCATGTTTTTTTTCTATAATCTTAACGAGGAGTTATTGGAGAAAGGATAATTTGGATTTAGTAGTAGAATTGGATAGTGGGGTAAATGGTGTATTTAATGACAAAGTAAATGGTGGGGTTGGTGGATAAGGAGATGGTGGATAGGGATATGATGGATTTGGATGAGGAGAGGATGGATTTAGATAAGTGGAATAAGGATAAGAAGGATGCGGATAAGAGGTGGAGGTGACCAGGATTTCATATGGGAATGGATGTTGGAATGTGGATGGGAGATAGACTGGATTTTCCTTGTCAAGAGTAGCATAAGGATGACCATAGGATATGTAATGAGGTGTGGGGGCATAGCTCGTGCTAGCAAATGCATGGTCATAACGTGCTTGCATGTTTATGGATGGGCGAGAG
The DNA here is from genome assembly GCA_027924645.1 of Cunninghamia lanceolata. NCBI lineage: Eukaryota > Viridiplantae > Streptophyta > Pinopsida > Cupressales > Cupressaceae > Cunninghamia > Cunninghamia lanceolata. The sequence continues at coordinate 1,239,051 of BSBN01000765.1, read as the reverse complement.
TGATTTATGGCAAGCTTACTAGCAATAATTTCATCAAGTATTTCAAGTTTAACTTGGTCAACAACATCATCGTCAAAAGGATATGAAGTCATGACTGGTTTTGGATTTAGGATGATGTGATGTAAGATAACTTGATGATATTTATTTGTATTTGGATTAGCAAGGAATTTATTTGGATTAATTGGGATCAGCTGACTTTGGATTGATTAAGGTCAACGATATATGACACTTGATGCTAGGATGGATTTGATTTGATTTTGATTAGTCAAGGTCAACAATATATGGCACTTAACCAGATTTGGATTGATTGGGGTTGATCTTGGATTAGGCCAAGGGCCCTTTGATGGTTGGATTGGATTTGATTTGATTAAGGATTAAGCCAAGGGCCCTTTGGATAGTGATTTGGATGATGATTTGGAGGAAAATGATTAGGATTTGGATGAAATTGGATGGAGTATGATTAGGATTTGGAGAGGGTTGAAAGAGGTTAAGTCCTTAACCAAATTTTGATTTGCAAATGATGGTTTTTGGATTAAGGATTGGAATTAGATTTTGGTTAGGTATGGATAGAGGAATGATGGATGATTGATTTAGGATGAGGGATGATTAGATGAGGTTGGGATTTGGATGAAAGTGGATTAAGCTCAATTACGGGATTAGGATTAGGTGGGATTAATGGATGATATGATTAAGGATATTTGATGGAATTGGATTAGGATGGATGATAGGTTTGATTAGGGAGATGGAGTGGATAAAGATTAGGGATGGAATGGATTAGGATTGGATTATGATTATGGATTATGATTAAGGATGAAATGGATTATGAGAGACTTGATTAAGCTCAAATAGTGGGATTGGGGTAAGCTCAATTGATGGGATTTGATTAGGATAATGGTGATAATTGGGAAATGGATGAGGTGGGTCATGGATCTAGGATTAGAGGGATATATGATTAGTATAAGATAGTTAGGATAATGGATTAGATTAGATGTGGAAGAAAGATGGGGTTATATGAACAAGGGATTTGGATTAAATTAGGATGGAGATGAAGAATTTGATTAGGATGAAATACTTAGTGAAATGGATTCTAATATGGATGAAAAGGGATAAGAGGGTTGGATTAAGATGATTATGGGGTGATTAAGATTGGATAAATCGATTAGGATATGGATGAGTGGATTAAGATATGGATTAGGGAGTAATTATGATGATGAATATGTTTAAGATCAAAGAGGGAATTTAAATAAGCTCAAATGATGGGGTTGATGAAGGGGGATTTGAACAACATGATTAGGGATGGGAGATAATTGGATTAAGATAATGATAGGAGAGATGATTGGACAAGGATGAAGTAATTTGGGATTAAGAAAATGGAGTATGATTGAGATGGAATTAAGATGGTGATGAAGAATTGGATTAGGAAATGGATGAGGTAATTAGGATAATGGAAAGTGGATTAGAATATGGATTAGGAAGATAATATATATTGGATTAGAAAGATAAGATGGGATTGAGCTCAAAGATGGGATGTGATTAAGCTCAAACGATGGAATTGATTAGGAATAATGATGATGATTAGGAAATGGATGAGGTGGATAATGGATTAGGATTAGGACCTTGTCTTGACTTAGCAATTTGATTTAGATTAGGGTCTAATGATGATGGATTGGGAGAATGATTTGGATGGCTAAGATAATGATTAGGATGAATTTGGATAATTGGATGAGTGTTTAGGAGGAATTAGATTGAGATAAGGTGGATTAGGATATTGTGGATTAAGAGGAAAATGGATCACTTGGATTTGGATTAGGAAAATGAATGATATGGATGAAATTGGATGGGTGATTAAGAATGGCTAGGTGCTTGCCTTTAGGCAAGTTTGCAATAAAATAAACACACATACATGCACAATTCTTGCAAAGGATTTAGATTTGATTTGGATTGAGGGGATTCATGGGTTTTAATGATGAAGACATGTCAAACACACCAACATCCTAGATTAGTAAAATAGGTGTGACATATCTTGTGGATCTCATGAAATGGTTGTGGGCCAATCCCAACTCAAAATAGAGAAGAGATTCCCACCCCCATTAATACCATAATGCCATAGCTTGGATAGATAGGGAATATATGGTCGTGTACCACCATATACCCCTTACCTTGGAGACTTTCGTCTTGCCCAAAGTAGACCATTTCTCAAGTATGACAGTACATGTGAGCGTCTTCCCTTCCTACTGTAGCAGTGCACCACAAAATATGACGGTTGAAGGGTCTTAAGCTAGGATGTACGGGATTCTAGGGGATATCCTTGATACTATGAGGCCTACCCTTGTGTGGCTAATTTAATTACATGATGGGGTCCTATTATGGTGTTGTATACTCCTAGAATTTGGACATTATGTATGGACTTGTGATCCTCTTGGATAAGTTATATTAGATGAAGATGCCTAGATTAGAGTGGTGGATTTAAATGGCATGTGTTGGATTATGTTGATTAACATAGTTGACTCACTTTGTCTGTTATGATGGTGTATTCACGAGATAGCTAGGTTGTAATTCCACTCTGTCAGGCCCATTCTTATGGAGCATATTTGTTGGCACTATTGAGCCTATTATTGATGATTCACCTAGATATACTTGACTGGTTGATTTGGGATTTATGTTTCTTGTGATAGAGTACCATGGACAATGCTTTGATTTGAGTAATTAAGTTAATTTGTGTATGGGGAAGATGATTTAAATAGGAGGTAGTTACGCGTTCTTTGAGCCTTATAATGAATGCGTGCTTGACTTGGATTAATTATATGTTGACTAGAGATGATTCAATTGCCTAATTGATTTTATTGAAAAGTGAACTAAGCTTGGGATTATTCAATTTAACAAGTTGATGTGAATTGAAATTGAATATGTGAGGTTAGTAGATTAGTGTGATGGCATTAGGAGACATTGTGAAATGAAGATTGAAATTGTATTGATATGTAATTGATATCCATATGGATTTTGATTATCGTTCAGAGTGTAGATGTTTGTATTGAATGTGATTATGATTGGAATTGCATTCAAGTTGCTTCAGCTATATATGCTTATTAGAAAATATGGAGGTCAACTAGAAACCCATGTGAATTCCTGGTGATGCCTGACCTTAGTCTATATGGAGACTAAAGTCTTTTACAAATGTATATTGTGTAATGTGATTTATTTACTCTAATTAATTTGGTTTTTAAAATTGTGTGTAAATGTGAGTTGGCATGAGTGATGAGTTGTTGGATTATGTCTCTTATTTTGAAATTTAAAATTTGGGGCCACTTTTGAGGGGGTTTGAGAAGTCTTTTCATGTATATTTTATTAATTTTAAGTCCCTAAGTCTTGTAGCTTGGGGTTGGGGGTCTTTGGGGCTTTGAATTTTTAAAATTTGAGTGATTTCGACCACTCCCAAATTCTTTGGGAAAAAAGTGGCGTGAGTGAGTTTTGGGAAGAGAGATGGTGGACTTGTCACCATCTCCTTCCATCCTCCTAGGTTTGGGGATGAGGGTTTGACCAAGTATCACCTCATTCCAAGGCTTCACACATGTGGGAGCCCAACCTAGGAAGATATTTGGAGAAGAGTGTACAAGTACACTCCTCTCCCCTAGGCCTTGCACATGTGTGAGAGCCATGAGGAGTCAAATCACTCCTTAGGGTTTGAGTATTCATTGAAGGGGATGAGGTGGATTCCATGTGGCTCCTTCTCATTTGGAGAGGAGGTGTGACATGTCATCCATTTCATATACCCTCATTTGTAACTTGAGAAGCACTTGGGCATTTCATTTTTTTTACTTGTTGAGTGGAGAATTGGAGAGGGGAGATTTGGGATATTGGAGAAGAAGACTAGTGGAGCTCTTGGAGGGACTTCACCAAGATTTTTCATCATCATTTGGAATAGCTTTGAGGGAGGTGTGAACCTCCTTGGGGAAAATTTTCACTCTCTTGAGAGAGAGATTTGGCATGAGTGCCATATTTGTATTTTGGGTTGGCATGAGTGCCATTTGGTGGTTGGTAAATTGTGGATTTGTGATGAAAATGATATGTTAGAAGTTTGGGAGATTGAAATAAGTATGGAAATATATTTATGTGATCTTTGGTGAAGTAGTTCCATTTTTTCCCCAAGTAGAGATGTTCTACTCTACTCCCCCTATGTTGGATTCCTTTTGACATCTTTGTGTTGTATAAGACTTGGTTGGGAGTATTGCATGTTATTCTTTTGTGAAAATGAATGGTGTAATGGTTGTGGTGTGCTCCCTGGGTTTCATAGTTGGCCTCCTCACTTAGGGGTGGATTGTAATCAAGCCAACGATTGGGAGGTGAGCACCTCCATTGGTCCTTGGATGTAATTTCTTTTTTTTGCAAGTTTTGCCAAGTAGTGAAGAAAGGAGAAAAGTCTCCTATTGTGGACTTAAAAACCTTGTTCTAGAAGAAGTTACTTATGTAAAAGAGTTTTGGATTTTATTTGTATAGTCTTGTTGAATCTTGTAAAGAAAAGGGTGTGTGAAGAGTGGATGTAATGTGCTCTCAAAATGTTGAAAGAACTAGTTGTTGCAAAAGAAAGTTGTAGTTATTGTTATTGTGCATTCACTATTTCATAAAAGGAAATATTGTTTATTATGCAATGTAGCAATATCTCTCCTTGTTTAAGTTCTCAATGATTGAATTTTGGACCTCTACTTAAATTCTAAAGTTGTGTTAAATCAAATGTTTAAATGAATCCTAGTTGAATTTGAATGCTTGTAGAGAAGATGTAAATATTTTGACTTATTCACTTAATATATGATTTGCTATCACAAAAACATTTAGATGGGGATTTATTTACAAACATAAATGAAAGCCTTTATATTTTCTCGTGAAATGTTGCAAATATGGTTGCAGGAGAAAATTTTAGAGGTTAGCACTTAAACATGTTAGTATTAGGTTAAGTTAAGGTGGGAAAATAAAGTAAAATAAATAATTGCCTTAATTACTTATTGTTGTATAAATATATATATGAGAAGGATAATCATGAAACATTATTTTAATATATATGTTATGTCATAAAATGTCTCCCTAGACTTTTTCCATCCTAGGTTTAGCTCTTGGGTCCCTTGTTTTGCATCATACATGTTCATTTTGACTCCCAAAAGAAAATGCCCTGAAACCCATGTCACATGGGGCTTGAGGGACATTGTTGTACTTAGTCCTACCCTGAAATAGGACCTGTGGACATGGGCACTCATGCCCTTGTCCTGCCCTATTTCAGGCAGGTCCCAAATTTCAATATGGGGTTTGGGGGACATTGTGTGCTTTAGTCCTGCCTTGAAATAGGACCTGAGGACATGGGCACTCACACCCTTGTCCTGCCCTATTTCAGGCAAGTCCCAAATTTGAATGTCAATTATGTGACCTTTAGTTAGGTCACATGATGACATCTTAAGTTTGAATTACAAAATTCTTAGCGAAAATGTGTTTAGTTGCATATATAAGCATGTTTAGAGTTTCATTTGTAAACTAGAAGATGATTGTGAACTTTTGGCAAACTTATGATTTTAGATCATTTAAGATATCCATTGTTGCAGAGCAGAGCATTGTTGTTGTGTTTATGATTGTAGATTTGGCTTCATCTTCTCATGTGTTGTGTTGATGTATAAAATTGCGTAGGTTTCAGCACCAACATGGGAAACTCTAAAAATGTGAGATTGCTTCTCAGAATAACCTCCAGATTTTATGGAAGTTGGCTCTTCCTTTTTCAATGGGGTTTTGGGAAAGGGAAAAAGAAACAAGATTACAAATACAATGAAATAAAACTCCTAAGGTGATGCGCCAGACTTATATATGTTTCAGCAACTAGCACAGTGATTAAATCCTTATGATTCAGCTATGTCAAAGAGCAAATGAAGCATGATCAACATAGACAGATTATAGATAGATTTTAAAACCAAAGGCTAAACTAAGAAGATTTATACAAAGACACAGAAAATATCATCGACAACACAAAACATAGCTTCTTTCATTAATAGGTTCAACAAAATACATGAGGCACAAGAACATGCACAGATCTATATGCTTCTTCTTTGAAACAACTGTGAAGGCAAAAAATGATATAATCCAGTCGCAGTAATATCTCTCTGTATTTTCTATTCTCTATATGCATATGTGTATATCAATTACAAAGTTTCCCCCGAATTTATAGAGACGAGGTGGGGCTCAAAGAACACTCCCATCCATTAAGAATCCATAACTGTCTGCAACTGAACTGGAACTGAACTGAAACTGAACGTGCATAGGATTTGTCTAAATCTACAACCGTATCATCCTTGAGCACCCATTGGCTAAATGGTACTAGAAATGTGGCTCTATAAATACCAGTTCCGTTAAGACAAGTGACTTCCTCCGCAAGCTTCTAACGGCTCCAAAAAATGCTACATGGCTCGCCGCACTCATCAAGCTTAGTTTCCCTTTGATATAAAGAGAACACACGACACTATGACACTTGGCACTCTCTACCTCTTTTTCCTATTGAAATGTGGCAACACCCGAGAGCCTCAAAAATGGGACAGATGGCAGACTAGCATGTTTTTAAAAGTTTCTTTGGCTTCTCAAACTTCAATCACCCGTAGTAGCGACACTTGGCACACTCTGCTACACTTAGAAACTTTAGACATAATACCTCGACACCCACCATACTATACCTCAACACTTCAAAGCTTATTTAAAGAAAGAGACGTGGCCAGCTCCACACATTGCAATAAAAGACACGTGGCACTCCTGCGCTCTTTCTTGATGCCTCTCTGAAAAGTTTCTCCTCTAATCTCCATGGAGGCAACACGTGGCACACTCTGGTAACAGATAAAAACTGCATAAAAAAGAAACACAATTGAAGATACGTGGCAAAGTTCTATGGCACCTGGGAGCTGTGAACTAAGAAGAAGACACATGGCACTATCCACTACTCCCAGTCATTATGCTTGTTGCTTCTAATCTCCTTACCACGTGGCAGCTTCACACGTCTTTTAGGAGCATCTTTTCTTTCGGGCACTTTCTGCGCACAAGCAAGATAACAACACAAACTGAAACACAAACTAGAAATGAAACTAACAGTCACAACCAAGTAATATAAAAAATGTAGAGTTTTAACTCTACAATTCTTGGTGACCATATGGGACTCTATGCTTGCATAGAAAGAACCCCAGAAATATGTGAAAAGATCAAAAATCAAAATTGCACCATCATTACCCAGAGAATTACAATTTCTGGAAAGCAACTTGATATCCAGACCACTCTGAGTCTGACAAGCCTTGTCTCTTTTACAAATCCTGAAAAGCAAAATCTAAATTAATAATATCCCTATGAGAAAAGGACTGAAGAATCTGCACCACTACATGTAACTGGAACTCAAGCTAGGCAATAGGAATAAGAACTGTTTCAACCTCTTCCATGCTTGAGGAGTCACTCAGACTTTGAAAAATAGTCTGATCATCTTGCTTTGTATTCAGGAGTGCCTTAATTTCATCAGTCATTAAGATTGTGCTATCATCTAAAAAAGGGGATGAGAGTCCCAACTATACTAACTCTTCAATGTGTCTCTTCATGTCCTTGATGTACCTTCTTTCACAACATTTAGAAGTGTCCTGTAATTCATAGCAGCTTCATTACAGCTTAGGAGTTCATTTAGCCTTTTTGTTGCAATCATCCTGTCATCCATGCCTGCAGCTAACAAAGCTTCATCTGTAGCATCATAGAGCTTTTGCAATAAAAGTTAAGAATCTGAGACTCTTAAAGAAATAATAGACAAGGTTGCTTCAATTGAAGACTCCACTCTTTCACACAGTTGTTGAGCTTTTAATAAGAAACTGAAGGCAGCCTTAAGCTATGAAATCTCCTTAGAAATTCTTTACCATGCAGATACATAAAGTTCCTTAACCATCTGCAACACTCCTGCATTCTGTGGCCTTTGACTCAGCTCAATAGTCAACTATTTAGTCTTTTCTTGTTCAGCCATGAGCTGGACGTGATAAGCACCATTTTGATTTTGTTCCTTCAGTAGAGTCTGCTGCAATTGTGACACTCTCTTGCACCTTATCATGATACTTCTTTTCAGCAATGGCAAGTTCCTACTTCAATGCAACTGTAGTGCCCCTTGCCTATGTAATTTCAGTCTGTAGGTTTGCAACTTGAGCCTATGATGCTTGATATATCACCAAAGAAACAATAGATTGCATATCTTTGTTAAGAGTGTCAAATTCCTTCTCCTTAGCCTTGATTTCTGCTATAAGGCTACTATTTGTGGCTTTTATTTTTGCCAAATCTATTTCCAACTTTTGCAACTTCCTTGTCACTTTTAGATAATCAGATGTGATAGTTGTAGCAGTTTCAGTCATCAACTCCACTTTGTCTTGTGGCCTGAAATGGGCTAAATCCATAGCCACTTCATTCATTGTGTAGTCTTCTGGCTTCATCTACTCTATAGGCTTGACTATATTGGGAGTCAAGTAGGTAATAGTTAAAGACTATTGAATGGGATCAAATAATGATCTCATATGGGGGGTAGCTAGGCTTTTGTTTTCTTTCTTCCTTTTCTTCTCAATTCTAGCTTCCCTGGCCTTTCTAGCAGTGTCTGCTTATGTTTGGAAGGTGAGCAGGGAGGCAATGTGTCCTCCAGCAAAAGGATAACCTTGTAGCAAACCATACGGAATGGTAGTAACTTGTTGACTGGGGTCAACTTGTGGCAAAGCCCGCTTGGGCATGGATGGGGAAAATAATGGCAATGAAATGGCCTGTGAAGATACTAAGGTCAGTGAACTAGTAGTAGGAGCAAAAGATTGTAATGGCACAACAAAGGTGGCAGGAGACGTGGAAGAATGGGTCATTTGGGTTGCCACCCCTATTGAAGAAGAAGTAGAAGGAGAGATAAGAGGAGGGATACTTACCTGAGCTGCCATTGTGGTAGTAAGAACTTGTTGTGGGGGCACCAAGACATCATCTTCAGTATCCTCCTTTTGCAATACTAACTTACGCCTTCTCTTCAAGGACCTTTCTTCTGTATCCTTAGGGTTTTCTTCTTCTACCACTTCTGTTGAGAAATTATCGCTCTGAGACCCCCAGATGCCGAAGCTATATGGGTCTCAAGAGACGATGATGATGCAGCCTTTTGTTTCATGAGAGCACTAAGAGGTTGAGGCCAAGGGACTCTAGGATCTTCTATAGTTGCTTTCTCTATTTCTTCTACCTCCTGAGCTGTCTCTATTACTTCTGTTTCCTCTACCTCTTGAGATCTACCCAGAAGATTGCTTGTATCTAGGCTTGATACAAGGGTCATGTGATACTCATCCCAGATTGCTTCCCATTGCTCATTTGTTTGAACTCCCCTAAAAGTGTAGGTGAATTCAACAATCTCATGCCTATACTTCCAATAAGCAACTATCTTCTCACTGCTCCAATCCTTTTTTCTTTAGAGTTTGCTTAGACCCGAAGTTATAAGTTTCTTGGGATCATATTCTTGACCCTTTTTGTAAAACGCTTCCCATGGTTTGGGACCCTCATCTGGCAGATCCTTGAGCTCTACATAGAGCGCAGGATCATCCTTCTTTGGTGATCTTATCTATTCCCAGAAAGGCCTTTTCTCATGAATGAAAATAGCAGAAACTTTATTATTGACGATCCAAGATACCAAGAAATCATCAGGATCATATTTCCATTTATCCTCAACTATTACAAAATTGTAAGCTACTAGTTTTCTTAACAAAAGATTCTCAGTTTCTCTCTTTTCTATTATAATCTTTCCCTTACTCTAAGGGACATCATACATCTTCTTCTTTCTTCTCTTATTACCAAAATTATTATCAATAATGGACAATTGACGACCCACTTCCAAAGTTGCAACCCTAGGAGTTAAGACCTTTGGGAGCAAAACAGGCTCACCAGCAAAACCATGAAGCCTGATAATTGTAGTATGGGCACCAAAGAAATAATCACAAGGAATCTTGGAATTGGTCAAGAAACCTCTCATACTATTGGTCATTCTATTATCTATAGCCTCAGATTCTAATTGCTCAAAGACAGGGGCTACAAAACACTCAGCAAATTCATAAGGGTTTGCAGTCTCTGAAAGGACATGAGTCCACGTGGACACCGGGATAGTACTTTTATTGCCTACTTCAGGGTCATACATTTGTAGGTGCATATGTTGCTGAAAGAGATGATAATTTTGATACAGAATCAAGTGAAAAAGGTAGGCTGAATACCTGAAAACCTGCTCTTGAGAGAAATTGGTCAACTGCCCAATGATGGCTTGGGAGATGTGCTTCGAGAAGTCAAACCTATATTCTACAGATTTATCCACCGTCTTGAGTCTAAAAATCACTGTGTAGTGCCAATCATATACCCTCACATCATCATTCTAACCGAAGATGAAAGACAACATTGAGAGGGCATCCTGCACATTAGGATTGAACTAGCCCCGGTCAATGGGCAATGGGGGTAATTGGGTATTGTCCTCATCCAAATGCATCTCAGTATTGAAAAATTTGACCTTACTGTGAACACCACTCCATGCATTTTGCATCTTGGGTATGGTGGTGAAAGTGGCATTCCTATCATAATGCAGAGCCAACATGTCTCAGATTGCTTTAGGGTTTATCTGAAGCATAAATCTGTTGTACTGAATAGTGGAAGTCTGTCAGTCGAAAAGCTCCGAACACATATGAATCAATTCTGGGTAGGGGTGAACAACAGGAACCACAAATTAAGCCAACTAAAAGGTCCAGATCCTCATTCCAAACATCCCAGACTCTCCCTTTTCTACCTGTCGGAGACATCTCTCATGTGCTCCCTCCCAAAGATTCTTCAGATTTTTCAACAACCGAGGGTCAAATATATCATCTGCATAATCTTTTACCTGCACAGAGTTAGCATTTACCCCTTTTTCTATGGCTTTGGTTCTTGGGTAGCTTATCCTTGGCTACGCCTTTGTAGAGGCATAAGCCTTACTGTTCTTCCATTTTTTCGGCAACTCAAATAGACCCTCTTGCGGCGACTAACCTTTTGCCATGTTTGTATCTCCCGAGAAGCTTATGAAACCTACAAATGAGCCCAAACTAGCTAAAACTAAAGGTAGAAGTTGCAACTCCTTGACACAGGCAATGGGAATTCGAAGGATTTTGGAATAAGAATTAGCAACTGAAACTATTTGAGAAGCTTAAAAACTCAGCTCGGCAGAGGCATTAAGTGACGTATTAAATGACCGATCACATCAAATTAATGTCATTAATAAACATGCCAAAAAGACTATTAGTGTATCATTCTATATCTGCATAGGACTAAGTGTCAAATCGACATTACAGACAGCGATCTTTTAGAAATGATTGGCAATTTTTATTGAAGTACATGAACTGCCTAATGACTTTGGGAAGTATAACTGCTAATTAGGAGAGCTAATGCACTGCGGACACGTGTTCTTGGAACACTTATTTAAAAAGAAAGCGGGAAAAGCAAGACAAAAGAAGGAAAGAAAACTAAAGACACCTAACTAACTATGATAGAAGGTCAGGTTTCAAATTTATGTGAAGTGTTGCAAAAATATCCCATTAAAGGGAATCTCTTCGGGCTCTCCTTCCATATTTTCTAGCTCAAATGCATTTTACTGCTTGCAGGTGCGAATCTTAAAAGGGCTAATCCACAATGAGTCAAACTTGATGTGTCATCCTGGTTTAGCTGCTCTCTCATCCCATTTCAAAACCAAGGACCCGACTTCAAATTTTGGTTCAGAAGCCTTTCTATCAAACTAACTTTTTATGATATGCTGATGCTTCATCAAAGATTCATGCGCCGCTTCTCTTTTTTCTTGAACTTCCAGTAATTTAGCGAGCCTCACATGCATTGGGCCATTTTCCTCTATCTCCAACTGTTTTATTAACTACAAAGTGGGGATCTCTATGTTTAGTGGTATAACTGCACTCTTACCATAGACTAGTTCATACAGAGACATCTTAGTCACATTGCTTTGGCATAATTCTATCTGCCCATAGTGCCAAATTGAGGGACTTGTGCCAATCTCTCTGATGATCAGCCCCCATTATTTTGATGAATCTAATCAGGGTCTTATTCATGGATTCCACCAAACCATTACCTTGTGGATAATAATTGGAGGAAGTCTTCAAATATAACCCATTTTTTAAGGCAAACTCTGACAGTTTGGTCCCTAAAAATGCTTTAGCATTGTCAAATATAACAGTGCGCAGAGGACCAAAACAGGTAGCTTCCTTAAGTGGCATTGCTTCACTCCATCTTGTAAAATAATCAGTTGTGGTGAGGATCCACTTATATCCCCTACTTGAGACTGGGTTAATCATCCCTATAAAATCTAAACCCCACTGTGCAAAGGGTTTATCTACTACTATGGGACTCAAAGGTAAGGTTGCATTCCTTCTCCTTCCAGCATAGAATCGACAAACCTGACACTCCTTGACTATCTGATGATAATCTGTAAATAATGTGGGCCAGTAATATCTAGCCTATGTAATCTTGATGGCAGTGGTTCTTGCTAAGAAATGTCCTCCTGATCTTCCATGATGGAGTTCATGTAATACCTTTTGAGCTTCATCCTTTTCAACACATCTTAGTAGTATCCCATCAAAATTCCTTTTAAACAAAACATGATCAATTAGCACAAAATGACTTCCCTGCTGTCTATAGTATCTTCTTTTATCAAGGGAGAGCTCGCTAGGGAAAATACCAGTTCTCATGAACTGTATTTTGTCACTCACCCAAGAATCTTAATCAATCTCTTGGAGTTTCAGCACTGTTTCATCTTCTATTTCTTCCAACATTGATGTTTCAGTGTCTTGGGAAATATATTGGCAGAGTCCCCTTCCTCTGACCAATTTGGTAGGTCTTACCTCTACATCATATTCAAAAATCTTGGTTATCCAGTTAGCCCTCTTCTCTATAATCTCACCTTCCATAACTTATTCTCTAAAACTTGAGTGAGCTACTAATATCAAGATTTTGTTTCCTGTCACTAGATGTCTGAATTTCTTAAGAGCTTTAACCATGGCATAAGATTGCTTTTCAACAAAATTATACCTAGATTCATATTCCCTCAGTGTCCTGGAGAAGAATGTGATTGGATGCTCTCCCTCTTCTTTGTCATCTTTCTGAGTCAGTACAGCTGCAATACTGTGTTTCCCTCCATATACATACATTATGAAGTGCTTAGAGAAATATGGATTTCACAGTACTAGAGCAATTGAGATAGCTTTCTTGATTTCTTCAAAAGCTTGCCTCCCTTTAGTTGTCCATTTAAAGACTAAATCCTTCTTCAGCATTAGGGTAATGGGCCTAACTAGCCCTACAAAATCAAATATGAATCTACTGACAAAATTAATTTTACCTAGGAAAGATTGACTGCCTTTTTATTGACTGGTAAAGACAACTCTAGTATGGCTCTGACCCTTTCTGGATCAATAGAGATTCCATCCTTTGAAACAATATGCCCCAAAAGTTTTCCTTGAGGTACTGCAAAAACACACTTCTTAGGATTTAAAGAAATCCCAAACTCTTGACACCTCTAAAAAATGGCTTCTAAATGTTCAAAGTGATCTTTAGCATTCTTTGTGCATATAGTGAGGTCATATAAATAAATCAGAATGATCTCATTTATGAGTCCCTTAAATGCAATATCCATAGCCTGTTGAAAAGTGGCTCCAGCATTTGAGAGACCAAATGGCATTTTGGCATATGCAAAAGTTCCCCACTTCGTTGTGAATGTTGTCTTGTGTTGGTCTTCATCCGCCAGCCAGATCTAATTATATCTTGAAAAACTGTCAAGCAAGGAAAATTTTTCAGATCCAGCCATTGTTTGTAAAATCTATTCCATGAATGGCAGAGGATAATGATCTTTTAATGAGGCTTTATTTAAGTCTCTGAAGTCTACACTGAGCCTAATGTTCCTATTTTTCTCTCTGACTAGCACCAGATTAGATACCCAAGTTGAATGCTTAATCAGGAAAATAATTTGATGCAGAGGTAAATGCAACAGAAGCTTACAAGTGGGAAGGAGGAGTCATTAACACGACCAACATGTTATAATACCTATCGGCTTATCATCATCATCATATTTCTTGCTAACACAGACAGCATCATCATATTTCGAAGGGGCATGAAATATCCTCCTGCTGACTACTGTTCACTTCCTCCGCCTTTCGCCTTTCACCTGTCAGCAGCATCATGATATTCGGCAAGTGCAAACATCCTCCTGATGTTCACTGTTCACCTTACCGCCAAACTCTATCTTCTTCATCATGATGTTCAGCATCATCTTCATCAGCAGGATATAAAATATCTGGTTCCTCCGATATATCCTGATGACGACAACTTCAAGCACCTTTCCTTTGATGCTTACGTCACCCCGATATCCGACTACTCGAACAACAGCATCAGGATATGACTTATCCGGTCATATTGAAACATCCTGATGATGTTACCCAAACTTTATGCCGATGACTTACGCCGATGTCAAAACACTTAGCGACAGCAGGATAAACTTGCATAGGGTGATATTCGCAATATCCTGATGACGATGACGTCACATGCACCTGATGATGATGTCAATGCACCTGATGATGATGTCAACAGGATATAAGACACTTATATCCTCTGCAACATGATAATGAATATCCGGGTGATCTCTTAATATCCTGATGATGACCTCTTCGGTCCTTAGCCAAAAAAATGATTTTTCCTCCCGCATACGATAGCGATATGCGGATGATGGGTACACACGAAAGATGATCCTGACGATGATATACACACTGAGTATATATCCAACCTATATCATCCTGATGCACTTGAAACATACAGTCTTCGTCAGCTTCATAACCCGATCCGGATAGCGATATACTCACAGATGTCGATGCGATTCACTCCGTCTGGAAAAACACATGCAGATCCCTGTATATCCGTCAGCTGCATGCAAACTCACAGAACCGCACAATTTTACAAAGAAAATATGATGATCGGGCCGGATCACCTTCAGATCAAAACTTAATAGTTTGTCTTCCTAAATCCTAGCACATGAGGATGCTAGGTTGATTCATAGCATGCTACCAACTGATCTCTCAAACAATGAAATGCATAAACAGAAAACTAAAATACAAACTAAACTATCATACATGACCATTCCACCGATTCACAGAATCAACCGGTGGAAGGGTTGAAAGAATCCATCAACCTGTAATCAGAACAGAAATCAAAACATAAACAGCTGATAAACCAGATAATGCAATTGATGAGATCTTATTTAGATGAAACACAAATGTCCTGAACAATGTTTCACAATGTCTGGACTGATCTCTGGATTTCACTCAATCACCAGTACAACATAACACAACTACTACTCTCATCTACTCTTTGATCATGATCTCAAACCCTAACTGATCTGAGTTATTTATAGCAATATCCTACGAGTACTACCAACTCGATTCCCAGCGGCTGGGAGCTTCCAAGCGGCTGGGAGAGGACAACTCAGACAACCTGATCACGAGCTCTAACTACCTGCACACTCTCCTAGGCTGATCTAATACATATGCATTGGTCCAATGGACCTTATTACATTATGAAGTCAAACATGCTAAAAATAGACTAATGTCCTGTCATGCGGACAATGAACCTATATCCTGTCTTGTAGGGGTGCTCCTGCACCATAATTTTAGACTCCAGAAGTTTTTGTAGCTCATCCACCATTAAAGGTTCGATTCTAGGATTCACTGGTCTCTATTTCTAGCGAACAACTTTGATCCTTCAGCAAGCTCTATAGTATGTTGAATGATGTCTCTGTTATAACCATGAAGGTCATCATAGGTCCATGCAATCACCCTATCATACTTGTTGCATAAAGAAACCAACTTATCTCTTTCCTCTTGAGTAGTGGCATTACCTACTTTCAACTTCCTTCGCTGACATGAATTTTAGAATAATCTTCTTTGCTTGCTTTGAACTTCCTCTTATCTATGCTCACATCATCTGGGTTGAACATTTTCTCCAACGTTATTAATCTCCTGGGAAGTTTATTAGACTTTAATTGAATAATTTGATGACCATATGCTTCCTCGATCTTAGGTTGCAACTTGTCGACAAATTCTCCAGACTGTTGCAGAAACAGAAGCACCTAAAGATCATTGTCAAAATATTGCCAGTTTCAAACATTATCAGGAATTGTTGGTCTAATAATGACTTTCACTGCTTCATTATTAATGAGCAAGTCACTTGCCAGATCAAACTAAGAGCCAATTTGTGCCATCCTATCTGCTTCAGTATTCTGGGCTCTAGGTACAACTTTTATGTTAAAAGCATCAAAGTCATCAATCAGATCTCAAATCCTATGGCGATAAGATCTCATTCTCACATTCTTTGCCATAGCCTTTTCTCTGATTTGTTCACAACCAGCTCTGAATCACCTTTGACTATTAGGTTCTTTATTCCTTTCTTCTTAGCTAACATAAGACCATGTACCAAGGACTCGTATTTGAAGCATCATTATTTGTACAAGTGAATTGGAAGCGTATAGCTCTGAGAATTTTCTCACCATTTGGAGAAGTGAGACATATACCTGCCCTTGCACCATTCTTACTCCTGGCTCCATCAAAGTTCAAGGTCCAAATCTCAAAGTTTTTATTTGAATCCTCCTTTTCAGATGTCTCTTGGCTCATTATATTTGGTATTTCTTGGCCCTCCTCAAAGATTACATAAGTCCCCAAACCAGTAGAATCGTAATTACCATAAGGGTCACTCTGCATCATGGACATTAGTTGGTTGTTCTCTTCTTCATTCTGATCATATTCAGTCCATTCTCCCATTTCTTCAACAAAAGCTCTCTCCTCCCTATTCATCATACCATGAGATGCTTCAATTCTTAGAGCTGGTGCTTCAGTGATATGATCTTTAGATAATGGTTCGGACAACACTTTCATCTTTGTTCCATATTTAGTTCTTAAGATCAAATGTGACCAATCAAGTGACATGTACCCTCCTATTTTAGCTATGAAATCTCTAGATAGACATAGACCAAAGACAGGGGGAATATCAATAATCACCACATCTTGCAAGACAGTTATATTTGGGCAAGTATACAGTTGTAATGGGAGTTGTTTGTGTTAGATCTAGGGCACACAATTGAGAGGGGGGTGAATCAGTTGTGCAAAAACTTGTTTCTATTTTGAACACTTGATTCTTCTTTGTTAGTTAATAGCACATCAGTTAATCATTCATGAAAGCTTAATGCATAAACACAAGAGCAAATAATCATCAACATATTGGACACCAAGATTTTGATGTGGAAAACCTGGTTAAGGGAAAAACCACGGGGTGATTAACCCAAGGATTATTCTCTGTTAGAAGAATAAGAAAAATGAATGGCACATGCCAATTAGGGCTCACTGCCCGAGCACACTGCTCACAAAGAGGCACACTGCCTACAAGAGACACACTGTCTACAAAGTGATAAGAATCACAAACTTGAACTGCAGATTGACATCTTTACCATGTCTGGATCAGTTCCATTTAAGCCCGAGATACTTCTGCTCTGCCCTTTGCTCTTTCGCTATACCACTCTCATCCGCTGCTCAACACACTTTAAAATGAACTCACAAACCTTTATTTATACAAGACATCGACTTAGGAACAATCATCTAAGTCGGCAATCAACCATAAGGACATTCGCAAGATGATTAATACATTCGGTCGGCCACCACAAGAACATTCGCTAGATGAACAACTCATCCGGTCGGCTAGTCTAAACAAGAACTTCATCCGGAAGAATATCTTCAATTCCGGGCTCTACCACCAATGCGGACCGACAACATAACCTCAACATGATCCAAGAACCTTCACAAGCCTGCCTGAATGACTAGGTACATCCGCACTTCCTCTACTCACTGGAATCTCTTCTCTTCCTCATCTGAAACTTCAAGAACACAGTCTATTGCCACTGTCATACTGCTAGAAGTGCTTTCGGACCTCCAAACCACATACCAATTGAGATGACACATTACAAGGACCTCCCAAACACTCTGTCCAATCCGCAGAATAGGACAATGCACTTCCGGATCTCACCGGACCTTTTTGTAACACTCTGTCACTCCGGAGCATCTCCCGGAAGCGGTTCTACTTGATCGATCACAACTTCTTCACATCTTCATGCGAACCTCTGAAATATTAACTGGATCATCTCAAGACTCATATCTACAAACCCTTTAATCCGCATCCTCTGATTCTCAACCTATTGAGTACATTTGCCTTCTTCTTATCACCGTTCTTCACTGTTCCTGATTGAGACTACTTTTCTCAATATCCTCAACACACAGCTCATCCAAACCTTCTTACCAATGCAATATGAGTATGTTGACATCAATGACAACACTGGTTAACCTCATACTTGCAACAATCTCCCCCTTTGTCATTGATGGCAACATATGATGTGAAAAACCATCAAGACAAGAACTTCTCTTTTCTGTCACAGCTCCCCCTATCAGCAACAACTCTTCACATGTCTTCTCTTCCTTTACTGCTCCCCCTTTGATCATCAACCACTTGTTTTTCACATGTCTTCTCTCCCCCTTTGACATCAATGGCAAAGGGCTCATACTTGCACTTGTAACATATCATAATCATACCAGCTGCTCCCCCATAGTAGCAGCTCCCCATCATCAATCTGGATCACAAGATATGACTGTGATATCCACCGAACTGATGCACATCAGTGCATTCTAGTTCATCACCGGATGGGCCATGACCCCTAACTTCTCCCGGAGATACTCAAAAGAGTCCTTGGGGAGAGGTTTAGTAAAAATATCTGCAATCTGATCCTTCGAGGGTACATACTCCAATCTGACTTCATCCTTGTTCACTTGTTCTCTCAGAAAGTAAAACTTGATAGATATGTGCTTGGTCTTAGAATGCAACACCGGATTCTTAGAAATGTTTATTGCACTTGAATTATCATAGAAAATTGTGATAGGCTCCTCATATTCTACTTTCATGTCTCTTAACATCTGCTTCATCCATAAAATTTGAGTGCAACTACTTGCTGTTGCAATATATTCTGCTTCAATTGTAGATAGAGATATTGCCTCTTGTTTCTTGCTTAGCCAAGAAACCAATCTCTTTCCCAAAAAGAATGCTCCACCACTGGTGCTCTTCCGGTCATCCACATCTCCTGCCCAATCTGCATCTGTATATGCATGAAGAGAGAAATCTGGATCTCTAGGGTACCATAGACCATACTCAATTGTTCCTTTCAAGTACCTAAAAATTCTTTTGATTGCCATAACATGAGATTCTTTAGGATCAGCCTGGAATCTTGCCACAAGACCAACAACCTGCATTATATCTGGTCTAGTCTGAGTGAGATACAACAATCCACCAATCATTGATCTATACTTTGTCTGATCTGCCTTTGGAGAGTCATCATCTTTGCTCAACTTACATCCGGTTGCCATAGGAGTGTTCATTGGCTTTGAATCTTCCATACCGAATTTCCTCAACAATTCTTTCACATATTTGGTCTGAGAAATGAAGATCCCTTTCTTTGTTTGAGTAATTTGCAGACCCAAGAAGAAATTTATTTCACCAAGCATAAACATTTCAAACTCACTTTTCATCTGATTTGCAAAAGTTTTGCACATACTATCTCTTCCTCCAAAAATGATATCATCCACAAACACTTCAACAATCAAAATGTTTTCATGATCAATTTTGAAATATAAGTTACTATCAGCAGTACCTTTGTTGAATCCAATCTGCACAAGATGCTTATCCAACCTTTCATACCATGCTCTTGGGGCTTGCTTCAATCCATACAATGCTTTCTTCAACTTGCAGACCATATCATCATTATCAGACAATTGAAATCCATCCGGTTGTTCAATGTATACTTCTTCTTCCAAATCACCATTTAGGAAGGCAGACTTGACATCCATCTGATATACCTTGAAGTCTTTGTAGGCAGCATATGCAAGAAATAATCTGACTGCTTCAATTCATGTTACCGGAGCAAAGGTTTCTTCAAAATCAATTCCTTCTATTTGAGAGTAGCCTTTGCAGACCAATCTAGCTTTCTTTCTAATAACTTCACCAACCTCATTTAGTTTGTTCCGGAAGACCCATTTAGTTCCAATCACATTCTTGTTTCTAGGTCTGGGAACAAGATCCCAAGTGTGATTTTTCTCAATTTGCATCAACTCTTCTTCCATTGCTTTTGTCCAATTTTCATCATTGCATGCTTCATTTATTGTCTTAGGTTCAATCTTTGAAATTAAACAACATTCATCTGAATTTTGAGCAATTTTCCTTCTTGTTTGTACCCCTTTGCTTTTGTCACCTATGATCTGATCTTCAGAGCGATTTAAAGTTACATACCTTGGAACTTTGGGAGTCTCTTGCACTGTTGTTTCTTGATCAGGTTTATTCAGACAAACCTCTTCTTCCTGATTTACCAGATCAGTCTGAATCTGACTTTCAGGAAGGGATTGAGTTCCTTGAACGAGAGCACCATCCTGATCATCTTCATCATATTCATAAAACCTTGAGGGCTTCTCAATTCCTTCATCAACCTTCACATTTGTACTTTCTATCACCTTTTTCAGTCTCTTATTGTAACACTGGTATGCTTTGCTTTGAGTGGAGTAACCCAAGAAAATTCCTTCATCACTTCTAGCATCAAACTTTCTTAGATCTTCATCTCTTTTGATGTAACACTTGCTACCAAATACTCTGAAATATCTCATAGTAGGAGTTATACCAAACCAAAGTTCATAAGGAGTCTTACCAGTATTGTTTCTGATTTGAACTCGGTTAAGAGTGTAGACTGCAGTGCTAACAGCTTCTCTCCAAAACATCTAAGGAACATTTGCTTCCATCATCATTGTCCTGGAAGCTTCTTGGATGGTCCGATTCTTTCTCTCAACTACTCCATTCTGTTGTGGAGTCCTAGGAGCAGACAACTGTCTCTTTATGCCATGCTTCTCACAAAAGTCTATGAATTCACCAGATGTGAATTCACCACCTCTATTAGACCTTAGACACTTTAGTTTCAATCCGGTTTGATTCTCTACCATAGCTTTGAATATTTTGAACTTCTTAAGGGCTTCTAATTTCTCTTTTAGGAAGGTAACCACATCATCTGGGAATGGTCATCAATTAGCAACATGAAATATCTATCACCTTGCATACTCTTGATTCTTGTCGGACCACAGAGATCAGTATGTACTAATTCCAACAATCCGGTAGTAGACTGATCCTTGCTTTTGAAAGAGACTCTGCTCTGTTTACCTAGCTAACATTCTTTGCATAAACTATTTGTAGGTTTCACCAATTTAGGAAGATCTCTTACAGCCTGAGTATTGCTTATCATGATGATGTTATCAAAATTCACATGGCACATCCTTCTATGCCATAACCAACTCTGATTAACTTGAACAAACAAACAACTTTTATTAGAACCAACTAGATGGAAGATATTACCTTTTGTTTGAGTACCGGATGCAATTTCAGTTCCGGAGCTTGTACAGATTCTGCATTTTCCATTCTTGAACTGGAGATCATAGCCTTTGTCCACTAACTGACCAACACTGAGAAGATTGTGCTTCAATCCTTCAACACATAGTACATTACCTGTTTTGCTCTTTCCATCAAAAGAAATAGGTCCCCTACCTCTGATTCTGCCAGCAGAATTGTCACCAAACTTTACCATTCCTCCTTCATACCTTTCCAAATCTAAGAACTTGTTCTTGTTACCAGTCATATGGTGAGAGCATCCACAATCAATAACCCAATCATCCTTTTCTTCAACTTGGGCAGCCAAAGCTCTTTCTACAACCTTATGATTGATAGATTCAGAGGGTATTGACTCTTCTTCCTTGATGGCAATAAACACCCATTCATTTCTGGATTTGCTTCCTATTTCTAATTCATCATCTGTTACTCCTTCATTGTCATCTTCTTCATGAACATAATAGCAGTTCTTTTGAAACCTTTGTCTGTTAGTATTAGACCTTGCAGATCTTTCTAGACATCTTGAAGCAAAATGACCAATCTTATTGCAGTTGAAGCACTTAAAAGGTAGTTTTCCTTCATATTTACTGGACCCTCTTGGCAGTCTCTTTGCAATGAGGGCTTCAAGTTGAGTTGTTTCTGCTTCTTCCTCTTCCATGTCTTTCCTTGCTTGATCATACCATGACAGCTTCCTTGAAGAGTTCTCTCCCGGATCAAATCTCTGTTTGCCTTTCACATAGGCACTAGCTTTGAATGCAGATTCAGTCTTGGGGGATCATCTCCACACTCAGTCATTTCAAATGCAGCCAGTTTGCCAGCCAGTTGCTCTCTTGTGATAGTTGTATGGGCTCTGAATTCATCAATGGCAGCAACCTTGATTTTGTAGGTAGCAGGAAGGGATCTGAGAATTTTGTAAATAATTTCATTTTCATCTAGAACTCCACCAGCATTCCTGATTCCACACACTAGCTCATTCACTCTTGGCATAAAGGTAGTGATATTTTCATCATCTCTCATCTTCAATCTTTCAAATTTTCCTTTCAGACTTTGCAACCTTGAACTCTTGACAAACTCATCTCCTTCATACAGAAGTTCCAGTTTAGTCCAAATCTCATATGCAGTTGGTAGGTCAATAACATTTGAGAGATCTGAGTCATTCAATGCGCTTAGAAGAGCTTCCTTGGTCCACAAATTATTTTCAGCATCTGTGATTTCATTCAGAGTTGTCGGACCACCCTATGGAGGTACATATGGTTTTGAGACCATGGCCAAGTATGCTTTTCCCATACACTCCAAGTGACATTTCATGCGACCTTTCCAAAGAGTGAAGTTGGTTCCATCAAACTTTGGACTATCCTTCTTATATGATGACATCCTGGATCTCCTTAAGCGATTAAGGTCCTTTTAGAGGAACTTGGCTCTAATACCAATTGTTAGATCTAGGGCACACAACTGAGAGGGGGGGTGAATCAGTTGTGCAAAAACTTGCTTCTATTTTGAACACTTGATTCTTCTTTGTTAGTTAATAGCACATTAGTTAAGCATTCATGAAAACATAATGCATAAACACAAGAGCAAATAATCATCAACACATTGGACACCAAGATTTTGATGTGGAAAACCCAGTTAAGGGAAAAACCACGGGGTGATTAACCCAAGGATTATTCTCTGTTAGAAGAATAAGAAAAATGAATGGCACATGCCAATTAGGGCTCACTGCCCAAGCACACTGCTCACAAAGAGGCACACTGCCTACAAGAGACACACTGTCTACAAAGTGATAAGAATCACAAACTTGAACTAGAGATTGACACCTTTACCATTTTTGGATCAGTTCCATTTAAGCCCAAGATACTTCTGCTCTGCCTTTCGCTCTTTCGCTATACCACTCTCATCCACTGCTCAACACACTTTGAAATGAACTCACAAACCTTTATTTATACAAGACATCGACTTAGGAACAATCATCTAAGTCGGTAATCAACCATAAGGACATTCGCAAGATGATTAATACATCTGGTCGGCCACCACAAGAACATTCTCTAGATGAACAACTCATCCGGTCGGCTAGTCTGAACAAGAACTTCATCCGGAAGAATATCTTCAATTCTAGGCTCTACCACTAATGCGGACCGATAACATAACCTCAACATGATCCAAGAACCTTCACAAGCCTGCCTGAATGACCAGGTACATCCGCACTTCCTCTACTCACTGGAATCTCTTCTCTTCCTCATCTGGAACTTCAAGAACACAGTCTATCGCCACTGTCATACTGCCAGAGGTGCTTCCAGACCTCCAAACCACATACCAATCGAGATGACACATTACAAGGACCTCCCAAACACTCTGTCCAATCCGCAGAATAGGACAATGCACTTCCGGATCTCACCGGACCTTTTGTAACACTCTATCACTCTGGAGCATCTCCCAGAACCGGTTCTACTTGATCGATCACAACTTCTTCACATCTTCATGCGGACCTCTGAAATCTTAACTGGATCATCTCAAGACTCATATCTACAAACCCTTTAATCCGCATCCTCTGATTCTCAACCTATTGAGTACATTTGCCTTCTTCTTATCACTGTTCTTCACTATTCCTGATTGAGACTACTTTTCTCAATATCCTCAACACACAGCTCATCCAAACCTTCTTACCAATGCAATATGAGTATGTTGACATCAATGACAACACTGGTTAACCTCATACTTGCAATAGTTTGATCATCCCTATTGTTTGGACAAACTTTCCATCTAATTGCATGACCCCTTTAGCTAGTAGCTCGTATTCTATCTTTAAAGCATCAGCTATTTGCTTCGGCATGACTGTAGTACTAGCCCTCGAATCTATCATTGAGTTATACAACAGTTTCTTACCCACTATTAAGGTTAGGTAAAATGGATTCGACTTAGACTTGCTTACCTTTGGCACAACATTTAACATAGCAGCTATCTGCAAGGGTGGGGTGTCTTTATTTTGAGTCCTCCCTTTATTGATACCTCCTTTTGTATTAACAACTTTGGGATATGCTCGAGTCTGTAATGCTTCTTGCAATAGCATCTTTTGCTCAGGAATAGCTAGCATATCCCATATCAACACATGTGCAGGGGTTTTCTTCAGCTGTTCCAACATTCATGGGTCCCAATGTTTATGTCTTAGGATAGTAAGATACCTTGCTCTTTCTATCACCAGGTTAGAGCTTGCTTGATTTTGAGTTGACGAAGGTATTTCTTGCCTCAAAGTGGGGTTATAATGAGTTTGGAATGAAGGGACTCCAGCCGCTTCATTATTTATGGCTTCAGGTTGTTCAACCATCCTTCTTTTTGATCTAGTGAAATAATCAAACTGTACCAAGGGCTTCTTGGAGGTAGATCCTTCATTTACAAATATTGAGTCCTCTTCTTCAATCCATGAGAATAAAGCATGTTCTGGGGCAATCTCACCTTCTTGTTCAATGGACATTCCTTGCATTTGAGCCACCATTACTGCATTTTGAACACCAGGCGACTGATATAGAGGAGCATTAGACACAATAGCTTGACTTTCCATCCTTCTTTGCTCTGCTATCTTTTGTTGTAAGTTACCCCTAGGACAATCTATGGGCATATAGGCATTATTGCAAGGGAAACACCAGGCATTGGTATCTTCTGCTAGGTTGTTTTTTCTAGGGACCATTTCTTTGCCTGGGTTAGATGGGACAGCTTGTAATGGTGTGGGAACTGTAACCAACCGGTTTGAAGTTTGAGGATTATTTGGTCTTTGAGCCCCTTGGTATTGGTTTGGCTGGTACAGAGGTCTATTACTTTGGAATGCCTGATAAGGAGGTTTTGAATAAGAAGTTTGTTGCCTTTTGAGATTAATAATCTCATTTGAAAAGGTCCTAAGAATATTCTTGACATCATCCATTTCAGAGGGAGGGGAAGAAGGTGTAGATATAGTGGGTTGTTGAGGTGTTGGGTAGGTATACATAGACACCAGAACTGATGGAGTATTAGTGGTTTCTTGTGGCAAGGGTATAGAAATTTCTGGAAACATAGGCATGGGAGGCCTTAGAGGTAGTTTCCTAGCATCTATTAAGCTATTTTCAGCCCTTACAGCTAATTCACATGCTTCTGGTAGTGTATGTCCTCCTAAGGACTGAATCATCACGAAGATATCAGAATTGAAATCCTTGAGATAAAACATAATTGCCATACCTGGTGATGGTCTAGCTGCGGCAGGGATTCTATCCCAAGTCTTTTGAAACCTAGTGTTGAAATTGGTTATGGCTTCTTGAGGTGCTCTCTTTATGGTGATCAGTTGCTGTAGTAGAGAGGATCTATCACCCTTTTCACTGAATCTTACAAAGAAAGCATCTACAAGATGATCCCAAGTAGATATTGAACTTGAGGGCAATGACCTATACCAATCCAGGGCCTTCCCCTTGAAAAAAACAACCAATAATATGATAACAACATTTTGTTCTATGATGACGTGCACAACACACACATCTGACACATCTTGGAGGTGTTCCCCTAGAGTCTTGAAGTCTTCTCCTGAAAACTTAGGTAATGCTTTTAAAGCATTGGCAGGAATTGGATCCCAAGTATCCAGTGGCGTTGGGAGAATAAGAGGGTCATTGTTGTTCCAATCTGTAAAGCTCCGTGGTGGGGCAGGTACTGCCATAGCTATTCCTGGTAGTATGAGTGATTGATTTACTCTTCTTCTCAGAGTGGCTGCTAAAGGTGGCAACAAAATTCTTAGATTAGCAGCTGATCGAGCTCTGGTGGTTGGTCTGCAGCTTTGACTCCTTTGTGTTCTCTGGTTCATATGATCTTGATCAAAAAACAAGAAAGGTCCCACTGGGCGTGCCAAAAACTGTTGATGTATAAAATTGCACAGGTTTTAGCACCAACATGGGAAACTCTGAAAATGTGGGATTGCTTCTCAGAATAACCTCCAAATTTTATGGAAGTTGGCTCTTCATTTTTCAATGGGGTTTTGGGAAAGGGAAGAAGAAACAAGATGATAGATACAATGAAATAAAACTCCTAAGGTGATGCGCTAGACTTATATACATTTCAACAACTAGCACAGTGATTAAATCCTTATGATTCAGCTACGTCAAAGAGCAAATGAAGCATGATCAACATACAAAGATTATAGATAGATTTTAAAACAAAAGGTTAAACTTAGAAGATTTATACAAAGACACAGAAAATATCATCGACAACACATAATAGAGCTTCTTTCATTAATAGGTTTAGCAAAATACATGAGGCACATGAACATGCACAAATCTATATGCTTCTTCTTTGAAACAATTGTGAAGGCAAAAAATGATATAATCCAGTCACAGTAATATCTCTCTATATTTTCTATTCTTTATATGCATATGTGTATATCAATTACAAAATTTCCCCCTAATTTATAGAGGCGAGGTGGGGCTCAAAGAACACTCCCAGATGTTAATAATCCATAACTGTTTGCAACTGAACTAGAACTAAACTGAAACTGAACGCGCACAAGATCTGTTTGAATCTGCAACCATATCATCCTTGTGCGCCCATTAGCTGAATGGTACTAGAAATGCGGCTCTATAACTACCAGTTCCGTTAAGACAAGTGGCTTCCTCCGCAAGCTTCTAACGGCTCCAAAAAATGTCACATGGCTCACCACGCTCATCAAGCTTAGTTTCCCTTTGATATAAAGAGAACACATGACACTATGACACTTGGCACTCTCCAACTCTTTTTCCTACTAAAATTTGGCAACACCTGAGAGCCTCAAAAATGGGACAGATGGCAGATTGGCCCACTTTTAAAAGTTTCTTTAGCTTCTCAACCTTCAATCACCCACAGTAATGACACTTGGCAAACTCCGCTGCACTTAGAAACTTTAGACATAATACCTTGGGGCCCACCATACTATACCTCGACACTTCAAAGCTTATTTAAAGAAAGAGACACGTAGCCGGCTCTGCACATTGCAACAAAAGACATGTGGCACTCATGCGCTCCTTCTTGATGCCTCTCTAAAAAAATTCTCCTCTAATCCTCACGGAGGCAACATGTGGCACACTTTGGTAATAGATAGAAACTGCATAAAAAAGAAACACAACCGAAGATACATGGCGGAGTTCTGTGGCACCTGGGAGATGTGAACTAAGAAGAAGACACATGGCACTATCTGTTACTCCCGGTCATTATTCTTATTGCTTCTAATCTCCTTACCACATGGCAACTTCGCGCATCTTTTAGGAGCATCTTTTCTTTCGGGTTCTTAAAACCCCACCATGCTAACACTTGGCACTTTCTGCGCACAGGCAAGATAATAACACAAACTGGAAATGAAACTAATAGCCACGACCAAGTAATATCAAAATGTAGAGTTTTAACTCGACATGTTGAAGAATCTTCATCTATGTGAGATCTACACCTCTGAGGTGATATCTATTTGTGTTTGAATCATTTATCAACTTGTTTTTGCCTCTATCCTGTAGAGATACACACACTCTTTATCTGACAACAGTGTTCAGAAGACTTGAATATCCTTCTGGGGCTTGATTAAGGCAAGCCTCTAAACACCACAACCCCCAACCACACTCCTTGTGATTGCAAGTTACAGGTATTAGATTTTGCAGAGTGGCGTTGTAGAGGAAGGTTGCAGAAGATAAGGATTCTGGATCCAGCGGAAAGAAGCAGTTCGGAGCACTTTCAGGACATGGGCGCCTAGGGCAATGTCCTCTAAGGTTGCAGACAAAGGAATCTCTGTGACAATGACAATCTACATCTAAAGAATCTTTGACATCCCGAAGATCAATCTACCTTGGACTAGGGGGCCTAGGGCAGTGCCCTCCGCATCTCCCATGATAGAAACTGACGGAACAATTATTATTAGTGCTGAAAGGACCCCCGTATTCCCTGAAGAAAATTGTACCTTGGACTTGGGTGCCTAGGGCATTGTCCCCAAACATTTTGTATCATGAACTTCAAAAAATGGTTAGTAATTAATCTTTGTCTACTATCTTAGTCTGCGAGCATTTGTCGTAATTCATCAGTTTACTTACTATTTTGCATAATTAGGGTTTTAAGGGTATTTGAGCATTAAATTAACACATTAATTGACAATCTCTAAATTTTCACATCATTCCAAGTGACACACCCATCTGCAGGAGGATCCTCTTGCAAAAGTTGTGATTCAACTCGGTGAGATATCCTTGAATATTTGTAGTGAAAGGAGGATTTAACCCTTTTATCATTTTCCCCCTTTTCCTATAAAACATTTTGGTGAACCCGTGTTTATTTAAATTTTTCACCTTGCTGAGTGTTGTACTCTAGATTTACATTTATTCATTTTATTGCATTTGAAAATTTACAAAAAAAAATGAAAATTTTGAAAAAATTGGCATTTTAGGCTTGCATTTTGACATAATTTGAATTAATTTTTATTTAATTTCTAATTTTTGCATTAGATCTTATATAAATTTTAGAAATTCATCAAACTATAATCTTTTGCATTGCATTTTTCATATTAAAATTGCTAGGGTTTGCTTGAAATTTTGAATATTTCCTATAACCTAGTAATTTCAAAAACTAGGGTTTGTAGTTGAAATCTTGTTTTAGATTTTACTACTCATCTTAGGCACCCATTCAAATCTAATTTTGTATGTAGTGTTGCATTTTACTGTGTTTTTGCATTTATATCTCAAAAAATTGTATTTACACATACTCAATTTCAACAAAAACTAGCATTTTTCATGGATTTTTCATAAAAATTGCACTTGCATTGAGCATTGTAGGGTTTTAAAATTATTTTCAGAACTGAGATGAGTTTTTTTGCATCATAAATCTAATTAGAATTTGTTTACCTATCATTTTGCACATATTCATGCCTTAATTTCACAATTAGGCTTTAAAAATCTTGCATTTTCACTAGATTTTGACTTATCATTCATATAGAATTGCATTATAAGTGTGTTGTGAAGAATATTTCTATATTAGTGGACTGATACTAAGGTTATAATTCACCGCCACTCTCCAATTTCCTTACAAAACCTCCTCTTTTATGCATTTGCATTGAAATAAGGTGAAAAAAGTGAACATTTTAGGTGCATAAACAAGCATAATTGGTGTTGTTTCATTGCATTCAATCTAAATATAGCAAATCATCAATTGAGCCTTGTTGTGTTGCACTATTTTCCTCCTATCCATTGTGTTTGTTGTGAACTTGGTGTGTCCTTTTAGCCCTTTTCCTCAAACAAGTGTTTAAGAGTGAAATAATCACACATCTAGGGTACCTTAATCATCATAAAACTTTGCATGAATTGTCTCACTAGGTTTCATTAGACATTAATGTTACAAAACATCTCAAGATGGTATCTTTAGGGAAATCTTTGCATGAATATATTTTTGATTTTGAAAATTTCTCTGATTTCACTAATGAGAACCCTCATGTTTTGGAACACATAGCATGCATACATGATATTGATGTTTCTAAATGTTCTACACATGAGCTTAAATTACTTTGTTATATACATGATTTTGATAGCTTCACATTACTCATAGGATCATATCCTTTGATATTAGAAGATTGAACCAAATTTATCTCTAAGAACTCTCATGGTAAAGACAAATGTAAAAATTCCTCTTCCGTTAATGCATTATAGTTAATAGCTAAAGAATATGATGATGTCGATGATCCCACAAGTTATCCTACTTCTCCTATAGTTGAATGTCCAAGAACCTTAGATGAGAAGACTATGGATAGATTTATTAATGATACAACACCTAACCTTCCTAACAACACCTTACCTTTCTTTCATTCCCATGCTCTCCCTGGCCAAGATGTAGCATTAGTGGATGAGAAAAGGTCTCTCACATTAAGTCCTTTAGGGATAGATGTTAGGTATAATAGAGAGGGAAACAATGTTAATTCAATATTTACTAATAGACTTTGTAGCAATGTTCCTAAGATGATTGTGTGAGGGGCACCTAGTGCACCTTCTTGCATAAAACCAGTGATTACAGTTCAAGGAGATCGAAAACCACCTAGACCACCCAATTACATTCTAAACTATGCAAGACAAATTACTCAAAGAAATCAAGGTGTTCAAAATGTGCCGAAACATCTGATGATTGCTCACACATACAACACCTGTAATAACGAGCAAAGTAAGCAAGCACTACATGTGTCTGTCTCCCTTCCAACTTCTCAACCAATGCTTCCTCCACCACCTCGTCTTACTCATAAAAGTAGTCAAGAATATGATCTTGTCGAGCAGCTTTGCGCTACTCCGGCTAAGATCTCTCTTTGGGATTTAATACAAACATCACCTACATACCATGGAATGCTCCAAGAATCTTTACAAAAGGTGATTGTACCACCTACTGTTAAGCCAAATGATGTAGCAACTTTGTTAGAATGTATGCATGTGACAAAAACGGACATTCTGTTTCAACCACATGAATTATCATCAATTGAAGTTCAAAACCAATATGATCCACTTGTAATATTTGCCATGATAATACAAAGTTGGTAAAGTGAGTTATGATTGATAATGGGTCGACTCTTAATGTTTGTGGCATAGACTTACTACACAAAATCAAGATGGACACATATTTAATCAAATCAGATATAATTAGCATTCGTGGCTTTAATAATGTTGGTAGAAAATCTGTGGGTACCATAACTTTACCTATAAAAGTTGGACCCGTGACATTATCTACCCTTTTTCATGTCATGCTTGGTTCACTTTCATATAATATGATTCTTCGTAGACCATAGATTCATGCCATGGGGGAAGTTCCATCTACCCTTCATTGATAACTAAAGTTCATTTATCAAAACAAGCTCCACACCATAAAAGTCGATCCTGAGTCAAATAATTGTTTGCATATTGAAAAGCGAAAACAAGCTAACAATCATACGAGTCTAAATAACCTGAGAGTTGATTCATCAACACCTCTTGCCACATATAATGTTGTGCAAGACTCTAAAACATCGAATGCACTTTTTGGTGACGATTGGGGTTCATTAGATTTTACCCCTTCCTTCAATGGGGAATATAAACTTAATAACCCTGACACATCAAAAGTCACATCAATCTCATCCAAGCAATCTTTAGAAACACCTGAAAAACCTAAAGTCTCCTTGGTAGAAAATAAAGACAATACTTTTACTTATACTACAAATTATGAGACCTATGAGGCTTCACCGTCTTCTAAAGAAATGGACTCTCTCTATGGTCGTGGATTTCAAATATTGTACAAAATCATGACTATGCAAATAATGGATGTGGTGTAAATCAACAAGGAATTAGAGTACCTTTACAAGTTGTTGGAATTAACTACATAGCCGGTATTGGATACCATTCTTTGAAACCCACTAAAGCATCTCATTATCCTAAACTTAATGTTAATACAATATCAACAAGACCAAAACAACATGCGAGATATCCTGGGCTGATAGACAAGAATTGTCCGCCAGGAGCTATCCCTATGAATCAGGTAAAAATTTCTCCCTCTTTAAGCCACACTCATTGTAGCAAATACTATAGTTGCTCTCAAAGGTGGCCTCTTCCTAGATATGTATGTTCTTAACATTGGATTGTAGCAGGTAAGTATTTCTAACCCTTTCTCTCTCGTGTTGTGTTCCCCCATGATGTGTTATATGTTGTTTAGGCCTCCTTGGATGACCCTTGATACTCTTGTAAGGTCAAGGATACCGGGAGACCACCTCTATTGTGACCCTTCTTCTATTTGTATCATCATTCTTCTATCTTGCCTCTCTTCTATTTTCATTGTTGTGTGTTGTGTCTTAGGCACATAGCGTTGCGGTTGGTGACCTGGGGGTACCTTCCTATTTGATGACCCTAAGGCACTTGTTCTCCTCTCTTGATTTATTGTTTACCTTCCTCTAGTGGTTCTATCTAGCTGGCGGATGACGAAAAACAAATAAGACTGATACGAACCACGTGTCATTTCAGTGAGTAAGCAAAAATGGACCTAGTCCATACATGACGATGGGGTTGATGTATATTATCTAATGCTTGGCTAGTAGAATCACTCCGTGTGATATTTTGATGATGTCTAATAATTGCTAACAAACCATAACAATATAGTTGCTCTGTGCACTTTGTTTATGTTGAATCTTGCCTTGGTTACACTCGGTTATGAGATTTCTGCAGTATAGCCCCACAGTTATACTTGGTTTCTGAATCCGTAGTATAGCCTTGGCTCTTTATGTGATTGTTTTCATGCATCATAGTTATCTTAGCATAATGTGTGTTTGTGGGAACACTCGACAATCATGAAGCACATGTCACCTTTGTGGGCATGGGCTTTGCGAGAGCTCTTGTTCCCTTGTGTGTTTTCTCTCTACCTTAAAGTGCTTGATATCAGTACACGATATCAACCACTTTAAGGTGGGGGCATATACAAGGTAAGTTGTCTGATGATTTTGGTACTAATAAAGCATGTTTGCATACATTGATCTATTGCGTATACCTCCTTTTCACTGTAAGGCATCTCTATGACGTGGGTGGGGTTGTATACTTTTGAGCACATACTTCCTTTTCACTACAAGGCATCTCCGTGACGCCGGTGGGGTTGTATACTTTTGAGCACATACTTCCTTTTCACTACAAGGCATCTCCGTGACACCGGTGGGGTTGCATTTTGAAAGCCCTCTGCGGAGGCGGGGATGGTGTATCTCTTGAGCTAGTGCACATCCTTTTTATTCTAAAAGTCCTCCGAGTAGGCGGGGTTGGTGTATCCTCCCTTAAGCGTGTCTTTGGCGGTTGTTATGGCATAAGCTCGACCGTTAGGTGTGCTTGAGATAGTGGGGGCTTCGCAATAAGTTCCTTCCATCACCTTGTTTGTCGTGTTTTAGATGTATAGTATGTCTTTAACATGCTATATGGCACTCGTGTTTTACATGTGTTTTCCCCCTTGTGTGGTTAACCCCCACTTGGGCTTTGTATGGCGTGTCTTCCCCTCTCATGTATGTGTAGCGATGTGCCCCACTTACACTTGAGGTTTTGTATGGCATGTTTTCCCTTTTGGGTTGTGTGTTGCATCTTTACTTTCCATGTATCTGCATCTGCATTCATTTATATATATGAAAATGATAAAGAAATAATCACTATATTCACTGTATTCATCAAGTTTTGTGTGTCTTCAATACTGTCTTCTCCGTGTTTTGTGTGATTGTAACTGTCTTCTCCATGTTTTGCGTGCCTATTACTGTCTTCACTATGTTTGGCATGTTTGCGGCGTGTTTTCTCTAATGTCTACCTGAGACTGGGGGCTAGAAATAGTTCCTCAATCTTTGTGTATGCATTAACTTCAAGTGCCTGGAGTGTTTGTTGTGTTTTGATCATACTTTAATGCATGTATGGGTCTTGAATTCATACATACATTAAAGTGGGGGCTAAATGTTATGTCAGAAAATGTCTCCCTGGACTTTTTCCCTCCTAGGTTTAGCTCCCGAGTCCCTTGTATTGCATCATACATGTTCATTTTGACTCTTAGAAGAAAATGGCCTGAAACCCATGTCGCATGGGGCTTAAGGGACATTGTTGTACTTAGTCCTGCCCTGAAATAGGACCTGTGGACACAGGCTCTTACGCCCTTGTCCTACCCTATTTCAGGGAGGTCCCAAATTTGAATATGGAGTTTGAGGGACATTGTGTGCTTTAGTCATGCCCTGAAATAGGACTTGATGACACAGGCACTCACACCCTTGTCCTGCCCTATTTTAGACGGGTTCCAAATTTGAATTTCGATTATGTGATCATTAGTTAGGTCCCATGCCGACATCTTAAGTTTGAATTACAAAATTCTTAGCGGGAATGTGTTTAGTTGCATATATAAGCATGTTTAGGGTTTCATTTGTAAACTAGAAGATGATTGTAAACTTTTGGCAAACTTATGATTTTAGAGCATTCAAGATATCTATTGTTGCAGAGCAGAGCATTGTTGTTGCATTTGTGATTGCAGATTTGGCTTCATCTTCTCATGTGTTGAAGAATCTTCATCTATGTGAGATCTACACCTCCGAAGTGATATCTATTTGTGTTTGAATCATTTATCAATTTGTTTTTGCCTCTATCCCGCAGGGATACACACTCTTTATCTGACAACGGTGTTCGGAAGACTTGAATGTCCTTCTGGGGGCTTGACTAAGTCAAGCCTCTAAACACCACAACCCCCAACCACACTCCTTGTGATTGCAAGTTACAGGTATCGGATTTTGCAGAGTGGAGTTGCAAAGGAAGGTTGCAGAAGATAAGGATTCTGGATCCAACTAAAAGAAGTAGTTCGAAGCACTTTCGGGACATGAGCACTTGGGGTAATGTCCTCTGAGGTTACAGACAAAGGAATCTCTGTGATAGTGACAATCTACATCTGAAGAAGCTCTGACATCCTAAATATTAATCTGCCTTGGACTAGGGCGCCTAGGGCAGTGTCCTTCGCATCTCCTGTGACATAAACAAATGGAACAGTGATTATTAGTGCCGGAAGGAGCCCCATATTCCCTGAAGAAATTGTACCTTGGGCTTGGGTGCCTAAGGCATTGTCCCCGAACATTACATATCATGAACTTCAAAAAATGGTCAGTAATTAATCTTTGTCTGCTATCTTAGTCTACAAGCATTTGTCGTAATTCATTGGTTTACTTATTGTTTTGCATAATTAGGGTTTTAAGGGTATTTGAGCATTAAATTAACACATTAATTGACAATCTATGAATTTCCACATCATTCCAAGTGACACACCCATTTGTAGGAGGATCCTCTCGCAAAAGTTGTGATTCAACTCGGTGGGATGTCCTTGAATGTTTGTAGTGAAAGGAGGATTTAACCCTTTTATCATTTTCCCCCTTTTCGTATAAAACTATATATATATATATACTTGTATTGAAATGCAAGTACAAAGTCTTAGCGCATATTATTTTATACTCCCCTTAATGGTATAAATTGTGTTGAATAGTATATTATTAAGTTATTTATTTGTTGCATATTTATATGTGTATGTGTGTGTATATATACTTAGTTGAAGAACTCTATTTTAAAAAAAATAGAGAATAACCTATATTATTTCCATATTATATATATACATATTATTATTATAAAACAAATTACTAAACTAGGGTTTATATTTCTTTTTAAAAATAAAGTGACAAAAATATATATAAATAAATAAATAAAATAAAATAAATATAAAAAAAAAGGTTAAATTGTTGAGGGCTAGGGTTTCCCCTATGCCCCACTGCTCGTTGCACAAGCAACGATGGATGGGGGGAAAGTCCCCACCCACAACATTGTCGTGGGTAGCGCTATGTGTGGGGGGCTTTCCCCCCACTTCTTCTACATTTTTAAAAAGTTTGTTCATTTAAAAAAAAGTTATATATTTTTTTTGTTGTCTTTGCAATTTATTAAAAAAATAGAGAATGCTATTATAAATCGGTAAAACAACTATATTTTTATATACCATAAGATTATTTTTATGTTTATATAAGGATATTGATACAAGCTAAAGGAGAGAAAAAAATAAAGGGTTAGAAAAACATATAAATAAAGTTAGAGAAAATAAACAAAAGGAAATGAGTAGAAAGCCAAAGCAACATAGAGAAACATGTTCACCTTACTCACTTGACATCCTCTCTTTTCCATGCTCTTCCAAGTTTTTAAACTGAAATGTGTGAGATTGGAGAGGGAGATGACTCCTTTTATAACCTCATTTTGTGATTAGTGGGGTTGCCCTAATGGTTTGGGAAATAATTAGGTTAAGTGTAAAGAAACTTTAGTTAGAATTTAATTAATCTCACTTGGTTAACTTTCTTCAATTATGTGTGTAGTTAATAGTGGGGTTGTGAAATAGGTTAATATATTGGTTGTTAATTGGTAACTTTAGTGGAGTAAATATTACTTAGCCATCTTGATTAGTAGGTTGATTATTTGAAAATGTATGTAAACTTTATCTCAAAAAGGGTCATTTGCATTAATTATTTTTATGTAGCCTATGTAGTTTAAATTAGTAAATTGTTTTCCTAAAGGAAGACATAGTGGTTAGATTTAATTGTGAATTTCCATAAAAAGTATATTAATGCGAAATATTGTAGTCATCAATTGTTGCATGCATTTCATTGTAAATTCCATACTAAATTGTCATGTAATTAAATTATCCTTCATTATAACTTGATGCCACTTAGATATTATCTCTTTCGTAGAATTATTACATTTAGATTTAATCATTAGCTTATTTGAGTTTAAAACATTGCTAGGATTTGGTGTTGTTTTTAAGGAAAGCCCAACCTCCACTTTCACCTAGTGAACCTAGTAGGGAATCATTCATATGGAATGTTCCCTTGTGGCGTTATGAGACATGATGCCGAATCCTAGATAGGATTGCCTTCATTTGACGCAAGGTGTGTGAGAGGAGCCTTACCATACCCAACTATCAAAATCCTCTTCCTTGCCTTGGGTGAAGTGCTCACCATGACGCTGTACGTACAATGCGGGTGAGTGGGAATTTTAATTTATCATGTGTAGCATGATAGAAGAAGTATGTGTGTAATAATTTTAACAAAAAAATTGTTGGTTTGGGTGTTCATGTCCACATGTAAAGGTGGGCATGATAGATACACACAAGGTGTGTGAGGCCTATGTTTGTGAGATGAGGGGTATGCCTAATGGCGTGGTGCGAGAGGGTAACCCACTCTCCTCCTTCACTTTGCAAGGTATAAAGTTCTTGCAAGCTTCACCCAAACAACAAATGTCCCTCAATGGAAGAGTCTTTCGATTCTCTTCCAAATTTGTATACCCCGTTGAAACACGAGGGTTGAGGTCATCCCCTTGGTGATGAAATCCAAGGTAGGCCCCCTAGAGGAAATAATCCAAGGTGTTTTTGAACTCCAAGATCGCTAAATGGCGCGAGGAGAGAGCATACACACCAAGGACCTTGGGATGAACAAAGATTGGATCAAATCAAGGTTTTTGATCCCCAAGATTGCCGAAGTGCAAGGGGAGAGCATACACCTTGAAATGATCCCAAACAAAGCAAACAAGTTCTTTTTAATCCTAAAAAGAAATGTTCCTAGATTTAGTGATGAAAAGATGAGTCCTTTGACAAGCAGGGCTGCAAAACCACAAGATTAGTAGTCTTGGAAGTGTCTTGGACAATCAAAAAATGCTACAATCACCAAAGTTAGTCTAAGAAAAGATGCTAGATAAAAAATTAGGACTGAAACAGAGACATGCACCGACAAAGGATGCATATGCGTTGACAGAGGCTACAAGGGTGTTGACAGAGGCTGCAAGGGCATTGACAGACACACAAGCACTGAAAGATATGACCTAGGTGCTAATGCAAACACATACACCAATCCCTAAGACACGGATGCTAATCCCTAGGACACATGCGCTAAAGGATGAAACATAGGTGCTAATGCATGATGCAGGCCCTAAAACCTATGGCACAGGTGCTAAAAGCTTTGACACAAATGCTAAGGCAAACACAAGTGCCAAAATGGATGTAGGATGCAGATACTGACACATAGGCACTGACATAGCACACAAAGGTGCCAAACTGGATGTAGGGGCATTAAACTCGATTGCATAGGAGCTGATATGACATTGAGATGATGGGTGAATTGCAACTTGATGAAAAACCTACAAAAAAGAGTGTTAGATCTACCAAAAGGTTGTTAGGACTTGTTAGGGATGTAACCAAACCAATTAGAGTTGTTAGATGTCAAATTTTAAGATATGAAAACATGAAAATGATGTAAAAACACAAATGCTAATTGGTAGAACATAGGCGCTAATCTGTGAGTATCCTACAAAATAAAGAGTAAGCAAACACATGCGTTACAAGATGATACATGGGCGCTAACAGAAGGGTCACAGGCATTGATCTGCAGTCGTACGCACGACTGTAACATGCATGACAACACTTGACAAGAAACTCACAAGATTGTTAGATTATAAGGGTGGGGGTTCCATTGGGCGTGCTAGAATGTATAACATAGAAAATGAGCATAAGAAACAAGTTAAAACAATAACCTATTTCACTCAAATCCTAAAGCTACCTCAGATTGAGCATAAAGGAATGCAAAACAAGAAAGGAAACTAAACAAACTTAGCTACCATGCAAACCTTGTTATGTTGATGTGCTCCTTTGATGTTGGATGTGTTAGGTTTCAAAAATGCAGGTTGCTAATCCTAAGAGGATGCCAGGCTCTATGCTTAGATTGGCAACGTTTTTGAACTAACTTAACGAAATCAACCTTTTGGGTTTGATGATTTCCTACACTTTAGGTCCTGCTACACCTAGGCGGGTGAACCTTGGAAATTTAAGTAGATTGAATGCAACTATTTTGACTAAGTAAATGGATCTACCTACAGTGGCAAATGGTGTAGACTAGATGAAATCTTGTTGAATAATTCTAATATCTAATGTATGGTTGGTATGAATTGTATAAGAAATATCAAATTGAATAAAAGGATTTTAATGGTAAATTAAAATAAGACCAGTGCCTTGTTGGGTAAACAGAGTCAAATGAAGGACTAAGACTAGTGGCTTATAGTGGGTAATAATTCTAACTGTTTGGCACAATATTTGGTTTATAACTCGTATAAACGTGCAAGGAAATTACTGACAAACTCTTCTTAATAATCCAACCAATATAATCAGATTTCTTGTTATTCACCATAAGGTAATTTAATCCTTTCTTGAAGGAACCAATCGAATGAAT
The DNA here is from genome assembly GCA_027924645.1 of Cunninghamia lanceolata. Classification (NCBI taxonomy): domain Eukaryota; kingdom Viridiplantae; phylum Streptophyta; class Pinopsida; order Cupressales; family Cupressaceae; genus Cunninghamia; species Cunninghamia lanceolata. Next base: position 1,199,756 of record BSBN01000765.1, on the reverse strand, counting down.
TATGTAAGAATAACAGATAATATTAACTTGGAGACAGAATAGCAATCCTAATTATATGGTTCTTCTTAGTAATCCAAACTAACACTTCCAGGTTATTTTGTTTGATCAGAAGGATTTTAATTCCTCTAATGGAAACCAATTTATTCAATCACATAGATACAACAAATGTGCATTGACAAATTAACTATATACTTGATATATTAATTTGAATAACAAGGAAATACTGAACTGGAGACAACCACACAATTGAATAATCTTAACAAACAATTGATGCCAAAATAGAACCACTGAATCAGAGAACTTCAATTTACTTCTTCAATAATAAACTTGCAACATGGTCTTTGAGAAACATTATAAATTATAAGTATATATTCTACTGCTAATTATTCTCTGTGTTTCATTTGATTTCATCTTTATATATACGTTGTGCATTTGTTAGTGTTGTGACCCTTCGGACAACCACTCGATGCAACTCTTCACTTAATTAATTATCTTCAACAGATTAAAACATCTTAATTTTAACCTTCTTTGTCTTCGAAATGTTCTGTAATCTCTATTTGAGGATAACAGTATTTTGAATTTGCACCGGATGCATTTGTATATGTCTTTTTCACCTTTTCAGTAGATACACCACCAGGTTGGATTTTAAGAACATGGGACAATTGCCCTTTAATATCGGATTCATTTTCGGCTAACTATGGGGCTTGTATATGCAAGTTTTATCATTCTATATCTCATATACATATGCACATGTGGTTGGCCTCTATATTGTGTTGAAATTTCCTTCCTTTCAATCTTTGTATATACATTCAGGACATACATACAAGACGCGGACTCCATCGGGTCTATAAAACAAATTGGAATTAATTACATATCCAGTCATGTATACTCTTGCCTGCGTCTATTCTTGTATATCGGCTTTGTATATCGAAGATATACATTGTTATTATATAAGCCCAATGTGAAAGCGATGGGACCCACCTTATTCCTCACTCATATTCCATGTTACAACACTACTTGTATCCAACCTTCATATACAATGCCCGATACATACAAACTCAATTGTATCTCCTTTCTGGACTTCTTGCTTTTATGAACCATAGTTCATTCATTTTCGGCTCTGCCATGTATATAAAGTGAAATGCATCTTTCGATATACATTAAAGTATGATGCATCCTTTATATTAAACTTTAACTTCCTTTGAGTTCCACGTTGTATGTATAGCGCAATGTATGTATCTGAAACATACAACAATAAAACCGTATTTCATATCCCTTTCGGTTCCGTGATGTATATTACCGTGGTATATCCTCTTGTATGTTTCCCTTTGCCAAACATACAAACACTTAATACATCATACTGACTTAACCGATTATTCATCTAAGATTTGAACTCTGTCGAGTCTGACTTGTATGTAAAGTGAAAGCGTTACAAATGCATACAAGTATAATGATGTAATAAACCCGATAACTCTTTACTTATTCATACAATGACACCACATACAAACACCTTTGTATCACCTCTTCAGACTTATCGGCATGACTTCCTTCATCGTTATAAGAATAATGTTCTTCCCCGATCTCTCAAGTGTCACCGATACAGTTATCGATGAGAGTCTCGCCGATGAATGTTACTATCATTGTCATCGGGGTAATCTATGTCATCGGGACAACATATTTATGTTTACCCGATCGTAATCGTCTCCCCGATAGCCTTTTATATCTTGGATTGGAAAGACTTTCATCGTCGTGAGAATTGCTTCGGCTAGACTTGTAAACCTTGTTCTGATTCATTTGATTTTGCCAATGGTTATACATATCGGCGTGACCTATACCGAAAAACACCTTTTGTTATTCGCTGAGACATCAGAGTATTGGAGACATATTAATCTTTTGTTTTGATGTTCATCTCCTGTCGATGACCACTATTTCCTTTGATTCCATGAGATGCTTGGTGAGAGTTTTGTTGAAATACTCCATCGGTATGATCTATGCCGTCGGGAGGGTTTGTAAAATACTACCTGATAGTGTTTCCTTATGCCGATCGGTGTGACCATACATTTTTCTCCCCGATGAAAAGTCATCGGTGCCACTTTCTCCCTCGGTGATTCTTGAAATCTTCTCGCTGATGGTTATTCTTATGCTGATAGCTCTTTCCACAAGTTCCTCATAGAACATGGATCAGTATGACAAAAGGGGATGTCTTGCCGAAATTAGGGGATTTGAATCCACTTATTAGTATGATTTTGGGCATAATTTTTTATGATTTGGTTGGATGTGGATGAGTAAGAATACAAGAATTGTTTTAAATTCTCCTGTCCCAATAGTGGCTCTGTCTGGGATGTATACTCCTTGTGAGTATAACAAGAATTCAGATCTCTTGGGGAAGTAGACCATATGCTTCATTTATTTGAGATTGTGGTTTCATAGGATTGTATGAGAATGGGGGGTGATAATGATGGGGAACGGGAATGATCCTATACTATTATACATGGAAAAGATTTTTTCTTTCTTTTTTTTTAAGAGATTGATAGGACTGTCCATGTACTGGCAGATCCTAATCTCTTTTGATTTCCCTAGACTACTGTGCATGGAATAAAAGTATTTTGAGAATTTTTTAAGGGTTATCCATGCACTGGCAACACTCAATTCTCTTTGTGCATGGTTATGAGAAGAAAGGCTTCAAATATTGCCCATGCATAGGCAGTTCCTGCTCTTCTCCGGACATGTTCTGCAAATAGTAAGAGTCATCACCTCCTTTGCCAGTTATAACAAAAGGACCTAGCCATAAAGCTTCAAACTTTCCATGTTTTCCTTTCTCTTGGCACCTAGCATTCCACATTAGCACTAAGTCATTCATCTCAAATTTCCTATCTTTGGCTTTTTTGTCAAAGAGGTATTTCACTTGTGATTGCAACTTAATATTCTGCCTTTGGGCTTGTCTCCTTGTTTCATCTAGTTCTGCAAGATGTTCTAATCTTTCCTCCATTGGTTCAGGAATGTTTAAATCTTCCTGAAGAATGAACTTGTAAACTGGTATGAGATTTTCTAATGGTATTCTTGCTTGTGTTCCATACACTAGCTCAAAAGGAGATCTCTCAATTGCCCTTTTGACAGTAATCCTATCAGCCCATACTTCCATTCTTAATTTTGAATCCCATGCTTTTTTGTTTCCATCCAACATTCTCTTTATAATTTTCAGAAGGCTTTTGTTACTGGATTCTGCTTGCCCATTTGCTTGTGGATGATAAGGGGCAGCATAGGAGACAGTGATGCCATGTGTACTACATAAATTTTTGAATTCATCAGATCTGAAACACACTCCATTATCCATAATTAATCTTACTGGAGTGTCGAATCTGAATATGATATTTTCCATCGGAAAGTTAATCACCACCCTGCTTACTGCTTGTTTGGTCGGAATTGCCTCCACCCATTTTGTGAAGTAATCGGTCGCCACTAAAATCCATTTATGTCCACCACTTGACTTCTCCGTAATTTCTCCTATGAAGTCAATACCCCACTGATAGAATGGAGCCTCTACTTGCATGGGTTTTAAGGGCAATGCTCCCTGATATTTCAACTTCCCTGAAAACTTCTGACATGATTCACATTTGCTAGTGTAATGATATGAATCATTAAAAACTTTAGGCCAATAGTACCCAGTCCTCAGGATCTTGTGGGCTGTAGTCTTTGCTGAAAAATGACCTCCACACATACCCTCATGTAATTCTTTCATGATATGTTGTGATTGATATTCATCTAGGCATAATAGTAGAATACCATCCCTATTCTTCCAGTAAAGATCTCCATCAATAAATACATATTTTGAGGCTTGTAATTTAAGTGTCCTTCTTTTATTATCATCATACCCCTCAGGACATTTCATGTGCTTTAGATAATATATAATGTCGGTATACCACGGAGTGCACTCAATGCTAGAACTTATATTATCAACATCACTAGCACTACATGTCTGAGAAGCTTCAAGATTACTCTCAGCCATCAACCTAGCAAGACCTTGTCCTCTCACTAGTTTAGTAATCTGGATTTCAATATTAAACTCCTGAATTCTATTGATCCATCTGCATCTTCTACCTGTGACTTCAGTTTGGACCAATACATCCTTTACTACAGCGTTAGACACATATGCTATGATTTCAGCTCCCACCAAGTATGGCCTAAAAGTTTTAACTGCTTTTACTAATGCATATGCCTGTTTCTCAACAATGTCATATTTCAACTCTGCATTAAAAAAAGATTTGCTGAAAAATGATATAGGTTGTTCATGTCCTTCATTATTTTTCTACAATAGTACTACTGCGACTGTGTGATAAGAGGCAAATGAGAATAGTTGGAATGGTTTACTAAAATCAGGGGATATCAGGACATGGGCTTCTTTAATTGCCTTCTTAATGTTAGCAAATGCCTCCATTGTTTTTGAGGTCCACTTCACTTCTGAATTTTTCTTCAACATTCTAGATATGGGAGTAATAATTTCTGCAAAATTTGATATGAACCTTCTGACAAAGTTAATTTGGCCAAAAAATCACTGTATAGCTTTCACATTTTTAGGAATAGGAACTTGGTCAATTGCTTTTACTCTCTCACGATCTATTCTCACTCCATTTTTCAAGACTATGTGGCCAAGCAACTACCCCTCTGTCACTGTGAAATGACACTTATTAGGATTCAATGAAATCCCATATTCTAAGGCTTTAATAAATATCTGCTCTAAATGTGCACAATGATCTTCAGCCCTTTTGGAATATGTTTTCAAGTCATCTTGATATACTATCATGATTTTATTAATCAATTCGGCAAAGGCCACATCCATTGCTCTTTGGAACGTTGCTCCAGCATTAGTGAGTCTGAATGGCATCCTTAAATATACATATGTTCCCCATGGAGTGGTGAATGCAGTCTTAAATTGCTCTGATTCTTTGACTTTCACCTAATTATAACCTGAGAAGCCATCCATCATTGACAACAGTTCACATCCAGTAACCTTTTGTAATATAGCTTCCATATTAGGGAGGGGGTAGTTATCCTTAAGAGAAGACTTGTTTAAATTCCTGAAGTCCACACATAGTCTGATATCACCATTCTTTTTCCTGACAGGCACCAAATTAGAAACCCAGGAGGAATGTCTGATGGGTTTAATGATAGCTCCATCCCTTAATTTTGTAAGTTCTTCTAGAATCTTAGGAGCCAATGTAGGATTGATAGGCCTCTGTTTTTGCCTGAATGGTTTAGCATCTGGTTTTAGTGGTATTTCATGCTGAAACAGATCCTCTCTATATGCTTTTAAATCATCGTATGACCAGGCGAATACGTGCCTATACTTCCTAAGTAAGTTGATGATCCTGCTCCTGATTTTGGGGTCAAGATTCTTTCCAATATATACATTCTTTAGGGCTGCTTGTGTCCCCAAATTAATCTCCTCAAGGTCATTTTGTACCATTGGTGTGTCTTTCATTTTAAATCTATCATGTCCATCAAATGCCTTTTCCAATGCTATAAGTCCCTTAGGTATTTTATTTGTTTTCAACTGAACTATTTCTTGACCAAAAAGGGTTTCCTTCCCATCACGTTCTTCTACAAATGCATTGAAATCAATCTCTTGATTTTCATAATAATCAACACAATGCAGGAAGTTGATTATATCAGCATTGTTATCAAACACTTGCCAGTTATGTATATTATCTGGGATGGTGGGTCTGGTTTTGAACTCAACTTCTATAATACCTCCCAATGTGACATCATCTCTTTTCAATGCGATATTTGCTAGAAAATCTGCCATAATGTTTTTTGACCTATCAATCCATTTGATTGAAAAGGCATCAAATAACTCAATATCATCCCATACTGCATTTCTGTACTGTCTCAACCTCTTGTTTTTTGACAGGTATTTCTCTCTCACTTGAGAAGTAACCAGTTCAGAATCACCATATACAGCTAACTTTTTTATCTTATGCTTGGTGGCTATGTTCAAACCAATGAGCAAAGCTTCATACTCTGCTACATTGTTTGTGCATTCAAATGTTAATAGAAAAGAGTATTTGAAAGTTTTACCTCCTGGTGAAATAAATACTACTCCGGCCCCATTTCCCATTTTGCTACATGCACCATCAAAATACATCTTCCATACATCATTTTCTTCTTTTTTAGATTCAACGTGTATTGGATCAATATTCTGTAATTCTGGCTGATTTTTCTTAACCTTGAAGGATCCCAAATCTATATCACAAAAGAAATTTATTTGATGTTGATCCAAGCATTCTATAATATTTTCATACCTTGGCTCCCTGCATAGCTTGATTTCTTTACCTCCCACTGGTATAGTGGCATATGATAAGTCCAGTTGGACATTCCCTTTTGCCATAGCAACCCATTGTCTTGATAGAAGCATTCCATAATATGGTGGGATGTCAACCACAGTAATATCAATGTTATAAGTTGCTTCAGGGTATGAGGCAAGCTTTATCTCCACATCCCTCATAATACCAACGACTGGGATGGATCTGTTATCCATTGCATAACATCTGCCAAATGTAGTGTCAACCCACATTCCCAGTTCTTTCATAACTGTTATTGGCATGATGTTCATGGCAGCACTTAAATCAATCATACAATTCCTCACTATCCTGTTTTTGATCAATAATGTAGTGTAGAAAGGGTCCACCTGTGAGGGATTCTTTGTCAATGTATCACCTAGGTATACCTCAGGCATTTGGAATGTTTCTTGATGAACATTGTTTGTTCTGTTTTCAGATCCTTTATGTTTCTGATTTGGTATATCTGAAATTAGTTTGACTACTGTATTTCTGTATTTATCTATTTTCATCATTTCTAGAAGTGGAACTGATATCTTGACCTGAGATATTGCATGAGCAATGTCAAAAGAATGGGCCATAGTCTGATCATTCTTTTCTATTTTTATATTTTCCTTTTCTTGATTTTGTGATTTTTCCTTTGTTTTATTTTTGTCACCCTTTTCTGGTTCTTTGAATGATGACTTTGCATTATTCTTTTTGTAATTATGATCTTTTATGAATACACTCCTAGGCGTTCCTTGTTCAACATTTAGTGTCTGGTTCCTTAAGTTATAGGCATTTTTAGCTTGAGCTATTGCAGCTATTGTAAGAGCCTCTCTTTTGTTTTCAGTGGGCTTTCTCCATTGATTATATGGCTGATTGTTATAATAAGTAGGTTCCTCATAACCATCCTCCTGGTCTGAGAACACTTCTTGTTCTCCCATATTGATATGATGTCTCTGATTTCCCACATCATATTCATATCCCTCTTCCTCTGTAGAAGAATAGTCTTCAGTCAACAAATATGGTGTTTCTTGCATCATGTTTATAGTGTGATTGTCTCTATTGTAATTGTATAACATTTCTTCTTGTTGTACTGTTTTAGCTACCTCACAATACTCAGGTGAATGTGGTAAATTACACACCAGACACCAAGGTCTATCTTCTACCATATGTGCCATATTTCTTTTCAGAGGGTCAGGGGTATCCTTGCCATAATGTTTCTTTCTAATGTTATCAATGGGTCTCCCATCTTTCCAATTTGTATTGTATGACATATCATGCAACCCGGGCCTTTCATGCCTATGCTAACCTTCTTGTTTAGTCTACTGAATGTTTGGGTTCTGAGTATTTCTAGGGTTATCTCTCCTACTCACCATACCTGCAGCTTTCCTATTGTTCTTAATAGTTAATGCCACTTTCTGTGCTTCAATCAGGGTAGCAAGGCACCGGTTTCTAAGTTCATACCTTGTCTTGGGATCAAATGCTTTCATATAAATACTCAATGCTACTGGATCGGACAGTTTGGATCTGTGTGGTACTTTGTTGTGTAATTTGGAAAATTTTAGATTGAAGTCATACATTGATTCATTTTGATATTTCTGGATACTTATCAATTCATGTAATGCAAATTCAGGGGCATACTAATTACCATACTGCTCCTTAAATTGATTATGGAAATCAATTATCAAACTGATTGAGGCATTAGGTAAGCTGTTGAACCAGTCTCTTGCATCTTCAGTCAGGGACATCATGAATAACCTCATTCTAATATCTTCCCAGTCCATACCAATATCTTGTATGAAAGCATTGAAGCTTCTGATGTGATCTTCAGCTGATATTGCACTGTTCCCAGTAAACTTGGGAACCATATTTCTCCAATTACTATCCATAGGATATGGATACAACTGATACTCAGTCAAATCAAATTGGCTACATATGTTTGCGAGGTTTTGAGATGGAAAATTCATGGGTGGTGGATTAGGATAGTAATTATATCCACCTGGAGGCTGATGATAGGCATATTGCTGCTCTGGGTTTATGTGGGGATTTATGTAAGGATTTGGTGGTCTATAATATTGTTGGCCAGGGGGTGGGTAAGGATTAACCATATGTTGAGAGGTATTGTGCATGGGAGGTGGTCTAGGAACTTTAGGAATAGTATTCTGATGAATTCTGGATGCTTGTGAATTTGGAACACCACCTGTATTTTGATGTAGATTTTGCTGCGGATTCCTTGAAGTATTTCCCCTATGTGGAGGTACATATTTTTTTTTTTTGGGGGGGGTGTTTTAGCTCTACTTTTTATCTATTGGATCTCCTGTTGCAGCAACCTCTTAGTCTCCTCTATCTTGAACATTTCGAGTTCTTTCTGGAGCCTGAGCACATCCTGTTTTTCTTCACTCATACTTCCTGAATTCTTTGGGTTCTCATTTATTTCTTGATTTGAGAGTCCATGTTTTACCCCTTCTCCCTGATGCAATGACCTCTTGAAATTATATTCAGCTTAGTTTTGATCAATTTCCCTCATGACCCGTGCTTCATACTCGAGCTGTTCTTGAGGATCAAGTCTGTATCTAGCCAATATGTCATCAGTTACTCCGTTGAGATTTTCATTTGATTCATGTAGAGGTGTAAATTTATTGTGAATTTCAATAGTTTACTAAGCATTATCTTCTTGACTCTCTTGGTTATTATCCAAGTGAGAATAATTTGAAGCTCCATTTCTTTTGGAGATGTTTCTAATTGGTGGAGATGATTGCAATTTCTTGCCCTCCATCTTGGATCTCCTACCATCCATTTGGTATCAACTTTCTGTTATAACAGTTTCTAGAGTCGCCACCTATTTTGTAAATAGGAAAAAGTTTGTAATTTATCTTTCTGGGTTCTTGTTGCCAGCAGAGTTACCAAATTAAAGTTTCTGAAATGACTCTATAGAAGGAATGGTTTGTTACTAAGGTCTTTTATTTATATTCCCAGTAGAGTCACCAATTTGTTAGGTCTCAAAAATGAAGGTTGCTAATCCTAAGAGGATGTTAGGCTCTATGCTTAGATTGGCAATGTTTTTGAACTAACTTAATGAAATCAACCTTTTGGGTTTGATGATTTCCTACACTTTAGGTCCTGCTACACCTAGGCGGGTGAACCTTGGAAATTTAAGCAGATTGAATGCAACTATTTTGACTAAGTAAATGGATCTACCTACAGTGGCAAATGGTGTAGACTAGATGAAATCTTGTTGAATAATTCTAATATCTAATGTATGGTTGGTATGAATTATATAAGCAATATCAAATTGAATAAAAGGATTTTAATGGTAAATTGAAATAAGACTAGTGCCTTGTTGGGTAAACAGAGTCAAATGAAGGACTGAGACTAGTGGCTTATAGTGGGTAATAATTCTAACTGTTTGGCACAATATTTGGTTTATAACTTGTATAAACATGCAAGGAAATGACTGACAAACTCTTGTTAATAATCTAACCAATATAATCAGATTTCTTGTTATTCACTAGAAGGTAATTTAATCCTTTCTTGAAGGAACCAATTGAATGAAATATGCAAGAATAATAGATAATATTAACTTGGAGACAGAATGGCAATCCTAATTATATGGTTCTTCTTAGTAATCCAAACTAACACTTCCAGGTTATTGTGATTGATCAGAAGGATTTTAATTCCTCTAATGGAAACCAGTTTATTCAATCACACAGATACAACAAATGTGCATTGACAAATTAACTATATACTTGATATATTAATTTGAATAAAAAGGAAATACTGAACTGGAGACAACCACATAATTGAATAATCTTAACAAACAATTGATGCCAAAATAGAACCACTGAATCGGAGAACTTCTTCAATAATAAACTTGCAACATGGTCTTTGAGAAACATTATAAATTATAAGTATATATTCTACTGCTGATTATTCTCTATGTTTCATTTGATTTCATCTTTATATATACGCTGTGCATTTGTTAGGGTTGTGACCCTTCGGACAACCACTCGATGCAACTCTTCACTTAATGAATTATCTTCAACAAATTAAAACATCTTAATTTTAACCTTCTTTGTCTTCGAAATGTTCTGTAATCTCTATTTGAGGATAACAGTATTCTGAATTTGCACCGGATGCATTTGTATATGTCTTTTTCACTTTTTCAGTAGATACACCACTAGGTTGGATTTTAAGAACATGGGACAATTGCCCTTTAATATCGGATTCATTTTCGGCTAACTATGGGACTTGTATATGCAAGTTTTATCATTCTGTATCTCATATACATATGCATATGTGGTTGGCCTCTATATTGTGTTGAAATTTCCTTCCTTTCAATCTTTGTATATACATTCGGGACATACATACAAGATGCAGACTCCATCGGGTCTATAAAACAAACTGGAATTAATTACATATCTGGTCATGTATACTCTTGCCTGCGTCTTTTCTTATATATCAGCTTTGTGTATCGAAGATATACATTGTTATTATACAAACCCAATGTGCAAGCGGCGGGACCCACCTTATTTCTCACTTGTATTCCATGTTACAACACTACTTGTATCCAACCTTCATATATAATGCCCGATACATACAAACTCAATTGTATCTCCTTTCCAGACTTCTTGCTTTTATGAACCATAGTTCATTCATTTTCGGCTCTGCCATGTATATAAAGTGAAATGCATCTTTCGATATACATTAAAGTATGATGCATCCTTTATATTAAACTTTAACTTCCTTTGAGTTCTGTGTTGTATGTATGGCGCAATGTATGTATCTGAAACATACAACAATAAAACTGTATTTCATATCCCTTTTGGTTCCGTGATGTATATTACTGTGGTATATCCTCTTGTATGTTTCCCTTTGCCAAACATACAAACACTTAATACATCCTACGGACTTAACCGATTATTCATCTAAGCTCTGAACTTTGTCGGGTTTGACTTGTATGTAAAGTGAAAGCATTACAAATGCATACAAGTATAATGATGTAATAAACCCGATAACTCTTTACTTATTCATACAATGACACCACATACAAACACCTTTGTATCACCTCTTCAGACTTATCGGCATGACTTCCTTCATCGTTATAAGAATAATGTTCTTCCCCGATCTCTCAAGTGTCATCGATATGGTTATTGGTGAGAGTCTCACTGATGAATGTTACTATCATTGTCATTGGGGTAATCTATGTCATTGGGACAACATATTTATGTTTACCCGATCGTAATCGTCTCCCCGATAGCCTTTTATATCTTGGATCAGAAAGACTTTCATCGTTGTGAGAATTGCTTTGGCCAGACTTGTAAACCTTGTTCCGATTCATTTGCTTTTACTGATGGTTATACATATTGGTGTGACCTATATCGAAAAACACCTTTTGTTATTCGTTGAGACATCGGAGTATCAGAGACATAATAATCTTTTTCGCTCCAATGTTCATCTCCTGCCGATGACCACTATTTCCTTTGATTCCATGAGATGCTCGGTGAGAATTTTGCTGAAATACTCCATCGGTATGATCTATGTCGTCGGGAGGGTTTGTAAAATACTACTCGATAGTGTTTCCTTATGCCGATCGGTGTGACCATACATTTTTCTCCCTGATGAAAAGTCATCGGTGCCACTTTCTCCCTCGGTGATTCTTGAAATCTTCTCGCCGATGCTTATTCTTATGCCGATAGCTATTTCCACAAGTTCCTCGTAGAACATGGATCGGTATGACAAAAGAGGATGTCTTGCCGAAATTAGGGGATTTGAATCCACTTATTAGTATGATTTTGGGCATAATTTTTTATGATTTGGTCAGATGTGGATGAGTAAGAATACGGGAAAATTTTTAAATTCTCTTGTCCCAACAGGATGTGTGATGGCTCCTCAAATGGACATCATAACTTTGTAATTCATGGAGTCTTGAACATGCTTGGGTTGAGGATGAATTTATAGATTTTTGGATGGGGATTGGATGGTTAAGATTGAATTGAAAGATCAAGGGTGGAGGATTCTTGAGAACTCTCAAGGAAGGAGAGCTTGCCAAGTGGCATGATGAGATTGGATGAGAAGGGATATCCTTGGATCAAGGAGGAATAGATGGTCAAGATTGGGCTTTGGGAAGATTGGAGGGCTGAGATTGATTTAGTAGATGGGAGGTACGAGTTAGATTTGATTTGAATTTTATATATTGTATTCAGAAACCATGAGGCTATATATTGTACATTCTATCTCTCATTGTAATATACAAGAATTCATTTTGCATTCTCATTGAATAGAATACTATTTATTCTATCATTTAGATTTTCTATTTGCTCTCCTTTCACTCATTTGTTCATGGGTTATTTATGTGTATTTCGGATTTCTAACATGACCTACATAAGAAGATTGTTGTTTGATGGGCATGCCTAGAATTTTGACTCGTGATGTACTTGTAGATTACATTGATTTATTAAACCACATTAAATGTCATATCAAATGTAGCTTGGATACATGTTTGAGAAAAAAGGTCAAATCAATGTTTGTTGTTACAATGCTCTTTGACAGTTGCAAGGTAATCCAAATTGTTCATTGATGAAATTAGACATGCAAAATATTTACCAACACAAAATGATGAGAGTAAATGTTCAAACCCATATATGTTTTCCACATGGAGAGGAAACATAGACTCTCAATAGATAGTCTCATCATGTAGTTCTAAAACATATTGCAAAATATGTATCTAAAGTAGAAAAGAGTTTAGAGAATTATTATGACATGCTGATTAGGGTGTCCAACACAACTAGCCCAAATGATCCTACATTGTGTGTGTATAGGAGGTTCCTGATTGAGACAATTGCTAAATGTAACATATACACACAATAACATGTCATATATTGCTAAGACTCTCTTATTGAGTCCACTAGGTCCTTTTTTCTAAATGTTCGATGGAAGATGTTTTGTCGTGTACATTTGAACCATGCCAATGATCCATTTAAAGCAAACTTCATCCATGCATATATGAAGTGCCCCATAATTGTATCATTTGTGTATCGTAGAAGCTATAAGATCTTGGTCATATTCTCCATGTCATAGATGTGAGCAATGCAAACTATGAAATACACCAACAATTGTTTGGGTTTGGCCCAAAAATCTATAAATTCCAAATAGTGACTCACTTGAATATAATTTGTTTTGCTAGAGTGAGTTGTTTTTATATAAACCATTTTGTGACATCATAGTTGATATTGGAGTTGAACAAGAAGTCCTTATTTAAAACTAGCTCAGAGAATTAGAAATACATGTTACACCTCTTTGTTCAAAGACTATTGATGTTGATGATGCAAAATTTGAAGATCATGTAGTTGATGATAATGCAAAAATGGAGGAGTGACAAGTTTTGTCTAGGTTGGCTCCACGACAAGATGTTCAATTATCTAATATTGGGCCTCTTGGTCAACGAGACTTTGACATGGAATATGATTGAAACCAATATGCATTGTCATATGTTTTGCAGAAACATCCACACAATTCACAAAGTCAAGCCGATTAAGAAATCCAATTCAAAGAGCATTCCATCACCAATTGAATACTTCAAGTAATTTGAGTGAAAAACAATACATTGCATTTGATGCAATCATGTGATATTTTGAAGTGCCTAATAATAGTTAATATACAAAAAATACATTTGATGCAATCATGAGACATTTGTTGGGAATGGTGACCAAATGCAAAAAGTCTATGCATAAAAAATAGACAAGTCTATGATTCCTTTGGAAATAATCATCAATATTAATAAATTAAAATACCTTCAAATAAACTCGTCGAAATTCTCTTATATTATTACACCCATAATTTTTTTAGAATAACATAAACACTTAAAAATACTATTAAACAATACATATAATAATTTTAGAAAAATGTAAATGTGTAGTATTTGACCTATACCTATTGACTATTTAAGTATACCTTTAAACACTATTACTAATTTATTTTTTAATTAAACTAGATATTTTATGTAATGGTGGTTTTTTCTCTACACCATTATAATTGCTCTAGAATCCCTTATCCAACATTTTGTTTAAGCATAAGCACCACTACCTATTTTCCCGTAACCCCTTCCCAAATAAAGCACTTAGAGACTTTTTGACTCTCTTCGTCGATGATGTACACATCCTTGTTTTTATACCGGTGGTCGCAGGTTCGAATCGATATTGACGGGTTTTTGGCAGACTGTTTTAAAATTCTATTTGGAAAAGATTGGAGCATTGGTTTCAAACTTCCTGTATCTCTCAACCCTGATTTTTCTGCGCAACAATGAGCAGTACCTCAACTTCTAAAAAGGTAGGCCAAACTGCCTTTATAGATTAGTTCAATCATCGGTTTTCAGGTTTAAACGCTTGGCGGTTGGTATTTGGGTAAATGTGATCCGTGTCACTTAATTTTTGGGGTTCAGGGTCTGTCCAGAATAGCCTTAAACAGGCTACAAAAGGAGCTTGTTGAATGGCAGTCTAACCCTCCCGCTGGATTTAAGCACAAAGCAACTGACAATTTGCAGAGGTTTATATTTTATAATTCTGGATTTGTTTTTGTATTGCTTATGATGGTAAAATTAGTAATTCTTGAGTTTTGAATGATTTGGCCTAGTGGGCTGCTATTTGGTCTAAGATAATAGAGTATACCTGAACTTAATTCTTTTGGGACCGTCTTCGGCAGGTGGATTATTGAAGTAACAGGTGCACCAGGGACCCTTTATGACAATGAAATCTTTCAGCTTCAGGTGGATTTTCCTGAGCACTACCCAATGGAAGCTCCACAGGTTAGTTGAGTTTTGTTTTGTAACTCACTTACTGGATGGTTCGAGGAATAAGTTTTTAGGAATTAGGGCTTATTTTGGGTGCAGGTTATTTTCCTCCAACCAACTCCTATGCATGCCCACATTTACAGCAATGGTCACATTTGTCTAGGTATGTTAATATGTGGTTTTCATAATGTTATTTAACATTCGTAAGATTAAAGTACTCGCAACTGGGTATTTATATGCCAAGCATCAGCAATTGCTTCTCAAGAGGAATATAATATTAATAGTACTTTTGGGTACATGTTGAATTTCTTAAACCCACTGCCCGAAATGTTTATTGGTGTTGAAGTTGGTTTATTGTTGCGTTCATCGTGGGATATGCCACAGAAGATGTTACTGTGGTGTTGTCTACTTCAGGTGCTGTTGTTAAGACTTCTTCATGTAGTCAGTTTGAGATGTGGGAATGGAAATGTCATTTTTAAAATAGGGTATGGGAGAATATCCTAAGGGTGTGGTTTTATTAAATTTAAATATATTCGCAAGAAGATGTGGGCTCCGTCCCTGAACCCATGTGTTTCCAGGTAACCATGTTTCTTTGTAACATCATACTGACATTTGCAAGATTTGGGGTATTGGATCCTAAAAGACACTGAAAAAGATTAGAACAATGAGTTAAACAGTAAGAATTAAGAGCAAGGACACATCACTTGCCATGAAGAACTCAGCTCTCTCCCATACTCATTTTAATTACCGAAGCAATCTTCAAGGCTATACTTACAGTTACGATTCATTTTTGAGAAACTTCTTTGTTCAAGACCCAATGTCTGGTAAAAAGATGCCAAAACAGTAAAGACACAAAGATGCATTATCACAATATGTTTGAGATTATTTACAATTTCAATCTTGAGTCTAATTTAAACAATAATATATTATGATGTTTTATTAGGATTCAATTGTATAGTTTTTGAGTCAAACTCACTAACCCATATTTTATGAGTAGTGGTTCACATGAACCCATCTCTCATGAGCATGAATGGTCCACTAAGCCCTCATTGCATCTAGGTGATGCTCATGAGGATGAAGCATCAAGACATCCCAGGAGGTCACCCATCTCAGTACTACTATGACTCAAGCGTGCTTAACCATGGAGTTTCTCCCAAGTTCAAGCCCACTTAGCTTGCTACCCCATTTGCAAAACCTTCAGCAAGTGTTGTGCTCTATGAAGTTTGAACCATTCATTATAGAGCACTTTAGCTCATTCATTGACAAGTAGGAGGTGTGTTTTGCACTGTGTGAAATTATGATGCTTTATAATATATTTCTTAGCTCCTGATGCATCTCAATAAGGAACAATTTATCATAAGGGATATTGTTTATGACTAATTAGCCAAGCAAAAAGTTAAGGTCCCCTTTTACTATTGAATGAATTTATTATCTAAATTTCTCCCAGAATTGGTCTTTGATGTGTTTTTAACTTTTTACTATTTAGGCTTAAAAGTGGCATGGAGACAAATGCTAGAGCCAATAATTTGATTGCATTATTGTCAATGGGTGTGGAATATTTTCTGTTTGGTAAATACTAAATTTATAATTTTATATGCTTACACGTGCAATCTTATTGAAAGCACAGGGTGCTGTTTGGCTTAGCAACACATCTAAGGCAATAGCTATTCCATCAAAATTTACTTGCGATTCCTACCTTCACTTGTTTGAGGGGGTTTGTGCTATCATGACCGTATTAAAATTGAGACCATACCTACAAGGGATATGATCTAGGTCATCATCACTGTAATAGCTATACTTTATGAGTAGACCATGGTCTACTGGACTTAACCCTGGAATTTTGATAGGATTTGGTGAGTGTGAGATTGCCTTTGGTACTTTTTTCTTTTTATTTAGATGTACAATAGGTAATTCATTATATAAGAAAAATTACTTACAAGTACAATAATGGGAGGTATATGACACATCCTTATACCTTCTCTACAGAATCACGTCTTTATGGGGAGGCATCATTAAACACTAATTCTAGGGGAATAAAAAGTGAAGAGAATAATAGTTTACATACCATAAGACTGTATTGCACTACATGACTGAAAGGCCTGACATATGAAAACATAGTAGGGTTCATCCAATCATTACTGCTAGTGTCAGGTTGTCTTAGTCACCACCCAATTTGTTCAGCTTGCATGTATCTTTTGTGGTTGGGTGAATTTGAGTTTTATAATGAATACTTGATCCACATTGGATTTCTCATTTCACTCGAGAACTATGGGATGAATCTCAGTTGCTCTTTATAGGCCAGGTCATTGCTTTTGTCCTTGCACCTGGCCTTATGGTGTCTAACTTTGTCTACAAGACTACAGGACTCTGTTAGTGATATAAAGAGTAAATGATGTTGTAACCTCCTTTAAACATGCGTTTGATATGCATGCAGCACAATAATATTTGAGTTTTCTAATGAATACTTTATTATATCCACAGGATTCTGTTAGTGATATAAGCAGTCCGTGTCGTTGTAACCTCCTTTTAACATGCATTTGATATGCATGCAGCACAATAATAGTTGTGTTTTATAATGACTACTTGATCATATTAACTTTGTCTACGGGACTCTGTTAGTGATATAAGCAGTAAGTGTCGTTGAAACCATAGAAGCAGATCTCTGGAAAAAATCTGGATATCTTGCAATATATCGGATCTTGGACCTGAGACCGATATTCTTTTTAAAAAATTGTGATATTTATCAAAAAAACTGTTGACTGATATTTGACTGAGATTTTCCTAATGTTTTCCTGAAATTTCAGTTATCATTTTCCCAAGATTTTCCGATTTTTTCCCCTTATTAGGCAGCAAACTGCATTTTTTTCCTTTTTCAACTTCAATCTGCAATGATTTTTGCTACGACTGAACAGACTTCCACAATACTTGTTGGAAACCGAGTGTAACTAAATAATGAGATATGTTGAAATTTAATGCAACAAATTCAATAACAGTGATAGATCATAATGGAAATGGAAACAACTATAAAAGAGATGGAAACAACTATAAGAGAGATGCAAACCATAACGCGAGATATATGTGGAGAAACCCTTGCGGGAAAAAACTCCACACCCAAAGAGACCTTAAACTTGTATTAATGATAAATAATGTTACAAAACAACAACTTATCTCTCTGAATTTCGGCAGCACTTCAGTACTTGTATTTCCTGCAAAACAACCTATGCATCCTCCTACTCCAAGTTCCAATTTATAGAAGGATTACAAAGAGAAACAGGCCCAAAGGAGGTATGGTGCCCAAATTGGTTTGACCCAAATTCCAACGCTCTCCTTCCTCTAAGATGCCCCTGACTATTATTAGCATATTCCTTACAAGTTTGTCATATGTCATAAACAAGGAATATTTGACTACCCAACTTGGGCGTCCAATTTGTCTCCATTCTCTTATACATTAGATGCTTCATGACAAGTGTCCAACTCTGTCATAAGACTGGTCAAGATTCCAATGTAACCTCCTTTTTGCATGCTCTTACGCATCATAAGAATATGCCATATGTAACTCCCAAGAAGACTAGTCAAGATGCTCTCACAACTTCTAAGATGCCGAGACATGGCAAACCATGCCAAGACAAAAGTGGAACGCCTGCTTCCTCATGTGAGGACATAATCCACTAAAAGATGAGATCCATCTCATCTCGAAATGGGACGTCAACTCTCTATGTGAAGACAAAATACACAAAAGACGAAATAACGAGTGCATACAAAAGTATTTAGTTTGAACATTAGGATTGCAAGGTTGAGACACCTTATCATAACAATTCCTAGTAATGACTTCTATAGAATTGATTCATTGAACAATCTCTAGGTTTCTATTGGAAAAATGAAAATAGTGAGAGTTGATTTAATTAAAGGATGGCTGTGAAGACGCGGTCTTTGCATAAGTCAATCATGTCATGCAACTTGCAGCAATCATGTTTGGAGGAAATCTGAAATCGTTTATTTTCCTTGGACAATCTGAAACAACAGCTTTCTTACTCGCAAATATCCCGCTATGCATGCCATGATACATATGGAAAGCAGTCTCCTTCTCCGCCGATTGTAATTTCTGTGAACCTGAAATTTGATGGTGTGTACCCTTGTTGTAGACCAGATAGACTTATGTTGCTGTACGCTTAGACTTCTAGATTTTTTTAAGTGGGGTTAAACTACATCATTTGTTTTTACTTTAAAGTTAATAGTAGTTTTATATTACAATTTATTTAATAAAAGGTGTTGTTTAAAATGAGCCACATCAAAATATAACAAATAATATGATATCAAGAAAAAAAAAAGTTAATCCATAACTTATTCATTGAAATATTTTTTTACTAGATATCATACGATATTATAAAATAATATGAATATAATTTAATGAATAAGGATTAATTATTTTCTTTTCTATTTATGATATCTAATAAAAATACATTGATTTGGCACTATGTCTAACAAGGTGTAGTCTAAATTTTAGGTTTAAATAATTAACTTGCAAGTATACTGTTGTAAAAAGTCGAACTATTTAAAAAGTCAAACTATGTAGTAACACACTATGCAGTGTGCACTGTAATCAGTGATCTCAAAATTGATGAGAAAAATCCATATTTTAAAATTTGTGGTGTACAAACTCTCTCTCTCTCTATGCAATTAGGATGGCCTTAAATATACAAAAACATTAGTTATTTCTCCTCTTTTTGAGATGTTCTTCATTTTGTGGGTTCCTAATGTTTTCCCGGTTATCCTGAGAAACTAAAAATATCTTTATCTGTTGGTTTGCTGAGATATTCCCGAGAAATATTTTTGCGTCTATGGTTGTACCTCCTTTAAACAAGCTTATGATATGCATCAGCACATTAATTTTTGATGACACAATACTACACAATTTGTAAATATTAGAGTAGTATGAGGATTTTGCATTGAAAACAACTTAATTCTGTGTTGGCAAATCAGAAAGAGGATGGAGACATGCAGAAGCGGGCCAAGCAGTTTAAATTTGAAAAGTGACACATGATGTGCCTGCTCCCTTAGAGATGCAAATGCTTGACAAAATAAATACATGCACAAATGTGGTATCTATTTCCAATTTAGTTTGGCCGAAGGATGCAGCCAAAGTAAGTGTGTAAGAGTTTGTGTCTTCCACAAATTGGGACTTTGAAATATCACATGTGCTTTGTTCAACCTTGTTCGAGCAGATGTACCCTACTGGGGTAATGCTTAAACAAAGAAACCAATCAAAGATAAAGGTGTTTCCCTCGATCTTCCATATCTTCTATTGTTGCATCCATGTTTAGTACTATGTACTATATAGCAGCTTGAGTCTTATCATTTTCAAGGGAGGTTGTGCCAAGAAATAAGTGCAAATAGATCCCCTGGACAGGTTTCTGGTACTTTTTTGTCATTTGAACCTCAATTACATTACCATTCTTTTGGGGAAGCAACATCAAACTTTTGTGAAGTATTTTCAGAAGTAAACGAAAGAAATTTGTTAATCTTAAACAGGTCACTACTGGTCACATTAAAATCCTCCTTGATCTTGATCGAGGGCAAGTCTGTGACATATTTTTGCTGAATCAGTTTTGCAGACTTGATGATGATTTATCTCATGACAAGAACTTATAAAGGATGTCGTTTATTTATTTCATGGCAAGGGCCTTTCAAATTTATTTGTGAAGCTTTAGAAGGATGTAGTTTATGTTATTGTATAAACACTCTTTATCTCCCAGATATTTGCATCCCCATTACTGATATAGATATGAATATTGTTATCATAGTAGCAAAAATCTTTCTCGAAAATAACATGGCAAACCAAAAGATAAAGAGTTTTTCAATTGATGGGGAAAAACTTGGTAAATAAAAAATGCAGAAAAATTCAAATAAAAGGAGAAAAAATGCTGCTTTTTGATTTCATTTCAAATAAATTGCATAGAGAGAGAAAGTGAAACAAAATGAAAGTGTACACCACAAAATATGAATTTTGTTCATTAATTTTGAGGTTGCTGATTCGACTGCATAGTACATCATTACATAATTTGACTTTGAAGTTCGAACCTAGAAATCAATTACAAATTACAAAATACAAGGTCAACCTATAGAGCAACAAAATAGGGAGGTAGCCTATGAGGCTAGCTGCTATGATCCACAAGGGGCCTGCAAATTGTGATGTTCATGTTATTGGGTTGATGCTTGCCATTTGATTGATTTCTTGTTCATCATATAGTTCCTTCAAGATAGCTAGGTCCTCATCATTAAAAAGTGTCTCTTCATCAATTGTGATCCGTTTTGAATAAGGATTGATCTTGTCAAGGTCAATTAGCTAATTGTCCTTGACACAACTTGATATAATCAAATTGAATGCATAAGTTTGTGACGTATATGGAGTAAGTATTAATTAGAAGTGCGATTTGCAAATTGCAACAAAACAATAATTAAAATTGCAAGTTTTTCTAACCTCGAATTTTCTTGAGCTGAAGTCAAAGGTTGTGGTGAACAAACACCAAATTAGTCATCCTCATTTGAGTCAAATGGTTGTGTTTTGTGGAATGTATATGTTCAAACACACTCCAAGAATGCTCACAAGTGGATGAAATGCATGGCTGGCTCAAAAGGTGTTATGACTGTTAAAAACACACAGCCAAGAATTCAGAATGCATAGCAGAAACTCAAATCAAGCATGGAACAAGAACACAATCATAACACAGTGATTTACCCTGGAAAACCCCAAACTGGGGAAAAACCAGCGATGAAGATCTTCATATTAACCCTCAGCCCTCCAGCCACACATACAATGGAGTCACCAAGCCATTACATAGACTTCCATACATGCAAAACCATGGGCTCAAAACCATGAGCTCCAAAACCATGGACCAATACAACTAGCACAAAACCATGTGCTAAAGACCTCTAATGGTTAATCCACTAAATCTAACCCAAGAACTAGTTTAACCCAACAATCCCCCCTTTAAACTTGGTCTTGGGGTTAGCACCAAACCCCCCTTCCACAAGCACCAAGTGCAATGCCCTCTCTGTCACCGAGATCGACATCACACCGGGAATCCACATGACTCTAAGCCCCCCTTACCACCTGGGAGAACTCCTCTCTTACCAAGCCTTTCCTTTCAGGGATTGAGCAAGCCATACTAGGTCTTACAACCATCAGCCCAAATACATGTATTAAATTTTACATACAACTTCATTACAATCTTGTTCTTGCTATAGCCAGCTTTGGCTGCGGGCACCTACACCTTTGCTGCGGGTACATGCAACAACTGCATACAGAGACTTTGACCAGGCAATGCGCCTACAGCAGCAACCACAACCAATCTTGCATAGACCTGCTCAACCTTCTTCTGGGAGCTAGAGCGCTGAGGCACACACTCAAACCTTCTGTTTCAACAAGAATATCAAATCGAAAAATAAATGTTGCCTTATCTCCACACGCTGTGAGTTGCATTACTCCTCCGCAGACGCGAACACCGGAGCTTGAAACTCAAGCTTCTCAGGGGCTTGGGGGTTGCCGCCCCCGAACCCCCACTCGGGGCCCGGCCCGGCCCCGAACCTTGGCGAGGATACATAACGAGTGTATAGTACTTGCATGGTCAGTCGCCACATACCAACAATCTCCCACTTGGAGACTGATCAGGCTCCACACCAAACAATGACTAGGTGTTGTACACCTTGCAAGTCCTACGTCTAGTTGCAATTATTTAATATTTGTGTAATAGTGTAAATAATGTGCGCACATGGAAAAGGGTGCCCCACTTGAATGGAATCTCGAAATTTCATTGTTGACGCTCTCTGCCATGTGTCATTAGCCTTTTGACAATTGTAAGTAGTCATTGAATAGGGGGTTATTAGGTGGACTACGACTAGCTGATTTGGTTGGCAATTATTAGTGGTGTGTAAGAGTAATAATTGCACCTTCATGGAGTGTTTGGGAGTTATTTGGACCCCTCTTGGTCTTGGGGGTCAACCATTCAATCGAGGAGTTTCAATCAAGGAGTTACATTCTAGTCTTGGACGAGTTACTATTGTAGAGAGGTGCATGGATTGAACTTGGACCATTTGGTCTAATTATTGGATCATAGTTTTGAGCCCATGGTTTTCTGGGTCCCTTGGGCCTATATATTGAGGGCTTGGGGTGGAGATTGTATGTTTTGTTTTATGTAAGGTTATGCTATTGGTTTTTCTCCAAATTTAGAGTATTGATCTCTTGTAAAACACTAAGGCTTTGCAAATGTATTGTAACCATTTTGAGAACCAACACATTGAGTGTGTGCTTTGGAGATTAGGGTTTTCCCAGGGCATATTCTGTGTTTTGTGTCTCTATTTCACTTCTCATTCATCTAGCTTTTGTTTATGTGTCATTACTCTGCTGAAGTTATTGTAGATCCGAGTACATTAGCACTGTTCTTTGCTTTGGATTAAGTAGGAATTTGTACTCCCTTTCTTTCGAAATGCACATCACCATCCATTTTATGTTTTGGGCTTCCTTGCCAAAAAAAATTCCACCATTGCACAAACAAAACCCAAATTTTATCAAGATTCTATCATCTACGATATAGATAATATCTATAATGTATTTCAAACTTCAAAGTCAAACTTCAAACTTCCAAAGAATTAAAAAGACAAAAGTTGGTTGCAAATACTTGGTTTTAAGGTGGTCTTGCCTTCTATGGCACAAACACTAGAGAAAAATATCTTTCTTTGCTAGTACGAGGGCAACTCTGCAGTAGCTGCTTGTTGATCCTTTGAAGTAGAGAAAATTCTCTAGATGCATTTGAGGAGGCCCTCTGTCACCTCTACATCATTTCTAAAGGAATCAATATAATACAACGTTGGATTGAGGGAGCAATGCATCCAACGATCCCATTTGTCATCAATGATCTCCCATATCATGTACTTGTCCTTGTCATCGTCCATCTTAGTCTTGATGGCTTCCTTGGCCCCATCCATGGACTTATACAAATAGCCATAGTAGCACTCCCTTTACACAACATTGATATAGTGTGGCAAAAGTGTAAATTCAATTCAATTACTTGTGTTTAAAATGGGAAAAACTTGGGTAAGTAAAAAACAAATATAATATTTGTAAAAATAGTGAAAATTTTGATTTTGTTATTTCATGTCAAATATAGTGCATAGGGATTAGAAATAAACACAATGCATTAAAAAAATACGAACTATAAAAAACAATTATTTTGCTTTTACCTAAGAGGGTTTATGTCAAGAATATATGGTCCTTAAATAGTAACAAAGTGTTATTGTCATTGAACACAACCTATTATTTTAGGGGCAACAAAATGTTTTATACCGAATCCTCATTAGGATATAATTAAAAGAAAAATCCTCATCAGTTGTTTAAATTTCAACTAAAAAATTCATCTATTCAAAGTTAAACTTTAAAAGTCAGAATGCCCTAGCCTTAACTCTAAATTAACAATTTCCAATCTTCCTATGCTTTAATTTTTCTTCTTTGTAATATAAAAATGAGCCAAAAAATGAAAAGTGTACATAAAAAAAATGATTTAGAAACATTTTTTGAAAAACTTTTCGAAAATTGGGGAAACCACATGACAAACTATGTTACTGGATTCGCATGCTAGAGGACCGGGTGCGGGTGCGGTGCGGCTCGGGTGCGGGTGCCCTGTGGGTGCGGGCAGGGTGCTGAGCAAGAGAGTTGGGTGCGTCCCGGACGCACCCGGGTTCGCTGGGTGCGAACCCAGCCTTAAAACATGGCACCCGGAGCGCACCCACGCACCTTTCAATTTTTTTTTTTATGTTTTTTTCATCTAAAACACAATTTAATATTATTTTAAACATTCAAAAATGCAAATATAACCCTAAAAAGTCATTATAAACACAATTTTGCCATTTTCAACTCATTCTTTCATTCCAAAACACAAAAACTGTCCATTGTGGCTGAACTCAAGAATTTTTTTGTGGTTGAAGAAAGAAGCTTGAAGATTGAACCCTGAAGGTTGGAAGTCCATTGCTCCACCATTCCTACTCATTTCCAACGGTTTAGAGGCTGCCAAGAAGATCAAAGGAAGAGATTTTTGCAAAGAGGTAGGTTTTCTATTCATTTTTTTTTTGCATTTTTGAACAACAAACAAATTCTTTTCAACTTGTTTTTTTTTAAAAACTATTTATATGAATCATGAATGTATCACCATGCTTTTGTTTTTGTTTTGATTCTTGAAAGTTTTGAGTTTTCATTGTTTCCATTTTGTTTACAAAACTTATTGCCACACCCACAGGTGATAGGAATCACAATGGTAGCTAGTTCTAGCTCAGTATCACAATCAAAATTCAAAATCGATCCACACTCACCTCTTTGGAGGCATGTTGAAATGATTCAACAACAACCAGATGGTGGGGGTTACCTTTGGAAATGCAATGGCTGTGATGTGCAATATAACAGTTCATATAGTCGGGTGAAAGCCCATTTGTGTAACATCCCTGGGATGGGGATCAAAGCTTGCCCAGGAAAGAGTAATAAACCTATACCACGAGAGCAAGTGCTGGCATATATCACCGAGCAAGAAGCAGCAAATGAAGCAGTAGGCCGTAAATCAGTAGCAAACGTGTTAAGGAAAAGAGGCAGAAATCAAAGAATGGATCCTCCATCTATTCCTAGTTCCAATGTTGTGATAGAGAGCCACCCATTTTTGGTCACTCCTCAAGAGCAACCCACAAGCACTACAAACAAGAGACCAAAGGGACTTTTAGAAACATCATTTCAAAATGAGGCTCGAGATATTGCTGACCAACATATAGCCAGATGCATTTATGTAAATGGTATGTCATTCAATGTTGTTCGCTCACCATATTGGCAAGAGATGGTGAGAAAAATTAATGAGGCTCCAAAAGGGTATAAGAGCCTAGGTTATGAGAAGGTGCGTGGCACCTTATTGGAGAATGAGGTGAAGAATATAGAAGATGCATTGAAGCCCTTAAGGGATTCATGGAGTGAGACAGGGGTGTCGATTGTCTCTGATGGATGGAAAGATGCAAGAAATCGGCCTTTGATCAATGTCATTGTAGTGTCCCCTAAAGGGGCAATGTTTTTGAGAGCTGTGGATTGTGAGGGACAGGTGAAGGATGGTGAATTTATTGCTCAGATCCTCATTGCAGCCATTGAGGATGTGGGACCTCGTAATGTTGTTCAAGTGATAACGGACAACGCAAAAAATTGTAGAGCTGCTGGGTTGTTGGTTGAGGAACGATATTCACATATCTTTTGGACACCTTGTGCTGTCCACTCTCTCAATCTAATGCTACAAAAGATTGGGAAAAAAATTGACTGGATTAGAGAGTTGTATGCAGAGGCCGAGGAGATACGAATGTTCGTCACCAACCACCACATGTCCCAAAGCATATTTAGATCATTTTCTACATTGGAGTTGTTGAAGGTAAGTGAAGCAATATATTTTTAAATTTAAATTTTTCATAGTGCTTTAAATTTTTAATTTCACATATTCTATTTCTTCTTAAAAGTTATAGTTTGTTTTCAATTTTTTCAATGTTTAAATTAAATTTTATTTATTGTACTTTTTATTTTTGATATTTCAATAGGTTGCTGAGACCCGTTTTGCCTCAAACACAATTGCCTTGAGACGACTTGTGAAGGTCAAACAGGCTCTTATCAGCATGGTAACAAGCACTACTTGGTCCGTATGGAGGCAAAGCAACACTGAGAGGGCAGCAAATGTTAAGGGGATGATCCTAAATGACTATTGGTGGGATTGTGTGGAGTGTCTCCTTAGTTTCATCGAGCCCATTTTGAGCATGATTCGTTATACGGACATGGGCAAGCCTTGCATGGGGGAGATATATGATGGCATTGATTCAATGATAGAAAAGATAAAGAACATCATAAATGAGAAGGAGAAAGATCCTCAAGAAATTCTCTTCAAGCAAGTGCATGAAATTATTGAGGCTAGAGGGAACACAATGACAACCCCGCTACATCTTCTTGCATTTGCATTGACTCCAAAATATTACAGCAGTGAGATTCTTTCGGTGACAAATAGGATTCCCCCATGGAGAGATTTAGAAGTGTCTGAAGGGTACAAGGCAGCATTTCGTAGACTTTTCCTTGATCCAGATTTGCATGATATGGTCACTGATGAGTTCACTGATTTTGTACACTCCAATGGTCTAAGCATTGAGGCTCTTCGTGATAGATTCAAGAAAGATGCTCACAATTGGTGGTACTTTCATGGCCAACAATTCCGGTGCCTACAGCCTCTTGTAGTCAAAGTTTTATCACAAGTAAGTTTACTAAATTTCTATTTTTTTATGATTTATAATTTTATCTTAAAGACTTTTAAAAATTTGAAGTTTGAAGTTCCATAATTTTTAATTATTATAAATTTTATAACTTGTAACTTTATAAGTTTTAACTTTGTAAGTTTTTATTTTTAACTCTTTCTCTCTACTTTGTCATCATAGGTTGCTAGTTCCTCTGCATCTGAGAGGAATTGGAGCACGTACTCTTTTATCCACTCGATAAAGCGCAACAGATTGCACTCCAAAAAGGCGGAGAATTTAGTGCATGTGCATTCCAACTTGCGCCTCCTTTTGCACAAAAAGCAAGACTATAAGGAGGGGGAATCAAAGTTGTGGGATGTGGAGCCAGAGCAAATTGACTTGGATGCTTCTACTTCCCAATCCAAACATGTTGCACTTGAGGGATCAGAGAGCGAGCATACTTTTTCAGCGAGTGACAGTGGTGCTGGTTGTGGTTCTTCAAATGATCCTGCTAATGTCCAAGAAGATGATGATGATGTGGAGGATTTAGCAAATCCATATGATGATTGACACTTGTCATTTGACATTGAAACAATGAAAATTGATTGTTGAACATGATATTATTTTGAATCTTGTTATTGAACTTGAAGTTCGAGTTTTATGTTTTATGATATTCAAGTTGATGGTGGTTTTGTTGATTATATGATGCTATGTGGTGTTCTACACTTTATTCTTGCATTTCTACACTTAATTCTTGCTTCTATGCTTTATTTTTTTGCATATACATATATTTTTATATATATATATAAAAACGAACCCAAACCCCAAAAAAATTTTTGGCCGCACCCGCGAACCCGCACCCGCACCCGCACCGGCAACTTAGATGACAAATGAGGGGTGGTGATTACTTGGGGTTAATCGCGAGTTTTTGGAGTGTAATGCTACTATAATAGTCCATGGGGCATTTTTTTCTCCATCGACTAGTCTCAAAACTTTGACTAAAGGCTTTGAAAATTGCACAATTTGTTGTGCATTTGCCCAAAAGCTCTCATAAAGAACATAGTTTGTGATGTTCTTGCCATCCAAATGACTAGCAAAGCTAGATTCAACCCTCTCATTTGAAATGAACATTCATTTCAAATTCATCTTCTGTGCTCAAAGAGTCTGCAATGCAAGGAAGTGGGTAGCAAATCTTGTCACCTCTGGTTGAAAAAGTTTTTTGCCATCTATGAAGGTGCACATCATACTCCTTGTGTGATTGTAAATGAATTTGGTGGTGGTGTGGGCCTTCTCCAATACAAATTTAACTCGTGGAAGTTTGCCAATTTCTTTTAGGGTTAAATCCAGACAATACACCATGCATGGGCTCCAAAACATAGTGAGATGCTTTTCTATCAAATGTCTTCTAGAAGCCACACAAACAACAATGTTATCTATAATAAATTGGAGCACAAATTGTGACCTTACATCAACTATCATCTCATCAAATAGAGTGAAAAGTGCTTGTGTGGCTTTGACCCTATCTGATGCATCCATGGATTTAGGAACATTGTTCGAAGTTTGGATGCCACAAAAAAATTTGATGAGATTATTATTTCTTTTATTCGTCCACCCATTTGACATGATAGTGCAACTTGTCTTACCACACTCCTTGCGATATTCGGCAAGGACATCGCTCACATCTTGAACTGCATCACTCAACATTGTGATATTTTACTTCAGGGTTTAACTGCATAGTTTTTGAGTCAAACACATGACCCATATTTCATGAGTAGTGGTTCACATGAACCCATCTCTCATGTTAATGAATGGTCCACTTAGCACTCATTGCATCTAGGTGATGCACACAGGGGCGAAGCATCAAGACTTCCCACGAGGTCACCCATCCCAATACTACTCTGACTCAAGTGCGCTTGACCATGGAGTTTTCCCCAAGATCAAGCCCACTTAGCTTGCTACCCCATTTGCTGCTTGATCTTGGGGAAAACTCCATGGTTAAGCGCACTTGAGTCAGAGTAGTATTGGGATGGGTGACCTCGTGGGAAGTCTTGATGCTTCGCCCCTGTGTGCATCACCTAGATGCAATGAGTGCTGAATGGCAGCAAATGGGGTAGCAAGCTAAGTGGGCTTGATCTTGGGGAAAACTCCATGGTTAAGCGCACTTGAGTCAGAGTAGTATTGGGATGGGTGACCTCGTGGGAAGTCTTGATGCTTCGCCCCTGTGTGCATCACCTAGATGCAATGAGTGCTAAGTGGACCATTCATTAACATGAGAGATGGGTTCATGTGAACCACTACTCATGAAATATGGGTCATGTGTTTGACTCAAAAACTATGCAGTTAAACCCTGAAGTAAAATATCATAATTTGACATGCTGTGAAAAATACCTCCTACTTATCATCACTCAACATGTTAGTCCTCAAAGTCTCATATGAGGGGGCTTTGAGCCCTAGTTATACAACTGCAATGGCATCCACCATAGCTTGTCAATATGGAGACTTGACAACATTGAATGACAAGCTAGAATAGTACAAAAATTTAGCAATGGCCTTTTGGTTTGTCCATGAACAATCTTCTTCCACCTTATACTCTCTAAAGATGGCTGCACTCCAAGTGTAGTATGAGGTGCGAAGAAGACATTAATGTTTGCACACTTCATGTGAAGTCTCTGTCATATACAAAAAAGTGTAGATGAATTTGGCATATATTGCTATGATTGTGATGGCTTAGGCGGCTTAGCTCCATCTAAAGTATCAACTTTGGCCTTAGTAGATGTTCATCCAACAATTGTCCTTGCTTTCTTTTTTTTAGTTTTTGCGTAGGACTAAAGAGCCATCAAAGCCTAATGGTGACATCTGTAGGGCACTGTTTGCAAGGCTTAACATCATGCCCTAACTCCTTTGCCAAATGTCATTCGAAGTGAAAAATGCCTCCATAGCATTCAAGGCCACAAAAATTGCATTTGACTTTGTTTGAATTAGGGATGGCTTTGCCATATGTCCATGCAAAGACCTTTTTCTTGTGGTATGATCACTTGAAATCTGCAAAATAAAGCAAAAAAAATAGCCATTAGGGTTTGAGTTACAACATTGTACATACTTTTAAAAAGAATCCCTAATGCTAACCCTAACCTTAGGATATACTAATTAAAAAAAATCTATAACACTAGCTGGGTAAATTTATGGTTAGGGTTAGTGCATGCTAGAAATTAAAAAAATTCCCTAACCCTAATTGTAAACCCTAAAATTTTTAGGTTTAGGGTGAGGGTTAGTAAATATTAATTAAAAAAAAAATTCCCTAACCTTAACTCTTAAACACTAAAAAAATTGGGGTTTAGGGTTAGAGTATATTAAAAATTAAAAATTAAAAAAATCCATGGTGGCTAACCCTACACCCAAAAAGTAGTTTAGGGTTAGCTATTAAGGTTAGTATAAATTTAAAATAAAAAACCCTAAACCATCCCTAAAATAACAATAATTTAGGATTAGCATTTCAAGTTTAACTTTAGAAAATTTAGGGTTTATGGTTAGGGCTAGTGCATACTAGAAATTAAAAAATTTCCCTAACTCTAATTATAAACCCTAAATAATTTTAGGGTTAAGGGTTAAGGTTAGTACACACTAAAAATGTAAAGAAGAATCTCTAACCTTAACCCTAAACACTAAAAAATTGGGGTTTAGGGTTAGGGTTAGGGCATACTAAAAATAATTTTTTTTTGTGTTGGCTATAACCCTACACCAAAAAAATAGTTTAGGGTTAGCTATTAAGGTCAATATAAATTCAAAATAAAAAACCCTAACCCATCCCTAAAGAACAATAATTTAGGGTTAGCATCAAGTTTAACTTTAGGGTTTCCAATTCTAAGCCCTAATGTTAAACATAAACGGAAACCCTAAAGTTAAACCCAAAACCCAAAACCCAAAACACTAACCCTAAATTAAACTTTAAAATTTATATAATAAAAACTTAAAAATTAAAAACAAAACCTTAGGGCCTAACCATTAGGGTTTAACATTAAAATACCTAATAGTTAGGTTCTAGGGTTTAAGTTTAAGAATATAAACTCTTAAGATTTAGGGTTCAATCTATGTTGCCAATCCGGGTTTGGCAGTTCAATGACTTTTTTCCTTGAGTTTGATATGACTGGATTTGAATATGTAATAAATCATATAATATTAAAAATATATAAACTAATATAAATATAAATACATTAATATACATATAAATAAATATAAATATATTAACAATAAATTTAATGTATAAATATATTAGTAAAACAAGATATATATTTTATACCTATATCTCCAAATATAATAATATAGATACATAAATGCTTGATAAAGGGTCAGATCAAGTTATTTTTAGAAGGTGATAGATTGGGATTATTATTAAAGGGTGTGCAATTGTATTGGATGGAATGATGAGAAGGCTTGGTGGTAAGCTTAATAGACCACAACCTTTATTTGGTTTGGGTGTGGGAAGTTGAGTGAGGAGTTAAATCATGGTAAAGTGTGCACAGGAGTATTAATGCAGAAGAATGTAGAGATTGTGGTGTTGTACTGGATGTTGGAGAAGGTGATTAGTGGTGAGATGGCATTCGACTTAGAGAGAAGTAATGCAAAGGGGAAGAAGAAAGCTAAGATGTCGGAAGAAAAGAATGTAGGGGATTTGGAAGGAAAGGAGATAGGTGCTCACGACAACTAGGGTTTTGGCCGAGTTTGTAGATTACGTATCAAGTGAGATATCAAACCCTTGTTTGTGGATTTGGATGTTGAGGATGTGGGCCTTGATAAAGGAAATGGATGGGAAGCCCTTTGTCAATATTCTAGAGGCCATGGCTGATTTATTGCTGGACCTTTGGGCAATTGATTGGCAGGAGAAATGCCTTTGACATGGTACAATCCCTTATATGTGCAAATATGCATGAAGACATTGACGATTTGGTGGAGCAAAGGAGGAAGGTGAAAATAATTCTCAAAATTGCATTGGGCATCTTCATTCAGTGCTGGAAAATCAAGTTAAGCTTGCTTTGGACTGCAAGAAATTGCTGCTTGTCTGAATTTAAAACTCTCTTCTACTACATGGGTTTATTAGATGAATGTAGCTTTGTTATAGTGATAATATCTACAATAGATATGTGTTGTTAGCGTTGTAGAGGAATAGATTTTTAATTTGGTTATTCTTGTGCTATGATTAGCATATTGTTTTATGTCGAGGTTTATTTGTTATGACATTGTTCCTCATTTCGAGCAACTAGTTTGCTTTTTCAGGTTCTATTGACAATCCTCTATGCAATGTAATATTCAACTATTCAAGAATATAATAATAATATAGTATCCGAGCCTGTCCATTAAAGAACTTGTGAAGAAAAGAGTTTTGCTGTGGTGTTTTGAGTGTGATATCCCACCATGTGAGGGAGGAAACATTCCCTTGAGTGAGGTGCACTTGTGTGAGGATCTTCCAGGAAATCCACACCCTATCAAAGCAAGAGGCAACCTTGAAGAGCCAGTTTGACGCACACAAAAACACACACATTGTTGATAAAATTGTGATTTGACAATTAGTGAAGTGCCCAAATTGGCACAGCCACACACACACACACACAGAGTTGATAAAATTGTGATTTGACAATTAGTGAAGTGCCCAAATTGACACTGCCATATACAACTGAAAATTTGTGAAGAACTTAAAAAAATTATCGAGGCTTCACTTCGTTGATTTTCAACAGTGGAAGCATCGTATGGGCAGCTTGTGTGCTCAAAGGTTCTTTTTTATGAAGTTAGAAGATCAAGATTATAAAAATTAAGGGCAAAATGTTATATTTTTTAATTAAACTTTACTGTTTTATAAACTTTATAAATTTTATTAAACTTTTGCCTTAAATGTATTTGGGAAAGTGTTAATTTTGAAACTTTTGATTGGGAGGGCATTTTTGCTAGAAAACTGGCCACATTGTGGATACTAACCCTATAAAGTCCCCTGTCAGTTTGTGTTGTTTCTGTAGTGTTGAATATCCCATTTTAGTTGTTACAGTAACTTGCCTCAAAATATATTATTCATTTGATATTAAAATATCCTTATAAAGTGGTTTTGTTCCAGCTGTAACAAATCTCCTGATTTACTTGTTTTTGTAAATCTAAAGTTGTGTAGTGTCCTAAAATGTCAGGAATCCAGAGATTGCTTTTGCCTAACTCTTAGAAGTTGACCAGAAAGAATTACAGTTTATGGAGTCATAAAATACTCACGATTTGTGAGTATTGTGATCTTGGTTAGATTGTGTTAGGTAAAGAACAAGGACCAGAAGATGATACCGCTGATTATGACAAAAGACATATAGAGGCATTAATGCTTCTAAAATTGTTTGTTGTTGATGCATTAGTGCCAGAGGTTAGAAATGCCATTATAGCTTCAACATTATGGGAAAGTCTCAAAACAAAATATCAGGCATTTGAAGCCAGGAGAGCTTTGTATTTAATTTTTTTTGTTTTCCATTAAGTTGTAGGAAGGAGGATCTATTTTTGACTATCTTTTGCGTTTGAAGGATCTTAGTGATCAACTGACAACCATTGAAAAGCCAATAGATGATCAACATTTGGTTGCTTTGGTAATGCACGGTTTGCCATCATTTGATTCCGTTGTTGAGTCCCTGCATGTAATTGTGGAGACTCAAGGACTTGATTGTGAGAAGTTGTCAACACTTATTTTAGTAAAGGAACAAAGGCAAGGATAGCTAAAAGCAACAACTTCAAACACCACAGAGAGTGCATTCAGTGCACAAAGCAAGAGCATAGGAAAACAAAATAAAACAACTCATTCATCAGGGAAATCTTTAAATGGTGGCAATTCAACACAAATTACTATTGTAAAGAGCCGGGACACTTTAAGAAAGATTGTCAAATGGGACAATGAGATCTTGCAAGCAGTCAAAGGAAGTTACGATATGCAAAATGTTGTTGAGGAGGATGAACAAGGTGCAACGAATGACTTTGCTTTTGTGGCATCACAAAATCAGTTTGTTGAGTCTACAACTTGGTTTTTCGATTTTGGTGCATCTTGACACTACGTGGCACAAAGACTGGTATGTAAGTGTTGTTGAGGATAAGAGTAGTAGTGAATCTGTTTCTTTGGGTGATGGTTGGACTCACTTTGTTAGAGGATGCGGGAATGTTAGGTGTACATTGAACAATGGTGTAAATTATACTTTTAAGAATGTTTGGTATGTTCTTGACATGAGCACAAACCTTTTATCTATAAGTGAGATCACTGAGAACCCTACTCTTTGTGTAAAGTTTCAAGGAAACAAAAGTATGGTAATTACTTTTCAAGATAACAAAGTGATTGATGTTGGAATTGGTGAAAAGGGATTGTATAATTGTTTGATCCCAAAACAACAAAGGCACATGTTTAAGCAGCGGTTGAGAGTACCAATAAACTTTGGCATGAAATGTATGGTCACCTAAATTATTAGTATTTGTCTATGCTTAGTAAGACTAATATGGTGGATGGACTTCCATCAAGGAAAGTCAGATTATGTGCACAAGGTGTGAGATGGGCAAACAAAGTCGACATTGTTTGATATTGGTAAGTCATGGCAAACCAAAGGGGTTTAGATTTGGCACATGTTGATTTGCATGGTCCTATGAAGACACCTATAGTGTTTGGTGCAAAGTATTTCTTGTTACTTGTTGATGACTTTTCTAGAAAAATTTAGGTTTATTTTTTGAAAAATAACTATAAGTCAAAGTGTTTTTCTAATTTTGTGGTATGGAAAGCTTTGGTTGAAAAATAGACAAGCAAACAGGTTTAAGCCACTTAGGTCAGATAATGGAGGCGAGTTTATCTCCAACTAGTTCAAGGAATTCTGCAACAAGGAAAGTATAGATCAGCAGTATACTACTCTATACACTCCACAACAAAATGGAGTTGTGGAAAGGAGAAATAGAACAGTTATGGAGATGGCAAGGTCCTTCCATATGTCAAAGGGTCCCTAGGATATATTGATTCCGATTGGGCTGTATTAGTTGATACAAGAAAGTCTACAATAGGTTATGTTTTCACTCTTGGTAGAGCAAACTACAAAACAGAATTGCCTTATCTTCCATTGAAGCATAATATAAGGCAGCAGTCAGTATAGGTTGTGAGGCAATGTGGTTACGAAGGCTATTGGCTGATATTCAATTGGATCAAACCGCACCAACCTCTCTTTTCTGTGACAACCAAATTGTTCTCAAGATGGTGAAGAACCCAGTCTATCATGCTAGAACTAAGCATATTGAAGTTCATCACCATTACATTCACCAATTGGTTGTTAATGAAGACTTTTGTCTTTATGAATGTCCTACAGAGGACCAGATTGCAGACATAATGACTAAATCACTTGGTAGAGATAAATTTGTCAAATATAGAGATAAACTTGGATTTGTATCTGGTTTAATCATTAAAGGGGGTATAGATTATGTAGCTTTGTCAGTAATAATATCGACACTAGATATATCTTGTTAGCATTGTAGAGGAATATATTTTTATTTTGGTTATTCTTGTGCTATCATTAGCATGTTGTTGTACGTAGAAGTTCATTTGTTTTGAGGTTGTTCCTCATTTCTAGGAAGTAGTTTATTTTCATAGGCTTATCTAACAAACCTTTATGCAATGTAATATTCAACGGCTCAAGAATATAATAATAATAGAGTTGAGGAGGCTAATCGTTGTGTGGAGGTCTCTGAGGAGTCTCATGTGGAAGTAGAAATCAGAAAAATGTGTAGCTAATTTGGGGGTTTGAGGAGGCCTATGTAAGTTGCCCGCTCTTCTATCTTTTATTAAACTTAAAGGGTTGGGGCCATTGTAATTTGCCCGTTCCCTTTAAAAGACTAATGAACTATAAGCATAGTGTCTAAATAAATGTTTCTTTCGATGAAATCTAGGTGGATTTTTTTTTTTTTGGAGGGATTTGGTGAACTTTTGGTTACCAGAATCCAGTACTTTGATGCCTTTTTTGTGGCTCTTGGGTGCTTTACCCAAGGTACCACTAGAAATATAAATAAGAAACACAAAATATATTAATATAAATATATAAACATAAAATAATATAGATATTGAAGGGAAATCCTGTTACAAAATTGCAACCTTCAGAGGTTACAATAGCCCATCAGTGGTTAAATATGAACATTTGATGAACAAAGATGCTACGTATCCAAAGATTACAAAAACTATAGATAGGTATTGTTATTGCTGCTTCTGGATTTGACTGTGTTGATTGTTTTTCCTCAACGTTTCGGATCACACTCTGTGATCCATCATCAGGAGAAAAGAGAACAAGAGAACAAAAATGAAAAATTGCAGATTTGAGACTCTCTTAAAAGGACGAGGGATTGAGGTGATGCGGGAACCAATATAGATAGGTATGTTATCGGCCCATAGCAAATAGTATCAAGGAAAACCTAAAAAATCAAAGAAGAACGGTATGCAGAGCAGTATCTGTGCTGTTTGCTGCTGCATTTCCTTCATAGAGGCTTAATTATAGGTGCAGTTAGAGTATATTGTCAGATCTTTATGTCCTCTGATGGTCATTGAATGAATAGTAGAATCTTGAGCCTAATGTGCAAACTGTGAAAGGTCAATTCAAGCAAGATCCAAATTCAGAGTTTATGGTGGAAAAAATGTGTCATAGATATTGCTTAGAAATCATATGTTTAAACCAAGTTTGTGTCGAGACAAAACCCTTTCATGGACATTTATGAGACGAAAATTTACAGAGCTTAACTGTGATCTAGAAAAACACTTATGAGAAGAAATCTGATAGCTTAACTGCAATTAATTAGTCCTAAAAATCCTTTTTCTTTTTTTAAAAAGAAAAGTCTTTTTTCTTTTCCCAGGGTTCACACCAGGTATGACCCTGGGCATACCTAGGAGGGACCAGACCCGGGACCCATACCTGGTCTGGTTTGGTATGTATATGTCCCCAGAAATGAGCAAACCTGGGAATGTAAGGTTTAATGTCAAAAACCCTAATGGTTAGGGTTCAATGTTAAAAATCCTCATCTTTAGGGTTTGAAATTAATTAAAAAAGAGAAAGAAAAAAAAGCCTCTAGCCTTACCTTGATTGGCTGGATGCAAATTGCTAAGCTGCTGAAGACCTTAATTGGTCAGATTTACCCAGTGTGATGTTGCTTCGTCGAACTCTCAATCTGCCTCCAAATCTACTCTCGAAAAATCATAATTTGTATGTAAAAGTGAGGCTCAAAATGAAAAAAACCAGATTTTATAAGCATATTGGTGCAGCGAGTTATTCATGATTAAAGTGTGATTTTCGCCACCCTGAAAATCCTGCCGGATTTTGTAAAAATTCAGCGATCTGAACCGACTCAGATCATCGTACCTTGTGAGCAATGAGTAATCATAAATTTTTCCTGATTTCTGCTTCATTGATTGTTATGATCCAAAATTTGAAATATGCTAATAACTTGTAAACCTGAAAAACTGTTATCTAATAAAAATCTGAAATATTTATGCCATATTATCGACATAAAATTTGTTGTTTTGGGTGGAAAATTGCAAACGAAGGTTGTAATAATAGATGATAATAGAAGAAAAATACATTAACAAGAAGTTGTTATAGGAGCCATTAATTGGAAGATAAATGCATCTAGAGGAACTATGGTTGAAAGCTACTTGATTGGAGAGAAGGAAAAAAACTTGCGCTGAAAACTTAAAAATCTAGGCTGGGAATGTGAAATATGAACCTTAAATCCTGAAACCTGGAAACCAGAAATTTGTCCTTTTTAATTAGAATTTCTTTAAAAGAGAGTTAAATTTTGGGAAACAAAGTATAATAATAATATTAAAATTTTTCACATTGTTACACAAAGTTTTGGAAGGTGGGACTCAGGGATAGGTTTCGGGGATACATTCATCTTCAGCCTTCATTGGCAACAATTCAAACTTCTTTCCATCCTTCATGATGGTGAAGGCGTTCTTCCTCCCGTAATGGATTGCACATTGATCATATTGCTTAGATCTGCCCAACAATACATGACAAGCATCCATCTAGACCACATCGGATTATACCTAATCTACATATCCTCCAATGCGGAATGCAACAATGCTGTTCCTTCATTGTGAGTTGCTGTCCCTTCTGCAACCAACCGACTCACTAAGGTGTGGGGTGCACAATATTCTTCAACTCCAACTTCTAAACCATTTCCATGGACACTAAGTTGTTCGTGCTGCCACCATCAATAATCAATTTACAGCTCTTTCCTCCCAACTTGCACTTAGTGCGGAAGATGCTCTTCCTCAACCATGACTCCTTTTCATTAGGTGTGGGCTATATATAATAGAACCTTAAGCAACATTAAAATTTCCCCAACCTTTGGGGTGGTGCTTTTTGTATCACATATCGATGTGCCTTCTTCTCTTTGTGTCACATGTAAGCATATCTTTGCGTGAACTTGCTCTTGTGTGGCGTCTAGACGCTCAAACACTCTATGACCTACTTGTCCACGTTTAAAGCAAGTCCCACTAAAGTGTCTACCACAACCTCGACTTCCTCTTCCTCCACTCTTCTTGGAGGTTTACTAATCCTTTGAGCTTTGTGCAACATTGTTGGACTCAACAGTCTCCTTCTATGCATGGGTTTGCCTTCCACTACCCTGTTTGCCCTTTTTCCTTTGGCCTTTGTTGCACGCACGCTATTGTCTACGAGACATCTCCTCTACGGGGAGTGCAAGCTGATAGGCTTCTTTTGTGGAACGAATTTGTAGAAAACAAATTTCATCTTGGATGGAAGCACGGAAACCATTTACATACGTTGAGACCTTTTCCATGTCATCCTCCTCATGATTGATGTTGTCACACACCATCAAGGTGATGAGGGAAACCTTGTGTCAAAATTATAGGAATTGGGGAAGGAATTCAAGGCTTTGAGTGTAAGCACTTGTTTAACACCCTAGGATTAAGGGAAGGTGCCCTTGAAATATGGGAAAAACTTGGGGATGACAAAGGGAGGATTGAGGAGCACTTGGCTAAGTTGAAGACCTGACCTAACAAGTGATCAAGGGACGAGAAGGATGGGATGCATACATAGAGGAAGAGCCATTTGCAAATTTCCTTGAAGTTTTGGGACTATGAGCATTGTTCAAGATGACATAGAGATTAGTTCTAGAGGAGGTTTACCACATTTTGTACCAAGTTTTAGTACCTAAGCACTTAGAGTAGTAGGGAAATTGTGTCCTAGGCACTTGCGTCTAACCAAACGCAAGGAGTGCTTTTTTTGCTAAAGCTGTGAGCCAATGCCAACCTTAACATCTCAAAGAATTGGATCGTGTGACATGTGTCATTTTGGGTACAGATATGTGTTGACATAGGAAAGATTGGAAAATTCTGGGGATGATGGGGAGGATTGAGGAGCACTTGGCTAAGTTGAAGACCTGACTTGACCTTTCAAGTGATCAAGGTGCGAGAAGCATGGGATGCATACATAGAGGAAGAGCCATTTGCAAATTTTCTTTAAGTTTTGGCACTGTATGGACATAGAGAATGTTTATGAGATTTTGTACCAGGTTTGAGTGCCTAAGCTCTCAAAGAGCAATAGGGAAAGCGTGACCAAGGCACTTGTGCCTTACACCAAACGCAAGGAGTGCACCAATGCCAGTCTTCACATCCCAAAGAATATGGATTGTGTGACGTGTGTCATTTTGGTTGCAGACATGTGTTGACATAGGATTAGATCCAGGGTTGAGGGTGTTTCTTTTGGAGGGAACCATTAGGAGAGACATAGCTACAGGCTTTTGGGTATGTCCAGGGCTGTATGTAATTATTGTTTATACACGATTATAAGTTGATTCATTCATTTATTCCCGTGTAATGCTTCTGTGTTTAATCACGCCATTGGTATTATAATTTATTATGACTTGCTGTCTTATTCTCTCTTTAAATTGCCAGACCAGAACCTGTTTCTGCATGCATGATGATAAATATCATGAAAACTGGGTTAACATATTAACCGGAGACACTAATATGCACTACAAGGTTTTTATCTTGATTGTGAAAATCTTTTTTTGTTCATATACTTGCAACTTATTCTAGTTTCCTTGTTCTCATTTGGAACTGCTTGGAAAGTGGGCTTGCCAGTTTCTCCGAACTTTAGAATAACTTGGGTTTAAACACGATACTAATTTGGAATCCTTTTCTTTGTAAGGTAAGTAGGTATAGCCTTTAGGACTTATCCAATTGAGCTCAAATATGGTACCTTTAGGTCCTTTATGCCAAGGAGTGAAAATATTAAACACAGTAAAGTGGATGTTAAAATATTTTCAATTGCCAGACGCCAATAAACTCCTGGGTTATCCATCTGGCTCTTATTATCTTTGTTT
The DNA here is from genome assembly GCA_027924645.1 of Cunninghamia lanceolata. NCBI lineage: Eukaryota > Viridiplantae > Streptophyta > Pinopsida > Cupressales > Cupressaceae > Cunninghamia > Cunninghamia lanceolata. The sequence goes on along the minus strand of BSBN01000765.1, from coordinate 1,158,998 downwards.
TGTCCAGATAGACACAAATTTCATAGGTTTGGCTGTGAGACCACAAGTAATAATTCATTTCTGGATGTCTTTTTCCATACACAGAAATGAAATTTAATCTAATGTACTACATACTGCACCATGGTAGCTGATATATACCGATCCTATCTAATTCTTATCAAATAGGTATGTTTTCTTTAGTTTGAATAGGTACTAGCTTGTCTGTGAAAACCAAAAGCAATGGTTTAGTAAGATGAATTTTTCCAAACCTTGAATACAGAGAAAATTCATTTAATTCTACATATTTTGCTGTAACACATTCTCCATTATTGTCTACTTGCCTGCAAAGTTTACATCTGTATTGTGGAATTTGCATCTTTTATCAATGAAAAGTTTAAAAACTCATGCCAAATGTGGCATAAAAAGTTCCTCAATTAATCATCACATCATAAGAGTAAAAAAATGTCATTGAAGTGACTGGAACTTTAGAATAATATATGAGAAAGTAAATGTTATATATCAATTTCAGAATTCATATCTTTTACTTGCTTTTTTCTTTTGTTTGTGTAAAAATACGTCCCCATTTCTGTGTGCTCAGGACGTTCTCCTGCGAGAACCTCTTTTGTTGGTTTTCGTTTTGCTTTTCTCAAGTATAACTAGTCAAACATGCAACCTGAGTCGGATGTGCATTAGGTTTTGGATATGTCTTTAGGTCAGCTTTTAACACAATTAGTTCTGTCAACTTGACTGAAAGTCCATTTGAATTTGTGTTGTGATGAGTTTTGAGGCGTAGTGATCTTGGATTACACAAGGAGTGAACTACAACATACACTGATGAACAGGGGCATGGTAATGGGTTAAAGGCTTAAAGCACAAATTGATAGATTAGAGACAGATGAAGTGGAATAAGTTATGGACCTGTGTGATACAATCACAAAATAGAGGCACCCAATGGCAAGGGATTCACTGTGTGATGTATCAGAAGTATGCAATCATGAATCCAAGTCATATACTAATGCATGGAAATTGCACAGCAAATATTGTTGTTCTCAGGGTAGTATACCAGAATCATATCAAGTGTAACCTAAGGAGAGGATGTTGTGGAATAGTGCATCAAGATTAAAAATTGGGCTAGAAACAACAACGAGTACATAGAAATCTCTGAGAGTTCAACCAACATCCTTTACAAGTGAGCTGGTTTAGAAATTTTTTTACCAAGATTTGGAGGAGGTTGAACTATCATGTGCTATATGAAAAACTGATTGTATCAATGTAGGTTGTGGTAGAAAGGGATGACTTAATGTTCAGTGCATGTATCTGAAGTAAGGAGTGGGCAATTAATGGCACAGTGTAGCTACAAAGCTATGGAGCCCAATTGAGGTCTAGTACAAGATGGCTGATAGAGAAATCCTTTAGATTGGTGTGATTTGAATGGTTTAATAAGCATGCATTATGCGAAATGATATTGCACAATGAAGAGTGATATAGGAGTATTGGCATATCAGAAATATTTTTAAAATATATAATGTTTGTATTTTAATCTTTGTGAGATTTGACAAGTGTTCTTAAATTCATCAGATGACCTCCACGACTAGTCATTAATTATATATAATGTTGTTTTAAATTAATATGTAAGTTTCTCTGGATTAGGCACTTTTGGTCAGTCGAATGGCTATCGTATAGCATGGGGTGGTCCCTCAAAAAGCAATATTTTTCTAAGGCAAGTTAATTGTTGATGAGTCAATTAATGCCTCATCTTCACCTTTCTGAGACAGGGATTTCATGTTCTTGATAGCAGATTGCAATTTGAAGTAGACCCATTGTGTGTGGTTTCTGAATATACCATAAATGCTGAAATGGATGTCTATGATTATATAACAGTTTTCAATGTTAAATTGTTTGTGAATGGAAGAGTTGATGGTGTGCATATTATTTTGACTGATGAAGTTCCCTCTCTTTCTCTGCATTAAAGATTCATGCTCAGTGTGTAATGAAAACAAAGTAAGACTTAAATAAAGAGGAACATCAAATCCATAAACTCCATTATTTGAGTCAAATAGACATTGCATGAGTCATGGAAGCAGCTCTTATATTAAGGAATTGATTGTGTAACCTCTACTATTTAGGGCATTGTTAATCAGTTTGCTATGCATGTTGAGGGTTTGATAGCTTTTTTGTGTACTCACAAATAAATATGAGTTTTCTTAGATGAAGTCATCCCAATGATGATGTAATTTCAAGTCCAAATGGCAAGCAGGCGATTATCCCTGTTGTTAGGGCAAAATCTAGGGCAGAAATCAAAATTGCAGAAAATCAAACCCTAACTAGCACCATGAAGTACAAATTAGAATGAAAATGCAAAACACAAATCAGATGCAAACCAGATTCAAATTAGTGTTGATTGACCTCCATGGCTCTTCTCAACCCCACATGAGAATGCAAGATTTCGAAGGGTTGAGCAATGGGGGATTGTTGGTTGCTCAAGATTTCAGCAGCATAACGGTATGCACGAGCTTGAATGTATGATGATTCTAGACTGATTTTGGCAGCATGAGGCTACTTGAAAACTTCATGTGCAAATGGCTTGTGAGGGGTTTGATTTATAGAACAGGACTGATTTGAATGAACGGCTGTGATTGAGAGTTATGTTGAAAGATATGGACGGTTGAGATTGATTAGGGTTGATTAGGGTTTCCCACTCCAAGAGGGATTGTAGTCATGTGACAAATGTGCGATGGAGAATAAAGGGGACCTAATTCAAATATTTTATTTGAATTAGTTTGACATGTGCAAGGATTAAGTGGAAGATGTAGCATGTGACACTTGTTGCAATGTGGTGAAAGGTAAGGGAATTAATTCAAATATTTAATTTGAATTGTGTGAGACATGTGAAGGGGTATTATTAACTAAACAAATGGGATTTATTTAGTTAATTGGAAAGGTGATTAAGTTGAATAAGACTAGGACTTAGGGCAAAACATTACAAGGTCATGTAGACTAGGTGATGGTCAAGATAGGGACAAATTTTAGTGTCTACAATCCCTACCAACTAGAATCAGATTTATTTAATTATTACAGAACATTTATTTCAAATCAGATGAATACTAGTTACAATAAATGACAATGATTGTAATGAGTATCACCTCAAGTTATAGGGTCTTTTGACGACATTGAAACAGCCATTACTGCAAGAAGAGTCTAGGGAAGGGGACTAGGATCAGTCTAGGAGGGAGTTTTGAAAAAGGCAACTGCAGAAAAAAACAGCAAGCTTGATATTTATAATGAGGCAAAAACATGAATGATGGATCACAAAGGTTGACTCAATGATAACACAATTGATTCTTGATATATGATATAACATAGAGTAGGACATAACTGCAGAATCGAGCAGTTATAACAACAATAATCACTTAGCAGCAGAAATTATTTAATTTTAGTTTTGGTTTTGAATAAGTTAAGAGCAGAGGGGGTAAGAGGTGAAGGTGGTGCTCTTGACTTCACTTTCTCCTGTGATTGAATCCAATTAGTTCTCTTGCTGCTCTGTGCTTCTCATTTACAACTCTTCTTTGTGCCTTTTGTGTTATATTGTGTTGATTTTGGTGGTTTTTTGGGGATATAACGTGTATGGTTTTGTTAAGTTTTTTTGTGCTAATATGGTATGATTGTCATAGTCTTTGTTTTGTGTTTAAATTTTTGAATTTTACAGCTGGTTATTAGCGGGGTAGTGCCTCCCCTCGCTAGCCTCAGGCACATTTAATTGCGCATACTTCAAGATTTAGGTTGCTTTGTTGGCAACGCTGGCTCCTTTACCATCCATCTCCCTAGCTCGAGCCAAATTAATTGTAAATATTAAGTTGTAGAGCCAAGATAATTTTAATGGTGATAGCAAGAAAGAGAATTGTTGTAATCATAAAGGTGGAAGGAAAACATACAGGAACACTTTGCAAGCGGAAGAAACGACCCATATGCTTGAGTCAGCCAGATTTACAATGAGTTATTGTAATGGAAGTGAGGTCAACAACATTGAAGGAAGTAGTTCCGACAACAGAAGAAATGAACTTGATAAGGAATCCTCTTGTTCCACATTGCTTGTCATTAAACCTAATCCTGTCATGGAAGTAGTTAAAAAGGAAGAAGTCTCAAGAGCATTGCTATTCTCTTTGTGTTTAGATAAGGATGCTTTATCGTCCAGAAGATTTTTTGATGATTGGGTGGCTAACGTTAGTGATAAGAAAATGGGGTTGTATGTCTCCTTTTACAGAATGGTGCAACAAGGTTTCTTCATTGTTTTTAGAAAAATCAAAAACATACAAAAAATGATGTTGAATAAAGCCTTTTGGAATAGGGGGAAGTCAATTTTCAGAGCGGTTCCATGGAACCCTAAACTCACTCCCTGTGAAGTTCTTGTCAATTTGGTCCCTAGGTGGGTGGAAATAAAACATATCCCACCTCAACTATGTCTTTCATACCACATGCTCTAAAATATCTTGGTGATGTCCTATAGGTGGACACTAGGTTGATTTTGCCACATGAACGCTAGAGTCTTGCTAGTTGTTAACCTTGAGAATCCCATCCCCGAGGTAATGTATTTTCAGTTAGAGAATATGGTTAGTCAATGTGAAATTTGCTAACTAGGCGGGCTTAATGCATGTTTTTTATGCAAATATGACGGGCACCAGAGGAAATATTGCCCAACAATTGTAAAAAAACCTAATGTTCCTATAGATGTCAAGAGTACCCCTATGCCCAAGGAAAATGGTGTCAGTGTCCATGAGGTAGGAGTGAAAATAAATGACAGAGGAGATAGTGGAAATGGAAGAGAGCACATGTAAAAGGCAGGACTCCCCCTCCTCTTCAGAATATAATGTCATCCTTGTCCAACCCACCTTGGTTAACAAGGACTGTGAAAATTTTATCAATGGAGAACTTCATAAAATGTGGATTGGTCCCCTAAATGGGCTAGTGGAAGTAGAAAATAAGGTGAATAAATTAAAACCCTCCCAAGTCACCTAAATAATATAGGAATCAGGTTTAGCCATGCAGGTTGAGCAAGGCCAAATTGTTTTTGTGGGAGGTGCAAAGAGGCAAAAGGTCTCTATTGGGAATATGTTGGAGGAAGTGGGAAACATATTGCCTAGTCTAGATAAAGACCTAAGTGGAAAAAGAAAGGAGACATAGTTTTTAATGAAATAGTGGATGACCTTAGGAAAGCAAAACCTACTGAGCCATCCCTAGCTAACCCTAAAGCGGGGAAAGAGGGGAAGGAAGAAAAGATACCAAGTTGCTTTGAAAGGCTGTACAAAGGGCCAAAGCCTTCTCCCTCCCCACCCTTTAAATGAAGATTAATTGTATAAGTTGGAATATTAGGGGCCTTGAGGCCCCTAACAGGAAATATATTCTATGAAATTCTACAATTCCAAACGTGGCCTTGATTGTTTGCTATTCCAGGAAGTTAAGGCCATTGGGTTCAATTTAGTGTGTTGTTTGAAACTTGCTTGGAAGATTTTAAATTCTTCTCCAACCATGAGAATGGGAAGAGTGGGGTTGCCATTTTTGTTGGAAATAAACTACCCCCCATATTGTTGATTCTGGGTGTTCTCAATGTAATAGAATTGTATGGATTGGTTTAGAAGTTAATTACAAGAAATTTGGTATTGTTTCTATATATGCTTTTAATGATTATAGAGAGAGGAGTGAGTTATGGAGATGTATGGCTATTAATATGCTTAAGATTCCCTGGATTGGGGGTGGTTTGAACATGGTCGAGCATAAAGAATATAAACTACATGGCAATATCCTAGCTTGGAAAGGTATGAACCCATATATCCTAGCTTGGAAAGGTATGAACCCATATTTAGGTCCAAATGTAAAAGACTTCTGTCTCTTAGACCCAATAGAAAAAAAATAAAATGGACAGCAAAAGCATCTAGTTTACCTAGTGTACTCAGAAAGGATATAGATAAATTTTACATGAACAAGCACTTTTTTCAGGCCTGCATTGAGGAAGAAAATATATGTGTGAAAATCACTCCTCAACCATGTCTAACCATCATCCCATTGAGGTGTCAGTTATGCTTTAGAGGAATACCATAGAAAGCAAAAGCTTTAAGAGGGGTCTATATAAATTGAATGTTAGCCTTCTTGCTGATAATGATTATAATAATGGGGTTCAAACCATTAGGAATATTAATGAGTGCATTTTCCCCTGCAAATCAGCTATAGTTTTTTGGGGGAATCTGACAAAGGGTTGGAAAACCTTTCTTAGCCCTATTGGTAAGAAGAAAGCCTTTGACAGGAGGAGAACTAGTATTGAGTATGAGGAGAGAATGGACGAATATCAAGAAACTTTTCAAAAGAACCCTGATGATGTTGAATTATAGAACAAAATGGCGGAGATAAAGCACAAATGGAGATGTCGTCATACCAACATTACACAAGTCGCTAAAATGAGAGCTAAGATAAACTAGATTAAGGGGAGGATAAGGGCACCAAGTACTTTTTCAATATGTTGAAATTTAAGTTTGCTAAAGAAAAGGTTGGGCCTATTGATATAAATGGCAAACTAAATGATAACATGTATGAAATAAAATTGGCTTTCATGAAATTTTATAAGGACCTATTCTCCTTTGAGTGTAGCAAAGCAAATGTGAATGCTAGAGAGCTGTGCAGGAGAGTCATCCCAAAAAAATGGATAGAGATGATACGCAGGAACTTGAAAAAGACTTCTCAAAAGATGAGATTTGCTTGGGTATCAAATTTTTTAAAAATGGGAAGTTCTCTAGTTGGGATGGGTTATCTATTGGATTCTACAAATCAAATATTGATTGGATTGTGTTAGATCTTTTGGATGTGTTCAATGAGGCAATTAAGGGACTTTAGATAGTGAAATTAATAGATGTTTCATTGAATTGCTACCTAAAGAGGGTGATAGAGCCTTAATGAAAAATTGGAGGCCAATAATCCTTTTAAATGTGTCCTATATAATTATGGCTAATGCTCTATCAATCAGACTGAGGAATATTCTCACGAAAATTATATTCTCTACACAAATTAGATTTATTAAAAAGATATGTATTTTAGAAAATCTCATTGCTAGTTGGGAGGGCCTTGATTGGGCTAGGAAATTTGGACTATATGTGCATGTCACTTCTAGATTTTGAGAAGGCATATGATAAAATCTATGCTCCCCCAAGTTTCGGGGACGGGGACAGGGATGTGTTTCGGGGACGACATTTTTTTTTGGCCATTTTTTAGGGGACGGCAGGGGATGACTACTAAAAAAATAAGATTTTTTTAAAAAATAAGGAAATTTCAAATATTTATATGATAACATTGATAAGGCATTCATTTTAGACATTATAGAACCTTAAAAAATGAATACATAACAATAGGTTTTATCCACTAAGAGATTTCTCCAAGGTAAACCTGTCTTCTTATGGTGGTTGTTCTCTATCATTATTCTATTTCCTTGCTCATATCTTGCTAATTAATTTCTGTCATGTGCTCTCTTAGTCTAAGAACTAAAATAAGTTGTTGACAATCTAGTTGAGGAATATCCATCTAGTTCACAGATCACCAACGTTAAGGTGTGCCCAAGAGATGTGCCCAGACTCTTGTATGTGAAAGCAACCTGCATGTGAAGGCTATGATGCCAAGCTATACACTGATACTAAAGAATACCTTGAATGCATGAATATGTGGAGAAAACTAATCATAGAGAAACTCCTCTACTCTGTTTTGTCATGTGAAATGTATCTATGCAAAAGAATAAACGACTTGTTAGGAAAGGAGAATCAACTCATTTCAAGAACCCTAAGAGATTGAAAATTTGTATCATGAAAAGGTGATATGTAATTGTGATGACATCACATATCATGACTGATTCTACAGTTAGGATGGCCCAGGCATGGATGGGACCAATGTGCATGAAGAAGGCCTCTATGGTGGGTTGCCAACTGAATCAATACCATATACTAAAGCCTACACAACTAGAATCTGAGAGCAACCAACAATGGCCAGATTTACAAAATAGATAGATGTGCATGCTCACAAGCATGCATATTTCTATGTAAAATGGCCCTGTAATGGATGAATTATTTAGTCTTGATGCACTACACTCAACTCAACAATAAAAAGTTGATAGAACCAGGAGTATTGATGCTGTCAATCTAAACAACACTGATATGATACAACATTATACTAAATCAGTGATACACAGAAGCAAACACTAAGAGAATCAGTGTTTTTTTTTTAAAGTGCGTTGGAAGTCTGCTGGGCCGTAGGGGACAGCTAGCCGTTCTCTGAGTCCCCAAAATTTTAGGGGACGTCCCCGGGGAAGGGGGAACGGGTAGGGGACGTTTCCTGCCCGTCTCTGGAATGTCTCAGGTATGGTACAGGGTCTTCTGGGGCAGGGGATGCGTCCTTGTGGAGCATAGGATAAAATTGAATGACCCTTTATAATGATGATGCTTAGAGCCATAGGATTTTGAGAAAAAAATTGTAGGATGGTTGAAGTATTATTTATTGATGCTTCTGTTCAAGTGCAAATTAATGGTGAATTAATTGAACCTTTTCTTCTACAAAGGTCATTAGATAGGGATGCCCTTTTGGCCCCTCTATGTTTGTGATTGCTTCTGAGGCCTTGCAATATATTCTTAGAATCTCTAAAATTGGCCCTCCTATCGAAGGGCTTACATTTCCTAATAATAGCGAGTCGATAAACATATTTAGTTTGCTGATGACACTGCATTATTTCCTATCTTTAATGAAAATAATATTGGTAATTTGGTGAATAGACTTGAAATTTAATGTTTGGCTTCTGTCTCCAAGAATTTCTCCTGTAAATCGACAATGCTTAGCTAAAATGCTTACCCTCTTGACTGGTTGTTAAATTTGGGGTGGGATTGGGGAGCACCTAATAAAATTGTAAAATATTTAGGCATCTCCTTTGCTGTAGAGCCTTCCCTTAAAGACATTTGGGAATGGGTATATCATAAGATTGAAAAGAAAAAAAAAATAGCAGGGACATCTTCTTTCTTGCGGACAGAGCTCAGGTATGTCAAAAAGTCGTCATCTCTAAGTATATATTATGCTTTTGCTTGGCTATTTGGGAGTATACAAGTTGAGAAAATCTAGAAAATGGTTGGAAACTTTTTATGGAGATAGTGCTATCTTTCTAAGAAATTGGGTGGTGGAAAGGATTTCACCCGCATGATATCATGTTTGGGAAATTTTCTCTCAAGCTTGCTGGTTCTATAGTTTTTTTGTAGTATATGTAAGGGCTTGGGAGTTTCTGAGGCATTTAAATGTTGAGCATGATGCTTTTTCTAGGATTGAGGTACTTTTGTCAGCTATAGGTCCATTTGGTGGAATCTTGCATATAATAACAAACCATTGGCCCTTACTAGAAGTTGTTTAGCTAGGGGATGGGATGTTAAAGGGTGTAAGAACTTTGGTGATATATTTGTCAATGGTAATTTGATCTCTTGGAATGAACAAAGTTTTAGATCCTGCAACTTAAAGAAAACATACTCTATCCTTAAAAAAGTTTTGTATGATGTAAAATTCTGTTGAGGTTTTAGATTTGTTCGGAACTTCTGCACAGGTTTAGTGTGAATGTGCAGGATGAAGTTCGAGTTAAAAGTGTTCAAGTTATTCTATTTTGTAATTCACTTTAGTGATTAAAGTAAAATCTTTTATTTAGTTAATTAAGTCTAATAAAGTGCGAAAGCACTAATGACTTAGACTTATCTTCCAAGTCATCTCTTGCGTGAGATAAGGTTGCTTTCTTTCACTTTCTTTTTGAGAGATAAGACCGCTTTATTGGAATATTAGATTTTTAGCTAAATAGTATAAAGGTAGAGGCAAGATAGAAAATTATTAACGCAGTATAGTGTAATATTTCCATGCAGCTGTGTGTAACATCAGTTGTGGAGGTTGCCTTGTAAGTTTTTGAAGGAATGTGAAGCAGGTTACATGTGTAAAATATTTGTGTCTAGTGTTCATCGTTTCTGCTGTTTAATTTCAATGATTTGTATGTTTAATTTAGTGCTGTTTCAGTATTAGGAAATTATGCATCTAGATTGAAGTTCGAACAAATTCCTTGTACAACTTAGTTCAACATAGAAATTGTTACAGAAACTACATGAGAGTTTATTGAATATTATCCGATTATTACAATGAGAGAGCGAAGCTCATCTTATAGAGAGGAGAAACATTCTAAAGAAGGACTGACAGCTTGCATAAAGCAAAAGCTTTAGTTAACAAAGCAGTGCAGAAAGGAAAGAACTAAATATGGAAGAAAACCAATCTAATAGGAGAAAAGCAGGGAAACAGCGAGTGACCATTAAATAGAAATAGCTAATTTATCCTAATACCCCCCCTTAATGGTCACTGTACTAACTAAAACAGAATTGCCCCCTCTGAATGGAGACAATAGAAACAGATATAGACTGATCCACGAGCAGCTTGACAAACAGACAGAGGAGATTGGCCTAGAAGGCGTAGAAAGTAGACTCCTTCTACTTAGTATGCTCTGCGACGTGTGTTGATGGAGTTGAGTCGTCAGACTTCGATTACTCAGCAGCCAAGCGTTTCCGGCAATCCTTTTTCATATGCCCAAACTTGTGACAGTAATTGCACTGGATGTTGTATTTCTTGGATGGGTCCTGTGACTGACCCTGACTGAACTGCTGCGAGGGCTGATTAGGACCCTGATACTGCAGGACTTGGCAGTAAATGCCTGTTCTGAGGAGGAGGAAGAAGCACTGCTACCAAACTGTTGTTTCCATCGATCCTGCTGCAAGAGTTTGTTGCACAGATCGGGGAACGTCAGACTAACATTAGATGAAGTAATGTTAAGAGTTTCGATAAAGTGTTCATAAGATGATGGTAGACTTTTCAGAGTGATCGCTACCATATCTTCTTCCATCTTCCGACCAATCGCCGTCAACTGATCACGGATGTCCTTGATTTTTGTGAGATGCTCCTGCAGAGACATCTGATCATCCATCATCATTGAGAAGAGCATGTTCTTGAGAAAGAATGCTCGGCTTTTGTCAGAGGTTTCATGAAGGTCCTTCAGTGATTCCCAAATTTCTTTTACTGTTTTCCCAGACGGAACCTGAGGCAGCTGATCATCGGTGATCGATAGCTTGATAAGCATTACCGCTTCACGATTTTGCTCATCGAATCTATCTTGATCCTTACCCGCCACTTGAGGACGTGTAGTTGTACCCAAAACAATCTGGTCCAAACACCGATACTCAAAAATAGTCATTAGCCGCTGCTTCTAGGTGTTGTAATTTTTGCCGTTGAATCTCTAACTACCCTCCAACAGAATGTTGGTCAAAGGTGCCATGCTTCATGTTTTCCGAGACACGAAAAGACGAATTATAAGCAGTGGGCACAGAAACTGAAGCAGATAGACGGCACAGATAGCAGGGAGAAAATCTTTACTCAGATTCCGAAAACACGGAATAAGCTGACTCAAAAATTTGAACACGGATATCAAGGTATGGATCTCTAGATAAATCCGAATCACGAATTTCAAACTTTAGATCTCGAGAGTACGGATAGCACAGATTCAGAATATCTAAACACGAACTTCAAGGTAAAACAGAAAGTAATGTTGCATTTCTGCTGGTAACTGTGGAACCTATGAGCAAAGAAGTACACAGAATGCTCCTGATTGCTAGCAGACCAGGCTTTAATACAGGAGGTTGTCTGAAGAATCTCCAGGTTGGAGGGCGCCACAGATACAATTGAGGCTCAGGACAAATGCACAGAAAATACGGGCCAGATGTAGAAGGAACACGAACCGCAGAAGTCGCCAAAACAAAGATCAGATGCCGCCGATAGAGCGCATAAAACCACAGTAACCTGAAGAAAAATGCGAAGCTGAAGACAAGAATGCCAAGGAGAGAGGCATGGCTAGAAGAAATCCTCCTCTAGAAAAACCCACATCCAAACAGATCCCCCGAACACTGCAGAAATTGGAAGGAACAAATCGCGAATGTTTACAGAAGATGCTCGCCAAGGAACCCACACGACCACAGAAGTCTCCAAATCTTGGCCACAAACAGAGAACACACTCAGAAATCGCGACCTCAGACCTACAGATCATGAGCCCTAACTGGACCCAGCGAATGTTTAAACTGTCGATTGAGAATGAGGCATGACAACCACCGAACTGCACCCAGCGACCCGAGATGCCATGAAACCCGCCGCGATTTAGAGAAGAGAACCAAAAAACGCGATCAAGAGGGCACAAAATCGCGGCTTAAGAAAAAAATGCGAATAGATACACAACTTGCCACAGGTATAGACGGCGATTCAGAACAAATTGTGAGCTTCTTTCACAAACCATTACCACAAAAAATTACGACCCACTCCAGAGGACGTGACCACAAATCTCCGTTGAAGAAAACACAATCACCAAATCTTTAAACGCCTATCAAAAACGCAATCTTCAGAAAACTTGAACCCGCCAAGAATCGCATGCCAGAAGGTGCGCCCAGGACTATGGAAAACCCGACCCAGAAGAGAACGCCGTAAAAGATAGAGTAACTCGCGACCTGCAGGGGATTCAAATCACGACCTCTTCTCACACAACCAGAAGGGAAGGGAATCGCAACCCAAACAAACGGCGGTAGCAACACCCGCAACCACAAATAGAAAGGTCGACGCCCAAAGAAGCGAACTCAGAACAGGTGATAATAGACCATTACCACTTAGGAATACACAACACAGAAATAAGAAAAAAATCTCAGATCGAGCCTACGCTCTGATACCATGTTACAGAAACTACATGAGAGTTTATTGAATATTATCCGATTATTACAATGAGAGAGCGAAGCTCATCTTATAGAGAGGAGAAACATTCTAAAGAAGGACTGATAGCTTGCATAAAGCAAAAGCTTCAGTTAACAAAGCAGTGCAGAAAGGAAAGAACTAAATATGGAAGAAAACCTATCTAATAGGAGAAAAGTAGGGAAACAGCGAGTGACCATTAAATAGAAATAGCTAATTTATCCTAATAGAAATTTGGGATAATATCAAGTGGAGTAATAGCTCACCCTTGTTGACAACTAAGATTAAGGATATATTATATATATAATCTATTGACTGACACCCATGCAGTTTTTGTTATTCTATATCTCATATTGAACTCTTCCCTGTCCAATAAAGACTGGAAGTCCATTCTAGGTCATATATGGTCTTCGTGGTTTGAGCTAAAAAAATCTAATTTTAGGTGGCTGTTGATCTTTAAAAAATTTGTTGTGGGTCCTGTCTTGAAAGATGTCGGTGTTAGTCCATATATTTGCCAATTTTGTAATATTGATGGGTCTATTGAACATCTTTTCTTTTTAATTGTAAATATGCGAAGACTATTTGGTCAATTTTTCTTGGTAGTGGGTAGGACAATAAGAATGGGTGCGAAATCTTGTTGGGCTTTGTTAAGTGTTTTGATAAAGAACTTAATAGGCTATGGCTTAATCTTTCAATTGAAATTTTGTGGCCCTTATGGAGGGCGAAAAATGATGAAGTGTTTTAGGGAAAGAGAAGGTTCCTTACGGACTCATGTAGTGAGTTCATTCTTGCCTCTATCGTTTTGTAGGTTACCTTGACAATGAAAATTTCTAAGAGCAAATTTTATAGTTTGCTAGATGGTTGCAGAGTTTTGTTACACAAATCTGATATAGTGTATGCAGAGTGTTGGTCAGATATTGAGAGGAATGGTGGTAAGCCAGAAGAGGAAAGTGAGAATGATGAGGATTCTAAGGAATATGAGCATATTCATGATTATGACAGAATTGTTATTAGTGCTCATCACCATGGAATTGTCTATATCGGCATTCATGACATCCCTCTGCCTGTTAATGCATTTAATCCTGTTCGTAGCATTTCTGTTCTAGTTGCACCTGATGTTAATGAGGTTTCAGAGAAGGGTTTTGTTACTTAATATTTGTACTAATCGGCTTGTAACATTTTGGCCACCTCGTATGATACTTTAACAAAGTGTAAACTATGATGACATATCTGATAGTAGTTTAATAGTGTTATGACTCTGCCCCAGTTGCCATTTTGTTTTACTTGGCCCTAGATAGTCTTACTCTTTGGTTATACTTTGTATTGGCTAGTACCAACAAACTGTCTCTTGGCCGTAATGGCTTATATTGTGTAACCTGTTTTTGTTGACTATTATTTAAAAAAAGGTAAGAGCAAAGATATGTATTATGGAGTAATAGCCAAAGTCATAACTAGAGAAGAAAATTGGCTAAGCCAAAGGAAACCGACGGATATGTGACTAGGTGACCCATTAGTCTTGACATGAAATTGAAACTCTTGAAAATCTCTTACATGCCTAATCTAGTCAAGAAGGCACCAATCACAAATACTAGGGATGCCTAAGTCAAATGTCAAAAACACCAAAGGAAATCCTTGATGTTGAAAAAACGATGATAAGATATTATGAAACAAACACATGCACATGGTGGCCATAAAGGAGATATCGTTTGCAATGGCTCTAGCAGCATGATAATGGATATTGTTGACAAAGGCTTTGGTAGAAATAGTGATAGCCATAGGGATATTGCTGACAAAGGTTTCGACATCCATAATGGTGGCCTTAACATTGATATAGTGGTGGCCTTATGTAATGAACCAACCCAATGAGTCACTAACTAACTAAGCAGTTAACCATAAATGCTATTTTTTTAATGCCAAGATACATAAATACACAAGCATAGTACATAACATAATATGAATGGATGTGTCTATCACTCATCACTAATTTTCATCCATATGTCAAAAAATATATTCCATAATAACATCTCTTAAGCATTGTAGCTATCATACAAGTAAATAAAGTCATTTTCTTCATGCAATCTTTCTAACAAGTAACTCATGTGATAGCCATCATATCACAAAAATGATAATCAATACAGTGTTCCACACACATCATCTAATTTATTTGCATATCCATGGTATTTTTAAGATCTTTAGAAGTTAGAACAATTCAAGGGTCAATCTTAAATCGACATCAATAAAATTGACAACAATCAAGCACACTTCAAATACACATCATAGGTATTCACTTCACAAGTGTAAAATCACCAATATCAAAAATGAGCTCAACACTCGAAAATAATCAACAAAAGCTCAAGCTCAACCAATAAACAATGACTCAATTACATGACAATGAAAGGTAAGCCATTCAAACCACAAGCAATAAAGTAAACTTCTCAACAAATAACCATAATCAATAAACCATAGATGAACAATAAACCTTAAACAATAAATGATCAATTTCAGTAATTAGCCGATAGGCTTTTATATGTGAGCATTATAGTGCTCGGACTTGTCTCAGGCTGTAAAAAAATTCATGCCGAAAAATTTTCTGAACTTGTCTTGAAAATTTTCTAAAATTGTCGGTTGTTCCTATCGGCGTATTCCTTGAACCTCCTAATAAATAGTGACTTACAACATAATAATTAATCAAGTAATAATCAAGATTGACATTAGAACAGTAGGCTATTAACAATAAAATAACCATCACAATGATAAACTATAATCAATAAACAATAATTCCAAGGGCACAAGCTCAGTCAAAATATCAATGGGGAATAATCACCGCTAAGATTTCTGCAATCCAAAAAGATGGTGTAAAGATCTTTTATGTAACAATGATAGGGTCTTTTACATAATCCGATAGGATCTTTTACATTATGTAACGAGATCTTTTACATAATCCAACAAGATCTTTTACATAACCACTCACCAGTCATGAACTTATAATAGTTGCTTTGGCCAAAGACTTACACAAACTAATGTCCACCACCATGTTTGGAGGTTCATGATGTCATCTTATATCAAGTAAACAAACCAACCCAAAATAATCACATATATCAAAACAACCATAATAGAAAGGAAAAGGACAATCCAATAAATAAGACATCCATTAATTCACATCTATGTTCCCCGGGGACGCGTCCCCTGCCTTTTTTTGGGCCGTACCCGTACCGGGGACATCCCGGGGACGGCCAAGAAACGTCCCCTGACCATCCCCGTTTCCCCGGGGATGTCCCCTTTTTTTTAGGGGACTCAGGGGACGGCTAGTCGTCCCCGGTACGGTCGGGACGTCCCCCGACCGTACCGGGGACAGCTAGCCGTCCCCTACTGCCCAGCAAACTCCCAACTCAAAAAATTAAAAAAAAAAACACTTTTGGCAGGAAACAAAGAAATAGTTAGCAAGGCTGCACTGAATTGTTTTTGTATTCATTGATCATTGCCATATTTTATTTTTTCCTACTACAAATTTGTCAAATACTTGATGTACTGATCATTCCATCTCCTTCACTGTTAGTGATGTAATCTACATGGGAACCATTGCATCTACATTTCCTTCCTACGCAGCAATTTCTTGTCTAAGTTCTTTAGCTTGGATACACACAGTTCATCCATATGTTGTTTGTATTTGATTGATTAACTTGCGATTCTATTTTGCTGAAGCTCATATACTTTGAAGTTTGAACTGGTCCAAGCCAATTCTCACGTGACAAGTTGAAAAATAAGTTCAAGTGTAATGTTATGGTTATGTTTGCATGTTTTAATGTTCTATAATGTCTATAATGAATGCCTTATCAATGTTATCATCTAAATATTTGAAATTTCCTTATATTTTTTAAAAAAACCTTATTTTAGTAGCTGTCCCCTAAAAAAAGGCCAAAAAAAAATGCTGTCCTTGAAACTCGTCCCCCCGTCCCCACCCATCCCCTTCCCCGGTACTTGGGGGAACATAGATTCACATAGTTTAGCCCTTTCAACAATATGGCTTAAATAGAATCAACATACATCCAATTTTGATATTGTTTCACATCACATGACTTTATTTAGTCGGTTTTACACATCATAATTAACTCACTTTTTATCTTGTGCAGCCCCAAACAATTTTCAAGTTTTACTTTCTAGAAATTCAAGCAGCCCCCCAATGAGGTTGAGAGGCAATGCTCTGGGTGTCCTTGTTGTAGTATAGGGCGGGGTTGATGGCAGTGTCCCCAACACCAAGCTTAAACTGAGGCTTTAGAGGCCATAGGAAACATAATGGCATACGACTTGTCATTTTTTGAAGGCATAAGTGCACATAAAGGAATGACAACACATAAGGAATAACCTAGGTCCATTGATCTGGACCGCCTACATATCCAAGCATGGAAATTAGGGCCATGTAGTTCTCCTATTCAACTACCCATTTCTCAATACAGTTCTCTAATACAAGCATCATACACAGCATAAAATTGCATAAACATAGTCTAATAATCAAGCCATTCAATTCTGGGAAGCCACAAACTATGATTTCACAAAACACAAGGACCATGGGTTTTTAGAAAATTTTGTGGCCCAAGACACTACAGGACCATGGAATTCAGCTCACTGTATCATTGGTTATTAGAATAGATGCAGTTTGAGCTTCAGAATTCCAGATCGCAAGATTCCAGAAAAGGTACTGTTAGACCACAAGGTTTCAAAAAGTTGCGTTTTTTAGTGTAGCAGATTGCGGGTTTCCAGGAAATTGCATAGTTTAAGTCTTTGAAAAAAACTCGAAAAATTTCTTTAAAAGCAATTAAACACATTCACACAAATTCCAAGACTCAGTGATTTGCATCAATTTACTCTTCTCAAATCAAAACTTATGTTTTACAATGAAATCTAACACTTGAATTTAAAGGATGGCCTGCGAACTTGTTTTAATAGAAGTTGTCGACTAACTGAATGCTGTTTGTTGAATTCCCTTTTGATTTGATTTTCTGAAGTTTTTTAAATTCGTCTTTTTTCTCTTTCTTCTTTCTTCCTCAACTCATGTAAAACAATTTATCTAATCCCTCTTCTCTATTTACAAGCTTTTAAAATCTCCAAGGAGGTGAGTTACACTCTCCTAAATTAAGATTTGGCTAGATAAATTTGAATAGACAAGCTTTTCTTAATTAAAACCATATAAACTTACCCATTTCCATGCATGATTGTCTGTTTATAGAGGGTGATGACCAAATGATGGCCAAGAGTCAAAATTACACTATCATCTACCTGTCAAATTTAAGCTGAATGGACTTGACCCATCTAGACAACCTGAAAAAATCTAACTTTTTAATTGGAGTTTCCTAATGCTCAAAATCTACCTTTCATAAAGTTTGTAGACTGAAATAAGGTCATTGGTTATTTATTTTAATCTCGTGTTTTTCCTACATTCAAAACAGTAATTTTAGCCCATCTATTAAAAGAAAAATACTATTCATGCACTCTTTTCAATAAATCCTGACAATAGAACAGAAAAACAAACCTCTTAGGTTAGTTTTAACATTGATCATAATAGAAATACCTTTGCTTTTATTAGTTAATATGTTATTATAGTTTTGTGAGGGAATAAATCCCCATTTACATAAATGTAGGCTAACTAGCATACCTATCTTTAGAAAAATCTATGCAAAAGACGCCGAGAGATATCATTTTTGAGGCACCTATTTCATTTAAATCACAGATCCACTAAAAAATAGGTTCATCGAGAATGATATCTGTCAATGTCTTTTACATAGATTTTCTATTAAGATAGGTATGCTAGTTTTAATAATTTTGTAATTTTAAATTTTATTAATTTAATAATTTTATATTTTTCAAATTTATTAATTTATTTTTTTTATTTTGTAATTATATCAATTTTATAAGTTTATTTATTTTATTAGTTTTATAATTGTATAAATTTAATTAAAATTTTTACTATTATAGTAACTAAAAAAATTATTGAAATTATTATGTAATATAGTAAATAGTTATGTAGTTCAATGAGTAAAACTATAATAAGTGATATAGTTTATAGCTTATAAATAAATTAGTAGTATTATTTTTCAAATAATTATATATTTTAACTTTTATTAAGAGTTCAAATTTCAATACTAAAAAAAAAAACAAATAAAAAATTATTTTAATTTTTACTTAATGAGTTATTTGAATACTATTAAAGAACAATGCTTACTTTATTTTTATCCCAAGAGCTATAGGAATTTTTATTTTCTTAAAAGCTATTTTTAAAATTATTTTATTTTATTTACTTAAGATTTATTTTCTAGGTAGTTTATTTAGTTAAGAGTTATTTTATTTTATTTTATAATATAGATCTGTTGTGTTTTAGTTTTTATAATTTTTGCATCTCGACACTGTAATAGTTTTTGTTAACACGCTTACGCCATTACACTCCACCCCTTGCTGCCATTGTAGTTACGCCTCTTGACGTAATTAATCTAATGCAAACCATTAAGCAAACTGACTTGGATTTAATTATGAGCTGGGTCAATAGACTGAAATGCTGCTTTGAGAAATTAAATGCAATGGATGGGAGCATAGTTGAAAAACTCGCCAAGACCAAAAAACACGACTTGGCAAAAAACTCAGCGACTTAAAAAATTGCTTAAATTTCATTAAAAACGCATTTTTATTGCAAAATTCAATGATAAAATGCATCCAATGAGTCAATAAATGAGTACATAAAAGAAACAAGCTGAGTCTAGTTGTATTTATTTGAAAGCAAATTGGGAACAAAATGGCATCCTCATGTGGAATGCATTGATACTGATAGTTTGAAACAAAATGAAAATAGCAAATTGTTTTTGTAAAACTGAAAGTAAATACTACATTAATATATTTTACAAATTTACATCTTCCTCTTGCCATGTCTAGTGAAAACTAGGGGAGAGGTAGAACTAGAGGGTCTAGTCCTAGGAGTCTGTTGTGGCTCCTCCGTCCTCGGCATGACACGCTGTGGCTCAACCTCAGGAGTGTCTACAAGTTCTAAATACTGGGATGTGGTTTGTGGGGCTATCTGATGGTGAGACTGATAGCCTGTACTTTTGTTAGGAGCAAGTGTCAATTTTGTGACCTCTTGCCATGGAGCTACTGGCAGTTTGCCTCTGTGGGTCAGTTCCGCATGTATGGCTACAGTAGCAGAGGAGTTGGGAAGTTGCTGTTTGTGTCTTGAAGGATCTTTTGGTAGACAACAAAGAGCAGGGCCTCTGTTGGAGGAGTTCAATGATTTGTGAGAAAATTATGTTTGATTCCTTTATTTGGCATTTTCCTCTTGATGAAGAGCTTTGGACATGAATTCCAACATAGGTTGAAGGTATTATACATGTTGATGCAATGTAATAGTTTGAGCTAGTTGTAAGACAAAGGCATGATGCTTAAAGGAGGGGTTGCAGGAGGTTGAAGAAAACATGGCTTCTTAAGCTTGAGAAAAAGGGCTAAAAGGGTAACAGGCTACCTGTTTACACGTTTGCTCTAAGTCTGTTTTTTTGACGGCTGAGTCTTTTTGTCGGACTCGCCGAGTTTTTGGTGAAAACTTGCCAAAACTCGGCGAGTTTTTTGCCTTGACTTGGCAAGTAATATCGGCAAGTACTTGCAGGGAAAACCCGCCGTGTGGAAAAACTCGCGAGTATTTTAAAACTTGCTGAATAATCGGGGAGTTTTTCAACTATGGATGGGAGTACTTAGTTTCAGACACAATGATGAAAAATTAATGTTGATGTTGTGCAGAATTCCATTGTCAAGGTACAAAAAATTAATGCTCACAGTTTGATGAATGTCTTAGGCTTTGTGCATACTCAGAAATCTCTGTAGGTTGAACTCGACTCCCTCAGGATTGAACCCCTAAGCACTGTGGGAATGATCTGATGTGTGAGAGTGAACTAACTGGGACCTTGGGGAATGCTCTGACAAAAAGTTGCAGCAGAGATTTCTTGGCCTTCGCTTTCCTTGTGTTATAGCAGTGTTTACAAACACCTTAGGGGAGATTGCTAGATCGCTAGGGTCAAGTTCTCCTAGTTCAAACCCATGGACTGACCGGCTTTACAACTTTGAGCAAACGATCGTAGACAACATGGACGGATATGCAAATGGCCTAGCCCTATAGGATTTTGAATCATTTGTCCCTTTAGAATTTGAAGTATGTGGTAGTGATTTCTCCTTGTAGTCCTATGATTTTCTGATATGAATTAAGTACACGCTAAAAGTCTTAAATAACAAGACATAACAACAGTTCGCAAAAGATCGATTCACAATGGCTAGGAAAATTTGAATTTGGAAACAAAAAAGTGCTAGTTTCGAGGCTATTAACAAATGTGTGGACGTAGGTGTGAATGTAGGCTAATAAATGATGTGTTAATGGTGAATATATGGGAATGTGTTTTAAGGAGATGGAATAAGGATGGATAGGGATTATGTTGTAGCCAAACCTAGTACAAGAGTGCCACTTGTCAACATGTAATTGTATTAAGTCATTCCAACAAAATGGGCCCAAAACTAAATGGGAATTGGCATGGATATGCAAATTTCACCATTACATTTTGCCGCCACTTTGAGGTGCATGCGAATCTAAAATGAACATGTATTTCAAGGTATATGAACATTCTACTTTACTTTGAACGTAGTGGCTAGTCTTTTTCAATCTCTGTGGTCCAACATTCAACAAACTAGAGGCGAGAATAGATATCGCTACATTAGCTCAAATCGACCCTATTAGATGGTGGACATGGCATAGCAAGTATGCACCAGAGTTGAGGATGCTTGCCACTCGCCTCCTTTCACAGGTTGCCAGTTCCTCTGCTGTAGAGAGGAATTGGTCCACATACAACTTCATCTAGTTAGTCAAGAGGAATAGACTTATCTTTTGACGAGTGAAGTTGGTGGGTGTGCATAGTGCCTTGTGACTTTAGGATCAATACACTCCTGAGTATTGTCAGACTTTCGCTGCACGTTGGGATGTTGATCTTGAACATGCCACACAGGTTGATGAGGAGGTGACACGAGGGATTGGTTGGGGTTCCATTGGATGAGGCAATCTCTCATAGTGGTAGTGAGTTAGATTCAGACTTCAATTTTGATGAGTGATAGTAGATACTGATTAAGGGGTAGTGGCAGATTTTCTATGTTTTTGTCATTTTCTAGTTGAAACTTGTAGCCTTTGGGCATTTTGTTGTAATTTTTATATAATATATATATACACATTGACAATAAAAGCAATTAAAATTTGTTGATTTGTTTGTCGATTCTCATGTAAAATCTCAATTAAACTCTAGTGTTATGTATTAAGGTTCTATAATGTATATGATGAATACCACATCAATGTTATAATATTAATATCCCCTAAAGTCCCCTAAAAATGGCCTCCCAAAAAATCCTTCTTGGAAACATGTCCCCTAATAACTAAACTGGAGACAAATCCAATTTTGTCCTGAAATTTGACAGAGAGAATAATACTAAGAAGGTTGGTCATTAGATCAATAGATTGTTTTTAAGATGTGCAATAGTGGAGAGAATTACCATCAATGTCAACCAATTTTTGAATGTAGTGATGATGAACTTCAATGTGCTTGGTGTTGAAGAATTGGTTCTTCACTAACTTCAAGACTCCTTGAAACGTGGAGTCAGTGTAATCTGAGGAAGTTGCAAATAACTCAAAACTCGAGAAAACCATATTGCTTCACATTTGGCATTGGTAGTAACTTTGTACTTTGTTTTGGTGTAAGATAAAGCTATAGTTTGTTGAAGCTAACTCTCCCATGAAACAACTCTTGAGTCCAACAAGAAAATATAACCAATAGTTGATCTTCAAGTATTGATTGAACCAGCCCAATCAAAGTCTGCATATGTTGTCAACTTGAAATCATTGTCCTCTAATAGAGAATGCTAAAATCGAGTAATTTTGACATATTGTAACATTGTGTTTCTTTCCAACGAACAAGCTTCAATAGGCCCATAAATAGAGAGATAACTAACAACGAAACACATATTTGGTCATGTGGATGTATGATATAATATATATCAAATTGCCTACCAATTGTTTGTAGAGTGATTCATCAATTCGTGATGAATTATCATAGATTGACAACTTCAACTCAATCTCTATAGGTGTACTAGAATTGATTACAATCGATCATGCAAAATTGTTATAAAATATTTGTAATAGACTTGACCTGAGCCATAAAAATGAAATGGTCATGTTGCTAGAACTTTACGCCAAAGCAATACTGTAAGAGGCCAAGATTAGTCATGTCAAAGATTGAACATAAATCAAATCTCTCGTTGCAATGTAGTGGCCCCACTCCTTGTGATTGCAAAATCATCAATATAGACAACAAAAGCACAATGTTATCACCATTGCTTTTGACATAGAGATTCGGATCATGAACCCATAATCTCAAAGATGTTGATCAATCTTAATGTACTAGGCTTGTGGAGTTTGCTTAAGATGATGATCAAATTGCTATAGGTACTTGCAATCCTTCAGGTTGCACCATGTAGATCTTGTTTAAATTCTAGTTCAAGAAGGTGCTCTTCACATCCATTCGATACACTTTCTAACCAAATTGGGTTTTATGGAGAAAAGCAACCGAAATGTGACAAATTTCGTGGTAGGAGCAATAGTCTATCCCCTCTTGTTGTGAATAAGCTTTGCATCAAGGCAAGCCTTGTACTGTCCAGAGTACCATTGGCTTTACATTATATCTTGTATATCCATTTGCATTGCAATGGTTGTTTAACTAGAGGCAATTCAACAAACTTCAAGTTATAGTTCTTCGTCAAGGCATCATATTTAACTTGCATGGCAACCTTGCATTTAGGTTTACCTTTCGCTTATGCGTATTGTAGTGGTTCAATTACCTTGAAAAGGTTAGAAGAGAGCAAAATAAACATGCTTATTTGAAAACATTTTGTTTCCTTGTCCATTGGGGTTGTGCATTTGATTGAGGAAGTCCATCCTCTCTCACACCTTGAAAAGTGGAATAATACCACTTGGGTCTCCATTGCTATGCGACCAAAGACTCTTGTGGCGAAGCAACCATATTTTGAGTTGAGGTCAACTTCAGTCTTTGTCGCTTATATTTCTCTTGTTGATATACTAGTGTAGGAGAAATATTAGTTAGAGGTTGTGCATTGGTGATTGTGATAGAGTACAAGACGAACTAGAGCCTTCATCTTTTAGAGGAACCACAATACTAGTCCCAGATTGATCGCTAACAACTTGTTGGCTAGGATTGCAATCAAATGAAGGCTTTGTTTCGTTGACATCAAAATCCTGACTAACTATGATTTGGTAAATGGAAATATCAATGAGTCTCTCTGCTTTAGATTTTTTACTATACCCAGCAAATAAATATTTGAAGCTCTTAGATTCTAGTTTACTCTTTTTGCTATTAAGAATCAAAACATATGTAGCTTAACCAAAAATATGAAATTTTTTTAATCTTTGGTTTAGGGGTGACATTTGTAAGGATTTATACAGATTTCTATTCTGGAGATAAACCGTCATGTTCACTGCTTAACCCCAGTAGTTTTATGGCATGCCTCTACTTTGCATCGTGCATGGGGCTATTTACATGATAGTTCTATTTCTTCTCTTAACCACCCTATTTGCTGAGGGGTGTATGGGGCTGCCAACTATCTTCAAGTACTTGCATTAGTCTTGGAATTGCTTGGAATTGAACTTGCTCCCATTAGTAGACCTTAATGTTTGATCCACCTACCTTTTTAATTTTCAACCAATGCTTTGAACTTGACAAAGGTTCCAAAGCAATCATATTTCTTCTTGAGAAAGTATACGAACATTTTTAGGAGAAATCATCAACTAGAAACTGAAAGTATTTCGCTTTGAAGATTGTTGATGATTTTTGGGATAACTCACATAGATTTACATGAATGAGATCTAAAGTCCCCTTGGCATGCTATACTCCTTAAGTAGGAAAGAATTTCCGTTTCTACTTACCAGCCAAACACTCTACAAATATATATTGCTTCTGAATATAGATGCAGGTGCCTTAATTTTTGTTTTATTTTGCAGCTTCCGCTGTCATATTTAGTGGTTCTAATAAACATGAATTCCCTCCATTGGTCCATGCCCACATGGGACTCTTTAATTATATATGGACAAACATCCATGTATATCAAAGGCATGCTATGATGTAGTTCAGATATTTCTTTTAATGTTCAAATAATATTTTTTGTCATGGGACTTGTTGGCACTTACCCCAAAATGTGAAAAAATCCTATGTTTGGGACCCCTTTGTTGCCTTGGAGTTTTGCCCTTCATTTATAACCGATTTGAAAAATCCTTTATTGGGCCCTCCCTTGGTCAAATTTTATGAAGTGGTGCCTTGCCTTGCCCATGTTCCTATCATATGTCGAAGTGTCCAAAAATTCCAAAACTTTCTGAGTGTTGGGGAGTTTTTTCATTTTTGACATTTTTGGTGTTTTCTGCAATTTGCGGAATTTCCCTCTCGGACTGGACATTTCTTTCTCTCATCCCATCCTGTCTCCACCTCCTTGATCGCGTAAAATTTCCCCAAAACTTCATTAAGTCCTTCACTTGCTTGTTTCCTTCGTTTCTTCTATTTTGCGGGTTTTCGACCTCCCATCCCGTTCTCGCCTCCTATTCCACATAAAATT
This sequence comes from Cunninghamia lanceolata, assembly GCA_027924645.1. Lineage (NCBI taxonomy): Eukaryota > Viridiplantae > Streptophyta > Pinopsida > Cupressales > Cupressaceae > Cunninghamia > Cunninghamia lanceolata. Next base: position 1,133,531 of record BSBN01000765.1, on the reverse strand, counting down.
TTCGCGGAACATTTCCCGGTCCTTAGTCTTTCTTCCCTTCGCATTTCTTCTAGTTTGTGGAATCTCACTTGGCTACTGGACTTAACATTTTGAGTTCCAATATCCATATCCGGTTCCTCTTATCTTTTCCACAATTTTTGTTCCAACCTTCCGCTTCTAGTTTTCCTTCACTTTGCCGTTTGTGGAATCCTGATCAACTCCTGCGGAATCCTGATTGACTCCTACAGATTTCTTCTTGTCACTTGACCTCCAGTCCTTCGTTCTTTTTCCACATTTCTTCCTTTCACCTTTCATACTGTTGGCGGAATTTCCCTTCCTGATTGGATATGTGTACATTTAGTTCCTGCATCAAATTCCTCCTTTTCTTGCTTTCCTTCAGTTTGCCTTCCTTTTCGTTTTGTGCAACTTCCTTTGCATATCGGGTACTTTTTCACCTTTGGTCCCTCATCACTTTTCTGCGTTCTTCCCGATCCCCTTTGTGGGACATTGCCTTGCTTTAGAATCTCCTTCATCGAGCACATCCACTTCCCACGTCTAGTTCTTGGTCAATTTTCTGCAAAGTTCCTTCTAGTCAAATCTTTCACTTCCTTCCATCCATGGAACTTTTTTGGACTTTAGGATTTCATTCCCTTCACCTCATATCCATTTCTTGCCTCCAGTTCCGCTTCGAATTCTTGCATGTGTCCCTCCGACCCTATCTTTCATTTCCTTCTATAATGCAGATTTCCATTCAACTTCCACACTGGATATGTTCACCCCTTGATTTCATATCCCGTCCTAGCATCTTGTTCCGCATTCTAATTTTACTTTTCTTCCAATCACTCAAATCACTAGTTTTCTTCCTTTGTAGAAACCCGATAGGCTTTTGGATTGCTTTTACACATTTTCCCTTCACTTCACATCCGTTTCGCACCTACCGTCCGCATGGTTTTTTTGCAAAGTTTCCTTTGCTTCACATCTGGTCCCATGTTGACTTTTTGCATTTGCTTCAGAAAGCTTCAATTGTTCCAACGACTCCTTTGCACGACTTAGGGCCACCATTAATGGTCTCCATATGGCACGATAAGATGGAATAAGACTTTCAAATGCCTCTAGGTACTTGTGGACCTCGCATGGACATGATTTGTGTACAAACCAATGTTAAAAGATTCGGACTCGCCTCATACTCGACAAGTTGATTTTTGACTTGGACTCGGACTTGGCGCCCAGGCTCGGCAAATTGAAAACCCATGAAATACAGATTTTGTTAAGGATGTAAAACTTGTTTCATGCACCCTTTGATAAATAAACCTTAAAGACACAATAAACTAATCAAATAGAAGCTACTTTGATCACATACAAATGTATACATCAATCACGAGTATAAAAGTGAATTTTAGCTGAAGGAAACATGGTTACATATAAAAATATTGTCAAGTGTTTTAGGTGTACAAAACTCATGGATTATGATATCCATGGCATCAAAACAAAAATCACAATATGGAGTCATGAACTATGGTAGAAATATGGAGTTGTGCAGCGCTCCTAGCGGGGTCAAGGGGTAGCGCCTTTGAGACCACACAGACCTTCATAGCGCATGTCATTTTTCATAATTTTATTGCTTTTAAATAGCCTTCAAAAGTCCTCCAAACCCTTCAAAAAATGCTTGACTTTCATGCTTTTACATTTAACCATTTTCCATTTTTTATTCTTTTTTTTTCCCTTGATTTTGATTGACTTCGTTGAGTCTTCCCAGTAGGACTCGCCGAGTCTGACAAGACTGGGGGACCTGAGTCACGAGTCCTTGGGACTCATTTTGGCTTGCTCGCCTTGGGACTCACCAAGTCTTGGCGAGTCTTGCAACTGTGGTACAAAGGCATGGGTCAATGGTTCGATTTGGCATGGCTCCAAGTGCAAACCCACATGAAGATGATGCAAATAGGCATGGGTGACTGCAAATGTGTTGACCACTCCAGGGTTCTCGTCCAGACAACAAGATTGAAATGTAATGCTATATATACATGTAAAAAGAGATGTAAAAAGGGTTGGTCGTTGAACCAATTATGGATTGCAAGTGCTTCAAGGTGGTTCTAGGGTATTAAATGATGCATGTCTAGCTTTGTAAATGTTGAAGCATGTTTGTAAATCAAGGGAAGGGATAGTCTAGTTAGGTTTTTCTTGTAAATGGTATGTCTCCACGACAGACATGTAATATCTTAGGAGGGGCTTTGGACCTAGTTGTTGTCTCTTACTTGCCACATTTGTTGGCATGATTGTATCAAAAGTTGATTAATGTGGACATGCATTCTAATGCATTGCAAAGCTTTTGCAATGCTCTTCTTTTGTTGCATGTGGGGTGTTGTTGATTGGTTTTGGATAATTAAGAATGCCCATTTTTTGGTTTCCTTATTTCATGAGTTTGTATGAATGTGCAAATTTGGTTCCATTGTTGATTTGTAGATATGTCCATCCTCTTTGCAAGTTTGGACTCTGTTACCAAATGGAGTAGGCATTAGTCAAATTGGTGAGGGGCCAAATACCTTTAAATTTTAATCTCTCTTGTTAGTTGTAGGAGTAGGTTAGCTGCATTGTTAGAGAATCATGCTGGTGTGTCTTTTCTCTTATCCATGTGTATGAAATGTTAAGTGGAGTCATCTGCTGGGGAAAATACAGTGTCGTTATCTTTTGGTGCATGGCAAGAGTGAAATTATTATCTGTTTGTTAGAGGTCTTGTAGGTTTGTATATAGCCAATGCTGACATGAATTTAGTGACAATTCTTGGGGTTCATAGCATTTTGGGTATGGTTGCTTAAGGGCCTTGAGCATAAATTGTTCATTTCTCTTTAATTGTCATGTTATTGAGACCTCAGGGAATACCCCCTTGGCCTTGTAGAGCCTAAAGTTAAAGATGAGTTTACCCACTCACAATAATTGGTCCATTCATGCCACTATTTGAGCATAAGTCTTGCCCATTACCTTTGTCGACATATCCCTTGCCTTAGGTTTTGGTGCTGGTCTTTAGGATTTGTGGAGCTCCATGTTTGAGCATCAACAAGACTCATTATGTATGGATAAATAGTCATGTATATTGAAAGGCATGCTATGATGTAGTTCAAATCTATTTTTAAATTGTTCAGATAGTATTTTTGTCTGGTATCCCAATATTGTTAGTCTGATGGTCATCTAACATTATTTGTGTTCATTCCATTGGCTTGAATGAATACTTTAATAGTCTTTGCTACAAGACATGGTTGTTGCAGTGCAAGGGATCTGAAAAGGATTAGTTGAAATTATTGAATTCCATTGTAATTCAGTTCTATGTTTTGTATGCCGTAAAGATAAAAAACTCTACTGCACTCACACTTTGCATGATGAAGACTTCACAGATTATGAAAATTGGGTCCTTGTAGGTATATAGAGTAGCAAGGAGGAGGAAAGGCTTTGAGTTATTTGCTTTAATATTTTATAGTTGACAAGGAATTGTAGGTCATTTGCTTGCACAGTCTAACCATGGTAAAAGCAATATTTATATTGAATAATAAAGTCTACAGAATAGGATATATTCTCACTAAAGGAGAATCAAATATCTCAAATATAAAGAGAATACAATTCAAGCTCGCAAGGGGTAGCTCACAAACACAAAGCTAATAGGTATCCATCAAACTTAACTACAAACTGATATAAGTTTATCACCAGCTATGCTAATTAGAAACCCTGTACAACATAACGTAAAGTCAATAACCTATAGACAAAGCAATTTATAGTTTTTTATAGATTAATTAGTGGGGGATTCTGTTGGGGCCCTTGCCTTGGAGTAAATACTAAAAGGAACATTACATAAAACCAAAGAAATGACCATAATGGTCAACAATTAAGATCGCAAACCAAAAACCGACAGAACACTAACTCCATCCAACAGCGTTGCAAAAAACAACGAAATTAGAACAAAAAACACATTACCCAACAACATAAATTGATCCGTCTTGAAACATCCACACGTACCAAAGAAACTAAGACTCCTCAGTGGCCCAAACCTTCATTCTCGGCTACTCACCAACCAACCAAATCCTCCACCTCCATTGCATTCTAACATCTGTCGTAGGAGGACTTGGCACCGAAGCATCTAGTGACCAAAACTTAATTTCGTGGAAGATCTCCTTCCTCCACTACGCTATGAACAATTTTCCGACATTGAAGGTAGGAGTTGTATATGCACTTGAGACCTCAAGGTGCCCATTGTTACAGGTCACCAAGAGGTTTTCCATCACCTTTCCCATGTCCCCGCAGAAGGCTTGAACACAAATATTTCTCTTCAAACCATCAACATATCATTGCCATTCACATGTTTCTAATGCGGGGAGTCTTTCTATTCTCCAAAATGCCAAATGTAGACAAGGAACCCATTTCCTCCTTTACTAGCCCTCCCATTCCTGAATTCAACACCTCCATGTCATTGAACCAGGCCAGTAACATGCGGAGAACCCACAAGCACCAAATAGCACTTGGGACAACCTCTGCCATTTTTGAGATAAAATCCTCTCGTATGGAGGCTTTGGAGCATGGAGGGCTTGAGGTCCCCAAACCTTTCTTTCCCAACACCAATGTCACAAACCCTAGAGCAACTATGTCATGATAGGTAAAATTGAATTCAAGTGTTTATCTAAGGCTCTATCTCACTTGTAGGGATCAAGGACCTTAAGTGATTGCCTTCTACGTGTCATTTTGGAAACCAACACACACCTTGCTCACACCTAGATCACACAGCTAGTAGCCCAAAACCATTGTAAAATTCCACCGGAGTCACATTTGACTCAATATAGACCACTGCAACCAAAGATTAAAACAATGCTCTCATGTGTTAGTCCTAAACGTGGGTGCAAGCCACAAACCACACAAATAGGTATTAAATACACACCTTTGCCAACTTTAATTATCATTCCCTTAATAATTACCTCCAGTTGGTTTTTAGTGAAAGGACCAAACGGTCCTAGGGAATTGGGTATCCCCTACAAGGGTTTAAAATTCAAATAATTTTCAAGTCCTTCCCATGATGAGGGGAGGTCACTATACAGTGCTGTAAGGAGCACCTGATCCACTCCACAATTTGCAAGAAAAATTGTTGCTGCATTGTATGCTCTACAACAATGTGAAAATTTGATTTCCTTGAATTGTTGACATAGGGATAGAACCTCCTCCAAAAACCTCCTAAGCTACCAATTAGGGCAAGAATCTTTTCATAGCACATTGACCACCACAAGGGAATCCCCTTCAACAACTAACTGCTACACTCTCGTGGAGGATGCTAGTACCAACCTTGCAACCGCACCTTCCTACTCTGCCTCATTGGTACAGTGTCTCTCAGATATAGAGATCCTCCTTGACCCAAACTGCCATCTTCCTTGCAAGGAATGGCACGAGCAAGATTACCCCTTGATCTTGTCAAAGTTCAATTTGACAAAACTCGAAAGGAAGGGGGGGGAGGGGGGGGCAATCCTTGTTAGCATTTTCCTCATCCTTTCTGGTTCCTTAAAGGACACGAAGAACTTTTATTTCTTGTTGAGTTAGTCTCTTAACCCTTTAACGAGAATGTTAGTACCAAAATCCCATTTTTAAAGAATAACTGCATCATAGTGTGAGAATGCACCCATAGTTGAAAAACTTGCCAAGCCCAAAAAACACGACTTGGCAAAAACTCGGCAACTTAAAAAATTGCTTAAATTTCATTAAGAACGCTTTTTTTTGCAAAATTCAATGATAAGATGCATACAATGAGTCAATAAATGAGTACATAAAAGAAACAAGCTGAGTCTAGTTGTATTTGATTGATTTGAAAGCAAATTGGGTACAAAATGGCATCCTCATGTGGAATGCGCTGATACTGATAGTCTGAAACAAAATGAAAATAGCAAATTGTTTTTGTAAAACTAAAAGTAAATTACTATATACTACATTAATATATTTTACAAATTTACATCTTCCTTTTCCCATGTCTAGTGAAAACTAGGGGAGAGGTAGAACTAGAGGGTCTAGTCCTAGGACTCTGCTGTGGCTCCTCCATCCTCGTCATGACACGCTGTGGCTCAACCTCAGGAGTGTCTACAGGTTCTAAATACTGGGATGTGATCTGTGGGGCTATCTGATGGTGAGACTGACAGCCTGTACTTTTGTCAGGAGTAAGTGTCAATTCTGTGACCTCTTGCCATGGAGCTACTGGCAGTTTTGCCTCTGTGGGTCAGGTCAGCATGTATGTCTACAGTAGCAGAGGAGTTGGATCTTTTGGTAGACAACAAAGAGCAGGGCCTCTGTTGGAGGAGTTTAATGGTTTGTGAGAAAATTATGCCTGATTCCTTTATTTGGCATTTTCCTCTTGATGAAGAGCTTTGGACATGAATTCCAGCACAGGTTGAAGGTATTATACATGTTGATGCAATGTAAATTTGAACAGGTCAGAAGATGAAGCAGTTCTCCTGACTTTTGTGTGAATTGCCTGTTGGGTTCATCTACAGTTGTCAGAGATGAAGAATGATGACTAGATCAAAAGTTGAAGTAGTTCTCCTTCTCCATGGATGTGAGAGTCTCTCTGTTATCAGATACAGATATTAAAGTTGTTAGGACATCTGCGAAAAGAGTTATAAATAGCCACAAAAGCAAAGGCAATTATAAAAAAAGCCACAGGGGTTTGCAAGGGTATATTGATAAAGTCATACAGTTGTTTGCAGGACTACACAGTTAAAAGGATCTGATGGAAACTAGTTTTCTGTCACAGAGTTTAATAATCTGATGACCATAATCATGTTTGGCTTCAAAAGGGAGGTCTCAGAAACTAAAAAAAATCCAGTGCAACAGTTCAAATTTTAATAATAACTTATGTCAGAAGTGTAGAAAGAATTAGAATTTTGTTGGATCCTGTTTCTGAGATTGTGCAAGGTATTCACCAAGATCTTAATCTATGGGAGCAAAGATTAACAAGACAACCCATGATTAATATATTGCAGCTTTATCAACATTTTTCTATTTTCAAAATTCAATGGCAGGAAAAAAACACGATTGTTTAATTTAAGTTAATCATTTGATTTTATTTTTTGAAATTATCAATGGCGGTCTTTTCAACTGCTTGGTAAACATACATACTGAATTTCACCTTGGAGACGGGTTTGGAAATTGTTATTTAGTGTAATGTCCCTTTTTTAGCCCATGCAAATAGATGGAGAGTTAGTCTATTATTGAGTTCCCGTAGACTAACCAGCATGGTTAGGGAACCACTGTTGGCATTGACTTGGATGGGTTTGTCAGTATTTGATTGGATGTTGGCATGGTTTCGGTATGATCTTTAGTTTGACACTTTCTGGGCTGGATCTAGGTGTTTAGGCCTAGACTTACTATTTTTGGCAAATTAGGGTTTCTGTCCGTTTCGGGATTTTCAGTGTTGGAGATGAAGTGTCTTGGCGAGACTTTTCCAACGGTCTATAGATCACTGAATTCCGAGATCATTTGGGCCTCCATTTTAAACTCTGTAAATTATTAATGTTTATTTAATATTGGACTTTGGGTTATAATGGTTAAGTGACAAAAATGAAATATTAATAAGTCACTATAGCCATAATGTTGAGCGCTCACCTTAAGATTATAAAAACTTAAAAGTGACTTAACTTTATGAAGACTTAAGTTATGACTTAAAGTTATGTGCTAGGAGGTGAACGCCTCATGTTGAGATATGGGGGTTAAAAATAAAATAAATAAAATAATAAAGTAACCCTCTTCTTAGGCGTTGGAAGCCAAGGGCTTATAAAAAGGCATTGTGAGCTCATTTTATTATTATTCACTCTTGGAAAAATGATATTGTCGTGCAAACTTTGAAGCTTGGCTTTGGAGGTTGAACAAGGGTTTTGCAGAGGCAAAAACCTCTATGAGAACACTCTCTTCATGCTTGAGAGATAGCATCAGGAGGGTTGCTGGGAGCTTCATATAGAGGCTTCGCTGGTGCTTTGATTGATAGTTTTCATGAGGGTTTTTACACAGTTTAATATGCAGATTTTATTAAGAGTATTGATGAGTAACTTGCAGATTTCAAGAAGGATTTGGGGAGTATTGAATGCTGGTTCAATTACCATGCTGGCCGTACCACTTTGAGGAGAGCCGTACTATCTCTAGAGGCAGATTTTGGAGTTTTATTTGGAGTTTGATCACTCTTACCTTGCTGTGGACTAAAGTTAATGCTGCTGCAGTGAATATCAGTGGAGAAGAATTCAGATTTTAATTAGTTTGCTGTGATTTTTCCTCCAGCCTGCCGTACAAGGGCAGATTGTGACGTGGGTCCCTAGAGGGGGTTCATTGGGCATTTTGGGGCCTCATTGCACTGCATTAGAGGCGTTGGGAGCCTTGGAAAAAAACTTGCATCTGTTGTATGTGGAAACATCTGAAGAGGGTTGCATTTGTAGTAATTTTTAGACCAAATGCTAGCTGGTTCATGTACAGCAGAAAGACAAAGTTGAACATGAAATGGGTATGCATCTGTAATTCATTTTGAATGATTCTATGAACTGGGTCTTTGTTATTTTACTCATATCTATCATAGTTTTTTTTGGGTTATCATTGCATGTTATATATTTCATTGTTATTTGGCAAAACAATCACATGCAAAAACAAAACCCCTTTCTGCAACTTCTGTCTAAACTAAAAGATCACAAAACAAATAAAAATAACATAATATAATAAAAGAAAAAAAACCAGGGCAGCTCATTACATTTAGATAGTATATGTTCACACTTTGATTGAAGAGATGAATGTTACTGTATATTTCTTTTCATGAATCCAGAATTTGTGTGTTATTATGGATGTGTAAGTTCATGGATGATTGCTAATATTGTGCAATTGCTATTATAGTTATTTCTTTTTAGCTCTGTGTTTCAATTATATCTGGACCACTGATTTTTGTATGTGCCGTGCTGTTCATATAATTAGTCTGGGATCTAGATTCAAACACTAGATAAATGTTTGGTTGTTTGGGCAATGCTATTTGATTATTTTAATATTTGGTTATTACCTTATTTGCACCATGTTTTATGATTTTGGGCATTTTCTGTTTCTACTGGATATGATTTTCTGTAATTGACATGGAAATGGGTTTAAGGATTCATAATCTGCATAATCAAATCTTTGAGATAGACTCTCCTTCTCCTTATCCTTGCTTCTTTTTGATCTTGTTTTTATTGTGAATCATTAAATCTTATAATATGTAATATGTATAATTCATAGATAGTTTAGCTGTAAGTTTTGTGCTTACCTTCCTGTGTGTTTGTTTTACTTTTGTGTTTTATTGTAAGTTTTATAATGAACCCTATCCGAGTGTTTGGTAACTCATGCATTGGATAATCCCGAGTTTGTTCCTCAAATGAGAGGGTATTGTCCCTTGTAATGTTGTGTCAGAATGCCCATCAACAGGGGTACTGCTAAGTACAGACACTGAGCAAAGAATATGAACAACCCTTAGAAGCTGGATTTGCATCCCGAAGAAAGCCTGACAGGAGCATGAATATATAGAGAACATTGCTGTTGATGATAGAAAAGACTATAATTGCAAAGAGTGCTCTGTGTAGGTGGTGAGATATGTAGAATGCAGTGAGGAGGAATCATGGGGCTAACATGTAGTACGTTCCACGTCCATTGTAGAGATACGAACCAGATTCTTGTATATGGGTCCTCTGCCATAGTGCTGCAGTTCCATGGAGGCACAGCACCGATCTTTTCTGGAGTTTCGACCATGAAGATACAACAATAGAACAAAAGAGGGATTGATACATGTAGGAATTGTATATGTTGGTCTATGGATGTGATTAAGATTGAGTATAGAATGAAAACAAGAATATTAATAAAGAAGGTAATGAGGGTGAGGTGTACATAAAGGCGGGGTGCTTAGAAAAATATTACTTAGTTTTAGTGGTCCATGACTCCCAAAAAATAATAAAGAACAATAGACCTAAGGGGTTGGGGGATGCTAAAATTTGTAGCTTAAATCTGCTTAAGACACATCCTAATGGGATTTTAAATGAAGAGATTGTGGAAGTCTGTCTAGAGCTTTGGGAAGGCATTTTGGAGTTGAATGGCATCATACCATTTCATTCCTGTAGATGTGGTCATCTGTGCAACTCCAGCTTGGGCTTCCTCAAAGCATCATACCTACAACGTGATAAACATGGAATTCTTGAAAGTGGAGGAACACTCTTGCAATCTGTTCCATGATGCCAGGGAGAGAAATTACATAAATCACACATTTTAAATTGTGGCTCATAGAGTGCTGGTACAACACAAACTTTGGGCCAAAGTCAATATAGTAAATATAACTCGAAGCTATTTTGACGTCCCCCTGTTCAAGGACAACTTGGGGATGGGGGACGGGGACCAGACATCTCCTCTCTATCCCCATTTTTTTAATATTTTGGGGACGTCCCCCCAATTTGGGGAACATTCCTGAGGGTGTCCACAGTCACTGATTATTGACAGACCATCCCCAAAGTCTTGTTGACTTCACCTGCTCGTCAAAAAGCACAAATCCAAAAGAAAAAGCTTTTAAAAATACTGAGAGCCCTTATGTGGGGCCCACAACCTAAATATTTACTCTTTAACACCCAAAAGCATTTGCACTCTGCATTTTTACAATTTAGTTTTGCAAGCAAGAAGAGGAAGGAAAACAAAAATGAGAGGAAGAAGGAAAAAGAAGAGGGAGGAGGAAGGATTATGTCGTTATGACTATCAAATGGATTATTAGATTGCTTCTTTTCACTTATTTAAGTTGTTTCTAATTTTTAATATTAAATATTATTTTATTAGCCACACCTCTACCATCCAAGAAAATTTTGCCATCCCCAAAACCCCGTCCCTGTGTCCTTCCCTCCTGGAAACTCGAAGAAACACCTTAATTAATTGTGAATCACCTTTGATCTCAATAAATTCAATATAGAGGTTGTTAGTCAGGGATAATCCTTATAGGATAGCTCAACCCTCATAAAAAATGTTGGTATTATGGTCCACATGTTGCATGTATGCCTTGAGGAAATTATACCTTGTATTGTGTGTTATTTAAACAATGGACGTATGGATTGCATCCCATGTATATATACTTTGGTGTATCCAATATAGAAGAAGTGTGGTGGGTTGGAACCTATGATGCATTTCGTTTCAGGGATGACTTGGGTAATACAAGGTTTCCTATCCATTAGCAATGAGGAAATCATTGACAAGATTCTTGAGTTGGCTTTGTGGTTCCTTTTGGGTTTAATCATAATACCATATGCAGATAGGTTAGGAATCTCTACTGATAAGCTAAAATTAGAATGTTGTGTAACACACCTTTTCTCAGTCAGGTACACCGTACAAGTAAACATTTCCAGGTATGGTAGTCTGTTTGTTTTGATTGAAGGCTAGATATATAAAAGATATAATTGGTTGAGCTTGGACAAGAATATTTCTTCCTAACAGAATTTATTGGATGACTGTAGATACGTAATGTTTTTGCAAATTTTGTTTGTGCATTCTTTCAAGTTAAGATAAATTTTGTGAATCACCATGAGCAGAAAGACAAGATATATAGTTGGTTGCACTTGGACAACAATATTTCTTCCTAACAGAAGTTAGTGGATGGCTGTAGAGACGTAATGTTTTTCCAGAGTTTGTTGCTTTTTCAAGATGAGATAAATTATGTGAATCACCATCAGCAGAAAATACAAAAAAATTATAATATTGTGACTGTTATCATTGCTTCCTGTAGACAGCTAAATTGCTAATTAATCACGTCTAAAACCGAACAATCTATACAGCATTTTTCTTATTATTCGTTTCTCCTATTCATGCTTTGTCTTCTAGTTTCTAGAGTTCTTTCATGAATTCTTTTTTGGGCTTAGGTAAGTTCTACATTGATATTTGAAATAATTTCCATCGATCATAGCTTTATTTACATTGCGGTTGATTACATGGGTGTTATATGACTATTATTTATTACCAGAAGACTTTTTATCTTTTTGGTGTGCCTTAAGGTTAACACATTATTCGCCTTATTTGAACAGATATTCTTTACGACTCCTGGTCACCAGCCATGACTGTAGGTTCCATCTGCATGAGCATCCTCTCGATGTTATCAAGTGCTACCACCAAGGTTCGAATCAGATCTAGTCTTATTCTTGTTTATGGGGCATTGTCTATTTTATGGGATTGCACCCTTAAGCTGATAGGATAAATCCTTGATTTTTGAGCTTTAACATGCTCCTGCTTTTGAAATGCAGCAAAGGCCACCAGATAATGACCGTTACGTAAAAAATTGCAGAAATGGTAGATCACCTAAAGATACTCAATGGTGGTTCCATGACGATAAGGTGTAATAATTGTACTGTGGATGCTTACTCATAAATGGAGGGAGTATGGGTCATCAGGGTGTTATCCTCAAGTCCTCTAGAGTCGAAAACCTTTTTAGCATTATTTGCAAATGCATTTAGTCTCAAAAAATCTGTTTGTAAGTGGATATACTTGTGAATGGTCACCAAATACTGGTCGATTGTTAAAGGGGCTATCTACTGTCATGTAAAGAACTTAAATATTTCTTTCTTGCTGATATTGCTACATGTGGTCAAACATATCAATGCATAATATATCTGCCTTTCCGGCAACCAAGTTGTTCGACATGCTTTATATGGGATTTAGTTTTTACGATGAAATTGGATATTAGTCTTTTTTTCTACCTCAAGTTGTATATATTTTTTTGAGACATGCAAATGATATGTACTTTGAGGTCACTGTATAAAACAGACTCTAATAACAAAAACAATATTTACTGGGCTGTCTTAACTTAGGCATTTCTTTGTTTTATCAGAAATGAATCAGTCAATTCTGTGGCACGAGACATTTAGTTTTTTGATTGATAACAATGTTTTCATGGATGGTCTTACCAATTCCATTAGCTTTTTTTGTGAAGGTGAATTATGTGCATTTTGGATCCTGATTTTGTTGATAGAAATACAATTAAATGGCCCTTGCACCATAGATTAAAAGGTCAATTTTTGATACGTCACTATTAATGCCCAGTTTTATGTGCATGGTGGTTGTTTGTGAAAGATACTTGGTTGATTGATGCAATAAAAATTTTAAAGTATCTCTCCTCTCTCAATTGTTTCTGTATTATGCATTGCCCGCAACATGATTTATTCTTTTCATTTCTTAATTTGTGTTTTTTCTCTTTTTACTTCAATTCCAATTTTTTACCTTTTGATTTTTAGGTTTAACATTTTTCTTCCTTTTTCATTTTACTCCTTTTTCCATTTTCTATTCGTATTTATTTCATTTTACTTATCATAGTTTCATCCTTAGTATTTCTTTTAGTTTTTGCTCTTTATCTCCTTTTTGCCTTCAATTCTGTTCTCTCTTATTGCTTCTTTTCGGATAGTCTTCTTACTTTAAGTTTCATTCCCAACTTTCCCCGCATATTTCCGTCTTTCGGTTTATTTATTTTTTAGTATCTAATCTCATTTATTTTTTGGTTGTCATTTATTATAAATTTTTAGTATATTATTTGCACGTCGTAATATTTTTCTAAGTTAACACTGATGTTCTTGTTACCTAGATTTCACTACTAGCTCAATCAGGTAGAGCTTTTCAGTTTTTGAAAAAAGGAAAAGGTACATTTTACTTCTACTGTGTTAAAACCATGCACATTTGAGACAAATTGAGATAAAACTGTATTGTTGCATTTAGATGCATTTCAAAAGAACTTAAGAGATTGAACAAATCTTTTAAAAGATCAGTAATTTGTATTGAAAAAATAGGTGTATAAGTTTTCACACAAGCCGTGAGACTAACTGTTTCATTACAAAATGAAAAGACAAACTATACATTTATAAATAAACTAAAAACTGAAGATACATATGAGATAGGGTGACTCGTCATTATCTGAATGACGAGCCTTCATGCTGTTGCTGCGTCTTGTGTCGTCTTAGATCTTCGGCGTGCCCTATATCCAGCCGTTGTTTTTTTGCTATTTCGTCATCTGCATAAAATGTTGGAGAACCGATGTTAGAGCAATGACGAGGCATCATACATCATATGATATACATCTATAAACGTACAATTTGTGTTTTCAGATGCAGTAAATCAGTTAGTGTAACAAAAGCTTTTGAGAAGACAAATCAAGAATATTGACTGCAAGCATGCGTTTATTTTCTAACAAATTTGCTTCATGTGCAGATACAGATGTAAGTATGTTTCTGTTTGATTCATCAGTTACGTTATGAGTGGAGGAAATGTGGCTCCCACAAGGGTTGAGTCCAGCTCAGTAACAATGAACAAATGCAAAAGGCACAGCTCAAGGAGCACATTCAGAATACAGAAACAGATCACAATTGTCAAGAGGTTTCAAACATGGTAGGACAGCAAAAAATCAGGAAAGTCCAAGCACTTTAGGACAGCCAACAGTTAACAAAACAAGACAACAAGAAACGACAGAGCAGCAATCATGTAAAATGATATGACAGCAATCATATGGTATGAAAGAGCAGCAACATCCAACAAAAGGGACGGTCATAGTCATGGATCCCACAAACATATAATTCCAAGAGTTTTAAGCATGCCGAACATGATTGTAATGGAGAGGAGAAAATAAGAACAAAAGAAAATATCCTATACAGTTGGTTCCACATAAAAAATGACATCATGGAGCTTGTTCACAGCCATGCGTGAAGCTACAGGTAATTCAATGAAATTGCAGAGTATCAATAGAATTGTATAAAGTTTGCATTTTGTTGTCACTGAATAAAGAGATTTGAGAAAGATCTGAAAGTAAAGTTTTCATTCTATGCCCATCATGACTATGAAGTATAAACAACAAGACAATGAAGTAATCAACAGTCATTTGTGAGTATGAAACAATAGTCTTATCAGGAGACGTGAAAGACGAACATAACCCTCTGAAAATCACTAAAAAATTGGAGTTGCAAGATCATACTACAGCCACTAAGAACATACACTTTTCAACAACAACAAGGTATAGATGTAATGGTTTTAAGTGTTTTTGTTGAGATGGTCTCTTGGTCAAGGTTGAGATGCTTGAGTTGGAACAAGTATATCAAGAGTTATATGGCAAGCTGTGATCATGAAGGCAGTGTTACTATCTGGGATGGAATACATGCCAGGTCAGGCCATTATGGAGTATGAAAAGCATGAAAAACGGGCATGGAGTGTTGATTTTTCACACATAGAGCCTACAATGCTTGTTTCAGGCAGTGATGATGGCAAGGTTAAGGTATGGTGCACAAGGCAAGAAGCAAGTGCTCTCAACATAGACATGAAAGCAAATATTTGTTGCATACAGTATAATCCAGACTCAAGCAATTATATTGCGGTTGGTTCTGCAGATCATAACATTCATTATTATGACTTGAGAAGTATCAGTTAACCATTATATGTATTAAGAGGTCACAGGAAAGCAGTTTCATATATCAAATTCATATCAACAAATGAACTAGCTTCTACATCAATAGACAGTACATTGCGATTGTGGGATGTGAAGGAAAATTGCCATGTATGTATATTCAAGGGACATACTAATGAGAAGAATTTTGTTGGGCTTACAGTCAACAGTAAATACATAGCTTTTGGCAGTGAAACAAAAGAGGTGTTTGTATATCGCAAGGCTATTTCAAAGGCTGCTGCTTGTCACAAGTTTGACAGTCTGGATCAGGAGAAACATATGGCACCAATACATCAGAAACATAGAGTGCAATCTCTTGCTTGTGAAAAGGGTCCAAGTGATCAGTCCGAGTACAATGAAAAGAATTGATGGACGCTTTAATGGTTGTGAAGAAAACTCAGAAAATGAAGTTTTTTAACCTCCACAGAAAAAAATAGAAAAATGCAGTCTTTTCAGATTTCAAACAGCAGCAAAGCAGTATGTCAGTGTTTCAAGTTTTGTGTTAAGATTGAAGCTCGTTCACAGCCCAGAAATACAGATTTAAGAGGAAAATACAGAGTTTCAGCTCAATGTAATCAATATACTTAGAAAAAGACCAAAAATCGTGCCTCCCAGCAGTGAATATGCAAAGAAAATACACAAGTTTTTATTTTGGGGGTTCGTTTTGAACAAGCAGAATATGGAGAAAGAAAAACATACAGATTTCAATTCTTCTCAAACTACAAAAGGCCCATAAAATGCTTAGAATCGTGCTTCAGCGCATCACGTATGCAGCGAAAATGCTAGTAAAGAACATAAGAGAATGAAGAAATTTCGACAATGAAGGATCTACCTTTTGTTTCTGCCAAATGTTGTTGCCAAAACTATAGTGATTTTCTCATTCAGCCGTTCAAGAATGGCCTCAACACACCCAGCTACAAACAACAGAGGGTCGGCCATGAAGAAACCACAGACAAATGCATCATTTCGCAATCAAATTGTGGCCTTGAAGGCACAAAAACAACTAAATATGGAGTTAAAACATCACGAAATGCAACCTACCTCATGTTTTCTCAGAATATCAACTAAGAATGGTCCATGAATCAACCAAAAATGCTGCGTTTTTTCCTTCAAACCCTCATGGCGGCGGCCAAGTGCGAACAACCAGTGAAAACGAAATGCAAAAAATGAAAGTTCTTTTTTAAGTCTTCTTGCTTTTGGTTCGCTTGAAACCTAATTTGCATTGGTTGTTTCTAACTTTCCATTGTCATCCATATGGCGACGTAGTAAACACTTGCGAAGTCTTTCAAACCTAGACGTTTTGCATGGGGTCGTGGCATGTTTATGCCTTTTATTTCTTTTTTTTGAAGCCAAGTCAAATATATAGTGGGAAATATAAGGTCGAGGGTGTAATGTGCTAAGTGCATGTAGGCTAGGAGATATAAGGTGATGAATGTTTCTTTCTTACCAAGTCAAAATGTATTGCAAATACAAGGTCGAATAGCATGTTTTGCTAGGGCTTCAAAAATGTGCATGGAGAGTTGCAAGGTGGTATGAAAGTGAGGTGGAAGTGATGGCATGGTGATGTGTGTATGGGAGTCATAAGGGATGTTTTTGAAACATATGCACTGAACCTTACATCATAGTGATAAAAATATGCAAAAACAGAGATGACTAGGTGTTGTGAGAACATTGTGTTGACAAGGCCTTGAGATGCGAGGTGATGCAGATGTGATGAGTCATGTCATCATGCCTAGTAGTCGCAAACGTTTTTTTATGTCATTTTTTGCATAATCAGAAATCAGGGAATTAAATGTCATAAATGTCATTATTTTCTGCATAGGTTTATGTAATTTTAAATTGTAAAACATTTACTAAGGTGGTGTAATTATAAGCCTCTTAGTTAAATGTTAATTAAATGCAGAAAATATGTCATTATGATATTTTTAATGCTGCAAGAGGATGATGACATAGATTTGAAGTATTAGAGAACACTAAAAGATATTTTATAATATTTTTAAGTGCCTTCATGATAGTGGATGACATGCCTCCACCATTTCTGCATTGGGACCCCTTTTTGGAGCACTTTAGGGGGATTTTTTTTAGAGATTTCTGAGATGCACGGGAATGGAGATGATGGAAGTAGTGGAGGATGATCTTTTGTGAGTGGAACATGCACTGTTTACAGCTGTTTGAGCTGTATTTAATCTTCTTCCTTGATCAGTTTTAGGAGGTGCTGGCTGTTCACAGCTCTGTATATTGTAATTTTATGAGTTCTTTTGCAGAAGTGAAGAGTTTTGTAACCCATTTTCAGAGATATGCAGCATTGTAACACCTTTTTGGCAGTAATAAGCAGTCTGTACCTTCCCATTTTCTTCTGATATTGTGTGTCCTTGTGTTAGTACAGGTCTTTGTGATGTTTTTTTGTCCTTGGATTTGTATTGCATGTTGGTGCCTTTATGCAGGGGTTACATAATATTTTGCAGGTTGTGAGCTGTGCAAGGGATAAGAATCAGTCTCTGGGTAGTGAGAAAATCTATTTCTCCTTAACAGGACTGTTGTTATTTAGCCTCCTCACAAAGCAATGATGCAAGATTTATGATTTTCTAGGTTGTGTAGAGGATCCTGAATATTATTGTTTCTGTAGTCTGTCATTTTTGTATATTTTCTGATGATTGTTGGTGCATCACCTTAGACAGTAGGTTTTCATTTTATGCAATCCTTCTTACCCTATTCTTTGCAAAGGCTTTAGTTTATGTAGTTTAGGTGAAGTACCAAGAGGAAGCCGGCCTTCTCCGGAGGTTCTTTCCAACACAGGCCACCCACAGACCTAGGAAAGATCCCATGTTTCTCTAGATTGCCAAGTTTTTACAATTCGGCAAGGGTGCAAATCTGAAAGACAACAGTTCTGATTTTCACCCTTACACTTTTATTTTGATTATATTTTTATTATTGCATATAATCTTTTATCCTTATTGTAGTTTTTTTAATTGTGATATTTAGAACTTTTTAATATGGGTTCTTTGTATCTCTATTTTCCTCATTGCTAAGGTGTCTTTTTTCTTTTTCTTTCCTCTAATATTTTGTTTCTTTCCATCTTTATAATATTTGTAACAATTATTATAAATAATTATTTTATTAATCTTTTCTTTGATATTATTCTCATTAGTCTGTGTTATTATATTATACTTCATATAATTTGTAGTGGCAATTTTTAATTATACCATCCCCATTATTTGGAATAACTCAAGTTTGATTTCATTGTTAATTTTACAAACCTCCTCTTTTGTTCTTTTCCTGGATGTTTTTTTTATAATATAATAATTTACAATATAATTACATTTCTTTCCTCAATCATCATCTTTATAATATTCCAATAATACTTTTCACAGCTTTACTTATTACATCTTTCTTTCTCTTATTCTTGTTTTCTATTGACTTCCATTTTCTACATTGGCCCCTCTATTTTCGTGCCTCCCTCATCTCCTTTTTCTTTTTAAAGATTATGGTCTGCAATCCATCTCGTTTCTGCTCTGCTCATCCTAATGGTGGATCACTGGGTGTGATCCTAAACATTGATACACAAACTATACATAGTTTCAACCATAAACATTTTGATACAATTCTAAAGTAGCCGGTTTAGGTTTTGTGGATAATATTTACAACGATTGGGGGTTAGGATTTTTTCTTCCAATTGAATTTGGATCCCTTATCAGACCAAGGGGCAAGAAGCCAGCCTTGACATGAAGTATCATTAAACTACCTTTAATTATAGACTGGTGGCTTCGAACACATTGCTTGTTCTATTGATGCCAATGACTGGTGATTGTAGGGCAAGTATATGGGAAAACAATTCCCATTTACTGCAGGTGAGAGTTCTGTTCTCTTATTATCCAAGTATATATTATGGAACCAATCTTTGTAAGACTTAATACTATCAGTTCAGTGATTTATGTGGTACCAGAGGTCCAACATGATAGTGAATGGTTTTAAATTATTTGACCGATTCCAAGATTTTACTGAACTTAACATTATCAATCTAATTATGTATATGCTTTAGTTGTCAACAAAATGCTAATTAAGACATTGAATGCTTAACAATTCAACCATATCAAGTTGATGATCTATACTTCAGTTGTCAACATTATGTTTATAATCACAGAACTTCCGTAATTAAGGTATTCAATGCTTAGTTTCCTACATTTGCCAAAAATATAAAATTGTTAGCTGGACAATTATTACATCAACTTGCACACTGCATTCACGTGGTAAATTATAATTTAATGTAGTTTCTTTCCTCTCTTTGAATGTATTTTAGGTTTTTGAACGTGGTGATTTAATACAGGCTAGCAGTGGGATCAAATGAATAAATTAGCCTACATGTTCTTAATCTTTGAGTGACGCGCTTCTTGCAGCCTTCGACAATTCTTCTGTAACTTTATTTATCCACTTCATTCCAACTGCTTTTCAGTGACTTTTTGTATTTGAATTATCAATGGTAGCCAAATGTAGTTATATGTTTACCTTGGAAGTTTTAGGTCCTAACCACTTAGTTTATTTAGCACCCCACGTGCCAACCATTAAAGCTTAACATATGCTCTTTGTGACTATAAAGCTTTTGAGGCTGTATATCACCATTGCTAGACTTTGCTCAGGACTGTAGACTTAATATGAAATTGCAATTCATTATTGTGTCATAGCAAAACATCTTTTATTTTAATATAGCATTGCTCATTGTCGCTGCGGCCATTTTGCTTGCCCATTGTGAGGTCTATATCCTTTCTCGAGGCTCTGGCTGCTTGCACATCTCACCTGGCTTTGGACACAACTTCTTATAGGCGCTCTATGTAAATGTCATCCACTTTCAGGGTTGAACGGTCAAACAGCCAATAGCATTTTTCTATTTCATTCACAACAAAAAGTGTTAAATATAGGAAAAATTTTCATTGGCCAGAATTTACCATTAAATATTGAAGTGGATGACATTTAAGATCAGCCTCTTATAGGTAGTTCCGGTCTCAAGATCAATTTGACATAAGTTTCCTCTAAATTCTTCTATAATCAATTGTATAGATTTAATATTGTCCCACTTTTATTCAAGGTCCGCATTAATGCGTTGATATCAAGCTATGATTGAGCATATGCACACACCAATTAAATACTTCTCTTTCTATTTGTTTGAACTTCACTATGGAAGTATCGTTACACCACCATTATAAAATTTACATAATGGTAAGATCTTTTATACACGTGTCATCCATGCTTTCCATAATGTAGCATTCTATTATGAGAACAACATAGATCATCTCTTTTATCCTACTTATTCTAATATTTCTATAAAATTGCATCGGTTTTTAATAATCATGTAGGTGTGTTAAATTATAAAAATGTCAATCAAGTCTAGGATTACAAGACCTTGGGAGTGATAAGCAAAGCATGAAAAATAGTAGAAACAAAAGACACATAAGCTAGAAAGAATGGCTAATTGAAAGCTAAAATGAGAAATTCATAAGAGATGGTGTATAAATCTTTTAAAGGACAAGGTAAATATATCAAAGCTAAAATTGAAAACTAGGAAGATTAATTCGTGATATGTTCAAGATCCATCTCTTTGTTGGGCATAAACAACAAGGTTTGTTGAATTGTCATTTGTTTGAAGAACTAGTGTAAACCCTATTGGGAATTTTGTTTAGCAAGCTTATTATCAATAGAATAACTTTAAAGATGATCTCAATTTGGTTGTAGCATTTAGAACTTCCCAAATAAGGGCATCATAAAATTTCTTGTGTTCTTCCTTATTTGGAGGAGTTAACCATTGAAGTTGTAAGTTCTTTGGCACATCACCATCTTACCATTCTCCTTGAGTGTATAAACCTTAATAGTTTTGGTGATGTGAGGCATGTTGTAGTTCCAACACCCTTATCTCTCATCTCTTGTGCATCAACAAGATATCTTTGCATTTATGGTAGGCAAGGTGTTCCAATCTTAATGTCTCAACCTATTTTAGTGGTTCTTATTGTTATACTCAATCATAAATGTGATACGAGTCAAAAATATTTTTGCAATTGACCCTTATCTATTTTATTCCTTGTTTAAGGTTTACATAATAAGGAACCCTGTAGCTTCCCCTTTTCTCTTGGAAAGAATAAATTATAGAAAGTACCTCCCTATTGGGAATTATAGATGACACCTCTCAATAATTTTAACCTACCTCTTCTCTCTTAACCTTATCTCCCTAGTTTTTCCTTTATAAAAGGTTCTTGGGGTTGTGTCCCTCATGCATGCATCAATCTCCTAGGGTACCTATCAAGTCATTCCATGCTTTGGCTATTGTAACTATCTTCATGTGCCAAAGCTTCTTCCTTAGTCCCACAAGGCTTGTATTATACCTCTTTAATGTTCTCAATTAAACTCTGCATGAATGCTTGCCCAACCTCCTCGTGTTTCCTCTTTCTATTTTCCCCTACCCTTGTCTCCCCTTTGGTTCAAAATCCTCTTGTTGCCATTTTTTGTAAGTATCGTCGATCTTAGCATGTTTTACAAAGAGCACAAGAAACTTGCATTGGTGGTAGTGCATAGGTTCTCTTCATGGAATTGACTCATAATTATAAACATGTAACTCAAATTAAGTCAAACCCATAATTTTGTGACCTCTTTGCCATTATGATTTTCAAAGAGTAAGGTTTTTTATAATATAGAGCATTTTCAAAATTTAAATCATTATTCTAAATTTAAACCATTCCCAATGAAATACTTTATTAAAATAACAAGGTTAAAATATTAACATTTATCAACTAGCAATCACACTTAATGTGCAATGGGCATGTCGATAGGTATTTGCATTGGGTAATTTTTAATTACCTAGAAAATTACAAAGAAATGTAGAGATTTTTTGTGGTAATGGAAGCCATTTTACATAGTTTATAGTGCCATGGGGTGGAGCACATTGTTGATTGAATTGTTTAGTAATTTGAGTTTGATATTGTGTGTTGACGCAGGGGAGTCCACCCTCTTGCCCACAACCACTCACAATATTTACCCAGTCACAACTCAATATCAAAACAAACAATTTCACATACAGATTGCAACAAGAAATTCATTTCAATTTTAGTCAATTCAAATAAAAAAACAACTCTACAACAATTTTATTTACATTCTTAGCCCTTCTCTCTCTTAGACAATCAAATTTGTCTTTCTCCAGTTTACATAAGTGAACCTCTGTCCATATGCCCTTCTCATGGACATTCTCATACCAGACCCACACTGGCTACTCCATTTCTCCTCTATGCTTTCTCCTCTTCCATGCACTATATTTTAAGTGTTAATAGAGTGCCTACTTTTCTACCTTTGCCTGACCCCTGGCCTATCCTTCTCATCTTAATTCTTTTGCAATTTTAGTTGCTTAGTTGTTTCTATTGATTGGCCGATGCCCTATCCTTCTGCGCCTTGGTCTATTTTATAGTTATAGAGGCATTCATTTGTTTCATATACCTTTACACTTGAAATTGAAAGGGCAAAAGACAAAATAAAAGGAATCGAGTTGACACCCTCTAGAATTGTTTGATGCTTTTATAAAACTTTATATACTCTACTGTATCCCCAATAGATTTCCATATCTCTACCATAGAGAATGATGGTGTAACTTCAGTAATCTATGTTAATACCAATAAATATGATCCGCTTCTCCCTAATTGCTTTGTGTTGGAATATATGCTCCAACATTAATAAATGTAACAGTGAGCTGTTGTGCATGTAGACATCTTGCATATATGTGCTTTAACAATTTGTTAGATGCAGGTGTATGAGCAATTAGATGTTGTAGTTGTGTCAATAGTTGTTAGTGTGTTGTCAATTATTTTAGTTAGGTGTCAAGTGTAGATCCACTTTTGTAGGACTTTGTTATGAGTTTGTAATCTCTATAAATTGTGATCTTTATTTGTTGAATCAATGAGGAATGCAACAATTCTATTTTCTATTTTGGTATCAGAGTTAGACTGGGCATGACTCCCTCATAGGAGTGCCCAGGTAAATGAGAGGGATGTGAGTGGTGTGTGGATGCTTGGATTTTTAATATTTTTTGCAGGGAAGGATGCAATAGAGGATAGATAGATACTCAATAGTCTAAGGTGCTTGTGGATCGAAGAAACTATACCTCATTGGGGTTATGAGACATGCATGTGAGGGTTGATGTCAAATAGTTCAGGGGAGATTGGAAATTTGGAAGTTTGGCATCATACCTTAATGAGGGTGATGAGACACTTCATGTGCAAATGGTGTCCAATGATGTTGGGAACTTGGATTATAGCTAGGAGACTATACCTGGAGCAACTTGAAGAAGTCTTACTGGTCCCAGAGCTATTTTTTTAAAGAACAACTTTTGCATAATGTATTTCCTATTGTTTTATGTTATTAGTCAGTTTAATGTTGTAGCATTAAGAGGGGGTGTTGGAATATATGCTCCAACATTAATAAATGTAACAGTGAGCTATTGTGCATGTAGACAACTTGCCTATATGTGCTTTAACAATTTGTTAGATGCAGGTGTATGAGCAATTAGATGTTGTAGTTGTGTTAATAGTTGTTAGTGTGTTGTCAATTATTTTAGTTAGGTGTCAAGTGTAGATCCACTTTTGTAGGACTTTGTTATGAGTTTGTAATCTCTATAAATTGTAATCTTTATTTGTTGAATCAATGAGGAATGCAACAATTCTATTTTCTATTTCTTTGCTCCATAAATTTTTGTCTTGCAAAGATTTATTCTTTCTACTTTCAAACCTAGAGTCTTCACTGCAACCTCCATTTTCTCTATCGTGTGATTGGACGAATATCTTGAACCAAACCTCTTTTTGTGCTTACTATTATTCTCGTTTTCAAAGAAATCGGATAACTCAAGATCATTGGACATTGATATCAGCTGCAATGCGTTGACAAAAACATGACACTTGTCCTTTGTTACCAAAGGTTCTTCTATGTTTCCAAAGTCAGGATGTGTATCATCCAAAGTAATGTCCTCATCATCCTGAAGCTTCACATGATGGCTGTAGTCTTTCTTAAACCATTAATCTTCATAAATCTTTTCTATTGTTATCCTAATCCAATATCTTGGCAATTAGTCTTCGGGATCCAAAAGAAAACCATGAAGGAAAAGAATACTCTGCTCCGCAAATCTTATGATATAGTTTAAATATATTAGCATTGTCAAAAGGAGAGAAGCCTGGTAGCATTTCGAAAAGAATGACCCCACAAGACCAAATATCGGCAGCTGCTCCATCATAATTCTTATGAACAATTATCTCTGGTGCAACATAATTTGGGGATCCACGAGTTGTAGAAAGTATAGCATCATTCATCCATTTATTTAGTCCCTATTCCTCATGCTGCCCACTTCATACATTGTTGAACAGTCCAAGACATATGTCATATAGATCCAAGCCATCAGTAAACAAGACATCTTCAGTCAATGCGAGGAAGGACAAAATGCAGAGATACAACTCTCATGAGCGCACACCCTTCCTAAATCACAAATGTTACTCAACACATACACCAAGGTTGTGGCTCCCTTGTCTTTGACAATGGAAGATAGGAAATATATCAAAGCTGATCAACTACAGACCATCTCGCACACCCAAACTTGAGAACTTTGCTAGTGCCACCATATACACATAACAATATTTTAATATTTTCTCATTGAATGTCTTTGTCACCTCCAAAGTTGCATCAATGTTTGTCAACATTACTGAGAACATCCACCAAAATTGAATCAACGAAAAAAACTAAACAAAGCTGATTTTTTTTTGTGTGATGCTGACCGCGCATGCACCTAGTTGCTCCTACATTATGTGTAGATGATACTCTTTCTTCCTCCGAATGGAGACATGCACTATCTTGATGATATTGTGTATTGTTGGTAGTTGAACCTTGGGAACATATGTAGATTTGCCAAATGCCACACCCACGAGATCATAGTGAATGGGAAACCTTAACGATCAATGTCTCCAATGTCAATTGATGCTCTTTCAAGTGTTAGACCTCGAGATCTTTGAAATGTCAATGCCCACATCATTTTGATTGTTAGTCGACAACAACTACCACAGATAAATAGAATGATTGACACAAGGTTATAATATTACCATCATGGGTCTAATATAATTGTTTACATTCAAATGCATCTAATATAGTGAGAATAGTCAAAATGGATCTGGGCATGTGGAAGCTCTTGAGAATTGACAATTTTTGTCTAATTTACAATTCAAAGTCTATTCGAACATGCACCAATTTTTTCATATTTGCACATGTTGTCTTTGAATATTTGCTCAATTTTGTAAATTAAACATATTGTGGCTTGAAGTCTTCTTTTCAATAGATCATATCTATAGGTGTAGGTTAGATCCTTGATAGTTGGAGCCAAACCCATAATGCTCAGGTTTAAAGCACAGAGTGTTCTAGGTCAACAAAGATTCCTAAAACATTAATTAGCACATGGCACCATCACAATAAAAACTTAGTTACTACAAACACATTTACCTTCTATTTTTCTTAGTTAAAGTTGTAGTAGACACAAATGCAAAAGATACATAGGAGTTGCAAATCTTGCTCCAAGACTCTGAACAAGATATAGAAGATCTGGATTTGACTTCCATTGATGAGATTCAAATTAGGGCCTATCAACAACTTTTTCATCCTAAGTAGCCAATCTCTTGAAAATAAAATGTTGCCAACAATTTTTTTGGTGGTATTTATATTTGTAAGAAGAAAGATAAAGCACCTGGCATAACTAGGGAGATTGATGGTTTGGCTATTGTGTGCAAGAAATATGAATTTAACCTTAGCTATAGCCCTATGTCCATTACTAATTATTCCATCTTTCTATGTATGAAAAGGTATGCCATTCACAAAATCTTAAGCAAGTATTGTCTCTATTTTGTTTTTCTCACAGTTTAAGTTGAAGAAGATATAGAAGCTGAGAACACATCAAAACTATATTACTATTCAACATTATTTATACTTAAACTTAAAAATAGAAAATAGAAAATTTGATCAACGATAAATGTAAATTGAAAAAGGGAACTGAGCACAATAACATTATTCTAGAAAATGAGATCAAAGTATTAAATCTCAATAGTCATTAATATGAATAAAGAATTTGTCTTGTAATATCTTCAACCAAATATTCATTAAAACCCAAAAACTAGCATCATCTAAGTCCTAGACCCCATAATTGAGGATGCTCCCATTACATGACTTGCTCAAAACTTATCCAACCAAAAATATAACCAAAAGATAATTAGGAACAAGATTTTGTATATATTGAATAACTAAAATTAATTTTTGACCAATTAATATTAAACATTACTAGTCAATTTTGCAACACATACCTAGTTCTCAAATTTGCTGATAGTCCACATTAATTAAATTTACAATATGACCCTCAAATTTGTTAATAATCCTCATTGATTAAATTTACAACGTACATAACAAACTCTCAAACTTGCTAATGTTCCCCTCAATTAAATTTACAATTTAATAACAAACTCAAATTTGCTAATACTTCTCATCAGAGGCCATATCCCCTCCAAATATTGTGACAATTAATATAGCCTTTGAAGTGATGCAAGTATACAAACAATGAAAAATCAACACCATGAAAACAACCTTTCATAATGTAATTTTGTAATCCTTTTATCAGCCTCGAATACTTGTGAGGGAGGAGATAGTTCCTTTGATAAAAACCAAATTTGAATTGTATTAGCAAGACAACATGTTGATGTTCAAATCTATACTCTTATGAAAATCTACACCAACATGGGAAGTTTGCAAACATGGGACGCGGTTTGCAAAAATCTTTGGGATATTAGAAGTCATTTCTTTGTCAGATTTTCAATAAGCTCTTCTCGGATCAAAATAAGAGGAAAAGGAAAAGAAACTATTAGAAATCTAACCTTAATTTAAATGAACAGCGTGAACTATTCATTGGATTGATTTTCATTTATCAACAACATATTGCACAACAATAATTCAAGAAACATAGAAGTATACATTGAAAGAGTAAAAGGCTATCACATGAACATACTAAAGGGATGAAATGGTAGGGGGCTTGGCTTGATTGGTGAGTGCTTCTTGTGGTAGGCACGAGGTCCAGTCTCCCCCCTGCCCACCTGATATTGTACCTGGTTCATAGCTCCGGTCAAAAGCGTTTACCCATGTTGAATTAAAAAAAAGAGGGATGAAATGATCATGAATTCATATATTCATTTGCTGATAGTGCATAGTTACAAATTCACATAATAGTTGAAATAAGTTCAAATATACAGAGGCTACTGCCATCAATAAACACTTGAGAAAATAGTAAGTACATAGAGCCTTTATGGTATAAGTATCCTAATACATTCTCTCTACAAATGAGTGAAGAACTCTTATTTATAGAAAACAAACCCAAGAAAAGATGGAACCACCATGTTGGAAAACAAGAACATTGCTACACATGCATAACTGCCTAGTCATGCCAAAATTTAAATTTGAATTAATAACCTCCTGAAGATCAATTTCTAATTGATGATCACTATGCTATTATTTTGGGATGGCATTTCTTTTGCTATTTGGGCGATTCTGCAATCTTCAATGTACTTCTCACAATGATAGGCAAAAATTTCAAATCAGTGGCACACTTCTATGCTTTAACAGAGTTGATTTTACCTTTGGGATGCCATGTCTGCTAGATGGAGACTCCTTGTGAAAGATTGGATAGTTTAGGAGGATGCTAATTAACCTATCCTTCACATCTTCTTTGCCAATAGCGTAATGATTCAGCTCTGCCATCTTCAAAATGAGTGAAATCATGCCATGTGTCTCTTAAGTACATCACTCTCCCTTTTCTTATTGGTTTATAGGTTCTTTGAGTAGCAAGGAAGGGCCCCACAAATGTGCCACACTAGATTGCCTTGATCAATGGCATAATGGAAGAGAGTTGTTAGATTGACCCTTCCTTTGGATAGCGTGGGGCGGCAGCGTCTATGCAGCATACAAAATGTACCAAATGCATTTGATGGATCCATACCTATCCACTTCAGATTTGTTACTGAATATTTTCTAAGTTCTTTGAAGTGGTCTTGCCGTCTTTTCTTGTCATGGCATTTGCCATCTTTTCTTGTCATGGCGTGCTAGCAGTTCAAAATTTTCCTCAGATTTTTGAAAGCTTGGTATGGATCCATTGATGCATTTGGTGCATTTTGTATGTTGCATAGATGCTGCCGCATGAGGCTGCCATGTGTCTTGTTATTGTACCATGCTTGTTTATACACTAGATGAGTGGTGGGGCCACTAGAGTGCTTATATGGGTCTTAAGAGCCGATAGCACAAATACATGAAGTTGTCTAACTAACAACTTTGATATCATGTGCAAGCCGTTGATCTTAAAGAAGATCAAATGGTTTCAAAGTGCTTTGGATATCTACCTTTATTTATTTGGAGCTATAGAGGGAAGGAACCTACCATTTCCACAGGGTCTATAGCCAGCCAATGGTGCAACAACAATCTATTGTCAGATTGACAAATTCTTTGGAATGCAAAAATCTACCATGTGCCATATGAGAACCTTTGCCTTCTTTCTTTTTGTTGGCCTTTCGAAAATTGTAAAAGATAAAAGAGGGCCCACCAAGAATTACAACCTGGCTATCTTTGATCAATGATGCAATGGGAAACAATTGTTAGACTGAAAATCTCTCTAAGGTGCAAAATTTTGCCACTTGGTTAGGCGGACACCTTATTTTCTTTTCTTTTATTCGAGTGGACAACATGGCCCACTTAGCTAATGTGGATTCTTCAACCAATGGTGCATTGATATTAAGTTGTAAGACTGACAACTTGAAAATAATGTGTCGAACATCAATATTTGAGAAGATAGGGTGGACTAAAAGTGATTTATATTGTAGCTTTATTCCACGAACAATAATTACTCTAAAAATTCAAAATTCATTCGCTTAGAACTAAAATTACCGAAGGGAAGTACTTAGCTGCCAGTGATCAATAAGATCATGCAGAAATAATGAACCCTACTACTTACAAAATGAACAACAATCATCAAAGAAGAAAAATAAGATAAACTCCATGAAGAATGCTGGTTGTATGCATAGCGGAAATGCACCAAAATAACCCGCAAAGGAGAAAAAACATTTGGCCAAATGAGCATAGAGAGCAAAGATCTATAGTTTTGGTGACCTCTCATGGGGTCCTTGATTGTCAGGACAATCCTCATATGCCAAAATCATGGGCACAGAAATAAAGCAAAAGATAAACATCAAAATTATAGTGAGAAGCACCGACAAAACTTACAACTTCTCGAGAGCAATTTGGAGTCCAGAGTTCGCTCCAGCTTTGTCAATATCTCCTCTTGAAGGACTCAGAGTCCATATCCAGTTATTTGGTGTCCTTATAGATGTTTTGTAGGCCTTCAACTATACCCTTGACTTGAACCTTGAGTTGTGCCAAAGGGTGGCAAGCTGTCTCTACCTCTGCAATGCTTGATGTCTATGACCAACCATAAAAAGATGTTTGGTCCACCTATATTTGTGTGAGCAACATCTTAAATTTTTCTCCACTCAAAAACCTTATTATCACTACCAAATAGGGATGGAAGCCCTTGTTGTATCAAAGAGACAATGTATCCTCTCATTCCTTGCACAACCAACTCCAAAGTGACTAGTTGAGCCTTGTACTTTTGGGTGGCTTTGTCTTTACTCAAGATCTCATTCACACTTGTGGCCATGGTTCTCCTATTCTCAAATTTGGAAGCAACCAACTTCTTAGTTGGTAGGCAGTATAATTTCTGTACAAAGCCCTGAGCTTGAGTGAATTTTGAAGATAGAGAAGCTAGGATCTTTTCTATTTCAGATTTGACTTTTGCACCAAGAGTCTATGCAGAATCTATAAATTTTAGTGTGGAGCTAAGCTCTGTTGCCATTTGTGTGATCCTTGCCTAGTATGAGGCATATAGTTCTTGAATTAGGTGCATGAGGGCCACTTATTGCTTAGCTCTTTGCACATTTACTTGCATTTGTTGAATTGTTTACTCTTTGGACGTAAGCGCTTCCTTTAACACTTTCTATAAATCTAGCAGTTTAGTCATCTTCTTGTGCAACTCTCTTGCCTCAACTACTTTTCTTTGCTTCATCACTTCAAACTTTTGGACCCTTTTTTGGTAGCCTTCAATGGTGAGCTTCAACTTCTAAAGTTCAATCTACAAATTTGTAGATTTCTCCTTTTTTGCTTCAACTTGGTTCATTGTCACCTAAGATTGGATCTCTTTGTTCATATTCTACATCTCTTGGTCTTGTGCTCTCACTTGGGCCTAGAGTTGTTTGAGGGTGTTCTTTGTATTGACCAATTTGATCTCCCTCTTCTCTAATTTATGGTTCACCTTAATGAATTGGGTAGGTGACCAATTTTTGCATTTCTTCCATTAGCTCCACCCTATCCTTTGACCATGCCTGAGAAAGGCTCATTTCAACTATGTGGAACGACTAGTTATCTGGTGTCATTAAGCATTATAGCTTGTTTGTGGTTGGAGTCATGTGTGTAATCATTACAGATTACTGAGTAGGACCGAACAAGGAGTGCATGTGCTTTTATGTAGGAGCTCTATCCTCCCTTTGTCTACAAATTTCCATCTTGGCTTCATAGGCTTGCTTGGCCACGATCTATTGGTGCAACTCTATTGGAAATCTAATAAAACCTCTTGTAAATGGGGAACTAGGAGGTACCACATATGGGAACATTACCATCTATTGGGGTAGAGCCAAGATTGCTTTTAGGGGTAGAAGGGAATGGATTGCCATGGTTGATAGGGAGAATGGAAGGAGATCTGATGAGGGAGGGGGAACTTGATGTGAACTTGGCACAAGGACTTGTGGGGAAGTGGGAGGAGAAAAAGTTGAGATGCGAGACATTGTGGAGTTATCTTGAAGGTTTGAGTGCCAACCATAGTTGATTGTTGGAATGGTATTTGGGTGAACAATGGAGTGGTTGGGACTCTTGAGCTTGGAATTGCTTGAGACTAAAGTGATGGAAATGTAGCATGGAGAATTGGAGAAATGCATGGAGAAGTAGGTGATGGAGCAACAACCTAAATGGTTGAGATTGACACTACAAGGGTAGGATCTTCTTGTGTTTGTTGTTGGGCTAATGGGGTGACCAGAAGTAAAGACCTTGCAATTGGAAAACCTTTCTCAAGTGTTGATGATAAGGGTGATGATTGTGCTAAAGCAATTGGCCAAGCAAAAGGAATGAAAAGTGATGGCATAGAAACAAAAAGAGTATGAGGAGAAGGGGTAGAAACACTTACCTGTGTCATGAAAATGGTTGGAAGTGGTTGCTCATAGTGTTGTGGTCTTAGTGCCTCAACATCTAATTCTTCAGAATCATGGTACTATGAGCCTCCTCCTCCTCCTTTCTTTAGTGGAGCTTGGTTGTTCCAAGCCTTGGATCGAAAGTGCCCATGTAGTTGTAGTAAGTTGCTTTGCTATTGTTGTTGTAGAGGAAGAAGGCACAACTTCTTCTATTGATTGCACTTTAGATGAATGAGACTATCTAATTTCTTTTTGAAATCTCTCTCTCTAGAGAGTTCTTTGTGTGGCCTGATGAATTTGATACAATTATGCCCCAAGGCTCCCAAATGTTGGAGGCTACTAAGACGAGTGGGAAGGGTCCTACAATGATTAACCTTGAAGAGCATGTAGTGGTTGGGGCTAGGGTTCTTGAATGAAGACTTGAGATGTTGGTACTTCCTTAATCAAGCCACTATTGGCCTTAGCAGTTGGAGTACTTTCCTCTTCTTCTTCTTCCTCTTGTTGTGCTCTAGAGGTGCATGCAAACTGGATGTTTCTGATATCATTATTAGATGTAGGGGAGTCATGTTCTTCATCCCAAAGATTTTCCCATACTCCATCTATTGCAACTTAACCATGCATATGCTTTGGCTTTACAATATCTTTCCTATAATTCCAATAGGCTTTGATTTTCTCCTCATCCAATCTTGGGCCTTGAGAGTCAAAGGTTGTGCATCACGATTTTGTTGGGTTAATGGTTGTAGCCAGTTGTGTAGAATCTCCCCAAGGTGGGAGAGGCTTTGTGCGGAGCTCTTATATCTCCACATAGAGGCTTGAAATGTCTCATACGAAACACCTCTTGGATTCAATACCCAACTAGATTTGGTGGATGCATTTATCAATAGATTTGAAGCTTTTGATATGTTTGGACATAAAACTATTTGGATCATACATCCAACAATCTTATATGAGCTCCAGTCCAATATTTACTAGCTTCAACATGAGAAGTTGTTCCGTGCCCCTCTTATTAATTGTAATCCCTCTAAAAGAGAAAGGGATAGTATACATTGCTTGTTTATTCCTTCTGACATCATATTTTAAGTCAATGGCATTGAGCCGTCGAACAAACTTGATTGCCAAAACTCTGTTGGAGACATATTTAGGAAGTCGAAAGACCTCCTCCCTAAAACTATGGAGCCAAATCATTGTTAAATATGCTCTAAAGTACCAATGTGTTAGAACCTTGCTATTTGTTAGCAATTCCTCTTGCTGGTAGCTAAGTTGAGTGAGTTCATCATAATTCAAGTTAGCAAGAACATGAGCTAGGAAGTTCTCTAAGAACTTGTAATAGTTTGAGGTTTGTGAGGGCACAAGGGTCCATGCAGATACTCATACTATCCTTATAGGTGTGAAGGGTTCATCCATAATATCCATATTTATGAGAGCCTAAAGGAATTAGGAATTTTGATACATTAATAAGTGTACAAAGAAGGATGAGTACCTAAACACTTGTGAGTTGAAATTGCTTAGTTGGTAGTGCACAATGTCAACAATGACCTTTGCAAAGTCAAACAAGAACACTTGCTCTTGTGTGATAGCCTTCAACTTGTGTAGAGCCACTAACTAGAAATCTTGCACCATTTTATGACATCACTCTTGAATTGGGTGATGCCGAGGGGAAAGGATGGAAGCTTAGGTTATCTTTGTCAAGACTAAGTTCTTTATTCAAGAACTTGAGCTTGTTCTCCTTGGTGTCCCATGTGTTATTTAAATTTTTATAGTTGTAGTGAAAATATTCCATGAGGTGCAACAACTATAGCATTCCTTGGATAGTCTTGGCATTGATCACAACCTAGATGTTGTTTCCTTGAAAAACTCTTGCTTTAACATCATAACAATCTATGTAGACTTGAACTAACTTTGGATAGGGGTGCACTATATTGGGCAAGCATGGAGCTCTAGAATTTAATTCCAAAGGTTTGGTTTTCTCCTAGTTGGAGTTCTTCTAGCATCTATTTGTGGGTTCCTTCCCACATGTTCTTTGTTAGCTTTGATAGTATGGGGTAACTGAGAATGCATCTACAATGTGACTAACTATCCACCTATGGTAAAATTTTGAAATGAGTACCACCTTTTGACATGATTATGCTTCCTTAAATGCCCAAATTGGGATAGATGCCTCCTTTTTAAAAAAACATTGTCTTGGATATTATATCTGAGGACTGAGAATGGTAGTTGAAGGGTAGGTGGATGTACTTAGTCATCTCGTAGATCAATGACTCTTTTATTTTTTAGAAGACTTAAGCTCTAACCACAAAGGTGACTAGATATCCTTTTGACTTGGCAATCTCCTTTTTCCACTTGTTCTTCTTTCACCAACTTTGGAAAGTTTTAAACATTTGAAAAGGAACCAATGCTAAGATATCATAGAAATTACTCTAGCAGAATCTTAGAGATTTAGAAATTGGAACCAAGGGCTCAAGGTTGAAAGGTAACACAAAACAAAACAAAATAGTCTTTAGGATCAGGACACACACAAAAGAACATGAAAACATGATATAATACATATGTACAGGGTGGATCCATGCAAGTACTTTAGATATGGTGTTTGAGATATATCCCATTAACTAGGATAGGTGGGATGTGACCATTAGTCTCCATAAGCTCTAAAGAATTAGATTGTTTATGAGTGGAAATTGTGTAAGGTGGACGCTCGAGAGAGAGTCAAATTTAGAATGATGCCCTGGCTTAGTCACCCTTTCCTCCCACTCAAGGACTATAACTCTGACTTTGAAATTTAGCTTCGAAGAGTGCTTGTCAAACCACCACTTAACAATTTGCTGGTGTCCTTGTATTGAATTGCTCACGGATTATCTTTTCTCCTCGAACTCTTGTAATTCTATAGTTCAAACTTTCATAGATCCATTTTTCTACTATCTTCATTTGTTTTATCAATCATAATGTTGGAAGCTCCATGGATATAGGTAAGGTAGCACCTTTTCCATACACCAGAGTGTAAGGGGATGTGCTAATTACCTTGTTCGAGATTACATGATCCACACATAATGCTTTCTTTAGATGTTGATGCCATCCTTTTTGGTATTTGGAGTTGAACCTTTTGATAATTCTAGATAGTCAAATTCTTATTGGAGGACTCCGTAAGTCCATTACCCTATGGGTAATAATTAGAGGATGTTTTTATGTAAACACCATGTTTTAGGGTGAAATTTGAAAGCGTTGCACCTATAAATGCTTTTGAATTATCTGATAGCATGGGAAGCCTTGAACCTAGTGATAATGTATTCCAAGAAGTCAACAATCACATTATTAGTGGCCTCCTTCAAAGGTATTACTTCTTCCCATATTGTAAAGTAGATGGTTCCTATCCTGATCCACTTATGTCCAATGCTTGAAGCTGAGTTGATCATACTAATAAAATCTAGTCTCCATTGAACAAAGTGTTTTTCCATAGATATGGGGATAAGGGGGAGTGCAACATTTCTCATTTTTTAGTATAAAACTAGCATTGTTGTCACTTTCTTACCCATTTATGGTAGCTTGCAAGCATTATGGGCTAGTGTATCCTATTTGTACTATCTTTATAGCTATTGTATGAGTTGAGAAATGTCCTCCTGACATTCCTTGATGGAATTCATGTAATATTTTTCCAATTGCCTTTTTTGCAACACACCCAAGCATGATCCCATCAAAGCTCTTTTGAAAAGGATCCCATCGATTAAGGAAGAGGGTGTTCCTTGTACTTAATAGGATCTCCTTTTAAAAGGAGAACAATCACTTGGATACTTCCTAGTTTCCATGATTTGAACTCTTTCATCGATCCACGACCTTGGTTCTTCCTTCACTAGATGAACTTTGTTTCAATATTTTGACCATACAAGAACTTGGTATCTTCAACAATATGTTGACATAATGATTCCCCCTTACCAATTTGGTTGGCCTAATGTTTACATCATATTCAAGAATTTTAGTGATCCAATTTTCTTTCTTTTCACTTATTTCCCCTTCCATGATGTATTCTCTAATGCTTGGATGGATGACAAACGCTGTTATCTTGTTGCCTAATACCAAGTGCCTAAACTTATTTAACCCTTTGACCAGTGCATAAGTTTGTTTCTCCACAAAATTATACTTATTTAAGAGTCCTTGAAGTAAAAGCAATTGGATGCTCACTTCTTTCATTGTCATCCTTTTGAGTAGGGACTGCTAATATGCTGTGGTCACCTCCAAAGACATAAATGATGAAATATTTGGGAAAATATAGATTTATTAGCACCAGATTGTCACTATGGCTTGTTTTATTGATTCAAAGGATTCCCTTCCTTCTAAAGTCCATTTGAATTTGAGTGGTCCTTTTCCAAAATAAGAGTGAGAGGTCTTACTAGCCCTACGAAGTTAGAGTTGAATCTGCCCACAAATTCCTGAGAAAAGATTGTAGCACTTCCCTGTTTACTAGCAAAGAGAGTTATAGGATATATTGTATTCTATTTGAATCTATACTGATTCCTTCTTTTGACAGAACAGGCTTGAGAATTTTTCCTTGAGCTCCAAGTTACACTTCTTCAGGTTGAGCTAGACATTTCAATCTCTTGGCATCTATGGAAAACTTGTTTTAGGTGCATGAAGTGGTCTTTTTTTCTTTTCAAGAAAGCTATGAGATCATTTAGATATATTAGAATGATCTCATTTATCACTTCCTTGAAGGTGATGTTCATAGCTCTTTGAAAGGTGGCACTTGCATTTGACAAGCCAAAATGCATTTTGGAGTATGCAAACAATCCCCACTTGGTAGTAAATAATATTTTGTAATGATATTTCTCCTTTACCCAAACTTGATTGTATCTCGAGAAACCATTTTGTGAGAGTCACTAATTGACTCAAGCCACCAGGATCACCTGCAAAACCTAGGATTAACCTTCTACAAGAGAAAAAAGCAAAGAGGATGAATTTACTCAATATTGGATGCAATAATGAAATTGGATTAATGAATTACATGTGAGAACTTGCTTTTATATTTGCAAGTTAAAAAAGCTTAATATGACTTAAGAATAACCTAAGACTAAAATTAGCCCTAAGTCAACTTAATAAAGTGTAATTAAATATTTAATTACACCATCACCCCCCCTTAAGTGCAAATTAGGGAGAAATGAAAAACATGCAACTAATGCAAGAATGGGTCCTGGTTACAAGGCCATGTTAGGTACCATGTACAAAAAGAATCTCTCATAAAGTGGAGAAAAAGGAGAAGAACCTAGTGGGAGAAAACTCCTCTCCAAAAGAGAGAAAATATAAAATAAGTGATGGAAGGACTCAACATCTAAGACCCCCTTTAACAACATTCAATGGGAACTTCTGAGTTTGAATAATGATGCAAAGCATGTTCATTCTGGCATGTCATTGCTGGTGGAGGTTTGTCTGCTGCCTTCTCTAGTGCTTGGGGAACTTTCTTAGGTTCATGGGGAAGTTGCTGTGCGTGCTTCTGCTCCTAGTGCACAAAAATCCTGCTGGGGCCCTTTTGCTGGGGTTTTGGCAGGTGTTGGTCCCTCTGCACCTGTAAATATTGTGAAGTCATCTTTTGTGCCAACTTTTGGAGGCAACACTGGCTTGTCTTTTGGTAGGGCTGGTCTTGGCGTTGTTCAGGGCACTTCAAGCTACCATCAGAAAACTTTATCTGATGTTGTTGCAAATGCTCGTGCTTAGACACTACCTACACAGGCTAGGGCTAGGCCTATGCCTTGTGCCCATACTTCCCCTATTGTGGTATGTTGTCCTAAGATTGCAGAAAATGAGGGTTTTATTTGCGATGTGGTGTGGTCTGTAGGTTTAATGGCTTGTGGCCCTCCCTTCCTGATCTCCATGGCTGGGTTTTGGACTCCTGGAAACCTCTTGTCTCTGGGCAGATTGAACTCTTTCCAAGCACAAGGGGGTTCTTCATTGTAACCTTTGCTTCCTCCGAGGACCGAGACATAGTGCTGGATAAGGGGGTAATTGTGGGGTGATCATTCGCTATCCATCAAGCCTTGGACCTGCTCATTCAATTCTCTTACGAAGACGCTGAATACCAGACCTGTTTGGGTCTGACTTCCGAATCTCCCTCTCCAATTTTGGGAGGATTCCTATTATGAGGCCATTAGCAATGCCATTGGATGCTTTTTGAAGGTGGACTCTATGACCTGGGACCTTGGGCATACTACGATGGCTCGTATTTTAGTAGATTTGGATATCTCCAAACCACTCCATGGAGATGTGGTCTTGATGGTGGAAGACAGACCATGGACGCAACTACTGGACTATGAGGGCCTTCCTTTTCAGTGTAGGAGATGTTTCTCCATTGGTCATTTGGCCTCAAGCTATCCTCAGGCTAGCCGCAAGGGCGCGACAACCTAGTGGAAAAATGCTCTCACTAATCATCTGACGGTGGGCACTCCCTCTTTGGATGGTTCCTCTAGGGAGGATGTTCCTTCCTTCGCTGAAGCATCCCAGGAGCCAGTGTCTTCCTAGGATCCTCTACTAGCTAACCCTTCAGTGGAACCATTGGTGCCTTGAACTACTATTGATGTTCAGGCCAAGCCTACCCGACCCTCAATGATCACCTTTTCTGGCCCTTCGACTGCCCCTGACTCTTCTTCTACACTGCCAGCTCCCTCGGTGCATCCTGGCTCATTACCCATGGTAGCTG
Source organism: Cunninghamia lanceolata (assembly GCA_027924645.1). Lineage (NCBI taxonomy): Eukaryota > Viridiplantae > Streptophyta > Pinopsida > Cupressales > Cupressaceae > Cunninghamia > Cunninghamia lanceolata. The sequence goes on along the minus strand of BSBN01000765.1, from coordinate 1,095,109 downwards.
TCGAGGATTCGCTCCTCTCGCCTCACTCGGTGGACTTCAACTCTGAGTCTTCTTGGTCGGTTGTACAAAGAAAGAAGAAGGGACTCTCCAAATTTGTCATTACTTCACGGCCTAGGGTTAAGGGAGTTAGATTTGTCTCCTCATGTTCTGGGATTGTCTAGTTCTCGTCTACTATTTGACAGCTATCTGTCCGCTATTCCTATTCTGTATGTGGTTTGATTTGGCCTATTTTGCTAGGCCCTAGGGGCTCTTGTTTGTAAAGGGTTCAACCCCTTGTTTGCTAACTTAACATTATCAAACACATCTAAGACGCCCCAAGGATTAAATCCATCATGAAAATACAATCAATAGATATACAACCCCCCATAAGAGACGATGTAGAGAGAAGGTCTGAGGACCCCCACAGAAGTGAGAAGGATGAAACCCCATGCAAGGAAATGCTCCCTCCTAAAATAGAGATGAGAAGAGAGACCATGCAGCCGCTCCTCAAGATGACTCATGCAGTGCTGGAAGATGTTCGACACATAATAAAGATGAAGACCCATGAACGTCGAACAACATTCCTCCCCTTGGGAAGAAATAGAACTGCAGATGTGTGCATAATGTCTTCCCATTCTAGATAGGAATATATAGGAAGAAGGATAAATGTCTTTGAACTCTACACATGATCCAAAGACAACAATGATGCTCTTGAAAACTACTCAAATGTCTCCAATCCACTACCAAACTGTGACTGAATAGGAGGATGAAGAACAATCTCTGAAGAAGATGATGGTGATGCAACTCCATCGAATCTATATCATCAAATAGAAGAAAAATGTCCTCAATGTGGTCCTCCAAATCTGCAAGGTGGGATTCTACAAACAACAATGATATATCTGGTGGATATGTGTCCCAATGAGCTATTTTAGAAGATTGATAATTTCCTGCTGGAAAGAATCTAATGTAGCAACAGGTAATAAAGATGTGATCTGGATAGAAGGAGAAGGAGAAGAGAGAAAACTCTCTGTGTCACCTGAACTTGCAAGACCTATCAAATATGCAAGCTCCTCAATTGTATCATCATCAATGGGTATGTGATTTGCATCATCAAGGGGTATGTGGCAATCCATAGCAAGATCATTTGGGAATGGAGAGATATGTAGGTCTCCGTACAACTCCCAAATGCATGTCCAAAGAGCGTGTGGGAACTCAATATGTGAGATGGAACACATAGTGTCAAAATCAACACTAGAACCAATCAATTTTACAATATGATCAATATAATTTCCCCATGCAAATTTCTTCCTAAGTGTATCTCGTTGAGGTATGAGTCCATAAAGATAAGGAAAAATATTAAGCCACCTGAGATGTGTCATGATGCCCTTTCGCCAAGACTCATAATTATCCTTACCTAATGTTACCATAGAAGGGTGAATAACAAAACCCATGATATCTCCTCAAATAAATTAGATCAGATATCAACAATATGAATACGTATTAATGCTAATAAATGAAGCCCAACAAAACAAATAGAACTTCTCCAGGTGCCAAATGTCCAAAATATCAAACAAAAGTCATAAAATTGACAAACTAAATAAAGAATACCTGGGGTTGAATTTGGAGAAAGTGCATGGGTAGCTATGTAGAGCTCCTTAATACCCTTCCAATGCTGCAAGAATCGTGAAAATTGGAGATTGTGGCAATATGATGCGAGCTCAAAACACAAAAAGGTGATATGGACTTCAAACAATAATAAATTGTAGCAGCAACAAAATATGGAAAAAATACTTACACCATTGGATTGTTCTTGGAACTAGCTTTCTGATGCCTATTTGTTTTCAAAAAACTGACTCCATTTGCCCAAGTTATGGCAAAAACAAGAAGACCCCCTGAAACACAAATTAGGGCAAAAAATGCCCCCTTGTTGCTAAAGTTGGCAGAACTACCACTAGATTTGGAGAAACTACTAAATATAGAGTCCGCCAGATAAAATAGAATCTCTACCAGAATTAGCGAACCTACAGATTAAAAAAAAGATTGCCAAATTTGGGAGAACCTCCAAAAAGACTGCCAAAATGGTGGAGCTGACAAATCTATGGCACAAAGGCTGAGGCGCTGGTACAATTGGTGCAAAAATTTTTAATTGATTTTTTTAATTAATTTAAAAAAAAAAATGTGTGGGGGGCGAAGCCACTCCACACGTCCCTTAAAGGGGTTCCCGACCCCTAAAGTGGGTGTCGCAACACTAAGGAGGGCGCAGGACCATAGGGACTGCAATCCTGACACCTGTAGGTACGGGGGCCTGCACAGCACCCTGCATAGGTACCCTAGTAGCAAAGTGTTTTTTTTTGCTTTTTTTTTACTTGTTTCTTTTAACCAAAAAACTTGCTTTTTTAAATATATATATTGTTTCAATATAATTTTTTTGAAATTTTTTTTACATGTAGGATTTTTTTTACACAGTCAACTCAATATGCATGCTGGGGAGGCCATACGACTTCCTTGACAATTTTTTTGCCCCAGATGATTCCAAGGCTGATTTCGGTGATTTGACAATCGATCTTAAGGTTTTTGGGCCTTCTGAGTGTAATGGCAGGGTTGAATTTGGCCCAAAATGCTCCAAAAAATAACTTTCCTTTGAATCCCAAAAAAAACACCCATTGAAACCCTTGCAGATCTAGCCTACGAAGCTCAAATCAAGCCAAATAAAAGACTAATTTGACTATTTTAACTTCTCCGAATCTAATGGAAGACTCGGTTTTGTATAGAAACACATCCAACAAATGAATCTTGCTCAATTTTTTTTCCAGATCTGAGAAGGGGCTTGCAGATCTGGAGCTTTAATACCATGTGAGAATCATTGATTGACTCAAGCCACTAGGATCACCTGCAAAACCTAGGATTAACCTTCTACAAGAGAAAAAAATAAAGAGGATGAATTTGCTCAATATTGGATGCAATAATGAAATTAGATTAATGAATTACATGTGAGAACTTGCTTTTATATTTGCAAGTTAGAAAAACCTAATATGACTTAAGAATAACCTAAGACTAAAATTAGCCCTAAATCAACTTAATAAAGTGTAATTAAATATTTAATTACACCATCACTCCCCCTTAAGTGCAAATTAGGGAGAAATAAAAAACATGCAACTAATGCAAGAATGGGTCCTGGCTACAAGGCCATGTTAGGTACCATGTACAAAAAGAAACTCTCATAAAGTGGAGAAAAAGGAGAAAAACCTAGTGGGAGAAAACTCCTCTCCAAAAGAGAGAAAATACAAAATAAGTGATAGAAGGACTCAACATCTAAGACCCCCCTGAACAATGTTCAATGGGAACTTCTGAGTTTGAATAATGACATAGAGCATGTTCATTCTGGCACGTCATTGCTGGTGGAGGTCTATCTGCTGCCTTCTTAGGTGCCTGGGGAACTTTCTTAGGTTCATGGGGAAGTTGTTGTGAGTGCTTCCGCTCTTGGTGCACAGAAATCCTACTGGGGCCCTTTTTCTAGGGTTTTGGCAGGTGTTGGTCCCTTTGCAATTGTAAATATTGCGAAGTCATCTTCTGTGCCAACTTTTGGAGGCAACATTGGCTTGTCTTTTGGTAGGGCTGGTCTTGGTGTTGTTCAGGGCACTTCAGGCTGCCATCAGAAAACTTTCTCTGATGTTGTTGCAAATGCTCATGCTCAGACACTACCTACACAGGCTAGGGCTAGGCCTATGCCTTGTATCCGTACTTCCCCTATTGTGCTATGTGGTCCTAAGATTGCAGAAAATGAAGGTTTTATTTGCGACGTGGTGTGGTCTACATGTTTAATGGCGTATGGCCCTCCCTTCCCAATCTCCATGGCTGGGTTTTGGACTCCTGGAAACCTCTTGTCTATGGGTAGATTGAACTCTTTCCCAGCACAATGGGGTTCTTCATTGCAACCTTTACTCCCTCCGAGGACAGAGACCTAGTGCTGGACAAGGGGGTGGTTGTGGGGTGATCATTCACTGTCCATCAAGCCTGGGACCCGCTCATTCAATTCTCTTACAGAGCTGCTGAATAACAGACTTGTTTGGGTCCAACTTCTAAATCTCCCTCTCCTGTTTTGGGAGGATTCCTGTTATGAGGCCATTAGCAATGCCATTGGACGCTTTTTGAAGGTGGACTCTATGACCTGGGACCTTGGGCATACTATGGTGGCTCATATTTTAGTAGATTTGGACATCTCCAAACCACTCCATGGAGATGTGGTTTGGATGGTGGAGGACAGACCATGGATGCAACTACTGAACTATGAGGGCCTCCCTTTTCAGTGCAGGAGATGTTTCTCCATTGGTCATTTGGCCTCAAGCTACCCTCACGCTCCCCGCAAGGGCGCGACAACCTGGTGGAAAAATGCTCTCACTAATCATTTGACGGTGTGCACTCCCTCTTTGGATGGTTTCTCTAGGGAGGATGTTCCTTCCTTCGCTGAAGCATCACCACGAGCCCGTGTCTTCCTAGGATCCTCTATTGGCTATCCCTTTCATGGAATCATTAGTGCCTCAAACTACTATCGATGTTCAGGCTGAGCCTACCCGACCCTCAATGATCACCTTTGCTGGCCCTTCGACTGCCCTCGACTCTTCTTCTATGCTGCTAGCTCCCTCAATGCATAGTGGCTCATTACCCATGGTAGCTGTCGAGGATCCACTCCTCCCGCCTCGCTCGGTGGACTTCAACTCTGAGTCTTCTTGGTCCGTTGTCCAAAGAAAGAAGAAGGGACTCCCCAAATTTGTCGTTGCTTCATGGCCTAGGGTTAAGGGAGTCAAATTTGTCTCCTCATGTTCTGGGATTGTCTAGTTCACATCTACTATTTGACAGATGTCTGTCTGCTATTCCTGTTTTGTATGTGGCTTGATTTGGCATGTTTTTTTGGGCCCTAGGGGCTCTTGTTTGTAAAGGGTTCAACCCTTATTTGCTAACTTAACATTATCAAAAACATCTATGATGCCCCAAGGATTAAATCCATCATGAAAATACAATCAATAGATATACAACCCCCCATAAGAGAGGATGTAGAGAGAAGGTCTGAGGACCCCCACAAAAGTGAGAAGGATGAAACCCCATGCAAGGAAATGCTCCCTCCCAAAATAGAGATGAGAAGAGAGACCATGCAGTCGCTCCTCAAGATAACTCATGCAGTACTGGAAGATGCTCGACATAGAGTAAAGATGAAGACCCATGAACATTGAACAACATTCCTCCCCTTGGGAAGAAATAGAACTGTAGATGTGTGCATAATGTCTTCCCATTCCGGATAGGAATATATAGGAAGAAGGATAAATGCTTTGAACTCTACACATGATCCAAAGACAACAATGATGCTCCTGAAAACTACTCAAATTTCTCCAATCCACTACCAAACTGTGACTGAATAGGAGGATGAACAACAATCTCTGAAGAAGATGATGGTGATGTAACTCCATCGAATCTATATCATCAAATAGAAGAAAAATGTCCTCAATGTGGTCCTCCAAATCTACAAGGTGGGACTCTACAAACAACAATGATATATCTGGTGGATATGTGTCCCAATGAGCTATTCTGGAAGACTGATAATTTCCTGCTGGAAAGAATCTGATGTAGCAATAGGTAATAAAGATGAGATCTTGATAGAAGGAGAAGGAGAAGCAAGAGAAGTCTCTGTGTCACCTGAACTTGCAAGACCTATCAAATATGCAAGCTCCTCAATTGTATCATCATCAATGGGTATATGATCTGCATTATCAAGGGGTATGTGGCAATCCATTGCAAGATCATTTGGGAATGGAGAGATATGTAGGTCTCTGTACAACTCCCAAATGCATGTCCAAAGAGCGCGTGGGCACTCAATATGTGAGATGGAAAACATAGTGTCAAAATCAACACTAGAACTAATCAATCCTACAATATGATCAATATAATTTCCCCATGCAAATTTCTTCCTAAGTGTATCTTGTTCAGGTATGAGTCCATAAAGATAAGGCAAAATATTAAGCCACCTGAGATGTGTCATGATACCCTTTCGCCAAGACTCATAATTATCCTTACTTAATGTTACCACAGAAGGGTGAATAACAAAACCCATGATATCTCCTCAAATAAATTAGATCAGATATCAACAATATGAATATGTATTAATGCTAATAAATGAAGCCCAACAAAACAAATAGAACTTCTCCAGGTGCCAAATGTCCAGAATATCATACAAAAGTCACAAAATTGACAAACTGAATAAATGATACCTGAGGCTGAATCTAGAAAAAGTGCATGGGTAGCTGTGTAGAGCTCCTCAATACCCTTCCAATGCTGCAAGAATCGTGAAAATTGGAGATCATTGCAGTAAGATACGAGCTCAAAAGACAAAAAGGTGATCTGGACTTCAAACAACAATAAATTGTATCAGCAACAAAATATGGAAAAAATACTTACACCAGTGGATTGTTCTTGGAACCAACTTTTTGATGCCTATTTGTTTTCAAAAAACTGACTCCATTTGCCCAAGTTATGGCAAAAACAAGAAGACCTCCTGAAGCACAAATTAGGGCAAAAAATGCCCCCTTGCTACTAAAGTTGGTGGAATTACTGCCAGATTTGGAGAAACTACTAAATATAGAGTCCGCCAAATAAAATAGAATCTCTGCCAGAATTAGTGAACCTACAGATTAAAAAAAGACTGCCAAATTTGGGAGAACCTCCAAAAAGACTGCCAAAATGGTGGAGCTGACAAATCTATGGCACAAAGGCTGAGGCACTGATACAATTGGTGCAAAATTTTTTAATTAATTTTTTTTAAAAAAATATGTGTGGGGGGCGAAGCCACCCCACACATCCCTTAAAGGGGTTCGTGACCCCTAAAATGGGTGTCGCAACCCTAAGGAGGGTGCGGGACCCTAGGGACCGCCTGCCTGACACCTGTAGGTATGGGGGCCTGCACAGTACCCTGCGTAGGTACCCTAGTAGCAAAGTGTTTTTTTTTCTTTTTTTTACTTATTTGTTTTAACCAAAAAATCTACTTTTTTAAATATATATATTTTTTCAATATAATTTTTTTGAAAAAAAATTTACATGTAGGATTTTTTTTACACAGTGACCTCGATATGCGTGCTGGAGAGGCCGTACGACTTCCTGACAATTTTTTTGCCCTAGATGATCCCAAGGCTGATTTCGGTGATTTGACAGTGAATCTTAAGGTTTTTGGGCCTTCTGAGTGCAATGGTAGGGTTGGATTTGGCCCAAAATGCTCTGAAAAATAGCTTTCCTCTGAATCATGAAAAAAAACACCCATTGAAACCCTTACAGATCTAGCGTACAAAGCTCAAATCAAGCCAAATAAAAGACTAATTTGACTATTTTAGCTTCTCTAAATCCAATGGAAGAATCAGTTTTGCACAGAAACACATCCAGCAAATGAATCTTGCTCAAAATTTTCTCCAGATATGAGAAAGGCCTTCCAGGTCTAGAGCTCTAATACCATGTGAGAATCACTGATTAACTCAAGCCACTAGGATCACCTGCAAAACCTAGGATTAACCTTCTACAAGAGAAAAAAACAAAGAGGATGAATTTGAACAATATTGGATGCAATAATGAAATTGGATTAATGAATTACATGTGAGAACTTGCTTTTATATTTGCAAGTTAGAAAACCCTAATATAACTTAAGAATAACCTAAGACTAAAATTAGCCCTAAGTCAACTTAAGAAAGTGTAATTAAATATTTAATTATACGAACACATTTAACAAAGAGAAGCATTTGGAACTGGCTATTATTTGGAGTATTTGCTCCATAGAAGGATGCAAATACTAATCCTTTAGGAAAACTTTATTCAAATCCTTGAAATCAACATACAATCTTATCTCTCTATTTTTATTTCTTATTGGTACTATATATTAGACACGCATGATGAGTTTTTAATTGATAAGATGATCTTAGATTCTACCAGCTTTGTTAACTCTTGTTTCATCAATGACTCTATTTTGGGATTGAATGGCCTCTACTTTTGTCTCATTGGATTAGCATCCACAAAGAGTTCTATTGTGTGTTGAATCATATCCTTGTTATAGCCTTTCAGTTCTTCATAATTGCAAGCTATAACATGATCATGTTTTGCACAAAGGTGGATCAACATGTCAACCTCCCTTTGTGTCCACACCTTTCCTACCTTCACTCTTCTACCAAGCACTACTTCCACTTCCACATAATCTCCTTTGTAAACTATGAACTTTCTCTTGTCCCTCTTCACATCATCTAGACTAAAATGAATTTCTAGCATGATCAAACCTTTCAAAAGCTTGTTGGATTTTAGCTATATAATCTAATCTCCATTTGCTACTATTTTAAGTTGAAGTTGGTTAACAAATTCACCAAATTGCTGAAGGAATTGCACAATTTGAGCATCACTTTCAAAAACTTACTAATGATCCCTATTATCCAAAATTGTAGGTTGAACAATCAACTTGACATGATCTTTGTTGCACAGGAGGTCTTTTGTCAAATCAAAGTGGGATCCAGTCATTGCCATTTTGTTTGCTTCTGTATTTTGAGCTCTTGGAATTAACTAGAAATTCAAGGCTTCAAATCCTTCTAAGAGGTCCCATACTCTATGATGGTAAGATCTTATTTGGATGTTCTTGGAAGTAGCAGAGCCTTTGACTTGCCCAATAACAAGTTTAGATTATCTAAAAACTTACAATTACTTTATGTTCAATTTAGTTGTGAGAATGAGTCCATGTATTAATGACTCATACTCAAATTCATTATTAGTGCAACTAAATTGGAAGCAAAATCTCAGAGAACTTTATTTCCTTCTAGTGAGATCAGACACATGCTTGTGCTTGATCTTGATCCATTGTTACATCTAGTACCATCAAAATATAGCTTCCACAATTTTAAAGTATATTTATCCTTCTTTGTGGCTGACATTTCTAGAGTATTCACCTCAGGAGTGATTTGGTCTTCTTCATATATGACATAGGTCTCGAGACCAGTGGAGTCAAAATTTTCATAAGGGTCCCATTCGACACCTTTCACTATCCAAGCATTTATTTGATCTTGGCCATGAGTAGGGTGTGTATCACAATGGAAAATGAGCATACAAGAATAAACTAAAGCAATATTGACCTATTCTACTCAAATTCCAAAGTAACCTCAAGATTGAGCAAATAAGGAATGCATAGAAGAAAGGAAACTAAAATACATTAGCTACCATGCAAACTTTTCTATTTTGATGTGCTCTTGATGTTGGATTGTATGTAGATGGTTCCTTAATGTGGCAACATAACTTTTCTTCTCATGGAGTCTTTTTAAAATGGCTAGGATGAGTGGCTATTTATAGATTTTTGGATGTTGGATGAAGGGCTAAGATTGATTGGAGAGATCAATGGTTGAGCTTGATTGAGAGGCTTGGAGAGATGAGAGCTTTCCAAGTGACAAGAGGAGATTGGAGGATGAGGGATGTCCTTGAATCAATGCCAAATAAAGGGTAGAAAAGTGGTCTTGGAAGAAGGGGATGGTCAAGATTGAAAAGGGACTAAAAGGACCCTTTGTACAAAGGACATGACCATGCCTTTGTAAGAGGCCCATGTGGTCTTGTAAAAAGCCCATGCTTTTGTACACTTTGGAGGATGTGGAGGTTTGACTAGGGTTTAATTAAGGGTTAGGAATGTGCAAGTGAGGGATTAGGTAGTTGATTAGGTTTAGTCCACTTAATGAAAAGTGGACAAAATAGGGGAATTAAATAAATAACAATATTTATTTAATTCATGGGATGGGAAATAGATATTAGATAAATAGTAATATTTATACAATGTTAGGACTATAGAAGATGATGATAAATGGTTAATTAACCATTTATGCTAGGGATAGGTACGGATGTAGGTACAAATAGTGAAAAGTACATTAATAGTGATTTTGACAATAAAATATTGTTTGATCATGGTTTGAAGGGGAATTGGATGATTACTTGAATAAATGGAGATTTATCCAATTAAGGGGTTAAATGATGTCTTGATTAGGGTTAAACAACATCAAGACGAGGAGGGGTAGATTTTAGGTGTCTACATTTTGCTCCTCTTTGAGATGGTGTTGCGAAGCAACATCATTTCAAAGAAAGATAAAACATATTGCTGGTTGGATAGAGGAAGATGGTAGTATTAGGGATAAAGATGCCCCAGACACTTGAAGTGAGAGTGACAAGGAGGGATGATGTTAAGTATGATGATAGAGACAATGGTAGGGATGATGCCCCCTCGAGAGGACATGCAGGTTCAAAGAACACATGTGTGCTCTCGAAAGGATGAAGATGGTTGGATGATAATGATGATAGTGGAGTTTGAATAAAAATGATTGGGATGATAGAAGAGGTAGGATACAAGGGATTGGAGGAAAGGGGGGATGGGGGGATAAATGATTTTTCATAGGGATGGGGGAAGATGAATGGGGAAGGGATACAAATGGATGGGGTCATAGAAATATGATATACTATACTGGATAATGGGAGCCATCTGATTTGATATGGCATGAGATGTTATGCACCAAGGTATAAGGAACTAGGTTAACAAGGTGTCCCATGTGTAAAAGAATGCCTCAACACATCACAAGGCATTTGATGACCTTGCAGGGTATTGTGATGAGACAACTAATGATAATTCACAAGCAACCCAATGCTGCATAACACCATGATATGGAAGACCATGATACCGTTGTGGTAGGTAGGTTACAGGGACTGATGCTGATGGAAGATAAAATGATAATGCACACACATAAGCAAGAATGCATGCACAAAGGATACAAAGACAAACATGATGTTGCCCTTGGTCAAGATGAAAATCCAAAGATGGATGGATTGATGATGTTGGATTATGTTATTGATGAAAAAAACAACCCAAGGATTGGGAATGATATATCCCAATGATGATGATGGATGTGTTGGATCAAAGGCTTACAACAAGGCTAGGAACAAGACCATGGATGGGATTGGATAATTATGCATAGATATCTAGCTTGATATGCACATTGATTAGGATCTTCTTGCAATTTTTGGATGCTTGGGAGATTTGGCTATTTTGGGGATTTGGATTACTAGTAGGGAGATGCATTAGTTTACATGTAGGTAGCCTTTAGCTAGATACCATTGACAAGGGAAAGCCAAGTCTATCGACAAGGGATGTGTGGGATGATTGGGATCAAGAGAGTAAGGGGATAATGGATAGTCAATAGTGGATGGAAGGAAAGGATGGATGAGGGATATATGATAGATAGAGGATTTAGGATAGATGGATGGGGGAGGTTCGGATGTGATCTCCAAGGACCTCATTGTATAGGAATACAATGCCCCACTCGAGATGTGTGTGCTTCATGATGAGGCAGTATGATTTATGGGGGATAGACATTATAGGATATTCTTGGAAGGGATGTATGTCAATAGGTGTCCAAAGCATGTTGTAGATATTCATGATGACAAGTACGGAAGGAGGATGAAAGTGACGATAGTATGGATAGGGAGAGAGTGGATGGAAAGGAGAATATTTATGAAGAGAAGAGATGGATGGTAGATGATTGGATAGATAGCAGAGGGGATGGATGGGAGACAATTGGATAAATAGAAGAGGGGTTGGATGGATGAATAAGTGGAATGAAGAACTGGGTAACTTGTTGGTGGTGTGAACTGTTAGACATAATAAAACCACAAGTGGACCTAAGGAGTGATAGGGTGGTAGAGGGGAAGGGCAATAGGATAAGGATATGCAACAGATGGAGAGTGATAGGCTAGGTGAGATTTGCCCCTAGGTGTAGGGTGCAAATGGATGGAGGATTATACATGACTCCCACAAGGGGTTTTCATCATGGTACTTGCCCAAGGTGCCACAAGGAGTGGTTTTCACCATTGGATGAATTTTTTTATCTTTACTATTTTTTGATTTTTATTTTATCTATATTTTTTGGATTTTTTGAATTTTGGAATGGGATGGTGGGTGTGAATGGAGAAAGGGGATTTAGAGGAGGATGGGGACTCAAGAGGTTGTTTCCCTAGGAGGTGAGAATGTCCCATTTTGGAGAAATGTTGCACGTGGACCATGTCAAGGGTGAGCACATGTGTGTATGTTGGTAGACGGGGGAAGATGGAATGGATGGTATAGATGGAATGGATGGATGGATAGATGAAGGGATGGAGGATGGATGGATTATGTGAAAGCATGGACCATAGGGATGTGATAGGGGAGATACGTGGGATAAGGGATATAAGATGGGGGGATGTAGGTATGCAGAAATGTCATGGGGTCGAGGGGAACCAGGACCAACGTTTGCACAAATTGAGATGGATTGTGAATCTTATGTTTGTGATGGAGAGTGGGGAATAATAAGGATTTGGGATTTATGGTGGATTTATGGGGTTGGGATAGAGGATTTTGGGAGTGCCAATTTAGAAATTTAGGGACCCAAATGGACTTAGGCTTTTTAGGATTTTTTGATGAGGAGTGAGATTTTTGGGATTTGGGGATGGAGGGGGATTTGGATGCTCCACTTGGATTTATTGATTTTTATTTGGGGACCCATACCTTGTTTGTTTTCTCTTTTAGGGGTGTGAGCTTTTGTAGCCTTTTAGATTTTTGATTTTTCTTGGATTTTGTGTATCGATGCCCTATGACATGATAAGCTTTAGGATTTTGTGGATTGTTGGATTTATGTGGGGAGGAATCCAAAGTATTATTTTTGAATCCCATGGGTTTGGGGGTAGCTTTGTTTTTAGGGGATGTGTGCATTTGTTGATCATGATTAGGGATTTTGGGAGATAAGGATTTAGGGAGATAAGATTTATGGACGGGGGTGTGGAGAATGGGGGATGAGGGGATTTGAGGATGGGGGAATTAGGATTTTGGAGGAGTGGACGAAGAGTGGATTTAGAGAAGGGATGACATTTGGATTTATGGATAGGATAAGATGGGGAATATATGGTCACATGCTTGTTGGATTTGTATGACAATGGAAGGGGAATGATGGTATATGATTTGGAGGTGTGATGAGATGCATTGGGTTTGGGATTGGAAGAAGTGGATTTAGGAGGCACGGAGGTGGTACCAATAGGTTTGGATTTTTTGCCTTGAGATATTTAACCAAGGCCATGCGAGCATGGATAGATTTTGACATGGATGGACTCTAATATTGGTGCAGGAGCACCTAGAAAATCATGTTTTCTTTTGTAATAATGTCTATTTGACCAATGCATTTTCATTTTAGTTTGTATCTAGGTTCATTTTGTAAGTCCCAAGTGACTTAGGGGACATTTGTCAAATTGTAACCGCATAATGCCAAAAATAGGACATAGTGCAGTTGGAGGCTGTTTTAGTCGGTTGTCTCCCAGCCGCTTGGATTGATCTCCCAGCCACTTGGAGTTAGTTTGGTACTACTTAGGGCGAGTTGATAAATGCCAAGAGGATGGAACCAAATGGATATATCATCGGTTGTAATCTAATCAAAGAAGTAGTGTGATAGAATGTGATTATATTGTGCTCAGGAGAAATAAAGAAATTCTGTTCTGTCCATTCGATTTTCGTTTCTTATAACTAAAAATTGTGTAACTGTAGATTTCCATTCATTCTGCATTTTTCATTGTTGCCGTATGTCGTCGTGAAGCATTCCACTGGTGAGATTTCTGTCAAAATTAGTGGAATGGCTTCCTTGTATGAATATTTGTTTTGCTCTTTGTTTTGTTTTACCTGTTCGATAGTGCAGAGGATCCAGACAGTGCATTTCGCATAGTAGATTGACCTAGCATCTCCATGTGCTAGGGTTCATAGGAAGTAAACTATGCAACGGCGTATCGGCGTAGTAAACCCTAAGGCAACCGATGGTATTTGTCCTGCCGACAGACAGAGATCAAAGGTGATATCGGGGTGGTCGGCGCATCAACAGAAGGATAGAAGTCTAGGCTGAAAGAGTAAGTCTCGCTGGAGGAAGTCAGTTATCAGCGTAAGTCAGACGATGGAGAGACTTTAGAAAATCATTTTGACCATTGTTGTCATACCGATCGAGATGTATCGGTGGTTGTTTTGTTGATTCTTGTCGACTGTGAAGAATTAGGGCTCAGTCTGTGGTATCTGCTGTGCGCTCCCCATCATATTGGTATCAGAGCTTGGAAAAAGATTTGGGCTACAAGTCGAATTGAGGATTTGCAGGAGTATTGGCATTTGGGTGCTGTTTGTGAATGTTTATGTCAGATAGAGAAAGCGAGACAGAGGCGGAGAGGATGCCTCCCAAAAGTATGTCGTAGGACGCCGTTAAGAAGTTGATCGAGGAGATGCTTGAATCCAAGTTGGGAGAATTCAAGCAGTCCAAAAGCAAAGATAGGGAGGATGAAAGTGACAGCGATAAAGGCGATGCGAAAATTGCTGAAACCAGTAAAAAGATAGAGGAGATACCAGCAGACCAAAGGGCATTTTTAAATGCATTAAAGTTAGTCAATAGGGACACCATAGATGGGTTACCTATGTATAGTGGAAGTATGGAAGCTGAAGAGGTGATTGACTGGATTGAGGCATTGGACAATCATTTTGAATACAAAGAAGTCCCTGGTGATCAAAGGGTTAAGTTGGCAAAGGCAAGATTGAAGGGATCTGTTCTTGCATGGTGGAATTATGAGTAAGGAGAAAGAGTCAAGGAGGGGAAGAATATGATAAGCTCCTGGGAAAGGATGAAGACCAAAATCAAGGCACAATGCTTACCCCTGGACTATGATGTGCAGATGTATAAGAAATTGTAGAACCTCAGACAGAGAGACCTTGATGTGAATGCATACACACAAGAGTTTCATAAACTTAGTCTCAGATCAAAGAGACACGAAGAAGAGTCAGAGAAGGTGGCCAGGTATTTGAATGGCCTAAGGATGAACATCCAAGATGAGATCAACATCTTAGCACCAGACACAGTGAACAAGTGTTTCCAAATGGCCTTAAGGGCTGAAGAGAAGATAAAGAGAAATAGTGAGTAGAATAATAGAGGTAGAGGTGGAAGGAATTTTAGAGGCAGAGGTAGTTTTGGAGGAAGAAGTCCTAACCAAAGACCTAGTGGTGAGTCTAGCCAAGAAGAGCAAGTTGGGGACTCAAGTAGCAGAGGAGGCTACCGAGGAAGAAGGCCTAATGGAAGAGGTGGGAAAAATGGATCAGGTAGAGGATCCAAATTCTACAATATGAGATGTTATAACTGCAATCAGATAGGGCACTCGGCATACAAGTGTCTAGAGAAGGCCTCAACTTCTCATGGTGGTGAGAAGAGAACCACTTTGATTCAAGAAGATGCAAGGAGTGTGACATCTCCTGAAGTGAATCTAGCATCCAAAATGGGAGAAAGTTTGATGCTCAAGAGGATGCCGCTCAAGGAACCAGTGCAGACTAAACCATCACAAAGAAGGGCTTTGTTTAGAATCAACTGTAAGCTCCAAGGTAAGGTTTGTAAAGTTATTATTGACTCTGGTTCTACTAATAACATTATATCTTTGGAAGCAGTGAATAAGTTGAAGTTAGAAACGATACCCCATAGCAGTCCATATAAAGTTAGTTGGTTGAATAAGGGGCAGCACGTACTCATCAATGAACAAGCATGTGTAGAATTCAATATTGGGGGGTATAGAGATAAAGTCTTGTGTGACATCCTTCCAATGGATGCTTGCTATCTTTTGTTAGGCAGACCATGGCAGTTTGACAAAAAAGCTCATCATGATGGAGAAAAGAATGCTTACTCATTCCAAAAGGATGGTGTGACTTATAGGATACAGTCATTGGTAGAAGAGGATCTACATCATGTAGGGTCTAGTGTAATGCTGGTAGGAGAAAAAGAATTCATGGATACACTAAAGGAAGGTGATGGAGTAGGTTTTGCTTTGATTGTGAAGCCTAGGGGGGAAAAGAAGAAAAGTGTGAGAGAAGTAGGACCTAAGGAGGTCAGAGATTTGCTTGAGAGTTACAAAGGAGTGATTGCAAAGGATATACCTGATTCCCTACCACCTCTCAGAGACATTAGCCATCATTTAGATCTCATACCAGGAGCAGTACTTCCTAATAAGGCAACATATAAAATGACCCCACATCAGAATGAAGAGATAGTAAATCAGGTTCAAGAACTCCTAAACAAAGGACTGATAAGGAAGAGTCTTAGCCCATGTGCAGTACCTACTGTTTTAGCCCCAAAGAAGGATGGGAAATGGAGACTGTGTACTGATTCTAGGGCAATAAATAGGATAACCATCAAGTATAGGTTTCCTATTCCTAGAATAGAAGATCTAATGGATTGTTTGGGAGGGGCTACTTGTTTCTCCAAAATAGACTTGAAGAGTGGGTACCATCAGATAAGGATAAGAGAGGGGGATGAGTGGAAGACAACTTTCAAAACCAATGAAAGGTTGTAGGAGTGGCTTGTGATGCCGTTTGGTCTTTCAAATGCCCCTAGCACCTTTATGAGGCTGATGAATGAGGTGTTGCAGAAATTCATAGGGAAATTTGTGGTAGTCTACCTTGATGATATCTTGGTGTTCAGTAAGAGCAAGGAAGAACACTTGAAACATTTGGAGATAGTCTTGAAGAGGCTGCAAGATCAGAAGTTACTGATAAACTTGGAAAAGTGTGACTTCATGAAACAAGAATTGGTGTACCCAGGTTTTGTCATCTCTAAGGGTGATTTGAAAATGGATCCTTCTAAGGTAGAAGCTATTTTGAATTGGCCTACACCTAGGACAACAGGAGAGGTTAGAAGCTTTCATGGCTTGGCCACATTTTACAGAAAATTTATTAAGAATTATAGTGATATTTGTGCACCTATGTTAGAGAGCATCAAGGGTGGTGGAAAGATGAAGTTTGTGTGGACAAAAGAGGCAGATCAGAGTTTTGAAAGTCTGAAACAGAAAGTTGCCAAGTATCCTGTTTTAGTACTTCCAGATTTTAATAAGGTTTTTACCATTGAATGTGATGCAAGTGGGTTGGCCATAGGAGCAGTGTTGAGTCAAGAAGGTAGACCAGTAGCCTTCTTCAGTGAAAAGTTAAATAAAGCCAAGAGGAAATACTCCTCTTATGACTTAGAGTTGTATGCCATGGTACAAGCTCTTAAAAAATGGAGGCACTATTTGCTTCCTAAAAAATTTATTGTATACACTGACAATCATGCTCTCAGTTTTTTGAATGGACAGGAAAAGCCCAGTCATAGACACATGAAATGGGTAGAAAGTCTTCAAGCATACACCTTCATCATCAAGCATAAGAAGGGAATCACCAATAAGGTTGCTGATGCTCTAAGCAGAAGGGTGTTGACAGTGCAAGAAGTACAGCTACAAAGCATGGGTGTTGAGTCACTCAAAGGGTTGTATGAAGAGGACCAAGATTTCAAGGAGATTTATGGGATATGCAGTGAGTTTGCCAATGCTTTCCACAGTGACTTTTCAGATTATACATTGCAGGATGGACTTTTGTTTAAAGGTAGTCAACTATGTATCCCTAAGTGTTCAATGAGGGATAATATAGTGAAGGAGAAACATAGTGGTGGTTTAGGAGGACATTTTGGGCTCAATAAGACCTTAGATATTGTACGAAGGTTTTACTTTTCGCTAAGGATGCAATCTGATATCAGAAGGTTTGTTGAGGGTTGTATGATTTGCCAAAAAGCAAAGGGAGTCTCAACCAATGCAGGACTGTACCAACCTTTGCCCATACCAAACAAACCTTGGGAAAGTTTGAGTATGGATTTTGTGATGGGATTGCCCAAGACAAGGACAGGTTATGATAGTGTGTTTTTTGTGGTAGACAGGTTCAGCAAGATGGCTCACTTTATTCCTTGTAAGACCACCAATGATGCTAGTTACATTGCAGGTTTGTTCTTTAAAGAAATTGTCAGGATTCATGGATTACCTTTGAGTATTGTATCTGACAGAGACAACAAATTTGTGGAACATTTCTGGAGAACCTTGTGGAAATGATTGGGTACAAATTTGTCTTTTAGTTCAGCCTATCATCCTCAGACTGATGGCCAAATTGAGGTTGTCAATAGGTCATTAGGCAATCTGCTAAGATGTTTGACAAGAGAACATGGCAGTAGTTGGGATGTGGTACTCCCACAAGCAGAGTATGCCTATAATGATTCTACAAACAGAAGTACAGGTCTAAGTCCTTTTGAAGTTGTTTATGGTAGTCATCCTAGAGGAATTTTTGAATTAAGAGATGTTCAAGGGTTGGACAAAAGGAGTGGACATGTTGATACATTTGCAAAGGCTATGAAAGAGATCCATCAACAAGTTAGAGATACTCTACACTAGAACAGTCAGAAGATCAAGGCTAGAGTGGATCAAAGATGAAGGGATGTGCAGTACCAAATAGGAGATATGGTCATGGTTCATCTCAACAAGAACAAACTGCCCATAGGAAAACACAATAAGTTGATGATGAGAAAAATTGGACCTTGTCAAATTCTGGAGAAATATGGTTCTAATGCTTACAAACTTGAACTCCCTGATGATATTGCTATTTCACCTATATTCAATGTTGCTGATTTGACATTATATAGGAGTCCTGATATAGGTGAAGGTACAATAGATTCTGTCAAAGACAATGCAGAGTGGGTGCAACATTTACCACCTAAGGAACCACTGCAGATGGAGTGTATCTTGGATAGCAGGATAGCTAAAAAGACCAGAAATCAGACCTATTTTGAGCACTTAGTCAAATGACACGGACTTCCAGACTTAGAAGCCACATGGATGCTGGAAGAAAACATCAAGAAGTAGGGTGGTGATTTGCAGCAGTTAGTCTCTAAGAGGACTTGAGACAACTTTCACCCGAGGAGTATGGTGTAGGAGCACCTAGAAAATCATGTTTTCTTTTGTAATAAGGTCTATTTGACCAATGCATTTTCATTTCGGTTTGTATCTAGGTTCATTTTTTAAGTCCCAAGTGACTTAGGGGACATTTGTCAAATTGTAACCGCATAATGCCAAAAATAGGGCGTAGGGCAGTTGGAGGCTATTTTAGTCGATTGTCTCCTAGCTGCTTGGAGTCAGTTTGGTACTACTCAGGGTGAGTTGATAAATGCCTAGAGGATGGAACCAAATGGATATATCATCGATTGTAATTTGATCAAAGAAGTAGTGTGATCAAATGTGATTATATTGTGCTCAGGACAAATAAAGCAATTCTGTTCTGTCCATTCGATTTCCATTTCTTATAACTAAAAATTGTGTAACTGTAGATTTCCATTCATTCTGCATTTTCCATTGTTGCCGTATGTCGTCGTGAAGCATTCCACTGGTGAGATTTCTGTCAAAATCAGTGGAATGGCTTCGTTGTATGAATATTTGTTTTGCTCTTTGTTTTGTTTTACCTGTTCGACAGTGCAGAGGATCCAGATAGTACGTTTCACACAGTAGATTGACCTAGCATCTCCATGTGCTAGGGTTCACAGGAAGTAAACTATGCAACGACGTAGCAAACCCTAAGGCGGCCGATGGTATTTGTCCTACCGACGGACGAAGATCAAAGGTGATATCGGGGTGGTCAGCGCATCGGCAGAAGGACAGAAGTCTGGGCCAAAAGAGTAAGTCTCGCCAGAGGAAGCTAGTTATCGGCGTAAGTCAGACGACAGAGAGACTTTAGAAAATTATTCTAACCATTGTTGTCATACCAATCGAGATGTATAGGTGGCTATTTTGTTGAGTCTTGCCGACTGTGAAGAATTAGGGCTCAGTCTGTGGTATCTGCTATGCGCTCCCTATCAAATATGCCTTGTTCATGAAAGCCTAAGCATTTGCCTTGATAGTGCATGTTTAGGAGCATATGATGGGCGATGGGATGCTTATTGTTTTGGAAACACGACACAAGTCCATTATTAGATAGGGGAGTATGGGTGGAGGATAAAAATTGTTCCTCTCCTACAAGAAAACCACCACAGATAAAGGTAGTGGGACCAAGGGCATAGAATGGTGGATTTGGGATGAGGTTGATAAGAGGTGATAAAGGGGTCGATGGGAGATGGTAAAGGATCAAGAGGGGATGATGGGGGATCAATAGATGATGGTGTGGGATTGGGAAAGGAATGAAATGGGATACTTAGATCTTGATTAGGATGGGGGTTAGATATTTCCACATGCTTTGGAGTAGGCTCTTGACATAGCCAGATTTTCGTGGATGATGTGGTGGGGGAGAAGTGTTCAAATTCACTTGACATTTTAATAAAATCCTTGGATTGGGTGCATGGAGAAGTGGCAGATGCTTTAGATAGGATTTTGGAGAGGAAGGATGAAGGGTATGATGTGGTTTTGATAGGTGTCAGGTGGGGAAGGGGGTCGTCAATGACACATTTAGATGATTTTGGAGGGTGGCATGACTCCACAAGTTTGGTTTTATGATTTTTCTTTAGATCCTTAGCTAGGAGTCCTTGGAGAAAGTTTGAGGAGGATGGTTTGGATTTAATAAAAGAATTGGATGGTGAAGTAGATTGTTGGGAAGATAGCGAGGTTGGTGGATAGGGATATGGCGAATTTGTATAAGTGGGATAAGAATGTGAAGAATGTGGATAAGAGGTGGAGATAATGGGGATCTCATAGGAGGATGGATGTTGGGATGTGGATAGGGGATATAATAGATTTACCTTGTCAAGGGTAGCATGGGGATGACCATGAGGTATGCAATTATGTGCAGTGGCGTAGCTTGTGCTAGCCAATGCATGGTCATAATATGCTTGCATACTTGTGAATGAGTGAGGTTGGTTTATGGAAAGGTTATTTGTAATGATTTCATCAAAGTTTTGGATTTTGTCTTGGTCAACAAGACTATCATCATCAAAATTGGATGGATTCAAGGTTGGATTTGTTAGAAATGAAAGCACAACTACACAACAGAAATCTAATTCAAATGTATATTTAACGATCTTTAACAGAGTGTTAGAGATGGAGATTGCAACACAAAAAATAAACCCACAACACAGAAATATACCAGAAGCAGAATGAAGCACATAACACAAGTGTTTAACATGGAGAAAATCCTTGCGAGTAAAAAACTCCACCAAGAAAAGAGGCCAAGTTGTATTATCTTCACAAAAGGAGATTACAAATACATTCACTTCCCTTGTCCTTCAACCTTCACTTTGGCAGAACCTGGGTACTTGTAAACCTATTATGCAACTCATCTACTATGCCATGGTTTATATAGGATTTGCAATCCTCAAGATAGGCATCCACCTTGGAATCTCCACCCATGCAACAATAAATGTCATCATATATGCATCCTACACTTGGCAAAAGATGCCCATGCAAACTTGGGTGCCTAGGGCCAAAAATAGCCACTTACAACATCTTATGATGCGTCATAACTATCATAGATACCACTAAAAGAGAATCTTCCCAAGATGGGCACCTGGGCTAAACATAGCAACTTACAACACATTAATAACCGCCATATGCATCATAGTGTCATAGAATCTTATGACAACTTGCAGCTGTCATAGATTCTCTACATGAACTCACCAAACATTATGACATGTGTCATACAAGCTAAAAATAGTAGATTCTTGGACATGGGCACCCCACCTTGACTAATTACCATTTTGCATAGTAAATGACATCCCATAACTACCACCGGTAACTCCAGAACTTATCGGTGCAGTAAATCCGTAATTACCATGGATAGTAAATAATTTTTACTATTGCTGGTGAAACTAGTACATCCCTTATGGGTAATTACAAATAATAAATGGAATAATACAATAATGGGATTTACAAGGTTAATGGCACCTTATTCCAACATTCTCCCACTTGACATTATACATTGTAAATCAACCCACAAGAAAATAGTATGAAAAATAATCAGGCACTAGAAACAAGGCCCATGGACTCTCTGCACCACATGAACTTCTCTGTGCTCATAGGCTTGGTCAATGAATCTACAACATTCTCCTGGGTATCTATCTTCTTCAGCTCAATTTGTCCATTTGCAACCAACTCTCAAACAAAGTGATACTGAACATTGACATGCTTAGTCCGAGCATGATACATAAGATTCTTGGCCAAACAGATAGCACTCTGGCTATCACAACTAATTTGAATGATCCTACAATCAAAGCCGGTACCTATACACAGTCTCCTCAACCAAACTGCCTCCTTAGAGACATGGGTAGCAACCATATACCCTACTTTTGTGGTGGACAAAGTAACTGTGGGCTTCCTCTTACTCATCCAACTCAGTGCTCCTCCAAACAGAGTAAACACATAGCCACTAGTGGACCTTCGACTATCCAAGTCACATGCCCAATCTGAATCAACAAAACCCTGTATGTCCAAAGATTAATCAACACTATCAGTAGTAGAATAAACCAAAAAATGATCAGGAGTACCTACAAGATATGAATGTAAACACAATGATCCTCCTCGCTTCTAACAAAACCCAATTTCAACACAAATGAATCAAACTTTTGATACCACATTTTGGGGGACTGTTTCAAACCATAAAGTGACCTCTTCAACCTGGAAACCCAATGTTCTTTTCCTTTTACTTCAAAACTTGTAGGTTGTTACATATAAATTTCTTCTTCAAGATCTCCATGCAAGAACGCAGTCTTAACATCCATTTTCTCAATCTCCCAATCATAAGTTGTAGCAATGGATAAAAGAAATCTAATAGAAGTCAATTTAACAACATGAGAGAAAATCTCACCAAAATCAACTCCCTCTTTTTGGGAGTAGCCCTTGGCTACCAATCTAGCCTTGTACTTCTCCAATGACCTGTCTGCTCCAAACTTCTTCTTGAAGACCCACTTACAACCTATGGCCTTTCTTCCTTTGGGCAAATGAGCAAGATCCCAGGTGTTACAAGAGTCTAAAACCATCATCTCCTCCTACATGGCTAATTGCCAAGACTCACCATCATCTGAAATAATAGCTTCCCTATAGGATCTAGGTTCATTGTTAGTACTTAATAAAGAAAAAATATAATGGAAATCTGGTGGGCTATACCTATCAACTAGATTCCGTTGTCTTGTGGATCTCCTTAGGGGTGGAGTAAGAGTCTCAACTTGTTCTTCTGCATGATCATCTATACCAACTTCTTCTATAACAACAGATTCATCTTCGTCAGAACTACTCAAATCTTCTTCTTCTTCTTCTTCACCCCCCAATCCATCATTATGTTCTTCCTGAGGTGCATCTTACTGCTCTAAATCAAAGTGCACTCTCTTTACCATTTTATCTTTTTCTTTTGGCTGCTCAGGTTTAGAAATAGCTCTAAGTTCCCTGAAAATAACATCTCTAGAATAGATAATCTTATGGGTTAGTGGATTCCAAAGCTTATAACCTTTGAAATTATCACCATATCCAATGAATGTACACTTTTCAGCTTTGGATCCAACTTAGATCGCTTTTCCTTAGGCACATGAACAAAAGCCTCACAACCAAAAACCCTTAAATGTGAAATAGAAGGTTTCTTACCTGTCCACACTTCATAAGGTGTCAAATCAAGATCCTTACAAGGAGATCTGTTAATCATGTAGAACGAAGTACACACAACCTCTGCCCAAAAGCATTTATTCAACTGTGAATCACTCAACATACTTCTGGCTCTTTCCATGATTGTTTGATTCATCCTTTCTGCAACACCATTCTGCTGTGGTGTATATGGAGTTGTGTTTTGTCTGATAATACCTGCATGCTTGTAAAACTCATCAAATTCCTTAGAGCAATATTGCCATCCATTGTCAGATCTTAATAGTTTTATCTTCAATCCTGATTGGTTTTCAATTAAGACTTTAAAATACTTAAACTTAATGAAAACTTCAGATTTGTTTTTCATAAAATAAATCCAAGTAAATCTAGATACATCATTAATGAAGGTAACAAAATAACAAAATTTTCTGTTAGAATCATTATCCATAGGTCCAAACACATCCATATGAATAATTTCTAACTTCTCTTTTGCTCTATTGCTTCCTAAAGGAAATGATTTTTTGTTTTGTTTACCAAACACACAATGCTCATAGAAATCAAAGTGCTCATCAGAATAAGAGAAACCATCCAACAAATCTTTATTCTTAATAGTTTTCAAAACTTTATTACTTGTGTGACCCAATCTACGATGCCACAACATACATGTATTTTTAGTACTGGCCTCAGATACATAGGAGGCATTACAAACTGTAGTGGCTTCAAGCTTGAACAAGTTTCCCAATCTCTTCCCCTTCGCTACCACCAAGTTCCCTCTCACCAATCTGCAACCATGCTTGTCAAAAGTCACGTGCATTCCCAAATCATTCAGCTTTGAAACAAAAATTAAATTTCTAGCTAATCTAGGAACATGATAAACATCAAGGAGGGTTTTAATCCTCCCATCACTCAAACACAACAGTACCTTGCCTTTCCTAACTATCGTATATGCAGAGTTGTCCCCAAGGTACACATTACCTCCATCATATTCTTCATACGTGGAGAACCATTCCTTATGCGGGGTCATATGGAACGAGCATCCTGAGTCAAACAACCAGTGATAATTAGAAATAACATTACATGCAAAAAGTAAAACATCTTCACTTGCATTCGAGGACTTATCTGAAACACTCTCCCACTGTTTCTTTGGGTTTCTGCACTGCTTCACATGTCCCCTTTTACTGTAGTTCCAACACTTAACTTTGTTCTTCTTCCCAAGAATCCTAGAATGGCCCTTGGACTTGTCCTTAGCCCCTTTTTGATCTCCTTTTGGTTCTCTTTACTTAGACCTTCCCCTAACACTCAGATCATCCCCTGAACTATCTGAACTCTTCTTCCTCAGTTCCTATGACAGTAAAACTGCAACAAGGGCATCCAACTTGGGATCTGCGAGGTTAGCAATGATAGCCAGTATAACATTCTCTCAAGACTCAGGTAAAGAACAAAGAAGCAAGATACATTTATCTTCCTCATTAACATCAACATCTACTGAAGCAAGTTGACTCAACAAATTAAATATATTTAAATGCTCTGCGACTGATTCACCCTCTTTCATTTTCAAGGAAAAAAAGTTTTCTTTTTAAATAGAGTTTATTTGCCATACTCTTGGCTTGATAGATCTCACCCAACCAATTCTATAATTTATGTGTGGTCTCTTCCTTTGCGACATTCAGTATGATAGAATCTGAAATACACAAATGGATGGTACCTCATGCCTTCTTATCCAGTCTATCCCACTCATCTAGAGAGACATCATCGGGTTTCTTCTAATTTTGAATAGCCAACCACTAGTTTCTTTCTTCCAACAAATCTTCCATTTTTAGCTTCCACAACTCATACCCTGTTCCATTGAACTTCTGCTATGCCCTTAATATTGGTGTACATCAGGTTATGAATAGTCAGCTTGTGGCTATCTTAACTCCTAATTAAGACATGTTATCATTATTATATTATTATTTAGTTAGTTAGGTTAGCCTAGGGATTATATAGGGGTGTGTCTATTCGGCCTAAGCATAATTAGGTATATATAGGAGGATGTGAGTCTTATTTCATGATCATATTGTGAAGTGTGTTCTAATTGGAGATATTTGGAGGTTTGCCCCATCGAAGTGGCCTATTATTCTTAGTTATTATCAAGTATTTGCAGCATATTTCATATCATCTTCTTCTATTATGCAAGTTATTTCATTACAAGTGGTATCAGAGCATGATCTTGGCACCGTAGAGGCAAGGTTTTTTCTCAATATTAGAGGCGATTTTGGGAAGAGCATATCTTTCAGATTTTTGTGATTTTTTTTCCTAATTTTTAAAGGGTTTTTGAAGACCATATTAAAGAAGATGCAATCCACATTTCAGAGGAATTGGAACAGAATTGAGCAAATTATTGCAGAATTGTGGTTTCTACACAATTTATTTGGGATCTACATATCTCTCACATCCTGCCGAATTGGAGACTAATTTTTATTGGGTTTTTGAAGACATACTATAGGAGCCTATAGTCTAAAAGTTAGAGAAATTGGAGCATAAATAAGTGAGTTATTGCAAAATTAGGGTTTCCACAAAATTCACTCTCAAGGCTGCAAATCTGCGTATTTCTTGGAGATTTTTCTGGGTGAGAGGTATTTTAGCCCTACTAAGTTACAATTAAAATTTTAGAGAATTTAGGTTTCATTTGTGTGATTTATTTCAAAATTATTGGTTCCGATCATGACGGGGCTTGCAACAAGGGGCAAAAAGAATGTTGTCACACCAGGGAAGACTCCTGATAAGCATGGGGTAACAATAGAGGATATTAATCCTAATGAGGAAATCAGTAAAGTCAAGGAAGACATTTCCTCAATGAAGGTGGATATGTGTGGCCTAAGAGGAGATATATCAGATATACAAAGCATGTTAAGCGCCTATATGAATGAACCAAAAAAGGAGTTCTCAAGCAACCAAAGTGAAACCTCCAAGTCAACTAATACTGACACAAATTTTAATACTCCTATGGGATCTAGGAATTTGTTTCCAAAGGTGGATATGTGCAATTTCCATGGCAAGGATCCTCTAACATGGATAAACCAAATGGAGAATTTTTTTGAAGTACATCAAATCCCAAATGGACAAAAGGTCATGATGGCTTCCCTATATCTATAACTAGATCAATTCATTTAGTATCATTGGCTTTGTACTCATCAAAAGAAGAAGGGTCTCACTATCTCATGGTCAATTTTTACAGAGAAACTCCAAGCACAATATAGCAACAGTGTGATAGACAACTTCTTTAGCCAACTAGCTAAACTTCAACAAACATGATCAGTTAAGGATTATATTTAGCAATTCCAAAATCTATCCTTAAGAGTGGATGCAATTATAGAGGAGAACTTGAATGATTTATTCTTGGGTGGTCTCAAGGATCACATTCAACATGAGGTACGCATGTTTTGTCCAAATTCTATCTCTGAAGCAATGATTATGGTGAGACAAGTGGAGGAAAATTTTTTGGCTAATAGAAGGGAGGAATTACCTAGTAACAAAGTTGACAAGGCTCTTGCATCATCATTTATTCATCCTATTAGGTTGACACCTCAACAATTAGAGGAGAAAAAGGCCAAAGGGTTATGTTTCAACTGTGATGGAAAATATCATAAAGGACATAAATGTGATGAGAAGAAGTTGTTCTACATTGAGGCTACCTATGATGAAGATAAGGATGAAGAAGATCCAGTGGTGGTGGTAGAGGACTCTAAAGATGTCCAACCAACTATCTCTTTTCATGCACTATCAAGTATTAATAACCCACAAACACTCAAGGTAAGGGGTTTTCTTAAAAAACAAATAGTGATAGTATTGATTAACTCAGGGAGTACACATAACTTCTTCAACAAGCAACTAGTAGCAAAGTTAAATTATTTTGTCTACCCTACCCCAGAATTCCAAGTTATGATTGCAAATGGTGGTACAATCAATTGTTTAGGGAAATTCCATAGTATTAAACTCACCATGGGAGACTACATGATAGATAGCCCTATATTTACTATACCAATGGCTGGAGTAGACATTGTTTTGGGAGTTCAATGGCTTACTACCTTGGGCACAATTGAGATGAATTTCTAGGAACTATTCATGTGCTTCTACTCTGATAAAAAATATGAGCCAAGGGGTTTATGTGCAAAGAGTCCACAATTGGTAAGTGCACACCAAATGTCACTAAAAAAGAGGTGGATAAAGGTGTGGCTCAATTATTGTCAATGGAAGTGCAATAGCTAAAGATTCCTGCTTCACCTTTCAGGAAAGTAGTTAGAGTTTTGGATCACAAGGAGGAACCTGATTTGTACGGGCCTCATAAAGGTTCAACAAGGACTGACAACATTGACTTCAAATTAAGGTTACCTAAATCAAAAACCATACAACCTTTCTACCATATCTCTATCTTGGAGAATGCTAGTAGACTCAAAAGTCCATCCAAGACAATGTTACTGGAGCTCGATGAAGAAGGAAGAATCATATTGGAACCAGAGTGCATTCATCAAACATGCACAATGAAGCTAAGTACTAGAACTCTCATTGAGTATCTCATCCAGCAGAAGAATCTACCGGTTGAAGATTCCACATGGGAGGATGAGTTCATTCAGAAGAATCCACACTTGATTAGCATTAAGGACAATGCTTCTTTGAAGAGGGAGGGCATGCTATGCCCTTAATATTGGTGTACATCAGGTTATGAATAGTCAACTTGTGGCTATCTTAACTCCTAATAAAGTCATGTTATCATTATTATATTATTATTTAGTTAGTTAGGTTGGCCTAGGGCTTATATAGGGGTGTGTCTATTTGGCCTAAGTGATGAGTCTAGTTTATCACTCAATTTTGTTAGAATTTATTATCCATTTGCTATAGTTATCTTGGACTTTGGTACTTAGATCTTAATCTTTTCATGACATTTCCTCAAAACCATAAGATATTGGGCATAGGTTATTTCCTATAATCTTTAATAACATTGGCATGCTATATGAACTATCTATGTTAATTTTACATATGGTTAATGAATGTTACTCTAAGATAGTTACAGATATGCAATTATTGTGCATACTAATATTGTTATGCAGATAATTAGTAGCCTATAAAGTCAAGGAAGATTCTATCAGTTGGTTACTCACCATCAAAGTCAAACAAGGTGGTCGTTCAAATGTCAAATGGAGGGAAGATAACCACCTTGTAATTGGTCTTAATTACTTGTTGAGCGAATATAGGAGTTACTGTTGTGCTAGATTTGCATTAAAGCAACCATGCTTGACCAGATTCCATGCATACATAACCTCCTCTCCACTTTCTATGCTTTCCCTAAAGTGGCATCCTCCTATTCTATTAGAGTTGACCACCTTGCTAGGTAGTTGGTTTGTAGTTTTCTTTCTGTAAATAAGAATCAGATGCTCCTTCTGAGGGGTTGATTAATCTGAGGTTGTACTTTCACTATTAAGTTTTTTAGCAATACAGTTATGTTGCTCATTTGTACTCATGTTTCCAATGAATAAAATGAAGTTATAAGTTTGCATATCTGAGTTTACATTTGTCTTAAGGGATACTCATCCAAGGGGGCCCACCTGGTGAGCATTCCATCCTTTAGTTTAGTTGTTATTTTCTGTTAAGCAGTTAGAATTTGGCATCGAATGTTCCTGTAGCCACTAGAATTCCATTCTGTGTCTGTTCCTGCAACCAAAGTAGACAGAGTAGTTTCCTGTTTGTTTTCCCAGATTTTCATTTTCGGTCATGCACTTCAGCTTAGTATAGTTGTTGGTTGATGTTCAACATTTATGTTATTTCTTTCCAAGCAATTTACTTTCAACATTATGTCTTTCTTAGCTATAGAATGAATGTGGCTACTTTGGAGTTCCTAGTGCACATACTGTGCTGGCCCATTTCAAGTTCACATCCCTGGGTTGACAAGTTAAATGCATCTTCATAGTGATTAAGATAGCTATTCAGGTTAGATGTCCAATCTTTGAGTCACAACTTTATGGGCTTAGTTGTTAGATCATTGTAGGAGACCAACATTTTTGGCACCGTTGCCGGGGATAGTGTCAAACTAGGAAGATCTTTGGAGTCATATTTAGTATTATTTCTTGTAGAAGTATTTTTGAAGTGTGCTCTTAGTATATTCCTCATTTAGGAAGTAACGACCCACAATCTGTTCACAATATTCTTTGTGTGAGTTGGCTGATACTGAGTATATATTATATGCATAGAGGCAGAAGAAGAGATGCTTTATGGAGATTCCTTCCTAATGATCCAAATTACCCAACAGAAGAAGCAGAAGTGAATCCTTTTCTTGATGCATTCCCTAATTTGAATATTTCTGAAACATCCTCTGAAGAACAAGCTGCCCAAAACTTGATTGACAATCTATTTTCCTTGATAATCAGCCAAGCAACTATGGCTGCCCAAAATGGACCCAATCAACCAACCTTTCCATTTCCTATTGCTCATCAAAATGAAGTGGATAACCTCAAAAACATCCCTGCTTCATCTCTCCCCAGGTTCTATGGACTTGCAACAGAGGACCTAGACACCTTCTTGTTTGAATTTGATATCCTCTGCAGAAGCTATGACTACACCACTGATGCCCATATGCTTAAGCTATTTCCTACTACCATGAAAGATGC
Organism: Cunninghamia lanceolata; assembly: GCA_027924645.1. Taxonomy (NCBI): domain Eukaryota; kingdom Viridiplantae; phylum Streptophyta; class Pinopsida; order Cupressales; family Cupressaceae; genus Cunninghamia; species Cunninghamia lanceolata. The sequence goes on along the minus strand of BSBN01000765.1, from coordinate 1,065,026 downwards.
TGCATTGAGGTGGTTTATGGGTCTAGGTAGTGATATTGTCAATACTTGGGATGAGATGAAAGAGAAATTTCTTAAGAAGTATAAAGACTACTGTAGGGGTGGAGATATGAGAGGAAATGATATTTTCAGAATGCAACAGAAAGAGGATGAAAGTTTGGAGGATTACATCTCAAGGTTCCTGTTTTGTTTACAAAAATCTCCCCATCATACACACAATGAGGAGTCTTAGAAACTACTATTCCTCAGAGGAATAAGTGAGCATTACACAGATGCCTTGGATTTAATGGGAGGAGGAGATATTACCCAAGTGCCTTGGGAGGATATTAAGAAGTTGTGCCAAAATTATTCCAGAGCAGCCATGAAGAAAGGAAGAGGTTACCATTCCCTTATGGGAAAAACCCCTACTAATGGAGTTTCCAAGATGGAGATAAGTCACTTGCTGTCTGATTTTAAGCAAGATATCATAAATAATATGGCCACCCAGCTAGACACACTTCAGGCAAAGAAGAAGAAAGACAAGGTAGAGGCAATGTTGGCAGAATATTGTCCTCATTGCAGACAAAAGAAGAGGGACTGCAGATGCAAGATGGTGGCTAATATTGATAGTAAGAAGATTCCACCTGAGTTCAAGCCAATCTAGGTTGAAGAAGATCAAGTCTACTATGTTGCACAAAGGAGGCCATGGGCTCCAAGACAAGGTATGCCACCAGATCCATTATCATTTGCTGGACCATATTTTAATACTTATGCATCTGGTAACCAATGACAACATCCATCTCCATCTAACTATGGAGGATATTCACCTCAGCCTTGGAATAAGCCTCCAAACACTTGGAAAATTACCAAAACCCTGCACCCCAATGGCAACAACCTCAGGGGAATTGGTAGTCACCTCCAGGAAACTGGCAGCAAACATCTCAATGGAGGGGAGAACAACAATGACCAAACCAGAGAACTAATTACATGCAACCACCTTCTCAGCCCCAATAGCCTGCTATAATGCCTCCTCTTGGTAGTTCCAATTCAAATACACCTAAACCTACTCAGTTACCAGCTCAGCCCTCACCTAACCCAAATAATAGACCACATTAGTAGCCGGTATACTCTGCTGATCCAAATCAATTCCCTGCATATGCTGTGAGTGTAAGTGGCATCCACTTGCATTCAGGAACTTCCTTGGCAGCTCCTTCTAGACCCATCATTACTGAGCTTCCTGAGGAGGAAGAGGAGCCTTTAAATGCCCCCATTCAGCCAAATGCACCTGAAAATCCTGAACTAGTCCTAGTCAAGCAGACTGCACGAGAACCACCATTTCCACAGAGGTTGGAAACTGTGAAACAAAAGGAAGAGAAAGAGGAACCCACCTTTGACATTCTAGAGTAGTTGAAACATGTATGTGTCAAGATCCCTTTATTTCAGGCCATAAAATATGTTCCTATATATGGCAAAGCAATCAAGGAAGCATGCCTTGAGAAGCCAGGCAGAAAGAGGAAAGACCCCACTATGGTTCATGTGGTGGGACAGTTGGCTGACATCATGCTTGGGAAAGTGACTATTCCCAAATATAATGATCCAGGGAGTCTTGTGGTAGGAGTTGTTATAAATGGGATCCAAATCAGAAATGCTCTGATTAATCTGGGAGTAGCCATAAATGTAATGACCAAGGATATCCTGTAACAACTAAATGTTACAAACATGAGACCTACTCCTACTGTCCTGCAGCTTATTGATAGTTCTACTGTTAAACCTGATGGGATAGTAGAGGACCTTGTGGTATCCCTGGACTCAAGGGAATATCCAACTGATTTCATGATACTTTCTCCTAAAGCTATATTGGTAGGGTATCCCATCATTCTAGGAAGGCCGTGGTTAACCACAAATGATGCTTATATTGGATGTTGGTCAGGAGACATGACCATCTTTGATGGGAGAAGCACTAAAAAACTTGTTCTTTACCCACCTGCATAGCCATCTCATGATATGGATAATCCTGTTTGGCCACATGTTGGTGAAGAGGCCGAGGAAGCTAATTCTATGGTACAACTTATGATGTTAGGCAGAAGCTCTTTCATGCAGCTTCAAGAGGAAGATGAGGTATTGTCTAACATAATTCAGAATCATTGTGAAGTAGAGGAAGCATCATCCTCTCATTCTGGTGATCCATTGAAGACACTTATTCCCACTTTTCTTGCAGCAACATGTATGTCTCATACATTGTTTCCACAAGAAATCAAGGTACCAAGCATTAGTGAAGCAACTATGGTAGAGTTAACAACTCAAGTGGAGATTTTAGAAGAAAGATATCTAAATATTAACAACAAATTGACTCAAGAACAACAACTGTCTTTCACAAACTTCTTAAAGAAACACAAGAATGCCTTTGCATGGGATTACCATGACATGAAAGGACTAAATCCTACATTATGCACCCATAGGATTTACATAAAGGAAGATTGTACACCAGTAAGACTACCACAAAGGAGAATCAACCTTGCATTAAGAGAGATTGTCAAAGACGAACTACATAAGCTATTAGATGTAGGATTTATCTACCCAATCTCAGATAGCCAGTGGGTGTCTCCTCTAGTTCTCGTGCCCAAAAAGGGAGGGAAATGGAGAGTCTATATTGATTACAGAGATTTAAACTCTGCCACCAAAAAGGATCATTTTCCCCTTCCTTTCATAGACCAGGTATTGGACTCACTTGCAAGAAAGCAATACTTTTCCTTTTTAGATGGGTTTAGTGGTTACAATCAGATACAGATTGCACCAGAGGACCAAGAGAAAACAACATGTACCTGTCCTTGGGGGACATATGCCTACTCAGTGCTTCCATTTGGCTTATGCAATGCACCTGCAACTATCCAAAGGGCAGTCATTAACATATTTTCTGATATCTCACATGATTGCATGGAAATCTATATGGACGATTTCACTACTTATGGTGCTACTTTTGAAGAGGCATTAGAAAACTTAGGGAAGGTGTTGGAGAATGTGAAGACCACAATCTGTCCCTGAATAGTGCAAAGTGCTTCATGATGATGTAGGAAGGAGTAGTGCTTGGCCACTATGTCTCTCCAAAAGGAATTCAGGTAGACCCAACAAAGATTGAAGTCATAATCAATCTGCCCATTCCTGCAAAGCAAAAGGATGTCAGAAGCTTCTTGGGTCATGCAGGGTACTATAGATGTTTCATTCAGGATTTCAGCAAAATGGCAGCCCTATTTTATACTCTTCTCACTAAAGATGCTAAATTTCAGTGGAATGAAGACTGTAACAAGGCATTTTTTGATTTAAAGGCAGCATTAACTCATGCTCCTGTACTCAAAGGGCCCAATTGGGAGCTCCCTTTCCACATTCATACTGATACATCAGATTATGCCATAGGAGCAGTCTTAGGGCAAAAAGAAGGAGCCATTGAACATGTTATTTATTTTGTTAGCAAAAAATTGCAGGGAGCTGAGTTCAATTATACAGTGATAGAAAAGGAAATGCTGGTAGTAATCTATGCCCTCAACAAATTCAGGCACTACATAAAAGGCTATCAAATCTTTGTGCACACAGATCATGCAGTCATTAGGTATCTTATGAACAAACCCTTGATATCAGGTAGATTAGCAAGATGGGTGTTGCTAATGCAAGAATTTGACATCACTATTGTGGATAAGCTAGGGAAGGCCAATGTTTTTGTAGACTTTCTTTCAAGGCTGACTACATCAAAGGACAACCAGGTCATTGATGACTTCTTCCCTGATGAACACTTGTTTTCAATCACTATGTAAACACCTTGGTATGCTGACACAACCAATTATCTGGTCATAGGGAGAATCCCTCCTCATTTCTCTCCAAAGGATGGAAGGGTGCTCATTGAAAAGTCTTTTCCTTTTTCATGGATTACTGGATGTTTGTTCTAAACTAGACTAGATCATGTCATGAGGAGATGTGTGAGAGAAGATGAAACATATGACATTTTACATGCATGCCACAATGAACCATGTGGAGGGCATTTTGTAGCAAAGAGGACAACAATGAAGATTTTAAATACAGGTTATTACTGGCCCACACTCCACAAGGATGTAGGGAGATATACAAGGAAATGTGACAGATGCCAAAGGATGGGACGACCAACCAAATCTGATGAGATGCCCCTTTACCCTCAGCTTGTGATCACTCCATTTGATAAGTGGGGATTAGATTTTGTAGGACCCATTGATCCTCCATCCAATGGTAAATCCTATATCTTAGTATGCACTGATTATGTAACCAAATGGGTAGAAGTTAAGACCATGAAGCATGCAAGAGATAACAAGGTTGCAGAATTTCTTTATGAGGAAATTTGCACACGATATGGAGTTCCCAGAGAGATAGTGACTGATCAAGGAGCTCAATTCACCTCAACCCTAGTTGAAACACTAGTCAATGAGTACAACATAAGGCACAAGAAATCTACTCCTTATCACCCTCAGGCCAATGGCCAAGTTGAGGTGACTAACAGGGAAATTGAAGCCATTCTAACCAAAACTGTGGCTATCCACAGGAAGGATTGGACAAACAGGCTACTAGAAGCTATCTAGGCCTATAGGACAACCTGGAAAACAACCACAGGCTTCACCCCTTTTGAGTTACTGTATGGAAAAATAGCTATGATGCCTATTGAGTTTGAACATAAGAATCTTCAGACTGCAATAGACTTGGGGATGGATATCTCTGAGGGACAAAATGATAGAATCATGCAGCTTAATGCTTTGGATGAGGTGAGGAAAGCAGCCTTGCATCACACAGAGGTAGTGCAGAATCAGAGAATAAAGTGGCATGCCAAATTCATCAAAGACAAGAAATTCCAGCCAGGTGACTGGGCACTGTTCTATGACTCAAGGTATCAGGATAATGTAGGGAAGTTGTAGACAAGGTGGCTAGGACCATATGAGGTTGCTGAATTTTTTCCCAGTGGTGCTGTTCAACTCACCACCATTGACCCTGCCAGATTCAAGCTGCTTGTCAATGGTCATCGCCTCAGGTTGTATCACAAGCCAACTTTGAAGGAAGAATTCCTGTAACAATTCACTCAGCATGCAACTCTTGAACTTCCTACAACTGAAGGTAGCAGACCTAGTGTCCCTCCTTCTGGCTAACCAAGGTACGACACTTGTCATAATAAAGACTTCCACTTTTGTGGGGGTCCACTTCTTCATCCATTCACCATCGCCCATCCATATCCATCATTCTCTCTTCTGTCACGTTGCCATGATCTCACTTCATTCCACCTCACTATCTTCCACTTCACTTTCATTCATTTCTCAATGAATTTATTAAAAGGTGACTGGTACTTTCTCCATCATTTTTGCAACTGATCTTCCAAACATCAAGGTACATGCCCATTAATTTGTATATCTTACTTATCTTTTAGTACATTCATTTAATTATTGTAAAATAATGTCAATGTTCTCCATAGCATGTAATTATTCCCTGCCCCGTCAAATCACGCATCACCATTCCGCATGTGATGACACATGCTCAAATTTAGGTTGGGGAGGGAGTGTGAATACCATGTCCACCTGTCAGTCCATGTTGCTTTACGCCAGCATGTCAGCAAAGATTAAAATTGAGCTGATTTGAATTCTGAGTGAGATGACGACTTGCAAGTGTGAGGTGATAGCCTTCATTGATTACTCCTTACTGCTTGTACTAATCATAATCTTGAGTCCCCAAATAAGGAAAATTTAGACGACATTGGTGATTTAAAATTTAGCAGTGTTGTAGGAAGGTGAAGTTTAGCTTTCAGATAAAGATTGCAGGAGAAAGACTTTGCAGAGTGATTATTTTCAGATAGCTAAACAATGGGAGGTGGATTAATTCGAAATGAACCCACGGTTCATGAGGTATTACTGCAGGATGTACCTCGCTAGGCTGAGTTTAGAAATTGTGGGTGGTTAGATTATTTCCTAAAGATGAATGGTTTTAATGAAGATGTTGCATTGGAATTTGCCTAGACATTGTCTAAAGGTAAGGCCATGTTAAAAGGGTTAGAGGTATTGGCTACTGAAGAAAGGATTGCAGAAGTTACAGGGTTGCCTACTGGCGGTGAAAATTACCCTGTTGCCAGAGATGCTAGGTCAGCTAGGGCCAAATTTACAGAACCTGGTGACCCTCCAATAATTGTAGACAAACAAGGAGCCAAGAGAACCTCTCTACCTGAGCCATGGAGGCAAGTAGCTGTTCATGTTGTGAGGTACATTACTTGTGAAGGTCATCACTTGAATCTTCATTCTGTGCATTTCAAACTACTGAATCATATGAGGCATGGGAGAAGAATGAATGTGCTAGATGTGCTATACCACCTTCTCTTAATCATGGTGGCTGAGACCCAAAAAGGTAGGGCTAATTCTGTTTCCTACCATTGTTTGATCAAATTGTTAGTGGAAAAGTCTCTGCATGATGTGTCTGATATGACTTGGGAAGAATTCTTAAATATTGATCAACTTAGACCAAAGCATTTGTGACCTACGGTTGTGCCTCAATCTCGTAGGACTAGGAGGAGAGTGAGTTCTATTGAAGCTACTCCTGGAACCTCAACTTCTGGTATAAAGCCTCCTGCAACTGAACAAACTATAGAGATTAGTTGTTCTGAGGAAGAGCATTTAGACAAAGAGAGTTCTTCTTCAGATTCTGATGATGATGTTCCTCTTAGCAACCTAATTCAAACTAGGGCACAAAAGAAAAAGGTAGAAATAAGAAAGGGTAAAGCTAAAAAGAAAAATGTAGGAAAGGGAGTTCCAAGCTCTAAGAAACGGAAGGCTGACACTGTTCTTCCTGTAGCTGAAGAAAAACATGAGAGCCCTCTTAGAAAATCAAAACCTGTTGAGCCAGCCTTTGGTGTGCCTCCACAGAGAAGCCCTAGGGTTGAAGAAACGTCACCAGAAGATACATAGGCTCCAATAGGGCATGAGAACGTTGAAGAAAATAACATATTTGAGGAAGTAGCAAATGTAACATCGGCAGACCTTGCTGCCGCCGTTGAACAAATTGAGAGTCAGGGACATGAAGACAACCAGGAGTTCTTGCAGCAAGAGCCCCTGCAGCTTGAATTGGCTGAACATTCAGGAACCATGCAGTTAGTGCTATATGAAGGGCAACCATCAGTGCCAGGAAAACTTTTGGTAGGAATACATAAGCCCTCTAATTTTTCAATGCATATGGTAGCTATGAATTTATGGAATGAGATGCAGAGGAGAGAAGAAGAATGGAAAAAGGAGAAGCACAGGCTGAAGGAAGAAAGTCAAAAGAAAGATGAAGAGATTGAAGATAAGAACATAGAAATTGTGACTTTAAAGGAGAGAGTGGATAATATGGTAGCCTTAGTGCCTCAGGTATTAGAGTGTAGGACTCCTCCAAGGGTCTATGCTCTATATTTGAAGGAGAAGCATCTTTCTTTTAAAATAGTAAGGATTGTTTCAGGTTTGAATTGTTCCATTGAGTCTCCTCTTGAATTTTTCAATGCTTATCAGATTGCTCCTCCTGAAATGAAGAATTTGTTGTGTGAATTCTATTTACATAATTATGCTGTGTCCCAAGATCATGATTGGAATCCCTTGTTGTATGTTGGGGATGTTCAACTAAGGGAATTTATGTCTTGGATACAAAATGAGATTAGTTGGGGACAACAGTTCAGGGCTTATAGGCAAATAGAATTCAACACTCCCCTGTCCATCAGAGCTGAATCTAGAAATCTAGGGAGCATTTTCAATGATTGGCACAAAATGATTTATAGACTAAGCTATGGCAGTAGAATCCTGGTTGAGAGAGAAACAGTCTATAGATAATATGAGAAGGTAGAAAACACTATAGGAGAATCTGTAAAGGGACATTTGGCACAAAGGTGGAATAATTTGTCTGATGAACTAAAACAAGCAGAGCCTCACTCTCTACAGAACTATGCTACAACATATAAAAGAATGGATAGATATATACAGATTGGGAGGACAAAGGGCCAATTCTGGCTTCCCTTAAATTTTCAACCACCTATCTTATTATGGCCTATGCCAAATTTCAGGTTTTACCAGTATGATATTGCTGAAGAGAGATAGAGATGTAATAGATTAGATAGACAGTAAGGGTTCTATTGGGATCCCAATTCACGCACTATAGAAACAGATATAGGACAGTTGACAGTTGCTAATTTCAAGGCATTGAGCAAATAGAAGAACAATCCTTCCTCTGCTAGAGGACCAACAAAGTCTTAGGTTGGGGAGAGTGATGAGTCTAGTTTATGACTCAATTTTGTTAGAATTTATTATCCATTTGCTGTAGTTATCTTGGACTTTGGTACCTAGATCTTGATCTTTTCATGACATTTCCTCAAAACCATAAGATATTGGGCATAGGTTATTTCCTATAATCTTTAATGACATTGGCATGCTATATGAATTATCTATGTTAATTTTACATATAGTTAATGAAGTATACTCTAAGATAGTTATAGATATGCAATTATTGTGCATACTAATATTGTTATGCAGATAATTAGTAGCCTCTAAAGTCAAGGAAGATTCTGTCAGTTGGTTACTCGCCATCAAAGTCAAACAAGGTGGTCATTCAAATATCAAATGGAGAGAAGATAATTGCTTTGTAACTGGTCTTAATTACTTGTTGAGCAAATATAGGAGTTACTGTTGTGCTAGATCTACATTAAAGCAACCATGCTTGACCAGATTCCATGCACGCATAACCTCCTCTCCACTTTCTATTCTTTCCCTAAAGTGGCATCCTCCTATTCTATTGGAGTTGACCGCCTTGCTAGATAGTTGGTTTGTAGTTTTCTTTCTATAAATAAGACTTAGATGCTCCTTCTGAGGGGTTAATTAATCTAAGGTTGTACTCGTACTATTAAGTTTTTTAGCAATACAATTATGTTGCTCATTTGTACTCATATTTTCTAATGAATAAAATGAAGTTATAAGTTCACATCTCTGCATTTACATTTGTCTTAAGGGATACTCATCCAAGGGGGCCCACTTGGTGAGCATTCCATCCTTTAGTTTAGTTGTTATTTTCTGTTAAGCAGTTAGTTAGAATCTGGCATCGAATGTTCCTGCAGCCACTAGAATTCCATTCTGTGTCTGTTCCTGCAGCCAAAGCAGACAGAGTAGTTTCCTATTTGTTTTCCCAGATTTTCATTTTCTGTCATGCACTTCAGCTTAGTATAGTTGTTGGTTGATGTTCAACATTTATGTTATTTCTTTCCAAGCAATTTACTTTCAGCATTATGTCTTTCTTAGCTATAGAATGAATGTGGTTACTTTGGAGTTCCTAGTGCACATACTGTGCTAGCCCATTTCAAGTTCACATCCCTGGGTTGACAAGTTAAATGCATCTTCATAGGGATTAAGATAGCTATTCAGGTTAGATGTCCAATCTCTGAGTCATAGCTTTATGGGCTTAGTTGTTAAACAATTGTAGGAGACCAACACTAAGCATAATTAGGTATATATAGGAGGATGTGAGTCTTATTTCATGATCATATTGTGAAGTGTGTTCTCATTGGACATATTTGGAGGTTTGCCCCCTTGAAGTGGCTTGTTATTCTCAGTTATTATCAAGTATTTGCAGCATATTTCATATCATCTTCTTCTATTGTGTAAGTTATTTCATTACAACTTCTCAATGTCCAAATGAGAGGCTAATGCAACGATGGATGCAACCATAATAACAACTCAAGATCTGCAAAACAAACACAACCAAATCTCCCACTGTAGCTACAACTTCCACATTACCACGCAAGAGTCAAAGATGGCCAGGCTCTGATACCAAATGTTAGAAATGAAAGCACAACTACACAATGGAAATTTGATTCAAATGTATATTTAATGATCTTTAACAGAGTGTTAGAGATGGAGATTGCAACACAAAAAATAAACCCACAACATAGAAATATACTAGAGGCAAAATGAAGCACATAACGCAAGTGTTTAACGTGGAGAAAACCCTTGCGGGTAAAAACTCCACCAAGAAAAGAGGCCAAGTTGTATTATCTTCACAAAAGGAGATTACAAATACATTCACTTCCTCTATCCTTCAACTTTCACTTTGGCAGAACTTGGGTACCTGTAAACCTATTATGCAACTCATCTACTATGCCATGGTTTATATAGGATTTGCAATCCTCAAGATAGGCATCCACCTTGGAATCTCCACCCATGCAACAATAAATGTCGTCACATGCATCCTACACTTGGCAAAAGATGCCCATGCAAACTTGGATGCCTAGGGCCAAAAATAGCCACTTACAGCATCTTATGACCCGTCATAATCGTCATAGATACAACTAAAAGAGAATATTCCCAAGATGGGTGCTTGGGCTAAACATAGCAACTTACAACACATTAATAACCATTATATGCATCATAGTGTCATAGAATCTTATGACAACTTGCAGCTGTCATAGATTCTTTACATGCACGCACCAAACATTATGACATACGTCATTGGTGCAGGAGCACCTAACACCAGGTGGCCTCCATGAGGCATTTGAATCATGTTTTGTTTAGAAAATCGTGTTTTGTGTTGTAATAAGGTCTATTTGACCAATGCACATATGTCGTTTCAGTTTGTGTTTAGGTTTATTTTGTAAGTCCCAAGTGACTTAGGGCACTTTTGTCAAATTGTAACCGCATAATGCCAAAAATAGCATAATGCCAAAAATAGGCAGTAGGGCAGTTGGAGGCTATTTCAAAATGGTTGTCTCCCAACTGCTTGGAGTCAATTTGGTACTACTCTAGGCGAGTTTATAAACCCAGAGGATTGAACCAAATGGAGATATCATACTCATTGTAACTGAATGCAATTGTGCGTATGTAACCGAGCATTGTGAAGGAGAAATCAATCTTTTCTGTGTTGTCTATTTGTTTCCATTCTTTGTAAATATGAAATTGCATAACTGTAGATTTCCTTTCCTTTCTATATTTCTATTGTTGTAGAATGTTGATGTGAAGCATTCCACTAGTGAGATTTCTGTCAAAATCAGTGGAATGGCTTCAATGTACCATAGCCATCTGTTTCCTGTTCGATAGTGCAGATGTTCCAGATCACGGGTTGTGCATAGTAGATCGCCTAGCATCTCCATGTGCTAGGGTTTGATTGGAGGAGTTGGAGTTGTTGTCGGTGAGACAAAGGCCGTTGGGAAAAGCATTCCTCACTCAGAGCAACGAGGGTGGTTTGGCCGAAGAGAGAATCGAGCCATTGACAGAGGATCCATTGGAAGGAATTGGTGAATCGGTGACTCTATCGTAAGTTCGACCGATAACTCTAGTCTCGCCAACGAGTAAGGTTTGAATGTATATAGCGAATGTATATCGCAAATGCATGTGGGGGAATGTACATTGAGAATGTATCTTTCGTTAGATACAAATGTTGACCAGGTGTAATGGTGAATTAGAGTATTGCCACTGGTATTAGCAAGTCACGCCAAGCATTTACTAAGTTAGTGTATGAGGCTCCCCATCATATTAGTATCAGAGCTTGAAAATATTTGGGCAGCAAATCGAATTGAGGATTTGCAGGAGTATTGGCATTGCATGCTGTTTGTGAATGTTTATGTCAGACAAAGAAAGCGAGACAGAGGCGGAGAGGATGCCTCCCAAAAGCATGTCACAGGACGCCATTAAAAAGATGATTGAGGAGATGCTTGCATCCAAGTTGGGAGGGTTCAAGTAGTCTAAAGGAAAAGATAGAGAAGATGAAAGTGACAGCGATGGAGGCAATACAGAAATTGGGGAAACCGGTAAAAAGACAGAGGAGATAGCAGCAAACCAAAGGGCATTTTTAAATGCATTGAAGTCAGTCAATAGGGACACCATAGATGGGTTACCTATGCATAGTGGAAGTATGGAAGCTGAAGAGGTGATTGACTGGATTGAGGCATTGAACAATCATTTCAAATATAAAGAAGTCCCTGATGATAAGAGGGTTAAGTTGGCAAAGGCAAGATTGTAGGATCTGCTCTTGCATGGTGGAATTATGAACAAGGAGGGGAAGAATATGATAACCTCCTAGGAAAGGATGAAGACCAAAATCAAGGCACAATTCTTACCCCTGCACTATGATGTACAGATGTATAAGAAATTGCAGAACCTCAGACAGAGAGACCTTGATGTGGATGTCAGATCAAAGAGACAAGAAGAAGAGTCAGAAAAGGTGGCTAGGTACTTGAATGGCCTAAGCATAAACATCCAAGATGAGATCAACATTTTGGCACTAGAAACAGTGAACAAGTGTTTCCAAATGGCCTTAAGGGCTGAAGAGAAGATAAAGAGGAAGAGTGAGCAGAATGGTAGAGGAAGAGGTGACAGAAATTTTAGAGGCAGTTTTGGAGGAAGAAGTCCTAACCAGAGGCCTAGTGGTGAGTCTAGCCAAGAAGAGCAAGTTGGAGACTTAAGTAGCAGAGGAGGCTACCGAGGAAGAAGGCCATATGAAAGAGGTGGGACAAATGGATTAGATAGAGGATCCAAGTTCTCCAACATGAGATGTTATAACTGTAACCAGCTAGGGCACCTGGCATACAAGTGTCCAGAGAAGGCCTCAACTTCTCATGGCAATGAGAGCAGAACCACATTGATTCAAGAAGATGCAAGGAGTGTGACATCTCCTGAAATAAATTTGGCATTAGAAGTGGGAGAAAGTCTGATGATCAAGAGGACGTTGCTCAAAGAACCAGTGAAGATTGAACCATCACAGAGAAGAGCTCTTTTCAGGATCAATTGCAAAAGCAAAGGTAAAATATGCAAGGTAGTCATAGATTCTGGTTCAACAGATAATATGGTGTCTAGGGAAATGGTGGATAAATTGAACATAGAAAGGATTCCTCATCAAACTCCTTACAAGGAATCTTGGGTAAATGATAGCCAATCACTTTTGGTAGATGAACAAACATATGTTGATTTTCAGATTGGAGAATATAAGGAGAGAATTTTATGTGACATTTTGCCCATGGAGTGTTGTCACCTACTTTTAGGTAGGCCATGACAATTTGATAAGCAAGCATTGTATGATGGATATGCTAACACATACACCATCAAGAAGGATGGAAAGACTTTTGTGATGACACCATTGCAAGAAGGTGTTGCAACACAGTAGGCAGCCAAGATCATTTTGGTGGGTAAGAAAGAGTTTGTAAACAACAATGAAGAAGAAACAAGGAAAGTTGAGAATATCTCAAAGAGTGAGGATACCAAAGATCATAGTTTAAAGGTGATTTCAGTCTTGAATGATGGAGATTAGACAGTAATCTCTGAGATGGATCAGCAAAAGGTCAAAGAGCAAGTCTGTAAGCAGTCACAAGCTGATTGGAACAAAGAGGATACTATCATAGTAGGGACCATTGTTTGTCCTCTAGAGCCAATAAGAGTTGCAAGGCAAACATTATCTACCATAGCAGCAGTATAAGAAGCATCAAACAAGGTTTTGAATGCAGGTGTTCTGACAGAGATGACAGTAAGCAATCATGGCACGCAACATCCAAGTTTGATTGCAAGTACTCACTCATGGCAAGGTGTGAGTAGAGCCTACAATGCTAGGCATGAATTTTTGATTCCATGGCAGCAAGTTGCAGTCCAGAGATCATGGGGAAGGCATGATGCAGCAAAGGATATAGGGGGAGCAAGACACAGACTCAACTCATGGGACATGAGTTCTTTTCTAGGTAGGGTGTATGGTGCAGGAGCACCTAACACCAGGTGGCCTCCATGAGGCATTTGAATCATGTTTTATTTAGAAAATCATGTTTTGTGTTGTAATAAGGTCTATTTGACCAATGCATGTCATTTCAATTTGTGTTTAGGTTTATTTTGTAAGTCCCAACTGACTTAGGGCACTTTTGTCAAATTGTAACCGCATAATGCCAAAAATAGGCAGTAGGGCAGTTGGAGGCTATTTAAAAATGGTTGTCTCCCAGCCGCTTAGATTGATCTCCTAGCCACTTGGAGTCAGTTTGGTACTACTCTGGGTGAGTTTATAAACCTAGAGGATTGAACCAAATGGAGATATCATATTCATTGTAACTGAATGCAATTGTACGTATGTAATCGAGCATTGTGAAGGAGAAATCAATCTTTTCTGTGTTGTCTATTTGTTTCCATTCTTTGTAAATATGAAATTGCATAACTGTAGATTTCCTTTCCTTTCTATATTTCCATTGTTGCAGAATGTCAATGTGAAGTACCATATCCGTCTGTTTCCTATTTTGTTTTCCTGTTCAATAGTGCAGATGTTCCAGATCGTGGGTTGTGCACAGTAGATCGCCTAGCATCTCCATGTGCTAGGGTTCGATTGGAGGAGTTGGAGTTATTTTTGGTGAGACAAAGGCCATCAAGAAAAGCATTCCTCACTCAGAGTGATGAGGGTGGTCTGGCCGAAGAGAGAATCGAGCCATTGACAGAGGATCCATCGGAAGGAATCAGTGAATCGGTGACTCTGTGGTAAGTTTGATCGATAACTCTAGTCCCACCGACGAGTAAGGTTCGAATGTATATCACAAATGCATGTGGGGGAATGTACATTGAGAATGTATCTTTCATTAGATACAAATGTTGACCGGGCGTAATGGTGAATCAGAGTATTGCCACCGGTATTAGGAAGTCACGCCAAGCATATACTAAGTTAGTGTATGGGGCTCCCCATCAGTCATACAAGCTAAAAATAGTAGATTCTTGAACATTGGCACCCCATCTTGACCAATTACCATTTACCATAGTAAATGACATCCCGTAACTATCGCCGGTAACTCCAGAACTTACCGATACAGTAACTCCATAATTACTGTGGACAGTAAATAATTTTTAGCAATGCCGGTGAAACTAGTACATCCCTCATGGGTAATTACAAATAATAAATGGAATAATATAATAATGGGATTTACAAGGTTAATGGCACCTTATGCCAACACGAATTAGATTTGGACTGATGTGATGTAGGACAACTTGATGATTATGATTTTGGATTAGAGTGGGATTGGATTGATTTGGGATTTGGATTGATCAAGGCCAATGATATATGACACTTGATACTAGGATGGATTTGATTTGATTTGATAAATCAAGGTCAATGATGTATGCCACTTGATCTTGGTTGGACTTGTATTGATTGGGATTGATTTGGATTAGGCCTAGGGCCCTTTGGACATTGATTTGGATGATGATTTGGAGGAAAATGATTAGAGATTTGGATGAAATTGGATTGGTTATGATTAGGATTTGGAGAAGGTTGAAGGGGGTGAGTTCCTTAACCAATTTTTTATTTTCAAAGTATGATTTTGATCAATGACAGGGGATTGGATTTTGATTAAAAATGGATTGAAGAATGATAGATGATTGATCTTGGATGAGGGGTAATTGGATTAGATGAAGATTTGGATGATAGTGGATTAGATGTGATTAGATTAGGATATAGGTGAATGGGATTAGATGATGAAGGGTTTGGATTAGAATGATGGTAGTGTATGAGATGGGAATGAGAGGGTGATAATGGATAGACTAGATAGATTAGGGATGAATGGAATTGGATTAGGGATGATAATGGATAAGTGGATGAAGTAAGGAATGATTAAGTGATGGATGATTAGGATTAGGGATAGTGGATTATGGATTGATAAATGATTAAATTTGATTAGGACAATAATGAATGATAGGGGTGTCCATCAAGATGATGGATTATGATGTGGATTAAGGATGTGAATTATGATGTGGATTAAAAATGGATAAGATTAGGGATAGTGGATTAGGGGGAGTGGATTAGGATAATAGATTAGGAAGTGATTAGATGATGGTGGATAGGACTAAGCTCAATGGGGGTTGATTAGAGATAATGATGGTGATGATGAGGAAATGGATTAGGTAGATAAAAATAGATTAAGAGGGATTAGAATTAGGACCTTGTTTTGATTTGGTATTTTGATTTGGCAAGTTGATTTGGATTGGGGTCCTAGATGATGGATTAAGGATGGGATTAGGATGATGTGGATGATATGGATAGAGGAAGTGCGGACGTGGATGACTTGAATTAGGAAGAGGTGGATGATTTGGATTTGGATTAAGATGGGTGATTAAGAGGTGATTAGGGATGGCTTGATGGATGCTTGACCTTAGGAAACTTTGCAAATAATAAAATTCACACATGATGCATAAATTTGCAAAGGATGAGGGTGTTGGATTAAGTAAATGCATGGGTTTTGATCATGAAGACAGACCAAGCACATTAACACCTTAGATTAATCAAGTAGGAGTGACTACTAGTGTGGGCCCACAAATGGAGATTAGTCCATTAATACTATCTACCTATGAGGGCTAGATAGGGATAGACACATACACAAGAAATCCCTTACCAAGGAGTATCAAAAGGCTTCAACAAGGTTAGTTCTATCTCAACACATGGAAGTACATCAATGAATAACTTCAGGGGGTGGTTCACATCCCTTGCACCACACTAGAAGACAATCGAAAGGTCTTAAACAAGGATTACACAAGGTGTCTAGGGGTATCCTCAATACACTCAAGGTGCATGAGCCCTATGTCCATGAAATGAGGGGTATGTCTAATGGCATGGTGCAAGATGTTAGAAATGAAAGCACAACTACTCAACATAAATCTGATTTCTAATATGTTTAATGATATTTTCTTAGTGTATTATCAATGGAGATTGTAACATAGAAAAGAAACTATGCAACACAGAAATATCAAATCTGAAAACTAAACACACAACACGATGTTTAATGTGCAGAAAACCCTTTCAGGTAACAAACTCCACACATGAAAGAGGCCCAAGTTTGTATTAATCTAAAAATGATTGTACAATACAACTCCACCAATATTCCCTTCAGTTTTCAACCTGAAAACATTTCGGCAACACCTGAGTACCTGTAAATCTGTATGCTACAAAAAATATATGGAAAAATACTTATATAAGTATCCTCACTCCAATCTAGGCATCCACTTTCTCTCTCCTAAGAATCCCCCACATGCAAACATTAAATGTCATCATACATGCAACTTCCACTTCTCAAAAGATGCCCATGCAAAGTTGGGTGCCCAAGGTCAAGAATAGCATCTTACAACATCTTAGGATGTGTCATAACCATCATAGATACCACCAAAGTGTATCTTCCCAAGATGGGTGCCTAGGGCTAAACATAGCAACTTACAACTAATGAATATCCGTCATATGTGTCATAGTGTCATAGAATCTTATGACTTGTAGCTGTCATAGATTCTTCACATGCACCCACCAAAAATTATGACGTGTGTCATATATGCACTAAAAATAGTAGATTCTCCCAAGGTGGCACCTATACTCATTTACACATGAGTTTTACAATTGCCAACCGTAGATGTCACTTATTAATTACCTCCGGTGACTCCGAAATTACCACTGTAGGTGAAACTAACTCATTCCCTTATGGGTAATTACAAATTACAAATAATAAATGGAATAAATACAATATTGGAGTTTACAAGGTTAATGGAACCTTATTCCAACATTCTCCCACTTGACATTATACATTGTAAATCAACCCATAAGAAATCAAATGAAATAATCAGGTACTAGAAACAAGGCCCATGGCCTCTCTACACCACACGAACTTCTCTGTACTCATAGGTTTGGTCAATGAATCTGCAACATTCTCCCAACTGTCTATCTTCTTCAGTTCAATCTGTCCATTTGCAACCAACTCTCAAACAAAGTGATATTGAACATCAACATGCTTAGTTCAAGCATGATACATAGGATTCTTGGCCAAACAAATAGCACTCTGGCTATCACAACTAATTTGAATGATCTTGCAATCAAATCTAATACTTGTACACGGTCTCCTCAACCAAACTTCCTCCTTGGGGACATGAGTAGTAGCCATATACTCTGCTTCTGTGGTGGATAAAGCAACTGTGGGCAGCCTCTTACTCATCCAACTCACTGCTCCTCCAAACAGAGTAAATACATAGCCACTAGTGGACCTTTGACTATCCAAGTCACCTGCCCAATCTGAATCAAAAAATCCCTGTATGTCCAAAGATTTATTAGTACTATTAGTACTAGAATAAACCAAACAATGATTAGGAATACCTGCAAGATATTTAAACACCCTCTTCGCATAATTCCAATGCTGTCTACCGGGGTTAGACATAAATTTGCTAAAAAATCCCACTGCTTGGGCAATGTCTGGTCTAGTGCAAACCATTGCATACATCAAACTCCCTACAACACTAGCATATGGCACATTAGAATTATCCTCAAAATCACCCTCATTCTTTGGACACATATCTAATAAAAGCTTAGTACCAATGGGTAAAGGAACTCTAACTGGGTTACAGTCCTGCAAACTAAATCTTTATAAAATAGTATTCACATACTTACTCTATGACAACCAAATCTTTCTATCACCTCTGTCCCTCTTGATCTCCATTCCTAGAATATACCTGGTAGCTCCAAGATCCTTCATATCAAATGCACCTAAAAGTAGTATTGCTGAAAAATAACATGTCATCAATTTACAAAGCAATGATCAGTATAGAATCACCAATACAATGAATGTAAATACAATGATCCTCATTGCTCCTAACAAAACCCAATTTCAATACAAATGAATCAAAATTTTGATACCACATTCTGGGAGACTGTTTCAAACCATAGAGAGACCTCTTCAACTTGCAAACCTAATGTTCTTTTCCTTTCACCTCAAAACCTATAGGCTGTTGCATATAAATTTATTCCTCAAAATCTCCATGCAAGAGCATAGTCTTAATATCCATTTGCTCAATCTCCCAATCAAAGGCTACAACAATGGATAAAAGAAATCTAATAGAAGTCAATTTAGCAATAGGAGAGAAAATCTCACCAAAATCAACTCCCTCTCTAGGGGAGTAGCCCTTGGCTACCAGTCTAGCCTTGTCCTTCTCCAATGAACCGTCTACTCCAAACTTCTTAAAGACCCACTTACAACCTATGGCCTTTCTTCCTTTGGGCAAACAAACAAGATCCCAGGTGTTACAAGAGTCTGAAGCCATCATCTCCTCCTGAATGGCTAACTGCCAAGACTCACTATCATCTGCAAGAATATCTTCCCTGTAGGATCTAGGCTCATCGTCAGTACTCAATAAAGAAAATATATAACAAAAATCTGGTGGGCTATACCTGTCAACTAGATTATGTTGTCTTGTGGATCTCCTCAAGGGTGGAGTAAGAGTCTCAACGCATTCTTCTGCATGATCATCTATACCAATTTCTTATGTAACAACAGATTCATCTTCATCAGAACTACTTGAATCTTCTTCTTCTTCACCTTCCAATTCATCATTCTATTCTTCTTGTGGTGCATCTTGCTGCTCTAAATCAAAGTGCACTCTCTTTACCTTTTCATCTTTTTCTTTTGGCTACTCAGGTTCAGAAATAGCTCTAAGTTCCCTGAAAATAACATCTCTAGAAAATATAATCTTACGGGTTAGTGGATTTAAGAGCTTATAACCTTTGACATTATCACCATATCCAATGAATGTACACTTTTCAGCTTTTGGATCCAACTTAGATCACTTTTCCTTAGGCACATGAACAAAAGCCTCACAGCAAAAAACCCTTAAATGTGAAACATAAGGTTTCTTACCTATCCACACTTCATAAGGTGTCAAATCAAGATCCTTACAAGGAGATCTGTTAATCAAGTAGCAAGCAGTACACACAACCTCTGCCCAAAAGCATTTAACCAACTATGCATCACTCAGCATACTTCTGGCTTTTTCCATGATTGTTCGATTCATCCTTTCTACAACACCATTATGCTGTGGTGTATACGGAGTTGTGTTTTGTCTGATAATACCTGCATGCTTGCAAAACTCATCAAATTCCTTAGAGAAATATTCTCCTCCATTGTTAGATCTTAATATTTTTATCCTTAATCCCAATTGGTTTTCAACTAAGACTTTAAAATCCTTAAACTTAGTGAAAACTTCAGATTTATGTTTCACAAAATAAATCCAAGTAAATCTGGATACATCATCAATGAAGATAACAAAATAACAAGATTTTTCGATAGAATCATTATCCACAGGTCCAAACACATCCGTATGAACAATCTCTAACTTCTCTTTTGCTCCATTTCTTCCTGAAGGAAATGATTTTCTATTTTGTTTACCAAACACACAATGCTCACAAAAATCAAAGTGCTCATTAGAATAAGAAAAACCAAATTTTTTTTATTCTTAATAGTTTTCAATATATTATTGCTTGTGTGACCCAATCTACGGTGCCACAACATACAAGTGTTTTCAGAAGCCTCAGAAACATAAGAGGCATTACAAACTGTAGTGGCTTCTAGCCTAGACAAGTTTCCCAATCTCTTTCCCTTTGCTACCACCAAGTTTCCTCTCACCAATCTGCAACCATGCTTATCAAATGTTACATGCATTCCCAAATCATTCAAGTTCAAAATTGAAATCAAATTTCTAGCTAATCCAAGAACATGCAAAACACCAGGGAGGGTTTTAATCCTCCCATCACTGAAACACAACAATACCTTGCCTTTCCCAACTATTGGATATGTAGAGTTGTCTCCAAGGTAGATATCACCTCCATCATACTCTTCGTATGTGGAAAGCCATTCCTTATGTGGGGTCATATAAAATGAGAATCTTGAGTCAACCAACTAGTGATCATTAGCAACAACATTACATGCAAAAAGTAAAACATCTTCACTTGCATTCGAGGACTTATCAAAAGCATTCTCCCACCGTTTCTTTGGGTTTCTATACTCCTTCTTCACATGTCCCCTTTTACCGTAGTTCCAACACTTAACTCTATTCTTCTTCTTAGGAGTCTTAGATTGGCCATTAGACTTGTCCTTAGCCCCTTTCTGATCTCCTTTTGGTCCTCTTTCTTTAGGCCTTTCCCTGACACTGAGAGCATCCCCTGAACTATCTGAACTCTTCTTCCTCAATTCCTGTGACAACAGAACTGAAACAAGTGCATCCAACTTCAGATTTGTGAGGTTAGTAGTGATAACCAGTATGCCATTCTCCCAAGATTTAGGTAAAGAACAAAGAAGAATGATACATTTGTCTTCCTCATTAACATCAACATCTACGGATGCAAGCTGACTCAACAACAAATTAAATTAATTTAAATGCTTTGCAACTGAATCACCCTCTCTCATTTTCATGGAGAACAATTTTCATTTTAAATAAAGTTTATTTACCATACTCTTGGCTTGGTAGATCTCACCCAACTGTTTCCACAAACTATATGCAGTGTCTTCCTTTGTGACATTTAGTAGGACAGAATTTGCAAGACATAAATGGATGGTTCCCCGTGCCTTTTTGTCCAACCTTGCCCATTCATCTAGAGAGACATCATCAGGTTTCTTCTCATTTTGAATAGCCAATCACTAGTTTCTTTCTTCCAACAAGTCTTCCATTTTCATCTTCCACAACTCATACCTCGTTCCATTGAACTTCTCAATGTCCAATCAAGAGGTTGATGCAATGGTGGATGCAACCATAATATCAAATCAAGATCTACAAAACAAATGCAACCAAATCTCCCAATACAACTACAACTTCCACACTACCACCCAAGAGTCAAAACTGGCCAGGCTCTGATACCAAATGTTAGAAATGAAAGCACAACTACTCAATGGAAATTTGATTTTTAATATGTTTAATGATATTTTCTCAGTGCATTATCAATGGAGATTGTAACATAGAAAAGAAACTATGCAACACCGAAATATCAAATCTGAAAACTGAACACACAACACAATGTTTAACGTGGGGAAAACCCTTTCGAGTAAAAAACTCTGCACAAGAAAGAGGCCCAAGTTTGTATTAATCTGAAAAATATTGTACAATACAACTCCACCAATCTTCCCTTCAGTCTTCAACCTGACATCATTCTGGTAGCACCTGAGTACTTGTAAATTTGTATGCTACAACAAATACATGGAAAAATACTTATAGAAGTATCCTTACTCCAATCTAGGCGTCCACTTTCTCTCTCTTGAGAATCCCCCACATGCAAACATTAAATGCCGTCATACATGCAACTTCCACTTGTCAAAAGATGCCCATGCAAAGTTGGGCACCCAAGGTCAAGAATAGCATCTTACAACATCTTATGGTGCGTCATAATCGTCATAGATACCACCAGAGCGTATCTTCCCAAGATGGGCGCTTGGGGCTAAACATAGCAACTTACAACTAATGAATATCTGTCATATGCGTCATAGTGTCATAGATACTTATGACAACTTGCAACTGTCATAGATTCTTTATATGCACCCACCAAACATTATGACATGTGTCATATATGCGAAAAATAGTAGATTCTCCTAAGGTGGTGCCTATACTCATTTACACATGAGTTTTACAATTGCCAACCGTAAATGTCACTTATTAATTACCTTTGGTGACTCTGGAATTACCATTGTAGGTGAAACTAACTCATTCCCTTATGGGTAATTACAAATTACAAATAATAAATGGAATAAATACAATATTGGAATTTACAAGGTTAATGGCACCTTATTCCAACACAAGAGGCTAACCCACTCTCCTCCTTCACTTTGTAAGGTATATTAAATTTCTTGCAAGCTTTGCCCAAATGACAAATGTCCCCCAATGGGAGAGTCTTTTGATTCTCTCCCAAATTTGTATACCGTACTGAAAAACGAGGGTTGGGGTCATCCCTTTGGTGATGAAATCCAAGGCAAACCTCCTAGAGGAAAGAATCCTAAGTATTTTTGGTCTCCAAGGTCGCACAAAGTCTAAGAAGAGAGCATGTACACACCTAGGACCTTGCAATTGAACAAAGATAATAAGATAGATCAAGCCAATGTTTTTAATCCCAAAGATCACCAAATGGCTCAAGGCAAGAGCATACACCTTGGACTTGACCTCAAACTAAGCATACACTGTTCTTTGACCTTATAAAATAAAATGTTCCTATATTAGTGGAAAAAGATGGGTCCTTCGACAAGCGTGCTACAACACACAAGTTAGTAGTTTATATTTTGTCTTGGACAAACATGAGTTGTACAAGAAGATGTTAGACACCTAGGAACTTGCATGTGATAACCAGATTCAGGGGTTAGAATTGAGAAATCCTAAGAAAATTGATGAAAATTGCCTAATAAGAAAAACCACCCAAACATAAAGTAGGGCTACTAAAACATAAGTAGAAATGCTGAAGCAGAGATAGGTGATGAAATGTATACTTGACAGGCTTGTAGAACCACTGAAACAGGTCATAGAACTGCTGAAGTACAGCCTAAAAATGATAACTTTTGCAAGAAAGAGGTCAATTTTGGACAAAATTAGATGATTAGAGGAAATTTGAGCAGCTTATTCCCCTGTAAAAGTGATCCTCTATCAGAAAATAGAATGATCAAAGTGTTAGAAGATGGTAGAAATGAGTTTGGAATGTGTGAAAGTGAAATGACAATGCACTAAGTAGAATCACCCAAACAAGTAGCAGAACCGCTGAATCATGCACATAACCACTAAAGAAATGTTAGAGCCTAGGATAGGAGTTAGGACTAAGGTAGTGATGCAGAGTGCCAGCAGAAGCGAATGAAGATTTGACTATATCTTCCCTATCGGCAAGAGGTCTCCCAATGTTTCACCGAAGCCAAGAATGACTTCTCTATCGGGAAGACATGAGCTATCGGTCGTTCCTCATTCGTTTATCCCGACGGCCAAGTTCTCACCGATATCTCCGTAGTGGTTAGTTGCCTATCGGCAACACCTCATACTATCGGACCACGAGAAATATCTCAGGCCGATATACTCCGTCACTCCATGACCAATCTTCGTCGGCCAGACTTCCTCCTTCGGCGAAGCTCCTTTCACCTACGCCGACACCTTGTCTCTCGCCGATATCGTCAGGCACATCGGCCAGATCCTCCGCTTCGGCAAGACTCCAGTTCGCGGCCCTGATGGTTCATCTCATTCCGATGAGTCTCTATCGGCGAGACTTCTTGAACTCCTCCCGATGAGCTTCTATCAGCGGGACTCTAACGGTCGCCGTGACTTCTTCGGCTTCCCCCAACAAGGTTCCTCACGCCGATACTCTTTATCGGCGATACTCCAAGGATGTCTCACCGATTGGCGAAACTGTATACCGTCGGTTAAGTGTATTTTTCTTAGCCCGATATCATTTCTCTCACCGATGCGAGTAACAATGGTATGTGTCTCCGACACTATACCAATCTTCGACAAGACGGAGGGTCTTTCACGCCGATGGATCTCCAACTGTTCTGAGGCGCCGAACTAGAATTCCTTTCGACCGAACAATGGAATTTGGCCGTTTTATATATCAAACCCTCGATCACTTGTAGCAATTTGATCCCACATCAAAACTATCCAAATTCACTCTGATTTCCTGACTAGCCACATGACGATGTCTAGTCGAACTTGACTGAGTTTGTTGGCTTCCTGGGTAAGAATTCAACAACAACAAATGTGAAAATCCTTTCCCCCATCACACTGATACTATACAGGGCTTCAGTGGACAGAGGAAAGGGCCTCCATGTATGAATCAAAACCCTACTCCTAGGTTACAAACTAGCCACTGTGGAACTGTGGGTTTTACACCGTCTGCACACTACAGAGTCACTATGGATTGATAGATAGCATCCGGTTAGGGCTTCAATATACAAAATCAGGATAAAGATATCAAATCACTAAGAACAACCAAGAAAATCAACACAGATCATACCCAGAACTCTCTTTATTCAGTTATCAAAAAGAACTTGTTGTAATACACACTTCTCTCTCTGCCGTGTGACATACAACCTGCCTCTAAAGAAGATGTAGAGACAGCAGTTATCCCCTCCAACCGTGCAAACTGATTTTCAAATCAGTTAGCCATTGGTTTACCCTTCATACAAGCAAAACTACATGTGTGCCTTGCACAATTACATTCATGGGACCAAATTGACCCTTATTACAAAATGAAATGGCTTAAGAGCCTTATGAGAAAACAAAAGAAAAGATGACCCTGCACTACAGAGAATGTGCTCCTGCACCATACTCCCCCTGCAGGAAAAACTCAAGTCCCTTGAGTTGCTAACTGCTGAAGTGTCTTCCCATGCTTTAGAATATCTGCTTCACTCATCTAGGTTGCCTCTGAATCAGGAAGATCCTGCCACTTGACCAAGTAGTCTTTGTATACCCCTTTTCTTGTCTTCTTGACAATTTTGGAATCCAAAATGCATTCCAATTGCAAAGGCTTACTTGGAGGTAAATCTCTAATCCAATCTTCATCTTCAATCACAGCATCTGAGCCATCTTCAACATGTAATGGAGGTCTAAAAGGGAACAGGTCTACAACATTGAAAATGGGAGAGATACCAAGGCCAGATGGTAATTCTATCTCATATGCATTTGGACCAAATTTATGCACTACCTTACAAGGTCCTATCTTCTTCATCAACAATTTGGTCGGTTGCCCCTTAGGTAATCTTTCCTTTCTGAGGTAGGCCATCACCAAATCTCCTACCTTGAACTGTACCTCCCTTCGCTTCAGATCTGCCCTATCCTTGTACTTGGAGACAGTTTTCTCCAACTGAAGCTTGACCTGATCATGTACTGTTTTCATGGTAGCAGCAAAGTCTTCTCCTAGAGCACTCCTTTTATCCCATCCTTGGAGGTCTTTGAGTTCAAGTGGTCCTCTTGGGTGGAAACCATAAACTATTTCAAAAGGGCTTTTCCCAGTACTTCTGTTGCTTGAATCATTATAAGCATATTCAGCTTGACTGATCACTAAATCCCATGCCAATCCATGCTGTTTGGTAAGGCATCTCAAAAGGTTTCCCAAGGACCTATTAACAACCTCGGTCTGACCATCAGTCTGGGGATGGTAGGCTGATGAAAAAGACAACTGAGTGCCCAATTTTCTCCATAGGGTCCTCCAAAAATGACCAACAAATTTGGAGTCTCTATCAGTAACAATTGATAGGGGTAAACCATGAATTCTGACCACCTCTCTGAAAAAGAGACCAGCAATATGAGATGCATCATTTGTGCATTTGCATGGCACAAAATGAGCCATCTTACTGAATCTATCCACAATGACAAAAACACTGTCTACACCCCTTGCTGTCCTAGGAAGACCAAGCACAAAGTCCATACTAATGCTTTCCCAAGGTCTGGTGGGAATGGGCAGCAGTTGGTACAAACCAGCATTAGAAGACATACCCTTGGCCTTTTGACATATGGTACAGCTTGCAACATATCTCCTTACATCTGTCTGTACCTTGGGCCAATAATAGAACCTGGTGACTTGTTCCAAAGTCTTGTCCAACCCAAAATGTCCTCCTAAGGCTCCATTGTGCTTCTCCTTGATGATATTGTCCCTCATTGAACATTTAGGAACACACAACAAACTACCTTTAAATAGGAGCCCTTCTTGCAGCACAAAATCAGAATACTCACCATGAAAAGTGTTAGCCAAACTTGCACACACTTCATAGGCAGCCTTGAAATCTGCATCATCCTTGTACAACTCCTTCAGACATTCTAGACCCATATGTTCCATTTGTACTTCCTGTATGACCAGTATCCTTCTACTCAAAGCATCTGCCACTTTGTTGGCAACACCTTTCTTATGCTTAATAGTGAAGGTATAGGCCTGCAATTGTTCCATCCACTTGACGTGCCTATGATTCAACTTTTCTTGACTATTTAGGAAGCTAAGAGCATGGTTGTCAGTAAAAACAATGAACTCTTTTGGCAGTAAATAATGTCTCCATTTTTTCAGAGCTTGCACCATTGCATACAACTCTAGGTCATAGGTAGAATACCTCTGTTTGGCCTCATTCAACTTCTCTGAAAAGAATGCTACTGGATGTCCTTCTTGACTAAGAATAGCACCTATAGCCTTTTGGCTTGCATCACATTCCACAACAAATACTTTGTCAAAATCAGGGAGTACCAACGTAGGTAACTCGGCCACTTTCTGTTTCAACAGTTCAAAACTATCATCTGCTTGTTTTGTCCATTGAAATTTACACTTCACTCCACCCTTAATGGTATTGAGAATAGGAGCACTTATGTGACTGAACCCTTTAATGAACTTCCTGTAAAAAGTTGCCAAACCATGAAAACTTCTTACATCTCCTACTGTCTTAGGAGTAGGCCAATTGAGAATAGCCTCAACTTTTGTAGGATCCATTTTCAAACAGCCATTGGAAATCACAAATCCAAGATACACTAGTTTAGTTTTCATAAAATCACATTTATCCAAGTTGATCATCAACTTACTCTCATGCAATTTCTTTAACACCTGTCTAAGATGCTTCACATGCTCTTCTTTGGTCCTGCTGAAAATCAATATGTCATCAAGATAAACAATAACAAATTTTCCAATAAATTCTACAAGTACCTCATTCATCAACCGCATGAATGTGCTTGGAGCATTACTGAGACCAAATGGCATGACAAGCCACTCATAGAGACCTTCATTTGTTTTGAAAGCAGTCTTCCATTCATCTCCCTGCCTTATTCTGATCTGGTGATAACCAGATTTCAAATCAATCTTGGAATAGTAACATGAACCACCAAGATAGTCCAACAGATCCTCAATTCTTGGCATAGGAAATCTATACCTTATGGTGATCTTATTGATAGCCCTTGAATCAGTGCATAATCTCCATTTGCCATCTTTCTTAGGAGCAAGTACACTAGGGATTGCACATGGACTAAGACTTTTCCTAATCAAACCTTTCTCCAAAAGTTCTTGAATCTATCTACCTACTTCTTCATTCTGCTGTGGTGTCAACTTGTAGGCAGCTTTGTTGGGTAATGTGGCTCTAGGAATCAAGTCAATCTGATGACTTATGTCCCTCATAGGTGGTAAGGAGTTAGGAGTATCCTCTACCACAAGATCTTGGTACTTATCCAGTAATTGTTGCACTTCCAATGGAATCTCCTTCTGCTGTTTGCTTTGCTGATTGGATACAGGATTCATCATCAGTGCATACCCTTGGGTATCCTCCTCCTTCATGAGTTGTAGGAACTCTTTGCCACTCACTAACATGACACTGTTGTCATTGCTCTTCTCTCCAACCTGCTCTGGTAAGGGATCCATCTGAAACTTCTTACCATTCTTGGTGATCATATATGTATTCTTTTCACCATCATGCTGTGCCTTCACATCATACTGCCAAGGTCGTCCAAGAAGAAGGTGACAAGCATCCATAGGAATAATTTCACATAGCACCTTATCCCTATAATCACCTAGTTCAAACTCTACCCAAGTTTGTTCTTCCACCAAATAGTTCTGATTCTTATTCAACCAAGATATTTTGTGAGGATTAAGATGGGGTAATCTTTTTAGTTTACACTTTTCTACCATTTCAGTAGACACTACATTTTCAGTAGAACCTGAATCAACAATGATTTTACAGAGCTTACCATATGCTATTCCTTGGGTTCTGAAGAGATTCTTCCTTTGTGGGGGCTCCTGCTTCAATGGCATCTTCACGAGGGTCCTCTTAATCATCATATTCTCTCCTTCAAGCACTGGTGCAGCACTACCAATTGGTGAGTTTACACTCTGACAATCATCCTCCTGCAATAGTTGGTTCCTTCTCCCACCATCATGAGAGCTAGATGCCTTCTCAGGGCACTTACTTGCAGTGTGGCCTACTTGATTGCAGTTGTAACATCTTCCAGTGAAGACTCCACGTCCTCTGCCTGCACCACCACCTCTTCCTCTGCCATTAGGTCTTCTCCAACCTCTGAAACCACCATCTTTTTGTTCTGTATCAGAACGTAATTCTTGTTGACTTGAACTTTCACCTTTGTTTGGCTGTCCTCTGCCAAAATTACCTCTTCCTCTATTGTTCCTGCCACCTCTTCCTCTGTTATTTTGATCACCTCTCCTTTTCAGTTTATCCTCTGCCCTAGAGGCTAACTGAAAACATTCATCCACAGTCTTGGGAACCACCATACTAAACTCATCCTGTATATTGTACCTCAGTCCATATCTGGCCACCATCTCTTTTTCTTCTTCTCTGTGATTGGCTCTCATGCTCAATTTGTGGAATTCTTCAGTGTATGTAGCCAGGTCCATATCTTTCTGCCTAAGATGATTAAACTTTCTGATAGTCTGCAGATCATAATCACATGGTAGAAATTTGGCTCTCAGCATGGCCACCATTCTGCTCCACTTGGTGATTGGACTCTTTCCAACCTTCTCCCTTTCACATTGAGTGTAGTTCCACCAAACCAATGCAGAACCTCTCAGTCTGGTCTTTACAAACTTTACTTTCTTACTGTCACTATACTCTTTGAAGTCAAAGTAATTACTTATGGCTTCAATCCAGTCCACAAGAGTATCTCCATCCAGTTTCCCATTGAACGTGGGAACATCCATTTTCGGATCACCACTATCTCCATGACCCTTGAGTGCGTTCAGAAATGCCTTTTGATCAGCAGTCATACCTTCTCCTTGCGGATTCTCCCCAGTTTCTCCTTCTTCATCCTCCTCTGACTCAGAAGTGCTTCCATCCTTCTCTTTGGATCTTTCTTCCTTCAGTCTCTCTTCGAGCATTTCTTCCACCATCTTCTGGATGGCTGCTTTACTCATCGTCTTGGGAGGCATTGTGCTAGCCTCTGTTTCTATCTCCAATTCTTCGTCTGACATACACGGCTATGATTCAGAATATTGGCTCTGATACCAATTTGATGCAGAGTGCCAGCAGAAGCGAATGAAGATTTGACTATATCTTCCCTATCGGCAAGAGGTCTCCCAATGTTTCACCGAAGCCAAGAATGACTTCTCTATCAGGAAGACATGAGCTATCGGTCGTTCCTCATTCATTTATCCCGACGGCCAAGTTCTCACCGATATCTCCGTAGTGGTTAGTTGCCTATCGGCAACACCTCATACTATCGGACCACGAGAAATATCTCAGGCCGATATACTCCGTCACTCCGATGACCAATCTTCGTCGGCCAGACTTCCTCCTTCGGCGAAGCTCCTTTCACCTACGCCGACACCTTGTCTCTCGCCGATATCGTCAGGCACATCGGCCAGATCCTCCGCTTCGGCAAGACTCCAGTTCGCGGCCCCGATGGTTCATCTCATTCCGATGAGTCTCTATCGGCGAGACTTCTTGAACTCCTCCCGATGAGCTTCTATTGACGGGACTCTAACGGTCGCCGTGACTTCTTCGGCTTCCCCCAACAAGGTTCCTCACGCCGATACTCTTTATCGGCGATACTCCGAGGATGTCTCACCGATCGGCGAAACTGTATACCGTCGGTTAAGTGTATTTTTCTTAGCCTGATATCGTTTCTCTCACCGATGCGAGTAACAATGGTATGTGTCTCCGACACTATACCAATCTTCGACAAGACGGAGGGTCTTTCACGCCGATGGATCTCCAACTGTTTTGAGGCGCCGAACTAGAATTCCTTTCGACCGAATAATGGAATTTGGCCGTTTCATATATCAAACCCTCGATCACGTGTAGCAATCTGATCCCACATCAAAACTATCCAAATTCACTCTGATTTCCCGACTAGCCACATGACGATGTCTAGTCAAACTTGACTGAGTTCGCTGGCTTCCTGGGTAAGAATTCAACAACAACAAACGTGAAAATCCTTTCCCCCATCACACTGATACTATACAGGGCTTCAGTGGACAGAGGAAAGGGCCTCCATGTATGAATCAAAACCCTACTCCTAGGTTACAAACCAGCCACTGTGGAACCATGGGTTTTACACCGTCTGCACACTACAGAGTCACTATGGATTGACAGATAGCATCCAGTTAGGGCTTCAATATACAAAATCAGGATAAAGATATCAAATCACTAAGAACAACCAAGAAAATCAACACAGATCATACCCAGAACTCTCTTTATTCAGTTATCAAAAAGAACTTGTTGTAATACACACTTCTCTCTCTGCCGTGTGACATACAACCTGCCTCTAAAGAAGATGTAGAGACAACAGTTATCCCCTCCAATCGTGCAAACTGATTTTCAAATCAGTTAGCCGTTGGTTTACCCTTCATACAAGCAAAACTACATGTGTGCCTTGCACAATTACATTCATGGGACCAAATTGACCCTTATTACAAAATGAAATGGCTTAAGAGCCTTATGAGAAAATAAAAGAAAAGATGACCTTGCACTACAGAGAATGTGCTCCTGCACCAGGTAGAACCACCTCGATAGGGTGTAGAACTGCCCAAGTGCAGACAAAACCGCTGAATTGGGCTAGAAACGCTGAAATGGAGCCCGCAACTTGAAAACAAGCTTTAGACAAGAAAATGATGTTAGATAAGGACCCTAGGGGGGTCCCACCAGGCGTGCTAGAGTTACAATAAAAAATGAGCCTAATATAATAAACCAAATCAATATTGGCTTATTCTACTCAAATTCTAATGTAACCTCATGATAGAGCAAATAAGGCATGGATAAAAGAAAGTAAGCTAAACTACATTAACCACCATTCAAACCTTGTTGTTTTAATATGCTCTTGATGTTGGATTGTATGTAGATGGCTCTTCAATGTGGCAGAATAACTTTTTTTCTCATGGAGTTTTTTTAAAATGGCTAAGATGAGTGGCTATTTATAGATTTTTGGATGTCAGATGAAGGGGTAGGATTGATTGTATAGATCAAGGGTTGAGGTTGATTGAGAGGTTTGGAGAGATGAGAGCTTGCCAAGTGGCAAGAGGAGAGTGGAGGACGAGGGATGTTCTTGGAACAAGGCCAAATCAAGGGTATAAAAGTGGTCTTGAAAGAAGGGGATGGTCAAGATTGAAAAGGGACAAAAAGGACCCTTTGTACAAAGGACATGACCGTGCTTTTGTAAGAGGTCCATGTGGTCTTGTACAAAGCCCATGCTTTTGTACACTTTGGAGAATGTGAAGGTTTGACTAGGGTTTAATTAAGGGTTAGGAATGTGTAAGTGAGGTATTAGGTAGTTGATTAAGTTTAGTCCACTTAATGAAAAGTGGACCAAATAGGGGAATTAAATAAATAACAATATTTATTTAATTCATGGGATGGGAAATAGATATTAGATAAATAGGAATATTTATCTAATGTTAGGACTATAGAAGATGATGATAAATGATTAATTAACCATTTATGGTATGGATGTTAGTGTGGATGAATAGTGAAAAGTACATGAATAGTGATTTTGACAATAAAATCTTGTTTAATCATGGTTTGAAGGGGAATTGGATGATTAATTGAATAAATGGGGATTTATCCAATTAAGGGGTTAAATGATGCCTCGATTAGGGTTGAACAATGACAAGATGAGGAGGGGTTGATTTTAGGTGTCTACAGGGTGAGCCTCCACTTCTTCTATGAACTAAAGGTTTGAATTTTCTTCTTTCAAGAACATAGTCTGTGTGGGCTCAAAATTGACCATCACTTTTGTTTGTAAACAATTTTTCACTGCAATGATTCACAAGAATCAACATGACTTGCCCAATGGGTAGTGACAAATACTCATAGTAGTTGGATAAATTTCCATTGAACAAGCAATTTTCCGTTGCATTTGAGAGGGGTAGCTCCCTTGTAAGATGTGGATTTTTAGATTTTTGTGTACTTTTTACTTGAAATTACAGAGGGAAAAAGAAAAGGAAAGAAAATAAAAAGGAGAAGAGTAGAGAGACCTAGATAGATCTAATACAAACAACTATCCAAGTTTTCTCAACACAAATGAAGGGGAAAAGGGAACTGAGTATGTAGAAATGAATAGATAACAAACTCAACTTCCACACACAACAATTACAGAATAGGGGAAATATATGTAGATTCATCAAATAGCACTTAGAGTTCAACAAATCTATATGGTAGTGATGAATACACTTAAATAAAACTTACAAATTTCAAAGAAGGATCTTCAGAAATAACCACTGCATAATCCAAAATAAGAAAATAGGATGCTTCAATGACAGGTGTTATTCCTCAAAAACTTTCAAAAGCACAAAATCCTTTGTCTCCCTGTACAATCTATTGTATTTCATCCAAAGTGGTAACCTTTAGCCAACTTTGGTAACCCATTCTATAACCCCTGTACAATGACAAGACTTTACATTATATAGGGAAAGGCTGCTCACATTCCTATACAACCATTTTTTGAATTTTCACATAGGACATTACAAAACATTTAAATCAAATCCCAAAGCCTTAAAATGAGAGTATATTTAATAGATCATTTAAAATAAATATATCACAAACATTAATGGATATAATTTATAATTAAATATTAAGTCTTCATCAAAATTTGATAGGCATACGACTACTATGGCATTATGTTGAAAAATATGCATGTGTTGGCTAGAGCTAGACATTCTTGAAACAATTTATTGAATGATTGGTACATGTTGTCAATGTGCTACCTCTGCCTTGATAGAAAAGTTACTTGATGAGTTTGATTTAGTAGTAAATTCATATTCAAATGCCTTTATCTTCTATTTTCACATTCATGATGACATTGGCATCCACTTCAAAAGTGATTTCAATTTGAGGAATTCTCCCTTGGAACTACAAAAATACTATTAAACTCAAATCTCCCAAGTCCTCTACAATACTTTGTAAACCATGTTCACCTTCAAAGACTTGTATTAAGATAGTTGTTTATTGATCTTGATAGATTGTACAAACTTGAGACTTCTTGGTAGGTATAACACTGTTCCTTGGAATAGGATTTGTCATTACTCCAATAGTCTCAATACCAAGAGCCAAGGTTCTTGAATTCATGAATCTTACTTAAAATTGAAATATAAAGCAAGCACTACATCAACTTCCCCAATATCATTCAAGAGTTTAATTGCATCTTCCAGTTTGTTAGAAATTAGGATCTTAGGATACTAATCATTATAACAAAATAAAATAAATATAAATGAGAACTATACAAGCATAAATTTAACACATTACACAAGATATACATGGGGAAAACCCTTTCAAGTAAAAAACCTCATAAAACATCATTTTATTAAAACACTTACAAAAAATGGTCTATTAAGAAATATACTGAACTTGGGGTTATAATCCTCTACATACTTCCACAAGGCCAATAATACATTCTGTGAATAGTGATATAATTCACTATAAAACTCCAAATTCCCATACCTCTCAAATAAGAGATAACCTCCTTAAATATAGGAGAAGGGGTGGAAAAATACTTGAAAGGATATTAGTCACACCTATTCAAAGCAACCATTTGTAAATAATTAATAATCTAATAGTTATTAAATTATTAATTATTAAATGGTATATGCTTTATAACATAATGTTTTATAACCTTATATTAGAACAATATATAAATGTTATAAGGGTATGCCCCCTAATAACATTATGTTTTTAATACTCCCCCTTAATGTTAATAGGGGACATCACATGTCAATTTCTATAAAAGAAAAAATGAAGTACCCCAGTAACGTAGGTCTTCTTTGACAGTGATAACTAGGACACAAAATATATGCCAAAATGAAGAGCATGTATTCCAAACTACATGAAAGTCATCTTGTCACAATTTATAATCCCAGTGTTTTAAAAAATGATGCTTAAGAAAGGTCTTATAATGTTTCTGTTGGAGCCTAGAACTCCTCAAACTAGCCCCTCCTAGGTTCATTATATAGTGCTCGTAGGGATTACATGATACAATGCTTTTACAAGTGGAAGATTTATAGACAAGAATTTTTAATATGCCCATAGGGCTTACATATAATGCAAGAAGTTAGCCATATATAATGCCTAGAGGTCTTACTTTATGCCTGTTAGGTCTTACATCCAAGGATTTAGCCATTCCGAGGTGTTAAAATGTCTAAGGTCTTATTGTATGCCTTAGGTCTTACATCTATAGGTGCCATTGTCATGCACACTCCCCCTCAATGGAAACTCCTTGCAACACGAGGTGTTAAAATACCTAAGGTCTTATTTTATGCCTTAGGTCTTACATCTAGAGGTGCCATTATCATGCACACTCCTCCTCGATGAAAACTCCTTACAACACGAGGCGTTAAAATGCCTAAGGTCTTATTTTATGCCTTAAGTCTTACATCTAGAGGTGCTATGCACACTCTCCCTTGATGGCCAAGCATTGATTTGAATTTGAAGAATTTGGTAATACAAAGAGGTTTGATGCTTTATTGCATATATAATTTTTTTGTGATTACTGGGAGCCTAGCCCAGATCTTCTTGACATAGTATATCTGCCATCTGATAATCAGTCTTACAGAATTGAAGAATAATATTAGGATGGAAGGACTTTCCTTTGAAGGAAGTGCCCATGAACTTCAAATGTGCTTTATTTCTAGAAAATAGGAGTCTTGATTAAGTGTAAATAGCTTTATCATATAATAACTTGTGGGACCTATAATAGCACCCAGATGAAAAACATTTCTAGTAATCTCCTACGCACATCGATTCTGTTGTAGTGACTTTTGTAGTCAACTCTTGATTAAAGAGCTATAGAAGATAGCTGTTTAAATATTACTCCATCCATGTGATAGCAGCTGCACCATATTTTGAAGACATAAATTGAGATATGTGTCCTATCGATAAGGTTACCAACATAGTTAGTAATATAATAATCAATAACATTTATTTTTGGTGCAAAAATAATAAAAGTCCATAATTAAATAAGTCAACATATAATATGCTATGACAATACTAAAAAATGATATAACAATCTTATTAAGGAGATCATAAGGGATTTTCATAAGTACTAAACATATAGCAATGATCCGTAAAAAAATTAAAGCAACGGTGAGTTATCCTTTCCAGGCTTGCTCCCTGAAAAGTGTATTAGGGTGACAACCGCCCATTACAAATAGGTTCTTTTATAGATAAAAAATTTAGAGCAAATATTGACCTCCTTAGATAGTTGTGAAAAAAAAACTTATGTACAATATTAAAATATCATCTTCTTGAATGTCTAAATACTATTTGGACATATTTTTTTTATCTTGTAGTATTGCCCCTTAATAGACCTCTCTGATTGATTGTCATGCCCACCTTTATGATCACCATAAGAATGGACATGGACATAGAAAGACTACAATTTTGTTTTCTAAAAACTAACTTTTTATGGGAAATAACTCAATGAACAAATTTGAAAATAGTAGTTTCCCTAATTATTCCAAATCTTCTAAATGATAAAGTGTCTCGGGGTATCCTTCTTATTTGCACAACTAAAGAAGATAAAATTTAGACTAGTCAGACATATCAAAAAGATTTACTATGAGATCAAGTATTAAAAAGAAATCAAATAAATAGATTTGGATAACAATACAATCATATTCATAAAGGAAACCACAGATACAATGAATGAATACTAAAACAACTAATTTCATTTTAACATATCTATCTAACTTGGACATCCAATTTAGAGAATTTACAAACCTACTAATTACCAATTGATAATATCAAGAATTCTTCTAATAAAGTAACTTATTGAAATGCTTCAAATATAATCAACCATACATAAATGCATTTAGGTAGATATAGATATTAACACACACACACACACATATATATATAGTAATACAAAAATTTGAAAACATATATCTACAAGTGCAGGTCTTTTCTTAAAACAATAGTATGAAAGATAACATTTCTGACATATATATGAATATAACAATATGAGAATATATATATATATATATATATATATATATATATATATATATATATATATATATATATATATATATATACATATACATACAGTAGATATCTATATATATAAATATACAGAGATTGCATTAATAATAAAATAGTATTCATGTTTATATATATATGTAATATACACCTATATATGTAATACACACACACACACACACACATATATATATACAACATTAATCATAATAGCCAACAAAAATATAAAATAATACAAATCATTTTACCATGAAAAGAGTTGTTGTTTATATCAGGGGGCACGACCTGGCTTGTGGCAAGCTCGACTGAGCTGAGGCCTTGCCACGACCAGCCGACCATGGGGGCCATGGCTCCTATGGAGCCGTGGTATCCGTGGAGGCTCACGACTTCCATAGGCATGAAAGCCTAAAAAAATAATGCTAAAAAACATTACTTACTAAACAGTTTGCTTTGTAAAAAGAGTTATATACACAGTTTCTTGTTTACAACAACAACTGTATACTCATATATATGAACATAAAATTGGTAGTTGCTATCAATAGAGGTACACCTTATAATAATACAGAGGTAAGAAAATTTGCTTCATATAACCCATTCTATATGCCAAATTAGGGATGATTCCACTATAACAAAGATATTTTCTAGTAAAAAATACACATAGAATAACACTGATTCGAAAACAACATTCCTTCCTCACAGGAAAATGAATTGCATTGAGTAATCTTTACACAATAATACAAAAACCACAGTGGGTATTTCATTCCAATTCCAAGGGATCAATATTTTCAAAGGATGGATTAGTTCATCCATTAACACAGAGCAAATTGACTCAACTTTTTTCGTTGGATGAAGTGTAAACCTGCAACCCAAAATGAGCAGCCCAGTCCCGCTATCCTCCCAACCATAGGGTTTGCTTTATAAACCCTCCCCTGAGCGGGAGACATTCTCAAGTGCCAAATTGAAATCAAACAAATAAAACATAGATTGAGATATACAACAATATCAAATACAATAGGTTGACTCACACACAAAGAATCATTTCTAGATTCTTGAAAAGGGGGAGAGAGGGGATTCCCTTCCCTCTTGGGGGAATAATCACGGCAACCAATTACAACTCCATCTGCACAATTTTACCATCACAACCACCATCTCCTTATTCCTCCAACCACACACCACAACATACAGGCACAACACCACAACCCTTCCTTCCATACCACAACACACCCACAACATCACAACCCTTCCATCCTTGCCACATCACACCCACAACACCACAACCCTTCCATACAATCCTTCCAACATGATCAGTCACAAAACCCATCAAATTTCCCCAAGAGAGGCTCCATGCCTCTCTCAACCCCACACAAGGGAGGCTCTCACCCCTCAGGGGAGATCTGCTCCTTACACACCCAAACCCCAATCATACACAAACCAGAATTGATAAACAAATTTGTAATTAAAATAATTTCTTCCATAAACACATAGATTTCATACACAATACTTCAAAAAATTAAAATTTCAAAGCCCTACCTTGTCTGTGCAAGTTAGGAGCAGGCCAAATATGGGTTCCAACTACAACAAAAACCTTCTCAAATAGAAATTTCCAGCTCTTTCAAAAACCTTCTTCCTCCACAATTCTTTTCCAGCCAATGCAAACTCTCAAATTTTTTCTGCACAGCTCAAGACAGAAAAAGAAAAGAAAAAAACAAAACCCACGCACGAACACCAAGAAACGAAGCCAAAATAAAAATAAATATCCAACTCCTCACTTCTAATTTTCCAAAATGGAAGTTTAAAAGGATTCATAACTCTTTAACTTCCTCAGTAATAAATCATAAAAACTAAATATAAACACTTAATTAAATTCCCCCAACATCACCAAAATTAAATATCAATACTCCACATAAATAATTAAATTGAAACAACCAAGATAATTAACCCAAATAATTCCTGACACATAGCGAATAGGTTATCCGTGACTAATAAAAAAATCACATAGAAAATAGTCATCTTGAGTATGTCTCTGAACTAAAAGGATCTAGGCTGCCCACCTGCAAAACTCAATTTCAAACATCAGTATATCATGGAAGAGATAGCCGAATCAACATATAAGTAAATATAAAACATCTAGAATTTCTAGGAATAAAATAATTTATTAAATGTCATAATTAATAAGACAATATTCATTTCTGCGGAAATTAAATACACAATCATAGAAATCACACAATTAGAAACATTTAATTAAATTAAAACATCTAATACTATCTATGATCCAAAATAATGTCCACACACACACACAAATATATATGCGTATCAAAACATAAAGGTCCATGATCCTGAGAAAGCAGTATAAACCATATACACACACAATACTCAATACAATAACTATAAACAAAGTATCTGCAAAGTAGTCTTAGTAGTAGTGCCAACTAGGCCTCACATCCTCCCCCTCTAAAATTAGGCTTCCTCCTGGAAGCCCTCAAAGAGGTAAGTAAATAAAGACCTCATCTGAGTTGTATCCTCCCAAGTCATAGTAGCCTCATCATAGTGGTCCCACTTGACCCTGACCTGATCCAACTGCTGCCCTCGCAGTGCCAATGTTCGACAATCCAATATGCGAATGGGCTCCAGGGTTAACTGCCCATCCTGCGCCACCTGTAGAGCATCCCACTCCATAACATGAGATATGTTAGGTACATATTTCTTAAGAATAGAAACATGAAACATGTCGTGGATACGAGATAGGCTGGGTGGCAATGCTAAATGACATGCAATGGGACCAATCCTCTCCAAAATCTCCAATGGACCAACAAATCTCGGTGCCAACTTAGAGCCCTTTCCATATCAGATAGAACCCTTATGTGGGTGAACATGCAAGAACACTCTATCCCCAACTTGAAACTCTCGATCCACCCTCTTAGCATCCACATACTGCTTCTGTCAATCCTGTGCTCTCTGCAACTGCTCATGAATCTGGGTCACCTGCCTCTCCATCTCGTAAACTAGCTTAGGTCCTATTACAACTCGGTCCTCAAGTCGATCCCAACGCAATGGCATCCTATAGGTTCTACCATACAAAGCCTCATACGAAGCCATGCCAAGCGAACTATGGTGCCCATTATTATAAGAAAACTCAACCAGGTACAAGTACTCCTCCGAGTAGGACTGCTGATCCATGACATACATCTTGAGCATATCCTCTAGTACCTGGTTCACCCCTTCCATTTGCCTATCTATCTCCAGATGATAAGCAGTACTGAAGTTGAGTTGAGTACCCAAGGCTTGTTGTAGGGTAGTCCAAAAAGAAGAAGTGAAAATAAGATCTCTGTGAGATATGATCCTCCTTGAAACACCACGAAGTCTAACAATGTCATGCAAGAAAACCCTGGCCACAAAAGCAACATTATATGAAGAACTCATCAGAGAGAAATGTGCCACCTTAGTTAACTTATCAACAATCACCATGATAGCATCATGTCGTTGAGCAGTCATAGGAAGGCCTACAATGAAATTCATAGAGATGACATCCCACTTCCATTTCAGAATAGCACGAGGATACAATAATCCAGTTGGGTGATGATGTTCAACTTTCACCCTCTGACACTCGAGACAATAGACAATGAACTCTACTATATCTTTCTGCATACCAACCCAAAAATAGAGTTTCTAGAGATCTGTATGCATTTTCTTAACTCTCGGATGAGCTGTGTAGGGTGCTTTGTGAGCTTCTGCAAGAACAAACTCTTCGAGGTTCCCCAAGGAAGGAACATAGATATGACCATAATGTCTGAACAAGCCATCAACATCAAAAGAATAAGCCTCAAACTTGTCCCTCAAGGGACCCTGAAGTTGAACTATCTCACTATACAAAGCATCCTGTAGTAAAAGCTCTAAAATACACTCCCTCAAATCCGTCTTCACTGTCAATGAGAGCAACTCATGTCTCCGTCTGCTGAGAGCATTTGCCACAACATTCTCTTTCCCCTTTATGTACTAGATCTCAAAATCATACTCACATAGAAATTCCATCCATTGTCATTGACGAGCATTCAAGTTTGGCTGGGAAAAGATGTAGTGTAGACTCTAGTGATCAGAATGAAGCTCAAATCGATGCCCAAGAATAAAATGTTGCCACTTAACCAAAGCATGTACAACAACTGTAAGCTCCAAATCATGAGTTAGATACTTGAGTTCATGCACCTTCAACTTGCGAGACTCGAAAGCAATCACACGTCCTTCTTGCATGAGAACCACACGAAGACCCTCAATTGAAGCATTTGTGCAAACAACAAAGTCACCTGTAGGATCCAGAATTGCCAAAATAGGAGCATTGGTAAGTTTCTCCTTCAAAATTTGAAAAGCTCTCTCGCATTGTTTGGTCCACACAAATTTCTTGCTCTGCTTCTGAAGAGAAGTGATTGGATGTGCAATCCTTGAAAACCCTTCCACAAATCTTTGGTAGTAACTAGCTAGCTCCATAAAACTCCTAACGTTAGCAACATTAGTCAGAGTGGGCCAATCAAAGATAGCCTAAATTTTTTAAGGGTCCACTGTAATCTCATCTCCTGAAATAATATGTCCCAGATATTGGATCTCTTTTTGGAAAAAGTTGCATTTGCAAAGATTAGCATACAACTGGTTCTCCCTCAAGCACTACAATACCAACTGCAAATGTTCCTTATGCTCTTCTTCTATGCAAGAGTAGATCAAAATGTCATCTAGGAAGATGACCACAAACTAATCTAGAAAGGTACAGAAAACTCCATTCATCAAGCTCATGAATACTGCTGGGGCATTGGTCAACCCGAAAGGAACTATAGTGAATTCGTAGTGACCATAGCGAGTGCGAAATGTTGTGTTATGAATATTAGCTTCTTCTATCCTTAGCTGATGGTATCTTGACTTTAGATCAATCTTTGAGAAAACTTTCACTCCCTAAATTTGATCGAACAAATCATCAGTCCTTGGCAACATATAGCGATTCTTCACCGTGAGCTTGTTCAACTTCTTATAGTCAATGCAAAGGCAAAGAGACCCATCCTTCTTCATGAAGATAACAAGTGCACCCCAAGGAGAAACACTAGGGTGAATATTACCTTTCTCCAAAAGTTCCTCCAGTTGCAACTTAAGCTCCTGAAGCTCTTGAGTTGTCATTCTATAGGGAGCTTTGGAAATAGGCTGTGCTCCACGCACCAAGTCAATGTGAAAATTAATCTCTCATCGAGGCGACATCCTGGAAAAATCTAAAAGAAATACATCGACAAACTCCTTAAGAATAGGATGGTCATCCAATGAAGTCTCTGGCTTATCCTTAGATCTGTCGCTAATAGATAGCAAAAATTTGGCATCCCTTCCTCATACTGTGCTTAAGCTGCATA
Organism: Cunninghamia lanceolata; assembly: GCA_027924645.1. NCBI lineage: Eukaryota > Viridiplantae > Streptophyta > Pinopsida > Cupressales > Cupressaceae > Cunninghamia > Cunninghamia lanceolata. The sequence goes on along the minus strand of BSBN01000765.1, from coordinate 1,022,978 downwards.
AATGAGATTATCCTGAGTGACACTAGCCTATGAACTCCTAAGATCTTCACCTTATTACCCTTATCATCCAAGCACTCAATCAATTTGTTGCGGCAATCCAGCTTAGCCTCATGAGCATTCAACCAATCCATGCCCAAAATCATGTCATAGGACCCTAGAGGAATAACTCAGAGATCTGCCAAGGTGGAAAAAGCTCCAAGTCCTAACTGACAATCCTTAACCATAGATTTAACTGGCATCCTAGCTCCCGAAGCTAACTCTACATCCCATTTGGCATCTTGCTTAACAACCACTAGCCTGAATTGCTCCACTATCGACATGGATATGAATGAATCTGTAGCCCGGAATCAAAAAGTATGGAAATAACATTAGTACCAATCTTACCAGGAGTCTCTATGACTGATGCCTGATGGTCTTCCTTCTGATTATCCACTACTGCAAAAACCCTGTGGGATTTCCCCACGTCACCAACTATAGGCTCATAAGCGACTGCCTGTTGACCTCCTGTAACTGAACTATTTTGTAGGCACTCTCAAGAAATATGTCCCATACCTCCACATGTATAACAAGAGCCCTTAGGTGGTGCCTTTATTTGTGGCTAAAATGCGGGTCAACTAGAATTGGTCTGACTGCCTCTAAAACTCTATTGTGGATGAGCTAGCCCCACATACTGTGTTTGTGGTTTCTGATCTCTCCTCTGAGGTGGAGCCTACCAAGACCTAGATGGTCCTCCTTTAAAAGACTTAGATTTCTATCCTTGTTGCTACTACTGCTGAGGAGCTCATCTAGAAGGAAAGGAGTTAGCCCTAAATCCACCTTTAGGCTTGGCAGGGAAGGTCTAGAAAAGTTACGATTCTGCTGAGATGGGTTCCCAAAATTGTCACGGTTCTCATGATGCTTGGGTTAAATTTCTTCCACAACTAGGGACTTCTCCATTGCCTATCTCAAGGTCTAGGGCTCTAACAAATGTACAGGACCTACAATCCCATGATTGAGTCCTCTTATAAAATGATTGACCATCATCTTCTCATCCTGAATATAATCCACATATTGTAACAATTCCAGGAACTTGTTCTCATATTACGCCACTGTGAGACCTCTCTGCTGAAGGTCATGAAACTCATCAATATTTCACTACTGGAAATGATTTGAGATGCATCTTTTTCTGAATAACTCCAAGAAGGTCTCCCAAGTAACAGTGTTTGGTGACAAATGCCCTTTTTCTCTCCTCTGACACCACCAAGTAGCGGCATTATCTATGAGTAAATGAACTACCAACCTAGCCTTGAGATTACTCTCGTAGGCCTGTCCTAAACACCTCTGAAGAACTAGTAAACAAAATTCTACCTTTGTACCCTTAATGGATCCAGAGAAGTTTAGAGGTTGGAGGCAGGGGAATTCTTTGATTTGCTTGCCAACATCAACAGGTGCATCCTAGTCTAACTGTCCAAATTGAGGAGGAGGTTCATAATGTCTTGATTTGCCCACCCCTTCCTCAGCATGCTCTTCTCTACCTCTGTCAGGGATTTTGCTATGCTCACAGGAAATAGAATGGTGTTCATTAGAATGGGGCTGATTCTAATTATGGGGTAGGGTAGGAGCTGGTGGAGGAAGTCTAGCTTGAATAACATCTACTAGGTGCTACAAAGTCTGGAGTATCTGAGGGCCTTAATTAATATGTTCATCAGAGTGGTCTGATTCTAACGGCGCATAATGAGTGCATCTTTGTCGGGGAGGCATACTACAAGATCAAGAAAATAAAGTTATACAATGACAAAATTACCCCAGAGTTCCCAAAGTGTGGTAACCTAGGCTCTGATACCAAATGTCATGCCCACCCTTATGATCACCATATGAATGGACATGAACATAGAAAGGCTACAATTTTGTTTTCTAAAAACTAACTTTTATAGAAAATAACTTAATGAACAAATTTGAAAAGAGTAGTTTACCTAATTATTTCAAATCTCCTAAATGATAAAGGAGTGTCTTAGGGTATCCTTCTTATTTGCACAACTAAAGAAGATAAAATTTAGACTAGTCTGGCATATCAAAAAGATTTACTATGAGATCAAGTATTATAAAGAAATCAAATAAATGGATTTGGATAACAATACAATCATATTCATAAAGGAAACCACAGATATAATGAATGAATACTAAAATAACTAATTTTATTTTAACATATCTATCTAACTTGGACATCAAATTTAGAGAATTTACAAACCTACTAATTACCAATTGATAATATCAAGAATTCTTTGAATAAAGTAACTAATTGAAATGCTTCAGATATAATCAACCATACATAAATGCATTCAAGTATATATATATGTGTGTGTGTGTGTGTGTATACATATATGTACACAAACACACATATATACATAAATTTGAAAACATATATATACAAGTGCCTCTTTTTCTTAAAACAATAGTATGAAAGATAACATTTATGACATATATATGAATATAACAATATGAGAATATATATATATATATTCTCATATTTATGACATATATATGAATATAACAATATGAGAATATACATACATACATACATACATACATACATATATATTCTCATATTGTTATATTCATATATATGTCATAAATGTTATCTTTCATACTATTGTTTTAAAGAAAAGGAGGCACTTGTATATATATGTTTTCAAATTTATGTATATAGAATTTTTATATATTATAACAACATATATATCTATATATATAAATATACAGAGATTACATTAATAACAGAATAGTATATATATATATATAATACACACACACATATATACAACATTAATCATAATAGCCAACAAAAATATAAAATAATATGAATCATTTTACCATGAAAAGAGTTACTGTTTATATTAGGGGGTGTGGCCTGGCCTGTGGCAAGCTCGGCGGAGCCAAGGCCTTGCCACAACCAATTGGCCATGGGGGTCATGGCTCCCCATGGCTTCCATAGGCATGAAAGCCTAAAAAACAACGCTAAAAAACAACTTTACTTACTAAACAATTTGCTTTGTAAAAAGAGTTATATATATACACAGTTTCCTATTTACAACAACAGTTGTATACTCATATATCTGAACAAAAAAAATGGTAGTTGCTATCAAAAGAGGTACTCCTTATAATAATATAGAGGTAAGAAAATTTGCTTCATATAACACATTCTGTATGCCAAATTAGGGATGATTCCACTATAACAGAGATATTTTCCAGTCAGAAATACATAGAGAATAACACTGATTCAGAAACACCATTCCTTCCTCATAGGAAAATGAATTGCATTGAGTAATCTTTACACAATAATATAGAAACCACAGTGGGTATTTCATTCCAATTCCAAGGGATCAACATTATTAAAGGATGGATTAGTTCATCAATTAACATAGAGCAAACTGACTCAACTTTCTCTATTGGCTGAAGTGTAAACTTGCAACCCAAAATGAGCAGCCCAGTCTCGCTCTCCTCCCAACCATAGGGTTTGTTTTACAAACCCTCCCCCGATTGGGAGACATTCTCAAGTGCCAAATTGAAATCAAACAAATAAAACACAGATTGAGATATACAATAATATCAAATACAATAGGCTGATTCACACACAAAGAATCCTTTCTGGATTCTTGAAAAGGGGGAGAGAGGGGATTCTCTTCCCTCTTAAGGGAATAATCACATCAACCAATTACAACTCTATTTGCACAATTTCACCATCAAAACCACCATCTCCTTATTCCTCCAACCACACACCACAACATATCCACAACACCACAACCCTTCCTTTCATACCACAACACACCCACAACATCACAACCCTTCCATCCTTACCACAACACACCCATAACATGACAACCCTTCCATACAACCCTTCCAACATGATTAATCACAAAACCCATCAAATTTCCCCAAGAGAGGCTCCATGTCTCTCTCAACCTGACACAAGGGAGGCTCTCCAGAAGAGATCCGCTGCCTACACACTCAAATCCCAATCATACACAAACCGGAATTGATAAATTTTTTTTGCAATTTAAACAATTTCTTCCATAAACACACAGATTTCATACACAATATTGGAAAAAATAAAATTTCAAAGCCCTACCTTGGCTGTCCATATTAGGAGCAGCCCAAATATGGGTTCCAACCACAACAAAAACCTTTTCAAATAGAAATTTCTAGCTCTTTCAAAACCCTTCTTCCTCCACAATTCTTTTCTAGCTAATGCAAACTCTCAATTTTTTTTCTCCACAGCTCAAGAGAGGAAAAGAAAAGCAAAAAACCAAAACTCATGAACACACACCAAGAAATGAAGCCAAAATAAAAATAAATATCCAACTCCTCACTTCTAATTTTCCAAAATGGAAGTTTAAAAGGATTCATAATGCTTTAAATTCCTCAATAATAAATCACAAAATAAAATAAAAACTAAATAAACAATACTCAATTAAATTCCCCCAACATCACCAAAATTAAATATCAATACTCCACATTAATAATTGTAGCTAGGGTAAAAATCGGGGTAAATGCACAAACAACAAATCATCAAACCCTAACAAGCACAATGAAGTACAAGATAGCATAGAAATCCAAAACACAAAGCAAATGGAAACCGATCTCTACACTAAGCTTGGCTCGCCTCTATTGCTCTTCTCAATCTTGCATAAAAATGCATGATTTTGAAGGATGAATGTTGGGTGCTCACTATTTCAGTAGCATAACAATGACATGAGGATGAATGATGAGATGCTCTAATGTCATTTCGACAACATGAGGCTACTTGAAAGCTCCTTCCCTTGCAAATGGCTTGGTTGACATTTGATTTATAGGAAGTGAGTGATTTGAATGAAGGGCTATGATTGAAAGTTGGTTTCAACGATGTGGACGACTAGGATCGAATAGGGTTTCTCACTCCATGAGGAGTTGTAGTCATGTGACAAGTGTAGGGTAGACCTAATTTAAATAAAAGATTATTTAAATTAGTGGGACATGTGAAGTGTATTAAATGGAAAATGTAGTATGTGACATGTGTTGCAATGAGATGAAAGGTGCGGGCCTAATTCAAATATTTTATTTGAATTAGTTGGGACATGTGAGAGGGAGATTAGTTAAATAAATATGATTTATTTAATTAATTGGAAAGTGGGATAAATGAGATTAGGTGTGTGATTAGGACAAAATGTCACTTGTAGGACATAGATAATTTTAAGTGTCTACATTTTGCCCCTCTTTGAGATGATGTTCGAGATGATGAGATTTATGTTGAGTAATATCATTTCAAAGAAGCTAAGGTATGGATAGAGGAAAAGGATGATGATGATGTAAGGAAAGGGGATGATGATGCCCCCTCGAGAGGATAGGTGGGTTGGACAAACACGGGTAGGCTCTCAAAATGAAATGGATTGGTCAAGGAAGAAAGATAAGGGAATGGATAGAAGAAATGAATGATGCATTATGTTGCAATGAAGGTGAGCAACCATGAAGTTTTATATAGCACTAGATGTTATGCACCAAGATATAAGGACCAAGGTGATGATATGTCTTGTGCACCCAACATAATACAACCTTGTCTAGATGTATAACCTGAAGTAAACTTAGAGCATTAAAGTCCTAATGCACAAAAGCTATGATATGACCTTGTATGCAAAGGTTAATGTAAAAAGTTATTCCAACATACACAATATATGAATATTAGCTGGAATGAGAGGGATGTGATACAAATGCAAGATAAAATGATGACACATGCACAAATGATTCAAAAACAAGCAAGGTATTGCCCTTGTCAAGCTGTAGACCAATGATTGATTGATTGATTGCTTGATGATTATGATGGTGTTTGGTTTCAGGAAATGAAGCATGTTGTATAAGACGCTTGGTATGGTTTCGACGATGGCAACATCCTGTATAAGAAAATTGATTGATTGATTGATACTGGTGTTGTTGGCCATGTGAATCAACACCAGGATTTGATTAATGATTGATTGATTGATTGATTTGGTTTACGTCAAGATTAGGATCAAGACCATTGATGTGATTGGATAATTTGATAAGATTGATTGACTTGATTGGTATGGATAAAGGATGACTTGCATTTGTGTTTATTTCTTGGAATGATTGATTTGAAGAAGTGATTGATTTGATTTTGAAGAATTTGAATGAGGAATTGATTTGAGAAGTTGATTGGATGAATTGATATGAAGAGTTAGATTGATTTGATGATGTGATTTTGAGGAATTGATTTGATTGGATTGATTGGAAGAATTTGTTGGATATATTTGATTTTTTTGTATTGTTGGAATGTTTTGACTTTTTGTGTTTTTGAATGTTTGATTTTTTTTTGGATTTTTGAATGTTTTGATTTTTTTGGATTTTGATATGTTTTGGGGATGGCATTGGATGAAAATTTGAGTAGTCTTTGTGCTAAATACCAATGACAAGGGGGAACCAAGTCTAGGTGCAATGATGAAGGATGGGTGATAGGATGGAAAGGATGTATGTGTAAGAGAGCAAGGATGTTATCTCCAAAGACTATGTCGCATAGGAATAACATGCCCCATTCTAGGTGCAATATTTAAGGATTTTCATGACAAAGTGTATGACGATAGGGATGATATGATGGATTGGTTGGAAAGGATGAGGTATATCAAGAGATATTCAAAACATTTGTCAACATTTTTCCCCCATATCTTTATCAAGTTCAAAAGGAGGAAGGGAAGATGGACTCAATATGATAGGAATGTGGGTGTAATGGATAAGTATGGTGAAATAGGATATGATATGATAGGATGGATAGATGAGACAATGTGTCCCCAAGTGTAAGTGACATAGAAGATCAACCTACACATGATGCTTGTTTGCCAGGTTTTCATCATGGTACTTATCCAAGGTGCCACCAAGGGTGGTTATCACCGTTGGACAAAGGGATTTGTCTTTACTTTTTTTGATTTTTTTTTTTACTTTTTAAATTTTTTTTTAATTTTTTGAATGGGAGAAGAGGAATATGGATAGGAGGGACTCAAGCGTCTAGTGCCATGAAAGGTGATAGTCCCATTAGAGATGGATGCCATCACATGGACCATGTCAAATGTCATTATGCCCAAAATGTTGGTAAGGGATTGAATGAAAGGGAGATGGAATAGGTGGATACTGGATTATGATGTGGATTATGCATGGAAAGATATTGGATTATGATGTGGATTATGGAGGACTTATGCAAAAGGATGGATGAAAGGCTTATCCAAAAGCATGGACCATAGGGATATGATGGGGGAGATATGTAGGATAGTGGATGAAAGATGGGGAGATGAAGATATGTGGAAATGTTGTGGATTAGAAGGGAACCATGACCAACAGTTGCACACACCCTGATAAACATTGAAGTTTTTGATTTGAATGTGGTGTAGGAAGAAATGGCGATGTTTGCTTAAGGGATGGTCAATTTAATGATTTAGGGACCCACATAGACTTAGGATTTTTATGATTTTTTCATTGCTTGTAGGACTTTTGGGATTTTTGTATGGAATGGGATTTTTGGAAGGAAGAGGATTGTTAGGATTTTTGAGATGTGGATGCTTCATTTGACTTACTTGATTTTGGTTAGGAACCCAAACCATTTTAGTTTTGACCTTGTCTTTTGAAGGTATGGGCTTGGCTAGCTTTTTGAATGTATTTTTCTTTAACTTTTTGCATTGATCTAAGGCATGAGGATCCTTAGGATTTTTGACTTTATAGGTAGATGCGTCCAAATTTTTATTTTTAAATCTCATGGACATGGTGGAAGCTTCTTGTTTAGACGATGTGTGCATTTGTTGTTCATGATTAGGAATGTGAGGGGATGTGTAAATGGATGGATTTGGCATTGGGAGAAGTGGTGGTAAAGTGGATGGAGGGAAATTAGGAGTTGGAAGTAGTGGAGGTAAATTGGATGGTGGAAGGTGTATGGTCACATGCTTTTAGCATTTGTAGGATAATGGAGGTGGAATAACAACATATGTTTTGGGTATATGATAGGATTTATGGTGGAAAGTGGTGGATTTAGGAGGAATGGAGGAATTACCAACATCTTGAGATTGTTTACCTTGGGGTCTGTATCCAAGGCCATATGAGCATGGAGGGACTTTGACATGGATGGGCTCCAAAATTCCTTGTTCATGAAGGCCTAATCCTTTGCCATGATAATTCATGTTTTGGAGTATGCGATCGACTATGGGACTAGGTGTAGTTTGGACACTAGACTTGAGTTTATTATTGGACGGAGAAGGTGAGGTGGTGGACAAAGGTTGTTGCTCCCCTAAGGAAGAGCATTCATGGATGAAGGTGGTAAGACCAATAGGATATGATGGATTTGAAATAGGGTCAATAGTGGATGATGAAGAAGGATCATTAGGATCTTGATTATCATTGTGTTCACTAAGATCCAAGGTATTGGTTCAATCTTCTATGTTTGCTTGGGAGGCATGCATCTCATCATGACAAGTGGATGTGTTGTGGGATCATGGGGTGAAGGAGTGATAAGCTCTTGACCATGGAATGCATAAAGTTGGCGAAGAGGATCATCATGGCTTTCTTGATCATAGAAGGGATCTTGATCATAAATGTGAGCTTTATCATGGATAGGATTAAGTGTGTTATGGATGGGTTGGATGGAGGGAATTTGATCTTGATTAGAATGAGGGCTTGATGTTTCCACATGTTTAGAATTATACCTTTGACATAGCTCTTGAATTGAATGGAAGTGGAAGGCTCTTGATGGTCAGTTGTATAGGAGCATGATGGAGGTTGACTTGGGCTCATAGGGGGAGACCCTTCAATGAGCTCGAGGGGTTGTGGACTATATGATCGGGTTGTAGGATTGGACATGGTGTTGAAAGGTTCCTTAGTAGGCTCAAGGATAGGAATTTGGTGACACGGTTGACTCTTTACTAGTAGCCCTTGGATCATGTCCTTTGTAGGTGGATGGGTGGTGGAAGTTGAAGGCTTAGCATTTTGATTAGGTGGAAAGCTAATTGGATGGGATGTATTAGGACTAGGAGTGGATAGGTCCCATGGTGGAAGGATAAGAGGGGTGTTGGACATTGTAGGCTTAGGGTTTGAACTTTGATTAGATGGAGGGTCAAAGGGGTTGAATGGATTGGTGGGTTTGGATGACCCCGTATATTTACTTTTGTAATGTTTGAACTTAGGGAATGAAATTGATGGAGGATTAGATGGCGGAGGTAATGAAGGGGTCGATGGATTGGAAGGTGGAGGGACCAATGAATTAGGACTAGAACATGGTGGCTTTAGGATAGACATTCGATTAGATGGTGGTATAATATACTTATAGGTCCCACAAGCTAGAGTGGTGTTCACCTTGTTAAAGGTGGCATTAGAACTTGAAGGCATTTGATCTTGTTTCAAGGGGTGACTTAGGCTCACATGTGCTTGTTTGGATGTGACTTGATAGGGATGTTGGTTGGGATTGGTTGATGTGGAATTGACATGGAAAGAAGTGGGATAGGTTGATGTGGCGTTGACATGATAGGCAGATGGATTAGATTGGTATGAAGTGGAGGGGGTGACACATAGGATTGAAATGAATGATGTGGTTGTGTTGGTTGGATTTGACAAGTGGCTATGAATTGTTGGGCTTGAGCTAGGAGGTGTTGTATTTGAGGTGATTGGATTTTTTGAAATTGTTGGATGAAAGGAAGCTCGGTGTGCGGAAATCGCTTCCTACACTAATCTAATGAGGAGAGATGTATGTAAATTCAATTTAATTCTTACAAATACAGTAACATAGAACATCTAACAGAGATATAGCAGCAATACACATACACATAGAAAGTAGACAGAAGAGAGAGAGAAAAGATATACGTGGGGAAAACCCTTACGGGTGAAAAACCCCACACTCCAAAACATAACTCAAATGTATTATAGTAAATAATAACAGATTACAATACAGTTTCAGAGCCAATGCTCTTTCAGGAGTCTTCGAATGTCAAATCTGGAGATATTCCGGCAGCATAACAGTACTTGTACCAAAGTTCCCTATCTCCCATCCAAGCACCTATTTATATAGAGTTTACAAGGCAAATATGGAACCTTCTAGAGATGGGCGTCCATCTTGGACTCATGCCCCAAAACCCACGCCTAAGGACACTTGTCCAACATCCCATCCCAAAGTGGGTGCTTGGTCCCAAGATAGGTTACAACAGATGCTCTTACACACCTTACATCTATCAGAGAATCCATCATACACTGACTAAAAATATCATATTCCTCTTACATGTCATAACCTCCCTTGACTGCCCAAAGATGCCTTTCTCTCGTACAAAGATGCTCACTGACACTTGTCATTAATTAAAAATCGGTTGAGGTTTCAGGGGCATTTCCCTTGAGCCCCCACGAGGGCGCTGCCCCTCGACCCCACCTTGTACTGCAATAGGGAGCGCACCAGGGGCACTGCCCCTGGACCCCACAAGGGGCTACACCCCTGGACCCCGCAAGGGGCTACGCCCCTTGACCCTATCTTGGGGGCACTGCCCCCAAACCCCGGTTAATTATTCAAGGGGGAAACCGCGGTTGCCAAAGTCACCAAAATTTATCCTGCTACATATACACAAGGTGTTGACTATGCCAACTCAACATGGGATAAATAAATACAACATTAGGAATCTGCAAAGGTTGAGACACCTTAATTCCCAATAGAATTGTTGGGCTTGAGCTAGGAAGTGTTGTATTTGAGGTGATTGGATTTTTTGAAATTGTTGGATGATGGCTTGGAACCGTTGTATGGTTTGTTGGTCTAGGGGTTGAGGAATTTGGTGAAGTGTTTGGATGAGGTCTTGGAATTGGAGTGCTAGGACCTTGTTTTCTAGTGTTGGTATGGAGTCACACATGTGTTTAAGTCTTTGCATTTTAGTTTGTTCCTCAAGGTATGCAACATGATTCTTGTCATCATTAGGAGTAGGAGGGGCCCCACAAAGTATAAGTTTTGGTCTTGGGTTGGTCTCATCATTAGGACTAGAGGAAGGGCCTCCTTAGAGTATGAGCTTGGGTCTTGCATTGTTCTCATCATTAGGATTAGAGGGAGGGCCTCCTCTAAGTATAAGTTTGGGCTTTGGATTGTTCTCATCATTAGGATTAGAGGGAGGGCCTCCTCTAAGTATGAGCTTAGGTTTTGAATTTGTTTCATCATTAGGATTAGAGGGAGGGCCTCCTCTAAGTATGAGCTTGGGCTTAGGTTTTATCTCATCATTAGGATTAGAGGGAGGGCCTCCTCTAAGTATAAGTTTGGGCTTAGGATTTGAATTTAGATTGTTAAGAATCAAGACCATTTTGGCAATTGGTTGACTAGGACTAGGATGATGATGTGGAATGATTAGGATGTGATTAGGGATGACGTTGATTAGACTAGAATGAAAATGATGATGTGGATTAGGATATGATAAGGATGATTAGTGTTTTGATTAGGATGAAGATGATTGGATTTGAATGTGTTGGAAAGGATGTTTAGGATGATGTGTTTGTGTTTATAGCTTGATTTGGCAATTTGCAAATAAATAATTTCACATGTATACACATGAATCACACATGCAAGACACATAAACAAGTTTGACTTTGAAATTTTGAATGTGATGATTAAGAAAGCACTTGAAGACACATCAACAAGCCTAGAATTAGTTAGGTAGGTGTGGCCAATTAGGTCTTACTCTAGGATGCACAAGTTGACTAAGGATGTCCCCAATATACTCAAGGTACGGGGGGCCCAATTCCATGAAATGAAAGTGAAATAGTGCCAAACAGCCAAGAGAAAGGGGTAACCCACCCTTCACCTTCAGTTCCCAAAGGTATAAAGTTCTTTGGGGCTTATCCTGAATGTCAAGATTTCAACTTCCAAAGAGGGTGTCTTTCGATTCACACATCACTTTTTATACTCCACTGGAACGCTAGAGTTGAAGTCGTCCCTTGGAGTGGTGTGTCTCCAAGTAGGCCTCCTAGGAAGGGTATGACAAAAGCAAACCAAGTGGGTGTTTTTGATCTCCAAGATCACCTTGCAGTGCGAGGAGAGAGCATACACACACACACACACTTGATTCAAACTCACACATGTTAATTTCCCTTTAAGAAAATAAAATGTGTGGTGTGAAATTGAATGGATGAGAGGTGTTTTTGATTCTCAAGATCACATGAAGCGCATGAGAAGAGCATACACACCTTCGATCACATCCAAGTTCACCAACCAATGTAAGCACTTGTTCTTTTTAATCCAAAGCCAAAATGTGTGAAGGAAGACAATGGTTCATTTTATGCCCAATTTTGATGTGTGAATGAAGACAAGAGATCTTTTAAAACCCAAATCAAAATGTTTGATGCAAACAAGATGTTCTTTTTATGCCCAAATTGAATTTGTGTTTGTAAACAATGATTATGAAGAAATGAAAAGAGATGAAAGATGAAAGGGAGTGCACCTAAAATTTTCATCCTTAAACCTACTGCTCTGACTGATTCCAATGCTGCTACAGCTCCTTAGATGCACCTAGAATCCATGAAAACAAGAAGAAAGAGAGTAAACTTGCAAACAAGTGTATTATGTGAAAATAAAGCAAGATGATAAAATCTGATCAAGATGAACAACTACAGAAGAATGACTGTCATGAATAGAAAATTTAGGAGATTCTATGCAGTTTTAATTTTTTTTTGCGAAAATTGGATAAATTTTGCAAAAGATATAGCGTTTGAAGTTGCAAAATAGTGTTGACTTTGACTAAGAAAAAAGAGGTGAAAATAGTACAGTTACCTATTGAAACTTGCACCACAATGAAGTTGGTTGAGTCACCTTTCCAACGAGTCATTTTTTGCAAAAATCTGACCCCGTATGACAAAGTTATGCAAGTTTGAAAAAAGTGCCTATTAGGGCATGTAGAGGAAAAGGGGTACAGGCTAACAGTTTGACTAAACCACTAGTGGTCTGCAGATTTCTGGTCACATGCCAGTAGTTAGCGCTTGGTAGTCAAGGTTAGCAGTTAAGGGTTTAAATGGGCCCTTGGTTGCCCATGTGACCAGGGGTTGAAAGTAAGGAAAAATAAAAAAAGAAAAAGAAAAGAAAAGGGCTAACAACCTGCCTCATGGTCACAAGAGTGACCAAGGCCCAAGCTCAAAGAAGGCTTAAAAGACTGACGGCTGCAGGGGCTAAAAGCCCTACTATCAATGACACCGATGGTTTTAGAGTTTTTAATAGGCGACGGCTTAGGATTTTAGGTGACTAGACGTAGACTGGTGGTGACGGGAGGTTGCAACCATGGGCGACAGAGAGTATGGCAATGGTCACCACCAATGGCGATGACTGGAAGGGCTCAGCCGGAGGCAACGATTTAGATGGAGGCAGAGGGAAGGATCTAAAAGGCAGCAGCATTAGGGTTTTCACAGAGCGGTGCTGGGATAAATGCAGGATAGCGACCAGGGTTTTTTTTTTGTAGGGTTTTTGACAGTAATTAAATATGCAAAAATTTGTAAAACCCAAACCGCCATGTTAAAAATTAAAACCCTAGGCTATAATGTAAATAGTGGAATGCGGCCAAATATGAAAACTGCAAGATAAACATTAAACCCTGCAACCATTGGATGAAATTAGATGAAACTGCATGCTGTACGGTGGATCCGTATGGATTTGCTACTAAATTTAAAAAAAAAATTCAAAAAAATTTTTGCAAGGAAAATATAGGGTGTTTTATGTCATTTTTTGCCTGTGAGGCCTCCCGAACGCAACAGTGAGGCCTGTTTCAGGCCAGGAGATCACCTGCAAAAGTCAAGTTTCTGAAATTGATAAAAAATGTTAGATTTAGTCAGGTTCAGCAAATACATAGCTAGGATAAAAATCATGGTAAATGCACAAACAACAAATCATCAAACCCTAACAAGCACAATGAAGTACAAGATAGCATAGAAATCCAAAACACAAAGCAAATGCAAACCGATCTCTACACTAAGCTTGGCTTGCCTCCATTGCTCTTCTCAATCTTGTATATGAATGCATGATTTCGAAGGATGAATGTTGGGTGCTCACTATTTCAGTAGCATAACAATGGCATGAGGATAAATGATGAGATGCTCTAATGTCATTTTGACAGCATGAGGCTACTTGAAAGTTCCTTCCCTTGCAAATGTCTTGGTTGAGGGTTGATTTATAGGAAGTGAGTGATTTGAATGAAGGGCTATGATTGAAAATTGGTTTCAATGATGTGGACGGCTAGGATCGAATAGGGTTTCCCACTCCATGAGGAGTTGTAGTCATGTGATGTGACAAGTGTAGGATAGACCTAATTTAAATAAAAGATTATTTAAATTAGTGGGACATGTGAAGTGTATTAAATAGAAAATGTAGTATGTGACATGTGTTGTAATGAGATGAAAGGTGATGGCCTAATTCAAATATTTTATTTGAATTAGTTGGGACATGTGAGAGGAAGATTAATTAAATAAATAAGATTTATTTAATTAATTGGAAAGTGGGATAAATGGGATTAGGAGTGGGATTAGGACAAAAAGTCACTTGGAGGACATAGACAATTTTAAGTGTCTACAATAATTAAATTGAAACAACCAAGATAATTAACCAAATAATTCCCTACACACAATGAATAGGTTATCCGCGACTAATTAAAAAAATTAGATAAAAAAATAGGTATCTTGAGAATGTCTCCGAACTAAAAGGATCTGGGCTGTCCACCTGTAAAACTCAATTTCCAACATTAGTATATCATGGAAGAGATAACCGAAGCAACATATAAGTAAATATAAAATGTCTAGAATTTCTACGAATAAAATAATTTATTAAATTTCATGATTAATAAGACAATATTCATTTTTGCAAAAATTAAATACACAATCATAGAAATCACACAATTACAAACAATTAATTAAATTAAAACATCTAATACTAGCTATGATCCAAAATAATGTCCACACACACAGACAAATATATATATATATATATATATATATATATATATATATATATATATATATATATATATATATATATATATATATATATATATAAAGGTCCATGATCCCGAGAAAGTAGTATAAACTATACACACACACAATACTCAATAGAATAACTATAAACAAAGTATCTACAAAGTAGTCTCAATAGTAGTGCCAACTAGGCCTCACATCCATGACATATAGGATAAAATTGCTTTTTGATTATAACAATATTTAATTAACTAATATCAAATGTTATCAATCCCCTCGTCATGCAAACTCATCCAAGGTTTTCATATACAAGATAATTATCTAGAATTGGAGTCTTTACATATGACAATATCTTATATGCATGACAATGCAAATTGTGATATCTCTTAATTTTAGAGGTGATGATTCTCTTTAACATAAAAAAAACACCCTGTATGGTTATAACATAAATAATAATATGGTTAAATGTCTTTAGGTGTTGCTTGCATCTTTAAAAAAAATCAACAATCTTAAGGATTTATCAACTATTTTTGTATATAGTAGTATATATCTCTAAAGTTAGTTTCAATAGAAACATTTAAACATAGGGCAGAATGGAGTTTGGCTCATTTAGCTTTAGTAGCTTGAATAGGAGATGTTTAGTTTTTAAGAGGTGATGATGAATTTGATTGAAATTATCTCTAATTTCTTGGGCTTGGAGAATGTGAGGTTTAATGTTACCTTCTAGGAAGTTAGCCAATAAGTTCTACCTTCAATAGACAAGGGGATCCCATTAAGTTAGAACTCTGATTATTTCAATAAGTTGCCTCTTGAATATCATATTGTCCATGGTCATAGCAAGAATCATAATTCATAGTAAAGAGAGGAATATGTAAACTTGTTTTTAGGTTTCTTTCTTTGAGAGAAGAGACTACAACATTTATTTTTGTATAATATGGTATACATATGGATAGTTTGAAAAAAATCATGAAAGTGAGTCAGATGGAGGAGATAAAAACTATCTGATTTCAACCTTGAAGGGAATGATCTACCTACAAACCAATTTCACTTTTCTATGACCAAGTTGAAGGCAATGAGATAGAAATAACAGATTTTATAGGGACTCCTAATATCAAATAATTAACTAAGAATGGTTTTACTCTTTGAAAGAGAACATGCCATGAGGATCAAGTAGTAAATACAATGCACCCATAAGAAACACAAATTCTCATGTAACAAATCAATACTCTTTAATTGCACACAAAAGGCTTAGGTCAATACACACTGCATTGAATAATTAGCACCTACACATTTCATATGGGATTTAGTTAATTCTAAATAGTGAATTTAAGTGTGAATATAGTGAGTCCAAAATATTAACATATCAAGACTTATCAAGACCACAATCCCATTATATACTTCTAGCCAAACATATGGACAAATTCCATTTTAGCACCAACAAACTACTCCATCGCCTTAATCAAACCATGAAAACTAAAAAAGATCGTTATGAGGTAAGGGGCGATGTTTCTCGCTTATGTGATCATTCTCAAAGATAGATAATATCAACCATAATATGATACAATAGAAAAATTTAATTGTCCAAGACTAATTTAAATTCAAGTCGAAGACCATTCTTGAAGCTAGCCTAAAAATGAACGATGAAAAATAACAAGGATGTTTACATTTTTATAGTCTTATTTAATCTAGGGATTCCACTATCTTAAAAGATATGACTTTCTTTTAAAGTATGCCACTTTCCATTATAAATGTTACATCTCTCTTTAAAAAGATAATAACTCTTTATAAAGAATTTCTCTTTAAAATATATGAATTTCTCTTAAAAATGGCTTTATTAAAGATACAAATTTCTCTTTAAAAATGACTTTATTAAAGATAGGAATTTCTCTTAGAAGACGAGTTATTAAAGGAAGTGAAAAAGATACGAACTTTTCCTTAAAAAAAATATGACTAAAAAGGAGGCGAATTTGAAGGAGTAAGTGATTCATTTAGAAAGAAAATGAATTTTTTCATAGAAGGGTGCATTTTTAACTATTTGAAAGGTGCGACTTCCAATTATCCTTCGACTATACAAAAAAGAAACCGCTGCATAAAGAAACCTTTTATTAGGAGTGACTTTTAGAAGGAATGCAAGATATTAGGAAGGCGAATTATAGTATTGGAAGCATGTGATTTTAAGCGATTTATAGTATTGGAAGCATGTGACTTTATTCTAAGTTTTTCCTTGCGAACCTTGAAATGAAAGAGGATATTAGTCTCTCATATTCTTAAGGCGAATTATAATATTTGGATTATGGGCTCGCACTTGCCATGAAAGTATGATTGAATCATATGGATTTGGCTTTTTAAAAGACATTATAGATACATGTGAACAATAAGTTGATTAATAGAATATATGATTATTTATAGGTAATTTTAAATCATTCTATGTAAAATGAACTAAAAATTATATATTTATAATTATATTTATATGTACATATGTTTTTTGAATAGTATATAATGGTTATATTCTAACTAAATTTGATGATGTAAAACTTTTAATTGTTGAAAGGAGAATCATAATATGACTAATCAGAATGATAATATATTAATAGATGTAGTCAAGGATGAGGGGTAAAATGAATGTCAATGTTACCTTGCAACTTAACACCACACACATAAAAAGAATCCATTAGGAGAAATTTCATGAGTATGTTATAAAACAAATTAGTCTGAAAAATCTCTTAGATATCACTTATAAAAATGATTAGCATTTCCTAAACTGTTTGATTTTAAAAACAATAGAAAAAACACACTAGATGTTTTACACAAATGGTCTTGCATAGGTGTTGATGGAACATAAAGAGGTTTCCCATCAAATTCTACATGTCTTCTAGTATACCTTGTAAAAATAATTAGTATAACCTAACTTGCTTTGCTACCATGTTAGAAATTAGGATCTTAAGATACTAATCATTATAACAAAAATAAAATAAATATAAATGAGAACTATACAAGTATAGATTTAACACATTACACAAGATATACATGGGAAAATCCTTTCGGGTAAAAAAACCCATAAAACATCATTTTATTAAAACGCTTATAAAAAATAGTCTTATACTCCTCTACATACTTTCACAAGGCTAATAATACCTTCTCTGCATAGTGATATAATTCACTATAAAACTCTAAATTCCCATACCTTTCAAATGAGAGAGAACCTCCTTAAATATAGAAGGGGTGGCAAAATACCTAAAGGGTATCACTCACACCCATTCAAAGCAACCATTTGTAAATAATTAATAATCTAATAGTTAGATTATTAATTATTAAATGGTATATGCTTTATAACATAAGGTTTTATAAGCTTATATTAGAACAATATATAAATGTTATAAGGGTATGACCTCTAATAACATTATTTCTAACACAACCCTATTGTTCTATCAACTTATTTATATAGAAATGATGATTCATTGTCCTTCTCAAGTGTCCCATCTTTGCCTTTGTTTTTAAATTAAATACCTTGAGATCATTATCCAAATTTAAATATTCTAAGATCCTTTCTATCAAATCCTGATTGTAAGATATCATAGTTGTAATGCACTTACTATGATATTCTGCCAAAATTAGGAGATGCTTACTATACCTCATACTTGAATTATTTCAACACTGACTTAGTCTCCCTTTGCATGTGAGATCCTATATTCCAACATGTTTTTGAAGTATACTCTGGCATTTACTGAAATTAAGATGACCCTCTCCTACAAATTTCTTCTCCAAACTCGGTCAGAAAATATTGCATGATTTCAACATCTCTTTGAGTTCAACTTTTGGGTATTAAAGCACCAAACTCTCAGTTTTTTTCATATCTAATGAAATGTATATTTAGGTTGTTAGGAGCCATTGCCTATCTAATTTTCTCAATAAAGACACAACACTTTCCTCTATTTTCCTCTATTTCTGATGAAGTTAAAGAAGCCTTGCTTTGTATATATCTCCAGTGTCAAGTTATAATTTTAAATTATGCCAAGGCCTACTTGCAAGTTGCCTATATCCATGTATCTCGAAAGCAAGAAATATCCACATGATCTTTCTTCTTCAAAGCATTTTGTCAAACTGTTCATGTTCCGTAAGTGTAAGTTGATATCTCTGAGGGCATTTTGTCAAACAGTTATCAGGCATCTCCTGTATGTGAATATTTTTCAAAGCATTTAAGCTTTGATGAATGTTTAAGTTGCTTTCGAAGACTCTCATCATGTGTAGGTGGGGAGTATGTTGTGCACTGTAACAAAACATTCCACAATCCCATTTTGTTGTAGGTAGAGAGCATGCTGGAAAAGATTGTGATTTGGCAATTGCTTGAAAGTTTCTAAAGCCTTTTAAATAAATCTATATGTGCGTTGTAATCTACATTCTTCATGAGACCATATTGCCTTTAATCACTGTCATACAACTCACATGCCTAGTCAGATTTCCTCACTCTGCATACATGTCTACCAGAGTGTTTCCAACAATAATATCTAACGAAAATCCCCTTCCATTATGCTTTGATGGATGTTTAGAATTTGTTCTAGGCACCCAAGAATCATGGCATGGGCATAGGAGTACTCATGCAACAAGAAGATGCTGGTAAAGGCATGGAGGTGGAGTTTTACACCTACATATTGCATTTGTATTTAAGTTTCGAATGCCTTTTCAACAAATTAGTTTATATGTATCTTGCAATTGTTGCATTTTGTAAGACATCATTTCTTTTCAATGTCTAGAATATCAGACAAAAATTCCCCTTGCCATATGCTACGATGGGAGTTCATACTCTATTTCAAAGCTACCAATTTGGTGCAGGCTATGAGGGATGCTGTCAATGGGTGTGAAATTTGGCTTTATAGCTGCCGGCTACACTTGCTTGAAAGCTTCGAAAACCTTATCAACAAATCCACCTTGTACGCTTCTTGCAATTATTGGATTCCATGGGATGACACCTCTTTGAGATAATTTTCCAATGGTTCATGTGCCTATTATTGCTTCCACATTTTGCATGCATATCTGGCCTGGAAGTTGCAGGTACAACATCAATAAAATTCCATTTTTATTTATGCTTTTGATGGATGCCCAGGCCATGGACGATGCTGGTGAAGGTCATGGAAATTTCACTATACATTCATCTCGTTGGATTTTGTTGAAAGTTTCAATTTTTTTTAACAATCCAACCTAAATATATCCAATGCAGATGGCATTTTAGTCTGAGAAATCATTTCACGGGGGCATTTTTTGTATATGTAACAGGGAATGAAAATGTCTTTACACTCTGCAATATTTCAAACTTGCAGCGTCCCAACCCCACACCTTTTACTTTTTTCTCATTACTTTTTAATGTATGTGGGAGGGAAGTGCAGAAATGCAAGTACATTTCACACTTTTGCTGCTTGTGTGAACTAGTAAAAGTCTACACACACTTTTTATTTGTATATTGCACAGAAAAATAATGTGGGGGTGCAAGGTTTAGGAATGCAGGTCAACTTTGCAATTGCTTACGTGCAAATGAGTTCCACCCTTCCACAATTCATTTTATAAAGGATCTTATAAACTCCCATTTTATTTTTGCGATAAATTGGAAATTTCAAGATGATCGATGATATGTGAATTTAAGTTTCTTTTCTTTTATTTTAAATAAAATATCAAATATATATTTTAAAACCATGAACTTGCATAAAGTCACTTTCGTAATTTGTAATTTAAAAATGTGCATATGAATCTCTGAAAATAAATCAATGACTTTGTGCGAACACCCTTATAATGCCATTACGGATGTGAATTAACATTATAACCCTGTGCTTTCATTGAACTTAGAATAAGTATTTCACTAGATTAGAAGTCTTCCTGAATTTCACTTGATTGATCACTGTTTGTTTGTTGCTCTTCAAATGCTTCTAACTCAAATTTTCTCTACATAATTTTTGTAAGATGCACCAATTCATTGTTGAGATATGGAGTTTTTTTTCCCATTAATGACTACCTGTAATTTTGACACATATTCTATCTACAAGATAGCCATCTCTTTATTTCCATATGTCATAAATATATTATTGGGAAGCCAAAGAAAAAAGACAAAACTCTTAACTTCTCATTGGCAAGATCTGTAATTCTCAACGTAGTTTCTTTATAAATAAGGATTCTATCCTTTTTATTACTTTCATCATTATGACTACAAAGGTCTTCAATGTCATCACTCACTTTTTGTTTAAAAATTTGCGTTCTAGATTTTCACTTTCTCTCATAATTGGAGATTTGCAAGTGTTATCAAGAGTATGCATACAATTTTATCTCTATTTGATGTGTGTTTCTTTTAATAATTTAGCATTAAGAGAAGTGGAACATTGTGATAAAGATACAATAAATTTTTTAAGATAAGGAACTTCAAGAACAGAGTCATTTCTAACCTCTTCTTGTAATTTTTTTCTTCGCCATCCATATCAAGAACCTTAAATGATTCATATTCATACTGAATGTGTGTTGGAAGGAGAATACCTATAGGTTCATGTATTCATACTCTAATTAACTAGGGTTGTGTAATGTCCCCTTTTTGGAAGAACAAAATTTATTAATCCTACACACAATTTTACTTCTCGTATGATCGATTGCTCTTAGTAATGCTTGTTGATATAATACCTTGTGCTGATCTAATACTTGTATTTAATGGAAGACCAATCTGTTGTGTGGTGATTTATATTACTATATGATTTTTTTTACTTCACACTTCCTTTTTATATCTTCAATGGTGTATGGCTGCAACTATTGCCAAGAGAGGCAACACTTCATAAAAAGAATTATTCCCTTTTAATATATTTCTTTTCTTTAACTCAAACCATATATATTATATCTCAGATATATCTGATGTTCTTATATGGCTGCTAGTGTACATAAGTATTTCTGAAATGGTATATTACAACTCAAAATATATTATTCCTTATATATTGCAAATTTAAATATGCCATGAATATATTTACCATTTCCAAAAATTTTATATTATATCCTTCTTGCTATTATATTTATAAATCAGAATTATATTGTGTATTCTTTTCTATTTTCCTTATCCTCTCCAGATATATATATTTCTCATTCCTTTCTTTCTCTCCCTTTATGTTATCTTCTTCCCATCTTTATACCCTTCTTTAATGGAGGGATGTGTCTTATAGAAAATAACCTTTAATTAATATGCACCTCTTTTATTTACTAATAATCTAACTTACTTCCTCTAACATAATTGTTGCATTTATCTTTATTTTAATAAACTTTGTCTTTTAATAAACTTAGTCTATCTTTATTGATATCTTCCAAGGATATTAGTTAATATTAATTATATATATATTTATAATATTATATTTATAATGATTATACTTTATACTAATATCTGATTTAATATTTACACTGATAATTATAATTATTATATAATAATAATATTAATATTTATATTTATATTTATTATATTATAAATGATTATAATAATATTTCTTATTTATATTTATATATTATAAGACATTTGTCTTATATATATTATATGATAATTATATTATAATAACATTTATTTATATTTATATTAATATTAATATGCATATTTATATTTATATAATATATATATCATATATAATATTATAATTATCTTTATATTTATTATATATAAGTACAATAAATATATTATAATATTACTTAATAATATTATATATGTTTATTAAGTATTATTATATACATAATTATCATCCAATTTGATGATGACAAATAATATCTTAATGTTGGGACATGACAGCCCTCCCCACTTGAAATTGCTTGTCCTCAAGCAATCACAGTGAATTCTTTCATTACTTTGCGCTACCTTCCGATGTGTTGAGACAAAGTCATAGTTTTTATTCAGAATGAACATGCTTTGGTGAAGAGAAAATGATTGTGATTCATGAAAGAGAATTTGTGACCAAAGAATACTTGAAATGTTTAATGAAGACAAATGTTTAGGTAAGCATTTGTTTGATGTTTTTAATAATAAAGTGATGCAAGTATCATAGATGAAGAAATTAGGCAATGAAAATATTTTCAATGCTAAAGAAGATTTTGGGAGCATTGAGATTCCAAGATTCCAATCAATGATGAAGATATCTTGATCTTTGATTACGAGATTTGGTCTTATACTTATCATATGTTATTGACCTCAAAATTGAGAAGAGTCATATTTTTGAGGAGTAATTGCCTATATGATGTCATGGAGAGAAATTTTATGATCAAAGAAGATTTGGTAAGCTTTTATTTAAAAAGCGATGTGCTTGATGAAATATAAGTGTTATAGATGATTATGAAAAATGATCCTGGGAATTTGTGGGTTATGGGCCCATAATATAACTTAGTTTCGGTTTCAAGAGAAGAACTCAAGGAGGTTGGAAGAATCGATCTAAGATGAATTTGGTTTATGGGTCTTTGTGATTAATAAAATTAACTTTTATGTTCTATACTTCTCCAATGTCCACTTGTAGGTTATACTGATTTCTTCACCTGCACACAAGAATAACTCTTGAAAGGGACATTAGCAATATTAAAGATCAATAAATTAGTAATGAAATCAATACATCATAATATAATTAATGATATAACATAAATAACATTCAATTTCAACATATAGTTATCCATACCTCAAGTTGATCCTTTGATAGAATCCATAGAAATACTTGCAATTTAGAGTGTGATGGAGGGCACACTTCCTACCTATCATATCTTGATGATGGAGGGCATTCTTCCTACCTATCATCCCTTTAACATAATTTGATGAGAGCATGATGGAGGGCATTCTTCCTACCTATCATCTCTTTAACATTAAGGATCAAGAGTGTGATGGAGGGCACACTTCCTACCTATCACATCTTGACAAGAGCATGATGGAGGGCATACTTCCTACCTATCATGTCTTGATGATGGAGGGCATTCTTCCTACCTATCATCCCTTTAACATAATTTGATGAGAGCACGATGGAGGATATTCTCCCTACTTATCGTGTCTTGTTGAGGTATGATGGAGGACATTCTCCCTACCTATCATCCTCTTAACATAATTAGACAAGAGCATGATGGAGGACATTCTCCCTACCTATTGTGTCTTGTTGAGGTATGATGGAGGATATTCTCCCTACCTATCATGTCTTGTTGAGGTATGATGGAGGACATTCTCCCTACCTATCATTCTCTTAACATAATTAGACAAGAGCACGATGGAGGACATTCTCCCTACCTATCGTGTCTTGACTTAGCTTGCTCATACTCGGGCAATTATAAACTTTCTTCTTCATTATATTTCTTTGTCTTCTCTTTTGGTTCAAAATTTTCATTAGTGTATGCTTGCATAAGATTGTTTCAAAGGATGGCAGGATACACTACTCTGATACCACTTGTAATGTCCCCTTTTTGGAAGAACAAAATTTATTAATCCTACACACAATTTTACTTCTCGTATGATCGATTGCTCTTAGTAATGCTTGTTGATATAATACCTTGTGCTGATCTAATACTTGTATTTAATGGAAGACCAATCTGTTGTCTGGTGATTTATATTACTATATGATCTTTTTTTACTTCACACTTCCTTTTTATATCTTCAATGGTGTATGGCTGCAACTATTGCCAAGAGAGGCAACACTTCATAAAGAGAATTATTCCCTTTTAATATATTTCTTTTCTTTAACTCAAACCATATATATTATATCTCAGATATATCTGATGTTCTTATATGGCTGCTAGTGTACATAAGTATTTCTGAAATGGTATATTACAACTCAAAATATATTATTCCTTATATATTGCAAATTTAAATATGCCATGAATATATTTACCATTTCCAAAAATTTTATATTATATCCTTCTTGCTATTATATTTATAAATCAGAATTATATTGTGTATTCTTTTCTATTTTCCTTATCCTCTCTAGATATATATATTTCTCATTCCTTTCTTTCTCTCCCTTTATGTTATCTTCTTCCCATCTTTATACCCTTCTTTAATGGAGGGATGTGTCTTATAGAAAATAACCTTTAATTAATATGCACCTCTTTTATTTACTAATAATCTAACTTACTTCCTCTAACATAATTGTTGCATTTATCTTTATTTTAATAAACTTTATCTTTTAATAAACTTAGTCTATCTTTATTGATATCTTCCAAGGATATTAGTTAATATTAATTTTATATATATTTATAATATTATATTTATAATGATTATACTTTATACTAATATCTGATTTAATATTTACATTGATAATTATAATTATTATATAATAATAATAATAATATTTATATTTATATTTATTATATTATAAATGATTATAATAATATTTCTTATTTATATTTATATATTATAAGACATTTGTCTTATATATATTATATGATAATTATATTATAATAACATTTATTTATATTTATATTAATATTAATATGCATATTTATATTTATATAATATATATATCATATATAATATTATAATTATCTTTATATTTATTATATATAAGTACAATAAATATATTATAATATTACTTAATAATATTATATATGTTTATTAAGTATTATTATATACATAATTATCATCCAATTTGATGATGACAAATAATATCTTAATGCTGGGACATGACAGGTTGTAGAGATGTGCAATCGACTTTAGACTAATATTTAACCTGTCTTTCCACTACATCATTCATCAAGCTTTCTTAATTGGTAAATCAAAAGTAAAGACTTCTTTTTCAAGAAGAAAAAAGAACATAGATGAATAATTCTTATTGCTCCCTTCCTTGTAAGTAATATTGCTACAAGATTGTCTAGATACTACAATTACTAAAGTGGAACATGATATCATATTTTTTGATTGGTTGTAGCAATGACCATTATTTGCATGAGAAGTTGAAGAAGTGATATGTGTTGGAAGAAATTTTAGACTTTTCATTGTTGTCCTCACGTTGGAAATGATATATTTTATCTTGTTTTCCACCATAAGGTTTAGTCCATGATTCCACCAAATCATCCCTCACATTCCTCTTTACCCAAATGTGTAAGATTGAAGTACTCACTCAAAGTAGGAACCAAATTTATATCTTTTCTATTAAAATTGTATTGTACATAATCAAAATGTGTAGACTAAAAGTTTTTCTTTGCATGATGAATTCTATAAGAGTTCGTATAGAATACTCTATACCATGCAAGATTTGGCTACAAAGGTAGCCGCCCAAGATCTAGGAGCTTCAATGAAAGCACAAGAGAGACCCACCATGAAAGAATAATTCTATTCTACTAAAGGATGCAAATACACAATATGTACTACATTATATCAAACTACAATGAGAAGCCCTTGGTTATATAGGCCAAGGTGAAACATAGGAGAACATAAGATGACAAGTGTCTTAATCTTATGACTTGAGATAAAAAGGGATAACTATCCTTAGTATACCCTAAGTATGCCCTAAGTAAACTTAACTAGAGAAATGCGAATAGGACCTAATGTGGAACTAGTTAGGTAATATACCCTATTCACACCAACACCCCTCGTTAAGTGCAACTTAGGGGGAATATGAAATGCAAAGATGGGTCCCAACTACAAGGCCATGTTAGGTACCCATGTGCAAAAAAAATTCTTATAAACGAAGAAAAAGAGAAAAACTTGTAGGAAGAAAAACCCTTTCCAAAAGAGAGAAAACACAAGATGCTCCCCAAAAGTATGAGAAGGATAAAACCCCATGTGAGGAAAAACTCCCCCCCATAAGAGAGAAGAAGAGAGACCATATAGCCCTCCCTCAATGTAGAATCTCTTATAGTGATGGTAGATGTTCAACAATGAATGCTAAAGATGATCCAAGAATGTTGAACAACATTCCTCCCCTTAGGAAGAAACAAAACCAAGAATATATGCAGGATGTCTTCCCATTATTGAAAGGAATATGAAGGAAGAAGGATCAAGATGTATGATGTCTCTAGAAGCTACTCATGTGTCACCATGTCGGTGTCGAAAGGTGCCATAATAAAATCAGGAGTCCCAAGCCTAATCGAAGAGTGTGACAATATAGAACTTAGTGGAAGAAGATGTGGAACATGATCCAAGGATGAAGATGAGTCCTTTGAATGCTAGTCAGGGATCTCTAACCTAATGCCAAACTGTGACAAATGAATAGGTGAAGAAAGAACAAGAGAGTCAGCATGTGCCCTCATCACATTCAACGAAGATGATACAACTCCATAAGAGATAACATAAAAGAGTAGATGAATATCCTCAATGGTGTCCTCCAAATATGTAAGGTAGGACTCATAAAATAAACTTGCAATGTTTGTCAAGTACTCATCCCAAGTAGCTATATTTAGAAGATGATGATCCTATTGCATTGAATCACTAGAAACCATGGATGTAGCAACATTAAACTTCATAGAAGCAATAGGAGATGATGGATGAGATGGAGTGTTATCACATGTCTCTAGAATCTTAGTCAATGAAAGAAAAGCAAGGTTCAAATGACCATATTGTATCTTCTCAACAGTGTCCATACTAGATGCCTGAGTGTGTACATCAATCAAAGGAATAATAGGAGAAAAATGTGAGAAGGTGTACACTTGAGATTGATGATCTACCTTCCTAACTGCAACCATATCTTTGCTATGCAAATCTTGAATAACCATAGAATCTGGTGTGAACTTGACACTCTTCCCAACTCCACCATGTGTGATCTAATAGATTGAAAGGATATTGGTTGACAATGAAGGCACACAGAGGACACCATTGAATGATCCTTCATCCATGTCAATAGATCCTTTCCCACAAACACACATATGTGTTGTCCATCAGGATGTGTGGTGACGAACAAGTCTCAAATGAAGTATTGAAGATAACATGCTTTGTGATGAAGCCATAAGATTTGAAGCTCCAAAATCAAGAATCCATCTCTTTGACTTAGAATCTGCAATTGCAACAAGTGCTTGCCCCTTTTATTTCTCTAACTTTGAAGAAAAAGAAGAAGAACCCCTTGACATAGTTGAAGACAAATTGATTTGATTCTTCTTTAGATTGATGCTTGAACAAATCATCAATTTGTTTTGAATAACATTAATGTTCATCATGACCTAATTTCTTGCAATATGCACATTTAGGCTTTGTTGGCAAGAAATGGAGAGGGATACTAGTCTGGAGATCTGGTCCTTAGTTAAGTCTTTGTAGTCAGTTTATACCCCGGTCAAGTAGATAGAGATTGATAACAAAATACCAAGAATAACATATGTAGAGTATCACAGACATATCATAACAATAAGACACCAAAGCATTATCAGATACCAACAGATCTCCACACACACATATATATATACACACACAGACAGAAACCAAACATCATACATCCATTATCTGACATGTCTAAGTCTCTGCCTCACCATTCTACATGTATTCTTAATCTGACTTCTTTAATATCCTATTTTACTTATCCTATCCTACATATATACTGTATCTATTACATATAGGGATGCGTTCTTTAGCATATTAGGTCAACTCCTAGCCTCCGCATGATGTATGCACTAGCTCCTAGTCGGTTCTGCTCCATGCCCCATATCCTGCTAACACCATCCCCCATTCAAAACTATGTCTTGTCCTCGAGACATGCAAAATTTGTTGCTAGGTAATATGTTCTTGTAAATCTATTTCAGCTATGCCAAACTGCGATCCCATTGTTTCTTGGCCTTAGATAACATTATTATTTGTCCTTCTATCTTGATAAATGTGTCCTCTACTTCTCCTATAGTTTCTAGTATCTGTATTGTTTGTGTAGTCTGCTTAGCCTCTATAAAACTTTCAGTCAGATTAGCTAGTCTTAGGTTCACAACTTCCCTTAACTATTTTATTTGACTCCTTATTTGGTCTCTCTAGTCCTAGAGTTATTGATGCTAGTTATGGAGTGTCTCTACCTATGCCCTTATTACTCCATCCTTATCAATCAGAGGATCATACTGGGCTACAACTTTTGTTATTTGTAATTCCAAGGCATCCATCTGGTCTTTTATTACTTTAGTGGACTGTGGCCATTATAAACAAAACTGGTAAAGAATATTTTCCTCCACAATGCTCTATTGTATATTCTTTATTTGTGTCTCCAATTGAGTGTGTGCCTTGGCACACTTATTTGTCATAGCCGCCAAGCTTTTCTTATTGAGTTGCTTTGTGATTTTCTTCTCTAGCTGGATAGAATACTCCTTAAATCCCTGTGTCAATTGTTTCAATTGCTCTAGCAAGGGTAAAGTAGTATCCCTTGGTGTCTCTAACATCTCCTTTGCCAATGTATTCATTGCCTCCTTAAGCAATTCACTTCCCTCTACGTGTTGTTTCAAGATTTTTGTTCTTGTTGAGAAGTGGAAGACATCTCCTGATTGTAACTTCTGTAAGGGAGATATTCCAGCTAGATTTACTTGGCCTTCTACAATTGACAACTATAGTAATTGTGGAGTTACAATGTGTGTTATTTGCTTTTGCTTCTTCAAGAAATTCTTAATGGATTTGATTGAAGAAGAAGAGGCTTCCAAATTTTTAACTTGATCTGATCCTATTTGCTCTTCTTTGTTCTCCTTTCTTCCTTCTTCTTTATTCTCCGCATTCTATGTTTGTGGACTTATTTGTTGTTGTTCTTGTTGTTGTTGTGTATTCCTCTCCTCCATCCTTGTGTTCTCTGGAGGAGGTACCCCTTTGTGTAGATGTTTTTGGATGACTTTTCTACTGACTTGCCTCTGTTCTATCTTGTCCCCCTGTAGGTATTTCAGTGTTATGTAGAGGTGGTGGTACCAGTTGTTGTTCTTATTGTCTAACATACTAATATGGCTTTGCTATCACTTCTTCAATTTCTTTTTGTATTTTTTCCTTTTCCTTCTTATTTTCACCCATGAGTGTGTCTACTCTTTGTTTTCTTCTCAACTCCATGGCATATAGCTATATTAATTCATTCTTCTCCTCTGGTGACAATGTGTCACTAAGCTTATCAATGGCATTTTGCCTTATTTCTTCCTCCAGTTGGAGTGCCTTATTCCTTCTTTGCCTCAATGCTTCTATCAAGCTATCTGGAAATTTTTCCATTATCTCATCTAATGTCTTCTCTTTATTCCTCATATATTGGATCATGGCTTGAACTATTATTTGTTTGTTTTCCTTAGATGCATCATCATATAAATCAACAGTTTCTTTTAATATACCTTTATTTTCCATGGTGTTGAGCAATGCATTCATAGGACTTCTCTTTGGATTTGGGTATTGGAATATAACTAGGGGATTTGGGTGCCACTTTTGGGTGGTATTAGCCTATGATTTTGTTATTCCCCTTTGATGATTTCGTGTATTGGTTTCTCTATTTATTGGGTGCTTGTGATGTAGTTTACATAGTGTACTTTGTAGGTATTGTTCTATTGGTGGTATTACTCCATATCTAAGTGTTTTCTCCTATGAAGGATTCTTACTTGGATTGTATTCTAACTAATATTGTTGCTAATCAATGCACTAGTTTAAATTTTGGAGGTTAAGATTTTTCCCAAAGTATTTTCCTAGGATACATCATTATGTTATGGTGAATGATTTTATTTTTGGTTGCGTGATGGTGAATGATTTTATTGCACGTTGTTTATTTCCTACATTTTTTTTTAGAATTTTTTAAAAATTTATCTCTCCTCTTAGATTAGTGTAGGAAGCATTTATACACCTTAGCTTCCTTTCACTCTTCCCCCTCCTTAAATAAAATCCATCACAATGTACACATTCAATTTGAAGGGGTATATTGTATCCTTAACAACTATCACAACTCTTACATTTGTCCATGCATACATAAATTGAAGGGGAGACACCAATTCCAGCACTTCAAAAATCCTATGCATCATGTTATCATTTTCAACCTTTACATGATTTCATGCCTATGTAGATTGATGGAGCCACAACAGTTCCAACTCTTTGGAGACCCTACATAGTATATCTTCATTGTCATCTCATGTTTGATTAGATTGAGGGGGCCACATTAATTCTGAATCCTTGATAACCTTACACATCATGATCTCTTTTTTTTGGTTCACGATTGTATTTATTGAGGGGACCACACTAGTTTCAACTCCTTGAAAACCCTTTACAACATGCAACCCTTATTTTTTAGCACTTCACTGAAAAGGGGCAGTAACTTTATTGATATATTTGAAATGATACAATGCAGATTTATACAAGGATGATGCAGTTTATACCGATGTAGTTCACATAACTGTCGATGCAGTTTGTATAACAACTTTATAACTGCAACATTGTAAATGACAATGTAATACCAACATTCTCCCTCTTATTACATTGTTCCTGCAATAGTACCAAGGGACCCCCCCTGAATACTAATATACCCAACAAATCTGATTACATATTTTATAGAAGATCTTCTCTTAAAAGAACAAATCTTGAACCAAGCAGGGCTCCATCAAGTTGTCTCTTGACCCTCAGAAAGGTGTAGCTTCGAGCTATGTTCTTGAGCTCTTAGTCCCAAACTCTCAAATCACAGAGTCTTGAATTATTCAACAACAATCCCTAAGAGATATGACAAATCTCTATCATTGTCTAGTGACCATGAAAGAGTATAATTCTCGATCACATACTCTAAAGCTCACTTGACAACAATCCATATTGAGCTCAACACCAAATCCCAAACCTATCTCTAGAACATAACCTTCACAAAAACATGTATTCTTCAAATCTGTCAGCAACAGCAAGGAAAAGCAAAAAACCTAAAGCCAAAAATGCTTCTCATGCAAAGCATCGTCTCAAAGCAAGAAGCTAACTTGAGATGATGAAAATTCCTCCATCCTTTGGTGCCACCAGTCTCCAATATGACCTTGTTACACTTTAACCAATTGATGTCTTGGATGAGTCTTTGGAGGCCTCATCAGGAACAGAAAAGATGTCCCTAAAAGCATAATTGATCTTTGACATATGTGCATTCATGATTAAAAGATGATAATGTCAATTTGAACCAATGATAGACCCATACACTAATCAACCTTCATCAAATTAAACTTTCAACAATTTAATCCTTATTACTCCTTATTATGCTTCCAAAAATTTGGTTCCAAAAATAGCTACGAACCATAATCTTCCAAATGTAAATAGCATTCTAGATAAGACAATAATGTTTTTAAATGCAAACTTATTGCTGCACGTTCAAATCAAAACCTAAAATGCTGCACATTTTACTCTCTCTGTAAACCTAATTTGCTATATTTTTGATGCTTGTAAGATGCAAAACAAAAATGTATGCCAATGAATAAATCATTTCAACTATGTACCCCATTCACCTTTCATGATAGCAACATAAATTTTTTAATGGAAAGAGGATTTTCTAATCACCAAGGACAACAAGCGTGGATTTTCTAATCACCAAGGACAACAAGCGTGGTTAATTTCCACTCTCCGTCTCTTTCATGCGCTTTACTTTGGATAGATTCTAACTTTTGTATGGTATACCCAGCAACAATAAATTCTACAATTGGAATTTCCACACCCACTTTTCTTTCAATCTTCTCAAACATAGCCTAGCCACATCTATACCCTTGTCACATCAAGAATGAGGTAGAAGATATCTTAAACGCCTTACTTGCACATCAGATGTTTTGAATACAAAAGAGACTATTAGAGAGTTTTATGAGAATTATAGGAAGCAGTTGCCATCATCGAAAGGCATAAGTCTAAAAATAGAGAAAATCAGAAGTGCAACGTCCACCAAGTTTATTCCATTACATGCCCTTTGTACATTATACCAAATAGTAGCTTGACTTGCGCAACAAGTGTATTTAATTTAAAAGAAAATTATATCAATAGAATAATAGACTACGCTCAACCAATGGATTCAAATACCTTCAAATTTTTATACAACTTCATGCCTCCTCATGTTGGTACGTTCTATTCTCCCATACGCTGATTTGGTTCTTTCCACACGTAGCAGTGGTGATCTAATATTGCTCATGCCTTTATTCATTTAGTCTCCATGCCACAGGAACTGCCTTCAAACTTGTTACTTCTCCATGATCGATAACTGCTCTGATACCATATGAAAAGGGGTAGTAACTTTATTGATATATTTGAAATGATAGAATGTAGATTTATATAGGGACGATGCAGTTTATATCGATGCAGTTCACATAACTATCGATGCATTTTGTATAACAACTTTATAACTGCAACATTGCAAATGACAATGTAATTAACAATGTAATACCAACATTCACATGGTTTCATGAGGGCCATCTCAATCACATCCCCATAACTCCCATTCTTAAATTTAACCTTAAATCCTTTAGCCTATTTGTAGTTGATTCTTTTCACTCTTATTAAAATACAAACATGATAATTATTTTATAATACTGATGATCTATTGCAAGTAATACTAATGATTTATGTGTATAGGTTTGAATATGCCACTCCCCCTAGAAAATGAAAAAAGTTTGAGGTCTTGGCCAAAAAAATCCATATAAATACATGCTTGCTTATTTCAATTATTGTCTTTATTAGATCAGAGTGCATCATTCATTTAGATCACATGCATGTGAAAATGGGGGGAAAATTTAGAGGAGAAAAGTGCATGCTTTGCCTCTTAACATCTCATTTTACATTTTTTTTGGCCTTGTGATAGATCAATGTTCTAATGTTCAATTTGTCTTGTTTGTGCATAATGTGATCATAAGCCTACTTTTATCATTTTTAAATCCATTATTCTAGCCATAGAACTAGATAGGTCTAGATTCTTAATTTTTTCCCTCTTGGATTGGACTATGGATGTGGATCTATCCCCTTGATAGATTTGCATGTGAGGTCTTAGATCTTATTGATTTAAATCTTAAATCACTTGTTCTCAAGGCTAACGATCCTAGAAATTAATCATTGTATATCATCTTGTGCTCCAAAATAATTTAATTTGAGCCCCCATAATCTTATATTTAAGGACAAGCCCTAGGTCATTATGGATTAAATGAATTAGAGTCAAAATATATCATTGAAAAGAATCAATCAAGAGCATTATCAAGTAGATCCATCAATCTTGCATCAACATCAATTGATATTTGTTAGTGCAAAACTTCGATATTACTTACTTAGCCTAAGTAATATATTTGCACATGGCTTTAAGCCACCTTAGGTGGTTATGTGTTGACTTGGAGAGTCCATCAAACTCATCTAAGATACATGTTGACACTCCTTCACCAGTTGGTGGAGAAGGATTGCCACCACTAGTGGAGTGTTGGAGTTGACTCCTAATTCGACCCAATCTCCTCAACTATATGTAAAACACATTTGTTCATAATATACACCGATTATGTGATTATCGAATTAATCATCTTTCGTGTCATTTGTTCTTTTTTTTTTCTCCATTTTGTGATCAACATTCTCTCAGTCGATCCTAGTTCTAACATGGTATCAAAGCGGGACTGAAGCTCATTTGCTAGTTCTCTGGTTTTGTTGTACTTGTTTATATGACTATCTGGTTCTCTAGCTTTCTTGTCTCTTGTCTACATTTTGTCATCACAAAGTATCAATTATTTTCTCTGTATTTACAGATAAATGAAAAACAAAAAATATCTGGATATATGAAATATAAAGGATAAGGTTGGGATTGTGCAGAATGACTGATCTCAATTTTTAACTCTCAACTGAAGAGGTATGAGCATAGACATATAAAATTCTCCATATTTAATTTTAAGCACCGAGTGAAATGAAATGGAAAATTTTAGGCAGACTGTTATAAAAGATGGAAAATTTTAATGATTATAGGATATATATTAGCTCCGTTATGTTTCCTTTTGCATTTTAAGAGCAATGATGAATGGATAACCATCATAAATGACATATTTGAAAGGCAGGATTGACCGTGAAATTTAACACTCGCTGTCCAGCAGGTGGATTTGATTTTGACAATATGTCATGCATAACAGCTATAATTGTTGGCTACGTGTGAAGCCAAGTTCATTTGTAATGGTTGGCTAGAGTTTATCAGAGAATATGCTGTGTAAGACTGCTGCGTCAGTCCTTTGTAACTGTAGTTTCTTGAAACCGTTAGACTTCCACGGTAAAGGCCAAAATTATTGGCATCTTCTTTGTAGAAGGAAACATATGAAGTTTGAAGTGGTATTGGAGAGTGTGTTTATATATATGCTGAATGCATATGTAAAACTGAGTACTTAATATAAGAGATTATCCCTATGAATGTGGACATAGCCTTTTTGGGTGAACCACTATAAAAATTTCTGTGTTCTAGTTTGTGTGTGTTCTAAATCCTTTCTTTCTTTTCTGTTGTTATTTTAGAATCAACAATTGGTATCAAAGCTTGGTGGAGAACCCTGGTGGAGAAACTTGGTGAAGAAGCTTGGTGAAGAAGCTTGAGGCATGGAAGAATTTTTCAGAGCTATGGATGAAATAGATATGGAAGAGAGTCCCAACTGGGATGATTGGGTTCAAGCTCTCATGTCTTGGTCATGTGGCTTTGAACAGAGTCATGATGAAGTGGGAGCTATTCATCAGATGTTTTTTGATGAATTAATTGATGAAGTTGATTCTATTATTGAGGAGTTTCTTGGCATGATGGAATCTTGTAGTGACATGGAGCAGATGCAAGAAATAAAAAGTGTTGTAGCTCAATCTGGAGAAGAGGAAGAGGTAAAAGAAATATTTTATTTTTCTGATAATGAAGTGTCTTTTTTCAAGTTGGAGCATGAGGTTGTAGATTCAAACACAATGTGTTTAAGGAATGGTCTGTCTGTAAAGAAAAAGGTTAGATTTGATTTGGTTGCTGAAGTCGTTATGAGTGGAAGTAGTTATGGAACCCACCCAAGTTTTGTGGGCTTTGGTGTTAGAGAGGGCAGTGTTAACGCCGGAGTGGCTCCAGGGCTGTCCATGGATGAGCGCATGATGCTGCCCATGCATCCCGCGGGAGGAGTGCTGCAGATGTGCTAGCGAAGCATTACTCATCGATGGTGTCGGCTGTGGAGGCAAGCCACCCCATCAGAGGGCGTATCAACACCACAAAATTTGGTGGAAACATAGTGGAGCTTGGGGCAACTTGGATTCACAGAATTGGAGGCATCCCTATTCCCAAGATTGCCCAAGAGATTGGCTCCTTATTTGATTGCGACAAGCTCTGGGAGCGCATGGATGACTTTCCTGAAGACAC
Source organism: Cunninghamia lanceolata (assembly GCA_027924645.1). NCBI lineage: Eukaryota > Viridiplantae > Streptophyta > Pinopsida > Cupressales > Cupressaceae > Cunninghamia > Cunninghamia lanceolata. The sequence continues at coordinate 986,823 of BSBN01000765.1, read as the reverse complement.
AGTCGTCAAAGCACAGGGCAGCCTTACTGTTGATCCGTTCGTTGTTCAATCCATCTCTCAGCATATGTCGAAGACAGAAGGTTATTCCTCTGGGCCTCTACCACTTGTTAGGCTTGATCACACATCTAATTGGTCAGGTGATGAGTGTGACACTAGGAGGAGCGAGTGGGAACTTGCAAAGAATGACTTTCACAACAATGTTGATATTGGATATGGGCCTGGATCATTTCAGAGAATTGGCTCTTCTATATACAACTGTGAAACCCAGAATGGTGGAGCTATGGACATGGAGTTTATTGGTACGGAGGAGGAGAAATTCCAAGCCAATAGCACATAAGTAGTTGGTGAAAAATCTATACCAAAGGATGCTTATGTCAAGGACAGGTTGCACGAATTGAGGGCCCTTGCACAGAGGGCTAAGATTGAGTGAAGCGGTGATGGTGCCGCTACTACTACTGGTGTTGTCTCTAGTAAAATTGGCCATGGACTACCATTGAAGGAGGCAGATGATGATGTTGCGAAGGTTTGCTCCGAGAAGAGCATTGGCGACGGTGACAGAGAAAGAAATCACGATGAGCAATCAGGTGACACAAGCGAAGCTTTGGAGAACAGGGTTGATGACCAGGACAACTACATTGCTAGCTGGAGGAGGAGAATCTGATGCTCAAGGAGTGACTGTTTTTGACAGAGGATGTTGTTTATGTTCTTCCTGCATTTAATTGCACAAAAGATGTGCAGTCTGGCAGCGATTTGCATTTTTTTGGCATTTTCGACAGCCATGGAGGGTCTCAGGCACTTGTTTTCTGCAAAGAATGGCTTCATAAGGAGGAGCATTCCTTATTTCTGCAGCTGGTCGTTATGAAGGCAGAGGATGTACCTGCTGACGTTAAGAAGACAGATGGAAAGCACCCGCTGCAACTTTCTACAGAGACTCTGACATCCTCGGCACTATGGTAGGGGCAGGGTCTACGGGGCCTTAGGATGTACCCATGCCCATGCTGGATGCCGGATGCTTCCCATACCATAATCTGTACTTTGCGTCCAAGCTGCAGTCTCTGCCATTCGTGCAGGGCTGAAATTTGACTGTAGAGTAATTTGTACTTTTCCCATTGTTTTTAATTAAAATCACAAACTTATATTATTATTATTGAAATGTTGTCTCATGGAATAAAAAATTTCACACCTGAAAATTTTTCTTATTTTGATATTGTTATTATATTATAATTATATTATTATATATTATATTATAATTATTTTGATATTATTATATTATTGTAATTATTTTCTTAATGTATAATTATTTTGATATTGTTATATTATAATTATATTATTATATTATTACTATATTATATTATAATAATATAAATAATTATAGTAATAATATAATAATATCAAAATAATTATAATGTTATAATATAATAATATAAATAATTATAATAATAATTTAATAATATCAAATTTGATATTAGTAAATTATTATTATAATTATTTATATTATTATAATATTATATTTTAATTATATATTATAATATAATTAAAATATAATATTATAATAATATAAATAATTATAATAATAATTTAATAATATCAAAATAATTACAATTATAATATTATAATAATTATAATTATAATTAAATAATATTATTTATTTATTTATTACTATATTTATTATTATAAACATTCTTTATAATTATAATTATGTAATAATATTATAATAATATAAGAATATAAATATAATATTATTATATTTATAGATTAACATATTTAATAATGTTATAGTTATATTATTATATATTGATTTAATTAATGTTACATAAGAATGTATATAGGAAGAGAAGTGTGGGCATTGTTGAGTACTTGTGACTCAGATTATAGGTTCAATGGTTCATTGGTTCCTTGGTTTGACAGCATCGGTTCATTAGTTCATCGGTTCAATGGTTCATTGGTCCATCAGCTTGACTATAGCTATTGGGCTTGGCTGAAGATCTCACTCCGATGCTCTTGTGTCTGTCCGATGAAGGTTTGAACTTCGCTCGTCGAGTTCAATGGTTCAACAGGTTCAATTGGAAGACTTGAACTCCGCTTGACAGGTTCAATGGTTCAACAGGTTCAACCATTGCTTCAATAGTTCAATAGGTTCAACTGATGGAGATTGAAGGGCAATGTCTCCCCGACGGTTCTGATCTTTCGATGAAGGCACAAAGTCTTGGGCATCGGTGGGACAATGACTCATCGGAGTGAATGATGGAGTGTTGGCCGATGGTTTGGGTTATATCGATAAGGTTAGACGGGTGTTGTCAGCGGCAAAAGTGCCGACAATAGTCTTACTAAGTGGTTGAGTCTATAGACTGGAAAGTCGCCCGATGATGGATGCATGTGGGACTAAAGTTTCTCACGAATATGTGAATGGTTAGAAGCGGCGGTTTGGACGGCTGGAATACAGCGATGCTGGGCAGTTGGAACAAACGGTCAGTTACATGAATTTCTTGATTAGAATGCTAAAAAAAGCAATTGGGATTCGATAGAGGAGTAAGAGAGAGAGTCTAAGAGACGGTGCAATCAATTTGGAAAACTCTGTTCTTCTTCTTCTGTGAAGTCCTATGCTGTATGTTGTATGCAGCATGTTAACAGTATTCAAAAAGGACTGAGGAGAGAGTGTAAACAGAGTTCAGGTGAAAGGGTCTGGCTGAGAAGGTGAAGTTCTGTACTATGTGCTATTTGTGGCACGATAACAGTATGAAGAACCAACCGAGTGCTGGGGAACTTTGTGCAGGGTTATACTGTCAGATATTCTTCAGAAGGAACAAGATGTTAATCTCCTGTAAAGGATATGAGCTTGTAAATGTATTGTAACTGTTTGGTTGCTAAATAATACAATGGCTCTGTGATTTGGAGTGTGGGGTTTTTTACCCGTAAGGGTTTTCCCCACGTAAATCTATGTTCTTTCTCTATCTTTCATGTTTAATGTCTCTGTTGTTGAAACTGGTTAATGTTCACTTGTGCTTTCCTCTAAGGGTCAATGTTGGAAATGTTCTATGCCAGTTTCCGCTTTAATGGCATAGTTGTTGTGTGTTTTTGAAGCAAATGAAAAGAATTTAAATCTGTTGAAGACACCACTGTTCTTAGAAATATGTTCTGAGATGCTCTCATTTCCTTACAAGTGGTATCAGAGCCTTCTTCTGGGATCTACTTTGTTGCTCACATTTGTACATTTGTGTGCTGCATGTGTTTGCACGTAAGAGTTCCTAGAGTATAAGGTCTGGGTTTTCCTTCTGTGATGATTTCTTAGTGTGACAGACTTGAGGAAATTTGAAGGAAACATCTGTTTGTTTGATCCTTGTTTGAGTGGAAGTCTTGTAGTTAATCTTGTCTTCATGTTACAGAAGGTGCTTGAAGGATGGTGAAGATGAAGAGACTGGAGCTGGTCATGATGTGGCCTGAGGCTCTTAGTTGACAGTATTTAATCCTGTTACATGGGGTTTGCTTTGTGGTTGTGTTGCTGCAGTAACTTTCATATTGGGTGTCTGTGTGAGAGGCTCTCTGATGATATGAAGAAGTTTGTGTTACTGCTCAGCCATGGAGTATTGTGCTTATTTTGGGTGTTTTGTTCCTGGTATTGGAAGGCATAATTTTTTGATTGCATGTAGGCTATGGAGTTGATCATTGGATGGTCTGAGAGCTTCTGTAATAGCCTGATTCTCTCAGATGCATGTACATGTTGGTGGTTGAGGGATTGGTCTACAAGTGGGCCTGAAGCTCTTGAATTGCTGTTTCCTTAATTGGATATTTTGTATTTGCATGACTTAGATTCATGTTTATTGGATTTGAGGGGTTTTATAGTTTTTCCTTAAAATCTATGGTTATGCATATTCATGATGATCCATTATTCTGGTTTAACTGTTATGGAGTTTATATTGCAGACTTTTGCGTCTTCCAAATGTGAAGTGGGTATGGATGTGCATGGGTGGTTTTTTAAACACAGTGGTTTTACAGGTTTTACACAGTCAAAAGAAAAACTTGTGGTTTTGTGAAGCTGCAGTTAAGCTATTTCTAGACCCTAGCTTTTGGGGTGTTGCTAGATGATATGGTTGCAGTATTGCATGCATGCTCTGTGCATGGTGTGAGGAGGTGAAATGCTTTCTCTACATGGGAGTGTTGGTATGTGATATGACACTCAGCATTTCTGTGGTAATGCTTTTGGTTTCTTGACTATTGTGCTCTGGTTGTGGACATGTTTGGCGAATCAGATTTGTAAGTAATCTGGTGTTTGAGTCATGTTGTCTACATTGTTATCTATTCCTTAAGATCTCAGTTTTGCAGTTTCTAGTGCAATAGTAAGTTTGCTTGTTTCAGTATAGTTGGATCTATGAGTTATGCAGTTTTTAGGTGTGTACAACCTATTGATTGTAGTGGGATAACTTGGAAGTGGATGGTCTACATCCACAAGATTGATTATTTGATTGTGCAGACTTGTTAGCTGGCCTTGTCTGTGGTCACTTGTGCATTGGTGTGATTGTTTCAAGATGAGAGGATGGATGTTGTAGAGTATCTGAATAGTTGGTTATGGAGACCTGTAACATGTGTATCATGATGTCATGTATAGCTTAAATACATAGGTTTGTGTGAGCTATTGACAATGATAGTTTATTTCCTTGGTTTGGAGATCTTGGTGTCACTTGGTTTTATTATCACACGGACATGTTAATGTGGAGAATTTTTAGATTAGGAAATGTTTGGTCAGGATGCTTGGAAAGCTCTATTGTTATAGTTTAGTGGGAGCTTTAGCATTGACTGTGTGTTCATCACTTAGTGGTGAATGATCTTCTTTAGTGTTGCAGATGTTACTAGGAGGAGCTCTTTGATCCTGTTGGTGCAGAAGGGTTCTTTCGCATTTGCAGGGGCACTATTTGAGGATGAGTAACATCTTGAAGTCACAAAGGATTGATGAAATTCTTGGCTGAGGTGTTGGTGATGCTTGACAGGTGATGTTGGTTTAGAGTTTTGATTTTTTCATGTCATGATATACTCCTGTTTAATCATTTGAGTTTTGGCATGATATGCTGCTCTTGAGACTTTGGTTAAGTTCACCTAAAGCATGGAATCTCCTAAGGGAGATGGTAAGATCATGATGTCATGATAAGTTCCTAATTCAGATGATTGGAGCTTTGACAGTGGTCTGGTAACTTCTCTATGTTTGGGTACATTTATCATTTACTTGATTACTTCATAGTGTTGTAGTGATGCAGTTGGAGCTTAGCATGAGGTGATTGTTTGTAGGTACTCATGGATACATGGAGAATAAGGTGAGACTGTATATGTTGTGCTTGATTAGAATTTACAGTAGGAAGTCTAAGGAGTCTTTACCTTGGTTGGACATGAGTTCAACAAAGATCTAGAGGAGATTGTTCTTGGAGAAAGTCCTTGGGACTTGGATATCTTGGAAGAACATTCTCATTCCCCACTCTTGGTCTACTTGGCAGTTTCTTACTTGAGAGATATTGCCCATTGTTTCTCTCAGGTATTTTATGCTTTCTTTCATAGATATGGTTCTTGAACTGCTGATATATGGTTATGGAGGATTCATTGTGAGAGATGGATAGCATGTTTATCTCTTTATGCATTTGAGTTTAAGATATCATTCATTGATGAGGACTATTAGGAGATGGTTTATGGGCTGATTTCCTGAAACGGGAAATGAATTAGTTTGATCTTCTTTGGTTTGAGTGGCTTACATCCATGTTAGTTGCATGATTACATATGTTGAAATTTGATCTCTTGAGATTGAATGTTTGTTGGGTGTTGTTATGCTATTCTCTTTGGGATGTTTTTGAAGGAAATCATACTTGACATAGTTGGCATTAAGAGGTGTATGTAGAAGGATTGTCTACAGGTATATGATATGCAGTGTTTCTCTTGGTCTCAGTCATTTTTCTGATGGTGTGTTTCACAATACTTTGGTTTGAGGTTTTGTTCGGAGCTATTGCGATCACTAGTTTGTGGTCATGTGCTCTCACTTATGTTCTTGGGTGATAGCATGAAGGTTCTGTTATCTCTTTCATTGTTGGGTGTGGAGAACTTGAGAGATTTCTGGACTGGTGGAGAGATGCACAGATTATTGATTTACAAATTTTGCATATCATGGTTGATGTTCCTGTAATACTACATGATGTTTACACTTTCTAAGTGATGCTAATGGTAGACTTGTATGCCATGATCTTTTTCAGATCTGCATTACCCATGCAGTGGGATTTCTTGGATGTGGTTAGTCTTTTTCGACTAGTTGACACATGGAGCTTGTATTTGCAGTTGATGGGTGCATATGTAGGTGGCATGAGTCTGCTGATGTTAAGACCTTCAAGGTATGAGTGATTGGATGTTTTAGCATTGGTTGTGTGTGCTATGTTCAATCATGTGGGTTTTTTGTTTAGTTGGATGGGAGCAGTCAACTTTTTGATTATTTTTTCTAGCTGATGGTCTATCTTGTTTCTGGAGGATGTTTCCATGGTTGTGTTTTGGAAGCTTTGAAGTTGTTATGTTGGAGCTTTTGTGTAGCTTGTGAGCATAGCAAAGTGAAGGCAGTATCAGTTTTGGTTCTGTGACTTGGAGCATTGACGACTTCCTATAATTCCTTCGTCAAGTGGGAGAATGTTGAGTACTTGTGACTCAGATTACAGGTTCAATGGTTCATTGGTTCATTGGTTCAATGTCTCTCCGACGGTTCTGTTATTCTAATGAAGGCACGAAGTCTTGGGCATATGACTCGTCGGAGTGAATGATGGAGTGTTGGCTGATGGTTTGGGTTATATCGATGAGGTTAGACGAGCATCGTCAGTGGCAAAAGTGCCGACAATAGTCTTACTAACTGGTTGAGTCTATAAACTGGAAAGTCACCCGATGACGAATGCATGTGGGACTAAAGTTTCTCACGAATATGCAAACGGTTAGAAGCGAAAGTTTGGACGGTTGGAAGACAGCAATGCTGGGCAGTTGGAACGAACGGTCAGTTGCATGAGTTTCTTGATTAGATTGCTAAAAAAAAGCAATTGGGATTTGATAGAGAAGTAAGAGAGAGAATCTAAGAGACGGTGCGATCAATCTGGAAAACTCTGTTCTTCTTCTGTGAAGTCCTATGCTATATGTTGTATGCAGCATGTTAACAGTATGTAAAAAGGACTAAGGAGAGAGTGTAAATAGAGTTCAGGTGAAAGGGTTTGGCCGAGAAGGTGAAGTTCTGTACTGTGTGCTATTTGTGGCACGATAATAGTATGAAGAACCAACCGAGTGCTGGAGAACTTTGTGCAGGGTTATACTGTCAGATATTCTTCAGATGGAACAAGATGTTAATCTCCTATAAAGGCTATGAGCCTGTAAACATATTGTAATTGTTTGGTTACTGAATAATACAATGGCTCTGTGATTTGGAGTGTGGGGTTTTTTACCTATAAGGGTTTTCCCCACGTAAATCTGTGTTCTTGCTCTGTCTTTCATATTTAATGTCTTTGCTGTTGAAACTAGTTAATGTTCGCTTGTGCTTTCCTCTAAGGGTCAATGTTAGAAATGTTCTATGTCAGTTTCTGCTTTAATGACATAGTTGTTGTGTGTTTTTGAAACAATTGAAAAAAATTTAAATCTGTCGAAGACATCACTATTCTTAGAAATACGTTCTGAGATGCTCTCATTTCCTTATAGGAATGGAGTTTAACTTAAGGAGGAGAAATCAAGAGAGGGATAAGAAAAACAACTAAATCGAAAGACATAGAAATACATCCTAAGAGTAGATAGAGAAGCAATAAGGAAGATTGCCGATAATAAAGAGAAAAATAAAAATGAAAACATAACACATAACTATGTGAGAGAATCAAAAGGGGAGAAAAATAAATAAAAGAAAACCCCAAATAAGAAAAATAATTGCCACGTAGTGGCTAGTACCTGCCTTGTAGTGTTGTTAATAGAGTATTTGTTTAGTTGCAATTTTTTTTGTTAATTAGCTATTGGTTGTATATAGTATTTGTTTAGTTGTAATTTTTTTGTTGATTATATTGGTTTTATAGACAAATGGCATTCCAATAATTGAAAAATTAATTTTTGAAGAGTGTTGAAATGTCTTGGGTAAACAAAATTGAAATCTCAAAAATAATCTAATTTGGTAAAAATAAAATAGGACTAAAATAATAAAACTAAACTTTACAAAACCTATTAAATAACACAAATATTTCCTTAAAATGTAATCTATAGATTTTTAACTTTTAACTAAATAAAATTAAATCCTAAATTTTTAACTCTTGAGTAAATAAAATTGAAATCTCCAAAATAATCTAATTTCATAAAATAAAATGTGTAGAACCCTAACCCTAGTTGGGTGTGGAGAGATTTGAAATGTCTGCCTAAGATATTAAAATGTAGTAATATTGAATACTATTACAATTTAAAATGCATTAAAATATTGTAAGTTTGAAGAATAATTACACAATATAATAACAATAAAATATTGATATTTAGATAAAGAATTGTTTATCATTTCAAATTTGTAACTATTATATTTCCATAACTAAAAAGAAAAAATTATGTGAACTCAGTTTGAAATGTCTTGGTAAAAAAATTGAAATCTCAAAAATAATTTAATTTGGTAAAAATAAAATAGTACTAAACTATTTACTTAGTTATAAAACTAAACTTTACAAAGCCTATTAAATAACAAAAATATTTTCTTAAGTACAAAACGAAAAAGCTGCATATTTGTATTACGTAGAGAGCCCTAGCTGTAGTTGAGTGTATAGGATTTGAAATTTTTGCTTAAGATATTAAAATGTAATAATATTAATACTATGATAATTTAAAATGCATTAAAATATTGTATGTTTTGAAGAATAAAATAAAAAATTAATAACATGGCGAAATATTTTTCATGATAATGTAGATTTTTAATTTTTTAATAAATAAAATTGAATACTAGATTTTTAATTCTTGAGTAAATAAAAATGAAATCTCAAAAATAATCTAATTTCATAAAATAAAATGTGTAGAACCCTATATTTTTAATAGTATATAAGTACATAGATATGATATATATTATTATTATTATTATTTATATTATTATATTATTATAATAATAAATTATTTTATAATATTATATTATTTAATAATGTTATAGTTATATTATTATATATTGATTTAATTAATGTCTTACATAAGGATGTATAGAGCTTCTTAGATTGTGTGTTATTTTTTGGATCACGTTTTGAATCACACTCCATGATCCATCATCACGATGAAAAGAAGAGAATGAGTGTTGTAATTGTAGATAAAGTTCCCTAAAAAGAGAGAGAGGGAGGTGTGGGTAGGGAGTTTAACCTAAGGAGAAGAAATCAAGAGAGGGATAAGAATGGATAGGGATATATATAAGAGATTGACATAAATAAATAAATATATATACAAAAAGATAAGTAGATAAACATATGGATATACAAATACATGTATAAACCAATAAATGAATATGTATATATAATTATATATACCCCTCTTGCTTGCCCCTAAGAGATTGACATAAATAAATAAATAAATATATATACAAAAAGATAAGTAGATAAGCATATGGATATACAAACACATGTATAAACCAATAAATGAATATGTATATATAATTATATATACCCCTCACGTGCTTGCCCCTTTTTATCCTCGTCCTTAGCCTCTCCTTGGGTTTGTCTCTACTTCTCCCCCTCTCTCTCCTCTCTCCTTGCTTTTCCTTTTTCTTCCCTTTTTCCTCTTATCCTACCCCGCACCTCTCCTCAACTTTCTCTACTTCTCCCCCTCTCTCTCCTCTCTCCTTGCTTTTCCTTTTTCTTCCCTTCTTCCTCTTATCCTACCCCGCACCTCTCCTCAACTTTCCCTTGAAACCGCTTTCTTGTTCTTAGCCACTATTTCCTCCCCTTCCTCTTGGCCTTCTCTCCTCGCTTTGCAGTCCCTTGCCCTTCCTCCTTCTCCCTTGTCTTTTCCTTCATTTTTCTTTCTTCTATCTTTGATTTCTCTTTTCCTTGTGGTGTTCCTCTTCTCTTTAACCTTGGTCCTTCTCTTTCTTTGTTCCTTTTTTATCTACCTAGCTTGTTTCTTCTCTTGGTTATTATTTTTTGCATGTATATTTTTGTGTGTATTACTTTTATAGTATTTTATTTCTATATATATATATAGATTTAATTATTTTATAAATGTTTATTTTTACTTTTATATCTATCCTTACTTATTTTATATTATATCTATTCCTTGTATCTACCTCGCTTGTTTCTTCTCTTGGTTTATTTTTTGCATGTATATTTTTGTGCGTATTACTTTTATATAGTTTTATTTCTATATTTCTATATATTTAATTATATATATGTGTGTGGGCATGTTAATGTTTATAATTAATTGTATATCTATCCTTACTCATTGTATATATAGACATGTGTGAGGGTGGGTTTATTTTTACTTTTATATCTATTTATTTTTCTATATATATATATATATATAATTTATATATAGTTTATTTAGGAGGTATTTTTTGCAGCATGTCAAATTATGATATTTATTTCAGGGTTTAACTGCGTAGTTTTTGAGTCAAACACATGACCCATATTTCATGAGTAGTGGTTCACATGAACCCATCTCTCATGTTAATGAATGGTCCACTTAGCACTCATTGCATCTAGGTGATGCACACAGGGGTGAAGCATCGATGCTTCACCCCTGTGTGCATCACCTAGATGCAATGAGTGCTAAGTGGACCATTCATTAACATGAGAGATGGGTTCATGTGAACCACTACTCATGAAATATGGGTCATGTGTTTGACTCAAAAACTACGCAGTTAAACCCTGAAATAAATATCATATAGTTTATTTATTATTTATATAAATTTATATATGTCAATCTCTTATAAACATCCCTCTCATATATTCTATATATATATATGCCAATCTTATTTATATAAATTTATATATGTCAATTTATTATAAATATCCCTCTTGATATATATATATATTTTGATATATATTATTTATATATATATATATGTCTATCTATTATATATGTATTTTTTTTATTAGTATATGGCTTCGGCCAGGTACTATTGCAATGAGTTCACACTTATCTAGTTATTAATCTATTGATTGTAAACCAATCAAAAGAAAGGATTATTTTTCTTGTTGGGTAAATTTGATTTAAATTTTTACTTTTCCTATGTCAACATGATAAATTTTTAACAAAAAAATATTGAAAAATGATTTATCTGTATTGTTATTGGTTAAAAAAGAGACTATAAATGTGGAGAGAAATTTGGTTTGAAGGGAGCACGCGGCAAGTAAACAAATTATGAACACAAATTTTGTCTCCCACTAATTAATCATGCCTAAATGGATTAATTTAGTTTTTAGGGTTCTACACATTTTATTTTATGTAATTAGATTATTTTAGGAATTTCAATTTTATTTACTCAAGAGTTAAAAATTTTGGTTTTCAATTTTATTTAGTCAAAACTCTAAAATCTATAGTATCATGAAATTTATTACATTTTTATTTTATTCTTCAAACTTACAATATTTTAATGCATTTTAAATTATAAAAGTATTAGTATTATTACATTAATTAATTGTTTAATCATTATAATCATTATTATTATATTATTTAAATATTAATATTTAATTTTAAAAATTTATATTTAAATTTTAAGTGAAAATATGAACATTGAATATTTAATACATAGGAAACAACTTCCTATTATATTAAATATACACCCTAATAATTTTTTTATATAACAACTATTTTGTTACTTTGCCTTTTCCTATGTCAACATGATAAATTTTTAACAAAAAATATTGAAAAATGATTTATCCATATTGTCATTGGCTGAAAAAAATGACCTCTTCTCTGCGGAGGAAAGTGCAACAAAAAGCTATAAATGCCGAGAGAATTTTGGTTTGAGGTAAGGATGTGGCAAGTAAACAAATTATGAACACAAATTTTGTCTCCCACTAGTTAAGTCATGCCTAAATGGATGGCCATAATTATGAGAGGGAAGAATCATCAGTTTTTTATGAATTTAATTTTTTGCTTCATTAGTTCTACACATTTTATTTTATGAAATTAGATTATTTTTGGGATTTCATTTTTATTTACTCAAGAGTTAAAAATCTAGTATTTCAATTTTATTTACTAAAAAGTTAAAAATCTACATTATCATGAAAAATATTTGGCCATGTTATTATATTTTTTATTTTATTCTTCAAACATACAATATTTTAATGCATTTTAAATTATCATAGTATTAATATTATTACATTTTAATATCTTAATTTATGAAATTAGATTATTTTTGGGATTTAATTTTTATTTACTCAAGAGTAGTATTTCAATTTTATTTACTGAAAAGTTAAAAATCTACATTATCATGAAAAATATTTCACCATGTTATTACATTTTTTATTTTATTCTTCAAACATACAATATTTTAATGCATTTTAAATTATCATAGTATTAATATTATTACATTTTAATATCTTAAGCAGAAATTTCAAATCTCTATACACTCAACTAGGGTTAGGGCTCTCCACATAATACAAATATGTAGGCTTTTTAGTTTTATAGTTAAGGAAATATTTTTGTTATTTAATAGGCTTTGTAAAGTTTAGTTTTATAGCTAAGTAAATATTTTAGTACTATTTTATTTTTACCAAATTAAATTATTTTTGAGATTTCAATTTTATTTACCAAGACATTTCAAAACGAGTTCACATAAATTTTTCCTTATATATTTAGTTATGGAAATATAATAGTTACAAATTTGAAATGATAAACAATTATTTATCTAAATATGAATATTTTATTGTTATTATATTGTGTAATTATTCTTCAAACATACAGTATTTTAATGCATTTTAAATTGTAATAGTATTCAAATCTGTAGATAACATTTTAAGGAAATATTTGTGTTATTTAATAGGCTTTGTAAAGTTTAGTTTTATAGTTAAGGAAATATTTTAGTCCTATTTTATTTTTACCAAATTAGATTATTTTTGAGATTTCATTTTTATTTACCCAAGACATTTCAACACTCTTCAAAAATTAATTTTTCAATTATTGGAATGCCAGTTGTCTATACAACCAATATAATCAACAAAAAAAATTATAACTAAACAAATACTATATACAACCAATAGCTAATCAACAAAAAAAAAATTGCAACTAAACAAATACTATATTAACAAAACTACAAGGCAGGTACTGGCCACTATGTGGCACTTGTTTTTCTTATTTGGGGTTTTCTTTTATTTATTTTTCTCCCCTTTTGATTCTCTCACGTAGTTATGTGTTATGTTTTCATTTTTATTTTTCTCTCTTTATTATCGGTAATCTTCCTTATTCCTTCTCTATCTACTCTTAGGATGTATTTCTATGTCTTTTGATTTAGTTGTTTTTCTTATCCCTCTCTTGATTTCTCCTCCTTAGGTTAAACTCCATGCCCACACTTCTCTTCTTATATACATTCTAATGTAACACATTAATTAAATCAATATATAATAATATAGCTATAACATTATTAAATATAGTAATATTATATTTATATTCTTATATTATTATAATATTATTACATAATTATAAAGAATGTTTATAATAATAAATATAATAATAAATAAATAAATAAATAATATTATTTAATTATAATTATAACTATTATAATATTATTATATTATAATTGTAATTATTTTGATATTGTTAAATTATTATTATAATTATTTATATTATTATAATATAATATAATAATTATATTATAATATATAATTAAAATATAATATTATAATAATATAAATAATTATAATAATAATATAATTAATTATTTTGATATTATTAAATTATTATTATAATTATTTATATTATTATATTATAACATTATAATTATTTTAATATTATTATATTATTACTATAATTATTTATATTATTATAATATAATATAGTAATAATATAATAATATCAAAATAATTGTAATATAATATATAATAATAATATAACAATATCAAAATAATTATACATTCAGAAAATAATTACAATAATATCAAAATAATTATAATATAATATATAATAATATAATTATAATACAATAACAATATCAAAATATAAGAAGAAGAGTTTAGAAAATTTTCAGCGTGAATTTTTTTTATTACATGAGAAAAAATTTTGCACGTGAATTTTTTAATTCCGTGAGACAACATTTCAATAATAATAATATAAGTTTGTGATTTTAATTAAAAATAATGGGAAAAGTACAAATAACTCTGCAGTCAAATTTCAGCCCTGCACGGATGGCAAAGACTGCAGCTTGGATGCAAAGTACAGATTATGGTATGGGAAGCATAATCTGTTAATGGCAAAGACTCTAGTGTTTCCAGCATGGGCATGGGTGCATCCTGAAGGCCCCATAGACGCTGCCTAATGGCAGGTGCCTGTGGATATGGCGATTTTTATAGGCGCGGCTATGGATTCAATTAAGAAGATTGCCAGAGAATGGAAGGCTAATATTAAGCCTGTGGACGGTACCTATTTGAAGGCGCATCCTTTTTTGCAGCTCTTGATTTACTATGGCTTTGCGAGCGAGTTTAAGGATGATAGTAATTTAGTAGATCTTGTTGTTGCCGTTGCAAGGTGGAAGCAGGCGCACAAGTTTCTGGTGTACCAATGCATGAGCAATGGATCTTTGGATGGCGTTTTATTCATTGATAGCACGTTTCTGAACTGGGAGTTGCGCATGGAAATTGCCATTGGGACAGCCAAAAGCATCCTCTACCTCCATGAAGAGTGCGCAACAAAAATCATCCATTCTGATATAAAGCCTCAGAACATTCTGCTCGACGAGAAATACAATCCTAGGATTTCTGACTTTGGACTGGCCAAGCTTCTGGGGTCTGAGAAGAGCTATGTCACAACTAACGTAATGGGGACTTTTGGGTATGTGGCATCTGAGTATGCCTGTACAGGAATGCTGAATGAGAGAAGCGATGTGTACAGTTTTGGAGTACTAATCATGGAGATCATATTGGGAGAAAAGGTAGCTTCATTAACCTTAATCCATTCTTTCTGTTGCACTAGTGCCTTCGCTGGTGCCGGTGAAAAGAATAGGACGTCTGGCTCAACCAGTTTCTTATTCAGTGGATGAAGTGATAAATAAAGTGGAAAATCCTCTGTTTGTTGTGGACGTAGCCATTAGACATAGTGAACCACGTTAAAATCCTAAGTTCCTCTTTTGTGTGAATGGTTTACTTATTCTGTTGTTTTCTTTTAATTTTAATCTTCTTTCATTTGCTCTGTGTATTCGGTTAAGCCCATCCACACTGTATCTCTTTTTTTGCCATTGTTGTTTATCCTTGCTTCTCCTTGTGTATTCCTCATAAACGAACTGCTGACTTTATAGGCAATTTTGACCGAGTGAGTTGCTGGAATTTACCTCATGAATGTTTGGTTAGAGTTTGATTTGTGGATTACATGCACGGGCTACGAAAGCTTTGTTTAAAGGCCCGTATCATTAATCCCAATTAATATTCTCTTGTTGTCAATAATAGAGCCCAAAACAATGTATAGCTCTTAAACAGTCACTGTTATAATCTCGGATTCTTTTTCCGCAGATCCAAAGTTAACGTTGCGCTTTGGATGTTTTTGCATGTACTGCAGTTAATTGAAGTAAATCATTATTGCCAGCAATCCTGAAATAGACGTTTCCCGTAGAGTGAATCAAATAAAAACGTTACTCGTAGTCGAGATCAGTAAAAGATTATCAAATTCGAAAAGATCGGAAAAAGATGGGAAAAAACAAAAACATTGGCGCACGAGTTCCAGGCTGGTGCAGACAAAAGATGGGAAAAAGATGGGAAAAAATAAAAAACAGTGGCTGGTGCAGACAAATCTGTTAATGAATGAGAAATTACCAAAATCCTCACTGACTTTAACGTAATTTGACACCAATTTTCAACGAGTGGGAAATGTGATGGACCAAAAATGCCCTCATTGTCGTAATCATGGTCAACACTTTTGTTTTTCGAAAATGAAATGGCCATAGATCATCATCAGGCTTGGAATTTGACGGTCATCCCTGCCTGTCATATAGAAATTTTATGATGGTTTGGTCAATTAATTACCTTTCAATCGACGTTTTAAGAAAACTATAAGTTGTCAAAAAATGTTAAGTGAATTTTTTTATATTGAAAGAATGCAAAAGTAGTCTAAAGACCGTGAAAAAGAGCATCAATCAACAACACAATCACAAACAAAACTAGAAATAGAAAGACCAACAACTCCCAACCATTTCAACAATTGAAAAGATGAAAGTGTTTAAAAAATTACAACCACGTGATGTCATTTCAATGTAGAATTTTTTTTTTGTGGACATTGAATGATACCAAAAGAGACATAAAGACATATAAATTCATTTCTATTGTGTAAATTGAAGTCCTAAAAAAATCAGTAATTATATATTGAAAAGAAACACAAAAGATTTTTTTGTCTTGAACCAAACGCTCCAATACAATTCTCTATTGCAATCATTCAAATGAAATTTTAGAAAGATAGAAAGCAATTTAAGTTTCAAAAAATATTGGATGTACCTTAAGAGCAGCCCACCCACCCCACAAACAAACTTGCCCTCCTTTTGAACTTTCAATCGCTACACTGTGCTTATGAATTGACTTGAATTGTATCATTGCTCAGAACATTTACAATTTGGCTCTAACGTAGAAATCTTGGTGCATTGATAAAAATGTGACTTTGATGAATTGAATGACAATGGAGGAAGTCGCAATAATTCTTTTTTATCCCTATAATTGTAAATCAACTCTTAATTACAACTCTTCTTAATTTGTGTAATTGTAGTTTGCAAAGTTGTACTTTTTTCATATATAATAAACAATGAATAACATATTAACAAGTATAGACAAAGCAAATATTTGTTTCTAAATTGATTTTTAAAAATAAAAAACAATAAATAGCAAGTATAGACAAAGCAAAGATTTGTTTCTAAATTGATTTTTAAAATTTATTGAAGATAAACATTCTTTGAAAATATTCTAATTTAATATATATTTCTATATCAATTTAAAAAATGTTATAGATAAACATTGTAAAGAAAACATCATTTATATTTCTATAACAAATTATTATAAAATAATATATATTACAAATACAAATATTATATTATATTACCCTATAATAAAATTTTACGGTTTATGAATAATTTAAAGTGTCATATATACGGTTATATAAAAATTTAACAAGTCAAGTTATACGGTCCAATAAATTTTAAAGTTGTAAAATACGGTCTAAAATGCCAAAAACGGTCAAATAGACCATCAAATTCCAGGCTTGATCATCATTATGTTTATTGCCATATTTTTGCGTGCTTCAATTATAAGAAATGTTCCTTTTCCAAAATCGATCGGTTGATTTTTTTGGTTTACTTTTTAGGAGATACAGTGTCAGAATACGAAGAGTTCTATAGTTTTTCCTAAAGGATAGAAACCCATTGGGTATAAATGGTTGTTCCAAAATAAGTTAGGATTTGGTGGTAACATTCAGAAGTATGAAGCATAGTTGGCTGCCAAAGGTTATTCCTAGGTTAAGGGAATATATTTGGGTGAGATGTTCTCCCCTTTACAAAGTTAACATCTAGTATAATGTTATTAGCTTGTGTTGTAGCTTTTGATCTTGAAATTGGGAAGCTGGATGTGAAGACAACTTTCTTAAATAGTGATCTAGAGGAGGAAATTTACATGACATAGCCAGAGCACTATGTTGAGAAGGATGAGGAAAACTTATTTTGTCAATCAAAGAAATCCCTCAAAGAAATCCCTTTGTCGTTTAAGGTAGTCTCCTAAAATATGGTATACAAAGTTTGTTTATATGTTTTTGGTTTGGGGTTTATCGAGTCTAAGTAAGATCATTATGTTTACTATTTAGTAAATAGAATGGTGATCATTTTATCATTATTACTAAGGATGTTGATGATATGCTATTGTTTGGTAATGGTAAGGAAATGATTAGGGATTTGAAATATCAACTACATTATAGTTTGAAACGAAGGTCTTAGGGGCTGCTAAATACATCTTTGGAATGAAAATTAGATGAGATGGGGCTAGCAAAAAACTTTGGATTGGTTAGAGGAAATATGTTGAGTCTATTTTGCAACATTTTAGTATGGTCGACAACAAACTAGTGACTATTCCTATTCTTACATGGCAACTAAGTTTTCCATTAAGTAGTGTCCTATAACTCTTGTAGTGATGGAAGAGATGAATCTAGTGCCATATGCTAGTGTAGTTAGGAGCATTATGTATGCTATAGTCTAAACTAGACTAGATGTTGCCTAAGTAGTGGGAGTCTTGAGTTGTTACATGGCTAATCCTAGACAAGAACATTGGGTTGTAGTGGAGAGGGTCTTCAGGTATTTGTGGGCCACTTCTAGGTATTTCATAAATCATCATGATGATATTTTAAAGGACTAAGACTTAGTGGATATAAAGGTTTACATGGATTTAGATTGGGTAGGGGATTTTTTTTTTAAACATAAAAGGTAATAGAATCACCCATACCATTGATTAAAAAAATTCATACATATGTCTGTTAGCTAGAAAATATATAGTTTAACAATATTACATATATTATTATGGAGCCACTTACGACTCATAAAACATAACCAAAAATATTATCTAAAACATAAGTTTTTCAATACAATTCTAACCCCTAGCAACTTAATTAAAAACCAATTAAATATCCTCATCTGTGGAGGAAGGATTTGGAGGCAGAAACAACATCGATAGCGCCATTATTGCTAGTCTAGGAGGTCTATCTAGGCAGTGGCCTCTTATTAAACTAATGGCATCAAAGATTTCCCATGTCTTTTCTGCTAGACCTGCTAGGAGATGGAATTGATAGTTCTCTATTTTGGTGGTCACGGAGCCGACATTGCCATTGCATAATCCCTCCTTCATCCCTAGGTAGATTTGAGAAATTTCCCATGAGTTTCTAAGCTACCCCATGGTAAACAATCCACCAATTGGTGCTTCGACCTTCGTTATCTTATAACTATCCAGGTCCGTATACCATCTAGCAGTACTAAAGATATGTCCTCTTAGGAAGGCCAAAGCGATTGAAACTACATAGTCCAGATCCTGCGTGAGATCATAAACATTGGAAAAAATATGGAAGCGATGTTGGAATACTTTAGAGGGTTCAAATATTCCTGCAATAATGGATTACCTACGATTGTCCTTATTGCATACTCTAAATTGACACATTCCATATCGAACACCATTTGAAATTTGACAAGTGAGTAGTTTGAAATGGAAGTTGTATTGGTAGGTTGAAAGGAAAGTTGTATTGGTATCATGCCATTGCAAATATCGAGCAAGCCTATAAAAATTAAAAAACCAATAGTGTAGGCCTACCAAAGGAATTTCTGGCGTAAATAATATTCTTCCTGTCTCTCCAAATTATCTATTTTTGGAGATATATTTTGGGACTCTCCAGCCTGGCCCTAGTAGATGGAAATTGATTGCGATCCATTGCTGCCCCTTAAAGAATATATGCAATTATATCCTTGAAAATACCTCTTACCTTAGTGTTTACAACCATGATATAAATTATCATAATCTGCCATGTATCATACTTCCCCCAAATGATCGAAACCATAATTACAAATGACATTTCATTTAGGATGAGTGGTTTAGTTGGAGTCTCCATATCCCTATGCATACTTCTGCAAGCAAAGATTAAAAGGTGGTAAGGCTAAAGGACAATGGATGATCTACCTTGTAAATTATTTTAAATCACATTTTATGTTCATCTCTACTCTTAGATTAATGTAGGAATCATTTGTACACCTTAGCTTCCTTTCATTTGGTATCAAATCCTAATCAACATGGGTCCTAGGTGGTAGGAACAATTTTTTTTGTACTAATAATGGTTTGAGTGGGAGTGTGGATATGGAAGATCTATGTTTTACAGAAGATGAAAAGCATTTCTAATGTGGAGATTGTAACGTCAGAAAATGTCTCCCTGGGGGCTTTTCTCTCATAAGGTTTAGCTCTTGGGTCTTTAGTATGCATTTAAGATATTTTAGTTCATATTTTGCATCCTGATGGAATGAGACTTAGGTTTCATGGCAAATGGGACCTAGGAGGACCCCTTGATCTGTACCCCACCTAAAATAGGGGGGAGGACTTGGGCACCCACGCCCTAGTCCTACCCTATTTTGGGGCAGCCCCAATTTCTAGGTGTTAGTTTGTGACCGTTATTAGGTCCCTTTGTTGACACGGTAAGTTTGAATTTCAAATATCTTGGCGGGAGTGCTTGTAGTTGCATATATAAGCATGCTTAGGCAACTAGATGGCAGTTGTGATGTTCAAGTGTTTTCAAGGTGATTCAAGGCTTTCTATTGTGTTGCAAGAGAAGACTTGTATGTTTTGTGTGTTGATATTTGTAGATTTGAGCATCAATTTCCTCATGGCATGAAGAGCATCTTCCTCCATGAGAGCTTCACTACAAGGTGACTTAATATTGTGTTTTTATCATTGATTCCTTTGGTTTTTGCCTCTACCTCACAAGGGCATGCACTCTTTGTCTGACAATGGTGTTCAAAGACTTAAGTGTCCTCTAGGGATTGATTGAGGCAAGCCTCTAAATACCACAACCCCCAAACCAAGTCTTGTGATTGCAGGTTATAGGTGTCACATTCAGAAAAAGTGGAGTTGTAGGAAGGCTAGGCAGGCATCAGGGATTCGAGATCTAAAGAAAAGTAGGACACAGGAGCACTTCTAGGACTTGGGCACTCACAATAGTGTCCTCTACAGATAGATCTCAAGAAACAGAAGTTACAGGGCTAATCAGTGTCGGAAGGAGGTCTAGATTCCCCAAAAAAGTAGGTACCTTGGACTTGGGCGCCCGCACTTTAGTCCCTGACTGTTCCGCCTCGGAACCCCAAAAATAGGTATTCTGTGATTAGGTATTTTACTCCTGTCTGCAAGAGCATTTTCCATCTTTCGTCCATTTGTTGTCGTATTTGCATAATTAGGGTTTTAATAGTTAATTGGACATAAGAGAAGGAAATCTAATGATTAAATTCCCTAATCCAAGTTTCCCTACATCTGCAAGTAACATAGGGTATGATAGTGCTTTCCACTCAACTCTAGATCCTTCAATGTATAGTGGAGATGCATATTTAAACATCTTAAATCTAGAACATTGACAAATCTAAAATTTCCCTAAACATTTTGGTGAACCCATATTTTTAGACTTAAATTGCAAATTTTTGAGTGCGTGTCTTTAGATTTGGATTGATTTCATTCATTCATATAGTCATTCATTTTATTGCATTGAGAAAAATTCAAAAAAATTGAAAAATTTGGAAAATACAATAAAATTGCATTGTTTGGCTTACTAAATTGCATCAATTCTTCTTAAATTTTCCTAATTCATATTTTTTACGTCAGATCTGATATAAACTACAGAAAAATCTAAAAATTTAAAAATTTGCATTGCATTTTCATTATTAATTTGCTAGGTTTTTGTAGAAATTTTGACAATTTTGATATAACCTAGTAATTCCAAAATCTAGGGTTAGTAGGCAAATTTTTTTTTTCTTCAGATTTTTCTACTAATTTAAGAGGCTCATTCAAACTAACATTTTTCTTTAGTCTTGCATTTTAGTGTAAATTTGTATTTAGATTTAAAATATTTGCAATTTTGCATAGAAAATTTCAACAAAAACTAGCAATTTTGATGCATTTTCATTAAATTTGCATGGGCATTTTGCATGTTCAATATAGAAAATCATTTTCAGATTTGAGAGTATTTAATTTCCATCATAAATTAGACTTCAAAACATTCACATTGCATTTTGTCCCAAGATCTCAAACCTAGGGCTTCAAAAATAATGATTTTCATTAAATTTGACCTTATCGACTTCATAAACTTGCACCATAGGCATGTTGTGAAAAGTATTTTTACATTAATTTTCTGTTATTAGATTAATCATTTGTTTCCCCTCATAATAATCTTATTAACACCTTTTTGTCAGGCTCTTGTAGTGAAAATTTGGTGAAAAACTACACATTTTGGCTATTTTTGCCCTAGGGTTTGACCTAGTTTGCACTCCAAGCATGTTGTGATCAATTTTATAGAATAAGGTGACTGATATGATTGATATTATTTTCTCTACTTCCTAAAATTCCTTACAACAGCCCTTTTTCTACGTCTTGGAATTGAAAAACCATGAAAAATTGCATATTTTGCTATATTTTCACTAGGGTTTTACCTTAAATAGCACTAAAAGCATGCTGTGTGGGGAATTTTGACACAAAGTGGCTGTTATTACTAATATTATTTTCTTTCCATCACCATTTTCCTCACAACACCCTTTGTTATGCTCTTTTGCATTGACTTTTAGTGAACAAAGTGATTATTTCGACATATTTTCACTATAGTTTGACTTGGCATTATCTTAGATTTGAATCAAAAGTATGCTGTAAAGGATCTTATTTCTATATTGGAATGATATCAGGCATATTATTTTCTGCCCATGATAAGAAATCTATACAACACCTTTTCTTTCATATATTTGCATTGAAAAAGTACACAAAATCAAGCATTTTGGGTAACTTTGCATATAGTTTGCACTTGTCTTTTGTATACTCTTGGAAAATTGTTAAAATATGATTTTATATTTCATTATGGCATCTTCATGTTATTCATCTCTGAAATCATTACATGAGTATATCGTAGATTTTGAAAATTTCACTAATCAGAATCCTCATGTTTTAGAACACATAGCTTATATTAGTTGTATTGATACCTCTATTTGTTCTACATATGAGTTGCAATTACTTTGTTATACACATGATTTTAGTAGCTTCACTTTACTCATAGGAGCACATCCTTTGATATTAGAAGATTTAACCAAATTCATCTCTAGGAATACTCATGCGAATGATGAGAGTGAAAAGCCTTTTTCCGCCACAGAGTATGATGATGATGGTGTACTATACTCTCATCCCATTGCTCTCCCTAGCCAAGATGTAGCATTAGTGGATGAGAAAAGGTCTCTCACATTAAATACTTTAGGGATGGATGTTAGGTGCAACCAAGAGGGAAACAATGTTAATTCAACATTAATTAATAAACTTTGTAGCAATATCCCTAAGATGATTGTCCAAGGGGCACCTAGTGCACCCTCTTGCTTAAAGTTGGTGATTACTGTTCAAGGTAGACCCCCAAATCACATCTACGGTTATGCAAAGAAAATTTCTCAAGGAAATTAGGGTGTACAAAATGTGATTTCTCATACATATAACACCTGTAATAACAAGCAAAGTAAACAAGCACCGCATGTGCCTGTCTCTCTTCCATGTTCTCAACCGATGCTCCCTCTACCACCTCATCTTACTCATAAAAGTGGTCAAGAGTATGATCTTATCGAATAGTTTCGCACTACTCCGGCTAAGATCTCTCTTTGGGATTTAATACAAACATCGCCTACATACCATGGAATTCTCCAAGAAGCTTTACAAATGGCGATTGTGCCAACTACTATTAAGCTGAATGATGTAGCAGCTGTATTGGATAGTTTGCATGTGAAAAAAATAGATATTCTCTTTCAACCATAGGAATTACCATCAATTGAAGTTCAAAACCAATATGATCCACTTATGATCTTTGTCATAATAAATAGAATATTGGTAAAATGAGTTATGATTGACAATGGATCAGATCTTAATGTTTGTAACATTGACCTACTAGACAAAATCAAGGTTGACACATCACAAATCACACCAAATGGCATTAGAATTCGTGGCTTTGATAATGTTGGACGACAATCCGTGGGAACTATAACTCTACCTATACAAGTAGGACCTGTGCTTGTGCCTACCCTGATTCATGCCATGCCTTGTTCTTTATCTTACAACATGATTCTTGGTAGACCTTGGATTCATGCATTAGGGGCAGTTCCTTCCACCTTGCATCGTTCAATCAAATTTATATTCAAAGATAAACTTCATACTATTCATGCCAATCTTGAACCAGATAACTGCTTACACATTGAAAAATAAAAACCAGTTTACAGTCATATGAGCTTACACACTTTATGAGCTGGTTCATCAATGCCTCTAGCCATGAATAATGTTGTACAAGACTCTCAACCATCGAATGCACTTGTTGGTGATGATTAGGGTTCATTGGATTTTAATCCTTGCAGTATAGGGGAATATGAAATTAATAGCCTTGACACATCAAAAGTGGCATCAATCTAACCTAAGCAATCTTTTGAAGCACCTAAGAAACCTAAAATCCCCTTGGTAGAAAATAAAAACAATACCCTCACTTATACTACAAATGATGATACCTACGAGGCCTCACCTTCTTCTAAGGAACTGGACTCTCTATATGGTCATGGATTTCAAATTTTGTACAAACATAATGACTATGTAGGTAAGGGATGTGGTGTAAATCAACAAGGAATTAGAGTACCTATAGAATCCGCTTAAACACATTACTCAAGTGGCATTGGATATAATCCTTTTAAAGAAAATAAATCTTCTCGTCACCCTAAGCTTAATGTTAGTTCTACAAGATCAAAATAACATGAGAGATATCCTAAATGTGTATGTTCTTAACGATGGTGCTACCAGGTAAGCATCTCTAACCCTTTATCTCTCTCGTAATGTGCTTCCCCCATGATGTGTTATGTGTTGTTTAGTCCTCCTGGGATAACCTTAGATTCTCCCGTAAGGTTCAGGATACCAAGATATCGCCTCTATTGTGACCTTCTAGTTGTATCATCATTCTTCTATATTTCTCTCTCGAGCTAATTTCATTGTTGAGTGTTGTGTCTTATGGACATAGCATTGTGGTTGGTGACCTAGGGGTACCCTCCTATGTGACTATCCATAAGACACTTGTTTCTCCTCTCTTATTTATTGTTCCCTTACTCTAGTGTTTCCATCTAGCGGCTGGATGACAATGAACATTTATACTGATGTGGACCTAGTGTCCCTTTCGAGAGCAATCAAAAAATGGACTTAGTTCCTAATATGAAGACGGGGTTGTATATTTTATCCGACGCTTGGCTAGTGGAAGCACTTGTGCTTTTTGCATAGTGAATTTTATGATGTTTCTATCACATTTACAAACCTTAACAATACTACTGCTCTGTGCACCTTTGTTTGCCTTTGAATCTGGCCTTGGCGGTACTCAATTCAGAGAGCTTCATGATATAGCCCCACGGTTATCCTTGAACTCTGAATTCATTGTGTAACCTTGGCTCTTTGTGTGGTTAATAATATGCATTGATGTTGTTTATCATGATCTTGTAGACACTAACATATTTATTGCAGGGATGTGTTTGTGGGAACATTTGGCGATCGTAAAGTACGTGTCACCTTCGAGAGGCATGGGCTTTGTGAAAGTCAGTGTTCCCTTATGTGTTTTATTCCTACCTTAACATGCTTGATATCGATACCTAATATCAACCACCTTAAGGTGGGGGCATATATAAGGTAAGCTATCTGTTATAGATGTTAGCAATGTGCTTGTCCTTAGGTGCAGACTAGTGCAATGAGTAATTCCTGGATCCTGAGTTTGTTTGCAATCAATCAATTTATCTTAAAATCTATTGTGTATACCTCCTTTTCACTGTAAGGCATCTCTGTGATGCAGGTGGGGTTGTATACTTTTGATCTCATACCTCCTTTTCACCATAAGGCATCTCTGTGATGCGAGTGGGGTGGTATGCCATGCTTCCTTTTCATTGTAAGGTGTCTTCATGACTCAGGTGGGGTTGCATTTTCAAAAATCCTTTGTGGAGGTGGGGAGCAGTTTTGTGACTAACTTAACCCTTAAGTGTGTCATTGGTGATTGTTGTGGCGAAGTGCAATCGTCGGTGTCTGCCTATAATGTGCATGAGATGGTGTTGGACCTAGAAATAGGTACACTACATCGATTGTCTGCCGTGTTTTCTCCATGTCCTCAAAGTGTGTGTGTTTGGCGTGCTTTCTTTGTTTGGCATGTCTATTGCCTCATATGTAGTCCTGCATTTTGGGAGGTTTTGCATGTCTTGTGTGTGTGTTGCCCCATATATACAGAGACTTGTACCCTAAGGTAGTGCATCTTGTATTATGGGAGGTTTGTTTACTTTCCAGTACTTGCATCTGCATTTCATAAATATGAGAAAAAAGAAAAGGAAAGATATCATTTCTATCTTCCATGCATTAATGTGTCTTCTATGCATTGATTGTGTTCTCTATGTTCTGCATGACTATAATTGTCTTCTTCATGTTTTGTGTGCCTGTTACTTTTTTCTATGTGATTGGCGTGTCTTCTCCATGCTTGGTGTGTTTACTGTGTTTGTGACCTTACTTTAATGCATGTATGGGCCTTGTGTTTATACATACATTAAAGTGGGGGCTAAATGTAACGTCAAAAAATATCCCCTTGGAGGCTTTTCCCTCATAAGGTTTAGCTCCTGGGTCTTTAGTAAGCATTTAGGACATTTTAGTTCATATTTTGGCATCCCGATGGAATGAGACCTAGGTTTTATGGCAAATGGGACCTAGGAGGACCCCTTGATCTATACCCTACCTAAAATAGGGGGGAGGATTTGGGCACCCAAGCCCTAGTCCTACCCTATTTTGGGGCAGCCCCAATTTCTGGGTGTTAGTTTGTGACCATTATTAGGTCCCTTTGCCGACATGGTAAGTTTGAATTTCAAATATCTTGGCAGGAGTGCTTGTAGTTGCATATATAAGCATGCTTAGGCATTCATTTGTAAACTAGATGGCAGTTGTGATGTTCAAGTGTTCTCAAGGTGATTCAAGGCTTTCTATTGTGTTGCAATAGCAAACTTGTATGTTTTATGTGTTGATATTTGTAGATTTGAGCATCAATTTCCTCATGGCATGAAGAACATCTTCCTCCATAAGAGCTTCACTATAAGGTGACTTAATATTGTGTTTTTATCATTGATTCCTTTCATTTTTGCTTCTGCCTCACAAGGGCACACACTCTTTGTTTAACAATGGTGTTCGGAGACTTAAGTGTCCTCCAAGGCTTGACTGAGGCAAGCCTCTAAACACCACAAACCCTAAACCAAGTCTTGTGATTGTAGGTTATAAGTGTCGCTTCTGGAAAAAGTGGAGTTGTAGGAAGGCTTGGCAGGCATCAGGGATTCAGGATCTGAAGAAAAGTAGGACACATGAGCACTTCTAGGACTTGGGTGCTCACAACAGTGTCCTCTACTGACAGATCTCGGGAAACAGAAGTTACAGGGTTGATCCGTGTCGAAAGGAGGTCTAGATTCCTTGAAAAAGTAGGTACCTTGGACTTGGGCACCCGTACCTTAGTCCCTGACTGTTCTACCTCAGAACCCCAAAATAGGTATTCTGTGATTAGGTATTTTACTCTTGTCTGCAAGAGCTTTTTCCATCTTTCATCAATTTGTTGTCATATTTGCATAATTAGGGGTTTAATGGTTAATTGGACATAAGAGAAGGAAAATTAATGATTAAATTCCCTAATCCAAGTTTCCCTACATCTGCAAGTGACCTAGGGTATGATAATGCTCACCACTCGACCCTAGATCCTTCAATGTATAGTGGAGAGGTAGATTTAAACATCTAAAATCTAGAAACTTGACAAATCCAATTTTCCCCTAAACAGAGATGAAAAATCAAGTGGTACTAACTTTGAGCTATGGAAATTTAAGGTGAAGGAATTTCTCATAGATTGAGAGTTTGGGCTATAATACCCAAATCTAAACTATTTGCAATGCCATTAGATGAAATTGGGTAGTGTTGGATATAAATTTAGAAGCCTTATTAGACTTTACATAGTAGATTATATGTTATTGAATGGCTATGAAGAATCCACCATAAAATATCTTTGGGAAATTTTGGGGAACCTCAACAACTCCTATCTTTAAGGCTCTCTTGGAAAACTAGATTGATAGAAAGATTAAGGTTTTGAAGGCTGATAATAATGATGAGTATTATTCTATAGAGATTAAAATATTCTATAAGGAGAATGACATTGGAAGAAATAAGACAAATCCATACACCTCTTAGTATAATGGAGTTATAGAATGCATGAATATGATGTTGATGAAGAGGGATAGGATAATGCTTATGGGCTTTGATATTAGAATAGATGTTCTAAGAAGAAGTGGTTTCTATTGCATGTTCCTTGATCAATAGTTCTTCCACATCAACACTTGTGGAGGAAACCCCCCATTGAGATATGGATGGGAAAAATCCCTCACTTCAACATCTTTGTGTATTTGGTTGTAATACATATGCTCACATGCCTAGAGATAAGTAGTAAATGTTGGATAATAAGGTAGAGAAATGAATCTTCATTGGTTATGGTGTTAGTTTGAAAGGGTATGGAATTTTGGATATGATGGTCAAAAAATTTCTCTATAGTCTAAATGTGATTTTTAAAGAAGTCAAACCTTCCATATTACAAATGAGTAGGTAAAGGAGGATGCGAAAATGTTAGTTGTGTAGATACTACGAATGATTGAGAAGGCTACACCAAAAGATGAACCAGAGGTTTAAGTTGGATTAGATGAGGAGGATGGTACAAAGAGTTGAGAGAATTTAGAAGAAGTAGAACCTCCACCTTATCTTTTGAAAAGGTCCACTTGGCAAGGGATGCAACCAAAAATGTATAATCGACCTAATTTTAGATGTATATTTGCTTTGTTAACTAAGATTAATGAGCCTATATTAGTTAAAGAGGAAATGAAAATGGATGATTATGAGTATTGGAAATGGCCTCGAATAAGGAGATGGATACACTAAAGAAGCATGATACACGCAACTTTGTTCAATTGCTTGAAGGATAAAAACCTATTGGCTGTAAAAAAGAAAATGTGCTCTAATGATAATATTGAGAGGTACAAAGCATGGTTAGTTTCCAAAGTTTATTATTAAGTTAAGAAAATAGATTTTGGTGAGATTTTCTCCCCTTTTACAAAGTTGACATCTATTTGAATGTTATTAGCTTGTGGTGCTACTTTTGATCTTTAGGTTGAGTACATGGATGTGAAGACAACTTTCTTGCATGGTGATCTAGATGAGGATATCTATTGAGAAGGGTAAGGCAATCTTGGTTTGTTTGTTGATGAAGTCACTCTATGGTTTAAAGTAGTCTCCTAAAATATGGTATCAAAACTTTGATCATATCTTGTAAGATTGGGGTTTGTTAAGTCTAAGTTAGATCATTGTGCTTACTATATGTAGAATGGTTGTAACATCCATATCTGATTTTACTTGAAAACTAGGTTTTAACATAGGTAATTTTTTTTCCTATGTAATCAAATACAAAAGAACTTAACTACTATCAAGTATAACATTTTTCACTTTAACAATAAACATGGTTTCATTTTTTACAAAGTTGAAAGAAATGATATACAATAAACTTTTTGTTTTCTAACAATTTAAAATTTTCATGAAACAAATATAATATTAGAAACATACCATTATCATGCATCTCGATTGTCGACCCATCACATTCAAGACTCGGCAATCCTCAATATTTGGAAGAGAAAGTATCTTCAAGGAGCTTAACCTCCAACCACAGACTGTCGGTCTCCTGCACTCCTTCCTAATTGGAAGTGGCCCTACCCTACTCAAGAGGATAGACATAGGATAACCATTGGTGTTTGCCATATGAGCTCTGGTGTTGTAACTTATGTGTCTTGTTATCATGCAGATCCCTAGATACCCTCTAGTCATGCACAACTCTCCACAAGAAATGCCATCCAGTCACAGTGAACATTCAATGCAGTTGAGGATCGTGCATCACCTTGGCCAAAGGATTTGTATTTAAATAGCGTTGTATGAACGCATGAACTTAGTTCACCCACCCTACTCGACTTGAACTGATCGCAATCCTATAGTTTCCTATTTGTAAGGTTTAAACAAATGTTGACCTTGATGACCTCAAGGTATTTGGATTTCCTCACGCAATAGTGCATGGCGCAAATGTTTACTCTATTCCTGAGTTAATGGATTCATCTCCGTTTACACGTTGCATAATGGGTTTTCTATTTCATTGTTTATATGGTTAGCATTTGTAATGCAATTCATAATCCCATAATCATATAAAACATCGTTTAATAATACCCACTCCTAAGTGGTTTCAAACTTGGTTCCCATATATTTATACAACATACTCAAGTATATAATACAATTTCCCGTAATCCCAGAATTTAAAGTTTTAGACTCATAAGAGTCTACAAGGTAATAGCGACACAAGAATCATTGCATGTAACTTAATTTAGACTCAAAATGTAGATTTCCCACCCTTATCTTTTCATTTCAAAAGCATGACGATTTTTTGACCAATACTAATACTTCAACTCTACTCCTCCTTCCAAATCAAATGGTTTCACATGGTTCAATGAGGTAAGAGTAATAAAATAAGATATTAAAAAGACTTAGAAACTATCTTTAGACTCTAGAGATGATCCAACACATTTGTCGACCTCTAACCAAAGGTATAAAACTAAATAAGATACTAGTTAGTTACTTTTGTCGACATTCAATGTCTTGTTTTCAAAATTTTTATCTATTTGAACTGAGAGATGTTATGAATCCTTGTCTTCCTCCAGTTTTTATCTCCCGACACCATAGCCAGTTACAACTACACCTCTGGCTATCAAACAATCTATAATCTACGTCGAAACATGCATTAAATCTGAGGTTTTAAATTCCTACATAGCATGCACATGGTGCAATGTGGCTTCTCACTATGAAACTAACGTTTCGAGTGTACACAAGACAGTTTTAAGCTGATAATACAGTTATATATGAGCCTCTCTAAACATACATCATTGCTAACCGCTTGTAGAATATAGTTCACATTTTGCATCATGCATGGATCAACATTGGTGTGTATACATTTGAAAGACTGTGTTCTATTATCATTACAATTTCTTTCATGATATGCAATGTTATTGTTTCTGAGAAGACAACCATGATTTCAAACTCTAAGAAGATAACATTGATACGTAATCATTGTGAATATCCTCGCACAGAACTTGTAGTAAGAAGACATTATTATCGTATTCTATTTGTTGTAAGCTCATTACACTATCATTGTATAGAAGAGACACCAATACTGATCATAGACTACGAAAAAGAGAGAATGGAACCTGTTGATGGAGTTAGAGGTCTATTGTTGCAAGCTCGTCCTCACCAAGCTCTCCACGACCTCCGCAGATTCCTTTCTTAGCCTCTCAACTCTCTGCACACTCCTATCCTTGTCCTCTCGTTAGTTTCTTAACCACAGAAGACTCCAGCTCAGGTCACGCACCGTGGAGAAGAAGAATGATCTCTTTTCTCACGGTTTTCTAGTTTCTAATCAACAGAAAACTTATCCTTCTCCCCCCACAATGACGGAGCATCTACATTTATCTAACAGTTACACTTTAATCTCAACGGCATAACCTCCTACTCGACCACCCACAGTGAAGCAAGATAGGGCATTAACACCATTGCCGTGACATGCCTTAGTAAAAGGAGGTTGACATAACTGCAGCTACCTGACTCCCTAACTTGCAGCGGTCACTATCAAGATGGATGTTTCTAAATGGCAATGTGGCATAACAACCTCGTCCATTTCCTCCACAAGAAGACTTTCTAACCTTCGAAAAAATGCAACTAACACCGCTAGAGGAATAAAACTCTTACAAGGTGATAAATGATAAATGCACAAAGTGACTCCAAGGTCAAAAAAGAGATAAAGGATCAAGACCGACTAAAGTAAGAAAGTATGGGTTTGATTTAAGATAACTCAAGTCATAAACTCGAAGAGAAAAAGCACATTCAAAAGGAAGATGCCCAAAACAACAAAGCTTGGGCGTAAACCAACTTGACTTGACGAGAAAACTGACATCAAGCAAACTGACGAAAATACCTCCCGTTAACCAAGTGATGACTAAAGTGATTTTGGAATATCCTTCCAAATAACAACCAAAACAGTTATAGCATATATCGACTTCACATTCGACTTCCGTCGATTTTCAAAAGGGAATAAATTCACAACACATGATCAACGTGTTTTGACAGCAATCATGATGGATTGGGCGTAATGCAAAACAAGTTTTCTAAATCATTTGAGCACAAAATGACTTCTCGCATCTTTCGACTACGAGACGTGATTCACAAATCCACCACAAATAGGTTCATCTCTTTACCTACAAACGAAATAATAATCATCTATATAAGACGATTTGTTTTGGTGGACTTACGACAACAACGCCGATTCCAAAATTCTATATGACGACTTACGAAAAGGGTGTTAAACCTTATCTTTAGACATCGACATCTAGTCTCAAACTATCTCAGTCGTAAACATGACTAAATTGATGGCTTCAAGGTTTATCTACCTACTTGGCATTTTCAGTAACAAACACCCATGGTTAATTTCCAGAGTCTATACTCTCTCTCAAAGATACTTTCTCTTCCTGTCGAACATGGTCCACTTGTTCCTGCAACGATAGTCTCACATACAATTTTGTGGTCAAAGCACCTATATTCCAATTCAAAGCATAATATATCCAAACATCATTTTCTCTTAACAAAAAGACATTTTAGTTTATAATATCACATTGATCATAATCAATAGATTCCAAAATTTCATAGAACTAACTTTGTCTAAATATATTACCAGTTTCCATGTCGTCCACAACATATTATATAACTAAAATTTGCAAGAAAAGTAATTAGCGTTATCAATTCCAAAAAGAGGGATGTAACATATCCTTCCCCTTTAAAAATCATTGTCTCCGATGATTAAGTTTATCAAGCAAAAATTTAAACTTAAAACAAACTTTTTAAAGTTCAACATTAATGTCTTTGAATAGTTTAGGAAATCTCTGGTAAATGTCTTTATAGTCTTCCCAAGTGGTGCTATCCTCGCCATATTGGTCCCACTGAATTTTGCATTGCAAAACTTCTCGATTACGTAAACAAAGTTTACACATTTCAAGCACCTTCAGTGGCTCGATCACAACCACCCCGGGTTCTTGCATCTATAAGGAATTCTAGTTAAGGATGTGGTTATTACCTACAAAATATTTCTTTAAATATGAAACATGAAAAACATTATGCATCTTGGACAAGGCTGGAGGTAGAGCAACTTTGTAGGCAACTGGATTGATAATCTCAAGAACTTCGAAAGGTCTGACATAATGAGGAGCCAATTTTGATGATTTACCAAATTTTATTGAACTCTTTTGAGGTTTCACTCACAAAAGCACTTTCTCGCCAACAAGGAAGTGTCTAGGCACTCGTTTGCAATCTGCATAACTCTTTTGCCTGTCATTGGCTTCTGCCAACCTCTTCCTAATCATTTTTACTTTTTTTTCCATATCAGCAAGCATTTTAGGTCCAATGCTTTTCCTATCTTCCAGCTTATCCCAGCTTATAGGAGTTCTGCATTTACTTCCGTATAATGCTTCAAATGGCGCCATCTTAATGGCAGAATGATAGGAGTTGTTATAGGCAAATTCGACAAGAGGTAGATATTCCTCCCATCTGTATTGCTGATCCATGCAATACATTCTCAAGAGGTCTTCTAATACCTGATTCACTCTTTCTGTTTGTCCATCAGTTTTAGGGTGATAAGCAGTACTCACATTCAGTTTAGTCCCTAATGTAGAAAATAAGGTTTGCCAAAACTGTGAAGTTATCCAAGCATCTCTATCAGATATAATCTTTTCAGGTACACCATGCAATCTGAAAATTTCCTGCACAAATTTTTGAGCCAAAAGATGAGCTCCATCCGTCAAATTTCCTGGTATGAAATGTGCGACCTTGGTAGTTTATCCACAACAACCAATATTGCATCATGCCTATTCTTAGACATTGGTAATCCCTGGACAAAATCCATACTAACGACTTGCCATTTCCATTTTGGAATATCATGCAGGTATAACAATCCAGCAGGATGTTGGTGTTCCGCCTTAACTCTCTGACACTCCAAACAACTAGCTACAAACCTTGCAGCATCGCTTTTCATTCCCTTCCAGAAATATAGCGGCTTGACATCCACTAATAGTTTTGTTACACCAGGGTGTCCAGAGTAAGGAGCAGAATGAACTTCCTTCCACACAAGGTTTCTAAGTTCCACTAAATCAGAAACGTAGATTCTTCCCTTGAATCTCATCAATCCATTCGATTCAAAATTGAATCCGTCATATCTTGAGTCCTTAGGGTTTAAGTGTAGAGCTTGTTTCACTTGCTCATAATACTCATCTCTAGATAAGTTTTGCATTACTAAATCTTTAAAGTTAGCATGTATGGAGATTATAGAAGCTATGTGCCTTCTTTTGCTTAAGGCATCAGCTACTCGATTTTCCTTGCCTTTGATATAAGAAATCGCAAAGTCATAATCTAATATTAATTCCAACCATCTCCTCTGCCTTGCATTGAGATTAGGTGGTGTAAATATGTAGTGAAGACTTTGATGATTGGATTTTAGTATAAAAGTCCTTCCCAACAAATAATGTTGCCACATCTGAAGGGCGTGAATCACTGCTGCCATTTCTAAGTCATGAGAAGCATAGTTCTGCTCATAGTTTTTTAGCTTCCTTGATTCATAGGCTACTACCCTGCCATCTTGCATAAGCACACCTCCTAATCCTTCCCTCGAGGCATCAATGATAACCTCTAAATCTCCCTCAGGATCATGAACTTTCAGAATTGGAGCGGTTGTTAATTTTTCTTTTAACAAGTCAAAAGCCTTTTGACATTCTTCCGTCCAAACAAACCTTTTTCCTTTTCTTTGCAAGGAGGTAATTGGGCTAGCAATGCTTGAGAAATTCAACACAAATTTCCTGTAATATCCAGCCAATCCTATGAAGCTTCATACCTCTGAAACATTAGAAGGTTCAGGCCATTCCATAATAGCTTTTATTTTGGCCAGATCAACTGATATCCCATCGGCTAATATTAGATGCCCCAAATATTGCACTTCTTTCTGAAAGAAGGTGCACTTTGAGAGTTTCACATATAATTTGTGTTCTCTTAATCGTTGCAAGACTATTTGAAGATGCTGTATATGCTCCTCTTCATTTTTGGAATAAATCAGAATATCATCAATGAAAACTAGCACAAATTTATCAAGACAATCTTTGAAAACACTATTCATGAGATTCATGAAAGCAGCAGGTGCATTGGTCAATCCAAACGGCAACATTGTGAACTCATAATGACCATATCTCGTTCTAAATGTTGTCTTGGGAATATCTTCATCTTTCAACCTTAACTGATGGTATCCAGATCTTAGATCTATCTTAGAAAAGACTGATGCACCATGCATTTGGTCAAATAGATCATCAATATGTGGCAAGGGATACTTGTTCTTTATTGTCGCCTTGTTAAGCATCTTATAATCTATACACAGCCTTAGAGTTCCATCTTTCTTTTTGACAAATATAACTAGGGCTCCCCATGGTGATACACTTGGCCTAATTAGATTCTTAGACAATAGCTCCTGCAACTGAGCTTTTAATTCCATAAGTTCAGTGGTAGTCATACGATATGGAGCTTTAGAGATTAGCTCTGATCCTGGTTTAATATCTATGCCAAAGTCAAATGTTCTTTTCAGAGGCAAGCCTGGTAGCTCCTCGGGAAATACATCCTTGAAATTGAAAAGATATCAATATTTTTCCTCAAATGTTTGTTTCTCCAAGGTTTCCTCTACTAGGTCCATTTTGACTGCAAAAAGTTGACATCCCTTTCGCCTAGCCCGTTTTAGTTGTTTTGAAGAAATGGATCTAATCCTTATTTCCCTTTGAATTCCTTGAAGATTTACTGATTTGCCCGTCTCATCCAGACACTCAATTGTTTTATGAAAACAATCTACCTTGGCTTAATGTTTCCACAACCAATTCATTCCTAAGATGACATCGTAAGACCCTAAAGGTGCTACGTATAAATTTGCCTCAGTGGTGAAGTTAGAAACATCAATCTTAGCTTCGAACAAACATTTCTCTACTTGAGCCTTTGAGTTATTTGCATACTCAATTGTCCATGGTTTTGACATAAAACCATCTTTTCTAGAAAATTTACTTAAGACTCTAGGTGACACAAAATTTTTTGTTGCACCAGTATCAAATAGAATAGAAACAGGAACTCCAAATAAGGTACCTGTCATCTCAATAGGGGTGATCTGATACTCTGCTTGTCGATTGTTAAGAGCGGCATGAATCCTTTGCTAAAATGCTTCCTGTTGCGAAGGAAGTTCCGTGTTCCTAGGCTTCCCATTCTGCTTCTTGTTAGGGCAACGGTTGGCATAATGGTCTCCTCCACAAGAAAAACATCCTTCTATAGGTCCTCGCTTCTCAAATGGCCTACTTGTAGAATCATCATTCTTCTTAAAATTAACATTTCTCTTATAATCTTCACCTCTTCGCTCATTACCAAATCCCCCTTGATTCTTTCAATTTCCCTTATCAAACCTCCTGTTTCCATATCCCTTCTCATTCTTCCTTTTATATGATTGATCATTGTAGTTCTTATCAAACTTCTTACGTTTCTTATCACGGTAGGCAAAGATAGATTTGATCTTCTGCTCCTACTTAATTGCCTTCTCATATACTTGATCCATTGTGCTTGGACCATGCACCTCCACCTCACCACCAATCTGAGGATTGAGTCCCATGATGAATTTTCTGATTCGGAATCTTTCATCTTTTTGGTATTGAGGAACATACTTTAGTAGTCTAGTCAATTTTTCTACATACTCAACTACAGATAGTTCACCTTGCCTGAGGTTTTGGAAATCTATTAACTTTTGATCAAAATATAACTAAGGTAACCACCATTTTTGGAATAGTTCCACGAACTCATTCCATGTCACCTTCAAGGGACTTAATTCTAGCTCCATTTTCTTATTCATCCACCAAGTGGATGCTTCCCCAGAAAGCTGATATTCTCCCCACACTGCTTTAGTAACCTTAGAGTAATTTCTAATCTCAAAATATTTCTCCATCTCCGTTAACCATGCTTCTGCTGCATCTCCAGTTTTTGTTCCATTGAACTTAGGAGGGTTAACCTTCTTCATATCCTTAGATAGTTCTAATGCAAGTTTATCTTTGGTTTTTCTTTGGACTTCATTGTTGTCAGGATTTTCACTTGACGTGCCATTTTCCCAATGTTTACTTTTGCTTTTATTATGTGAGTTCTCATTTTCACCCTATGTGTTGCCAGTTTCATCCATTTTCTTTTCCAGTTTGTTTAACCTTTCCTTGGTTTTAGTAAGCATATTTAGAATCCTATCCAACTTGTCAGTGGAGTTTCCCGAGAGTTATGACCTTCCCGATCCTCCCCCTCGTTAAACTCTGATTGGTCCATGATAGTTTAATTTCTCACCTGATTAAACATATACTAATCAGTTTTATGCTTATCATATTATATATCATCAAAAGAAAACAACAATTGATCATAATCATAATTGTTCTCAAACCAAAATTTTGTCTTTATTCAATTTGCAAAATTGTTCCAACATCAAATAGAGATAGACATATCTCATGTTTTTACTCAGTATTATCTAGTGGAGTGTAACCTTCAAATTCATTGTCTGACACATAATCACGAGGTGTATACCCCTCAGACTCACTATCAGAAGATAGCTCAATGATCTCAGCTCTAGGTGCTACACGAGGATCCCTAGTGATCATGGGTATACTAATAGGTACACTCCCAGGTATACTAACAGGTACACTAATAGGTACACTATTAGGTACAATAATAGGGCAGCAGTTGATCATGATTTGAGCTACCGTCGTCGCTACCTCTAGGAGTTCTCTCCTCATTCATTTAAGTCGTGACAATGCATTGGCAAAGGTTTCCACATCATCAAGCCAAATGCCATTTTCATCATTAGTTTTCTCAATGGTCTTGATCATTGCAAGCTGTTTCTTCTTAGCTTGCAGATAACGTTCCTTACCCGCGAAGGATTTTCTTGCAGTTTTCTTGATGCGTACCATCCTGGCATAGTAAATCAAATCATTAGCTACCCGCATAATGTTCATTTCCTAATCAGGTTAGTGGACTCATCAGCCCTAGTGCTAAACTTGGTTAGCTCTGATACCATATGTAACATCCATATCTGATTTTACTTGAAAACTAGGTTTTAACATAGGTAATTTTTTTTTCTATTTAATCAAATACAAAAGAACTTAACTACTATCAAGTATAACATTTTTCACTTTAACAATAAACATGATTTCATTTTTCACAAAGCTGAAAGAAATGATATACAATAAACTTTTTGTTTTCTAACAATTTGAAATTTTCTTGAAACAAATATAATATTGGAAACATACCATTATCATGCATCTTGATTGTCGACCCATCACATTCAAGACTCGGTAATCCTTAATATTTGGAAGAGAAAGTATCTTCAAGGAGCTTAACCTCCAACCACAGACCATTGGTCTCCCGCACTCCTTCCTAACCGGAAGTGGCCCTACCCTACTCAAGAGGATAGACTTAGGATAACCATCGGTGTTTGCCATCTGAGCTCTGGTGTTGTAACTTACGTGTCTTGTTATCATGTAGATCCCTAGATACCCTCTAGTCATGCACAACTCTCCACAAGAAACGCCATCCAGTCACAGTGAACATTCAATGCACTTGAGGATCGTGCATCACCTTGGCCAAAGGATTTGTATTTAAATAGCGTTGTATGAATGCATGAACTTAGTTTACCCACCCTACTCGACTTGAACTGATCGCAATCCTACAGTTTCCTATTTGTAAGGTTTAAACAAATGTTGACCTCGATGACCTCAAGGTATTTAGATTTCCTCACACAATAGCACATGGCGCAAATGTTTACTCTATTCCCGAGTTAATGGATTCATCTCCGTTTACACGTTGCATAATGGGTTTTCTATTTCATTGTTTATATGGTTAGCATTTGTAATGCAATTCATAATCCCATAATCATATAAAACATCATTTAATAATACCCACTCCTATGTGGTTTCAAACTTGGTTCCGATATGTTTATACAACATACTCAAGTGTATAATACAATTTCCCGTAATCCCGGAATTTAAAGTTTTAGACTCATAAGGGTCTACAAGGTAATAGAGACACAAGAATCATCGCATGCAACTTAATTTAGACTCAAAATGTGGATTTCCCACCCTTATCTTTTCATTTCAAAAGTATGACGGTTTTTTGACCAATACTAATACTTCAACTCTACTCCTTCCAAATCAAATGGTTTCACATGGTTCAATGAGGTAAGAGTAATAAAATAAGATATTAAAAAGACTTAGAAACTATCTTTAGACTCTAGAGATGATCCAACACATTTGTCGACCTCTAACCAAAGGTATAAAACCGAATAAGATACTAGTTAGTTACTTTTGTCGACATTCAATGTCTTGTTTTCAATATTTTTATCTATTTGAACCGAGAGATGTTATGAATCCTTGTCTTCCTCTGGTTTTTATCTCCTGACACCACAGCTAGTTACAACTACACCTCCGACTGTCAAACAATCTATAATCTACGTCGAAACATGCATTAAATCTGAGGTTTTAAATTCCTACACAGCATGCATGTGGTGCAATGTGGCTTCTCACTATGAAACTAACATTTTGAGTGTACACAAGACAATTTTAAGTTGATAATACAGTTATATATGAGCCTCTCTAAACATACATCATTGCCGACCACTTGTAGAATATACTTCACATTTTGCATCATGCATGGATCAACATTGGTGTGTATACATTTGAAAGATTGTGTTCTATTATCATTATGATTTCTTTCATGATATGCAATGTTATTGTTTTTGAGAAGACAGCCATGATTTCAAACTCTAAGAAGACAACATTGATACGTAATCATTGTAAATATCCTCACACAGAACTTGCAGTAAGAAGACATTATTATTGTATTCTATTCGTTGTAAGCTCATTACACTATCATTGCAGAGAACAGACACCAATACTGATCATAGGCTGCGAAAAAGAGAGAATGGAACATGTTGATGGAGTTAGAGGTCTGCTATTGCAAGCTCGTCCTCACCAAGCTCTCGACGACCTCCGCAGATTCCTTTCTCAGCCTCTCAACTCTCTGCACACTCCTATCCTCGTCCTCTTGTTAGTTTCTTAACCACAGAAGACTCCAGCTCAGGCCACACACCGTGGAGAAGAAGAATGATCTCTTTTCTCACGGTTTTCCAGTTTCTAATCAATAGAAAACTTATCCTTCTCCCCCCACGACGACAGAGCATCTGCATTTATTTAACGGTTACAATTTAATCTCAATGGCATAACCTCCTACCCGACCACCCACAGTGATGGAAGATAGGGCATTAACACCACTACCGTGACATGCCTTAGTAAAAGGAGGTCGACATAACTGCAGCTACCCAACTCCCTCACTTGCAGCGGCCACTATAAAGATGGAGGTTTCTAAATGGCGACGTGGCATAACAACCTCGTCCATTTCCTCCACAAGAAGACTTTCTAACCTTCGAAAAAATGCAACTAACACCGCTAGAGGAATAAAACTCTTACAAGGTGATAAATGATAAATGCACAAAGTGACTCCAAGGTCAAAAAAGAGATAAAGGATCAAGACC
This sequence comes from Cunninghamia lanceolata, assembly GCA_027924645.1. Taxonomy (NCBI): domain Eukaryota; kingdom Viridiplantae; phylum Streptophyta; class Pinopsida; order Cupressales; family Cupressaceae; genus Cunninghamia; species Cunninghamia lanceolata. Next base: position 946,143 of record BSBN01000765.1, on the reverse strand, counting down.
GACTAAAGTAAGAAAGTATGGGTTTGATTTAAGATAACTCAAGTCGTAAACTTGAAGAGCAAAAGCACATTCAAAAGGAAGACATCCAAAATGACAGAGCTTGGGCGTAAACCAACTTGACTTGACGAGAAAACTGACATAAAGCAAACTGACGAAAATACCTCCCGTTAACCAAGTTATGACTAAAGCGATTTTGGAATATCCTTCCAAATAACGACCAAAACAGTTATAGCATATATCAACTTCACATTCGACTTCCGTCAATTTTAAAAAGGGAATAAATTCATAACACATGATCAACGCGTTTTGACGGCAATCACGATGGATTGGGCGTAACGCAAAACAAGTTTTCTAAATCGTTTGACGCAAAAATTGACTTCTCTCATCTTTCGACTACGAGATGTGATTCAAAATCTGCCACAAATAGGTTCATCTCTTTACCTACAAACGAAATAATAATCATCTATATAAGACGACTCGTTTTGGTGCACTTGCGACAACAACGTCGATTCCAAAATTCTATATGACGACTTACGAAAAGGGTGTTAAACCTTATCTTCAGACATCGACATTTAGTCTCAAACTATCTTAGTTGTAAACATGACTAAATTGATGGTTCAAGGTTTATCTACCTGCTTGGCGTTTTCAGTAACAATCACCCATGGTTAATTTCTAGAGTCTATACTCTCTCTCAAAGATACTTTCTCTTCCTGTCGAACATGGTCCACTTGTTCCTGCAATGACAGTCTCACATACAATTTTGTGGTCAAAGCACCTATATTCCAATTCAAAGCATAATATATCCAAACATCATTTTCTCTTAACAAAAAGACATTTTAGTTTATAATATCACATTGATCATAATCAATAGATTCTGAAATTTCATAGAACTAACTTTGTCTAAATATATCACCAGTTTCCATGTCGTCCACAACATATTATATAACTAAAATTTGCAAGAAAAGTAAATAGCATTATCAATTCCAAAAAGAGGGATGTAATAATGGTGATCATTTCATTATTATCACTTTGTATGTCGACGATATGCTATTGTTTGGGAATGGTAAGGAAAGGATTAGGGATTTATAATTTTATCTGTCATTATAGTTTAATAGGGACTTAGGGGCTTGGGATGGAAATTAAACAAGATAGGGATAACAAACAACTTTGGATTGGTCAAAACAAGTATGTTGACTCTATTTTATAGCATTTAAGTATGACCAGAAGCAAACCATAACTATTCATATTCCTATGGGAGCTAAGGTTTTAGTTGAGTAATGCACGAGTATGACTCTCAAAAAAATAGAGGAGATGAGTTTGGTGACCTATGCTAGTGTAGTTAGGAGCCTTACATATGCTATGGTCTGTGCCAGACCAGACATTGCCCAAGCAGTGGGAGTCATGAGGCATTACATGGCTAATCCTAGATGGGAACATTAGATTGGAGTGAAGAGGGCCTTTATGTATTTGTAGGGTACTTCTAAGTATTTCATATGTTATCATGGTGATGTTTTAGAGGACCAACACTCAGTGGATATATAGGGTTATGTGGATTCAGAGTAGGCATGGGATGTTGATAGTAAAAGGTCTACTAGTTGCTATGTATTAAGCTTATTTGGCGGTGCAATATGTTGGACGAGTAAGTGACCAATTGTGGAACTGCTTTATCCATAATAGAGGTAGGGTACATGGCATTTACACATTCCTATAAGGAGTCCACTTGGATTTTGAGATTATGTTCAGATGTCGGGTTACATGGGAAAGGAGTAAGAGTTCATTGTGATAGTTAGAGGCCATCAACATTGCAAAGAACCTAACCTTCCATGCACAAACAAAGCACATTGATCTACATTATCATTTTGTTCATGTCATGGTGGAAGATGGGAAGGTATTGTTGGAGAATGTTGTGAATGCTTTGGGAAAGCTAGTTAGCATAAAAAAGTTCAGGGGGTGTAGTAAAGTTATGGGCCTCTTGGCCCTCTAGAAGATAGTTGATAGTGTTGGTATTCCCTTTAATCTTGCAAGGTCTTCTACAAATTGGAGAATGTTAGGAAAGGTGTCTCAACCTTGGATCCTAATGTTTAAATATAATTTTTGGTCTATAGAGGTCATTTTGTTTCTTAGAATTGATTGAGACAGGCTTTAATCATCTAAATGAACTTTTCATATCGAGGTCTCCAAGATTTTCATTTTTTTTAGCCTCAATTGAGTTCCTAGTTCAAAAGATATGGCCTCTAAAAATTAGTTTCCTATTTTAGGAGTGTAAGAGCATCTATGATTCATAAGAGAGCTCTAAGAGGGAGTTATATATGTTGACCAATAACATTCACCAACCTATATCATATCATTATGACTATCATAAACTATCTTTGAAAGGTTTGAATAAAATAAATTGGAGTGCCCAAATTGAGAGGATAACTATGACATGTCATGGAAGATTCTTATAAGACTTCTCTTTTTTTTTAAGTCTAATAATAAAACTTAGATTTTAACAGAGATTTGTTCAAATCGTTTCCACAGTGTTCAAACATGAAATCAAGAACTTCGTACCACAACTTCTAAATTCTACGGTGTTATCAGTCACAATGATTGAGATCAATTCGGGTCCGTTTATCATAGTTATAGCTGAATTTATCATTATAATGCGTCTTTGCTGTCTCTTCGCTTCGGGCTCTTTCTCTCTCTCTTTGTTCTGGTTATGCCGAGAGACCAGTCTTGTATTGGTGGGCTTATCGGTCCTTTGTCCTATGTTGTCTCTGGTTTTGTTGTACTTATTTATATGACTGACTGATTGTTCTAGCTTTCTGGTCTCTTGTCTACATTTTGTCATGACGAAGTATCAATTCTTTTCTCTGTATCTGGGTAGGAGCCCTTCCCCTGTTAATAGATAAATGAAAAACAATTATGAAATTTTTATACCGGAAAACAGTTGAAGCAAGTTTGGTTTGTTTTTTAATAAGATTTTTCATTGTAAAATATAATCAAAATATTTTTAAATCTAAGGGTTATAGTTTAATTGGTTGAGTACAATTGGTGAGGGTTATGGTATGTTTCTTGATTAGGCTATCCATTAAGGTTACAAATCTCCCCAGATATGAAATATAAGGGATGCTTCCGTACTTTGGACAACTTTAACAGAATGAATAGCCCTAAAATTTTGACTCTCAGCTGAAAAGATATCAGCATAGACATATAAAACCCTCTATCAATATATATAAAAAGAGGGAAAATTTTAGACAGACCTTTAAAAATGTTGGAAAATTCTAACGATTATAAGAAATATATATTAGCTCCGTTATGTTCCCTTTTCACTTTAAGAGCAATGATGAATGGATAACCATCATAAACGACTTATTTGAAAGGCAGGATTGATTGTGAAACGTAACTCTCGCTTTCCAAGCATGTATAACAGCTATAATAAGGCAGGGGCGAATTTATTGGAGAGTTACCATTGTGGGGGAAACTTCGGTTAATGACAGCTTTTCCTCTTCACCGTCCCAATTTTAAAGTCTAACTATTTATCACCTTTATATGTAAATGAGGGGATAAATAAACTGATAAACTCTTTTTTCTGAGTGCAGCAGATCCTCAGTTCAGATCCAATGTTATTTTCCACTCTAGAGATGTTCAATGTAATTATTTATAAATATTTTCTTTACAGAAGATAATATCAAATGGTCACAATAAACACATTTATTTATAAATATTTTCTTTCCAGAAGATAATATTAAATGGCTACAAAGAACACACTGTTCTTAAAAGGACCTCAACCCCGTCACCATCAACATCTAAGAGTCTTATAGAGAGAGGATCTTTATAAGAGCCCTAGGAAGAAAGCACACACCAATAGCTTAAGGAATCCAGCTGTTTACTCCATGGCAATACAACAAGAAGAACTTTTAAAATGTGCATCACAGAATACTTGAAACATATTACCACATGTCTCCTATATCCAACTGAGAGATGAGGTTATTCGGCTGCAGATTGGTAAAGTAGCTTGTACTGTCAAAGATGTAATTGGAGTCAAACCCATGGAGAAAACCAAACCCAAATGCATCTGAGTGTGAATGATAATGGTTAGAGGTTGTTAAGCCCTTCATGCTGTCAGAAGTCTCACTGAGGAATCCATGAGAATTCTGCTGAACCAGCGTTGTTGATGGGGATGGAAATTTATATAGTGCACTCTGTAATTCATAATTCTCATCTGAAGATATAGTGTAAGACGCTGTGTTGAGATTGGACTTTGTTGGTGCAATAACATGTTGTAAAACAAAAGCATTTCTCGGCTTGGTGGACTCATCTGGGGAAGGATTTCGCCCATCTGATTCGCCATTGCATGGATGTTCTAACTGTTTTGGTTCTCCTGGACCAGGGATTGAATCTTTCTGCATATTTAGGCTGTGAGGCTGAAAATTGTAGTTAGCAGAGAATTTTGAATCCATTTCATCCTTGATCGAGTCCCCAATACTATTAGTATACGCAAAGGGCGTATCTTTGAGCTTTGACTTGAGGGCGTTGAGGTGTAGGCCTTTGCAGCCCGATTTCTTGCTCAGATGAATATTCCAGAAGTTTTTAATATCATTGTCTGTTCTTCCCGGTACACGGGCTGCAATCAACGACCACCTGCACCATTCTTTCTTTCTTTACTTATCATTTCATTCATCAAAGACATAAAAGACTTATTGATATATATTAAGTACTCAAGAAATTACATTGAAGAGCTTCTGGAAAAAAAATTAAGAAATATGTAAGCTTTTTTAATTTCAGATATACTTGGTGATTCATGATTATGAAGAGGAAGAACTTATGATTATGAAGAGGAAGAACTTATGTTTGATGGATCATGGAGGAAGAACTTATATTTGATGGATCATGGAGTGTGATCTAAAAGGTTGATTCAAAGAAATTCACACAATTCTTTTCAAGAACTCTTCAATATATTACACTTACAATTGACTCTGAAAATATAATATCTCTACCAAAATATAATATCTCTAATTGCTTAAGAAACGTCAATTCCAACCTGTTTCCAAGCAATTTGTGAAGTCTTATAATGAGGTCTTCTTCGTCTGGAGAAATATGGCCTCGCTTCACATCTGGGCGAAGGTAATTCATCCATCGTAACCTGCAACTCTTTCCGCATCTCTTCAAACCTGATCAAAAGTGGTCGTTAATTCATTTGTCGGAATATTTAGCTCACAAACAATTCACTAATATCAATTTTTATGGTGAAAAATAGAATATCTTAATTAAAGACATGATATTTCCACAATTCATCTAATAAATACAATCTTTTATAGAAAAACCTGTCTAAAACTGATGAATTTTTTTAAAAAAATGTTTTCAATAGAAGATCCTAAACAGAGTAAATGTAAAAAGCAAACTCTGTACTGCTATATATCGAATAATAATAACACTAATAAGAAAGTGCAAAGACATTTAAACAAATTTCAGTTACAATGTACCCATTGAAAGAGGGAGAAAAAAAAAGTACAAAGAAGTTTGACAATGTTCTACCGGCTTCTGAGGCAAGAGTTCTCCAACGTCCTGCACCATTCGCTTCGATGTATGTTTTCAAAAGCAGATCTTCTTCAGGCTGCCATGGCCCTCTGTTAAGCCCATCAACACTGTATTTCTTTTGTACCATTATTGTTTATCCTTGCTCTTGCCAGGCTTCTCCTTATGTATTTCTCATAAACGAAACTGCTGAATTTATAGGCAATTTTCACCGAATGAGTTGCTGGAATTTACCTCATGAACGTTTGGTAAGAATTTGATTTGTAGATAACATGCACGGGCTACAAAAGCTTTGTTTAAAGGCCCGTATCATTCCCAACTAATATTCTCTTGTTGTCGATAATAGAGCCCAGAACAATGTATAGCTTTTAAACAGTCACTGTATCAATCTCGGATTCTTTTTGTGCAGATCCAAAGTTAACGTTTGGATTTGGATGTTTTTGCATGTACTGCAGTTGATTGAAGTAAATCATTATGCACTCAATTATTGCCAGCAATCCTGAAATAGACGTTATAGTCGAGATCAGTAAAAGACTATCAAATTCGAAACGATCGGAAAAAGATGGGAAAAAACAAAAACAGTGGCGCACGACTTCCAGGCTGGTGCAGACAAATCTGTTAATCAATGAGTAATTACCAAAATCCTCACTCACTTCAACGCAATTTGACTCGAATTTTCAAGGAGTGGGAAAAGTGAACGGACTCGAAAAGCCCTCGTTGTCGTAATCGTGGTCAACACTTGCGTTTTTCGGAAAATTGAAATGGCAACAGATCATCATTATGTTTATCTCGTGCTTCAATTATTAGAAATGCTCCTTTTCCAAAATCGATCGGTTAATTTTTTTGGTTTACTTTTTAGGAGATACGGGTGTCAGGAACAGGAAGAGTTCTATAGTGCGCTGCTTCTAACCCATTTTCGATGGGTTGTATTGATTATTAGTAACAACATTTTAAAGAGTTATCAAACTATTTATATATTTATATATTGAATATTGGTGATTAAACAAGGCTTATCTCTCTTCATCTCTTTAAATATCTATTGTGTTTTGCATACACACTCTATTTTGTCAAATAGAGATCTCCCTTCTTTTGCTTTTGGCTTGGTCTCAATCTTGATGTGCTTGCTTGAGAGAAGATGAAATTCTGATGATTTGATGACTTTCTTGTACTTGGGCAATTTGGTTTAATTAAATGTCTTTTGGTTCTTGAAATTGAAGTGGTTTGAAGGCACTTGAAGCTGTGGAATGATCTCCTTAAGTATTTTGTACTAAAAATCACCCCTACTGCAGTTTGCACTAATATCCAGTGTAACCAGATATTAGCGCTGGAACCCTTTTACTTAGCTTTGCACTGCAAAGTCCCCTCACCAGACTTAGCGCTGAAAAGTGGTGTTGCCGAACATATCTGATAGTCCCCACAAGTCCTGTCGAAGACTTAATTGCTAAATAATAAAGGTTGGCGGGCATTTAATATCCTACTGGACATAGCGCTAAAAAGTGCTTCCACTGGACATCTCCCGTGAAGGCGGAATTCCTCGCTTTTCCTACCCTAGTGCGGTGCAGTCTGTCGACTGATAGACATTTATGACAAGTATCGGAAGGGGATTAAAGGGAAAAATTCATCAAATAGTTGTCATTTGAATTCATATCTCTAAGCGAATTGAGCTCTCCATCTCTGTGGCGAACACAGAGACCTCTTGAGAGACCAATTTCCTTGTGTCCCAAGAGAATTTGCAAGTGTTTTTTCTTTGGCCAACTCAATTCTTACAGGTTGTTTTGTATTTCCAGGTTGGGTCTTTCTCCTTGCTTTTGAATTTCATTTATATTATTTAAGGTTTAGGGATGCTTTAATCTATTGTTATCCAAAGTGAGTAAGATTCGAAACTAGGGCGTGAGTGTTAAATATTAAAATTCATACGAAAGTACACCTTAAGTTTTAAAAGGAATCAAAAACCCTCGGCTAACCCTTGATTAACTGTGGGGATTCGCTCAATTCGGTCTGCACTTAGAAATTTTAGGCTTTGTGCTTTGTGCGCTAAAATCATCTCCCTTAGGATTAGGTCTGATCTCCCAAGTTTTCACTGCCGAACGATTATGACTTAAGTTGCTTTAGAAGCCTCAGGAGCACTTTTGTGCTAATTTCCCCAGGTGTTTTTGACACCCTTGATTTTCCCCTCTTGCTCCTGTGGAAGTCCCTTTTCCCGCTTGGGTAAGTTAGAAATGTGTTGTGCTAAAAAGACCCAAACATGATATGTGCAGCAAGGCCTAAATTTCCTGCAATCTGGATCCCCTTAGTTCTCCCGCTAAGAAGGTTTGCTTCCTTCGTCGATGGGCTAGCGCTAAATAATGTCTTCACTGCATATATCCAATAACATTGAAATTCCCCATCGTTCGATACCAACCAATTTCCCTGTTAGCCTTCCTAATTGCCTAATATTCGACGCTAGTGCTAAAATGAAGGTTTGTTGCATATATCCGATAGGAGTGAAATTCGCCACTTATCTGGTAGACCTTAAGAGTCCCGCTTTTTCCACATCTAGGCTTTAGAATTTGTTTCAAAAGGCACAAATTTAGTCTGATTAATGAACTTAAATTTTATCTATTGCATTATGATTATTTTCTTGACATGTTTGGAAGAATTTAGAACATCAATTTAAACATTAGTCATTGCATTATGCTGCTATATCCGATAACAGGGCAAAAGCCCGCCTGTTATTGTAATTACTTTAATTCATGGTTTAGATCAATAGAATAGCCAAGGAATGTAATTAAATGGATATCTTATGATGCCTTAAGTAAAAATAATAGATTAAGAATGGTAGATCATGAATTTTGTCAAGCAATTTAGTCATTATGCCAGTATATCCTGTGAGGGGCAAAAACTCCAAATGCTAAATCTAAATTTCTATAAAGAGCTCACTTTGAGCCCTTTGACATAATTGAAAGACATGTGAGCAAGAAACAATTCCATAAAGAGCACTTGGAAGACTTTTGGGCTAATTGCTTAGATAAACATGAAGACATAAGGAAAAGATGCTCTAGAATGTCCCTTGACTACATAACAATGTTCAACATTATAGTAGTACCTAATCAATTAACTGATGATGACAATGTGGCACAACAACGAGTGTGGAGGGCAGTGTTTGGAAAATCTATTCCATCACCTAATTGGGCAGAAGCGGAAGAGAGCTCCTTTGAGGAGGTTATGAAACAACCCATTAGATATAGTAGAATTTGGGTCATAGACCAAGTTGCTAGGTTAATAGAAGCAAGGGTAGCCCTGACATATACACAACAACTACAAGACATGCTTAGTGATGATGAACAAGATGAGCCCATAGAGACAAATGAAGAACCAGTACAAGGGGCAATAGGAGGAGAAATTTAGGATATAGATAGTGAAGTGATAGAAGATGATCTCCCTCCTCAAGATAAAGGAAAATCTAAGGAAGATAAGGAGCTTCCAAAGCAACAAAAGAAAGATACCCAATCCTTAGTTAGGACAAGAAGTTCAAAGAGAAAGGATATGCCTAGTGGGAAAGGGGAATATTCCAAATCCAAGAAAATGAGAGGATATCAAAATGCACAATTGCCAAAGGCTTCCTCTATGGATGCAACACATCCTACTACTTCCACTACTCCTACCTAGACTGTCAATGTTTCCTCTACTTCCTCTGCTGCATTCAATGTTGTGCCTCCTATTTCCTCTAGTGTCCCAACTGTGCTTACACCTCCTATATCACCAATAGTTGTATCTTCCCCTCTTCGCCTACCTATTCCTTCCACACTTTCTACCCATCCATCCATGTCTCCTTCACTTTCTCTGTCTTCCATCTCCATTCCATCCATCTCTTCAACCTCATCATGTCCTTCTTCCCTTTCATCCATTAGTCTTCCTCTTTCCTTTTCATCTTCACCTTCCATTTCACTTTCCTTTTCACTCACTACTTTCCCTCCTATTCCACCTCTTGTCACTTCTTCCTTACCCCCCATTTCCACCATCCTTTCACTATATTCTTTCTCCCTACCACCTCTCAACCTAACCACTCCCCTTGTCATTTCCTCCATGCTTTCACCACCTTCTATTCCTCCTTCCTTGGGTTTTGTAGCATTTGCAAACCTATCACAAGTATAATTCCCTGCATCTGCTACAAATTCTTTTGCTGCCATCAATAACTCCTTGACTCGACCATTCCGAGACTCAAAGGAAATGCCTAGAATTGCCTCCCCCCATGTACCATTACTACTAGGAATTGAGAAAGTATGCACTAAATTTAACATTATATTAGAAGAGGAGGTTGTAATTGAGGACATAAAAAATAACCCTCCAACAGACTCCATCGCCATAGGGGTAGTAAACTTGGAGGATAGCCCATCAAAGAAAACTGCAAATGACATTGTGCTAGATACTACTGGGCAAGAAATGACAGGGTCTGCAATAACTGAATCAACCAGAATCTCCCCTAAGGCAGATGCAATAATCATCACAGATCCTCAGGGTGACAAAGGAAAAGGTGCAAATACAAAAGATACAATTCATTTGGATTCTTTGAATAAGGAGGACAACCACATCAGCTCTCCAGGACATTCTTTAGCTGCTCCAAATTCGTTACAACAAAGATTAAATACTCAACTCTCTATGGTGGAGATAGTAGAACTAAATCTAGATAATTTTCTACCTAGAATTGAGAAGCCAAAGAAGCAAAAAAAAGTAAAGGTGCAATCAAGGGTATACAAAGATGCTTCTGGCTCTCAAATTACAGAGGTAGTTGTCCCACCATCACAGGCCAATAAAGAGAACATACAGCCTAAGGATTACACTGTCACCACTCTCAACTTAGGTCCTACATCAAAGGCTCAAGTTGTAGAGGAATTCAAGGATTTAGTGTCAAGCATTTTAGACAGAATCAATAAGGATGAGCTGACAAAGCAGTAGCTCAAACAATAGAATGAAGAACTTTGAGCCTGCATTAGATATTCAATAAAGCCCTCTCATTCAGAAGATGGAACAACATTGTCACCCTCTCTCCTCTCCAAGGAAGAATTGGAGGATTTTGATAATGTCAGAGCCATTGCCTCAACCACAAAGAAATGGTATCATAATGTATATACTAAGGGATGTGAAGTTATTGATGAAGTTGCTGAATTGCATAGATATTTTTGTGCACTAAAGGCAGAGTGGGATGAGGTCACTGATGATTGCAGTAATTATGATGAATATTACTCCCACATACACCCACGAGTTGTGAAAATGAGTAAACTTTCTGAGGAGGTTTTGATAGAAGAAAATATTTTGACTAAGGAGAGATTTCATATGCCCGAGCATTGGCTCGAAATGATAAAATTGAGGAGAGAAATATTTGACAAAGCCAGAAATGGGGGAGAGCAACCAAAACTCAACTTTTGGAGGTGATTTATAGTTTGAATGATATGCTCTAATCTGTAACAAAGATGTACCTGGACAACACTGCTCCTATTGATGCCCAGGAGTGTAAAGAGAAATTGAACTTGCTTATGCAATGGGATTCACCACCATGCAAAGTGGAGGATTTAGATAGAATCAACGAATTGAGGGCACAATTCAAAGAATTCAGAAAGAATAAGAGGTCCAGGTTGGTTGTATACCACAAATTTTCTCGTGAAGTAGACACTGTGAAATTCAGAATGGATTTTGTTAAAGATCCTCAACCAATTGACATAAATCTAATACTGGAGGCATTTTTGGCCTATAGGAATAGAGAAGTAGAAAAGAACAAGGTGGATTTAGACAAGGGTGACAAGCAGCAGGCCGACTCAACAGGCATGTGACTTCTTTGTCCAACTAGATCAACACTTTTCCTAGAAATTGGCACTCATTCTTCTATGTTATTTTTGTCTTGGAAAATGTATCTGATTTTACCAACAACTCAATGGAAGTCTATTTTGTTCTATCCAATGAATTGTAAAAGTTAGATTTTGTCTTTTTCTCACAAGACAAAACTATGCCCAAGAATGTAACAAACTATTGTCCAATATTAAATGCAATGTAACCTCAACCATTGGTGTTGATTTAATCTCCATCGTCTGTTGAAAAACTCAGTATGCTCATCCCTCTATAAAAGGGTAGTCATTTTCTCTCTTTGTAAGTAAGATTTGATGATGAATTGTTGAGACTCTACCAAAATTTTGATTAATACAAGGGTCAGTGCAAGAAGTTGGGTCCACTTTTTGGCCAAAAAGTGGAAGTGTTTTCCCTGATTTTCAGAATTTGTCACATTTGACCTTAAAATTTGAAGCACTTAGAAATGGAATCTTTAAAAAAGTCACTAAATATAAAATGTAGTACTTGGAGTCTAGTTTCTAAATATGTAATTTTTTTCAATACCCAGTTGATACAAATTAATTTTCAATAGGCATTTCTAAAAACCACTATTTAAAAGTCACTTTTTTTTTACCATACCATGCACGTGTACGGCCAACATAATTTGACCTAAATAAAATTATTTTTCAAAATCCTTTTGGGAAAACATGTGTAGTACAGTGAAGTTTGATGCGGATATTTTTTTATAATTTTTTTCTAAACAATTTTTTTTAATTAATTTTTTATTAGGCCTAATTGGTACTTTTGAAAACCCCTCGTGTACGGCCAACATAATTTGAGCAAAAAAAATCATAAAATTAAATTTTTTTTTTTTAATTGTGTAAAAAATGATGTGTAGATTGATGACATATAATTTTTTTTTAAAAAAATTTAAAAATTAAAAGTTATTAAAAAAATACAAACACCTGTCATTTCAAGTTTTTGGACTAGTTTGCTTATAAATTAAATAATAAATAGAAGAACATGTCCAATAACAAAAAAAATTATATATTTGAAAACTAGACAATGTCATCTGTAATGGGTTTTCATTTTGTAAAAAAATTCAGAAAAAAAGGCCCTCAGCCATACAGGTAAACTTAGTGTTTCTTTTTGTTTTGTACTTAGAAAAAAATTTGTAGGTCCAAGGCTCAAGGTCCGTCAACCATGCCTATCCCGAGCCTAAAACCCAAGCAAAGGTCAGGGAAAAAGCGGCGGAGATTTCTAATTTCAAATAACAGGTACCCGTTATAAAACGGGTACGCGTTACATAACGGGTACCCGTTTCTATTATACCTGTTATTTCCCATATTAGGGAAAAAAGTACTTTCTCTGTATCCCTGCAACTTGCAAGTCTGATATGTACGGTGCGATAGCGACAATTTCTGTATTTTTTTACTTACAATTGTTTTGTGGAATCTCTTAACAGGTCATATTCTATTCAGATTTTGAAAGGAGTCAATCATATGAACAATTCTGAAGTGAAATCAAGTGCATGAGCTATTTTCAAGAGGAATAAAGCAAGAGAGTTTTTGTTTTTACATCTACCTTTTACTTCAAAATCTATGGAACAAAGGATCTACATCTAATTCTACTTCAAAAGTTCAAATAAGGACATCAATTATGAAATTGGATTAAGTATCAATTGTTATTTTATCAAGAGGGCTTGGTAATCATGGGATCAAATCAACGTCAAAGAAAAAAACAAAGGAGGGTAATGACACCTCAAGAAATTGAAGCAAATAGAGAGAAGGAAGCCAAAAGGCAAAGAGATAGAAGAGCAAGGATTCAAGAGATGAAGAATATTGAAGCATCTAGTTCCATGAGTATTGAAGAGAAAGACATTCAAGAGAGTAAAAATGATGGGATGAATGTAGATGATGCAAATGCAGAAATGGTGAATTTGGAAGAAAATGTGTCTATAGAAACAAATGCATGTATGTCTTCAAACCCAACTTTCGAAGATATGGAAAATGTGACTATACAAACAAATCCAGGTATGTCTTCACAGCCAACTTTCAATGTTATGGAAAACAGGACTATAGAAACAAATCCAGGTGTGTCTTTGGAGCCAACTTTCAATGATATAGGACACACGACTATAGAAACAAATCCAGGTGTGTCTTCGGAGCCAACTTTCAATGATATGGAAAACACGACTATAGAAACAAATCCAGGTATGTCTTCAAACCCACCTATTGATGATATGAATGAGAATGATATCCCTTTTAGGAGTGAAAATGAAAATGTTTTATTTGAGATTGAAATAAATGTCTTAGATAATCTTCCTGGTAAGATTTCTTGGAGGCAAATGAGAACTCATGCAAATAGATTATATAAAGATTTTTTTTATAGAAAAAGTCTTGGATTTCAATGTCAACTTATGATGCAATTGATGAAGATGTGGAAATTGAGAAAAGTAATGAAAAAGTTAGGCATATTTGTAAAACCTAAAAAAAAAGATGAATCAATGAAACAAGTTTTATCTAGTGTTGCTAATGCTATTGATTCTATTGGTAAAAAGAGTCGATCTAAAGATAGCAATGCAGCACGAAGAGCTATAACAACCGCTTTAGTCAATAAATCATCTTCTAATAAAAGAATGATAAGTAAGACAAGTGAAATTCTAAAGATAAATCCTAAAACTTTGAGAAGAGCAGCAAAGAGAAGAGAATCTATTGAAAAAGATCCAATTAACCAATGTTGGAGTTTTAGTGGTAGACTCCCAAGGTATGACATGAAATTAAATAGTGAAATCAAATTTTTAATTGAAAAATATTGGCATGATAATACAAGGGTATCATCTAATGTTAGAGATGTTTTAAAATTACGAGTGGGGTCTAAAATTCGTGATCCTCATCCAAAACATCTATTAGACATGACTCAAACTAAATTATATAAAAAATTCTTAGATGATTTAGTGTTAGAACCTTTTAATATTACCATAAGCCAAAGATCTTTTGAGAAATGTAAACCTTGGTATGTGAAAATTAATAAACAGCGAATCTCTTGTTGTTGTAAAACTCATGTGCAATTTCGTTATTATTATGATCTTTTTCGATATATACGTTCTACTTTGCATACTAACGAAATTATGCAGGAATGTGGTATTAATATGCCACCTCAAACAATTAAGGAGTTTGTAGCAGGTTTGTTTTGTGAAACATCTACTGGATACTTATTTTATTCAAAAGCATGTATTTTTGGACAATGCAATAGATGTGGCAACTTTTCATTGTTAGGAGAATGTATGCATGAAAATATTTCACATGAATTTGGACAACAATTAGTGGATGTGAAAAGATTCAAGAATGTTGAATATTCTTTAAAAGATGGAAAAATTGGAAAGCGTTGTGAGTTAGTCACTGAGAAAATTTGTGTGCATGCATTCATCAAAGATTTTAAGGATAATATTGTATCCAAATATGTCAAACACTCCCAATATGCTCGGTGGCTTGATGGACAATTCCGTTCATGTAAAAACACCTTTCCAATTGGAACTATCCTATCAGTGGTTGACTTTGCAAAAAACTATACTCTTGCTCCACAAGAGGAAATTCAATCTCAGTATTATAATTCAGTGCAGGTGGCCATATTTGTTCATATTGTATACAAACATGCAGATGATAGTACAGAAGATAATAGAAAAATTTTGAGGGAGTATCATTTCTATTTGAGTGATAATTGGTTACACTCTTCAGAGTTTGTGCAATATTGTTTCACAAAATTTTATGAAAGTTTAAAAGAAAGAGGAATCCAGATGACACAACATTTCATATGGTCAGATAATTGTACAGGGCAATTCAAAAATGCAAGAATGTTTTATTGGCTATGTAGGGCTCACAAAGAAATCAATATCCAACATATGTGGAGTTTTTTTGAAGCTGGACATGGTAAAGGAGAACATGATGGAGCTGGAGCATGTGTGAAAAGAGCTCTTGCTAGAGAGCAACTAAAATTTGAGGATACAGCCAAATTTAGAGATGCATGTGCAATTGTGGATTGGTGTAATGAAAAGTTATCTACGGGATCAAGTCAGAACTCTACAATTCGACGATTCTTTTGGTTAGTTGAAGAAGAGAATATTCCTACTCGACTTGATTGTGAGACAATAACTGGATCAACAAAATGGCATTCATTTAAGAGTTCAAATGCAAGCACATGGACTATATGGACTAGGGAGCTTGCATGTTTTTGTCAATTTTGTATTACAGGTGATTGGGGAGCATGTGAAAATACAGAATGGGTTGAAGAATGGAAACAAAGATCCTTGACACCTATAGAAACACAAGATCAACTTGAAACAACAATTGAAGATGATAATCAAATGTTTGCATCAGATGACTATGATCGTGTTTTAGACCTTGTACAAGAAGGTACTTTTGTTTTCAATTTTTTTTATTGTCATTTTTTGTACATCCTGTATATAATTAATTATATATGTATGCATCCACAAATTTATGTGATTTAGGTACATGTCACACTTTATTGAATTACATAATTTTTTTGTAGGACATGTCTATGCTGTTACTGCACCTGAGGGCAATGAAGAGGAAACCGAGTATTGGTTGGCTCGATGTGTTGAGACAAAACAAAAGTTGTTACATCCTAGAGTAGATGATGATAACATGGAGTATCCAACAGGTTCTGTGGTTGTTGTTGGCACTTGGCTACGAAAATATCTAATAAGAAGGAATGGTGTGCCTGCATTTGAAGATTATGAAACACATAAGAAGATCATACACTACTCACATTTGGTTGTGGCAACAAATATAAAACTAGTCAGATATCAAGGCAAACCTACTAATAAATAGTTATGGACACTTTCGATGGAAGAACATGAGTCAATTATAGATGCATTACAAAAAAATGAGGATGCAGATGGTACAATGGAATAAATTTTCAGGTAAGTAAACAATACTCTTACATCCCCAAGTTAAATTCTTTCATTCTCATTTTAGCTTCTATATTATTCCCCTTGTCTTAAATTTTGTATCGACCCATGGAAATATATAGTTAATTTACTTGTACATTTGAACATTACTTTTTGCAGGTGTATCCTAGACAAGTAGTCAAATGTGCATGATTGTCAATAGAAGTTATCACCATACAAGTATGTGAGGTCAATTTTGTAGTCTTCAACTAAAAGTGAACGCAAATTAGGTAATTACATATATATATACTCAAATATTTATCATCCATCCTCTAAAGACACCCGCTTGTACATCCCCTTAATTCAGATGTCATTTTAGCTCCCCTTAAGCCATCCCCTTCCATCCCCTTAAGCCATCAAGTTTTATTTTATACTTTGTAAATTGACTAGTGTACATCTCTCCAAGTAAGCTATCCTCTTTTTTATTCCCTTAAGACATCCTCTTCTAGCTCCCCTTTGAATTAATCCTCTTATACATCCCCTAAATCCATCTTCTTATGTATCCCCTTAAGACATCCTCTTAGCTCCCCTTAAGCCATCGTCAAGTTGTATCCTCTTTTTTGTTATTTAGTACATATTGCATTAATATTTTGTGTTTTTGGTACATATTCTTTCATTCTCATTTACATTCATTATTTCTTGCAGGTGTATCCTACAAGTAGATTTTTCCATGATTGGCACTACAAGATTTGATCATAATGTAAATTGTAGATCAATTTTGTAGTCATGTCAAACTAATGTTAGTCAAGAGGTTTTCATAGTAATTGATGATCAAGTATATTGTGTGGATAAGATTCAAATGAATTTCCTTAGATAGTTTCTTCTTTAAAAGAGTTCTAGTTTCTCTACAAGAATTGTTCATGCTACTTCTTGAATAATTTCAAATTGTGATAAATTTATTTGTATCTTATATTGTGTGGATAAGAAAATTGAATTTCTTTGTAGTTTCTTCTTTAAAAAAGTTAGTTTCACTACAAGAATTGAATACTACTTGAATAATTAAATCCAAATTTGTGATAAATTTTTTTGTAGCTTATATTGTGTGGATAAGATTTAAATGAATTTCCTTAGATAGTTTCTTCTTTAAAAGATTTAGTTTCTCTAGAAGAATTGAATGCTACTTCTTGAATAATTTCAAATTGTGATAATTTTTTTTGTAGCTTATATTGTGTGGATACTTGATTTGAATTGAACCTTTTAGTTTCTTCTTGATTTGAATTGTTTGAGATTTGTGATGGAGGCTTGCAAAGAGCCATTCATGGTTGAACTTTGTTGAACATGCTTGGGCAGAGCTTAGAGACTTAATATAGGTATTGGTTGGTTGTTGCACAGAACTAGCTATGTGATTAGTATAGTGTTGGAGTCATTTAAAGTAGGTTGTATTAGACAGAGCCATACATGGTTGAAGTCCACAAAGAATCATGTCTTTTGGAGACAAAGCTTAGAAAAGTTGGTGGCATCTTGAAAGCAAAAGTGTTGATTGTATGTAGGTTGATACAGTTATTGAGAGTCCTTGATAGAGGTATAGATTGCAAATAGACCGGAGCCATGTTGTAAGTTTACAGTAAAGCTTGTGAAGTTGGTTGGTTGATAAAGATTCAAAGCGTTATGACTAACTAGATAGTTGATTATGGTTGGAAGAGAGGTTGCATGCAAATTCAATTGGGAATGTTGCAATAAAATTTTGGACTACTATTTAAGTGGTGTTTGGAACCCATGCATGGAGCTCTCATCCTTCATTCTCCACCATTGCAAGAGGAGTTGTAGGTCATGATCCATTTTAGAGAATTGTGCATTTGGATAATTTAAGTCATGTTAAGGCTATGTAAAAGCCATTATATATTATGAATTAGTGTCATTAGAAGCATTGCTCATTTTTTGAGAATTTTATGCCTAGTTGAGAGTTTCTCCCAAGTTTGAATTCTTGTGTTGTATACTATTTATTTATGTGTGATGCAAGTTTAAATGTTCCACATTTGAGATGTTGTCTTAGTCTTTTAATACACATTTTAGATAGCCATTAGAGGTGGTTGATTGAAGGTAAAGGAAGTTGGAAGTATCTCATTTTTAAATCCATATGTGATGTATCGAAGTGAGGCATCTAGCTACGGTCCCGAGTTTATGGATTAATTGTCATTTGTTCTATACAATGTGTAGAGGTCTAGAAATGTGTCAACTTTCATGGACTAGAGAATGCAAAGTGTCCAAAGGTTCTTTTGGTGGAGCTTGTAAGTGTGTTTGGGAATGGTGTGCACAATAGGGCCTATGACAAATGGAAATCTCTCTATGAGGAGTGGGACGTTCGATGCATTAGGGAGTGCCAAAGCTCCCTCAAGATGTTGATGTGGTTTGGTGTTTTGTTTGTTTTTTAGCTTTCTATTAGTTGTGTTGGAATTTTGTGCTTGCTATATGTATTGGGGTATTGCTATATAGTTGCATATGGGTAGTTTAGAAACCTTTATGGGATGTTGTGCTTTCTACTGCTATGCCTAGTCTTGGGTTGTTAGCACACTCATTTATATATGTTTTCTAAACTATTTAGTAAGGATGGGTCCCCTAAGTAGAACACCTATATTATAATTCAAAAAAATTAAACCAAACAAATATGAAATCCACACTAGGAACTAGGTATGTTGAAGATGTAAAGTAATTTTGAATTGGGAAAATATTCATAGGAATCTCTTCTTTAATTCCTTTCCTTTATGAGAAACTATATGTGATTCAACTTCCAAAGGCCAAGGAAGTTTTGGCTATTATAATGGTTAAGTAAGAAAGATGATAACAAAGTCTCGGTTGCAAATTAATAAAATTTCAAGGACTATACAAATGATATATATCAAGAAGGTTTTGTAATCAAAGGATGACCACAATCATTTAAAGGAACATGTATCTCAATTGAGGCTAACTAGGTGAGTCTAACATCCTTATCATTTTATCGTGATTTTGTAGGTTTATCCTAGGTAAATTACCTTGTTATAAAGTGCCCTAAATTTATCTATTAGATAATTGTAACACCAAATTTATCCATTAGATAATTGTAACACCAAACTTAATTTAGGTTTGTGAGGCAGTTAATAGATTGTTCACTACATGCATAATGATTGATACAATGGGAAAGGTGACAAAACTAAAATAGTCCAAAATTTGGGATGCATATTCACATTTAAGGAAGTCTCTGGACAATCATCATGTATTTCTGAAATGTGAATATGCATCCCAAATTTTGGACTATTTTAAAGAAATATGGTGCATTTAGGAACTTGGTGATTGTTGGGGTAAAGAGGAATATATGATCATACTAGAAGAGGTGGATTAAAGGCCCATAATTGGCCAAGGTTGCTTTGAATAAGGTTAAAACAAGGAGATACCCATGTTGATATTCACACCCTTTGGTCCACACCTACATTGGGATGGATTAAGCTTGAAATTTTGATGGGTAGCCAAGGGTAATCCTAGTGAAGTAGGAGGAGTATGTTTATTAAGAGATGATAAGGGAAAACCTCTACCTATCTTAGCTTATGATTTTGGTGTCAAGAACAATAATATGGTAGATTCTAGGGCCATGATATCCAGGGCCTCAAGATGACTTGGAAACTAAACAAGATATCCCTTACTGTGGAAGGAGATTCCAAGATCAACATTGATCATATGAAAAAGCATAGATGAAGCTCAAGTGGTTATTGGAAACTATTCTATTGGAATCTAGAAACTTGGTGAATAAGTTTAAATCTATCTCCTTCAAACATATCAAACGAAAAGGTAATTATATTCTAGACTAGGTAGATAATGGAAGAAATCATTAAATTGCTCCTAGACATCTAACATTTGTTGGGAAGAATAATTTTGTTATGTATTCAACTCAATCCCTAAGTTGTGCCTCCATGCTATCAAATGTTACTTGTATCTACCTTCTATATAATGATATTGAAGGGGTAGAAGGTTATGCTAAGGATTTCTATATTGCTACTTAGATAAATTCCACATCTTCAATGTGTGGCATGAGCATATGCACAAAGCCTTGGAGGATATTTCTACGATAATGAAGATAAACCTTCATCTTGATGCTAAATTGGATGATTCTATCTACTTTGAGAATTAAGATGAGGAGGAGGTGACATAAATCCCTCCTATCAAATTTGAACAATGTTAAAAATGTCAAGGAAGTGGTAGAGGCTTTGTAAGGCTTGTGTAAATTTCAGTGTATTAGTCCCACCACCCTAGGATAAAGTTTTTTAGTTTATTAGTAATTCTAACACTACTTCAACTTATTACTCTAGTGAGACAAATTTGAGAGGGATAACGCATATAACATAGATGGATCTACTAAACACTTTGTTACCAAAATCCAAACTTTTGGCATTCTTTTTGTTCACTATTTCAAGAAAAACTATTGAACCATAATGCATTTAATCACTTCTTAAAAATTTAAAAATGTAGTAGAGAAAATCTTCTAACATACATCTCAATTAAATAATTTATAATCTAGAAGTGAACAATGAAGCATATTTAACATATTTAACAATGAAGCATATTTAACATACTAAACTACATTCAAGCATATATACTCAATAATATATACATGTAGATCTAGATCTAGATAAGTCCATGAAATACTATAAAATATCTAGGTAGGACCCATGAAATGTGTACTTTAAAACATCTACTCATCATTGGCATATAAATAAATACAAATCACAGTTCATGAAATACTAAAATATATCTAGAAGAACATGTCATAGCAAGTTTGACATAGATAGTCAAAGTCCTAGAATGGCATATATAAAAAATAATGTGCACATCATACAGTTTAGTCTATGAAATAAAACTCTATGTCAGGGATGATCATCACTCAAGTTCAAATCTGAAAGAGGCCTCTTTCTTCCTCGTGAAATGGATGGATCTACCTCATGCTGTACACACAAGAGAAAGAACTTGCAATCAGATTTAAAAATTTTAAAAATGACATATATGAAATTAAATATTTAAATGTAGGCTTTAAAGTGTGCATTTAAATTACCGTCTCACTTCCCACATTTTGTTGTGCAGGTGGTATAACTGTTTCATCTTCATGACCAAAAGTTTCACTTGCTAATTGCTAGAATTTCAAATAAAGCAAGTTTGAAATAAGTTACAATTTGAAATTAGCATATAAAGACCTAGAAATTGCACATATAGAAAATTTTAAAGTAAAGTTTAGGACCTGAAAATGTGTGGATGGCTCATGAATTTGTCCCTGAGTACCAACCTGACCAATAGTCTCACTCCTATCATCCTGCACTTACATATATATATATATATATAAATTTATATAAACTCAAAAAAAGACCTAGAAATTGCACATATAGAAAATTTTAAAGTAAATTTTAGGACCTGAAAATGTGTAGATGGCTCATGAATTTGTCCCTGAGTACCAACCTGACCAATAGTCTCACTCCTATCATCCTGCACTTACATATATATGGGTGCATATATACATTTACATAAACTCAAAAAAAGAAACTTAGTACAAATTTAGTACAATATTTTAAAACACACACCGGGGAATACTCAGGCATAGTAGCTGTCGATGGAGGATCAATGGAAGAAACACTTGAGCCAGGTGGTCGATCAGACATGGGAACTGCCACATGACCTGAGCCTTGCTGCAATAGTAGTGTTTCACATACATGTATGTATATAGTTATTTATTTAATTATACACAGTTTGTTAATTTAAAATAAAATATTGATAAGTTTCAAAAGAAAAATGAAACTAGAATTAGATACATATGGTTTTAGGGTTAAGATATATTGGTTTACCCCATAAGGTGTGCCAACCTCTACAGCTGTCGATGCAAAACTCAATGTATCAAATCGTGATGTGGCCCTAGAGTGACTTGAGATCTGTGCAACAAATAGTTTACAATTATATAAATTAATTCATTAAATTATTTATAAAAAATTTGATCTACGTTCAAATTATACACTTGAAATATTTAATAAAATGTGGTCAATGTACCTGTGTAGGATTATCATCCGAATATAGTAGATCCAAGTATGACTCCACTCCGGCTGTAGCTGCATCTGATGTGGATGTAGGAGCAGGACCATAACATGGTTGATTGCAATTTGTACACAAATGTGCCCCTGACAGGCCTGGGGCTCTATGCTGAGATGCATTGACTCCTCCATGATGCTCTCCACCACTGAATTCAGCTGCCATGTGGGCAGCTTGTTCAGTGAGATTGCCTGAGAGTCTACTCAATGCTCCTAATGTCGACAAAACTGACTGCTACTGAATAGGTGCAGGAATCGTGGGCAAAATAGGAGCAACCATAGGAGCAGGAGGAATAGGTCGATTGGGGTCAACTCGTGCCCCTGGTCTGTGTTGTGGCATGCCACGAGCAACACCCTGAAAATCTCTCATATCAAAATAATTGGGTTTTTGACCCAATTGAAACTCCACCCATAATTTTCTCAAAAAATATAGCGGCACCTCACAATTAGCATGTGGTGGGTGATCAAACACCATCCACCACCGATCCCAAAAATGTCTCGAAATCCCCTCATGCGTATACCACTTAATTGATATTCTTTTTTTTGTTGCAGCTATAGGTTGATTAGTTTTTGGGTGACGAAAAAATGGGGCTAATGTTTGTTTTGTAATGTGGAGGTCATGGATGTCTTTATATGAAAGACCATTTGCATAGAATTGCCTCCTCTCCTCCCGCCAAAGCTGAAATCTATTTAGGTCTGCATCGATAGACCTAACAGAATCAATAATGGTTTGCATCGAAGATGCAAACCGAACCACATGCGGAGGCATCAAGTGAGTTTGATTATTAATCAAATTAATGTTCTCCTCAATTGTATTAATATTTTCATTAATGTTTTTCCGCAATCGGGCCTCATCAAATGGAGGGGGTGGGGGGTTTTGAGGTGGAGAGGGTGGGGGCTTTTGAGGTGGAGAGGGTGGGGGGTTTTGAGGTGGATCATGGGGTGGGGGGTTTTGAGGTGGATCACAGGGTGGGGAGGTTCCATAAAGAATGTCATCTATTAAAAATTCATCTAGACTCTGGTCATCCATTAGATCTGTCTCTTGCAAATTTTTAAATATGTAAATTCATATAAAAAACTTACAAATGTATAATTTCACAATTTATATATATATATATATATGTATATTGAAAACATACAAACAAATATCTATAAATTTAAACTTAATCTAGAATAGATCTATAAATGATTTAGTTTAAAATATCCATGAATTCAGAGAGCACGTAATACTTGAAAATTCAACACATGCACAAGTTTATCATATAATATGAACAATCAAATGATGATGCCTCATACCGATGTCTCCTTAAATTAATCCAACATTTCCCTAAAATATTATATTCTCCTTCCTACTTCATTCCTCTTTAACCATTTTTTAGAGGGTTTTTGAACTATAGAATTGTTATTTATAGATAAAATATGGAATAATTAGAAAAAAGATCTCACAAAAATTACCAAGAGGAAGTTATGCAAAAAATTACAACATAAAGCTATGTCTAAATTTTTAGATCATTAAATTCACATAGTGGACAAGGTTGCAGGTTCTAGGTCCTAGTCATACACCAAGGTGTCACTCTACCTAACAAGGTCTCAAGTCGTATCATCATTTTTCTCAAAATTATAATGGAAGTTACATTTTGACACCTTATATAGTCCAAATTTAAAAGTGCATGCCAAGTGTATTAGATTCCCATTTCTCTATTAATCAGGCTACTTCTAGCTTCTAAGTTAAGCTCAATTGTGATGGTGTGACATGAAGATGTCTACGTGATGCCCTGACATTATAGGTTCCTATTTCTCTTCCTATATTAACTCCAATTTTACTATAGGCTTCTCATGTGTCTCAAAAGAGCAGTATAGATTATGACTTAATTGAACATTGCATGCTACTTTTATACTACATTTATTACCAATACTACATTTATAACAATAGTGACCTTGTTAAAGACTACATTTATACCAATACTACAACATTGTATTCCAACAATATGAGTTACCTTCTGCTGAAGTGTAAAAACCCTAAAATATCATTTTGAAACCTTATTAAATGTTAATTTCCAAACCCTAATATGAGGATTTGAAACCCTAAAATGTCATTTTAAAACTCTATTACGTGAATTTTCAAACCCTAATACATCATTTTGATACCCTAAAAGGTGAAAAGTGAAGCCCTAAACATCTACTTTAGAACCCTAAAATTTATATTTGAAACCCTAAATTGTGGATGTCAAGTTCCCTAAATTGTAAATTTGAAACTATAAAATGTGGATGTCAAGGGTAGAAGAATGTTTTCCTCAATATTTTTAAATGAACTAAGGGTAGGCGAAGGATTAAAGAATGATCCCAACTTCATATAAGATTGCACACCGTATGTCGATATGCGACTATATTAATCTATCTACTAGAATGGACCCAAAACTAAATGAGAATTAGCATAGGTCTACAAATGTCACCATTGCACTAGTTAATACATGTTGATGTTATCTAAATCATATTTAATTGTGAAACTAAAACAAGAGGAGAGAAAATTAAATGTTAATTTACAAACCCTAATATGAGAATTTGAAACCCTAAAATGTCATAAATTAAAACTCTATTACGTGAATTTTCAAACCCTAATACATCATTTTGATACCCTAAAAGGTGAAAAGTGAAGCCCTAAACATCTACTTTAGAACCCTAAAATTTATATTTGAAACTCTAAATTGTGGATGTCAAGTTCCCTAAATTGTAAATTTGAAACTATAAAATGTGGATGTCAAGGGTAGAAGAATGTTTTCCTCAATATTTTTAAATGAACTAAGGGTAGGTGAAGGATCAAGGAATGATCCCAACTTCATATAAGATTGCACACCGTATGTTGATATGCAACTATATTAATCCATCTACTAGAATCCAGACCCAAAACTAAATGAGAATTAGCATAGGTCTACAAATGTCACCATTGGGTGCTAGTTAATACATTGATGTTATCTAAATCATATTTAATTGTGAAACTAAAACAAGAGGAGAGAAAATTATTTATTGAAGTAAAATATAGATGCAAATTTGTTATTCCAAGTTTAAAGTTGTAGTGAATTTTTTTCAAACCATAGTGGACTATAAATTTATTTTTCATTTCTTACATGAAACTTATGGATAAGTTTACCACAACTGATAAAATGTACATTTAAATCCATGCATAAAATCTTATGGCCATAGTGCATCAAACGTGTTGGATAAACACTATGGACTCAAGGGAAGCAGGTAAAACAAGTATATAACTAGAACAACACAGGCTATAGAAAACACATCCTCATTGGTCCATCATTTAAATGTATCATGAAGGTATCAAGGATGGAAGGATCACATGTCACAAAAGATTATCCAAGCTTCTAGATAGGTTGAATCAAAAAGGTATATATCACTATTTACATGCTCAAACCCTAATCAAGATATGATAGGAAAAGATAAACAAGTATGAATGCAAACCGTAGGTAAATCTATTTAAGAAAAAGATAAAAGTGAGAAATTAGATCTAAGAACTGTAATTAAAAAAAGGCCAAACCAGTACTATAAAATCCTAGGTGATGGAATGTCAAGTTCACTAATAAATATAAAGGAAATCCATTTGACTATTACTGGATACAATTTCAATACATCTAACAGTTGTGTTACACAAAATGAACCACTAGTCAATGATCATAGTGCCTTACACTTGAAGATGATTGGGGTCCATTAGAATTTATATCTTATAGTTTTGGTGAGTATCATGTGGATCTTAAAAGGCTTATGGTATTCCATTATTAAATACATATGACCAAATATCGTTCTATTTTAATATGGACCCTTAAATAATGTGATATTTCATAGAATGGAAAGAGTCTAGGAGTTTAATATGGTTCATATACATTACACTCAAGTGAAAACTATGGTCAGGTTCACAAATAAATGTAAAGGAATATCATTTAACTATTATTAGATACTTGTAATTTCGATATATCTAACAATTAAGTGACACAAAATTAATCCCTAATCAATGATCATAATGTTTTACAAGAAGATGATTTAGGTCCATTAGACTTTATGTCTTATATTTTTGGTGATAGCAACCTTACCGGCATATCAGACAGGAACTTCTAATAGCCAACAATGACAGATATCAAAGATAGGGTATAGTCTTATAGCCAACAATACAAATAAAAAATAGGGTATATAGTTTTATATGATTCCTCAATATTCATCTTGATACATTTAGTGTACCTTAAGTTAATCATCAATACTGAAGCATCTACATGCCTCCTCTTGATACATTTTCATCTTCAAACTTATCCCTTTTATCATTATATTACATATACTAATTTGGTTTTTTAGGGTTTAGGGTTTAGGTTTTTAGGGTTTGTAGGACAACATGGTTTTAGGGTTTATAGTTTGGTTTTTTAGGGTTTATAGTTTACGTTTTTAGAGTTTGCAGTACAACATGGTTTCAGGGTTTATAATTTGGTTTTTTAGGGTTTATAGTTTAGGTTTTTAGGGTTTGTAGTACAACATGGTTTTAGGGTTTATAGTTTCAGTTTTTTAGGGTTTATAGTTTAAGTTTTTTAGGGTTTGCAGTAACCTGGTTTTAGGGTTTGCAGCAACATACAATCACAAAATTCTAATAACAAGTAAAACCCTTAAATAACAAATAAAACCCTAATTTTCATTATAACCCTACAATTAGGAAAAAAAACATTTAAAACAAGCTAAAGATAGGTAGAGAACCAACCTGGAAGAGCTCGAGGGTGACGAGGTGGTGGGAGGAGGTGAGAGGGCAAAAAGAACTATGTTGTTTCCCTTGTCTTGTGCTTGACAACACATACCTGTTTCCTGGTGTCCGCTGTCACTGTCATCCTCTGTGGGTGAAAATGAGCCCGCAGAGCTCTTTTTTTTAAAATATATAATTTTTTGAAAATGGGTACCCGTTTAGTAACGGGTACTCGTTTAGGCTCAGGTGCTCGTTGCTAAACGGGTACCTATTACCAAACGGGTACCCGTTTAGGCTCGGGCGCCCGTTCCTAAACGGGTACCCGTTTCTTTGAAAATGGGTACCCGTTACCGGCGGCATTTTTTTTGCCCGCGCGACTTCCCCTATATGTGGACCCAATTTCTTGCGGGTACCCACAAAATAGATTTTATAGGTGTTGCTAAAAATTGTGATCTTGTGTTATCTTATTTTGGATTTCATGGTTCATTTCAATCTAAAATTAGATGAAGTGCAATTGCAATGATGGATAAATGATTTGATATCTGATGACCACTTGTGCTTGCTAGTTGTAAGTTACTTTGTATGGTTAGTCTGAACCCTATTAAGGAATCCAGTTCGATTGCATAACAATAGTTAAAATGCACCAGCAATTGGGTGTTTAATGAATGTATGTGATTTGAAAATCATAAGTTACCTTTGATGATTGCATCATTTTCTACAGCATTGTGGTTTCTTAACCTGGTTAAACATAAAGTGGTTTATTGAGGGTATTTGTCTATTTGCAGCATTCAATCCAGTTGTAACTTGTCCTTAGGATTCAATCTCTCTCTCTTTACCCTTCAACCTTTTGCATTTTCTTTACATAAATCTGTTAGATCTAGGATTTCAAGCAACAATTACATTGTCTATCTATTGATACATTTTAGACCTAACAATCTGCATTATCTAATGGTTCTTGCACACTTTGTTGTCATAGTTTCATAAACCCTACACTGCATGTAAGTCCCCTTGGTTGGAATAGCCAAATACATATCCACTGAGTTGTCATGCAAGCTAAGACCTAGCTGTATAAACCTTGGGGCAGTCCTATTCTAAAATTTTTGGATAGGATTGCTTTCAAGAGAGGTGAGATATCTTGTATCTTACCTGCATTGTTACATGCTAAAAACACCATCAATAATATCCTTGAAAGTGCAATCAATCTTGTACATTATTTCTTGTTACTACCATAATCTTGATGATCTCATTCTTTGATTTTATTAAGTTGTAGAAAATTTTCTTTTTAGGGATGAAGAACAAAAAAAGTTTAATATGCAACAAAAAACCTTCAGATATGTACCTAATTAAGAATTGCACTAATTTTTAATGACATTTCTCTATTTACATGAGTGATTCTTGACATCTTTTTATCTTTCATCATTATAACTTAAGAAGTGAAAAACACCAAATGATAGCATAAAACTTATCCAAAATTTGTAAAATATTAAGCTTTTTAAAACTCTCTCAATCAAAGGAATGCTACTACAAGAGTTGATTGCAAAGCTATATGTCAATTCCTCTATTCTACTATAATATCCAATTTTGAATCTACTACAATATCCAAATTTGAATCTTCAATCCTTTCCTCTTCATTTTTGAAAGAATAAATCTTATCTTCATTAGCTTAAGGATACAATGCCAGAATTAAAGAAGTGGCCTAATTTTGTGCAAGTTTAGGACATTTGCCATATTGTATCTATCTATCTATTATACACATCACTCTACACTTATCTCCTACCTCATCCCTATATTCACACATTATGATATATTTTCCTTATCTGTATTTATGATACCCATACATGCACACACTTTCATGTATACATTATCCATCTTGATCCATATAAATATTTATAACTAGTCTCATTAGTTAACATCGCACATTTATATTTTTGCAAGACCTTTCGTATAATATTTAGCCAACAAGCTTATAAATATTTGTGCCTATTGACCATTCAAAAGTAATTTTAGATTTTTTTACTAATTTTTAAGAACTTCATTTCAAAAGATATCCAAGAGTTGATACAATAAGTATTAACTATAATAATTAACAATTTCATAATTTTTAAAGGTGTGTATCTTTTTAGTAACACTATAATTGTTTCAATACAATGCATGTTGGGATAAGGTGCCATTAACCTTGTAAATCCCAATATTGTATTTATTCTATTTATTATTTGTAATTAGTAATTACCCATAAGGGATGAAGTGGTTTCACCGACAACAGTAATTATTTATTACGGGGTAGGTTGTTACAGAGTAACATTTAAAGATGGTTACATCATGGTAAAAGTGAATAGGTGATTTGGGAATATCTACGCACCATCTCTTGGAATATGCTATATTGGGCATGTGTCATACATTATAAGAGAATCTATGACAATGACAAGTTGTCATAAGATTCTATGATGGATATGACAACTATAATGACAGTGTAAGAGCTATTTTTAGCCCCAGGCACCCATGCATGCAACATGCATTATGACAGTGTAAGAGGTATGTAAGAGGGCATTAATATCTTGTTTGCATGAAAGATTCCTTAGTTGGCATTGGGATTCTCAACTTGGATGCCCATCTTGGGTAGCTTCACTATTTAGTGATGCATTTGTAAAGTGTTGTCAAGTTTTGTAGTTTCATACTTTCACAGGTGTTGCCAGAATGTTGTCAGGTTGAAGACTGAAGGGAAGATTGGTGGAGTTGTTGTATTGTATAGTCATTTTCAGATTAATACAGACTTGGGCCTCTTTCTTGTGTGGAGTTTTTTACCCAAAAGGGTTTTCTCCATGTTTAAAACTGTGTTGTGTGTTCAGTTTTCTGATTTGATGTTTCTGTGTTGCATAGTTTCTTTTCTATGTTACAATCTCCATTGATAATACACTGTGAAAAGTTCATTAAACATATTAGAAATCAGATTTCTATTTAAGTAGTTGTGCTTTCATTTCTAACAATGCATACATTACATAATAAGTCATGTTAAAAAGACATTAATTTTAAAAATTAAACTAAATCACACACAATTTGTCTAACATTTTGTTTCATGCACATTACTAGATGCATATTTAGTTTTTGAATACATTTAAATGTTTAATATTTTTTATTATCACAATCTAATTTTATATAATTGTAATGTATTGTGGGTGGCACAAATATCACACTCGAACATTGAGCTAAAAAACTTAATTAAATTTATTTAGGCTTTTTATAATATTAATTATATAAACAACACTTTTAGTTTCCAATTATACTTTCAAAGAATTTAGAAAATATATTAAGTTTCCTAGCAATTTTTCTAATAGGAAGTATTATCAAAAAAGTTATAATACAATATTTTTTAAAAAAGTTAAATATGAAGACACTTCATCTCAAATTTCTTTAGTAAATGAAAAAGCTAGGCCATACTTCCCTTCACATTGGAATCTCTTTTTTACTATAACCATTACATTAGAAACAAAATTATCCACCATGGAAAGTAAATCTCAATTACATTTATAATAAGAATTTAGCAAAAATAATTTACAAGTTAAAATATATTTTTTAAACAACTAGTTTTGTCATCAATGGTTGTCCTTTTATTTATACTCATTAATTTGGCCATTAAATTAAAAGAGTCCTAAAACATAAAGAAAACCATTGTAAAAATAATTACGACATTACATATGTTAATCATATGTTGAGTCCTTTTGTCTACCTCTAAACAAATATGAGTTTCAACTCTTATTTGATCATTGTACACTATGCACTTTAAATAGAACTCTTCCAAAATAAAAATTGAGAAACATGGAAGATAATTTTGTATTGTTTGTTTGCAATGTATTGCATTCAAGATGTTGGATCTAATAGAGACATTGAAAGTTAAATCATGCTATATAGTCAAATCCAAAAGTATTTAGTAGTCATATATTAATTGATTCAAAAGGAACATTCTCTAAATTTCAACATTATCCATTTAAATTCATCAATGTTCTCTAAATTTCAACAATATCCATTTAAATTCCTCACATCATCATAAAAAATGATATAGTGATTTCAATGGAAATCTGAGCACACCCATTCCCTTCAAGATATTTGGCAAGTGTTATCTATATAATATAAAAAAAATTAGTAATTATATATAGAGTTCCTCATGTGTGGTCATCTTCTTCATTATTGCCTCTGAAGGGTCCACTAGTTTAATCATATACATCCTTAGTAATTGGATTGAACATAGCTTCCACCTCTTTCAACTACTCTATGTAACTCTACTTTTCTATTGTTTGATTATAATTAATCAAATCAATGGCTTATTTGAGATTCAATTGAATTTTCTCTTTATCACCAAAATTAATTTTATCTCCTAGATTGTTCTTGTACACATGTTTCAAGATTGTTCCTCACATCAATTTTTTTAAAACTTTTTGGTCCTCCTTTTCAAACTCCACTACTTGCTTCACCATGCGGTCTATCTCTTCTCAAATTAGTCTACCTTTATCATTTGTAATGTTAATTATTCATAGAATGTTTGGTGGCTCTACCCTCTACTCTTACGTTGGAAATTCCACTAGCATCCACCTTGAAAGAAACCTTAATCTCTAACACAATATTGTAAAAAACAATGGTATGTGTGAAAATAATGGTAAGTATACAACCTGAATGTAATCAAGATTAAAAATAACGACCTTCTCATCAACATTAAAAACAAGATTTTACATTATAAAGCTAATTCAAGAAATGGTGGGATTCCTACCAAATCAAACTTGCCTAATGCTAGGTAATTCTTTATTAAACTCCACTCTCCTTTATACACCTAAATTTACACATCAAACCAATTTTTAGTTACAATGAAACTAAATTCAAGTATTTGTGTTTAGCTATAGAGACTAAAAAATTAACAAGTGGAAGTAGGACTAAGACATTAAATTAATAGGATATAATATGAATCAATGAGAAACAATATCTAGAATAGTCTAGGAACTTCTACAAATAGATAGATTAGTTTTTACATAGAGAGAGCAAATACCATTTAGACATACATGTTTTGAAATACAAAGAATCTTTTAATTTAAAAATGAAAATGATATATAAGAATACCAACCTCCTAGATAAGTATATCTACTTTTCAAAATACTTCAAAAAAACCATTGTAGATGGTGAGAATGCTCACATAAAATTTTGATCTCCAAGGTTATAAACAAGAATATTGTTCTCCATTTCTTTATTTTCGAATATGTATTCAATTGTTATAGCTATTGGTTCATTAATTATATGAGCAACATTTAATCTAGCAATTGCACCATCTTTAGTTGAATATTATTCTCCACTCCTTTCTTATCCAATTCATATGTTATTGTCTTCCATTAACTTTATTATTGTAGGTATTATTGTAAGTTTTGGTATTTATTATTTTAGATAGAAACTTTATATCATCCATGGGAGCACTCTACTTAAACAATGCATGATTTAAAGGTCAAACAACCAATAGTAGTTTTACACCTTATCCACACTTGATCCCACATAGATTTAGAAGCACTTGGGTGGGGTCTACATGGTCAAATTTAAAAAATATAAAAAATCTAACTTTTTGGTATTTTATATGTTTCCATAATCTACATTTTTAGAGGCTTTTAGAGTGAAATTATCCTTTAGGACTTTTAATAATTTCTTATGAAGGGTACCAAAGTCTACCTTCCATGAAACCCAAACTAGTTCTCTAGGAGATCTTCCCTATGCATCCAAGTGGTCTAATTTTTGCCTAATGGGCTAGGAGTTATAACCCCACCAAATTGGGGCACCACAATCAAATAGTTATCTAGTTTAACTTCAACTTCCAAGGAGGACATAGATATGATGACCTTTCAACTTCTTTGAGAATGTATAAATGGGCTCAATTCAAATCCAATGGGTAGAGTTTGAGGCATACATCTCTTCCAACAAGTTTTCAAAAATTGTATGAAATCTTCATATATTCTAAATAAAATATTTTTCACATATTGTTTGTTGTCTATTATACAATACCACTAGTTCCTCACTAGGTATTATCCTCTAAATTCTTAAACTAATTCACATAAGTGGTATTAGAGCTTGTTTTCTCATGTATGTCACATTGCACGTGGTAAGGATATCAAAGGTTGGATTTAAGATAGAATATCCATTAGATTACCTTCCTTTGAGACAAACAACCACAAATGGATGAAGAACAAGGTGACTCATCATATCCCTTCAAGGTGTTGTTGAATATGCTTTGAGGAGACAACGTGACAAGATGATGAATTAGTTCAATCAACTACTCCAAGAAAATTAACATAATATACAACCAAAAATAATCAAATGACCATTCAGCGGTCACACCTCTTTCAAGATTCAGGAAAATTTTGATATCCCAACTTTTGAAGGAAAAATTGATGTAGATGTTGTTGATGATCATATTAGAAAATTGGAGAAATACTTTTCTATAAATCACTTCCTAGATTATAAGAAAATAACATTCAACCTCCTCAAAATTGAGTGTCATGTGAAACAAGCATGGGAGACTAAGTTTTTATCCAAGGGAAACATTGATGGTCAAGAATTTGTTGCAGTGATGAATGAGAATCCCACATGGGGAGGCTTTGTGGAATATATCAAGGAAAAATAAATTCTCTCTGGATTTAAGGCTCTCTTAGAAAACTAGATTGGTAGAATGATTAAGATTTTGAGGATTGATAATGGTGGTGGGTATTATTTTAGAGTTTGACAGATTTTGTAAGTAGAATATTTAAATCCATAAGACAACTCCATACACAAGACTCAACAAAATAGTGTTATAAAATGCATGAACAAGATGTTAATGGAGAGGGAAAGGAGTATGATCAATGGGTCTAGATTAGAATATAAGTTATAGGTAGAAGTGGTTGCTAGTACATGTTACTTGATCAGCAAGTCTCCTACATCAATGCTTGCAAAGAAAACCCGTTAGAGGTATGGATGGACAAAAATCCCTCACTTCAGAATCTTTGTGTATTTGGTTGTGAGACATATGTTCATGTTCCTAGGGAGAAAAAAACAACATTCCATAATAAGGTAGTGAAATGTATCTTCATTGGTTATGGTGTTAGTAAAAAATTATACAACTTTTGGGATCTTGTTGCTACAAAATTTATCTATAGTTAGAATGTGAATTTTAGGGTAGTAAAAGATTTCCATTTGAGTAGCCAAAAGAGGATCGAAAGTTAGTTGTGTAGCTATAGCTAAAGATTGAGAAGTTTGAACTATATGATAAACTAGAGGTTTGGGTTGGACTAGATGAGGAGGATAGTACACAAAGCTTAGATAGTTTAGAAGGAGTGGAACCTCCACCTTAGATTTTAGGGAGGTCAACTCAATAAAGGAGGCAAATAGAAAGGTATAGTCCTCTTGATTTTAAATGTATATTTACTTTGTTGACCAACATTTATGAGCCTAGAATAGTTAAAGAGGTAATGGAAATGAATGATTGTGAGTCCTAAAATCAACCATGGATGAGGAGATGGCTTCACTAAGGAAGAATGATAGATGGTACTTGGTTTAGTTTCCTAAAGGATAGAAACCCATTGGCTACAAATGGTTGTCTAAAAATAAATTGGTTGTCTAAAAATAAATTAGGATTTGACGGTAACATTGAGAAGTATAAAGCATAGTTGGCTGCCAAAGGTTATTCCTAGGTTAAGGGAATAGATTTGGATGGGATGTTCTCCCCTATTACAAAGTTGACACCTAGTATAATGTTATTAGCTTGTGTTGTAGCTTTGAATCTTACTATTTGGAAGATGGATGTAAATACAACTTTCTTACATAGTGATCTAGAGGAGATTTACATGACATAGCTAGAGAACTATGTTGAGAAGGATGAGGAAAACTTATTTTGTCAGTCAAAGAAATCCCTTTGTGGTTTAAGATAGTCTCCTAGAATATGGTATAAAAAGTTTGTTTCATATGTTTTGGGTTTGGGGTTTATCGGGTCTAAGTAAGATTATTATGTTTACTATAAATAGAATGGCAATCATGTTATCATTATTACTTTGTATGTTAATGATATGCTATTGTTTGGTAATGGTAAGGAAATGATTAGGGATTTGAAATATCAACTACATTATAGTTTGAAATGAAGGTCTTAGGGGCTACTAAATACATATTTGGAATGAAAATTCAATGAGCTGGGGCTAGAAAAAACTTTGGATTGGTTAGAGGAAATATGTTGAGTCTATTTTGCAACATTTTAGTATGGTCAACGACAAACTAGTGACTATTCCTATTCTTGTGGTAACTAAGCTTTCCGTTGAGTAGTGTCATATAACTCTTGTAGTGATGGAAGAGATGAGTTTATTGCCCTATGCTAGTGTAGTTAGGAGAATTATGTTTGCTATAGTCTACACTAGACTATATGTTGCCCAAGTAGTGGGAGTCTTGAGTTGTTACACGGCTAATCCTAAAAAAGAACATTGGTTTGTAGTGGAGAGAGTCTTCAGGTATTTCATAAATCATGATGATGATATTTTAAAGGATTAGGACTTTGTGGATATAAAGGGTTACGTGGATTTAGCTTGGGTAGGGGATTTATCACCCATACCATTTATTCAAAAAATTCATACATATGTCTATCGGCTAGAAAATGTCTAGTTCAACAATATTACATATATCGTTATGGAGCCACCTACGGCTCATAACACATAACCAAAAATATTATCTAGAACATAATATTTCAATACAATTCTAACCCTTAGCAAGTTAATTAAAAAATGAGTTAAATATCCTCATATGTGGAGGAAGGATCTAGAGGCCAAAGCAACATCGATAGCACCCAAAACAACATCGATAGCGCCATTGTTAATGGTTTGGGAATTCTATTTGGGTAGTGGCCTCTTATGAAACTAATGGCATTGAAGATTTCTCATGTCTTTTCTGCCAGACCTTCTGGGAGATGGAATTGATACTTCTCTATTTTGGTGGTCATGGAGCCAACATTACCGCTGTGTAATCCCTCCTTCATCCCTTGATAGATTTGAGAAATTTCCCATGAGTTTCTAAGTTGTTCCATGGTAAACAGTCCACCAATCGTCGCTTCACCCTTTGTTATCTTATAACCATCCAGGTCCGCATGTCATATAGCAGTGTTGAAGATATGTCCTCTCAGGAAGGCCATAGAGATTGAAACTAGATAGTCTGGATCTTTCATGAGATCATAAACATTGGACAGAAAGATGGAATCCATGTTGGAATACTTCAGAGGGTTCAAAGATTCCTGCAATAATCAATTACCTATGATTGTCCTTATTGCATACTCTAAATTGACATATTATGTATTGAACACCATCTAAAACTTGACAAGTGAGTAGTGCCCCTCCATTACTGGCTTCCACTCCAATGGTGGTAGGTTGAAACAGAAGTTGTATGGGTATATGCCATTGCAACCATCAAGTAATCCTGCAAAAATGAAAAAACCAATAGTGTAGGCCTACCAAAGGAATTTCTGGCATAAATAATATTATTTCAGTCTCTCCAATTTATCTATTTTTGGAGATATATTTCAGGACTCTCTAGCCTGGTCATGGCAAATAGAAATTGATTACGATCCATCATCACCCATTAAAGAATATATGCAATTATACCTTTGAAAAGACCTCTTACCTCAGTGTTTACAGCCAGGATATAATTTACCATAATCTTCTTTGTATCATATATCCCCCTAAATGACTGAAGCCATACTTGAAAATGATCTTTCATTCAGGATGAGTGGCTTAGTTGTAGTCTCTATATCCCTTTGCATACTTCCACAAGAAAATATTAAAAGGTGGTAAGGCTGAAGGCCAATGGAGGATCTACCTTGCGGAGATGAAAGATTGTCACTAATAATATTTATAGTTGAGAGGAGGTTGAAATGATTAGATGTGACTATATCAAATGGAGAGGCAATAATTGAAAATGAATCCATTGAAGCGTACTTATTAATGGTGCTCCTTCGCATTGGTAAACTTTATAGTTTCCCACATACCCAATGGAAATATTTGTACCTTACCTTCCTGATTTGGTGGGCTTGGGAAATTGATTGGTCCTCCTGGAGTCTATTAGTTTAAGTGTTTAGAATCCTCGTGGATCCACATGTATAGCTAAGGTGCTTTGTTGGCTAGCACATCTGCCACCATATTCCCTTCTCTATAGTAGTGTGTAATATGAAACGATTCTAGCTTGTCTAATAGGTGTAGAGCTTATTGTATGATGTAATTGATTTTCTAGTTCTCTGTGTGCCTATCCTTGAGTGTGTTGATGATTTTGAGGGAATCTCCTTCAATCCACAAATTGGTCCACCGATTTTCAATTGTTAACTGTAATCCATGAAGAATTGCCCAAGATCTCACTTCATTGTTCATCCCTTCTAGAATTTTGGAGGTTTTAGCTAAGATCAACTTACCATGGTTACCATGAAGCACACATCCTATATGTTTATACGAGAAGGTTTATTAATGATAG
Organism: Cunninghamia lanceolata; assembly: GCA_027924645.1. Taxonomy (NCBI): domain Eukaryota; kingdom Viridiplantae; phylum Streptophyta; class Pinopsida; order Cupressales; family Cupressaceae; genus Cunninghamia; species Cunninghamia lanceolata. The sequence goes on along the minus strand of BSBN01000765.1, from coordinate 908,603 downwards.
CTAAAGGTTTATTAATGATTATATGTTTATTTTATTCAATTATGTAGTGAGTTAGACGAGTAAGTGACATGTTGTGGTCTCCTTATCCACAACAAAGGTAGAGTACATGGAAACTTCTCATTCCTATAAGGAGTCAATTTTTCTTTAAAATTGTGTTTAGATGTTGGGCTATGTCAAAGAGTAGTTAGAGTTTATTATGATAGTTAGAGTGCCATCAACATGTAAAAGAACTTGATCTTTCATGTGTGGATGAAGCACATTGATATATAGTATCATTTTGTTTCTGTCATGGTGGAAGATGGCATATTACTACAAAATTTTGATACTTTTGAGAATCTTGTAGATGCTTTGATAAAACTAGTTATCATAGAGAAGTTCAAGTGTTGTACTAAGTCTATGGGCCTCTTATCCCCTAGTACATAGTTGATAGTGTCGGTATTCCCCTTTCTCTTGTGAGGTGTTTGAAAAGTGGGAGAAATGTTAGGAAATGTATTTAAACCTTGCATCCTAATGTTCAAATGTAATTTCTAGGCTATAGAGGCCATTTTTGGCCTTAAAAATTATGGAGATGGGTTTTAAATAGATTACATGGAGCTCTGTGAGATCTTTAATTTTAAAAACATGAACTAAATCAAGTTCTTGGATTGATGGTTATGGCCTCCAAAAGTTAGGCTTCCACTTCAAGAATGTAAGAGAATCTATGATGCATACGAGAGTTATAAGATGGAGTTACAAATGTTGACCAAGAACATTCACCAACCTATGGAATTTCATTATAACTATTATAGAGTGTCTTTAGAGAGTTTTAATAAGATAAATTGGAGCACTCAAGTTGGGAAGATAATTATGACATGTTATGATAGAGTTTTGTAGGACTTATCTCTGGATATGGGTGTTTGAATTTAATAACGGGATTCATGCACCACTTTTGGGTGGTATTAGCTCATGGTTTTGTGATTCCCCTTTCTTGATTTCATCTATTAGTTTCTCTACTTATTGAATTCTTGGGATGGAGTTTGCATAGTGTATTTTGTAAGTATTATTATTCTACCAAGTTATTACTCCATATCTGAATGTTGGTGTTGTCTCCTATCTAGGCTCTTTGGTTGGATTATATTATAAATGTTATTGTTTCTAATAAATAAATTGGATTAGAATTTGGAGGCTAAGATTTTTCCTAAAATAGGTTTTCTTAGGTTACCTCATTATGTTATAGTGAATTCTTTTATTGTGTTGTTTCTTTAACTTGTAAATTATTTTAAATCATATTTTATGTTCATCTCTCCTCTTAGATTAGTGTAGGAAGTAGTTCTGCAGCTTATCTTCCTTTAATTTGGTATTATAGGCTAATCAACATGGGTCCTAGGTGGTAGGAACAAGGTTTTTTGTACTAATCATGGTTTGAGTGGGAGTGTGGATATGTAAGATCTATGTTTTAGGGAAGATTGTTAGTGTTAATAAGATCACTTAGTCAACTATATTTAGCTACACTAAATTTTAGTGTTCTTGTGCTTTAATTAGCACATCTATGTTTAGAACAGGTATTTAACTTAGCTTATCCTAAGTTAAGTAGTTGCATGCCTATCTTTGAGCCACTACTATTCTTAGGCTTGCTTTCTTATTTGTGGCACATCTATTCTTAGAAGACTCATGCCTATATGTACTTGATCTTTGAGCTAATACATCATCCAATTTTGCTTTGCATATTGCTTATGTATTTTGATAGTATTGGGTGTGCAATTGTTCATCTCTTGTGACTCATGTTAGTGCATGCAATCTTCCATGACAGTCCTTCATTTCCACATGGTATCAGAGTGAGAATTGTAAGGATGCCTAAACCCTATCTAAGAACTCTAATGATAGATATATATTGATGTTTTTGTGATAGAACTTTATCAGGAATATTTTGGAGATGGATCAAATAATTATTTAGTTAAATTATAAGTATAGATTTTATTTTGAATCTCTCTTTTGAAATGATATTAGACTAGTTGATCCTCATGAAATCATTATGCTAATTATTATTGTCAGTTAGATTTCTCTAATTGTTGGGAAAAAGGATTTCAGTTATAATAATATCAAAAAGACATTAACGGTAAAGAAGAATTCATCAAGATAAACAAAGTATGAGATTTGCATTTTGATTTTTTACTCATTCAGGTATGCAAATACTTTATGTATCATTTGCTTGCAATTATTTTTCTTTCACATTCGCTTGCATTTGTGTAAGTATCATTATTTGTTTAGTTTGAGTATATTTGTAATTCTATTACACTATAGAATAATTTTATGTATAATTATCTGATGTAGGAGCATCTGTGTAAGGTCTCATCTTTACTAATAATTTATTATGCATATGATAGACTTGCTTTATGATATAAGTTATATTTTGATTAGAATTTAGCATTAAGGTCTTGATATGGGTTGATTAATTGATTTCATGTGTTGTAGGGAATAAGAGTTCTTTTTATCATTATTTTTAGAAAATTAAGACCATAGGTCAATCACCTATGGGTAGAGTACTTGTTTATTCATAAAAATGTGTTTTAGAATTTTTTGAACCCAATCTTAGTTCATAAGAAAATGGGTGATGAGATTGATGAAGAGCCATCTCTTCTTGAAAAGTCTTTGAGCATCCAAGTCATGAAGGAAAGAAACAACAGGAAATCCCAAGAGTCACATTTCTCCAAATTGGATGCCACAAGCAAGAAGAGGAAGATGAAACTTGGAAAAAGGACATATTATAATTAGATGGAAGTTTGGCTTCAAAGGAGGATGGGGAAACAAGAGAAGAGCCCAAGTTTATTTCTAATTTTGGTAGGTCATCAAGAGGATGTCCATATATGATGTTGAAGATAATTCTTTAAGGGAAATACATTCATTTCGATGAGGAAAACAAAGTGAACATCCATGGTGACTTGTTAGGTAAAAATTTTCTGAATTTCATGAGGGCAATAGAACACTATGTAGAAGAAAGGAAGCACACAACTAAATAAGATGGAAGCTTTCACATTAGGGAATATTGAATCTCTCTTCATGGACATTTGGAGGTATTCTTCATGAATTAAATTCTTGATGTATTTCCTTGAAAACTCACAATTATTTATGTTAATATTTTTCTGAAATTTTTCAAAGAAAACTTGTTGTTGTCTTATGAAATTTATCTTTATCAGAAATATTTTATAAAAAGGTTTATGGGTTTTGAGAATCTTGTTTTCATCTTTCCAAAAAATCTTATAGTTTTAAATTTAGTTAAGTATTGAGAACTTTATCATATTTGTACTACTACTGTAGTAGAAATTGAAAATATAGTGTTTTGTTGGTAATTTACTTTGTTGGAAATGAATTATATTCATTACATAAGAGTGTTTGGTAAATTTGCATATTTTCTTTCTTGGAATGAGTAATGATTAGTTAATCTTTCATATATTTAGTTGCATGCTACAAAATAGATTGAATCAAGAATATGCATGTAGTGCAAGAAGGCTAAATTAAAACCCTTCTGTTGATTAGTTTATAAGAACAATTTTTAGATCATACATCTATATAGTACATATAGTTATTTGAGTGAAAAAATTAAAACAAAATAACATATCTTTGGTCTTTTAGTATTTTTATCATTCATTATAATATAGGGAATACTTTCAAGTAATCAAATCCTTCTTTATTAATGATCAAGCTTGGTTTATTTTATAAGCATGGAGGTAGTTATATGGATTTTAAGAATAAGAGAACACAGAGTTAAGATATTGTGTGTGTGTATATACAATGTGTAGATATTATACATATATAAGTGTATACTTCCTCAATGTATTCATACTATAAATATATTTATATTAATTATGTAATCATATATATAAATGTTTTCATTGTATTATTTAAGTGGATCAAACTATTCAAATATTGTAATAAAAATTTAAGTAATATCAATCAGCTTTGGAGAGTTTATATTGATGAATGAGAGAGATAACTATTGTGTTAGGAATTACTTCACATTCCTAAATGAATAATCTTTGTTTATGGGTTAAATTTGGATTTGAGGGAAAGGGATGATTGTAGTAAACACTACCCCCTCATCTTACAGAAGTTTTCTAATTGTTTCTTGGGTTTTATTCCCATTACTTCGACCTTTCTAAAACATCTTGAATTTTAGAATTCCAATAAGAAACAAGAAAATTATGAAAGATTTACTACTGGGTAGTTTTTCATGTCAATACCATTTTTATTCAATTATTTAATTTTATTCTTGTTCTTAAATTTATATCAATTCATTGAATTAAGTGTTACCAAATTAGGCTTGCAGTCCAATTAGGTTGGGCCTTAACAACAATTGTTAAAAAGGGGTAAGAAGAAACTTTCATGCTTAGGGCCATCCGGTCAACATCTATTGTCTTGGTAAAGAATTGTTACATGATCACATTATCAAGATCATGTAACAGTTCAAATTGAGTTGTTACACCATCTGAATAAGTGAAAATGCCTCAGCAAGTCAGGAGACATTCAAGGGATGATAGGTAATTGAAGCTAAATTAATCTTTATAGTTCATGTTTCAAATATGTTATTGATGTTTGTAAAACACATTTCAGTACATTTTAGGAAAAGGTACTTATAACTTGTCATTTCTTCATGATTATAAACATATGTTTCAAATAATGTTCAGTTCATGTTATGTAATTGATTTATAAAAGAAATTACAACATAAGTCATTACATGATATGAAATAACTGATATATTCAAACGAGAAATGTTTGTATAATCTCACACAAGCCATGGGAGTAACTATATCTAATATTTAGATATAAAAGAACAAGTATAGAACATGAAAAGAAGTATATAGAAATTAAGATAGGACCCGTCATTGCCTGGATGAATGATGAATCCCATTGTTGGAGGTTGCACCAGCATCTTGAGTTGCCCAAGTATAGCTCCAGGAGAAAACCTACAAGGGGAGGAGGAAAATTGATGTTAGACCTCGAGGTACATCTTTAATCCTATATACATCTAGTTAAGAATACTTGTTATTCTATAACTGATCAGCAAAGCATAATGAATAAACTGAACAAGAGGCGTAGACATCAAATCAAGAGATAAATCAAAAAATAGAAACATCAGATCATATAGATCAAGAGAGAGACTTCAGCTTCTATGATTTTTATCTAACATGTTTGTTGACTGTGCAGGTTCAGGTCAAGTGTGATAACATATGAAAATTACAGCATGTGGAGAAAATCTAGCTCCCACAAGGGTTGATCCCAACATGTTGTTCTATTCTTAACTAATTAGTAGACAAGCTACAAGAAGGTAGTATTCATAATGTAGAGACTTGTCGTGTTAAACAGTGTCATAAAAAGATGGCCCTTGTGAGGAACTTCATTAATACTTTTGTTTCTTATGAGAATATCATTTTTGCTAACTCTTTCTCTTCATAGAAATACTCTTAAGGAAAAGGTAGCCAATGTCAAAGGAAACAATACAATAAGCTAATGTGGAAGCTCTTCCTTACACAAATAAGAAAATGAGACAACATTATTGATCCTTCTATTCAGGCAATAGGTCCCTTCAAGAATCCATGAGTCATTTCATGATCAAATCAGAAATAAAGAGACAATCACCATATGACTATCAAGAGCCTAACAATCACAGTCATAAAGCCAAGGCCATTAATATAGTTGGAATGCATGTTGAAGAGAGTGACTGTGTTCTAAAGTAAGGATACTCACATCAAATGACTATCTTAGCATTCAAGACAATAGCCATATAGAATAGTAGAAAGATAGGTTAAGACAGTCATGAACAATAGAGATAACAACAGGAAGAGTTTCTTTACAATGGGAGCAACAAATGACAGACTAAGGGCAGTCATGCAAGGAAAATAAAACAAATATTTACCACTTTTTGTTGTGAATGATCTATAAGATTGCTTGTTAATTTTTGACCATTGAAATGGATGATATAGCAACAATCTAAATGGCTGTGACAACAATTTAAATGGTTGTGACAACAATTTAAATGGCTATGACAGCAAGTCATATGAGTGTAATAACAGTTTATATGAGAAGGACAGTGAATACTGCATAAGGGTCAACAAGCAGATTAATAAGAAATCATAGGAGGAACAACAAAAGCATTTGGAAACCATTTTAGTGACAGCAAACAAAGTTACAACAATCATCAATGATGCACCAAGCAGCAGAACAATCATCAATATAGAAGGCGACGATCATAAAAAGAGATCATGTTCATAGTTTTTGCCAAGCATCCTCAGGTAGAGAGCAATGCTACAGGAATGCCATTACACCAATACTACCCCAGCCATCACATAGATGTTAAGAATCCTTTAGCACAATAGGATAATAATAGAGTTTTAAAGAAAAAGGAACAACAATACCAGATATAATATGTGACAGTCGTGAATAAGCTAGGTCTGAGATAACCAAATAAAATAGTATTCAGATCTGTTGTTATTGAGTAGAGGGTCTCATGGATGCTTAAGCAATGATAGTCATTTTAAGCCAGCCTTGTAAAAATGCCCAATAGCAATCAATAATCAAAAGAAAGTGACCAATGTTCATGAGGATAGCCTGTAGGGCTACTTGAGGTCATACCAGAAGATGGTGCAATAATAAAGAGTTGCCATTATTGCTAAAAGTAGCTCACAACAAAGTACAAAGAAAGGCAAACTTTCAATCTTTTTCCTAAAAGAGCTTTTTCTCACAGAGCAGAGCCCTCAAGAATAAGATTTATTTCCAAAGCTTTCAATAAGAGAGGAAAAGAAATATGGCAAAATCTATAGTTTCCAAAGGAGGACAACAAAAGTTTACAGTCTTCACCATTTTGTTTTGACTTAAAGAGCTAGCAACTGGAGATGACAAAGGACACTTACCCAAGAGGTACAAAGAAAACCCTTCCAGTGACTGCAACCAGAAAGCTCTCCTGATAGATGATCAAACTCAACTCTTGGTGGCCTTCAAAACCCTCAAGTATCAACCCAAAGGCTATAACAACCCTTGAGTATGGTGGCAGCACTCTCCCATAGGCAGAAGCAAACAAATGCAAAGAATGAATGAAAATGAGCTTTAAGATTTGAGGAATCTTTAGCCATGATGCCCTACCTGTGGAGTTAGTGTTTTTTGACTTTATTTTAGGGAAATCGTTGCAAATAATACCCCTGCTATGATCTAACACTATCAAGTGTTTAGACTTAAGTGAAATTTGAGGACCCTGTGGAGGATAAGGGAAAAGTGATGAAATAATGAAAGTTTTTGATCTTTTTTGATATAATTAATGTTGAAATGAGGTATATGATGGCCTTTTTAGGTCTTTCTTTGAGTTAGGGGTGTTTTTCATCATTATAGCAGGTATGTGCTTTTGATAGCCAGGGGAAGAATAAGAGATATTTTTTGCATGTGCAAGGAGAGAGGTTATTTTTGCCTCTAATGATTATTATTTTTAGTTTAACTCTACTTCTTATGTTTACACAATCAATAGGCAAAATTTGTAACCTAACAATTATTAAATGCAATGAATTATAAATTGCTTTAATATTTGTTATGTAATAAACATAAAGAGTATATCATGCATAACATAGAAATTATTAAATCAATCACATTGATTGCATTTAATAATTGCTAAATTAGTTTAATTTTGCCTCTCAATCATACAAAAATACAAGGGAGAGTTAAAATGAATTACATGTTCATGCATTTAGAGTTATTCTAAGGTTATCCTCCACTTTTGGTCAAACTAGAGTACTTTTGGAGTCCTTTTGTGTCAAACTGATCATGAGAGAGAGTTTGGAGCTATTTTAGCTCAATTTTCATCAGTTTTGGGTCCTCTTTTTGAGGCTTTTCAGTTTTGCTTGTGAGACACATTTTGGACTGCAGTTGACTCCTCTTGACTCTTTGGAATCCCTTTTGTATTATAGGAGGAGAAACTTAGTTTTTTCCTCAGTTCTTGATTTTATGCTTTCTCTTGCACGTTACAAAGAAGCTTACAGTTTTATAACTTAGATTCATATACATCAACAGGTTTACAATTTACATTTTTGTCATTTTCTTTTTGCAGTGCTTTCCTTTTATTACTTAAAAGATTAATATTTTACCTTCTCAGATTTATGTAGACACCTTCATGAATGATTTTGATGAAACTTAATGTGTTTTAACATAAGAACAAAACCTTTAGTTTTGTCATATTCATCACTGCAAATACACAAAGCAATTGATTATCACAGGTCTTAGATTGTGTCATTGATCATCTTTCCTTTCAAGTTGTGAAATGTAATTTTCCTTCTAAAAGATAGATTATTAAGCCTTCTTTTGAATTATTTATGTGATCAAATTGCCCTTTATTGAGTTGTGTAAAGAAATCCTTAAAGAGATAATTGTGAAATCAAACTGCCCTTTAGTATCATTTTGGTGTATCACCTCCAAGAGATAGTTTTATATTCAATCAATCATCTTTCTTCCCTTTTACCTCAAGTCTTCATTATTTTTTTAGGTAGATCAAAAGGGGAACTAGGCAATAATCTAGAGATTCATCTTCACTATGAGCATACCCAAAGGCTTGAAGATGTTTTCATGTTTCACAGGATTGCTGAGCCTTCAAGCTTAGCATCCTGGTGCAATCTCCATGACAATAGTTTTTGGCACGCCCGGTGGGACACTTAAACTCATTTTAGTCAAGAATTCAAAGATTTTCACTACTGTCTTGGTATATGCAGTAGTATTTTCAGCCTTTTGAGGTGAGAAATTATACCTGGTGACTCTAATCTCTGATTTCTGAAGTAGATTTAGTGTAATCAGCACATGAGAAGAGTACAAACAAGAGGAAGCTCTTCTTCTTTTGAGTATTTACAGCTTTCACCTCCAAGGAGAAGAGGTAGAACAACAAAAAGGACACCCAATCCAACACTAAGGACTAGATCTACTCCTCCAAGGATTGCATAGTTTAATCAAGGTGATTTGGTGATAGATCTATAGATTCAAACTCCACAGACACCTCAGCGTCCACCAATGGCCAAATAGTTTTCATTTGTTACATTCAATGTTGGCAGCCCATTACTACTTGTAGTTCGTGATGACATTCGGATAATAGTTTTGAGAAGTTTTCCCTTCTTTATAGGTGAAGACCAGACCACCCCAATCAAGCATATAAAAGATGTGGCCATGTTGTGTGCAGTACATCACATAACACAAGAAAATGTCGCAGTGAGATTGCTGGTTGCATCTTTGAAAGGAAAGGCTCTTCAATGGTTTAGAGATTTAACTATGGCTTCTATCACATCATGGGACTTGTTGGGAGATGCTTTGAACAAACAATTTGGAGACAAGCCAGATAACTTGTCTCTGATGGAGCAACTAACTACAATAAAGAGAGCTCCCCAGGAGCATATGGCTAATTTTAATTTCTGTTTTCAAAAGACATGGGATAAAATCCCGGCAGCAGTAAGGCCTACAGCTGAACATGTTTTTCTATATTTTCTTAGAGCATTAAATAGTGACATTACTGTTATGATCCAATCAATGAATGGAACTTCATTACTAGCTGCTTATGAAGTTGCAATAAGAGATGGAAATAACCTGATTTAGGCTAGCAAAATAGCTCCAAGCATGTCAATGCCTATCTTTCCTAAAATACAACTATCAATTCCATTATCGATCCCACCTTTAGCTGCTATACTTGTTGTACCATCCTTGAGTTATCTAGCTATAACTTAAAATAATAATGTTTTAGCCCCATCCTAGGAACTTCAGGAGATAAAGGAGCTATTACAGAATTTTAGCAATGAGTTGGTGAATATAAAGAAGCAACAAGGCCAAAATTCTAGACCTTACCAACCACCATATCAAGTAAATAGGTCTTCGAATCAAGATGACCCCAACCTCAAAGGAGGAATTACAATCCAAGATGTTTTCAGCCATATAACCCCAATTCTATAAGTTCATCAAGAGAGATGGTTCCATGCAAAATAATTTGGTTCAAGACCATGAGTGGTGTTTCCCCTGTAATCAGCCTCATAGCCAATCATCGTGTCCAAACAGAGTGTTAAATCAAGCACTTATGGTGTAGAATCATGTTGTTGATCAGCAAAATATTGGACAAATGAATAATGAGGATGGTCAAAATGAGGTGACTTTGATGAATTGGCAAGGAGAATAGTTTTTTGGGGTCAATCAGTGGGGTCTTATAATTCTGTAGCAACAAATAAAAGATCCAAAAAAAGGGCTGTAGATATTGGATAGCAGCCTAACCCGATGCAAAATCAAGCCTCTTCAAGTCAACAGCCAGGTATTAGACATATTCCTTCACATCAAATCCATATTTTGCCAAGGCAAGAAGTTGTTCCAAGCAAGGATCAGCAAAGAATTCAAACACAGCCGCAAGTTCAAGGAGAGGCTATTGTTCTAAAAGTACAACAGAAGGTAAATCGACTTTCTTTCAATATTTTAGGTCATATGAAAAAATTAAATATCAGTGTTTCAATGTGGGATTCTTTAGCACTTCTTGACCAAAGAGATTTATTATAGAATGCATTATCAAATCTCACTTTGTCACATGAGCCAAGTAAGGACCAACCAAAGGTGAATATTGTAATTGATTAGCCAAAAGAGAACCCAGTGAATAAGTTATAGCCAAGGAGTGAACAACCAAACCATGAGGTCAAGCCACCTCCTTTTTATGTCACTTTGATTATAGGAAATCATCTTGTTCACAACTGTATGATTGATTTAGGGGCTAGTAATTCAGTGATGCCAAAGAAGATTGTTGACCAGCTAGGTTTAAAATATGAACCACTCTCAAAAGGAGTTATTCAATTAGATGGAATAGCCATCAATACAGTGGGAGTGATCAAAAATTTAAATCTCACATTACATGCTTGTCTAAATTTTGCAATTCCACAAGAAGTGTATATAATAGATTTTCTTGCTCATTTTGCATTATATCTTTCTAGATATTTTACAGCCAAGTTAGGAGGATATTTGTCCTTTGATTGGTCACATTTATTCTTTAGGACCAGGTATGGTACAAAAGTCATAATAAAATCTGAGTTGCTGGCAAATAATCACATTGAGCCATATGTTCCAAATCCTGTCAATGCAAATCTCTCATTTCATGAGCATAATCAAATAGATCAACTTGCTATCCAAGATCCTAACACCCTTGTAGAAGGTATTCCCAATCTGATTTTAGATGAGTGGGCAACTAAAAATCACGAGGTTGATACATTTGAGGATATTGAACAAGTAGATTTGGGCATCTATATGATTCAAGAACAAGGCATTGTTGTCCCAAATCTGATTAAGGATGAAAGGATGCAAGAAAAACAACAGTCTAATGAGCTATGGATTTTGTATTTTGATGTCTCAAGGAGTAAAGTTGGTGCTGGAGGAGGTGCTATGCTGGTTTCTCCAAGTGGTGAAAGTTACTTTTTAGCTTTTCATTTTGCTTTCAGCTATTTTAACAATGTCGTTGAGTATGAGACCCTTGTTCATGGCTTAGAATGGGCTAGAAAGTTAAATGTTAAGTGTCTTCAAGTGTTTGGGGATAGTGAATTAGTGGTCAATCAAGTAAGGAATATTCATGCCACTAAAAATGACTTATTAAAACTATATAAACATAGAGTATGGGGCATGATTGAAGAATTTGATGTATTTAATTTGCTGTCCATACCAAGAACTTAGAATAAACAAGTTGATAAACTCGCTGCTATTGGAGTAGAGTTTGATATTCCAGCTGAGGTCAAAATTGTTGTTGTTCAGCATTATGTGAATGTTGTTGTTAGGCCTATTGTTCCATATAATGAAATTTATGGAAGGTATTCGATAGTGATGAGTAGATTATTAGTTACTTGATTGAAGAAACTAAATTTTTAGCTTCTAATTAGCAAAAGTTGTCTCAGCAGTATGAAGATTAGATTCTTCAACTTAAGACAAACAAGTTACCAAAAGGTTTGGTAACTCTTGAATTAATTTTCAATTCAGACGATCAAGCTAGAAAAGATAAATCTATTTTGTCTATCAAACACAATCATTACAAACAAATTGAAATATTCAAAGACAAGTTGTTGAAGCTTGGCAAGGTATGTACTTTAGAGGAAAAAATACATTTGTTTTGCTTTGTCAATAGTTTGTTGATGTGTTTTCTTGGGAGTACTAGATTTGAAAGGTTTTGACCCTAAGTTAGCTCAACATACTATAGAGCTAGAACCCAAGGTAAAACCTGTAAGGCAAAACAAAGACCTTTGAATCCAAAGCTAGAGCATCTTATGAAAGCTAAATTAAGCAAGCTCATTGAAAGTAATATCATTTTCCCAATCAAGCATACTTCATGGGTGTCTAAGCTTGTCCCTGTGAGGAAGAAAAATGGAGAAATCAGACTTTGTGTTGATTTCAGGGACCTTAACAGAGCTTCTTTTAAAGATCACTACCTGCTGCCCTCTATGGAGCAGATTTTGTAGGTGGTATCTGGATCTGATAGATTCTCTTTGTTAGATGATTTTTTAGGTTATAACCAAGTCTTGGTGAAAGAAGAGAATCAATTCAAAACTGCCTTTACTACAAAGTGGGGAACCATGGCATATAGGAAGATGCCTTTTGGACTATCAAATGTAGGAGCTACTTTTTAATGAGCTATGGACATGGCTTTCCATGGTTTGATGAATAAGTTTGTAATGGTTTATCTAGATGACATTACTATTTTTTCCAAGAATGTTGATGATCATATTACTCATTTGAGACAGATTTTTGAGAGATGTAGAGAATATGGGGTTTCACTTAACCCAAAAAAGTGCATTTTTTTGTCCATGAAGGCAAGCTGCTTGGGCACATCATTTTTAAGCATGGTATTTCAATAGATCCTAAAAGGATTACTGCTATTCTGGCATTACCTTTACCAGCTCATATGAAAGGCTTACAAAGCTTTCTTAGTAGAATAAATTTTGTAAGGAGATTTATTCCTAATATTGTAGCTCTTTTGAAGCCATTAACTTCTATGCTTAGGAATAATATTAGTTTCAGCTAGATTAAAGAAGGAAAGAAGAGTTTTGAGGAGATAAAGGAGGCCATTGTAGCAGCTCCAACACTCATAAACCCAAATTTTGATAAGGATTTTGTGCTTTATGCATTCAAGAGTGTTGATACTATTTCAACCATGCTGTGTCAGCAAAATGAAGAAGGACTAGAGCAGCTCATTGCATTTTTTAGCCAAGTTCTTCAAGACTATGAAGAAAGATACTCATTTGTTGAGAAACATGATGTAGCTGTGGTTAAAAGTTTACAAAAATTTAGGCATATGCTTTCTATCAACAAAATCTAGTTGTTGGTTGCTCGCCCTATAGTCAAAGATTTATTACTAAGTAAGGATATCAATGACAAAAGGGCAGGTTGGATAACCAAAGTAATGGAATATGATGTTAATATCAAGGTGACTAAGTTGGTTAGAGGCAAAGGTCTATGTGAATAGCTGGCTGGAAATGTAGAAGACAATAAAGAAATTAAGGAATAGGCTATCCTAGTGCTTAGAAATAAAGAACAAACTGTTGTTCTAACTTATTCTTCAAACTAGATTCAGCAAATGGTACATTATCTTAACACTGGTGATTTCCCTGAAGGTTTGGACAATGGAAAAAGAAGGTACTTTAGACTTTAGGCCATTCCTTACACTATCATAGATGGATTTTTATATAGGAGGGATTTTCATGGAGTTTTGTTAAAATGTATTAAGCCAAATCATATTGATAGAATTTTGGGAGAGTTTCATGATGGACCTTTTGGAGGTCATTTTGCAGCTAAAACAATAGCTCTTAAGATTATGAGAGTTGGATATTTCTGGCCTGATTTATTTAATGATGCACATGCTTGGGTCAAAAAATACAATAAATATTCTTTATTTATAGGAAAGCAAAGGCTTGCAGACTTACCCTTACATCTGATTCAAGTGGAACAACCCTTTGCTAAGTGGGGTCTTGATTTTATTGGGCCTATTAACCCACCTTCAAGTGCAGGTCACAAATGGATATTGACTGCAACTAATTATTTTACTAAGTGGTCAAAAGCTATAGCATTGAGAGAGGCAAATGAGACTGTTGTTCTAAACTTCTATCAAGATCTAGTTGCAAGGTTTGGAACTCCTGATTCTATTATTTCTGATAATGCATTGGCATTTGTTAGCTTGAAAATATTTGATTGGTCTATTAAAAATAATATATATCTAAATACTTCGTCCAATTATTACCCTCAGGGTAATGGATAGGTTGAGTCTACTATAAAGAATTTGATCAAAATTATTAGAAAGATAATCAAAGATAATCAAAGGACTTGGCATGACAAGTTGAAGCTATCCCTATGGGCTGACATGATCACTCCCAAAAGAGCTACAGGTAACTCACCATTTGTTCTTACTTATGGCAAAGAGGCCAAGATTCCAATTTTAGTTGAATTGCCAACATTGAACTTGATTAAAGAACTAGAAATGTTAGATGAAGAGCCTATGGAAATCAGGCTTGCATAGTTGATGGAACTCGAGAAGATTAGAAAAGAAGCATTAAGGAATTTAGAGATCCATCAGGCCCAAATGAAAAGGACCTTTGATAGAAAAGAAGTCCCAAGACTTTTTAGGGAAGGTGATCTAGTTTTCAAGTGGTATGAGCTTAAAAGTAAACCTAGTAAACATACCAAGTTTGATGCCATGTGGGATGGTCCTTATGTGATTACTGAATGCAAGTAGAATAATGCCTTTCAACTTTCAAAGCTGGATATAGAGGTGTTACTTATTCCAATGAATAGGATTCCCTTGAAGTGATGTTTCTAAAGACCAGAAGTTTGCAAATGTATGATAGTAGTGTAGTTTTTTTCAATTAAATAAGTACTAGTTGCAAATATTTTTTAGTTCTATTTTTGTAAGAAGTGTTGTTGCAAGTTTGTTGGCCCTGTTCAGAGCCATGGTGTTTTGTTTCAGTTTTGTTTTATGTTGCTGTTCTATTTCTGGCAGCTGAGTTATAGATGATTTTCAAAGTGTTTTAGGACAAGAAAGGACTCATATGCCTAATGGATATGGAAGGCTACAGATCCTATTTGTTTAGCAGGTAAACACCCCTAAGAAGTCACCAAAAATGTTAACAAATTGGGTTTGCAGCCCAATTAGGTTGGGCCTTAACAGCAGTTGTTAAAAATGGGTAAGAAGAAACTTTCACGCTTAGGGTCATTCGGTCAACATCTATTGTCTTGGCGAAGAATTGTTACATGATCACATTATCAAGATCATGTAATAGCTCAAATTGAGTTGTTACACCATCCAGATAAGTGAAAATGCCTCAGCAAGTCAGGAGACATTCAAGGGATAATAGGACATTGAAGCTAAACCAATCTTCACAGTTCATGTTTCAAATATGCTATTGTTATTCATAAAACACAGTTCAGTACAGTTTAGGAAAATTTAATTTTAACTTGTCATTTCTTCATGATTATAAACATATGTTTCAAATAACATTTAGTTCATGTTATGTAATTGATTCATAAAATAAATTACAACATAAGTCATTACATGATATGAAATAACTGATATATTCAAAGGAGAAATGCTTGTATAATTCCACACATGTCGTGGTAGTAACTGTATCGAGAAAGATATAAAAGAGCAATTACAGAACATGAAAAGAAGTATATAGAAATTAAGATGGGACCTGTCATTTCTTAGATGAATGATGAATCTCGTTGTTGGAGGTTGCACCATTATCTCGAGTTGCCCAAGTACAGCTCTAGGAGAAAACATGTAAGGGGAGGAGGAAAACTGATGTTAGAGATCAAGGTACATCTTTAATCCTATATACATCTAGTCAAGAATACTTGCTATTCTATAACTGATCAACAAGCAGAATGAATAAACTGAACAAGAGGTGCAGACAACAAATCAAGAGATAAACAAGAAAAGAGAAACATTAGATCATATAGATGAAGAGAGAGACTTCAACTTCTATGATTTTTATCTAACATGTTTGTTGACTGTGCAGGTTCATGTCAAATGTGATAACATATGAAGATTACAGCATGTGGAGAAAATGTGGCTCCCACAAGGGTTGAGCCCAACATGCTCTTCTATTCTTAGCTGATTAGTAGTCAAGCTACAAGAAGGTAGCATTCATAATGCAAAGACTTGTCATGTTAGATAGTGTCATACAAAGATGGCCCTTGTGAGGAAATTCATTAACACTTTTGTTTCTTGTGAGAATATTATTTTTACTGACTCTTTCTCTTCACAGAAATACTCTTAAGGAAAAGGAAGCCAATGTCAAAGGAAACAATACAGTAAGACGATGTGGAACCTCTTCCTTACACAAGTAAGAAAATGGCACAACATTATTGATCCTTCTATTTAGGCAACAGGTCCCTTCAAGAATCCATGAGTCATTTCATGATCAAATGAGAAATAAAGAGACAATCACCATATGACTATCAAGAGCATAGCAATCACAGTCATAAAGCCAAGGCAATCAATATAGTTAGAATGCATGTTGAAGAGAGTGACTATGTTCTAAAGTAAGGATACTCACATCAAATGACTGTCTTAGCATTTGAGACAACAACCATATAGAATAGCAGAAAGATAGGTTAAGACAATCATGAACAATAGAGATAACAACAAGAAGAGTTTCTTTATAATGGGAGTAGCAAATTACAGACTAAGGGCAGTCATGCAAGGAAAATAAAACAAATATTTACCACTTTTTGTTGTGAATGAGGTGTAGGATTGCTGCTATGTTTTGACCATTGAAATTGATGATATAACAACAATCTAAATGACTGTGACAATGATTTTAATGGTTGTGACAACAATTTAAATAGTTGTGACAGTAATTTAAATGGCTATGACAACAAGTCATATGAGTGTAATAGTAGTTTATATGAGAAGGATAGTGAATATTGCATAAGAGTCAACAAGCATATTAATAAGCAATCATAAGAGGAACAACAAAAGCATTTGGAAACCATTTCAGTGACAGCAAACAAAGTTGTAGTAGTCATCAATGATGCACCAAGTAGCAGAACAGTCATCAATATAGAAGGTGGCGATCATAAAAAGAGATCATGTTAATAGTTTTTACCAAGCATCCTCAGGTAGAGAGCAATGCTACAGGAATTCCATTACACCAATACTACCCCAGCTATCACATAGCTGTTAAGAATCCTTCAGCACAACACGATAATAATAGAGTTTTAAAGAAAAAGGAACAACAGTACCAGATATAATATGTGACAGTTGTGAATAAGCTGGGTCTGAGACAATCAGATAAAAAAGTATTCAAACCTGTTGTTATTGAGTAGAGGGTCTCATGGATGCTTAAGCAATGATAGTCATTTTAAGCCAGCCTAGCATAAATGCCCAATAGCAATCAATAATCAAGAGAAAGTAAATAGTGTTCATGAGGATAGCCTACATGGCTACTTGAAGTCATACGAGAAGATGGTACAGTAATAAGGAGTTGCCATTTTTTCTAAAAGTAGCTCATAGCAAAGTACAAAGAAAGGGAAACTTTCAATCTTTTTCCTCACATATCTTTTTCTCACAAAGCAGAGCCCTCAAGAATAAGATTTATTTCTAGAGCTTTCAATAAGAGAGGAAAAGAAATACAACAAAATCTACAGTTTCAAAAGGAGGACAACAAAAGTTTACAATCTTCTCCATTTTGTTTTGACTTAAAGAGCCAGCAATTGGAGATGACAAAGGACACTTACCCGAGAGGTACAAAGAAAATCCTTCCAGTGACTGCAACCAGAAAGCTCTCCTAATAGCTAATCAAACTCAACTCTTGGCGGCCTTCAAAACCCTCAAGTATCAACCCAAAGGTTGTAACAACCCTTGAGTATGGTGGAAGCGCTCTCCCATAGGTAGAAGCAAACAAATGCAAAGAATGAATGAAAATGAGCTTTAAGATTTGAGGAACCTTTAGCTATGATACCCTAGCTATGGAGTTAGTCTTTTTTGACTTTATTTTAGGGAAATTGTTGCAAATAATACCCTTGCTATGATGTAACACGATCAAGTGTTTAGACTTAAGTGAAATTTAAGGATCCTGTGGAGGATAAGGGAAAAGTGATGAAACAATGAAATTTTTTGATCTTTTTGATATAATTAATGTTGAAATGAGGTATATGATGGCCTTTTTAGGTCTTGCTTTAAGTTAGGGGGGTTTTTCATGATTATAGGAAGTATGTGCTTTTGATAGCCAGGGGCATAATAAGAGATATTTTTTGCATGTGCAAGGAGAGGTTATTTTTGCCTCTAATGATTATTATTTTCAGTCTAACTCTACTTCTTATGTTGACACAATCAATAGGCAAATTTTGTAACTTAACAATTATTAAATGCAATGAATTATAAATTGCTTTAATATTTGTTATGTAATAAACATAAGGAGTATATCATGCATAACATAGAAATTATTAAATCAATCACATTGCTTGCATTTAATAATTGCTAAATTAGTTTAATTTTGCCTCCTAATCATGCAAAAATACAAGGGAGAGTTAAACTGAAGTACAGGTTCTTGTATTTGGAGTTATTCTAAGTTTATCCTTAACTTTTGGTCAAAATGGAGTGCTTTTGGAGTCATTTTGGGTCCAACTAATCATGAGAGAGAGTTTGGAACTATTTTAGCTCAGTTTTCATCAGTTTTGGGTCCTCTTTTTGAGGCTTTTCAGTTTTTCTCATGAGACACATTTTGGAGAGATATTTTGGACTCCAATTAACTGCACTTGACTCCTCTTGACTCTTTGGAGTCCCTTTTGTATTATAGGAGGAGAAACTTAGTTTTTTCCTTAGTTCTTGATTTTATGCTTTCTCTTTCACATTGCAAAGAAGCTTACAGTTTTGTAACTCATTTTGATAGATTCATATACAACAACAGGTTTATAGGTTACATTTTTGTCATTTTCTTTTTGTAGTGTTTACCTTTTATGATGAAGGGGGTAAATCATAAAACACACAACAACAAAAATTGCACACAGAAAATAGAAATTTCTTTATTATTTTGGACAACTTATTACATTACAAAAGCTCAAATACAATCAGACGTATTAACCCTCCATAGGCTGCAACACATTATAGCTCCTCTCACAAGACTTTGAAATCATCTGCCTTCTGTAACACCAAATCTGCTAGGGTTTCTATTTTCCTGCCTATTCTTGACTCTACACTTTCTCCCTTAACTCTACTACTACCCAAGGTTCCCAAAAATTGTTATTAATAGCTTTTTTTTTGGCAACCAACAACCAAATTTCAAAATTTGCATCTCCCTCCAAAAATAGGTCAACTTCCGGGAGCCATAACTTTTGATCCAGGTGTCCGATTGACAAACTATTTTATGCGTTGGAACGCTTACAAAGTGATCTACATGCTAGAAACCTGCTCTACTTGTTCTGGCCATTTTTAGGCCCATATGGGGCCGTTTAGTGCCTCAAACTTGAGTTTGAATAATTTTTAGGCATTTTTCAGGAAATGAAAACTTTAATATCTTTCAGCTCGCAAACGATCTTTGCATGATTCCTTCGCCAAAGGTCTTATTTTTCAATTATGAAGCTTCATGTAAATTTTCACTTCAATCCGTGCCTAAATGCAAACTTTCTAAAAATAACAGGTTGCTATTTTTAGTAGTTTGGAAAAACTGAATGTTCTACATCATTATTCAAGTGATTATGGATCCAGAACCACAAATTTTGAAAAGAAATGGAAAGAACATCAAAAATTTTGAAACACATTTTTTTGGGTGACGCAAGATTGCCCTTACACCACTGGATGCTCCTGCATCAGTTTATTACTTAAAAGATCAATATTTTACCTTCTTAGATTTATGTAGATCCCTTCATGAATTATTTTGATGAAACTTATTATGCTTTTACATAAGAACAAAACCTTTAGTTTTGTCTCATTCATCACTGCAAATACACAAAGCAATTGATTATCATAGGTCTTAGATTGTGCCATTGATCATCTTTCTTTTCAAGTTGTGAAACGTAGTTTTCCTTCTAAAAGACATATTATTAAGCCTTATTTTGAATTATTTATGTGATCAAATTGCCCTTTATTGAGCTGTGTAAAGAAATCCTTAAATAGATAATTGTGAAATCAAGCTACCCTTTAGTATCATTTTGGTGTATCACCTCTAGGAGATAGTTTTATATTCAATTGGTCATCTTTCTTCCCTTTTCCCTCAATTCTTCATTAGTTTTTCAGGTAAATAAAAAGGGGAACCAACCCATAATCCTGAGATTCATCTTCACTATGAGCATACCCACATGCTCGAAGATGTTCCCATGTTTCATGATATTGCTGAGCCTTCAAGCTTAGCATCCGGTGCAATCTTCGTGACAACATTAAGTTTGAGATTAGATATGAGATTAATTTAATTTATATAAATACCATTTCCTTTTTAATACATTATTTATATTATGTTTAGTATTGTTGTGTGCTTGCATTGGTAACAATGGTAAGAGGTAGATTTTGAATTTGATGATAGGAAGATTTCATTATTGGTTGTATGAAATTTTTGAACAAGGAATTTGTTGGATTATTTAGTTGTATTATTGAAGGATCAATAGTAGTTAGATTATACTTTAAGGAACTTCAATTATTTTATAGGTCTTGTTCTTAAAAAAAAATCATAAGCACTATCATTTGATTCTTAGTATTATTATGATTTAAATGAGCCTTATACCTTTAATTGTATAAATTTATTCAATCATGAAACCTAAGGTATGTCTATGGTTAGTTAGCTAGAACTTCCTTTAAACCAATTGTCATGTGATGGCCTAGTTTTAAATCAAGTTTTGTCATGTTAGTTTATCCATCTAATGGTGTGATATCTTTCTTATGACTTGAATAAGAGAGCCTTGATTTCTTATCATGAATCTAGTATTTTAACAAGTACTATTGTTTTCATGGATCTATGTATCTGAGTCAACCTTATGGTTGCAAGACAAGTTACCTTGAACTACAAAGTCTCTGCACTACACATACATAGGCAAGGCCATCACAGATGAGCCCTCGAGGCTTTAGGTCTAGACCTTAGGTCAGGTTTCCTTGTCTCTATCATGTTTTGGAAGTGTAATATGATTAACTTATGTATTTGAAGAAACTAATTGTTTTACTTAGTGTTGTAGAAAGGAGAAATTCATAGGAATATCAATGCTGCATCAATATTAGCTAACTTGGATTGGTACAAGATAAAGTAGAGGTATAAATGAATCATTTCATTTCTATTATTACATTTAGTTAATGTTTGATTTATATTTTATTTTATTTGATCCTATGGAATTGCCTTTCTAATTATTAGATAACCATAAGGGATGCTAGTTAGAAAATAGTTATATGGTAAGAGTGGATCATATAATGATATTACTTGCCACATGGTAGATTTTTCATAGAAATGATATCTAGCAATTGTAGGAAGGTAGTTGTATGTCTAATTCCTATAATAAAAGTTTAGAATGATCTATATTTTCCTACAATTGATGTGAGAACATAAAAGAGCATAGTGAACTTATGTTAATGTTTTGTTGTGTGAGAAGTTTGCAAATATTATTTTTCAATCTCTCTTGACAAAATAGACCTTGTAGGATAAGAGTTCCATCTATACATTCTATGATTAATCTTTTCTTTGTTGACCTATGCATTCATTTGAGATTTGTGCCATGATGTTTCAAAGCAATTATTGTATGTAATTCAGGATTTCTATCTTGTCTATTGTGTTATGTTATTTATAGTTGTGAAAGAAATGTTTAAACCTATGATTATCATTTTTGATGAACGATGCAGAAATTTTGTTAGTTGCACAAATTTGTTCAAAGAATATATGATATTGTATATTAGTCTAAAATTTTGTTCTTATGGATTTAACACTTTTAAAACTAGATTTAGACATTTATTAAATTAATTATGGTAATGATCTAAGTTTTGTGGATTGTGCTCAAGTGTGATAGCTTGGGCATGACATTAGGTATCAAAGCCAAGTTTATCAAACTCTAGAGCCTTATGGGTCTCACTGTCTTGTACCAAAATAATTCATGATTGATTATTGTTGGAAAAAAATCTAGTAGATCACTTTAGATATATAAATGTTCCTTAGTAAATTATTATGAATATAAGTTTTTGATGATAGTGGATGATTTATGTCAAACATGTGAAATTTTTGTTGTATTCTATGATGATACCAGTGAGCTTGTGTGTGTTGTGTCTCTAGTTATGATACAAGGTATCCAACTCGAGAGAAGGCTATTGTGAACGATAGTAACGATTCATGCATGTATACCCGATTGTGATAATTGTATGCTATGGTGGACAATGTGTGTTGTATATTCATGGTTGTGACTTCTTGTTGAGTATTGTGTTGGGAAGGGAATTGTGATGTTTGAGAGCTGATCTCCTCTTAGGAGTGAGATCTTCTCATGTAATGGGGTTTGAGAGAGGTGTAAAGCCTCTCTTGGGGAATTTTTTTTATCCCCTCTTTCTCCCTTGTTTCCGGATAGAACTAGAGATCCATACGTGTTGTTATTGTTATGTAGGGAGCTGATCTCGCTTGAGGACTAAGAGCCTCCCTTGTTTGGGGTTGAATGTGGTGTAGATCCTCCTTTGGGATGTAGCCCATTATGGGGTGAGGTGGGGAGACATCCCCCTCATAGTCACATTGGAATACATATCCCCTCTGCTCCCCCTCTTTATGGATTCATTAGCAATTCATATGTGTTGTTGGGAACCTATGGGTTGAGAATGGATCAGAGAGTCCCTATGGTTCAGAAGTTTATTTTATCATGGTGATTCAGTTATGGTATCTCAATTGGCATGAGCACTAGTGACAATTTCTAGCAAATGGACATTTGATGGTTGGTCACTATTTATGGGAATGCCTTTTAGATATGAAAATTTGGCAGCATCAGCGGTTACAAATAATTAGACTAAATATTGATTTATGATAATTTGGGTTTTGAAAATAGTGATTTTTGGATAGAAATCTTCCTCTTTGTTCATAGTTTTAAACTGACATATTATTCTCAGGGCACAAAAGATCTTGGTTAAATTGTCATAATTATAATATCAGCATCTTGTTAGCAAAAAAAAAGATAGTAGATTGATAAGACATTTTTGATAACTATCAAAGGGTAATGGCTTCTTCTCTTAGTTTCGGTATCAAAGGTTGGGACCTTTATAGAATTGTGGATGGATATCAGATTTCATGATTGATTCCTTTTGTGGTATATATGTGAAAATTTATATAGAGGTGTTTTTATGATATATGATGTAATTGTCCCGGGTTGTGTGGGACATGTGTATTGTGATATATGATATGGTTGTCCCGAGTTATGTGGGACATGTGTATTGTGAAATATGGGATGGTTGTCCTAGGTTGTGTGGGACATGCGTATTGTCATATGGTAATCTATTATTGAGCACTGTGGTTTGAGACCATCATTCCCCTCCTCCCCTTAAGTGGCTCGTTTGAAGTAACATGTTGATTGTGATGTAAAGTTTTATGGAAATTATTGAAATTTGTATTTGATTATTATTATTTTTCCCTTGTTTTACTGAGCCAACAATTTTAAAATTTCTTCAAGATATTTGGTTTTTTTAATTGTAAAATGTCCTTTTGCCTCAAGGACTATTTTATTAAGGTTTTTGGTTTTAAAATTTGAATTGTTGTTTTGGCTTCCACTATTCAATTTGCTTTTATATGAAGTTTATTAATTGAATTTATTTGAAATTTTATTGATTGGAAACTTCTTTATTTTGAGGATTTATTAGTGTTTGTTATTGTTAGCTTGTGTGGAGTAATGTGAATTGTGTAAACTGCTATACCCAGGAGGGGTCCCTGATAGGTTTTATAGGGGAGTAGATGGCTTGGGGAATGTTTATTGTGAAGTTGTGTGAAATCTATTTTGTGGCACTATGGTTTTGCTTAGCACTGATCATCCTCATCCCATAGGGTGTGTACATGATGTGTTATGTATAGAGTTGAAATTTTGTGGTGTGTAATTATTGAAGAGGTGTTATGAGGAAATGTGGCTGCATTAAATTTGATAAATTATTGTTGATATAAAAAGTTTTTTGGTGGATGTATTATATATATGCTTGATTTATGAATGTAGAGTCATTTAAATTAGTAATTGCAAAACATCCTTGTTTGATAAATGATAATGTAGAGTATCCTAAGGTTCTAATGTGTATTATGTTTTCTTTTGAAATAAGTAACGGTATCTTAGTATTTTTATTTTCTTTATTAAATAAATATATTATATCTACCTCTTATTTGATGTGATGAAGTTGGGGAAAATTTTATCCTCTTGAGGACTTCTAGGAGGAAGGCATTTTTTTCTGCTTTGAGGGGATTTTCTTCATCTACAAGCATTCAACGACATCACAGAGGTATTTTTCCATGTTATATTGACTATTTTCTTCATAAATTCACCAAGTTTTATTCTTTTTTCCCAAAAAATCTATGTTTTTTTAGAAAAGCTATATTTAGACTTGTTTTAAAAAGATTTTTTTAAAAAATCACCAGTACTCCTCCTTGTAAAGTTTATTTTTTCCCAAATATTCTTTGATAAATTAAACTAAAAGACCATTTAAAAGTGTGTAATAGGTAATTTTTGCCCATGCAATATTTATAAAGTGCCAAAATTAGGGGGGATCACATAATAATAACATGGATTTATCTTAGGTTGTGTGGTTGTCTTTTCTCTTTCGACATTTCTTCAAGTTCAACTTGCAATATGGATTCTACTTAGGCTATTTCACCATTAACCCCATTTAATTATCATGATTGGAAATCCAAAATCCAGCTTATGTTGAAAAACAAAGGGTTATATAGGGTTACAATGGGCACTGAAACAGAACCATCTAATGATGACACTAAAGTTAAATGGTTTAACAAGTATGACTAGGCCTTCGATTGTTTATGTCTCAGCATCTCTCTAGAATTACTCTTTCATGTAGAATATTTGTCAACCCCCAGTGAGGTATCGCTCGCTCTTGAGAAGCTCTTTGGGAAGGTAGATGAGATGAGAGCTCATGAACTAGAGAATGAATTAATCAGTTTGAGTTTGAGCACATTTAACACACTAGAAGACTTTTTTGCCAAGTCTAAATCTATCAGGTTGTAGTTAAAAGAATGTGGTATTGATAAAAAAAGATGACCAACTTGTGCTTTCAATTCTCTCCAAGTTAGGACCTGAGTATTATGTATTTGTATCTACTTTCTACTCCACTAAAAGAGCTCTTGGAGCCACATGGAAAATACCATCCTTAGATGACTTCATTGCAGACTTAACTAGGGAGCAAGTTAAGTTAATACACATGGGTACCCTAAAGGCATCAAAACCTCAAGCTCTCTTTGCTACGAATGGGGAACATAATGCTTCAAATAACAAAGGGAGAATAATAAAGAAGAAAAGGAGAAAGAAATAACATAAACCTGAGACATATAAAAGTCACACATAAACTTCATCCAAACAAGGGCAACCTAAAAAGGATAAAGTTTAGTG
Source organism: Cunninghamia lanceolata (assembly GCA_027924645.1). Lineage (NCBI taxonomy): Eukaryota > Viridiplantae > Streptophyta > Pinopsida > Cupressales > Cupressaceae > Cunninghamia > Cunninghamia lanceolata. Next base: position 883,076 of record BSBN01000765.1, on the reverse strand, counting down.
TGCCTACTGTAAGAAGATAGGGCATGATGAGCATAAATTTATGAAGAAAAAGGTTGATCAACTCACTCATCTATTAGAGAAGAATAACATAGGTGTACCTAAATCCTTCAAATTATCCTCATCCACCCCAGAAACTTCTAAGTCAAAAGGTAAAGAGAAACTCAAGGGCAAGGCTCTTGTTGTAGTTGGCTCTTCAACATCTTCATCAGCTCCATCTTGGATTATTAACTCAGGTGCTTCACACCATATGACTTCTTCACAGGTTCAGTTTTCTTCCATAGAGCCTTATAACATGTCTAGCATCACTTTGGGTAATGACACACCCGCAATAGTTGTAGGGAGAGGGTCTATTGAAATTGAGGGGGGACATTCATTAATGTTCTTAGTGTACCATCACTTTCATCTAATCTCCTATTAGTGTATCAGATTGCTCACATAGGGAAGGGCATGCGAGTTGAGTTTACTCTAGATTTTGTTGAGATTAGAGAGTTGCATAGAAATAACTTAGTGGCTTTGGGAAGGGTAGATTACCGTGATAGGTTATACACCTTCTCACACTTTACCCCTGATGTTTCTCCTTCTGACCATCCACAACAGATTCCTGAGGTAGAGTATTCTTCTTCTTCTAGTTTCGATAGCGAGGACAGTGATGGGGTACCATCTCCATCCATCTCGAGGCTCATTTTGGAGGATGAGGATTTAGCATCTAACTCATCCACATTCAACTCTATTTGGGCTAGACAACCACTTTAGAGTGCAGGTACTATGGTACAAAATCTAGTTGGTGGCTGACTTGTATTGTCACATAATAGGGCACATTCTTTCTATGCCTCTACTTCTGAGTTCAGTGTTATTCCTTTGAGAGTTTCTAGCAATTCATTATAGTAGGGTCATATTTAGGATTCACTTCATTAGGATACACTTCTACCAGACATCTCTTGGTTGTTTCTAGAGTCCTACATATCAGATCTTGATGACACCTTGGAGGATCTCATCTTACTATTTGATGATAGTTATCTTACACCTGCTACTACTATAGAGTTTAGAGAGGCTTCACTGAGGGCTTCCAATGATTCTTTGTAGGACATCTCATGAGATTTGCTTTGTAACCACATTGTATGCATTGACATTCCAGTTTCATACATCAATTCTTTGGATCTTGTTCTTCATCAGTCTTCACATGTTTTTGAGAGGTCACTTGTTTTAGTTAAGTTTGAGCCTCATGATTTGATTGTGACTTGTTTCAACATCAGCATGATGACATTTGAGCAGTATTCTCAAATAGGGTACATCATGAGACTTACCACCTCACCTTGCTTTTTTGAGCATTCATCATTGGAGTTATTTTATCTTAAGAGGAGAAATGACATTTGCCACAAATGGATCATTTTTAGCATTCATATGCAAACATTCTATTTTGGCATAGGGGCGACTTCATTGTGGGGGGCTACATAGTCTCTTTTACTCTCATATGGGGGGGTCATATCTACATCATCACAATCAGAGTGACATGGTTTCAGGCTTCATGTAGAGTTATCATCTTCAAGGAGGCTTACTAGACTTCTTCATTTTTCTCTCTTTTGGAGGGCAATTTTTTCCCACAGGGTTTTCTTCCTTTATCCACTTTATGAGAGATTACATTGTATTGCATAGTACACAAGTACCTAATTTGGCCTAGTTGCCAGGTGTGATGCCCTGTCATGCAACCCTAGAGTGCTAGACTAAAAGTGCAAAAATACAGAAATAATTTTTTTTTGGAAACAACAAATTGCATTATTGTAACTGAAGATATCAAAATACACAATCATAAAGGAAAATTGCACTTCTAACAACCCTAGGGTAACATAACTACATCAATACAATGAAAGTTAACCTACACAAGTGATAGTATTAAACTGCTAAAAAAGTAACTTTTACAATAGCAAGATAGTTTGATTTCAGAGTTTCAGTACAAGATTACAAGATCGATCATGTCGGTTATGAAAGTGTACAACACCACTGAAGGTAGAAAGCAATCTGGAACTGGAACATCTCTACACAAGACTCAAACTAAATCTCCAAGAAGACCAATGGATAGCTCTACCTCCCAACCATGTGGAACCTTGAGGTGGACCCCACCAAGCTAGGAGATAACATCGAGGCTCCACTAGGTCAAAGTTACAACAATGAAAAAATAATAAACTATAGACTCCTTATAGGCATACATGATAACAAGGCTGCACAGAAAGGACGGTAATCCACTAGACAAACCAAACATTCAACCAAGATCAAACAAGAAGCCAAGACTATACTCTAGAGGTAACAACAAAATAAAGAGGAAGTAACTGAGTTGCATAAGGAGAGTGTCATCGCATGGTCCTGGCATGGGTTACCCAGGCTATCTATCACTAGAAACCGGACCCCATCTATGGTTACCCTGGTAGCCCTCTCTAGGCACCGGCCCCATAGGGTGACACATGCGGAGCCGACAGGTCCTCTCATGGAGATGAGGAGATCAGCCTTGCCAACCAGGCCTTCTCATCCCATCCTTAGCCTGCGAGAGCACTCAAGGCATGGGTGAGGTATCTTACTTATCTTGTTAAGTGTTTTACTACACCAACCCTCCTAATAAGTTATTAAGTTTCCACTTGCTCATAACTTCCATGGGGTTACCCAGGCAACCTCTCACTAGGCACCGGCCCCACCATAAAAGCCACTCCCTTAGCAATCTCCAATCTACAACCAAACCACCACAAGAAAAGATAAGGTACAAAACAATTTTCTAACCATTACTTATTCCATTCACTTGCCCTCAACAATACAAAACCCATTGCATTGACATACCACTATCCGGAACAAAGACCAAGACACCACACCTCTGGAGTTAGGTATTAAACCAATAAATAGGTAACCATTATCTAACAGGGACAATGCTTCTACATTTGACACCAAGTACACAAGATATCCCTCAAGATTCAGACTTCATAATTAACCAAAACATAGACAAAACTCAACCCCAAATAGACACAATGACCCACTGTAAGCTTTTCAACATGACAAGGAAGATAATCAAGAAGAGAGATTCAACATGCTCCTAACCATAACATGAAATTAACTAGGAGATTAACTTCATTTTAAAGAAGAAACTAGTTTACGGAAATAACAATTTCTCTACAACTACAAGAATAAATCAATTTCCTAACTAATCCCTAATAAACATCCTCTCAATTAAAACAACCATAATATAATGATATTTAAAAACGTAATTTTCCAACTAAAACTGCTAATTTCACATCTTAATAAAATCAACCTCAATTACAAAAAAATATACTTACTAACATAAATTTTCCCATCTAAGATTTAATACAAAAAAAAAAACTATAAAAGTATACCTTTGTTTACCAAAAGTAACATCCTCCATTAATTTTTAACCAACCATAATTTCTAAAGCACAATTATAAATAAACATAACTTTTTGACAACATTCTTACTGCCTACAATTTCTAATAAAGAAAATGACTAATGAATATATATTTTCTTACATTTACATGACACGGAGATTCCAACATACACTAACCATTTTAATTTTAACAAGGAGATAAGAATATATCAAATATTAATAACAATGCGAATGTATGCTTAAATAAGAATTACCATCTAAGATATCAAAGTTTCAAAACAAAACATTATAATCTACACCATTTCCTATAACTATAAGTAATTAGGATTCTTTCTAAAAACGTAACTTACAAGCTAACATATTAAAATTTAAATCAAACACTATAACCCTAATAGTTTCCTACAAGTTTAAATTTCTATCTAGCATTTAACAATTTCTAACATAACACATTACGTAAGTTTTCTATCAACATTTACCATCAATTAACATCTAACATCACCTTTTCAAGACAACCTAAATCAATGAATGCATTCTTACAGACTTGAGTTTTCCACGATTCTGCCCCTCTACTTTTCTAACATCTATAAGCTTCTATATTACATTTTCAAACAAAAATACTATTAACATATTTAATTTCCTAGTCTATTGACATAGCGGACTTCCAACCAACACAAAAGTACTTACAGGAGCGTGAACCTCTAACCTTCGGCTACCCCTAAGATTCTAATACACATATCAAAGATGAGGTGCATTTTACTTCCTATTTGCATGGACCCCATCGATCCCACTATCCCTAATAACCATATACATCTAATTTTACCATCCTCAATTATCTAAAACAACTATGAGCATCGATAGTTTAAACTTAAGCAAAGTCTCTTGCAAACATTTACAATATCCAACAACTTTAAAAAGAAAGATAAATGATTTCCTAAAATGTTATCACTCTCCCATCTCAAAGCAACCAAATATAACCCTAATATTTTGGGGACTCCCACATAGGGTGCTTCCACTAGAGATTTCTAGGAAACAAATCTAAAACATATAATTTTATTCTATTCAACTATGTTTTCCAATGAACCCACTAACCACACTCCTACCAAAATCACATCGACTACACTTATGAGTGTTGACTAAACCCTACACTTGCATCGACTGTAGGTTCTAATAAGCAGCGACAAGAAGTAAATTGGCGACCGCTTCCCTAAAACACACCCTAAACCCTAAACCCTAAACCCTAAACCATTTAACATTCTGAGTACAACCTAACGTAAGTCGACTAGAATCCACAACTTTCTAAAGACATGCCAACCACGATATCCAACAAAGAAAATAGTTTCCAAGCTTAAACTATGATATACTATTGAACCTAGCAAATTGGGATAGCGAAAAGATTAGAGAACTGATGACTGTCTTTTAGTTGGGAATGGAAAATTCCTATACAATTTTCATCTTTCTAAGCCAACACAAAACAAATAACAATCTGTTCAGACTTATTTAATTCTCTGGTTGATTCAAATTGAGTTTTTATTCTTATAGAAATGATGAATGGAGCAAATATCTTTCAACCATAAAGGAATTTTTTTATGCAGAAATGAAGAAATTGCAGAACTTCTCACAAACCAATTGTCAAGACAAGATTGCATGGCAATTCTCTAGTGGAGGTAGTGTTGGTGGGAACAAATTTAGACAATGCAATGTTGGAGGCACAAGATCATCCTCGGGGTCACACAGTTAAGAGCAAGGTATTGTTTTCTATGCAAGGTGACATGGAACATATATGCAAGGGCCTTCTAAAGAATGATCGGGCATTTACAATAGTCTTAGATGCAATCAACTTAATCAAGTTGCCACTAAATAAGGGCAGTAGTAGTTTGTTAGCAGAGATAGGCAAATTGATGTGCAAAATGGATACTCTTTCATTCTGGATAATTCACTTTTGTCGGTGAGAAAGATATGCAAGAATGAAGGGGGCAGCAAATTGATAACAGATTAAAATGAGTAATCTATTTCTTACGATTGAGGTTACAATGCAGGGTTTCAGATGATTGAGCTAATTATTTCAAAAGGGTTAAGACAAAGGCTAAACAGAAGAATACATCATGAACAAATCTACAAAGGTTGGGCAACATTCAACCTCACAGGGCACACAATGATAATTAAATTCCAAGTTACATGCAAGTTTCACACACAGGACATGTTAGTTCCACACACAGAATCATGTTGCAATAAAATATAACTCACATGCTACAACAATAGTAATTTCATAGAGAGAGACAAATCACATACCCTGATTTCAGTCCCTCTTCAAAATTTCTTCAAATCCTACAACCAATTCTCTGTTCTTCTCCCAATTTCTCCGTTCTATTTCCAACTGCCTTCCAAATAAGATTTTTCCCTATATAAAAATGATTCAAATCATAAAATAAATGCAGACATGCATCCGTTACCCAACAACCCACTCCTCTGAGAAATTCAAAATTTTGCTATAAAAAGAGATCCCAAATCTTCCAATTTTGAAATTGACAACTCAGGGCATTAATTTCACATCACTATTTATTCTATACTAAATATATACTAATTTCCCGTAACTCCAATTTATGACATAAATACTTTAGAATAGCAGATAATTTAATCTAGACTATTATAAAATTTAACCCAGGTGTCATTCAAAGCTTTAAGCTAAACCAATTATTATCTAATAAACATAATAGAAGCATCATTAATTAATAATAAATCCTTAGAGTATTTTCCAACTACACAAGAACATAATTGACACAACTTGACTAAACACCACAACACAAGATTACCAACATACAAGGCAAGGACCAAGCGTCATAACATGACTCGAGACCACAACAGAAGACAAGGACTGACCTAGTGGAATAGACCTGATGTTATCTCCCATCACTAATACCCATTGGTGTAAGAACCCGCTCAAACCTGCTATATCAGGTGGAGTCGAGGTTCGGTACCTACAGCCTGGATCTAAACAAATGGTTGTATATGATCAAATACATATATGTCTACACACGGAGAGTCAGAGAATCATGATGTAGTAGGGTACTCGAAGCGAGTAATGCTACACTGTCCCTGCTCTTGAACAAGATTATAACCACTGCATTTGAAAATAGATATCAACGAATCTAATAAAACATGCAATATTAATCCATTACTAATCATGTCCAACACATCATAACTGAAGTAATACTAATGTCATCATAACTCATAACACATGTCTAAATATATCAATTGAACATAGTCCATCAAGGTCAAAGTAAACATAAACCATACCCTACTATTCCAAGTGTCTCAGAACTATATAAATGTAATAAAAGACTGGCAACTGTCTCAAATTTGTCAGAGAGAAATGTGAAACTAACAACTATCACAAGCCAAAATGCAAGGGGCATTACATCCTCCCCCCCTAAAATCAGGCTTACTCCTGGAAGCCTTTAAATAATTAAGGGTATAACTCTCTCATCTTGGAAGCATCCTCCCAAGTAGCAGAAGTCTCATCATTAGGATCCCACTGGACCCTAACCTGCTCCACATCTCTGCCCCTGAGAGCAAGTCTCCTGTGCTGTAGTATGCCTATGGGCTCCAAAGGCAGCTTCTTGTCCTCTACCTATAGAGTAGTGCAATCAAGAACATGAGCAATATCTGGATAATAAGGCCTAAGTACAGAAACATGAAACACATCATGGATGTGTGAAAGGCTAGGCAACAAAGCAAGACGATAAGCAACTGGACTGATCCTCTCCAACACCTCAAAAGGTCCAGCAAAGCATGGTGTTATCTTAGAGCGCTTTCCATAGCGGATTGGACTCTTTCGTGGTCGCACACTCAAGAACACCTGATCCCCAACTAAAAACTGATGATCGATCCTATGAGCATCTGCATACTTTTTCTGTCTATCCTAAGCTGCCACCAAATGCTCTCTAATCCTCTCAACCTACTGCTTGAAATCTCTAAGCATATCAGGACCTAGAAGGACTCTATCCTCCAAATGATCCCAACTCAAAGTTGTCCTACAAGGATGACCATACAAGGCCTAAAATGGAGACATGCCAATAGAACTATGATATCCATTATTATAGGCAAACTCCACTAGGTAAAGGTAATCCTCCCAATGGCTCTGATGATCCATTACATAGATCCTCAACATATCCTTGAGAACCTGATTAACCCTCTCGGTTTGACCATTAGTCTCAGGATGGTAAGCTGAACTAAAGTTCAGCTGTGTCCCCAAGACATGCTGCAAGGAAGTCCAAAGGGCAGAAGTGAACACTGGATCCCTGTTGGAGACGATCCTACGAGGAATCCCATGAAGCCTGATGATGTCCTCCATGAACACTTTGGCCACCGTAGAGGCATTGTAAGAAGCACGGACAAGAGAGAAGTGAGCTACCTTCGTCAACCTATCCATAGTGACCATAATAGCATCATGTTGGTGAGAGGATGTCGGAAAAACAACAATGAATTCTATCGAAATGATATCCCACTTCCACTCTGGAATCAAATGAGGCTATAAAAGACCTACAGGGTGCTGATGCTTTGCCTTCACCCTCTGACACTCAAGACATCTCGATACAAAATTAGCAATATCTCACTTCATACCACTCCAAAAGTATAGCTGACGCATATCTGCATGCATCTTCTTGACACCTGGATGAGCAGAATAGGGTGCCTGATGCACCTTAGACAACACTAGGGTGAGAAGACCCTCTGAACTAGGAACATAGATACGACCTGTATGTCACAAAAGACCATTTGACTCGAAAAAGTAACTAGAGAATCTACCCTCTAAAGGTCTACCAGACTCAATCTCAGATCTCACCTCTTGACACTAACTGTTGGTAGGAAGAGCTACGAGAATCTGACCTCTCAAATCAATTGTAAGAGAGACTGCTGAGATCTCATGCCTCCATCGACTAAGAGCATCCGCTACCACATTCTCCTTGCCCTGAATATATTTGATCTCAAAGTCATACTCGCACAAGAACTCCATCCAACACCTCTGCCTCGCATTCAAGTTTGGCTACGTGAAAATATACTGCAAACTACGATGATCACTATGTAGCTCAAACTGATGCCCTAAGAGAAAATACCTCCATCTCACCAAGGCATGCACAACTGTTGATAACTCTAGGTCATGAGTGGGATAGTTCAATTCATGATCCTTGAGTTTGCGAGACTTATAGGTGATCACGTGACCATCCTACATCAGAACTACTCCCAAACCCTCCAAGGAAGCATCAGTACAAACAACAAAGTCCCTAAAAGGATCAGGAACTGCTAAAATAGGTGCACTGGTCAACTGCTCCATAAGGGTTTGAAAAGCTACCTAACACTATTCTGACCATACAAACTTCTTCCCTTTCCTTTGAAGCAAAGTAATAGGATGGGCAATCCTTGAAAAACCCATAAAAAAATGATGATAGTAGCCTACCAAACCCATAAAACTGCAGACCTCAGAAACATTAGTGGGTGCCAGCCAGTCCATAATAGCTTGGATCTTTGAAGGATCCACCGCAATACCCTCTCCAGAGATAACATGGCCCAAATACTTCACCTCAGTATGAAAGAATTCACATTTAGACAAATTGGCATAAAGCTGATTCTCTTAGACACTGCAACACCTGACGCAATTGCTCCTCATTCTCCTCCATAGTCCTTGAATAGATCAATATATCATCAAGAAACATAAGGACAAAATGGTCGAGATAAGTATGGAAAACACCATTCATCAAGCTCATGAAAATTGAAGGTGCATTCATCAACCTGAAAGGTACCACTGTGAACTCATAATGTCTATAATGGGTACGAAATGCTATTTTGTGAATATCTGCCTCAAATATCCACAACTGGTGATACCTGACTTAAGGTCAATTTTAGAGAATACCTTTGCTCCTTTAATTTGATCAAACAAATCATCAATCTGAGGTAGGGGATACCTATTTCTCACTGTTACCTTATTGAGCTATCGATAATCGATACATAGCCGCAGAGATCCATCCTTCTTTTTGACAAAGATCACAGGTGCTCCCCAAGGAGAAACACTAGGTCAAATGAACCCTTTGACTAACAGTTCTTCCAACTACTGATGAAGGTCCTTGAGTTCCTAAGTGGTCATCCTGTATGGAGCTCGAGAGATGGGCTCTACACTGGGAGCAAGATCAATCTAGAAATTGATGTCACACTTGGGTGGTATCCCCAAAATATTAGAAGGAAAAACATTAGCATACTCCCTCAAGAGTGGGTGATCGTCAAGAGATGCCTTTCGACTCTCCTCCATCTCCAAGTCACTAATAGTCACTGCAAAAAGCTAACATCCCTGACGGATGCATCTCTTGAGTTACATAGCAGAGATCATACGTAGGGAAATAGGTCTCTGAACTCCTACCACCTCAACCATTGCACTAGAATCATCCACACATCCAATGGACTTATGCCGACAATCTATCACTGCCTGATGGGTCTCTAACCAATCCATCCCCAAAACTATATCACATGATCCAAGGGGTCGGATGCAAAGGTCTACTAAAGTAGATAGAGAACCAATCCTCAACTCACACCCAGGAACTAGAGACTCAATGCAATCTTAGCCCTGAAAGCTAACTCAACTTGCCACCTATCATCCTTCTTTGTTGCCATTAAGCCACAATGCTCCACAAGAGGATATATAAATGAATCAGATGCACCAAAATCAAAAAGAACAGAAAAACTAATACCTCGCATATGACCAAAAGTCTCCACCACAGTGCCCTGATGCTTTGCTTGTCGGTCATCCACTACTGCAAAGACTTGGTGTGACTTGCCTGCATCACCAACCGTTGGCTCAGATGCCGCCGGTTGATGTCCAAACCCTAATGCACCCCTTTGTAGGCACTACCTAGCAATATGGCCCTACTGACCGCAAGAGAAGCACCCGGTGCCTCTACCAAAACCACCGTCACCCTAGAAAGCACTAGACTACTGGAAACTACTTCTGCTCACTGCAGACTATGTACTCTGAGTTGGCTGATCAAAACGATTGTGCTTATTGTGCTGCCAAGACTGGTCTTTCTTAGCTTGAAATCAATTACCTTGCTGTGGTTGATAATTCTTCTGTTTGGCCTGAGAGTGCTACTGCTGACCACCCTTTGAGGATGCATGAGATCTTGAAGCTTGAGTATGTTCACCTCACGAACCAAAACCTGAAGAAGGTGTACTGCCAATCTGCACTCTTGTATGCCCACCGAGTGCTATAGCCAAATTATCCTCCACTAATTGGGCTTTCTCCACAGCAACCTCCATAGTCTTAGGTTCAAATACATGAACCCCGCCACTAATCTGGGCATTTAAGCCTCTGATAAAATGCTGCACCAACATAGACTTGTCATCCCCAATACTTGTATACTGTTTAAGCTCATAAAATCTGTGCTCATACTGCTCAACTGTCATGGCCAACTGCCTCAGCTCATGGAACTCATCTGCTTGATGCTGCCTCCAATGGTCAGATAGAAAGTGGGCTCTGAATCTCTCTAAGAACAACTCCCAAGACACAGTGCTAATGTCTAAATGTAGCTTCTACTCCTCTAACCACCACCAAGTTGAAGCAAACCCTCAGAGCTGCAAAATGGCACATCTGGCTTTGGTGTTGCTACCATAAGGATGCATGGCAAAACACCTGCCTAAGTCCAATAACTAAGTCTCTGCCTCAAGACCTCTACCAGCTCCATCAAAGATGGGAGGGCGTGCCCTTAGTAGATCTCTCATATGGCTAGCTAGTGTGGCCTCCTGCTTAGCTGTCAACTCCCTATGCCTAGGAGATCTCTCTCTCTCTAGGACTCAGCTGGTCTACCTCCTGACCCCGTCTAGGCTACTCAACCTCCTGTCTAGGACCTAATCCAACCAGAGCCTCCTCAAGAATCTGTCTCAACTGGGCTCCATCAGGCTGACCCTGACCCTCCATATTCTGACCTCTACCTTCATGGGCACTCTCATGATGAGAACTGGGAGGAGGTGTACCACCACCACCTCTCCTATAACCCCTACGTCTGCCACGACCTCGGCCCCTACCTCTAAGCATCTACCTACATCACCAAGAGATGATTTATTACACATAGAAAGGAAAACAATAGTTAATCCACATAGTTTAAGCACTAGGTCACATAATGGGCTTAATTATAACTAGAGTACCTAGTGTTTAAACCTGGCTCTAATACCAAATGTGATGCCTTGTCATGCAACCCTAGAGTGCTAGACTAAAAGTGCAAAAATACAGAAATAATTATTTTTTTGGAAACAAGATATTGCATTATTGTAACTGAAGATATCAAAATACACAATCATAAAGGAAAATTGCACTTCTAACAAGACTAGGGCAACATAACTACATCAGTGCAATGAAAGTTAACCTACACAAGTGATAATATTAAATTGCTAAAAAAATAACTTTTACAATAGCAAGATAGTTTGATTTCAGAGTTTCAGTACAAGATTACAAGACCGATCATGTCGGTTACAAAAGAATACATATGAAAGTGTACAACACCACTGAAGGTAGAAAGTAATATGGAACTAGAACATCTCTACACAAGACTCGAACCGAATCTCCAAGAAGACCAATGGATAGTTTTACCTTCCAACCATGTGGAACCCTGAGGTCCACCCCATCGAGCTAGGAGATAACATTGAGGCTCCACTAGGATGAAGTTACAACAATGAAACAACAATACACTATAGACTCCTTACAAGCATACATGATAACAAGGCTACACAGAAATGACAGTAATCCACCAAACAAACCAAACATTTGACCAAGATCAAACAAGAAGCCAAAACTATACTCCAGAGGTAATAACAAAATAAAGAGGAAGTAACTAATTTGCATAAGGAGAGTGTCATCACATGGTCCTAGCATGGGTTACCCAGGCTATCTATCACTAGAAGTCAACCCCTATCTATGATTACCCTGGTAGCCCCTCTCTAGGCACCGACCCCATAGGGTGACACATGTGGAGTCGATAGGTCCTCTCATGGAGACGAGGAGATTGGCTTGCCAACTAGGCCTTCTCATTCCATCCTTAGCATGTGAGAGCACTCAAGGCATGGGTGAGGTATCTTACTTATCTTGTTAAGTGTCTTACTACCCCAACCCTCCTAATAAGTTATTAAGTTTCCACTTGCTCATAACTTCCATGGGGTTACCCAAGCAGCCTCTCACTAGGCACTGGCCCCACCATAGAAGTCACTCCCTTAGCAATCTCCAATCTACAACCAAACCACCACAAGCAAAGATAAGGTACAAAATAATTGTCTAACCATTACTTATTCCATTCACTTGCCCTTAACAATACAAAACCCATTGCATTGACATACCGCTATCTGGAACAAAGACCAAGACACCACACCTCTGGAGTTAGGTATTAAACCAATAAAAAGGTAACCATTATCTAATAGGGACAATGCTTCTGAATTTGACACCAAGTACACAGGATATCCCTCAAGATTCAGACTTCATAATTAACTAAAACATAGACAAAACTCAACCCCAAATAGACACAATGACCCACTATAAGCATTTCGACATGACAAGGAAGATAATCAAGAAAAGAGATTCAATATGCTCTTAACCATAACATGAAATTAACTAGGAGATTAACTTCATTTTTAAGAAGAAACTAGTTTACGAAAATAACAATTTCTCTACAACTACAAGAATAAATAAATTTCCTAACTAATCCCTAATAAACATCCTCAGTTAAAACAACCATAATATAATGATAAATGTAAGTTTCCAACTAAAACTGCTAATTTCACATCCTAATAAAATCAACCTCAATTACAAAAAAATATACTTACTAACATAAATTTTCCCATCTAAGATTTACTACAAAAAAAAACAAACTATAAAAGTATACCTTTGTTTACCAAAAGTAACATCCTCCATTAATTTTTAACCAACCATAATTTCTAAAGCACAATTATAAATAAACATAACTTTCCGACAACATTCTTACTGCCTACGATTTCTAATAAAGAAAATGACTAATGAATATATATTTTCTTACATTTACATGGCACGAAGATTCCAACATACACTAACGATTTTAATTTTAACAAGTAGATAAGAATATATCAAATATTAATAACCATGTGAATATATGCTTAATTAAGAATTACCATCTAAGATATCAAAGTTTCAAAACAAAACATTATAATCTACACCATTTCCTATAACTATAAGTAATTAGGATTCTTTCTAAAAATGTAATTCACAAGCTAACATATTAAAATTTAAATCAAACACTATAACCCTAATAGTTTCCTACAAGTTTAAATTTCTATCTAGCATTTAACAATTTCTAACATAACACATTACATAAGTTTTCTATCAACATTTACCATCAATTAACATCTAACATCACCTTTTCAAGACAACCTAAATCAATGAATGCATTCCTACAGACTTGAGTTTTCCACGATTCCGCCCCTCTACTCTTCTAACATCTATAAGCTTCTATATTACGTTTTCAAACAAAAATACTATGAACATATTTAATTTCCTAGTCTATTGACATAGCCAACTTCCAAATGACACAAAAGTACTTACAAGAGCGTGAACCTCTAACCATCGGCTACCCTTAAGATTCTAATACACATATCAAAGATGAGGTGCATTTTACTTCCTGTTTGCATGGACCCCATCGATTCCACTATCCCTAATAACCATATACATCTAATTTTACCATCCTTAATTATCTAAAACAACTATGAGCATCAACGACTTAAACTTAAGCAAAGTCTCTTGCAAACATTTACAATATCCAACAACTTTCAAAAGAAAACTAAATGATTTCCTAAAATGTTATCACTGTCCCATCTCAAAGCAACCAAATATAACCCTAAGATTCAAGGGACTCCCACATAGGGTGCTTCCACTAGAGATTTCTAGGAAACAAATCTAAAACATATAATTTTATTCTATTCAACTATGTTTTCCAATGAACCCACTAACCACACTCCTACCAAAATCACATCGACTACACTTATGAGCGTTGACTAAACCCTACACTTGCATTGACTTTAGGTTCCAATAAGAAATGATAAGAAGTAAATTGGTGACCACTCCCTAAAACGCACCAAAACTACACAGCTCTGTGGCAGCATCTACTAACCATTTAACATTCTGAGTACAACCTAACCTAATTCGACTAGAATCCACAACTTTCTAAAGACATGCCAACCATGATATCCAACAAAAAAAATAGTTTCCAAGCTTAAACTACGATATACTACTAAACCTAAGAGATTGGGATAGCGAAAAGATTGGAGAACTACTGACTGTGTTTTAGTTGGGAATGGAAAATTCCTATAAGATTTTCATACTTCTAAGCCAACACAAAATAAATAACAATCCATTTAGACTTATTTAATTCTTTGTTTGATTCAAATTAAGTTTTTACTCTTATACAAATGATGAATGGAGCAAATATCTTTCAACCATAAAGGAATTTTTTTTTGCAGAAATGAAGAAATTACAGAAGAACTTCTCACAAACCAATTGTCAAGACAAGATTGCATGGTAATTCTCCAGTGGAGGTAGTGTTGGTGGGAACAAACTTAGACAATGCAATGTTGGAGGCACAAGATCATCCTCAGGGTTACATAGTTAAGAGCAAGGTATTGTTTTCTATGCAAGGTGACATGGAACATACATGCAAGGGCCTTCTGAAGAATGATGGGGCATTTACAATAGTCTCAGATGCAATCAACTTAATCAAGTTGCCAATAAATAAGGGCAGTAGTAGTTTGTTAGTAGAGAGAGGCAAATTGATGTGCAAAATGGATACTCTTTCCTTTTGGATAATTCACTTCTGTCAATGAGAAAGATATGCAAGAATGAATGGGGCAATAGATTGATAACAGATTAAAATGAGTCATCTATTTCTTATGATTGAGGTTACAATGCAGGGTTTTAGATGATTGAGTTAATGATTTCAAAAGGGTTAAGACAAAGGCTAAATAGAAGAATACATCACGAAGGAATCTGGGCAACATTTGACCTCAGAGGGCACACAAGGATAATTAAATTCCAAGTTACATGCAAGTTTCACACACAGGACATGTTAGTTCCACACATAGAATCATGTTGCAATAAAATATAACTCACATGCTACAATGATAGTAAATTCATAGAGAGACAAATCACATACCCAAATTTCAGTCCCTCTTCAAAATTTTTGCAAATCCTGTAACCAATTCTCTGTTCTTTTCCCAATTTCTCTGTTCTATTTCCAATTGCCTTCCCAACAAGATTTTTCCCTATATAAAAATGATTCAAATCATAAAATAAATGCAGACATGCATCCGTTACCCAACAACCCACTCCTCCGAGAAATTCAAAATTTTTCTATAAAAAGAGATCCCAAATATTCCAATTTTGAAATTGACAACTCAGGGCATTAATTTCACATATCACCATTTATTTTGTACAAAACATATACTAATTGCCCGTAACTCCAATTTATGACATAAATACTTTAGAATAGTAGATAATTTAATCTAGACTATTATAAAATTTAACCAAGGTGTCATTCAAAGCTTTAAGCTAAACCAATTATTATCTAATAAACATAATAGAAGCATCATTAATTAATAATAAATCTTTAAAGTATTTTCCAACTACACAAGAACATAATTAACACAGCTTGACTAAACACCACAACACAAGATTACCAACATACAAGGCAAGGACCAAGCGTCACAACATGACTCGAGACCACAACAGAAGACAAGGACCGACCTAGTGGAATAGACCTCACATTATCTCCCATCACTGATACCCATTGGTGCAAGAACTTGCTCAAACCTACTATATCAAGTGGAGTCGAGGTTCGGTACCTACAGCCTGCATCCAAACAAATGGTTGTATACGGTCAAATACATATATGTCTACACACAGAGAGTCAGAGAATCGTGACATAGTAGGGTACTCGAAGCGAGTAATGCTACACCATCCCTGCTCTTGAACAAGATTATAACCACTGCATTTGAAAACAGATATCAATGAATCTAATAAAACATGCAATATTAATCCATTACTAATCATGTCCAACACATCATAACTGAAGTAATACTAATGTCATCATAACTCATAACACATGTCTAAATATATCAATCGAACATAGTCCATCAAGGTCAAAGTAAACATAAACCATACCCTACTATTCCAAGTGTCTTAGAACTATAAAAATGTAATAAAAGACTGGCAACTATCTCAGATCTGTCAGAGAGAAATGTGAAACTAACAACTATCACAAGCCAAAACGCGAGGGGCATTACACCAGGACCCATCTTCTTTCCTCACCTAAGCCTTGCTTAAGGGGGGTGTTAGTTTTATTAAGCTCACTTAGTCCCCTATATTTAGCTACGCTAAATTTAGGCATTCTTGTGCTTTAATTAGCATGTCTATGTTTAGAACATGTGTCTAACTTAGCTTATCCTAAGTTAAGTAGTTGCATGCCTATCTTTGGGCCAATACTATTCTTAGGCTTTCTTTCTTATATATGGCACGTCTATTCTTAGAAGATTCATGCCTATATGTACTTTTAGATAATACATCATCCTATTTTTCTTTGCATATTGATTATGTATTTTGATAGTATTGTGTGTTTGATTGTTTATCTCTTGTGACTCGTGTCAGTGTTTGCAATCTTCCATGACAGTTCCTAGTTTCCACAAAGATGACAAGCATGTCTAGAGTGGAGATAAAAAATTTGGTGGCACTAACTTTAAGATGTGGAAACTTAAGATGGAGGATTTTCTCAGAGATTAAGATTATAGGCTATAGTACCCAAATCTAAACTAGTTGCAATATCATATGACGAAATTGGGTAGTACTGGATAGAAATGTGAGAAGCACTAGTTGGATTTACTTAGTAGATTGTATGTTATTGAATGTCTATGTAGAATCCACCATAAAATCCCTTTGGGAAAAGTTGGGGAATCTCAACAATAAATTATATCTTTAGTCCTCTCTTGAAAAACTAGATTGATAGAAAGATTAAGGTTTTGAGGATTGATAATTACGGTAAGTATTGTTCTATAGAGATTAATAGATTCTATAAGGGGAATGTCGACATTGGAAGAAATAAGACAAATCCATACACCTCTTAGTAGAATGGAGTTATAGAAGAGTTATAGAATGCATGAATATGATGTTGATGGAGAGGGCTAGGAGAATGCTCAGGGGGTTTGATATCAAAATAAAAGTTCTAGGAAGAAGTGGTTACTACTGCACTTTACTTGATCAATAGGTCTTTTGTATCAACACTTATGGAGGAAACTCCCTATTAAGGTATGGATGGGAAAAATCCCTCACTTCTATTGATGTAATTAAATATTTAATTACACTTTATTAAATTGACTTAGGGCTAATTTTAGTCTTAGGTTATTCTTAAGTTATATTAGGGTTTTCTAACTTGCAAATATAAAAGCAAGTTCTTACATGTAATTCAATTAATCCAATTTTATTATTGCATCCAATATTGTGCAAATTCATCCTCTTTGCTTTTTTCTCTTGTAGAAGGTTAATCCTAGGTTTTACAGGCAATCCTGGTGGCTTGAATTAATTAGTGATACTCATGTGGTATCAGAGCTCTAGATTTGCAAGCCCCTTCTTAGGTCTAGAGAAAAATTTGAGTAACAACTATTTGCTAGGTGTGTTTCTGTATAAAATAGAGTCTTCCATTAGATTTAGAGCAGTCAAAATAGTCAGATTAGCCCTTTATTTAGCTTGATTTGAGCTTCGTAGGCCATATCTGCAAGGGTTTTAGTGGGTGGTTTTTTTTTCGGGATTGAGAGGAAAACTATTTTCAGAGTGTTTTGGGCCAAATCTAATCCTACCATTGTTCTTAAAAGGCCTAAAAACCTTAAGATTGATTGTCAAATTGTTGAAATCAACCTCAAGATCATCTGGGGATTTTTTTTTTTTTAGACAAGCCATACGGCCTTCCGAGGACGCAGTACGAGGTAAAAAAATCTTGCATTGTTAAAAAAATTCAAAAAAATTATATTGAATTTTTTTTATAAAAAAGTAGGTTTTATTTTAAAAGGAATTGAAAAAGTTTAATTTTTTTTAAAGGTACTAGGGTACTTGCGCAGTACCTTATGCAGACCCCTGTACCTACTATAGGTGTACCTTCACCTGCAGGCTTAGGGCTCCACACCCTTTAGGGGTTGTGGTCCCTTAAGGGGCCCGTGGTCACTTCAACAGCTTTGCGTATTTGGTTTTGAGGCATATTCTCACATGCCTAGGGAGAAGAAGTCAATGTTGGATAATAAGTTAGTGAAATGTATCTTCATTGGTTATGGTGTTAGTTTGAAAGGGTATGAGATTTTGGGTATTGTGGTCAAAGAAGTTCTCTATAGTCTAAATGTGATTTTTAGGGAGGTCAAACCTTCCAAGTTACAATTGAGTAGCTAAAGGAGGATGGGAAAATGTTATTTGTGTAGCTACTACGAACGATTGAGAAATCTACACCAAAAGATGAACTAGAGGTTTAGGTTGGACTAGATGAAGAGGATGGTACAAAGTGCTGAGAGAGTTCAAAAGAAGAAGTAGAATCTCTACCTTAGCTTTTGAGAAAGCCCACTTGACAAGGGTTGCAACCAAAAAAGTATATAGCTGACTTGATCTTAGATGTATATTTTCTTTTTTAACTAAGACTTATGAGCCTATATATTAGTTAAAGAGGCAATGAAAATGGATGATTATGAGTCTTGGAATTGGCAATGGATGAGGAGATGGCTACACTAAGGAAGCATGATGCATGGGACTTGGTTCAATTGCTTGAAGGATAAAAACCTATTGGCTGCAAAAAAATAAAATATGGTCTAATGGTAACATTGAGAAGTATAAAGCATGGTTAGTTGCCAAAGTTTATTATCAAGTTCAGAAAATAGATTTTGGTGAGATTTTCTCGTCTTTTACAAAGTTGACATCTATCTAAATGTTATTAGCTTGTGGTGCTATTTTTTATCTTAAGGTTGAGTACATGGACATGTGAAGACAACTTTCTTGCATGGTGATCTAGGGGAGGATATCTACATGATACTATAGAGAACTACGTTGAGAAGGGTAAGGCAATCTTGGTTTGTGAGTTGATGAAGTCCTTTTATGGTTTAAATTAGTCTCCTAGAATATGGTATAAAGAGTTTGATCATATATTTTAGGGTTGGGGTTTATTAAGTGTAAGTTAGAGCATTCTGTATAATATACATAGAATGGTGATCATTTCATCATTATCACTTTGTATGTCAATGATATGCTATTGTTTGGGAATGGTAAGGCAATGATTATGGATTTAAAATTTTAGCTTTCATTATAGTTCAAAATGGACTTAGGGGCTATTAGGTACATCTTTTGGATGGAAATTAGACAAGATAGGGATAATAGATGACTTTGGATTAGTCAAAAGATGTATGTTGATTCTTTTTAATAGCATTTTAGTATGAACATAAGTAAACCATGACTATTTCGATTCCTATGGGAGCTAAGGTTTTAGATGAGTAAGTGCCCTATGACTCTCAGAAAGATGGAGGAGATGAATTTAGTGACCTATGTTAGTGTAATTGGGAGCCTCACATATGCTTTATGATATGTAAAATCTAAGTGTAAAATACCTTTATTTACCCTACAATAATACAGCTCTATTATTTTCATAAAACATTATGAAAATTAATTTACAAATTTCAGATTTTGTTAAATTGAAGGCATTGAAAATATCTAACCAATTCTCAAATATCTATTTAATAGGTAGGGGCGGCCCTATTTTCTAAGTCAAATACTAAAACTTAGATTTTAACAGAGATTTGTTCAAGTCGTTTCCACGTTGTTAAAACATGAAATCAAGAACTTCGTACCACAACTTCTAAATTCTACGGTGTTATCAGTCACAATGATTGAGATCAATTCAGGTCCATTTATCATAGTTATAGCTGAATTTATCATTATTATGCATCTTTGTTGTCTATTGGCCTCATATTCTCACCGGCATGTTTTACCTCTTATCAAACTAAGATTTACTCCCGATGAATAAATCTGTTGTTTTCATTAACACACTATCATTGGCCCACGGATACTTCTACCAAACTCTTAACACCGCCAATCAAGCATTAAACATGAGCTGTTATTTCCTATTGATTGATCGGATGATATCGTTAGTTTCTTAAATGACGATGATACCCAAAACGGCTTTGAAAGATGACACCTCAACATCATTTAGCAAAGCATAACTCAGACGTTATGCTAAGTAACTGCCAAGCATCCACTCTCTCCCGAGGCACAATAATCGGCATGTGAAGCATAGAAACACAAAGAAAGGAATAACAGTTAAGTTTTAAATGTAACGCTTCGAGGCAAAATGCAAGTTCTTGATTTACGAAGTCTTATTCATCTGTTTCATTTTGCCAACCTCTCTGAGTGTAAAATACCAGTGCTATTCCCACCTCGAAGGGGATATTTAGAAAGTTTACAGTCTATACTGACTACCTCCACGGATGAAGATTCTAGTTATCTGCAGATGTGAAGCAAGAATGACAGACATGAAAGATGTTTTGGCAGAATATGTGCTTTTTCTAAATAACCCAAGGTTGGGGAGTCTAGTGACGGACACTGAATGAGATCTTCATCATCATTTCAATCGCTGTGAAGTATATACCTTAGAAAGATTGTGTGTAGCCTCAAGCAAAATAATTGTTTACAAAATCCTGCAAAACTTTCAAGCAAATGCAAGCTACAGGTGTAAAACTAGAATGCTCCAACTTTGCCAACATCCTCCCGGCTTGTGCCAAAATGAAAGCCTTTAAATAGGAGTAACTATCCATCAAAACGTGATCAAAGAAGGAAGGTGTCATTAAGATGTTGCAAGTGTAAGTTTGCAGGAAGACATATACGCAGAGGCTGAAGCATGGACAAGTGTGCCAGAACTGTTTGATAGAACGCCTTAATAAAATGTCATCTCATGGAGTGCAATGATTGCAGAAAATGGTTTTGTGGAAAAGACTTCATAAACTTCCAAGCAGATACAGCTGCTTATAATAAACCTAGACCACAACCTATGTCAAAATGAGAGCTGTAGAACGAAAGGTTTGCCAGATATGATAGTTGAAAATAATCAGGGTATTCATTGTAAAGGGTTTTCAGTCCTTCTAGCAAAGCTGGTTAAATAGTTTATATTATTAAACCTATGAAAACACCATCATGAAGTATAAGCCTCAAAATTATGAGTATGCTCCTATGATCGACACCACACTTCAGGAGGTATTTGATACTAAAATGGGCCATATTGATCTACAGGAAATCAAGAAGTCATTGACAGAAGGAGAACGATCAAAATTGTCTCGAAGGATTGCAGAGAGTGGCCTAGTCAATGCAGCTTGTTTTCCCACCGCTGTCCAATGTCCGGAGCTAGTAATTGAATGTGTAAAAAGGTACAACCCCGAGGCCAGAGAGATCAGATCCATTGATGGGCACTTGATGGCCAAACTCGATGGGATCTCTATCGCCAACATTCTTCGATTGCCATACAAAGAAAAGTTCATCTGTGTTGATAAGTAGAAGGCCTACAAGTATTTTAGTGATAACAGGAGCAAATGCTTGAATTATATATCCTATTCATCATTCAACTTGGGTAGCAAACATAGTGCTTGTGAGGAAAAAGAATGGCGAAATAAGGATTTGTGTCGATTTTCACAATCTTAACCAAGCGTCCTTGAAAGACAACTACCCTCTACCCATAATGGACCACGTTTTACAAATCGTTGCTGGGTTTGAAATGATGTCATTACTTGATGGGTTTTCGGGGTATAATCAGATACAAGTTGCCCCAGAGGATCAACATAAAACTGCTTTCATAACTCTATGGGGAACTTTGGCTTATAATCAAATGCCGTTTGGGTTGATCAATGCCGGTGCAACATTTCAACGCGCTATGGACCTCTCTTTTGGAGATTTGAAAAATAAGATTATTGTAGTGTACTTGGATGATCTCACTGTCTTTTCAAGAAAAAGAGAAGACCATATTCAACATCTAGAGATGGTCTTACAACGTTGCCGTGAGCAAGGAATCTCTCTAAACCCCAAGAAGTCCATTTTTGGGGTTACTGAAGGAAAGCTACTAGGGCACATTGTGTCTAAAGATGGGATCCGAATTGATCCTGAACGTGTTGAAGCTATCCAGAAGTTGCCATTACCATCAAGCAAACCTGGAGTGAGGTCCTTCTTTGGCCAGATCAATTTCTTGAGGAGATTTGTACCAGATTTCTCTGAATTAACTCACCACATTGTAGACATGATGAGAGATAAAGTGGTCTTCAAATGGACTGAACAAGGCAAAAGGGCATTCCAAGACATTAAAAATGCAATTGCAAATGCTCCAATTTTAGCTCATCCTGATTTTTCCAAAGACTTCATTATATATTGTTATGCTTCGGAACATACTTTATCTGCTATCTTGACACAACAAAATGATGATCAGATAGAAGCACCTATTGCATTTATGAGTGTTCCTTTGAAAAAACACGAGTTGAATTATTCTCTAGCAGAGAAGCATGTTTATGCAGTAGTCAAGATAGTAAAGCATTTCAGATTCTATATCCTGAATTCACATTCTAAGGTCTTTGTATCAGACACTTCGATCAAAACCATACTTACTCAGCAAGAAATAGGTGTCAACAAAAGAGCCTCTTGGATTACCAAAGTTCAAGAATATGATATTGATATTAAGCCAACCAAATTGTTATGAGAGAGAGGCTTATGTAAGCTCATAGCTGAAAATGGCACAATTGGAGAACCTCTAGAAAAGAATGCTGAGTTGCCTCAAGTGTTGTTTGTAGGACTGACAGATGAATGGTTCTCGAACATAGCATACTTTCTTACATATGGAGAATGCCCGGCTCATCTAACTCCAAAAGAGAAAAGAACTATCAAGTTAAAAGCTGCAAAATATATTATTTGGGATAATATTCTCTATAAGAAAGGGATCGATGGCACATTCTTGCGATGTGTAGATAAAGAGAAACAAAAGGAGTTACTCCAGATTTTTCACAATGAAGCATGTGGGGGTCATTTCTCCTCTTCAGTTACCACATTTAAAATTCTAAGGAATTGCTATTACTGGCCCAGCATGTTCCGTGATGCAGATGAATGGGTCAAGAAATGCGAGTCATGTCAACAGTTTAAAGGAAAAGTACAACTTGTAGCTATGCCACTCAAACCAGTGGTCATTGAAGAACCATTCCAGCAATGGGGTCTCGATTTTATAGGTCCTATCAATCCACACTCTAGCACAGGCCACACTCATATTCTGGTGGCAACAGATTATTTTACTAAATGGATTGAGGCTATCCTAGTAAAGCAAACCACTTCCGAAGTGATCTGCGATTTTATCAAACAGAACATTCTAGTGAGATTTGGGGTACCAAATAAGATTGTCACCGACAATGCCACTAATTTCTCTTCTCATGTGATATCATCTTTTTGTTATAAATATGGGATCATTCTTTCTCATGCGTCAGATTATTATCCGCAAGGGAATGGTCAGGCTGAGGCTAGTAATAAGAATATTGTCACCATTCTCCGAAAATTAGTTGGTGAAAATCAAAGAATGTGGCATAAACATTTGTATGAAGCATTGTGGGCTGATCGTACAACCAAGAAGAGAGCCACCAGGTTGTCACCATTTGAACTACTCTTTGGTATAGAAGCCAAATTGCCAATACCCTTGGAGCTATCTACGCTAAAACTACAAGATATACTTGAGAACAAAGAATTTAGAGACACGCTTGAGGAAAGGATCGCCTATCTCACTAAGTTAGAAGAGCAAAGAGAAGAAGTTGTTGATAGGATTAAGGA
The DNA here is from genome assembly GCA_027924645.1 of Cunninghamia lanceolata. Lineage (NCBI taxonomy): Eukaryota > Viridiplantae > Streptophyta > Pinopsida > Cupressales > Cupressaceae > Cunninghamia > Cunninghamia lanceolata. The sequence continues at coordinate 858,792 of BSBN01000765.1, read as the reverse complement.
ACATCAAACTCGGGTGAAAGAACTATTTGATAAAAAATCTAGAGTAAGACAGTTCAATATTGGTGACCTTGTGTTACTTTGGGATAAGAAAAAGGAGCCGAAGGGTCTTCATGGTAAATTTGACTCTCTCTTGAGAGGACCATTCCGGATTAGAGAAGCATGTGGAAATAATTCTTTCTATCTTGCATACATGAGTGGAACACCATTGCCCCTTCCCTACAATGGGCAACACCTAAAGCATTTCAATCAGTGAGACAGATTGTTTTCTATCTTTGTACATAGGTTAGTTAGGAATTTTTGGGTGTTTCTTTTCATGCTGCTTTGTTCCTCTCCTTGTTTCATTTTTGGCTTGTCCGTGCACTTTTGACGTGATTCCAGTAAGCTCTCCCATTCTTGACTCTATTTTGCCCAATGGATTTAAGGCACTATTCATTTCCAGATGATTCTAGGTTCATTCTGCGTCCACAAGGTCCTTGTCCCCAGATAGAGCCAGTTGTTGGCCTCATATTCTCACTGGCATGTTTTACCTCTTATCAAACTAAGATTTACTCCCGGTGAATAAATCCGTTGTTTTCATTAACATGTTATCATCAGCCCACGGATACTTCTGCCAAACTCTTAACACTGCCAATCAAGCATTAAACATGAGCTTTTATTTCCTATCGATTGATCGGATGATATCGTTAGTTTCTTAAATGACGATGATACCCAAAATGGCTTTGAAAGATGACACCTCAACATCATTTAGCAAAGCATAACTTAGACGTTATGCTAAGTAACTGCCAAGCATCCACTCTCTCCCGAGGCACAATAATCGGCATGTGAAGCATAGAAACACAAAGAAAGGAATAACAGTTAAGTTTTAAATGTAACGCTTCGAGGCAAAATGCAAGTTCTTGATTTACGAAGTCTTATTCATCTGTTTCATTTTGCCAACCTCTCTGAGTGTAAAATACCAATGCTATTCCCACCTCGAAGGGGATATTTAGAAAGTTTACAATCTATACTGACTACCTCCACGGATGAAGATTCTAGTTATCTACAGATGTGAAGCAAGAATGACAGACATGAAAGATGTTTTGGCAGAATATGTGCTTTTTCTAAATAACCCAAGGTTGGGGAGTCTAGTGACGGACACTGAATGAGATCTTCATCATCATTTCAATCGCTGTGAAGTATATACCTTAGAAAGATTGTGTGTAGCCTCAAGCAAAATAATTGTTTACAAAATCCTTCGAAACTTTCAAGCAAATGCAAGCTACAGGTGTAAAACTAGAATGCTCCACCTTTGCCAACATCCTCCCGGCTTGTGCCAAAATGAAAGCCTTTAAACAGGAGTAACTATCCATCAAAACGTGATCAAAGAAGGAAGGTGTCATTAAGATGTTGCAGGTGTAAGTTTGTAGGAAGACATATACGCAGAGGCTGAAGCATGGACAAGTGTGCTAGAACTGTTTGATAGAACGCCTTAATAAAATGTCTTCTCATGGAGTGCAATGATTGCAGAAAATGGTTTTGTGGAAAAGACTTCATAAACTTCCAAGTAGATACAGCTGATTATAATAAACCCAGACCACAACCTATGTCAAAATGAGAGCTGTAGAACGAAAGGTTTGCTAGATATGATAGTTGAAAATACTCAGGGTATTCATTGTAAAGGGTTTTCAGTCCTTCTAGCAAAGCTGGTTAAACAGTTTATATTATTAAACCTGTGAAAACACCATCATGAAGTATAAGCCTCAAAATTACGAGTATGCTCCTATGATCGACACCACACTTCAGGAGGTATTTGATACTAAAATGGGCCATATTGATCTACAGGAAATCAAGAAGTCATTAACAGAAGGAGAATGATCAAAATTGTCCCGAAGGATTGCAGAGAGTGGCCTAGTCAATGCAGCTTGTTTTCCCACCGCTGTCCAATGTCTGGAGCTAGTAATTGAATGTGTAAAAAGGTACAACCCCGAGGCCAGAGAGATCAGATCCATTGATGGGCACCTAATGGCCAAACTCGATGGGATCTCTATCGCCATCATTCTTCGATTTCCATACAAAGAAAAGTTCATCTGTGTTGATAAGCAGAAGGCCTACAAGTATTTTAGTGATAACAAGAGCAAATGCTTGAACAATTTGGCTAAAGAATGGATGGTAAAACTGAGAGGCAGACAGTCCCAGCTTCCTAAGACACTACACTGTTCTCTTTTTATCAAGGAAATCTTTTATCTAATTGCCCTTCTTCACAAGTTGACAGGTAGCCCAGACTCAACCGAGTTTGAAATGTGGATGTATCTCTTCATCATTGTCATATCGGTAGGAAAACAATTTATTGATTGGGGCCACCTTATTAGTGATTGCATACATGACCAGCTAATTCACTTCAAGACCAGTCAACGATTCCACATGTCATCCTACTTGGTATATGCAATTGCCAATTTGAGATCATGGCCTGGTTTGGCTTCCACAGGTGTCCTTAATCAGGAAACACAAGTTTATGATTACTACAAGCAGTTGCAGTTAGAACAAAGCTTTGTATGTTTCAGACGAGTGAATGATGCTTTCACAATGCTTGCAGTAAGGTTACTTCAAGGAAAAATAGCTCTCAGAATTTCAAAAGAAGCATCATTGTTGATAAAGAAGTGTGGTAGCTACTTCATCTAGTTTCCAAGGTTCACCTATCTTCGAGTTGGAGGATTTGATGGTTACCCTTCTAAATTGCCAAGATATGTGGATGACAAGCTTGTTTTGGTTAAGCTTTGCAGACAGCTGGTAGTAGTTCAAAAGAAGTGTCGAGATAGGAAGAACAAGGGGGTGGCATTCCCTATTTGTCTCAGTCACTACAAGTGTGAATCTAGCTCAAGGGCTGAAAATATGGAGAAGGCCCTAGCCATGATCAACTTGTATACATACTAGATGAGATTCCCCTTTGACAGCAAGGGATATGTGAAGAATAATTTGAAGCTTGGTCCTAGATACCTTCATTTCCCCAATCTTGAAGACTTTTGGGAAGACTGTGAAGACGAGTTTGAAGTCAGAAAAAGAGACTGGACGAGGTTTACTCTGAAGCAGATTCAAGATTTTAAGATGGAATGGGTCGTTGAAGGCATTGAAGATGATGAATCAGATCTGATTGATCCCTTCTATTTTAAAGAAATCCAGGCTCAACCTCTTCCTACTCTTAATTGGGCAGATCCAGAGGTTAGAGATGTCAGAGAAAGAACCAGTTTTGTGATCAAGAAGTCAGAAGCCTGGATCAAGAAGAAGATATCCCAGATGACCACAACAAGACCAGTAAGTAGGAAAGAGACACCAAGAGGAAGAAGTGACCAAGATAGTTCCACGTCATCAGTTCCTTCCCACACACCAGTTATTGACATTCTTTCTCACCAGAGAACCCAGGGAAGTGGTGGAGATGAAGACCCTCTGAGGAAAAGCAATCTCCAAAACACATGTGGAGATGAACCTAGGTAGAAGAAGAAGAAACCAAGGTCGAAGGAAAAAGAGATAGGTTCTACTTCAAGAGAAGAAAAAGAACAAGAAGAAGTCCTATTTGATCCAGAGTTTGATGAAGCCATACCAACCACATCTTCTTCCATACTCATTGAATCCCCTCTCCTTGATGTACCACATTCTACTTCAGTTATCGAGCCTCCTTCCTCGAAGGATCCAGTGTATCAAACAGAAAAAGATGAAGAGAAAGCAGCCTCACCAATACCTGAAAAATAAGATCTCTAATCAGGTAATGCACTTGAGCTATCAGAAGATCTTTCACTACCATGCTTAGAACAAAGCCTATTGAAGAAAAGGAAGGTAGAAGAACTAGTGATTTCTGAATTCAGTACAGTTTCTGATCTCTTCAGGAGATCTGAGAAGCCGAAGAAGATTAAGGTGACTTCAAGAATAAAAACTGATGCCAATTTAGGAAACATGTGCCTTGAGATAGCTCAACCCACTTCTGAAAGAAATGTGAATGAAGCCACTCCAGCAGACTTTGTTGTGTCAAGGATTGATATGGGCCCATCCACTCATGAAGCCGACATACAAAACTTCAATGTCGTAGCTGCAAGGCTGGTAGAAAGGACCGAAAGGGAGAAGAAGTTAAAAGATCAGTTAAAACAACAAGTACAGAGTCTGTCTTCTTACTTGAAGACCATAGTTGACACTTCTACCATGCCACTTAGCATTGATCATCAGTCAACCATCTAGGGCCAAGAAGGAGAAATTGAAAAAGGTACTATTGACAGTTTGCAGAAATATCAAGTTTATGGAAAAACCACTGAGAATTGGGTGAACAAAATCAAATCTATTGCATTTGATTTCATTATTAAGGCAAAGGCATTGCATGATGAAGCCTTAATAAAAAAGGAAGTCATTGAAAAAGAGTTGAAAAATGTCAGGAAAGAGGAAGCTGTTTGGAAGGATATCCTGAAAGACTTTGCAAAAATGATGGAGATTGATGTTAATATCCTCATGGCAGAAAAGATCCTACCTGGTACAAAAAAAACTTACTTGGAAATTTGGATAGAGAGCATAAATTGGAAATTAGTAATTATTAGCCAAGTTTCAACAGAACAGGAAAAGCTAATGCTTGCTTGTGAACAAGTATCTGCAAAGCTTCAGGATTAGCTTGGTGCCATCCTCTTAAATGCATCATTGATGGGAGAATCACAGATAATTCAAGATGATTTTCAGAATTTGATTGATCGACAACTTTTCAACAGAGAAGTTTTCAATGAGAACACAATGGACAAGTTGGTCGATCTCTATACTTCATTGAAGATTTCCATCTCCCAAATACCAAGCATGGTGGCAGAATTGAGTGATGTCCACAAGTGTCTGAAAACTTGGAAGATGAGAATAGCAAACACTCTGATTCCTAAGGGCAAATCTGTCAACCCGGCCATTCGACTTTTCAGAATGTTTAGAGAAAGAGAATCTGATCTGCAAAATCAGTTTCTAGAGTTTGCCATTCCGTCAACGGTGCCATCGACAAGCAGAGAATAAATGCAAGTTTGCATATTGTATAGTTTTCATTTTTGTTGTGTTTGTGTGTAGCTCAAGTCATGATTTTTGGCTTGTTTTGTAAATAGTGATCATGATTGAGTCTTCTCCTTCAAGTCTAATCTTTTCTCTTTTTGATTGTAAAGTTAGGTTCATCCTAATTATTTCTCACATAATAATTCTTTTAAGTGCTTAAGTGAGATAGTTATTCGAAGCAACTAGCTTTGTAAAAGAAAGTTAGTTCTTCAAAATCAATGCACTTAAAGGGAGTTGGTTACTCCAAGTAGTTATAAAAAGTGGTTGAGGTAGTTACCCTAGGAGGTTACTAACCTCACCTATATATACTTCATTGTATTTCAATCAAAAGGGGTTCCACTTTTTCACATGACAGTGTATGAAAGACTCAAATAGTGTTATTCAAATTTGAAAGCAATAAAGAAACGTTTTGAATGTGTGTTCAACTCGATTTCATGTGTTGTTATTGGTATTCGTATGTTTCATCAATAATGATCATGTGCTTTCCTTTCAAAGTTGCATTGTGAGAAAGATATTTCGCATCAAATTTTGGTATCTCTACTTTGATGCATGAAACTTAAAGTCATAAGTTTAATTCTTATTTAATCATTAGTGTCTGTTATTTCTTTGTTTTTGTTCTTATAATTCCAGAAAATCCAAGTACCCCTATCATACGAGGGAGCTGCCCCTCTTAAATGTAGAGAGCAATTGACATAGACCTGCGATTGTTCAACTGTTGTGAGCAGGTTGTTGCTAATCCAAGGGCGAACAGAGTTACTCAAGAAGATTTTTTTCAAGCAACAAATCTGTTTACCAACACTGTCTCTTCACTTCGGGCTGTTTCTCCTTCTCTTTGGTCTGTCTGCTTATGCCGAGAGACAAGTCTGGTATCGGTGGGCTTTTCGGTCCTTTGGCCTATGTTCTGTCTCTGGTTTTGTTCTACTTGTTTATATGACTATCTGGTGGTGGTTCTAGCTGTTTGGTCTCTTCTCTATATTTTGTAATGACAAAGTATCAATTCTTTTGTTTGTATCTGGGTAGGAGCCCTTCCCCTGTTAAGTAGATAAATGAAAAATGATTATGAAATTTTTATAAAAAAAATCTTTGGAGATATGAAATATAAGAGATGAGGCTGGACCTTGGAGAATGAATATTTATATTTTTATGGAAGATTTTATATGTCTAGCAATTGAAAACTCATCCCATATATATATAAAAGCACTTAGTGAAATGAAAAGAAAAATTTTGGGTAGACCGTTAAAAGAGTTGGAAAATTCTAACGATTATAGGATATATATTTGCTCTGTTACGTTCCCTTTTGCATTTTAAGAGCAATGATGAGTGGATCGATTGTGAAATTTAACTCTCGCTTTCCAGCAGGTGGATTTGATTTTGACAAGATGTCATGCATAACAGCTATAATAAGGCAGGGGTGAATTTAAGGGAGAGTTATCATTGTGGGGAGAACTTCGATTCATGATAACAGCTATAACAACTGCTTTTCGTCTTCAACGGTCATTTTTTTTTTTTCTATTTTAAAGTCCGACTATTTATCACCTTTATATGTAAATGATTTATATGCAAATGAGGGGATAAATAAACTGATAAACTCTTTTTTCTGAGTGCAGCAGATCCTCACCTCAAATCCGATGTTATTTTCCACTCTAGAGATGTCCAATGTAATTATTTATAAATATTTTCTTTACAGAAGACAATATCAAATGGTCACAATAAACACATTTATTTATAAATATTATCTTTACAGAAGATAATATTAAATGACCACAAAGAGCACACTATTCTTAAAAGGACCTCAACCCTGTCACCATAAACATCTAAGAGTCTTATAGAGAGAGGATCTTTATAAGAGCCCTAGGAAGAAAGCACACACAAATAGCTTAAGGAAGCCAGCTGTTTACTGCATGGCAATACAACACGCATCACAGAATACCTGAAACATTACCACATGTCTCCTATATCCAACTGAGAGATGAGGTTATTCGCCTGCAGATTGGTAAAGTAGCTTGTATTGTCAAAGATGTAATTGGAGTCAAACCCAGGGAGAAAACCAAACCCAAATGCATCTGAGTGTGAATGGTATTGGTTAGAAGTTGTTAAGCTCTGCATGCTGTCACAAATCTCAGTGAGGAATCCATGAAAATTCTGCTGAACCAGCGTTGTTGATGGGGATGAAATTTGATATAGTGCACTATGTAATTCATCATTATCAGCTGAAGATATAGTGTAAGACGCTGTGTTGAGATTGGACTTTGTTGGTGCAATAACATGTTGTAAAACAAAAGCATTTCTCGGCTTGGTAGACTCATCTGGAGAAGGATTTCGTCCATCTGATTCGCCATTGCATGGATGTTCTAACTGTTTGGGTTCCCCTGGACCAGGGATTGGATCTCTTTGCATATCTAGGCTGTGAGGGTGAAAATTGTAGTTAGCAGAGAAGTTTGAATCCATTTCATCGTTGGTCGAGTCCCCAATACTATTAGTATAGGCAAAGAGCGTATCTTTGGGCTTTGACTTGAGGGCGTTGAGGTGTAGGCCTTTGCAGCCCGATTTCTTGCTCAGATGAATATTCCAGAAGTTTTTAATATCATTGTCTGTTCTTCCCGGCACACGGGCTGCAATCAACGACCACCTGCACCATTGATTCTTTCTTTACTTATCATTTCATTCATCAAAGACATAAAAGTCTTATTGATAGATATTAAGTACTTAAGAAAGCAGATTGAAGAGCTTCTGGAAAGAAAATTATGTAAGCTTTTTTGAATTTATTTTGATGTATCACGAAGTGTGATCTGAAATGTGGATTCAGAAAAAATTATAATTTTTTTCCAAATACTCTTCAATATATTACAGTTACAATTGACTGCGGAAATAGAACATCTCTAATTGCTTAAGAAACATCAATTCCAACCTGTTTCCAAGCAATTTGTGAAGTCTTATAATGAGGTCTTCTTCGTCTGGAGAAATATGGCCTCGCTTCACATCTGGGCGAAGGTAATTCATCCACCGTAACCTGCAACTCTTTCCGCATCTCTTCAACCCTGATAAACGTGTTAAGTGGCCTTTAATTTACTTGTGGGAATATTTTCATCACCAAAAATTCTGTAATATCAATTTTCATGAATACTAAAAATATTTATGGTACCCAAAAACCATCTAATGAATACAAATTTCTTAGAAGAAAACTGATGCAAAAAAGCTTTACAGAATCTTTTCCAGAAAAAAATGTATTCAATAGAAGATCCTATACAGAGTAAATGTAAAAAGCAAACAATATACTGCTATATATGGAATAATAATAACACTAATAAGAAAGTGCAAAGACATATAAGCATATTTCAGTACAGAGAGAAAAAAAAAATACATAAGAAGTTTGACAATGTTCTACCGGCTTCTGAGGCAAGAGTTCTCCAACGTCGTGCGCCATTCGCTTCGATGTATGTTTTCAAAAGCAGATCTTCTTCAGGTTTCCATGGCCCTCTGTTAAGCCCATCCACACTGTATCTCTTTTTTGCCATTGTTGTTTATCCTTGCTTCTACTTATGTATTTCTCATAAACGAACCGCTGAATTTATAGGCAATTTTGACCGAGTGAGTTGCTGGAATTTACCTCATGAATGTTTGGTAAGAGTTTTATTTGTGGATGACAAGCACGGGCTACGAAAGCTTTGTTTAAAGGCCCGTATTATTAATCCCAATTAATATTCTCTTGTTGTCAATAATAGAGCCCAAAACAATGTATAGCTCTTGAACAGTCACTGTTATAATCTCGGATTCCTTTTGCGCAGATCCAAAGTTAACGTTGCGCTTTGGATGTTTTTGCAAGTACTGCAGTTGATTGAAGTAAATCATTATTGCCAGCAATCCTGAAATAGACGTTTCCCGTAGGGTGAATCAAATAAAAACGTTACTCGTAGTCGAGATCAGAAAAAGATTATTAAATTCGTAAAGATCGGAAAAAGATGGGAAAAAACAAAAACAGTGGCTGGTGCAGGCATATCTGTTAATGAATGAGGAATTACCAAAATCCTCACTGACTTTAACGCAATTCGACACCAATTTTCAACGAGCGGGAAAAGTGATGGACCAAAAATGCCCTCGTCGTCGTAATCGTGGTCAACACTTTTGTTTTTCGAAAATGAAATTGCCATAGATCATCATTATGTTTATTGCCATATTTTTGCGTGCTTCAATTATAAGAAATGTTCCTTTTACAAAATCGATCGGTTGATTTTTTTGGTTTACTTTTTAGGAGATACGAAGAGTTCTATAGTTTTTCCTAAAGGACAGAAACCCATTGGCTACAAATGGTTGTTCAAAAATAAGTTAGGATTTGGTGGTAACATTGAGAAGTATAAAGCATAGTTGGCTGCCAAAGGTTAACATTATTCCTAGGTTAAGGGAATATATTTGGGTGAGATGTTCTCGCGTATTACAAAGTTAACATTTAATATAATGTTATTAGTTTGTGTTGTAGTTTTTGATCTTGAAATTGGGAAGTTGGATGTGAAGACAACTTTCTTAAATAGTGATCTAGAGGAGGAGATTTACATGACATAGCCAGAGCACTATGTTGAGAAGGATGAGGAAAACTTGTTTTGTCAATCAAAGAAATCACTCAAAGAAATCCCTTTGTGGTTTAAGGTAGTCTCCTAAAATATGGTATACAAAGTTTGTTTCATATGTTTTTGGTTTGGAGTTTATCAGGTCTAAGTAAGATCATTATGTTTACTATAAATAGAACGGCGATCATTTTATCATTATTACTAAGGATGTTGATGACATGCTATTGTTTGGTAATGGTAAGGAAATGATTAGGGATTTGAAATATCAGCTACATTATAGTTTGAAATAAAGGTCTTAGGGGCTGCTAAATACATCTTTGGAATGAAAATTAGATGAGATGGGGCTAGCAAAAAACTTTGGATTGGTTAGAGGAAATATGTTGAGTCTATTTTGCAACATTTTAGTATGGTCGACAACAAACTAGTGACTATTCCTATTCTTACATGGCAACTAAGCTTTCCATTAAGTATGTCCTATAACTCTCATAGTGATGGAAGAGATGACTTTAGTGCCATATGCTAGTGTAGTTAGGAGCATTATGTATGCTATAATTTAAACTAGACTAGATGTTGCCCAAGTAGTGGGAGTCTTGAGTTGTTACATGGCTAATCCTAGACAAGAACATTGGGTTGTAGTGGAGAGGATCTTCAGGTATTTGTGGGCCACTTCTAGGTATTTCATAAATCATCATGATGATATTTTAAAGGACTAAGACTTAGTGGCTATAAAGGTTTACCTGGATTTAGATTGGGTAGGGGATTTTTATTTTTAAACATAAAAGGTGATACCCATACAATTGATTCAAAAAATTCATACATATGTCTGTTAGCTAGAAAATTTCTAGTTTAACAATATTACATATATTATTATGGAGCCACCTATGGCTCATAAAACATAACCAAAAATATTATCTAAAACATAAGTTTTTCAATACAATTCTAACCCCTAGCAACTTAATTAAAAACCAATTAAATATCCTCATCTGTGGAGGAACGATTTGGAGGTAGAAACAACATCGATAGCCATTATTGCTAGTCTAGGAGATCTATCTAGGCAGTGGCCTCTTACGGCATCGAAGATTTCTCATGTCTTTTCTGCTAGACCTGGTAGGAGATGGAATTGATAGTTCTCTATTTTGGTGGTCACGGAGCCGACATTGCCATTGCGTAATCCCTCCTTCATCCCCAGATAGATTTGAGAAATTTCCCATGACTTTCTAAGCTGCCCCATGGTAAAGAATCAACCAATTGGTGCTTCGCCCTTCGTTATCTTATAACTGTCCTGGTCCGAATGCCATCTAGCAGTACTAAAGATATGTCCTCTTAGGAAGGCCAAAGCGATTGAAACTACATAGTCCAGATCCTGCGTGAGATCATAAACATTGGAGAAAATATGGAAGCCACGTTGGAAAACTTTAGAGGGTTCAAATATTCCTGCAGTAATGGATTACCTACGATTGTCCTTATTGCATACTCTAAATTGATACATTCCGTATCGAACACCATCTGAAATTTGACAAGTGAGTAGTTTGAAATGAAAGTTGTATTGGTAGGTTGAAACAGAAATTGTATTGGTATCGTGCCATTGCAAATATCGAGCAATCCTATAAAAATTAAAAAACCAATAGTGTAGGCCTACCAAGGGAATTTCTGGCATAAATATTATTCTTCCCGTCTGTCCAAATTATCTATTTTTGGAGATATGTTTTGGGACTCTCTAGCCTGGCCCTAGTAGATGGAAATTGATTGCGATCCATTGCCACCCCTTAAAGAATATATGCAATTATATCTTTGAAAATACCTCTTACCTTAGTGTTTACAGCCATGATATAAATTATCATAATCTGCCATGTATCATACATCCCCCAAATGACCGAAACCATAATTGCAAATGACGTTTCATTTAGGATGAGTGGCTTAGTTGGAGTCTCCATATCCCTATGCATACTTCTGCAAGAAAAGATTAAAAGGTGGTAAGGCTAAAGGCCAATGGAGGATCTACGTTGTGTAGATTGAAGATCGCTTCTAATAAATTTTACAATTGAGAGGAGGTTGAAATGATTAGATGTGGCTATATCAAATGGAGACGCAATACTTCAAAATGAATCCAGTGAAACGTACTTATTAATGGTGCTCCTTCGCATGGTAAAATTTATACTTTCCCACTTACCCCATTAAAATCTTCGTACCTTTCCGTCCTGATTTGGTGGGTTTGGGAGATTGATTGGTCTCCCTGGGGTCTGTTAGTTTAAAAGTGTTAGAATCCTCGTGGATCCACATGTATAGCCAAGGTGGCATGTTGTCCTAATGTGGATTAAAGAATTCTTCACTGGTTTACTGGTCTATGGCTCCGTTGGCTAGTGCATTTGCCACCATATTCCCTTTTCTATAATAGTGCATAATATGAAATGATTCTAGCTTGTCTAACAGGTGTAGAGCTTATTGTATGATGTAATTGATTTTCCAATTATCTGTGTGCCTAGCCTTGAGTGTGTTGATGATGTTGAGGGAATCTCCTTCGATCCACAAATTGGTTCACTGATTTTCAATTGCTAACTATAATCCATTAAGAATTGCCCAAGCTTCTGCTTCACTGTTGTTACATCCCCTTTTTGGATTCAGTATTACTATTTACTTTTTCTTAAATAGTACAGTCATGTGAATATGTTTAACATCATAGAAAATGATGATACGATTAGAAAAGATTAATTTTATGAAATCATGGATTTTAACTTGATTATGATCAATCTGATGTTATGAATTAAAATGTATTTTTGATATGAAAATGAAATGATTTGATGTAAATGTGTTTTGATCAGAACATTGGTACTCTAACCACAAATTGTATGTGAGATTGTTAATGATAAGAATAGATGGAACATGTTCACCAAGAAGCAAGAAGAAGAGAAAGTATCTTCGAGAAAGAGAGAATAGACTCTGGAATAACCAATGGGTGTTTGCCACTGAAAACAAACATTAGGTAGATAAACCTAGTTACCTTAAGATAAGTATTGATTTTTGGGTTAAGTCAATTTTGGATGAGAATGTCAAGGTTTATAAAAATAGGTTACTCTTCCTTTTGTAATTGTCATGATGAGTATGGGTAATTGACATCTGCATCGTAATACTCTGAATCATGTCGCCAAATATGGATGACTGATATATATATATATACACTTGAGAATGAGTTGTATGTTGTGTCTTGTTTAGTGGTTCAGTGTAAAAGTCGAAAGATGTGCGTAAAGTCGACCCCAAACATCGTATTGTGTTTAGTCTCCAATCATCATCATCGTCATAAAGCTCTACGAGCGTATGATGTAAATGTTAAATTACGAATCTCGTGGGATGTAGAATTATTTCTATTGTGGGTTATCATCGTATAATAAAAGGTTTAAATAATTTTTTAAATCTTTGAAACCGCTGAGTGAAATACCATGGGTTATGTGGTAAGGGTAATATATAAAATCATATATAGTTATATTTAAATAGTTGTTAAGGAACAACTCTTTTATTCTTTAATAGTGTTAGTAATTAGGCAGTAGCTCGAAGGGTTCACTCAAGTCGCTTTGATGATGTCTTTTATTCCAAAACATTTTATTCATTCTTGAGCTTCAAACTTTAATGATTGGTCGTCAGCTCAGCCATTAATCCAAGTCATGTATTCAATCTAAACTCAAAAATCTATTAGAGTAGTGTGGCATCATGTCCAAAATTGAAACTGCCACCTTGCAGATCAACTGCGAAGTTAGTTGAAGACAAAACCAATTTTGTGTTAGTGGTCGCAGGAAGGAGGCAGATGGATAGCCATGCTTGGTAGTTACCAAGTTGATAGGGTGCGGATTAGTTAGGGAGAAGTTAGTTTTCTTTTTGGGGACTGTCATAAAGAGCAAAAAGGAAAGATAGTTTGAGATAGAGAGAATGGGAAAGGAGAAGTTGATAGGAGGCCGGGAGGAAAGAGCATGTGAATGGGTGAGGAGTGAATGAGCTATGGACCAATTTTTAAACAGTCACCGGAGTTTTCCTTCAGGTTCCATCTCTTATCTCTTATCACACTGTCATGACTAAACTAGTATGTCATAATAGGAATGGCTCCATCATGTAATAAGAAGGAATGTAGTATTTTACTGATGATGTTATGTGTGGTATGGTTACCCACTTAAAGACTTGTGATTTACACTTCTTTTAAAATGAAAACAAAGCTATTTCCTTGAGCAACACCATAGTCTTAAACTTCACAGTAGTAACATACTTGTTTCTCCGGAGTATCTTTCGATGGTCAACTAAAACTGTATAGTTGTGTCCATTTATCATTAGAAATAAATGGGATATGTGGTGAGCACATTGTAGTTTGAGTCTTGGTCGACTGTTAACAAGGAAGATATCTCCAGCTACAGTTGTCTAATGTGTGTTGAAGTTAGAAACGTCACTAGTTGGCCTGCCAACTAAAGATATTTGGTCTTGTTATATCCAAAAGCAACTACTGTTATGAAAGACTTAAAGAATGTGTACCGTCAACAAAATGGGAAACAATGGTGTGAAATATATGATGTATGTTGTGTAAAAATTTGGTCTACCACAAGTCAAGAGTCTATATTAGCTGGTCGAACTTAGAGTTATTCCTTTCATGCTGTGAAAGATAACTAGTTTTGGATCATCTTTTATAATGAATATAATTCTTCTACTTTAATACCAATTACGTTGATGTGTCATCGAAAGAGGGTATAGAATCATTATTTGGTCTAAAACTGTCCAACATGTTAAGTAATGAAGTTTTAGAACAGACACAATGGGTCAATAGTTAAGTGTTTAATTGTAAACTTACATGCATTCTTCTTCCAAATAGAAACAATGAGTTAGGATTGTTATATGCTTAGTTTGATATAAAGACTAAGCTATGCCAAGGATTTGATAGGTCGAAGAAGACTTGTATAAGTACTAAAACTTTAGCTCCGGATCTTCGATCACTAGAACTCAATAACTGATAAACCACTCTTGAGCTTAATTTGTTGGTTTAGTGTCCTCTCTAGACTGGATAATTTTAAGCAGAGGAGCAACATAAAGATCAACTGATAAACTAATAGCATTAACTGATTAACTGGTAAGCTAGAATTCCATTCCTTTAACATATGGATGGAAATGTCTCCAAAAGCCAAAAAGTGAGAAGTAAACCTAACTGCCATACGTTAAAGCACGATGAGTTGAAACACCAAGAGGTTATCATGGTCGTTATATTATACTTATACATATGCAACTGTAGGATTGCGATTAATTCAAGTCGAGTTGGGGTGGGTGAACTTAGTACTTGCGTTGACACAACACTAAATATATTCAAATCCTTTGGCCAAGGTAGTGCACTTGCCTCTAGTGCATTGATAGTTCACCGTGACTGGATGGCGTAGCTTGTGGAGTGGTCATGCTTTACTAGAGGGTATATAGGAGATTGCATGATAATGAGTTACATAGGTCACAACACTAGTATTTAGATGGATAGCACCATTGGTTATCCTAAGTCTATCCTCTTTGACTAGGGTAGGGCCACTTCCAGGTAGGAAGGAGTGCAGGAGACCGACGGTCTATGGTTGGAGGTTAAGCTCCTTGAAGATACTTTCTTTTCTATATTCCAAAGGCTTGCCGAGACTTGAATTAGGATGGTCAACAATCGAGATGTTGTGACTTTGGTAAATTTCTATTTTAGAAATATTCTTAATAACTTTAATCATCATATGGTATAATGTTGTAGATGGATAGACCCCTTTGTGTAACTTATAATTTCTTGATTATTAATTAGTCGATGAATGAACTTCTTTGTTTTAAAATGAAAAATAATTTATCATTTTTCTTCTTTTAATCTTTTTAAAAAAATTACCTTTGGTTGAATGTAGTTTTTAGGGTGAAAACTAAATTGGGTGTTACATATAGTATCAAAGCTAGCCAGGTTCAGCACAAGGGTTGCTGAGTCAACTAAGATGATTAAGAATCAACATTATGTGGGTAGCTAATGATTTGATTTACTGTGCCAAGATGGTACATCTCAAGAAGACTGCAAGGAAGTCCTTTGCTAGTAAGGAACATTACTTGCAAGCTAAGTAGAGACATGTTGCAATGATTAAGACTATTGAGAAAATGAATGATGAAAATGACATTTGGCTAGATGATATGGAAACTTTTGCCAATGCTCTTTCATGACTCAAATGAATGAAAAGAGAACTCCTAGAGACATCTAGAATGGAAGCTCAAATTATGGTCAATTCCTACCCTATTAGTGTACCCATGATCACTAGGGATTCTCGTATACCACCTAGAGTTGAAATCATTGTAATATCATTCGATAGCAGATCTGAGGGTTATACACCCCGTGAATATGTGTTGGACAATGAATCCAAAGGTTACACCCCTCTTGTAAATACTGAGTGAAACATGAAATGTGTCTATCCTTAAAAGAATGTACATACTGTTGTGAAAAATATAATAAAGATAATTTTGCTTGAGAATAACTATGGTTATGAGCAATTAATATGTTTTGATAATATTCTAAATGATAAATCATAGAACTGATTAGTACTTGCTAAAACAGGTGAGAAAACAAATAAACATGGATCAATCAGAGTTTAATGAGAGAGAGGATCAGGAAGGTCACAACTCTTAGGCTATCTCCACCGATAAATTGGACATAATTATTAATATGCTTGCCGAAACTAAGGAAAGGTTAGGCAAATTGGAAAAGAAAGTGAATGAAACCAGGAATACAGAGGGTGAAAATGAGTATTCTAATAATTCAAGTAAAAGTAGGCAACGAGAGCATGGCACATCAAGTGAGAATCAAGAGAATAGTGAATCTCAAAGGGAGACAAAAGATAAACTTGGACTAGAATTATCTAAGGATATGAAAAAGATTATTCCTCCCAAATTTGATGGAACAAAAACTGGTGATGTAGCAGAAGCATGGCTAACCGAAATGGAGAAGTACTTTGAAATCAAAAATTATTCTAAGATTACAAAGGTAGTGTGGGGAGCATATCATCTATTTGGAGAAGCATCCACCTGGTGGATGAACAAAAAGATGGAATTGGATTTAAGCCCCTTGAAGGTAACAAGGAATGAATTTGTGGAACTTTTTTGAAAAAGGTGGTTATCATAGCTTTACTTTGATCAAAAGCTAACAGATTTCCAAAATCTCAGGCAAGGTGATTTGTCTGTGGTTGAATATGTGGAAAATTTCACTAGATTGTTGAAGTATGTTCTTCAGTATCAAAAGGATGAAAGATTTCGGATAAGGAAATTTATTATGGGACTCAATCCTTAGATTGGCGGAGAGGTGGAGGTGCATGGTCCGAACACAATGGACCAAGTGTATGAGAAAGCAATTAAGCAGGAACAGAAGATCAAATCCATTTCTGCTTATCATGAAAAGAAGCGTAAGAGATTTGATAAGAACTTCAATGAACAGACGTATAAAAAGAGGAATGATAAAGGGTATGGAAATAGGAGGTATGATAAAGGAAATTAGAAAAATAAAGGGGGATTTGGTAATGAGTGAAGAAATGAAGACTTTAAGAAAAATGACAATTTTAAGAGGAACGATGATGCTATGAGTAGACCATCCGAGAAGAGAGGACCAATTGGAGGTTGTTTTTCATGTGGTGGAGATCATTATGCCAACCGTTGTCCTAATAAAAAATAGAATGGGCAGGATAGGAACACGATACTTCCTTCGCAATACGAAGTGTTTCAACAAAGGATTCATGCCACCCTTGACAATCGACAAGCTGAGTATCAAATTACTCCCATTGAGATGACAAGTACTTTATTTGGAGTCCCCATTTCTATTCTGATTGATACTGGTGCAACAGAAAATTTTGTGTCATCTAGAGTCTTAAGTAAATTTCCTAGAAGAGCTGGTTTTATGTCAAAATTGTGGATAGTTGAATATGCAAATCACTCAAAGGCTCAAGCAGAGCAATGTTTGTTTGAAGCTAGGATTGATATTTCAAACTTTTCCATTGAGGTAAATTTATATGTGGCACCTTTAGGGTCTTACGATGTCATTTTAGGAATGAATTGGTTGTGGAGACATAGGGCCAAGGTGGATTGTTTTTATAAAACAATTGAATGTTTAGATGATAAAGGAAACAAAGTTAATTTTCAGGGTATTCAAAGGGAAATAAAGATCAGGTCTATTTCATCAAAACAATTAAAATGGGCTAGGCGTAAGGGATGTCAACTTTTTGCAGTCAAAATGGACCTAGTAGAGGAAGCTTTAGAGAAGCAAACTTTTGAGGAAAGATAACCTTATCTTCACAATTTCAGAGATGTATTTCTTGAAAAATTTCTAGGCTTGCCTCCAAAAAGAACCTTTGACTTTGCCATAGATATTAAACCAGGATCTGAACCAGTATCTAAAGCTCCGTATAGAATGACCACTACTGAACTTATGGAATTGAAGGCTCAACTGCAGGAGCTACTAACTAAAGGTCTAATTAGGCCAAGTGTATCACCATGGGGAGCTCCGATTATTTTCCTCAAGAAGAAGGATGGAACCCTTAGACTATGTATAGATTATCAGATGCTAAATAAGGCAACGATAAAGAATAAGTATCCACTGCCATGTATTGATGATTTATTCAACCAAATGCGTGGTGTAACAATATTTTCTAAGATAGATTTGAGATCTGGATACCATCAGTTGAGGTTGAAAGATGAATATATTCACAAGACTACATTTAGAACAAGATATGGTCATTATGAGTTTACTCTATTACCATTTGGGTTGACTAATGCACCAGCTGCTTTCATGAATCTCATCAATAGTGTTTTCAGAGACTGCCTTGATAAATTTGTCTTGGTTTTCATAGATGATATTATGATATATTCCAAAAATGAAGAGGAGCATAGATAACATCTTCAAAATTGTTTTGCAACATTTAAGAGAACACAAATTGTATGTGAAACTCTCGAAATGTACCTTCTTTCAGAAAGAAGTGTAGTATTTGGGACATACTATATCAACAGAAGGGATATTAGTTGATGCAACTAAAATAAAGGCTATTATGGAATGGCATGTACCTTCCAATGTTTTGGAAATATGCATTTTTATGGGATTGGTCAGAGATTACAGGTAATTTGTTCTAAATTTTTCAAGTATTGCTAGTCCAATCACTTCTTTGTAGAGCAAAGGAAAATGGTTTGTTTGGATAGGTGAATGTAAAAAGGCATTCAATTTATTAAAAGAAAAGTTAACAACAACACCAATTTTGAAAGTCCCTGATCCTGAAGGGCAATTTGAGGTTATTACCAATGCCTCCAGAGAAGGTTTAGGAGGTGTACTTATGCAAAATGAGCATGTAATAGCCTATGAATCAAGAAAGTTGAAAAAATCTGAGAAGAACTATGCTCCTCATGATTTAGAATTGGCAGCGGTGATTCATGCCCTTCAGATGTGGTGGCACTATTTGTTGGGAAAGACTTTTTTACTAAAAATAGATCATCAAAGTCTTCGTTACATATTTACACAACCTCATCTTAATGCAAGAAAAATAAGGTGGTTAGAACTAATATCAGATTACGACTTTGAGATTGCTCACGTAAAAGGTAAGGAAAACCAAGTAGCTAATGCTTTAAGAAGAAGAAGACACATAGCTTCTATAATCTCTATTCATGCTAATTTTAAAGATCTAGTATTGCAAAGTTTACCTAGAGATGAATATTATGAACAGGTGAAGCAAGCTCTACAAATAAACCCCAAAGATCCAAGATATGATGGATTTGATTTTGTGTCAAATAGATTAATGAGATTTAAGGTAAGAATCTATGTTCCTAATTCTGTAGAACTAAGAAACCTTGTATGGAAGGAAGTTCATTGTGCATCTTATTCCGGACACCCAGGAGTAACAAAACTTTTTGCTGATGTCAAACCGCTATACTTTTAGAAATGAATGAAAAGCGATGCTGCAAAGTTTGTGGCAAGTTGCTTGGAATGTCAAAGAGTGAAGGCAGAACACTAACATCTTGTCAGATTGTTATACCTGCATGATATTCTAGAATGGAAATGTCTAGTTGTTAGTATGAATTTTGTTCAAGGGATACCAATGTCCGAGAATAAACATGATGCAATTTTGGTTGCAGTTGATAAACTAACCAAAGTAGCACACTTCATTCCTGGAAATTTGACAGATGGAGCTCATATTTTGGCCCATAAGTTTGTTGAAGAAATATTTAGATTGCATGGGGTACCTGAAAAGATTATATCTGATAGAGATGCTCAAATAACCTCCCGGTTTTGACAAACTTTATTTTTAGCACTAGGGACTAAACTCAATGTGAGCACCACTTATCATCCTGAAACTAATGGACAAATAGAAAGGGTTAAATAGGTCCTAGAGGATCTACTAAGAATGTATTGCATGGACCAACAATACAGATGGGATGAATATTTACCTCTTGTTGAATTTGCCTATAATAATTCCTATCATTTTGCCATTAAGATAGTACCATTTGAAGCATTATATGGAAGGAAAAGTAGAAATCCTATAAGCTGGGACAAGATGGAAGATAGGATAAGCATTGGATTAGAAATGCTAGCAGATATAGAAGAAAAAGTGGAAATGATTAGGAAAAGATTGGCGGAAGCCAAGGACAGGCAAAAAAGTGATGCAGATCACAAACGGGTGTGTAGACAATTTTCTATTGGAGAGAAAGTTCTTTTGCGAGTGAAACCCCATAAAATCTCAATCAAGTTTGGTAAATTATCAAATTTGGCTCCCTAATATGTTGGACCTTTTGAAGTCCTTGAGATTATCAATCCAGTGGCCTACAAAATTGCTCTACCTCTAGCCTTGTCTAAAATGCATAATGTTTTTCATGTTTCTTACCTAAACAAATATTTTGTAGGTAATGACCACATTCTTAAATGGAATTCTTTATAGATACAAGAACCATGAGTGGTTGTGATCGAGCCACTCAAGGTGCTCGAAATGCGTAAACTCTGTTTGCGTAATCGAGAGGTTTTACAATGCAAAATTTAGTGGGACCAATATGGCGAGAATAGAGCCACTTGGGAAGACTATAATGACATCCACCAAAGATTTCCTTATCTTTTCAAAAACATTAATGTTAAACCATAAAAGCTTTTTTTTATGTTAAAAATTTTGCTTGATAAACTCAATCATCAAGGATGATGATTCTATAGGGGAAAAATATGTTACATCCCCTTTTTGGATTCAGTATTACTATTTACTTTTTCTTAAATGGTACAGTCATGTGAATATGTTTAACATCATAGAAAATGATGATATGATTAGAAAGATTATTTTATGAAATAATGGATTTTTACTTGATTATGATCAATCTGATGTTATGAATTAAAATGTCTTTTCGATATGAAAATGTAATGATTTGATGTAAATGTGTTTTGATCAAAACATCGGTACTCTAACCACAAATTGTATGTGAGATTGTTAATGACAATAGATGGAACATGTTGACCAAGAAGAAAGAAGAAGAGAAAGTATCTTCAAGAAAGAGAGAATAGACTCTGGAATAACCAATGGGTGTTTGCCACTGAAAATGAACATCAGGTAGATAAACCTAGTTACCTTGAGATAAGTATTGATTTTTGGGTTAAGTCAATTTTGGATGAGAATGTCAAGGTTTATAAGAATAGGTCACTCTTCCTTTCGTAGTTGTCATGATGACTATGGGTAATCGACATCTATGTCGTAATACTCTGAATCATGTCACCAAATATGGATGACTTATACACACACACACACACACACACACACACACACACACTTGAGAATGAGTTGTATATTGTGTCTTGTTTAGTGGTTCAGTGTAAAAGTCAAAAGTTGTGCGTAAAGTCAACCCCAAACCTCATCTTGTGTTTACACTCCAATCGTTGTCATCGTCATAAAGCTCTATGAGTGTATGATGTAAACATTTAATTACAAATCTCGTGGGATGTAGAATTATTTCTATTGTGGTTATCATCATATAATAAAAGGTTTAAATAATGTTTTAAATCTTTGAAACCGCCGAGTGAAATACCATGGGTAATGTGGTAAGGGCAATATATAAAATCATATATAGTTATATTTAAATAGTCATTAAGGAACAACTCTTTTATTCTTTAATAGTGTTAGAAATTGGGTAGTAGCTCGAAGGGTTCACTCAAGTCACTTTTGATGATGTATTTTATTGAAAAATATTTTATTCATTCTTGAGCTTCAAACTTTAATGATTGGTCATCATCTCAGCCATTATTCCAAGTCATGTATTTGATCTAAACTCAAAAATCTATTAGAGTAGTGTGGCATCGTGTCTAAAACTGAAACAGCCACCTCACAACTTGTTAGGTCCACCTTGCGGATCAACTGTGAAGTTAGTGGAAGACAAAACCAATTCTATGTTAGTGGTTGCGGGAAGGAGGCGGATGGATAGCCATGCTTGGTAGTTACCAAGTTGATAGGGCGCAGATTAGTTAGGGAGAAGTTAGTTTTATTTTTGGGGACTGTCATAAAGAGAAAAAAGGAAAGACAGTTTGGGAGAAAGAGAATGGGAAAGGAGAAGCTGACAGGAGGCTAGGAGGAAAGAGCATGTGAATGGGTGAGGAGTGAACAAGTTGTGGACCAATTTTTAAACAGTCACTGGAGTGTTCCTTCAGGTTCCATCTCTTATCTCTTATCACGCTGTCATGACTAAATTGGTATGTCATAATAGGAATGGCTCCATCATGTAATAAGAAGGAATGTAGTATTTTACTGATGATGTTATGTGTGGTCTGGTTATGCACTTAAAGACTTGTGATTTACACCTCTTTTAAAACAAAAACAAAGCTATTTCCTTGAGCAAAACCATAGTCTTAAACTTCATAGTAGTAATATACTTGTTTCCCTGGAGTATCTTTCGATGGTCGACTAAAACTATATAGCTGTGTCTATTTATCATTAGAAATAAATGGGATATGTGGTGAGCACATTGTAGTTTGAGTCTTGGTCAACTATTAGTAAGGAAGATATCTCTAGTTGCGATTGTCTAATGTGTGTCAAAGTTAGAAACATCACCAGTTGGCCTGCTGACTAAAGATATTTGGTCTTGTTATATCCAAAAGCAACTACTGTTATGAAAAACTTAAAGAATGTGTACCGTTGACAAAATGGGAAACAATGGTGTGAAATATATGATGTATGTTGTGTAAAAATTTGGTCTACCATAAGTCAAGAGTCTATATTAGCTGGTCAAACTTAGAGTTATTCGTTTCATGCTGCGAAAGATAACCAGTTTTGGATCATCTTTTATAATGAATATAATTCTTCTACTTTAATACCATTTATGTTGATGTGTCATCGAAAGAGGGTATAGAATCGTTATTTGGTCTAAAACTGTCGAATGTTAAGTAATGAAGTCTTAGAACAGACACAGTGGGTCAATAGTTAGGTGTTTAATTACAAACTTACATTCATTCTTCTTCCAAATAGAAACAACGAGTTAGGATTGCTAAATGCTTAGTTTTATATAAAGACTAAGCTATGTCGAGGATTTGATAGGTTGAAGAAGACTTGTAGAAGTACTAAAAATTTAGCTCTGGATGTTCGATTACTAGAACTCAATAAGTAATAAACCACTCTTGAGCTTAATTTTTTGGTTTAGTGTCCTCTTTAGACTAGATAATTTTAAGCAGAGGACCAACTTAAAGATCAACCGATAAACTAATAGCATTAACTGATTAATCGGTAAGCTAGAATCCCATTCCTTTAACATATGGATGGAAATGTCTCCAAGATCCCAAAAAGTGAGAAGTAAACCTAACTACCATGCGTTAAAGTATAATGAGTTGAAACACCAAGAGGTTATCATGGTCGTTATATTATACTTATACATATGCAACTATAGGATTGTGATTAA
The DNA here is from genome assembly GCA_027924645.1 of Cunninghamia lanceolata. Taxonomy (NCBI): domain Eukaryota; kingdom Viridiplantae; phylum Streptophyta; class Pinopsida; order Cupressales; family Cupressaceae; genus Cunninghamia; species Cunninghamia lanceolata. The sequence goes on along the minus strand of BSBN01000765.1, from coordinate 835,294 downwards.
TTCAAGTCAGGTTGGGGTGGGTAAACTTACTACTTGCATTGACACAACACTAAATATATTCAAATCCTTTGGCCAAGGTAGTGCACCTACCTCTAGTGCATTGATAGTTCATCGTGACTGGATGGCGTAGCTTGTGCAGTGGTCATGCTTGACTAGAGGGTATCTAGGGGATTGCATGATAACAAGTTACGTAGGTAACAACACCAATACTCAGATGGCTAACAACATTGGTTATCCTAAGTCTATCCTCTTCAAGTAGGGTAGGGCCACTTCTGTGTAGGAAGGAGTGCGGGAGACCGACGGTCTATGGTTGGAGGTTAATCTCCTTGAAGATACTTTCTCTTCTATATTCCAAAGGCTTGCCGAGACTTGAATTATGATGGTCGACAATCAAGATGCAGTGACTTTGGTAAGTTTCTATTTTGAAAATGTTCTTAATAACTTTAATCATCATATGGTATAATGTTGTAGATGGATAGACCCCTTTGTGTAACTTATAATTTCTTGATTATTAATTAGTTGATGAATGAACTTCTTTGTTTTAAAATGAAAAATAATTTATCATTTTTCTGCTTTTAATCTTTAAAAAATTTACCTTTGGTTAAATGTAGTTTTTAGGGTGGAAACTAAATTGGGTGTTACAATTGTTCATCCCTTGCACAATATTGGAGGTTTTAGCTAAGATCAACTTACCCTGGTGATCACAAAGTACACATCCTATATGTTTATAGTAGAAGGTTTATTAAAGATTATGTTTATTTTATTTAATGATGTAGTGAGGAGGGTCAGTAAGTGGCAAGTTGTGGTCTCCTTATCCATGACAAAGGTAGAGTACATGGAAACTAATCATGCCTATAAGGAGTCAATTTTGCTTTAAAATTTTGTTTAGATGTTGGGCTATGTCAAAAAGTAGTTAAATTTTATTAGTGTAGTTAGAGTGCCATCAAATTGGAAAAGAACTTGATCTTTCATGTGTGGATGAAGCCCATTGATATATAGTATCATTTTGTTCGTGACATGGCACAGAAGATGGGAGGGTACATTTCTACAAAAAAATGATACTTTGGAGAATTTTGTAGATGCTTTGATAAAAACTAGTTAGCACAAATAATTTCAAGTGTTGTACTAAGTCTATGGACCCCTTGCCCCTCTAGTACATAGTTGATAGTGTTGGTATTCCCTTTTCTCTTGTGAGGTGTTTGAAAAGTGGGAGAAATGTTAGGAAAGGTATTTAAACCTTGCATCCTAATGTTCAAATGTAATTTCTAATCTATAGAGGTCATTTTTTGCCTTAAAAATTATGGAAATAGGTTTTAAATAGATAACGTCTATAGGTTATAGTGACATGGAGCTCTTTGAGATCTTTAATTCTAAAAACATGAAATAAATCAATTTCTTTGATCAAATGTTATGGCCTCCAAAATTTAGGCTTCCACTTTAAGAATGTAAGGAAATCTATGATGCATAAGAAAGCTATAAGATGGAGTTACAAATGTTGACCAAGAACATTCACCAACCTATGGAATTCCATTATAACTATTATAAAGTGTCTTTCGAGAGTTTTAATAAGACAAATTGGAGAACTTGAGTTGGGAAGATAACTATGATAGATTTTTGTAGGAATTATCTTTGGATTTGGGTTTTAGAATTTAATAAGAGGATTCACACACCACTTTTGGGTGGTATTAGCTCATGGTTTTCTAATTCCCCTTTATTGATTTTATCTATAAGTTTATCTACTTATTGAATTCTTAGGATGGAGTTTGGGTAGTGTATTTTGTAAGTATTATTATGAACTACCATTATTACTCCATATTTGAATGTTGGTGTTGTCTCCTATCTAGGCTATTTGATTGGATTATATTATAAATGTTAATATTTCTAATCAATAAACTGGATTAGAATTTGGAGGCTAAGTTTTTTCCTGAAAGAATTTTTCCTAGGTTACCTCATTGTGTTATGGCGAATGCTTTTATTATGTTGTTTCTTTAACTTGTAAATTATTTTAAATCATATTTTATGTTCATCTCTCCTCTTAGATTAGTGTAGGAAGCATTTTTGCATCTTAGCTTCCTTTAATTTGGTATTAGAGCCTAATAAACATGGATCCTAGGTGGTAGGAATAAGGTTTTTTGTACTAATCCTAGTTGGAGCTGGAGCATGGATATGGAAGATCTATGTTTTAGGGAAAATGATAAGCATTTCTAGAGTGGAGATGAAAAATTTGGTGGTACTAACTTTAAGCTGTGGAAACTTAAGATGGAGGATTTTCTCATAGATTAAGACTATAGGCTATAGTACCCTAATCTAAACTAGCTGCAATATCATAGGATGAAATTGGGTAGTGTTGGATAGAAATGTGAGAAGCATTAGTAGGCTTTACTTAGTAGATTATATGTTATTGAATGTCTATGAAGAATCATGTTGCCATTTTTTCACTTATAGATTCAAATTGGCTAAGCTAAAACATTTGTTCATTTTAAGGTGAAAGATTTCAATTTGTTTTTGCTTAGCTTAAGCTTTTGCACATATCAAATTTTATGAGAAAAGTTTAGTTGTTTTAGTATAATGTGTTTCATGAAGGAAAGTATCTAGTTTGTAGTTTAGTTGTTTAACAGAAGAGAGACATTCAGTTCATCATTCATTGCATTGTAGAGTATTCATTAGTGATATAAGTTATTTCATTTCATTACAATGATCATTCAATTTCACAAATGGGATACAAATGGAATAAACATTGCAGTGAATGAAAGCAAGATAGATCAAATGTCCCACACAAGCTATGGGAATAACTAAGTCGATACATGATAGAGAGTATACTATACGTCTAAAAAAACTAAAGTAATAAAGTAAATAAGATAGAGCATATCTATCATTGCCCGTAAGGTCTTGAGTTGATCCTTTTTACAGCTTGCCCATTGCTCCTGACCATTGATGAACCTGCAGGGGATGGAGAGATTTTTGTTAGTGCTCAAGATATGGTATATCCCATGAATTTCATCAAAGCAAAGCCATAACACACTATCTGTGATGTATTGAATCAGATACAAATCATCCATAGACAAGATGAATTGGAAATGAAATGATCATTGAGCTTCACTATTTTAAACTAACATGTTTGTTTCCTGTACAGGTATAGAAGAAGTTATGTTGCTATTTTGAAGACAATTTCAGCATGCGGTGCAAAGTGGGCTCCCACAAGGGTTGAGCCTAGCATGCTGCCCCTAAATCTCAAGAGGGGAATGAAATAGGAATATATATTCATATTGTTCAAATAAAGTATATTCAACTGAAGGAATGCTACATCAACTTAGTGCATGAGCTTTAATCTCATTTCCCATCCATGACTTCTAGTTCAAGTGGGGTGAAATACAAATCATGAAGGAGTAGTGAGCTCATTCAAGACAGCTGGAAATGCTAACATATGAAGAAGAATGCAAGTGAAAGCAATGACAGAATGCAGCCTCAACAAGTGCTTATATAATAGGAAAGCAATCTATTGCTAATCAAATAATGTTCAATGCCAACATGAAGGTGCCTTCCAGGTGATATTTGTATACATGGGATATCATATAAATGTTTCATTCAAGTCCTCTTCAAGTAAATAAGAGAGCAACAATATAGAAAGTAAAGGTACAGATGCATGGAGTACAAGTTAAATCATGAACTACATAATCTCATAATAAAAGTGCAGCTATCAAGAAAGTAGTTTAACAACAATGAAACAAGTATTTCTTTCATTTTGATTGTTCTGAAGTATAAATTTATTGAGATAGAAGCCAAAAAGATCATAAGTTGTAGGTATGGCTACAAGAGATAGCATATGAAGAAATGCTATATACAGAAGCATTTTACCCTAGCCAAGTGAAATGAAAGAGTTATTATCATTGAACATGATATGTTTTACCATGAGCTACATCAGCCTTATGACATATATTGTATCCATTGAGTAGAAACAATTGTAAGAAATGAGCATCTTTATCATACATGAAAAAGACAATCAAACTGATGTCATGAAGATACAGTTGCAAGAATGCATACTCAGATATATCCATGTTGTGTAGAGAAGTGGAGGAGCCTTAACCACTCAATATGATGTGCATGAAGATATATTTGATATAATACAATGAACTTGATTACAAGTAACTAATGCCATGTCATAGGTTGAGTATGATCATCAAGTGCATTCAAAGATCAAACCAGTGTATAGATCACCAAATGGAGCAACAGGGAAATAAATCATAATCCTTTCTCACATTGTTTTCACCAAGTATTATTTCTTGTAAATCAAAAATATAAAAGAAATGGAATAATAGAGATATCATATTTGAATGATATTATCTTCTATACACAGAAAATGATAGAACTCGGTCAAAGATCAAACCCATCTGAGTTTGAAATGGAAAGAAACAGAACATAGTGATAATGCCAAGAGTATTGCATTTAAACAAAGTTATGAGTCTCCTCATGCCATACAAGGGGTTTCGAACCCAATTTATGCAAAATAGAAGAGACTATAGCCATGTTTGTTGAAGACATAATAAGCAATACATCTTTAATATTAAACAAAATACCTAGAAACCAAGAGCCGCAACTCTGTATAGTAGAAAATAAAGTTTTGTTTTGTGTAGAAAAATGAAGAGCTTTCAGGTTGCATCAACTATACAGAGAATGAATGATTCACATAGGGAAATAATAAATGTAGAAGATAGAAAGGTATTTGAGATCATATGTCGAAGCACTCTATTTTATAAAGCCATGGCCTAATGTTTAGGTAAAGAAGAGAAGATATAGAACAATGTAAAGGGTTTTGAACTCATATAAGCAAAAGGAGCACTCATAAATGACAAAGAAACAACCATATCAAACCACAGCCAGTATAATAGAAAATAAGAGATTTGTCTTTTACATTTTTAGGAAGGAAATAACACCATAATTTCATTGTTTTCTGCATATAGAGAAATGAATGAAAAACCATTTGTTTAATATCCAGTCATAGCCAGAGGGAGTCATTTTTCTCATAGCAAGTGAAACCACTTGGGGTTTCATATAGAAAATCACAGATTTGAGAAGAATCGAAAGTTTCAAACTCATATGAGAGAATGAAATGCTCAAAGATACAATTATGGCCATGGCTTGTAAATGCTGTATCAAACTCATATTAAGCTCGCATCCATAAAAAACTAAAGAAATGATGTTTTGTTGAAAGATAAGAGCTTACCTTTTCTAAATGAAGATATATATGCAAATTGGTCACATATTTTTGCCCTTTTAGGGTCTTAAACAAGCACAATCCAGATAGCCATGGCAGCCACAAGACATAGGAGTAAACAACAGTAAAAAACAAGACAAGTGCATTAGAAACTTGTTATAGCCGTGGCCAAGAAGGCCCAATAACTCCTCAAATGTAGAGATGATAGGGTTTGAGGGTTTTATTTTAGGGTTCTATTATGCACTAAGTTGAATGGCATTTTTATCACATTGAATTAAAACATTTGCCTCAACTAATACCTTAATGGTATTATGTGTGCCCATTTTGCAATGCCTGGGCTTGTACCTTAAGGGATGTTTTGCCATTTAAAGGGTAAGCCAAAACCCCTAATGATACCTTAGAATATTTTGTAAACCAGATGGAGGACAACCCTTAGGGCTTTTCAAAATTTTCAAACCTTTTCATAATGCCTTTCACATTTTATGATTTTTGTAGAAAGTCAAATTGCCCAAGTAGAAATATCATATATTATTTTTTGTAAAGAACCAAATCGAGACAAGATAAGGAATAAAACTACAAATATTGTAAAACAATATTTTAAGCAATAGTTTATAAATTGCTTTAAAATATTTGTTATTATGCAGTTAAAGTAGAGATAATCTAGGCAGGATCTTGTTTTGGATTTGATTTTTCTTTTGGACGAAGTTGGACAAATAAGGACAAATTGGAGCTTTTACTAAGAAAATAAAGCATGTTTTAAAGGAGATTTTGGTGGGGCCACTTGATAGGGCATTTTGGCAGGTTCTTTCTTTAGTTTGGAAGTAGTTTGGTGATAATTTTTACAGTTTTTTTTAATTCTAAAAATGATTTGGGCAGAGCTTTCAGAGTGTTTTTTTGGGAGTTTTCTTTTTTCCATCTTGGGGAAAATTGGGAGGATAAATTGTGAGAAAATTTTGTTTTTCTCAATTCTATTCAGTTGTTTCTTTCTCTTTGGCTCACTAGCAGAGAGCACCGTAAACTTTGTACTTAGTCTCATTTTGCTTACTCCTTTCAGATAAATAAGACAATAGAGTTCCTTTCCAGTTTATTTTTGTCTCATCTTGCAGTGTTGCTTTGGATGTTTCATTGTGATCACAGAAATTAGATCCTTTGATATGTCTCTTTATTGCAAGTTTGTATGTAGAAGTCTTGTGTAACATAGGTTGTCTGTTGTGTTTAATCGTAAACCTTCAAACAAATTACTTATGTGTTGCATGTGTCAAGTGGGATTGTGAAGGCAAATGTCTTAAGAGTTTGATTATGGGTGGAAGCATTAATTAAGTTAGAATTCCATTTAATCATCCTTAGAAGTTAGTTTTGCATTTCAGTTATCCTCTATCACTTTTCCTCAGTGAATTTTTTGGATTAGAAAATTCATTAGGAGAACTGACTCACTTTGGAGGTTCACTCCAAATTTTAGGCAACCCACAAGCCTAGGAGTGTTCCCATGTGTTAATAGATAGCTAAGTTAATAGCTTAGTCTGGGTGCATATCTGATTGATAATAAATCCAACATAAAATCCCTTTGGAAAAAGTTGGGGAACCTCAACAATAAATTATATCTTTAGTTCTCTCTTGGAAAACTAGATTGATATAAAGATTAAGGATTTGAGAACTGATAATTATGGTAAGTATTGTTCTATAGAGATTAATAGATTCTATGACGAGAATGACATTAGAAGAAATAAGACAAATCCATACACCTCTTAGTATAATGGAGTTATATATAAGAGTTATAGAATACATGAATATGATGTTGATGGAGAGGCTAGGAGAATGCTCAGAGGTTTGATATCGAAATAAAAGTTCTAGGAAGAATTGGTTACTACTGCACGTTACTTGATCAATAGGTCTTCTATATCAATACTTATGGAGGAAACCCCCATTAAGGTATGGATGGGAAAAAATCCCTCACTTCAACATCTTTGTACATTTGGTTGTGAGGCATATTCTCACAACCCTAGGTAGGAGAAGTCAATGTTGGATAATAAGGTAGTGAAATGTATAGATTCATTGGTTATTGTGTTAGTTTGAAAGGGTATGAGATTTTGGATATTGTGTTCAAAGAAGTTCTCTATAGTCTAAATGTGATTTTTAGGGAGGTCAAACCTTCAAAGTTACAAATGAGTAGCTAAAGGAGGATAGGAAAATGTTATTGTGTAGCTACTACCAACAATTGAGAAAGCTAAACTAAAAGATGAACTAGAGGTTTAAGTTGGACTAGATGAGGAGGATGGTGCTAAGAGAGTTCAAAAGAAGAAGTAGATTCTCTACCTTAGCTTTTGAGAAGGTCCACTTGACAAGGGAGGCAACCAAAAAGGTATATAGTTGACTTGATCTTAGATGTATATTTTCTTTTTAAACTAAGACTTATGAGCCTATATATTAGTTAAAGAGGCAATGAAAATGGATGATTATGAGTCTTGGAATTAGCTGGATGGATGAGGAGATGGCTACACTAAGGAAGCATGATACATGGCACTTGGTTCAATTGCTTGAAGATAAAAACCTATTAGCTACAAACAAAATGGTTTGATGGTAACATTGAGAAGTATAAAGCATGGTTAGTTGCCAAAGTTTATTATCAAGTTGAGAAAATAGATTTTGGTGAGATTTTCTCCCCTTTTACAAAGTTGACATCTATCTAAATGCTATTAGCTTGTGGTGCTATTTTTGATCTTGAGGGTGATGTCTACCTATGAAAATGGGACCCTAAATTGGATTCTAATTGTCCTAATTACACCCAATCTCAAGTCTAAGAGACCTCAAGATTGAGCTAAACTACTAATACACTAACTATGTAAATTTCACCCTATCTAAGACTATTAGTAGTGATATGCCCTAATGGATGATATACTATGATATACTATTCTATGCTACTTTGAATTACACTAATTCTATCCATGTTGAGCACTCAATTGGATAGATTTTCTTTTCATATGATGGCTTGTTGAAAATGGGAGGTTGAGGCCACAATTTATAGATATTTCGAGACTCAAATGGATGGATAGGATTTGATTGAGAGATCAATGGATGAGGATTGTTGAGAGATCTTAAACAAGGAGAGATTGACAAGTGTCATGATAGGATTGGTGGAGAGGAGATGTCCTTGAATTAAGGAGTAATGAATGGTTGAGATTGAGCTTTGTGAAGATGGATGGATGTGATTGTCTTGGTAGATGGGAGGTATGGGTTGGATTTGATTATAATTTTAAATTGGGAAGCATGGGTACATTCCCAATTTAAAATTAGAGGAAAAGGGGTGAGTTGGAATAGATTTAAATTTTAAATTGGGGCATGGGTACATTCCCAATTTAAAATTAGATGAAAAGGGGTGAGTTGGAATAGATTTAAATTTTAAATTGGGGCATGGGTACATGCCTAATTTAAAATTGGAGAAATAGTGGATGGAGGATAAAAGGACCTTTGTACATGGGTCCTTGAGCATGCGTTTTGTAAGAAAGCCATGTGAACATGTACAAGAGGCCCATGCCTTTGTACATTTGGGGGAATGGAGAGGATTTGACCATGATTGGATTAGGATTTAGTTTCTGCAAGTGGTGGATTAGGTTAGTTAATTAGGTTTAGGTGACCTAATCAAAAGTGTAGACAATAGGGAATTAAATAAATATAAATATTTATTTAATTCATGGGATGGGATAAGGGGATATTAGATAAATTAAATTTATCTAATGTTTGGACTATAGAGAAAGGGGATAAATGTTTAATAAATCATTTTGGCAAAGGGTAGGTACCAATGCAGGTACAATTGAAGGCACAGATGAATAGCGAATAGTACATGAATAGTGATTTTAACAATAAAATATTGTAAAATCATGGTTTAAAGGGGAATTGGTTAATTAACTATAGAAACATGTGTTTATTCAGTTAATGTGATAGAATCAATGATTTGGGGTTGTCTAGAGATGAATAGGGATGACACAAAGAGTGGACAATTTCAGGTGTCTACATTTTGCCCCTCTTTGAGATGGTGTTGCGAAGTAGCATCATTTAAAAGAAAGATAAAACATAGAATTATGTAGGATATAGAATAAGGTGATAGGATTAGGGATAAACATGCCCTAACCACTCAAATGGAGAGTGACAATGAGGAATGATGGTAGGGATGATGCCCGCTCAAGAGGGTAGGTGGGTTTGAAGAATTCAAGTCCACTCTCAAAAGGATGAACGAAGAGAGTGAAAGTTGGAAGAGAAATGGTGGAAGGAGTGGAAGAAACGGGAAAAAGGGGTGCTTGTCTTGCACAAGGGCGCATAGGAAATGGTGTGGAAGGTTTATACACATAATGTGCCTAAAGAGGGTTGGTATGATGTTCATGGGCTGGATATGCAGAGTGAAGGTTGGTATGATGAAGGTTGATATGATGTGATGGGGTATGGGTTTGGGATTCTCCAATGATGAGGTGTGCTAAAGGGACAATGCCTTATTGAGGGGGAGGACAGGGATCCAAGGCTTGAGGGTAGAACATGCCAATGAGTGTGCAAAGGACACACCTCATGGCTTAGGTTGTTGGGGTGAGCCAAAAGGCACTCTGTGGTTAAAGTGGACATTGACATAGGTGGACATGGTTTGATATGGGGGAAATAGGATAGTAGAAAGTAGAGGGCGATGAACATGTATGTGTTGATGAATCTTGAAGCAAAAGTAGGAGGATGAGGTGATGAGGGTGGATGGAAATGAGTAGGATAAATGGATGACATCATATTGGTAGATTCTACTAATAATAATTGAGTGCTACTCTTTATATAGCACGGGATGTTATGCACCAAGGTTTGTGGAACCAAGGTGGCAAGGCATCCATGCATAGGACTTGACACTACGAACAATAGGATGTACCCATACATTACCATAATAGTACAACCCTTTATTATGCTAGAACCAACCCTATGATCCACAAGATATGAATACTAAGATGGAGTAATGAGAACCTCCTACAAGAATGACATACAAAAGCAACGACTATGACCCATTCTAGATTTTTCTCCACATGTCATGATATAATGAGATCAAGACAATCTTGAAGTGATCCAAGAATGACATGCACAAGATAAAAATCAAAGACCAAAAGACTGACTAACCAAAAACACATAGCCATTGTATCTCTTGCCAGATGGTGGATGGAGGATTGGTGATTTTGCCCATTGTAGGAAGGGTACATCCTAGGACAAGAATTGATGATGGATTAAAATAAACTAAGGATAGGCAGGGGGATATAGGCCACTAGTTATAGAAAAGCCAATCTGTTGGTGAAAGATTTTTTGTGAGAGTATTATGCTTTGATAGGATGCCTAGAAAGTGTATCATTTGTAGATCAAGCGCAATCAACAAGCTCAGGAAAGTGGGACCATCAAAGCAGGGTTGGATGGGTGTATCGTATGTACCTACATATTGGATACTTCCTTTGTATTCTAGACTGCCTACATACCCTATATCTATGGGATCAAGGCACATTACAATGTAGGTGGTGATGATATGTAGTTCTGGGTGACTTGATGAGTGGGATGATGGGATGATGGATAAGAAGGAAAGGATAGGGGATTAGGGAGGAGAGGTAGGTGATGGAGGATGACAGATGTGATATGTAGGATGATGGAAGTAAGATGGAGGGATAGGGGAGGTGGATAGAGGAAGTGTGAAGGTGATCTCCATAGATGACGTCACTTAGGAAGTGGATGCCCCACTCTAGATATGTCATGCATGACTAGCTATTATGATGGTGGGGATGGATAGATATGATAGGAGATGCTTGGAAGTAAAGTATGTCAAAGTGTCCAAAGCATGTTTCACATATTTTTTTGTTGTCCTTATAAGGATCACATGTAGGGAAGAACAATGGGAGGATGATAGTATGGATAGGAAAATGTGGTGGATATGAAATAATGGATAGGGATAGGGGAGGGGATAAATGGATAAGTATAGGCATAGTATGAGAGAATGAAGATATGCAATGGATGGGGAAATGATCAGCTAGAAAAGGTTTACTGCCAAGTGTAGGGTGCAAATGTTTGAGGAAATTACACATGATGCCCACAAGGGGTTTTCATTATGGTACTTGCCCAAGGAGCCATGAGGAGTTTTCACCATAGGACAAATTTTCTTATTATTCTTCTTTTGAGGGGGGGGGGATTCTTTTCTTTTTGGGAGTTTTTACTCTTGATATTTCGATTGGATGGAAATGTGAAGGAGGATGTGGACTCAAGCATAAGTTTCCATACAAGCTAGAAGCATCACATGCTAGGTGGATGTCACACGTGGACCATGTCAAGTGTAGTGGCTCACATGTATGTTGGTAGAAGATGGAATGGATGAATGGATGGATGGATTATGATGTGAGTTATGGATGTATGGTGATAGCAGATTATGATGTGGATTATGGATGGATGGTGACAGTGGATTATGATGTGGATTATGGATGGTAATGATAGATTAGGGGATTATGCAAAAGCATGGACCATAGGGATGTGTTGGGGAGGATATGTGGGATAAGGAATGTATGATGGGGGGGATGAAAGTATGTGGGAATGTCGTGATGGGAATTAAGACCAATGGTTGCACACACCGTAATGGATTATGAAGCATTTGATTTAGAGGGGGAGTGGGGAGTAATGGGTATATTTTAATATGAGATCGGGATAAGGGAGTTTGGGATTTCTGATTTGGGAATTTAGGGATGCAAATGGACTAAGGATTTATTGATGGGGAGAAAGATTTTTGGAATTTGGGGATGGAAGGAGAGTTGGATGCTTCACTTGGATTTGTTTCTTTTATTTTTGCTTTTGGAGGTGTGGGCTTATGTAGCCTTTTAGATGGATTGTTATTGGATTGTGTGTATCGATGTCTGATGACATAATACTCTTGAGGCTTTTGCAGATTTTGTGCTTTATAAGTGGAGGCATTATTTTTCTTGAATCTCATGGATTTGGTGGAAGCTTCATGTTTGGACAATATGTGCATTCGTTGATCTTGACTAGGAATTTTAGGGGATCAATATTTATAAATGGGGATATTAAGGATGGGGGGATAAGGGGATTTAAGGATGGGGATATTAGGAGTTGGGAGGAGTGGAGAAAGTGTGAACTTAGGGAGGTGTATGGTCACATGCTTTTGCAATTGGTGTATGAAATAGGATGGAGGAAGATGAATGGTGGTATATGTTTTGGGGGTGCGATGAGATGCACCAAGTTTGTGTTTGGAAGAAGTGGATTTGGGAGATGTGTGGGTGGTACCAACATGCTTTGGTTGTTTACCTTGGGATGTATAGCCAAGGTTGTGTGCATGTGGATGGATTTTGACATGGATGGGCTCCATAGTTCATTTTTTGGAACATATGTTGTGTGATGGGATGGGTGTTGTTTTGGAAACAAGACGCGAGTCCATTATTAGATGGAGGAGGATGAATAGTGGAAAAATGTGTTCCTCTCCTATGATAGAACCACCATGGATGAAGGTAACAGAACCAAGATGATAAGATAGTGGATTTGGGGTGGGGTGGATAGGTGATGGTGAAGGTTTGATGGGAAGATGGTAAAGGATTAAAGGGAGAGGATGGGGGATCAATAGGAGATGGTGTGGGATTGGGAATAAGAATATATTGGATGCTTGTATAATGAGTAGGAAGGGGGATGGATGTTTCAACATGTTTTGGACTAGTCTCTTGACATAGCTAAATTTGGATGGATAGTGCGATGGGGGAGGAGCATGTAGCTTGACTAGGTTCCTTTGATGGGGTAGATGAAGGAGAGGGTGATACATTAGATAGGAGTTGGGATAGGATGGAGGAGGATAGTGATGTGGCTTTTATGGGTGTGAGGTGAATGACGGGGTCATCAACAACACATGTAGGTGATTGGGGAGGAGTGGGGTGACATGACTCCACAAGTTTGTTTTAATTATTTTTCTCAACACTCGTAGCGAGGAGTCCTTGTAGAAAGGATGTAATAGATTTAGTAGGGATTTAGATGATGGAGTAGATAGAGGATTGGCTAGAGGGGTAGATGGTGGGTTTGGATATGATATATTTAGATAAGGGGATAGTGGAGCGAGATAAGGATAAGAAGGATGTGGATAAGAGGTGGAGGTGACAGGGATTTCACATGAGGATGGATGATGCGATGTGGAGGGGGAATATAATGGGTTTCCCTTGTTAAGGGTAGTATAAGGATGACCATAGGATAAGAAATTAGGCATGGGGGTATAGATTGTGCTAGCCAATGCATGGTCAAAGAATGCTTGCATGTTTATGGATGGCTGCGGGTGGTTTATGGTAAGCTTACTTGTAATGATTTCATCAAGGATTTCAATTTTAGCTTGTTCAATGACATGACCATTAAAAGGATATGAAACCATGATGTGATGTAGGATGACTTGATGAAATTGATTTAGATTTGGGAATAAAGGGGAGTTTGGAAATTGATTTGGATTGAATTGATCAAGGTCAACGATATATGACACTTGATGCTAGGGTAGATTTGATTGGATTTGATTAGTCAAGGAGAGCGGTATATGACACTTGACTAGATTTGGATTGATTGGAGATGATTTTGGATTAGGGCAAGGACCCTTTGATGTTTGGATTGAATGATTTTGGATTAGTCCAAGTGTCCTTGGGTAATGATTTGGATGATGTTTTGGAGGAAAATGATTATGGATTGGATAAAGTTGGATGGGATATGATGATGATTTAGAGCGAGTTGAAAGAGGTTAAATCATTTACCAAATTTTGATTTGAAAATGATGGTTTTAGGTTAAGGATTGGAATTAGATTTTGATTGGGTATGGATAGGGGAATGATGGATGATTGATTTAGGATGAAGAATAAATGGACTAGATTAGGATTGAGATGAAAGGGGATTAAGCGGATTATGATGTGGATTTGGATGAATTTAATAAAGCTCAAATGAAGGTATTATATTAAGCTCAAATGATGGGATTAATTAGGAATGGATGAGGTGGACAATGGCTTAGGATTAGGACCTTGATTAGATTAGGCAATTTGATTGGGATTAGGGTCCAATGTTGATGGGTCTGGAGAATGATTTAGATGACTAGGATAATGATTAGGATGAAATTGAATAATTGGATAAGTGAGTAGGAGGAATTAAATTGAGATAAGGTGGATTAGGATATGTGGATTATGGGGACTAATGATGGGTTACAACTAATTAACTATTGATGACTTGAATTATCTATAAAATAATGAGGATGATGATGAGGACAATGATCAATGATTAGAGTGGATCACAAGGTAAGATGGAAAATGGACATGGATATGGATGAAGTGGCATGTAATGTTGAGGGATGACATGGATAGTCAATGTTTTGACAACCAAAAGGACAAAATTTTGAATTTTCAATGGTTTTGGAAATGGGCATTGATTTAGGGGACTAGGCACTAATTTAGGTCATTTGATGCTAATTCAGGGTACCAGGTACTAATTCAAGTCACTGGGTACTAATTCAAGGGAATGGGCACTAATTCAATACACTGGGCTCTAATTTTGGGGATTAGGCACTAATTCCTAACACTAGGTGTTGATTCAAGGGACAAGGTGAGAATTCAAGACACTAGGTGTTACCTCAGGGGACTAGGTGCTAATTTAGGTCACTGGGTGCTATTTTAGAACATTTTGCATTGATTCAGGACAATGGGTGCTATTTTGAGACAACGGTGATATGTCATGATTTTCAAGTGGTAGGATTGGATTTTTTAATTGATTCAAGTGGTCTTGGGCAATGTTAATAAGATTCCTTGGCAAGTAGACAAACACACGAATCAAGAGAACACAATGGCCAAATGTTTGATGGGAAGTACAAGCATGATGTGTATGTTCAAGAAGCCCCTCAAGGCCCAAATTTCCATGAGTATAAACACAATTGCAAACACTTGAAGACAATGCTTAATCTACTTAAGGTCAAGGCAAATGTTGGTTTGTCAAGCCCACAACTTGGAATCTCCAACTCAAATGCAAACACATTGATTACTAAGTGTGTCCATTATATTGTCTTTGTGAGAGAGGATGGCTAGGGGCTTCCTACATTGGAAGGATGACATAATCACCCTTTCCTTGGAAAGATACGTATATCTTATGCTAGGTTGAGGATTCCCATCTCATCTTAAGGGAGCCATATGGTGAGAATCTTGAGAGGATTATGTTTCCTCTTGGCTTGAACAAACTACCACAAGATCAAAAAGGGGTAGGTCTCTACCTTAAGGTGTTTAGTGGGGAAACATTTAGGGGACTGACATTTTACGAGTCTAGCAAGCCACTTAAGGCTTTAACTAGTCTTACTAGGAGTCTCATATACACAAGGTACGCCTCCCTTCAAACTAGAATTGTAATGTAAACACTAATACTGATTAGACTTGGCTTTCGCCTTATCCTTTTTTATATAGTGGACTAGATGAAAGTACCACTTGAGGTCATTCCCTTAGGGTGAGTACCTCTTTTCTCACCAATGCAGACCTCTCTAAGACAATGAAAAATAAGAGAATAGAACCATTTCTCTTTACCTAAGATCCTTATGAAGGCGAGGGGAGAGGATACTTTGATTCTATCCCTTGGGATCTACTAACACAACATGCAAGTGCACCAAACACTTCAAACAAGTCTAATTTCTTTAAGTACCCAAATTGAAGTATTCCTAAGTTAACACATGCAACTACATGCATAAAAAGTGAAATCCTACAAGGAAAACTCTTTAGTAGTTTGGTGTTTTGATCTTAAACAATCGAATGAGGTTGACAGGGTGCTGATTTGTGGGACTGAGTGTTGATTCACAAGACTAGGTGTTGATTTGACTTTGGTAGAGTTTCCCCCTTGTAAGATGTACTTTTTTTGTAAAACAAAGAGTTAATCCTATAGAAAATGATGGTTAGACACTTTAAAACACATATTAGATGCCAAGGTTAACAAAAAAGTAAACAAAATGTTAATCCTATGCTAAGTGAGGACGGGCATTGATATGCCAGGTTGGGTGCTGATTTGTGGGACTAAGCGTTGATTTACTGTGGTAGGCACTAATTTGGCATAGGCAACACCTCCCCTTTGTAAAGTTGATATTTCCCACAAAACAAAAAGCTTAAATGGCCAAAAAGTTAGTTAAACAACATCTAAAACCTAATGCAAACATAAAATACTGAGATGACAAAAAAACCCATGAAAACCAAGTACTTTACCTTATGTTGGGTCAGGCACTGATACACTAGACTGGGCACTAATTTGCTAGCTAGACACCACTTTGCAGAAATTAGGCATGGATCAGGCCTGTCACAAGAAAAACCACATAAAACATGCAATTTTGTTAGTCCTAAGGTGGTGGGGGTCCCACTGGGCGTTCCAAAAAATGTCTACCTATGAAAATGAGACCCTAAATTGGATGATAATTGAGCTAATTACACCCAATCCCAAGTCCAAGGGACCTCAAGATTGAGCTAAACTACTAATACACTAACTATGTAAATTGCACCTTATCTAAGCCTATTAGTAGTGATGTGCCCTAATAGATGATATACAATGATAAACTATGCTATACTACTTAGTATTGCACTAATTCTATTGATGTTGAGCACTCAATTGGACATAGTTTCTTTGCATATGATGGCTTGTTGAAAATCAGAGGAGGAGATCTCAATTTATAGATTTTTAGAGACTCAAATGGATGGATAGGATTTGATTGAGAGATCAATGGATGAGGACTGTTGAGATCTCTTAAGAAAGGAAAGCTTGACAAGTGTCATGATAGGATTGGTGGAGAGGATATGTCCTTGGATCAAGGAGGAATGAATGGTTGAGATTGAGCTTTGGGAAGATGGATAGATGTGATTGTCCTGGTAGATGGGAGGTATGGGTTGGATTTGATTGTAATTTTAAATTGGGAAGCATTGGTACATGCCCAATTTAAAATTAGAGGAAAAGGGGTGAGTTGGAATAGATTTAATTTTTAAATTGGGGCATGGGTACATGCCTAATTTAAAATTGGAATAGTGGATGGAGGACAAAAGGATGTTTGTACATGGGTCCTTGACCATGCTTTTTGTAAGAAAGCCATGTGAACATGTACAAAAGGCCCATACTTTTGTACATTTCAGGGAATGGAGACAATTTGACCATGATTAGGTTAGGATTTAGTTTCTGCAAGTGGGGGATTAGGTTAGTTAATTAGGTGCAGGTGACTTAATAAAAAGTGTAGAAAAGAGGGAATAAAATAAATATAAATATTTATTTAATTCATGGGATGGGATAAGGGGATATTGGATAAATTAAATTTATCTAATGTTTGGACTATAGAGAAAGGGGATAAATGATTAATAAATCATTTTGGCTAAGGCTACGTACCAATGTAGATATGGTTGAAGGCACAAATGAATAGTGAATAGTACATGAATAGTGATTTTAACAATAAAATATTGTAAAATCACTATTTGTAGGGGAATTGGTTAATTAACTGTCTAAACGTGTGTTTATTCAATTAATGTGAGATAAATAGTAATTTAGGGTCATATAGAGATGATTAGTGATGGTTTAGGGGTGAATAGGGATGACACGAAGAGTGGACAATCTTAGGTGTCTACATTTTGCCCATCTTTGAGATGGTGTTGTGAAGTAGCATCATTTCAAAGAAAGATAAAACATAGCATTGGGTAGGATATAGAATAAGGTGATAGGATTAGGGATAAACATGTCCCAACCACTCGAAGTGAGAGTAACAAGGAGGAATGATGGTAAGGATGTTGGTAGGGATGATGGTAGGGATGTTACCCCCTCAAGAGGGTAGGCGGGTTCGAAGAATGCAGGTGCACTCTTGAAAGGATGAAAGAAGAGAGTGAAAGTTGGAAGAGAAATGGTGGAAGGAGAGTAACAAATGGGAAAAAGGGGCCCCATCTTGTACAAGGGTGTACAAGAAATGGTGCAAAAGGTTTATACACGTAATGTGCCAATGAAGGTTGGTATGATGAAGGTTGATGTGGATGGGGTTGGGGTTTGGGATTCTCCAATGATGAGGTGTGCTAAAGGGATTGCCTTGTCGGGGGGAGGACATGGATCCAAGGCTTGAGGGTAGAACATGCCAATGAGCGTGTAAAAGGACTTGCCTCATGGCTTAGGGTCTTGGGGTGTACCAAAAGGCATGACGTGGTTAAAGTGAACACTGACATAGGTGGACACGGTTTGATATAGGGGAAATAGGATAGTAGAAAGTAGAGGGTGATGAACATGTATGTGTTGATGAATCTTGAAGTGAAAGTAGGAGGATGAGGTGATGAGGGTAGATGGAAATGAGTAGGATAAATGGATGACATCATATTGATACATTCTACCAATAACAATTGAGTGCTACTTTTGATATAGCATGGGAAGTTATGAACCAAGGTGGCAAGGCAACCATGCATAGGACTTGACACTGCAAACAATAGGATGAACCCATACATGCCCATAATAGTACAACCCTTTAATATGCTAGAACCGATCCTATGATCTACAAGATATGAATACTAAGATGGAGTAATGAGAACCTCCCACAAGCATGACATACAAAAGCAATGACTATGCCCCATTCTAGATTTTTCCCCACATGTAATGATATAATGAGATCAAGATAGCTTTGAAGTGATCCAAGAATGGCATGCACAAGATAAAAATCATAGACCAAAAGACTGATTGACCAAAAACACACAGACATTATATCTCTTGCCAGATGGTCGATGGAGGATTGGTGATTTTTCCCATTGTAGGAAGGATGCATCCTAGGATAGGAATTGATGATCGATTAAAATAAACTAAGGATAGGCAGGGGGACACAAGCCGCTAGTTATAGAAAATCCAATATGTTGGTGAAAGATTTTCCATGATAGTGTTATGCTTTGATAGGATGCCTAGCAAGTGTATCATTTGTAGATCAGGTGCAATCAACAAGCTCAGGAAAGTGGGACCATCAAAGCAAGGTTGGATGGGTGCATTGTATGTACTTGCATACTAGATACTTCCTTTGTATTCTAGACTACCTACATACCCTGTATCCATGGGATCAAGGCATATTACAATGTGGGTGGTGATGATATCTAGTTCTCGATGACTTGATGAGTGGGATGATGGGATGACAAGGATGATGGATAAGAAGGAAAGGATAGGGGATTAGGGACGAGAGGTAGGTGATGGAGGATGACGAATGTGAGATGTAGGATGATGGAAGTAACATGGAGGGATAGGGAAGGTGGATAGAGGAAGTGTGAAGATGATCTCCATGTACAACGTCGCTTAGGAAGTGCATGTCCCACTCTAGATATGCCATGCATGACCAGGTATAATGATGGTGGGGATGGATGGACATGATAGGAGATGCTTGGAAGGAAAGTATGTCAAGGTGTTCAAAGCGTGTTTCACATATTTTTCCCCTCTGCTTATAAGGATCTCATGTAGGGAAGAATGATGGGAGGATGATAGTATGGATCGGAAAATGTGGTGGATATGAAATAATGGATAGGGATAGGGGAGGGGATCAATGGATAAGTATAGGCTGTTGGCAAGAGACACTATATGGATTCATGGTTGTTGTCATTGATGGCAACAAAGGTCATCCCACATATCCGCAAGTCATAATGTGTCTCTACCGGAAGTCAGAATAAAGAATGTTGTGGTCCGGTGAAGAAGAACAGAGCATGTGGCAAGGTCCGACAGATTGGTCCGGATCTCTCAGAGGAAGTGTCTTGGTGCAGTGCGGATTTGGGGAAGTCAAGAGGACTACCTTGAGTGGTATATTCCAAGGATTTAGCCTCCGGTGATGGACAAGGAAAAAGATATGAATGGTTGAGTACCGGATTCCTGAGAGACAGTGAAAACAGAGGAAGAACTGACTGGCAGAATATCAGACTGCTTTCCGGATGTGTTACTGTTGATGACAGAGGTTGTGAAGGCATGAATCATGTTTGGCCGACATGATTAATGATATCTACAAGTATATGCTTGATCCGCATTGCTTGGTGAGGAAGGATTCAGCCGACAGAACAAAAGTTTGTAAGAAACTAGACTGTTCCGGATGCCGACTAAAAAGGTGATGAAATCACTTGTGCGGATATATATAGAGGATGGATTTAGTTGTGAAGGGCGTGATGGTGTGAAGATATATGCGAATAAGTCCAGAATAGAGCAGAGGTAGCAAAAAGGATCCGGTATGTGAAAGATAGCAGAATAAAGAACAGAGGAAAGATGAAGTGCAGCAGATCAGTGTACTGAGCCTAACCGGAACTGAACTCCAGCATATGCAGATGCTTCAAATCAGTTCAAGACTGTGATTCTTATCACTTTGTAGACAGTGTGTCTTCTTGTAGGCAGTGGGCCTCTTGTGAGCAGTGTGCTCGGGCAGTGAGCCCTAATTGGCAAGTGCCATTTTTTGTAATTTCCTATTCTTCTAACAGAGAATAATTTTTGGGTTAATCACCCCGTGGTTTTCTCCCTTAACAGGGTTTCCACGTCAAAAATACTGTGTCATGTGTTTCTTATTTCATGATTAATGTTTTTGTGTTTGATTCTATGCTGCATCAATTAAAAAGAAACTTCAATAAGGGAAATAATTAGGATAACTGATTCACCCCCCCCTCTCAGTTATCAACATAGGCATAGTATAAGAGAATGAGGATAAGTGATGGATGGGGAAATGATAGGCTAGGAAAGGTTTGCCCCAAAGTGTACAGTGCAAATGTTCGAGGAATTACACATGATGCCCACAAGGGGTTTTCATCATGGTACTTGTCCAAGGTGCCAAGAGGGGTTTTCACCATGGGATAAATTTTCTTATTATTCTTTTTTGGGAGTTTTTTCTCTTGATATTTGGATTGGATGGAAGCGTAACAGAGGATGTGGACTCAAGCGTAAGTTTCCATACAAGCTAGAAGCATCACATGTTGGATGGATGTCACACGTGGACCATGTCAAGTGTAGTGGCGCACATGTATGTTGGTAGAAGATGAAATGGATGAATGGATGGATGGATTACGATGTGGAGTATGGATGGATGGTGATAGCAGATTATGATGTGGATTATGGATGGTAATGATTGATTAGGGGATAATGCAAAAGCATGGACCATAGGGATGTGGTGGGGAGGATATGTGTAATAAGGAATGTATGATGGGGGGGATGAAAGTATTGTTGGAATTAGGGCAGCCAACTGAGAGAAGGGGGGGTGAATTAGTTGTCTCAAAACTTCAACACTTACTGTAATTAATTCTTCTCTACCACTTATTTACAGATCATTATCATAACCATCAAAGCATGAATCAATAACACATGAGCAAAACCACAAATAACACACTTGACACCAAGATTTTTAACATGGAAACCCAGTTAAGAGAAAACCACGGTGGAGGTTAGTCCAAAAAAATTAATACCCTATTAGAAGTATTACAAATGGGGAAGGCACATGCCTTCAGGCTCACTACCCAGAGCTCACTACCTACAAGAATGATTACAAGAGGATTATAGATTGTTTGAATTGATGAACAACATCTATTAATGTAGGAATTTAGTTCTGGTTAAGTACAAAATACTGATCTTACACACTTCATCCTTGCTTTGCCCTATTTACTGTTCTATCATGATCCGGTCCTTAGATCTCTTCTACTTCACACTTCTTTTTTCCTTTTTTGCACTTACTCCATCACCTCATCACACTCACACATGAAAACACTCAAATGTATCAGCTATATATATTCGTATCAAGAAATTCAATCAATTGTAGTCGGCTTCAAGAAAACTTAGAACATTATTAAGAACTTTGTTCTGTCAGCTGAATCTATGAATAAATATCAATGCAGACCAAAAACATGAGTTCCCAGATCATCAATCATGTCAGTCAATGCCACTAATTATCATTAGTTTCTTATCCAACAAATTTTCTGCATCTAGACCAAGATCAAATACTAGGTCTCCCTGTTCTTCTTCTGACTGTGAATCTCTATATTTAGATAGTCCTGACAACCCTTATCATTCCCTCAGATCCGCAACACACTATGAATTACCACCGGAGAGATCTAGACCAAGATACTGGACCCTGTCACATGCTCTATTTCTGACTACCCAGACTTAAACAAATCCTCACTCTGACTTCCGGTATGAACAAATCATGTAATGCGAATGTGTAGGATAGGCTTAGTTGTCATCAATGACAACACCTGTCATATGTAGCAGTGTCTCTTGCCAATAAGTATGTCAAAATGTCATGATGGGAATTAAGACCAATGGTTGCACACACCATAATGGATTGTGAAGCATTTGATTTGGAGGGGGAGTGGGGAGTAATGGGTATATTTTAATATGAGATCGGGATAAGGGAGTTTGGGATTGCCGATTTGGGAATTTAGGGACCAAAACAAACTGAGGATTTTTTAATGGGGGGTGAGATTTTTGGAATTTGGGGATGGAAGGAGAGTTGGATACTCCACTTGGATTTGTTTCTTTTATTTTTTCTTTTGGAGGTGTTGGCTTATGTAGCCTTTTAGATGGATTGTTCTTGGATTGTGTGTATCGATGTCTGATGACAAGATACTCTTGAGGCTTTTGCATATTTTGTGCTTTATAAGTGGAGGCATTAGTATTTTTGAATCTCATGGATTTGGTGGAAGCTTCATGTTTGGATGATGTGTGCATTCATTGATCTTGAGTAGGAATTTTAGGGGATCAAGATTTATGAATGGGGATATTAAGGATGGGGGGAAAAGGGGATTTGAGGATGGGGATGTTAGGAGTTGGGAGGAGTGGAGGAAGTGTGAACTTAGGGAGGTGTATGGTCACATGCTTTTGTGATTAATGGATGAAATAGGATGGAGGAGGATGAATGGCGGCATATATTTTGGGGGTGCGATGAGATGCACCAAGTTTGTGTTCGGAAGAAGTGGATTTGGGAGATGTGCGGGTTGTGCCAACATGCTTGGGTTGTTTACCTTGGGATGTATAGTTGAGGTTGTGTGCATGTGCATGGATTTTGACATGGATGGGCTCCATAGTTCATTTTTTGGAGCATGTGTTGTGCAATGGGATGGGTGGTGTCTTGGAAACAAGACGCGAGTCCATTATTAGATGGAGGGAGATGAGTAGTGGAAGAAATTTGTTCCTCTCCTATGAGAGAACCACCATGGATGAAGGTAGCTGAACCAAGATAATAAGATAGTGGATGTGGGGTGGGGTTGATAGCGATGGTGAAGGTTTGATGGGAGATGGTAAAGGATTAATGGGAGAGGATGGGGGATCAATAGGAGATGGTGTAGGATCAGGAATAGGAATAGATGGGATGCTTGGATCATGAGTAGGAAGGGGGATGGATGTTTTAACATGTTTTGGACTAGGCTCTTGACATAGCCAAATTTGCATGGATAGTGTTGTAACATCAAAAAATGTCCCATTAGGGGCTTTTCCCTCATAAGGTTTAGCTCCCGGGTCTGTAGTGTGCATTTAGGACATCTTACTTCATAATTTGGCATCCTGATGGAATGAGCCCTAGGTAACATGACAAATGGGACCTAGGAGGACCCCTTGAGCTTGACCCTACCCAAAATAGGGGGGGAAGACTTGGGCGCCCATGCCCTAGTCCTTCCCTATTTTAGGGTAGTCCCAATTATTGGGTGTGAGCTTGTGACCATTACTTGGGTCCTATGTAGACACGGTAAGTTTGAATTTATGAAATCTTGGTGGGAGTGTTTGTAGTTGCATATAAAAGCATGTTTAGGCATTCATTTAGAAACTAGATGGGAATTGTGATGTTCATGCATTCTCAAGGTGATTCAAGGCTTTCATTGTGTTGCAAGAGTAGAATTGTGTTGTCTATGTGTTTGTGTTTGTAGATTTGAGCATCCATTTCATCATGGAATGAAGAGCATCTTCCTCCCATGATATCTTCACTACAAGGTGACATTATATTGTGTTTTCATCATCATTTTCTTTGGTTTTTGTCTTAGCCTCACAAGGGCATGCACTCTCTATCTAACAATGGTGTTCAGAGACTTAAGTGTCCTCTGAGGTTTGACTGAGGCAAGCCTCTAAACACCACAACCCCCTCCCAAAGTTTTGTGATTGCAGGTTACAGGTGTTGCATTTGGAAAATGTGGAGTTGCAGGAAGGATCAACAGACATCAAGGATTTAGGATCTAAAGAGAAGCAAGACACCAAAGCCTTTTTGGGACTTAGACACTTGTCCCTATGTCTTTTGCAGTTGAGTTTCTAGAAACAGAGGTTATAGTGTAGATCGGTGTTGGAAGGAGGTCAAGATCCTATGAAGAAACTGGTACCTTGGACTTGGGTACCCGCTCCTTAGTCCCTAACTTTTCTGCCTTGGAGCATTGAAAATAGGTACTCTGTGATTTGATATTTTACTTCCCTCTACAAAGATCTTTTTCTGTTATTCATCCATTTACAATCGTATTTGTGAAATTAGGGTTTTAATGGTTAATTAAGCATAGGAGAAAGAAAATTGATAATTAAACACCCTAATCCAAGTTTTCCAACATATCATAGTAACCTAGGGTATGATAGTGCCTGACCACTCAACCCTTGATCCTTGAATGTTAAAGGTGAAAGGAGGATTCAAACATCTAACAGCTAAAACAATAAACAATCCAATTTTCACCTAAACAAGTGTGATGGGGGAGGAGCATGTAGCTTGACTAGGTTCCTTCGATGGGGTAGATGGAGGAGAGGGTGATATGTTAGATAGGACTTGGGATAGGATGGAGGAGGATGGTGATGTGGTTTTTATGGGTGTGAGGTGAATGACGGGGTCATCAACAACACATGTAGGTGATTGGGGAGGAGTGGGGTGACATGACTCCACAATTTTGTTTTCATTACTTTTCTCAACACTCTTAGCTCGAGGAGTCCTTGGAGAAAGGATGAAATAGATTTAGTAGGGGATTTGGATGATGGAGTAGATGGGGGATTGGATAGCGGGGTAGATGGTGAGGTTAATGGGTAAGGAGATGGTGGGTTTTGATATGATATATTCAGATAAGTGGATGGTGGAGTGGGATAAGGATAAGAAGGATGTGGTTAAGAGGTGGAGGTGACGGGGATTTCATATGAGGATAGATGATGCAATGTGGTGGGGGAATAGAATGTATTTTCCTTGTCAAGGGTAGTATGAGGATGACAATAGGATAAGAAATTAGGCATGGGAGTATAGCTTATGCTAGTCAATGCATGGTCAAAGGATGCTTGCATGTTTATGGATGGCCAAAGGTGGTTTATGGTAAGCTTACTTGTAATGATTTCATCAAGGATTTCAATTTTAGCTTGTTCAATGACATGACCATTAAAAGGATATGAAGCCATGATGTGATGTAGGAAGACTTGATGAAATTGATTTATATTTGGGAATAAAGGGGAGTTGGGAAATTGATTTGGATTGATTGGGATTGAATTGATCAAGGTCAATGATATATGACACTTGATGCTAGGGTGGATTTGAGTTGATTTGATTAGTCAAGGTGAATGGTATATGACACTTGATGCTAGGGTGGATTTGAGTTGATTTGATTAGTCAAGGTGAATGGTATATGACACTTGACTAGATTTGGATTGATTGGGGATAATTTTGGATTAGCCCAAGGACCCTTTGATGTTTGGATTGAATGATTTTGGATTGGTCCAAGTGTCCTTGGGTAATGATTTGGATGATGTTTTGGAGGAAAATGATTATGGATTGGATAAATTTGGATCGGATATGATGAAGATTTGGAGCAGGTTGAAAGAGGGTAAGTCCTTAACCAATTTTTGATTTGAAAATGATGGTTTCAGGTTAAGGATTGGAATTGGTTTTTGATTAGGTATGGATAGGGGAATGATGGATGATTGATTTAGGATGAAGAATAAATGGACTAGATTAGGATTGAGATGAAAGGGGATTAAGTGGATCATGATGTGGATTTGGGTGAATTTAATAAAGCTCAAATGAAGGTATTAGATTAAACTCAAATGATGGGATTAATTAGGAATGGATGAGGTGGACAATGGCTTAGGATTAGGACCTTGATTAGATTAGGCAATTTGATTGGGATTAGGGGCCAATGATGGATGTGGAGAATGATTTGGATGACTGGCATAATGATTAGGATGAAATTGAATAATTGGATGAGTGATTAGGAGGAATTGAACTGAGAAAAGGTGGATTAAGAAGAAATTGGTTTAGGATATGTGGATTATGGGGACCAATGATGGGTTATGACTAATTAACTATAGATGACTTGGATAATCTATAAAATAATGAGCATGATGATAAGGATAATGATCAATGATTAGAGTGGATCACAAACTAAGAGGGAGAAATGGACATGGATATGGATAAAGTGGCATGTAATGTTGAGGGATGACATGGATAGGGGATGTTTTGGCAACCAAAAGGACAAAATTTTGACTTTTCAATGGTTTTGGAAATGTGCATTGATTTAGGCGACTAGGCACTAATTTAGGTCACTGGGCACTAATTCAATGTACCAGGTGCTAATTCAAGTCACTGGATACTAATTCAAGGGAATAGGCACCAATTTAGGACACTGGGCTCTAATTCAGGGGATTAGGTGCTAATTCCTAACACTAAGTTCTTTTAAAGTACCCAAATCAAAGTATTCCTAAGTTAACACATGCAACTACATGCATAAAAAATGAAATCTTGCAAGGAAAAATCATTAGTAGTTTGGTTCTTTGATGTTGGATGATCGAATGAGGTTGACATGACACTGATCTATGAGACTGAGCACTGATTCGTAGTACTAGGTGCTGATCTAACTTTGGTAGAGTTTTCCCCTTATGAGATGTACTTTTTCTGCAAAACAGAGAGTTAATCCTTACAAAATGATGGTTAGACACTTAAAAACACATATTAGATGCCAAGGTTAACAAAAAAGTACACAAAATTTTAATCCTATGCTAAGCGAGGACAGACAATGATATGTCAAGCTAGGCACTGATTTGTGGGACTGAGCATTGATTTACTAGTCAGTGGGGGTCCTACTAGGTGTGCCAAAAAATGTCTACCTATGAAAATGGGACCCTAAATTGGATGGTAATTGTCCTAATTACACCCAATCCCAAGTCCAAGGGACCTCAAGATTGAGCTAAACTACTAATACACTAACTATGTAAATTGCACCCTATCTAAGCCTATTAGTAGTGATATGCCCTAATAGATGATATACTATGTTATACTACTTAGTATTGCACTAATTCTATTGATGTTGAGCACTCAATTGGACATAGTTTCTTTGTATATGATGGCTTGTTGAAAATCAGAGGAGGAGATCTCAATTTATAGATTTTTAGAGACTCAAATGGATGGATAGGATTTGATTGAGAGATCAATGGATGAGGACTGTTGAGATCTCTTAAGAAAGGAAAGCTTGACAAGTGTCATGATAGGATTGGTGGCGAGGATATGTCCTTGGATCAAGGAGGAATGAATGGTTGAGATTGAGCTTTGGGAAGATGGATGGATGTGATTGTCCTAGTAGATGAGAGGTATGGGTTGGATTTGATTGTAATTTATAATTGGGAAGCATAGGTACATGTCCAATTTAAAATTAGAGGAAAAGGGGTGAGTTGGAATAGATTTAAATTTTAAATTGGGGCATGGCTATGTGCTTAATTTAAAATTGGAGAATAGTGGATGGAGGACAAAATGACCTTTGTACATGGGTCCTTGACCATGCTTTTTGTAAGAAAGCCATATGAACATGTACAAGAGGCCCATGCCTTTGTACATTTGGGGGAATAGAGAGGATTTGACCATGATTATATTAGGATTTAGTTTGTACAAGTGGCAGATTAGGTTAGTTAATTAGGTTTAGGCAACCTAATCAAAAGTGTAGAAAATAGGGAATTAAATAAATATAAATATTTATTTAATTCTTGGGATGGGATAAGGGGATATTAGATAAATTAAATTTATCTAATGTTTGGACTATAGAGAAAGGGGATAAATGATTAATAAATTATTTTGGCTAAGGCTAGGTACCAATGCAGGTACAGTTGAAGGCATAGATGAATAGTAAATAGTACATGAATAGTGATTTTAATAATAAAATATTGTAAAATCATGGTTTGAAGGGGAATTGGTTAATTAACTATCTAAATGTGTGTTTATTTAGGTAATGTGATAGAAACAGTGATTTAGGGTTGTCTAGAGATGATTAGTGATGGTTTAGGGGTGAGTAGGGATGTATAGGGACGGCACGAAGAGTGGACAATTTTAGGTGTCGATAGTTAAGTACATGGATGTGAAGACAACTTTCTTGCATGGTGAGAACAACAATCCTACTAGTTCTAAAATCCTTTTTTTAACTATTTTTTTGTTTCCATTCTCCTCCTTTACCCTCACTAAATCATTGTTTCCTGATGTTTTTCTTTTCTTTCTTGTTGTGCTCTAGGCATGCCTCAAATAGCCCAAGAGAAGAAACGACCTTTGCGAGGCTCTCCACACACAAGATAAAAATGATCCCACTGGCAGACTACACCCTTACTAGTGTGAGAAATCTATTTTTGAGTCTGAAAAATTGCTATTGTAGGGATTAGAATCATCTACGTTCTTTACATTGTGGTTTGAGTAGATTTCCTTTTTTTCTTAAATTGTGGTAGCAGAAGGTAATGATATGATTTGGTCACCCCTTTTAGGGTTAGGGTTGCTATGTGAAAAGAAAACAAATATAATTCTTTTTAAACATTCTCTTCTTTCCTCCATGTAACAGGCGGCTTAGTGCCTTTTGGCATGTTTTAGAAAATATAAGATTTTTGTGGATATTGGTGTATAAGCATTTTGTGCAACATGTTTGAAATTTTATTATGCTCTCTTGGCTGTTCTAAAATTCTTGAACTACATTTTCTTTTTATTATATCTCACTTGTATACATTGAAAAAAAGAAACAAGGGAATCTTTCAGAAATGATTCAACCAATTTAATAGATAATTTAGGGATTGGCATCATTGGTGAGGACAAAATTTAGAGGGGTATTAAGGTTACCCCCCAAAAAACTTATATATTAGATCTTAATCCAACCTATTGGAATCAATCTATCAATGGTTAGAAGATAGGAATAAATAGAAATCCCCTTGGCATACACCTGAGTTATTTTATTTTTTGATCAAGTAATTTCTGCTAATTCTATTGATCCCTTTCATTATTTTAAGGGGAATTTAGTTTAATTTAGCAATATAAGTGAATTAATCATTGGTCTTAAGTCCTA
Organism: Cunninghamia lanceolata; assembly: GCA_027924645.1. NCBI lineage: Eukaryota > Viridiplantae > Streptophyta > Pinopsida > Cupressales > Cupressaceae > Cunninghamia > Cunninghamia lanceolata. Next base: position 805,810 of record BSBN01000765.1, on the reverse strand, counting down.
TCCTATCTAGTGAGAAAAAGAAATATTACTTTCTTTAAGATGATAAAACTTGTTTTACCATAGTTATTCTTCCAAAACCATTCGGTAATGTGATTATAGAACAAATTACATAAATAATTATATACTTTATTTATATAGCCTTCTCTTGTTTCTTAAATATAAACTATCTAATTTCAGAAACTAGGTATGCATATATATCTTTTAGAAAAAAAAAAGTCTTATGTGCTCCATGTTAGAAGATTGGTTTTTATTCTTTTTAAGAAAGAATAGTTACAAGTTTAATAATATGTGTATTTTTTTTTCAGCATCTTGAATTACTTTGATGGTAAGTAATATGAAATGGGGTAAAGTTTTTATTTTTATAGTAAGTTATATAAAATGGGATAAAGTTTTCTTTTTATAGTAAGTTATATGAAATGGGGTAAAGTTTTTGTTTTTATATAGTGAGTTATATAAATGGGGTAAAGTTTTATTCTTATAGTAAGTTATATAAAATGAGGTAAAGTTTTTATTTTCAAAATAAGTTATATAAATGGGGTAAAGTTTTATTTTTTTTATTTTTTTATATAAGTAAATAATTGTTCCTTCATAGTTACATTGTGTATTTTGTAGATTTTAGAAGTTTGTAATTATTTTTAGTATGTTCCTTTACTAAAATAAAAAATATATAGAACTGGTTCAAATTTTAAGATTATTATAGAAGTATGATTATAGTTTTAGAGAATAATATTTATTGGTAGTTGAAATAGTGATTGAATTATCATAAGCCTAACCTTCTTTCAAAAAACAAAGAAAAAAAACAATCCTATTCCAAAGTCATGTTAGGATATCTTTACCTTTCTCCTTCAATTAAAGCTCTAACTTCTTGTATAAGATGTATATTGAGTTTAAACAAACAATGATCAGCCTGATCAATTAACTTTAAGAAAAGAATATATTTTTGTGGGCAAAAGGAAAAAAATAATAATAATTAGTGATCAAGCTTATTGTCATGTGTTTTCACTTAATGTTTAGTAGTTGGGCATTACATGGAAAAAAAAATTAGGGTTTATATTGTATTTTCTTGCTTCAAGATTTTGGGGTGTTACATGTAACGATCACCAACTTACATAACCAAGCCATTTTTTTTTATAATTCTTTACGGTGAAAGGATAAATCATATTATGAGACTTAAGTCACATCTCAACTAAACTAATGGAAGACAAAACTAATTGTTAATCAAGATTAAATGATCAAACTTTAAACTCATATCCTCTATGTTTTCTTTACCATCAATGTAATGCCTGCAACTGCTAAAACAAAATCCAACCTAAGGGGATCCCTGAGACTGCCAAGGCCTAGTTTGACTACTTTTGGTACCCTATTGTGGCCTAAGCCTCTGTCTCTGCTACTGCTGATACTTCTGCTATAGAGGTACCCTTAGAGGTCCTAAAGTAGACCCAAATTCCCCTTTAGAGGGGTGTGAAACTCGAGGAGTGGAAGAATCTTGCTGCCCCTGGTTGCGGTTTCTAAACCACTCTCATGCCTCTCAAGACCTCCCATGTATCTCATTAGCTATAAGGGCCTTCTCCACAACATCGCTAAATCCACTGGGTTAGCCATCTAGATGGGTCCTGCAATGCTGGGGTTTAGACCCTTGATGAAATGGTGGATAAGAAGCTTCTCATCCTGAATATAGTCCACATATTGCTAAAGCTCAAAAAATATGTTCTCATATTGGGCCACTATGAAGCCCCTCTATTGTAAGTCATGAAACTCATCAATGCGCCTCTGTCTAAAATGCTCCAAGATGTAGTGCACTGTAAAGCACTCTAAAAATGTCTCCCAAGTCAAGGAGTCTATAGACAAATGACATTTTTGCTCCTCCTATCGCCACTAGGTAGAAGTGGGTCCCCTCAACGAATGAATGGTAAATATATCCCTTAGGTTGCTAGTGACAGGTTGCAACCTAAAACACCCCTCCAAGCCAAGTAACCAAGACTCTGCCTCAACCCCATCAGTGGCTTCTGAAAGGGTAGGAGGTTGTAACTGAAGCAACTCCTGAATCTAATCTCTTGTGCCTTGAGAACCTCCCGGTGCTATGTCTCGTTTAGTCTCAGTGTGAGGTGACTCATCCTCCTGCATGTGTGACCTACACGGGGGGGGACTCCTTCTTCACTCACAGGACCCTGGTCTGCACTCACTACCCCTAGGCTGATCCCCCTGTGGTCTCTCCACAACTATTGGCAATTTAGTCTTGAGTACCCCTATTAGGCCTTGCAAGGCCTGAAGAATCTAGGGACCATAGTTTTGTCTCCTAATCTGGTCAATACTCTCAGAGTGATGAGATTTTGCTGGTCTCTCTGGTGGTCATTCACCACCTAAATCTCTAGTGGGAGAATCAACTCTCCCCTCTCTACGCGACATCCTAGAATCAAGGTGAGATTGTGTTAAAACAAGTTTCAACTTTTTTTCCTAGAGCTCCCAGAGTTGGGAACCATGGTTTGATACCTATGTAATGATCACCAACTTACATAACCCAACTCAATTTTAGTACAGCTTGCTATCCTGAGATAGATGGATAGACAAAGAGGGTTAATCAGGTGCTTGAGGATATGTTGAGGATGTACATTATGGATCATTAGTCTAGGTGGGAGGAGTACTTGTACCTAGCAAAGTTTTTCTACAATAACAATTTTCATAGTTCATTAGGTATGGCACCTTATCAAGCATTGTATGGCAGACCGTGCAAGACTTCCTTGACTTGGGACCACTTGGAGGATAGAATTGCTATTGGGCTAGAGCTGTTATAGGATATGGAGTGACATGTATCAGTGATATGTTAGAGGTTACAGGAGGCCCAAGATTGACAAAAGATGTATGCAGACACTAAGAGGATAGATCAGTCTTTTTCAGTGGGCGACAGAGTCTTCTTGAGAGTGCATCTGCATAAGAGACCAATCCATTATGGAAAGGACTCTAAGCTAGCACCTCATTTTGTGGGCCCCTTCAAGATATTGGGGTGGATAGGACCTGTAGCCTATTGTTTAGCCTTGCCACCTAGCCTGTCACACATTCATGATGCATTTCATGTTTCTATTTTGAGACGTTACATCCATAATCCTTCTCATGTTTTGGATTGGGTTGCTCTTTAGGCCAAGGAGGATGGATAGCTGAGATTGGAGCCCATTCGTATCTTGGCTCACCAGACCCTGGGCCTTCGAGGTTGAGAGATGGATCAAGTCAAGGTCCAATGGGACAAATATGATGAGACCGCTGCCACTCGGGAGGACACTTATGTTATGAGGTCTCTCCATCCTCACCTTTTTGAGGACTTCTAGGAGAAAGCCCTAGCCCAAGGCGGGTGGATGTAGGGCCCCTCTTTGGTATCGTCATTATGACAGGACTTGTTTTTACATTTTACCACTATAGTTTTATAATGGGACATTATATGTTGATTCTCCTAGTTATCTGATATTGGTTATGAGACATCTACTAGTTTGAGATGTGTGATTTAAGGTTTAACTCAGTCTTCTCCTTTTTTAAAAAATCTTCCTCTTTATTCTTCGTCAATGCAATATCTCAAAGTTATTTTCTTGTCTATCTAATTTTTTGAATGTTTTCCAAGCAACTCAAGAGATAGACGGCCTCATAGAGGCTCCCCTTGCATAGAGGACCACATCTTCTCTAAAGGTTTTATTATCTTTATCATGTTTTTTTTTCTTAAAGACTAAAAATTTCCCTAAAAGAAATTTATGAATTGTCTAGAGATGTCTTGTTTTGTTTAAATTATTTTGTGTAAGTCTATAAAAAGTGAGGCATCCATTAGAGGGCTTCCGTTATTTTTTTGTGGGTGTTACAGAGAGGCAACATGATCCCTTACAAATGCACGCCCCTCACTAGGAGTCAAAGGAAGATCTATTCTTCTTCTCTCTCTTTTTTTATACTTTTGATTCTAATGGAAGCATGAAAGGCTCAAACTAGTTTAAACCCCTCTGTTTTCTTTTTTTTTTTTTCCTACATTTAGTGGTTTCTTCTTTGTGTTCTTGAAGGAGCGGCTGAGAGGCGAGGGTTGAACCTCTAAGGGGCACATCAATATAGAGGGGCCGTGTCCTTAAAGCATAGTTGACTCAACCCTACTAATAATGTCTCCTTATCTATTATAATATTTCCTCCAGAGGGAAGCTAATGGAAAAACTGAGTTCTCTGGAGATGCGCTAGAGCTAGGCTACAACACCCTCTTTCTTTTTGCATATCTCTATATTGCAACAAGAATAGTTTTCTATTTTTTTATTACAATAATTGAGTAATGAAAAATGCTGTATTAAACTATGGAAAAGATTTATTTTCTTCACTGTCATGTGATTTATTGTGCTATTAAGAGGAAATACAAAACATACATTTTTTTCTTTTTCTTTTTCTCCTTGCTACACACTTAATTTATTATTATTATTATTTTGTATGTCTTCTTATCAATATGGGAGCAAGGATGCCGAAATTAGGCATTTCATTTATAACCAAAGTAAACATAATGTAGTTCATAAGAAATTTCCTTTCCATTTACTTGTTACTACTAATACAAGAAAAGATATAATTTCCTAATTAACTTGTCATACAACAATTGTGCATATATCATTATCAATTCAACAACTAAAATTTCTTTCATGTAATATATATGGTAAACAGTACAGACTTTTACAATTTTCAAATCATCAATATTCAATTGCATAATTGTTCTAAATACAACTTGTACAACCTATTTCAGACCTCTTTTAATCATGATACATAGCATAATTTATTTTCTGTAGAGTATGAATTTTTCTTGACAACCCTTTGACTAACATGCTATGCAAAACTAGTATTCCTTTTCACCTCCTGCAGAAACTTGTAACAGTGCAAGAGATAACCTCTATGTACAGTGAGTGGAGGCTCACCTCCCAACCAAGGGTAGTAGCTACCCAACCATGAGCTAGGGAAAACATAGGGAGACCCAAGTATAATTGCACACCCATTCATTTGACCCACAAAGAACTCAATTACAAAATTCACACAACAACGACCCATAAGAATCTCAACACTTCACTGGTTATTCACATACACATAGTCCATAGGAAGGCCTTGGACAAGGACCTTCACAATGGGGGTAGAATAATAAGAAATGCCTTGTAGGAACAATTAGCCTTTCATGAGAAGAATTTCCATATCATGGGTACTCATACCCTTATATTTTCTTTTGTTGGGTACTCTTACACATTAAATTTAATAGAGCTTTTCCTTTTCCCATCTTCTGGGTACTCTTACCCTTTTCAAATTCAGGAATAATTATAATGGGTACTCTTACCCTCTCAGATTCAAACTCAAAAATACATGAAATTAGGCACTCTTACCCTTTTAAGCTCCTACAAGATTTCTTCATTTCTAACCCCCATACACATATGTTATAACAACAATACATAATAGATTGGACCATATAGCTTATTTCAAACACACTATACAATAACATTAAACACACCACACAACCTGGTTTATTTTAAAAAAAAAAGATAACAATAATAGTAGTTCAAAGGACATAGTTTTGTCATTTCCAAAATTAAAATTCAAGGTGAAGTGGAATATTATATCCTACCTGGTATTTTCTTTAGAATTATTTAACTCCACAATTAACTCCTGATCCTCCAGTTTTCTGTACTTGATTTTCTCTCCTTTTTCTTCTTTTTCTCCCTCCTTTTTTTGCAGTGTAGTAGCCAATACAAACTAGAAAAACCACCCTTCTACCCTTTTTACCTTTCCTTTTACCCTCCATTCACATCTGTCCCTATAGACAATATGTGTCCCTCCAAGTGGATAGCATGTTCTCACCTTGGGTGGGCAACATGTGTCTTCTCAACACCCAGTTTTAACCAAAAAAAAATTAAAAATGAATTCCTGTCCAAAATAAAAATGTAGCTAAAAAGGTACTCAAAATTTATTTTTTTCATTATCTTATTGTATTTGTTTGATGGGTCCACCTAGGTCTACAATAAGGTTTTTTTTTTCGAATAATAAGGTACATTTTTGACTTAACAAGTTTGGTAGACTATTTTGACTCCCTCCCATAGAAAGACACCTTACAACACTTTTACAACATAAACGTCAAGATATAATGACTCACATGAATTCACATGTCCAAGAAAATACCACAAGTTGTACAACATTGTCACATTCCCCATCACAAGATACTTAAACATGACACTTTCACATGACACACTTTTCACAAGACACAAACATGACTAACAATTGACCTAAGCCTTTCCATATAGGCTAGGTCAGCTCACTAGGAAACTACAATAGGTCTCCAAGTGTTTTCCCCATTCCCATTGGCTTAACTGGCACACTTATTGTCACATTGTCAGTATGATAACAATAGCCAAAGCAAGGATGCAATCATACATCACTACAACATATCCATACTTTGTAATCATTTTCCAACATATACGAAACTTCTTTCATTGGGCCAATTTAATAAATTCCAATGCATATGAGGGAAAATATATATACACAATAATAATAGACAACAAAAAATTTCAACATTAAATTGCAAGCTATGTATATCAATGAGTCACATCAATTATAACAAGGTATAAGAACTCACACATCATCACCAAGGAATCATGAATTGTCATATCTCAATAAGAAATATAGTCCATTAAAACCAAGTGCAAGACAAAAATCTCAAGAGTATCATATAGAGTCAAAAAGGGATATGTAAAGATGAAAGTATGTATCAACCATGATGCATATCAAAATCAAGTGCAAGACAAAAATCTCAAGAGTATCATATAGAGTCAAAAAGGGATATGTAAAGATGAAAGTATGTATCAACCATGATGCATATCAAAATCATACATCTCAAACTACCAGATGTCTCATAACCAAGATTAAATAACTGGGAGAATCAACATATAATGTCCCATCATAAAACTATAGTGGAAAAATGTAAAAACAAGTCATGTCATCATAACGACACCAAAGAGGGGATCTACATCCTTCCCCCCCTCCCCCTTACATAATTCTGATACTTATGTAACAATCACCGACTTACATAACCAAGCCAATTTTTTTTCTTTTTTTTATAATTCTTTATGGTGAAGAGATAAATCATATTATGAGACTCAAGTCACGTCTGGACTAAACTAATGGAAGGAAAAACCAATTGTTACTCAAGATTAAGTGATCAAATGTTAAACTCATATCCTCTATGTTTTCTTTACCATCAACGTAATGCCTACAACCACTAAAAAAAATCAACCTAAAACTGTAAAAGTTTTTGGGGGAGTTTTTTTGTTGTTTTAAAAACAACACAACACATACAAAACACTTGTAAAGTAAAATGAAATTATTCTTAAGTAAATAAAATAATTATTAGGTAAATGAAATTAAATAAAATCATTGTAGAGTAAAATGAAATTATTCTTAAGTAAATAAAACAACTCTTAGGTAAATGAAATTAAATTAGACTCACAACATGAAAATACAGAAAAATCCATTTTTTTTTTTTAAATTTAACCTTTGAAAATGGAGATTCATAACATAATTGAGGTAAGCTGAAACCCTAAGTTGTCCCTTAGTAGATTTCATAGACAACTCATTCGTGTATAGAGCATATGGCTCATCCCAAAACTAAATATTTATTTATTTATTTATTTTGTACTAATATTAATAATTTTAAAACCTCTTCTTGACTGATCTTAAAAGAAGGGGAAACACTTAAATTAGGTATTTAATACCATAATAGAAATAGTGATAAGCAGTTATAATAACATGGGTTTAAAGTAATTCCTTGCTTGAACAAAAGAAATTAAATAACAAGTATTACTAACATAGTTTAAAACTAATTCTTTGTTTCAAAAAAAAAATTAAATAACTATTATTACTAACATAGGTTAAAAGTAATTCCTTGTTTAACAAAAGAAACTAAATAAACAAATATTACTAATATAGGTTAAAAATAATTCCTTGTTTCACAAAAGAAATTAAATAATCTTATAAGAGAGATGTGTTATTTTTTTTAATGACCAATGGGATTATGACCAATTAGAGCTTAAATATTATTATTTTTTTCTAACTTCAATAAATATAGTGTATTCCTCTCCTTAAGATGATTGTGTGATAGGTAGCCCTTGAATTCACTCATGAGAGGATAAGAAAGAAATGAAAAAATTACTAATAACTTATGTAAGTTTGGTCTTAACCCTAAAGGGTGTTTAACCTAAATTTGCCCTTAAAAACAAAACTTAGTATTATTCTATTTTCTTAGTTGACCAGGAAGAACTCCAGCGGCGGTGATGCCAAGAGGGGCATATGAATAAGGTTTAACTCAGTCTTCTCCTTTTTAAAAAAAACTTCCTCTTTATTCTTCGCCAATGTAATGTCTCAAAGTTTTTTTATTGTCTCGCTAATTTTTTGAATGTTTTCCAGGCAACTCAAGAGATAGATGGCCTCAGAGAGGCTCTCCTTTCATAGAGGGCTATGACTTCTCTTAGGGTTTTATTATCTTTATTGCAAGAGTTTTTTTTCTTAAAGACTTAAAATTGCCCTAAAAGAAATTTATGAATTGTCTAGAGATGCCTTGTTTTGTTTCAATTATTTTGTGCAAGTCTATAAAAAGTGAGGCATCAATTAGAGGGTTGTCATTATTGTTTTGTGGTGTTACAGAGATGTGACAAGATCCCTTACAAATTTGTGCCCCTCACTATGAATGAAAGGAAGATCTATTCTTCTTCTCTCTCTTTTTTTATACTTCTGATTCTAATGGAAGCATGAATGGCTCAAATTGGTTTAACCTCCTTTGTTTTCTTTTTTTGTTTCCTGCATTTAGTGGTTTCTTCTTTGTGTTCTTGCAGGGGTAGTTAAGAGGTGAGGGTTGAATCTCTAAGGGGCACATCAATATAGAGGGGCCGCATCCTTAAAGCATAGTTTATTCAACCCTTCTAATAATGCCTCCTTATCTATTATAATATGCCCTCTAGAGGGAAGCCAATGGAGAAATTGAGTTCTCTGGAGATGTGCTAGAGCTGGGCTACAATGCCCTCTTTCTTTTTGCAGATCTCTGTATTGCAATAGGAATAGTTTTTTGTTTGTTTATTACAATAATAGAGCAATGAAAAATGTTGTATTAAACTATGGAAAAAATTTATTTTCTTCACTATCATGTGATTTATTGTTCTTGTTGATGTATAAATTTGTGGGACTAATCCAACAACAACATGGGAAGTTTTAGAGATGTGGGATTGACCCCAGAAACAACCTCCAGATTTTAGGAAAGTTGGCTCTTCCATTTTCAAAGGGGGTTTTTGTAAAAAGGGAGAAGAAACAAGATTACAGATACAATGAAATAAAATCTAAATCTATGGTGATGCACGAGATTTGAAACTAACCTAGTTGCACAGTGTCAAACCCTATATGATTTAACTGGAAATCAAAGAGTAGAGATGCATGATTAATACCGAGTTTATAAACAAATTTAACAAAGGCAAGGAAACATAAAATAAGAAACAAGAGCCAGAGATTGATTCAATATGTACAGAGTAATATTTCTCATTATTTGAATAGAAAAAAAAATTACAGAGGAAAAATATCTACACAAAATAAAATATTTCATTCTTTATGAAAAGCAAGCTGAGGCAAAAATAAATCTCTGGTGCTGCTTAAATCTTTGTCACTGTAGAACTCTGTGGAACTCCACTTAGGTAGAACTCCTCTCTTTGGAACCCAGATTTGTATATATATCCTAGAAAAAAAAGAAAATATCTTGCAACTGCCTCAAAGAATCTACAACTAAAATCTGCCAAACTTGTCCCAAAATAATATTTGCAACTAAAAATCCCCACAAAATTTGGCTGTGGCAACTGGCTCTAGTTGTTTTGTTACTTTTCCCATGGCTGGACCTATGTGTGAAAGATCTTCCCGCTCATTTCTCCCCTTTCCTGTAGCTTACCATGAAAATGAATAAAGAAGTTGTGTGAAAAGTTTAGTGCTGCATCCTCTTTTATCTCCTTTGAAAGTCAAAAAGTTTTATATTTTAATAAAGCTTCCACTTTATTACTTGTTGTGGCTTGCTTCATAAGTTTCCTTAGCTAGAGGGACCCACATGTTATGATTCTTTTATTTAAAAGGTCACACATTATTTTAATCTAATTTTACTCCTATGACCCTTATGAGAAATAATGACTCTTACTAAATTCATAAGGCTCAGCTTTGGTGAGGAGGGATCTACCACATTTAATAAAGACTTTTACCATATTAAAATAATGGCTCAGCTTTTTGAGGCTCATGTGACTCTTATGACTTTTCAGTTTTAAACAAAAACAAAAATAGATGAATTATGCCATCCGCTATCTCCACATGTTGCATTGGCCCTCCTCTAGGGATGAATTTCTCTTTTCTTCCCCTAAAACACCCGCCATGTTGACAAGTGGCACATTCTAGTGCTTTCCTTTGCATCTTGTGAGAGAACTTGTTAGATGTTTCCATCATTAACAGTTGCTGAGTATTGATGTATTGTAAATCTCTTAGGGTTTTTGATTAGATATAGAGGAGGCAACCATACCCTCTATGTTGTTGCACTTTACCTATTTTAGAAGTCGCACTTTATCTCATGGGGTCCATACTTTGTTTTGAATAATGATGCTCCCACTATTAAGCTAATACAACATTTAATATATGGCAAGAGGTAGCCTTTGATGGTTAGAGCCTTATCCATGAAAGGGCATGCCTCCTTGATAATGCTCACATTTCCATTTTTGAATGATTCATACCTCCTTTGTGGCACCTCTTAAGTGGTAGAGTGTTGACTCAAGAGGTTACTCTCGGAGCCCAAATGTTGTTTCTTATATTTCGCGTGAAGTGCCACTATGATGATTGTGTATTGCCTTTATAGCCGAGCCTTTCACTCTCATGAGCAGTGTAAATAAAGAGGCTTGGTGATTGCTCTATTTCACTATGAGATAACATTTTCACCTTCTAAGCAACACCGATCTTCATACTTGTTGAGCGGCATTCACAAGTAATGCCTTTGTTCTTTATATGTCAGCTTTGAAAGGTAAGCTAAGACTCATAGGCTCAGTTTTATAATGGATTTTCATTAGATAGGCCATTGATTTTGATCTCAAAGAACCACTTATGGCTGTGCCTTGATCATGGCTTACCACCTTATTTGTGTGATTCTTCCTTGATAGTGCCACGACCCAAATATGGCTGCTCCTTTTAAATGAATAATGTTCGATCCATATTGGCTGCACCCCTTTGAAATGGCCATTCCTTTTAAATGAAGTAGCACCATTGATTTTACCTGGCAATGCTTTCTAATGGTAGTATTTTATGTATCTGTTGGCCCTTCGTAGTCTAGTAGTGCCTCTTATATTTGACTCAAAATGGCTCTACACTTGTGATATGAATTGAGCCTAATGCTTGTATTGGCAGTGGCTGTGAGGTATGAGTCTTATGGTGAATTTCTTTCTAAACCCTACACTTGAAATGTATTGGACTATATTTGCCCATTGAGCACTGAATTATGAAATTGTTGCACTTTGAATCTCATACACAAGCTAAACTTTGGAACATACTGGCTCAATGCCTTAATGAATCTCCATTTGAATATTAATGAAACATTCTACCCCTAAATCTATATTTTGAATCTGCCTTGAATCCATTACTAGCATGTTTTTTGAAACTTCACAAGATATAAGAGATTTGAAATGGTGCACATAAAAGTGTACAATAGTTCTTGGCGACTGACTGGGAAAGTGAGCCTGCTCACTGTGAACCCAAAAGAAATGGCCTTATCCACTAGGAATAGAGTCAAAATATAGGTTGAGATGGAAACATTCATAAAACTGAAAATAGAGTGGCACCCAATATCTATGTAATTAGATTGAGACACAACTACCCAGAAATATATTGAAATTGAAATTGAAGCACTGCTAAACAAAATGTCTCCCTCAACTAAAACCAATACTGATAACCACTAAAGCTGGCCATTGAAACCTTAATGAAACTAATCTATCTATTATAATATGCCCTCTAGAGGGAAGCCAATGGAGAAACTGAGTTCTCTAGAGATGCGCTAGAGCTCAGTTACAATGCCCTGTTTCTTTTTGTAGATCTCTGTATTGCAATAGGAATAGTTTTTTGTTTGTTTATTACAATAATCAAGTAATGAAAAATATTGTATTAAACTATGGAAAAGATTTATTTTCTTCACTATCATGTGATTTATTGTGCTTGTTGATGTATAAATTTGTGGGCCTAATCCAACAACAACATGGGAAGTTTCAGAGATGTGGGATTGACCCTAGAAACAACCTCTAGATTTTAGGGAAGCTGGGTCTTCCATTTTGAAAGGGGGTTTTGGAAAAAGGGAGAAGAAACAAGATTACAGATACAATGACAATAAAATCTAAATCTATGGTGATGCACTAGATTTGAAACTAACTTGTTGCATAGTGTCAACCCCCTATATGATTAAACTGGAAATCAAAGAGCAGAGATGCATGGTTAATACCTAGTTTACAAACATATTTAACAAAGGCAAGGAAATAGAAAATAAGAAACAAGAACCAGAGATTGATTCAATATGTATAGAGTAATATTTCTCATTATTTGAATAGAAAACAAATTAACAAAGGCAAAATATTTGCACAAAATAAAATGTTTCATTCTTTATGAAAAGTAGTTTGAGGAAAAAACAAATCTATGCTGCTGCTCAAATCTCTTTGTCACCATAGAACTTTGTGGAACTCCTCTTAGGTAGAACTCCTCTCTCTGGAACCTGGATCTATATTTACAACCCAAAAAAACAAAGAAAATATCTTGCAACTGCCTCGAAGAATCTGTAACTGAAATCTGCCCCAAAATAATATTTGCAACTGAAAATCCCCACAAAATCTAGTTGTGGCAACTGACTCTAGCTATTCTATTACTTTTCCCATGGCTGGACTTACATGTGAAAGACCTTCCCACTCATTTCTTCCCCTTCATGTAGGTTACCATGAAAATGAATAAAGAAGTTGCATGAAAATTTTAGGGTTGCATCCTCTTTTATCTCTCGTGAAAGTCAAATTTTTTTATATTTTAATAAAGCTTCCACTTTATTACTTGTTGTGGCTTGCTTCATAAGTTTCCTTAGCTAGAGACCCACATGTTAGGATTCTTTTATTTAAAAGATCACACATTATTTTAATATGATTTTACTCCCATGACCCTTACAAGAAATAATGAGACTCTTATTAAATTCATAAGGCTCAGCTTATGTGAGGAGGGGTCCACCGCATTTAATAGAGACTTTTACCATATTAAAATAATGGCTCAACTTTTTGAGGCTCACGTGACTCTTATGAGTTTTGAGTTTTAAACAAAACAAAAACAAATGAATTATGCCATCTACTACCTCCACATGGTGCATTGGTGCTCCTCCAGGGATGAATTTCTCTTTGCTTCCCATAAAACACCCACCATGTTGACAAGTGGCACATTCTGGTGCTTTCCTTTGTATCTTGTGAGATCCATTAGTCATTTCCATCATCAACAGTTGCTAAGTATTGATGTATTGTAAATCTATTAGGGTTTCTAATTAGATATAGAGGAGGCTGCCATACCCTCTATGTTGTTGCACTTTACCTTTTTTAGAAGGCACACTTTATCTCATGGGGCTCGCACTTTGTTTTGAATAATGATGCGCCCACTATTAAGATGATGCACCATTTTATATACTACAAGAGGCCACCTTTGATGGTTGGAGCCTTATCTATGAGAGGGCATGCCTCCTTGATAATGCTCACATTTCCATTTGTGAATGATTCATACCTCCTTGGTGGCACCTCTTAACTGGCGGAGCCCTGACTCAAGAGGTCACTCTTGGAGCCCAAATGTTGTGTCTTGTATTTCACATGAAGTGCCACTATGATGATTATATATTGCCTTTATAGCCAAGCCTTTCACTCTCATGAGCAGTGTAAATCAAGAGGCTTCATGATTGCTCTATTTAACTATGAGGTAACATTTTCACTTTCTAAGCGACACCAATCTTCATACTTGTTGAGCGCCATTCACAGGAAATGCCTGTGTTCTTTATATGTCAGCTTTGAAAGGTAGGGTAAGACTCGTAGGCTCATTTTTATAATGGATTTTCTTTAGATAGGCCACTAATTTTGATCTCAAACAACCACTTATGGTTGCACCTTGATCATGGCTTACTAGTGCAGTCACGACAGGAGGGTTCACAGAATGTTCAACTATCCAAACCATGCAGCAAGAGTAAACAAAATGAAAACAAATCAAAGATATAAAGTAAATGTAGATTTAGTCATTTAGTATATCATAGAATTCAAATACAATCTAGTCGGCATCATGCAGGCTTACAATTAGGGCTCACATGCCTGATTACATACATGTGCAAGATAAAGCTTTGAAGCTCCTTCGCACAAAATCCAAACTATCACCTTTCACTATGTCATGAACTACTTTCTTAAGGATCTATTACATCATTATATATCATCTCTAGACTAATAGATTCCTCCACGTCAGCCAAGAAAGGTCACAAACTCCAATTAAGAGTTGTAACATGTACACAGATAGGTCAGACCTAAATGCATAGAACACATCCTCAAATGAATGGAACAATGTGTAGACCCTTGGGGAAGGTCAGCCATGAACCAAAAAAAATTGAATTATGTGGCATTAAGATCCACAAGTCAAGGAATACTTCACAAGTCTTCTGCTTTAGCTAATTATTAGAGATTGTCAGTATGATCTATTCTAAGAAAATAGTTGATCTTCTAAAAATGATATCTTTCTGGTAATGATGTGCAAATCTTTGAATTCTGGGTATGATGTAGATGAATAAATTTAGATACTAAGTGCAGCTCTACAAGGTTTAAAATGCAACTATGGTAAAATGCGGACCAAAATGTAGAAACTGCTTCTAACTAAACTACCTACACTAAATTGGAAAAATGAAAGAAATTAACTAAACTGCGAACAAACTAAAATGCAAATGTTTTTGGTTGATGCAAGATTGCTCTTGAACTAGGGATGCTCTTGCATCAGACATTCAGGGTTATTGAAAAAGTGATTCCCTCACTTTGTTGGGGCTAGGGGAGAACCAAGATGGTCCACCTCAGCCTGAGAAATCCTAGATGAATTTTCTTCCAGTCTACCTTTCCACTTCACAAGATATTCTTTGTATTGTCTTCCTCTAGTACTGCATCCAACTCTGTTGTCCAAGATGTCTTCAATTTGCTCTAGTGCTTGTTGTGGTAATTGCTTCTTCAAGTGTTCCTCCATGCTATCACTAAACTCTGCTTCATGATATTGATATAAGTCTACAATGTTGAAAATATGTGATATACCCAATGAGTCTGGTAACTCCACTTCATATGTATTTCTTGAATCAAATTTTTTGAGTATCTTACAAGGTCAAAACTTCTTCATCTTCAACGTGTTATATGTCCCAAATGGAAATCTTTCTTTTCTCAAGTACATCATTACTTCATCTCCTACTTCAAATTCCTTATGTCTTCTCTTCTCATCAGCCTTCTCTTTGTACTTACTATTCATAATCTCACAATACTTCTTCACCTAATTATGCATTGTCTTCATATGATCTGCAAATTCTTCTACTTCTGCTGTCCTCTTTTTGTCCATGCTAATATCTCTCAATTCTGCAACTCCTCTAGGGTTTACTCCGATAACAATCTCAAAAGGTGTTCTTTTGGTACTCCTATTCACTAAAGTATTGTATGCAAACTCTGCTTGTGAAAGAATCAAATCTTGACTTCCTGTCTTCTCTCCAACCAAATATCTCAACAAGTTTCCCAAACTCCTATTCACTACCTCTATATGTCCATCAATCTATGGATGAAAAGTTGAACTGAACTTCAAATCTATCTTCATCTTCTTCCAAAGTGTCTTCCAAAAGTATCCAACAAACTTTGTGTCTCTATCTAAAACTATACTCTTAGGTACTCCATGCAATCTCACAATCTCCTTGAAAAATAGGTCAGCTACATGCACTACATCAGTTGTCTTCTTGCAAGGTATGAAATGAGCCATCTTTGAAAATTTGTCTACCACTACAAATATTGAATCATGTCCCCTCTGTGTCTTCAGTAATCCCATTACAAAATCCATGCTTATATCTTCCCAAGGTCTCTTCGGTACTATCAAAGGTTTATACAATCCAGTGTTTTGACTACTCCCTTTTGCAACTTGACAAATTCTACAATTCTGCACAAATCTCCAAACATACTTATGTATCTGAGGCCAAAATTAGTTTTCACTCACCAAAGCCACTGTCTTATCAATGCCAAAATGTCCTGTTAATCCACCACTATGCTTCTCCTTGATCAAATTATCCCTCATTGAACTTCTAGGTATGCACAACTAGTTTCCTTTGAACAACATATCTTCTTGAATGAAATGGTCCAACCACTTACTCCTATCTATCACAACATGTTCCTTACATACTTTCCAAGGTTCTACAAAATCAATGTCTCCCTCATACATGTTCTTCAATTCGTCAAAACCCAACACTTCAACTCTCATCTTAGTCAACAAATTTCTTCTTCTACTCAATGCATCAACAACTTTATTTGATTTTCCACTCCTATGTTTCAACATAGAAGTATAACTCTGCATGAACTCTACCCATCTCATATGTCTTTGATTCAACTTACCTTGACTATTCAAATACTACAAAGCTTGATGATATATATATAACAAAAACTCCTTAGGCAACAAGTAATGTCTCCACTTCTTCAAGGCTTGAATTCTAACATAGAACTCTTGATCATAAACTGAATATCTCCTCCTTGCATCATTCAACTTCTCACTAAAATATGCTACTGGTCTACCTTCTTGACTTAACACTGCTCCAATCGCATTTCCACTTGCATCACAATCAACTTGAAATATTTTATTGAAATCTGATAGTGCAAAAATAGGTTGCTCTGTCACCTTCTACTTCAACAAATCAAAACTTTTATCTACTCCTGATGTCTACTTGAAATCTTTTATGTCACCTCTCATTGTCTCTATCATAGGGTTACAAACTAAACTAAAGTTTTTGATGAACTTCCACTAGAAACTAGCCAATCCATGAAATGATCTAACTTCTCCAATGCTCTCCAATGTAGTCCATTCAATAATTGCTTTCACTTTCTCAGGGTCCATCTTCAATCCTTCTACAAAAATCACAAATCCCAAATATACTAGTTCTTCTTTCATGAAACTACACTTCTTGATGTTTATCAGCAATTTCTCTTCTCTCAGCCTCTGCAAAACTTGTCTAATATGCTAGAAATGTTCCTCTTTTGTCTTACTAAAAATTAGAATGTCATCTAAGTATATAATAACAAACTTACCCAAGAATTTCTTCAGAACCTCATTCATCAATCTCATGAAAGTACTTGGTGCATTAGTCAATCCAAAGGACATCACTAACCACTCCTACAATCCTTCATTGGTCTTAAAAGTAGTCTTCCATTCATCTTCTTCTCTAATTCTGATCTGATGCTATCCACTCTTCAAATCTATCTTTGTGAAATATCTTGCTCCACTCGAACAGTCCATGATATCATCCATCCTAGGTAAAGGAAATCTATACTTAATTGTGATCTTGTTTCTTTCTCTAGAGTTAGTACACATTCTCCACTCTCCATCCTTCTTTAGTGCAAGCATTGTAGGTACTGCACAAGGACTCAAGCTTTCTTTGATCAAACCTGTCCTTAGCAACTCTTGTATTTGTCTATTTAGTTCTTCATCCTCTGCCAGTGTCATTCTATGCACTGCTTTATTAGGCAAACTTGCTCTCGGTATAAGATCCATGTGATGAATGATGCTCTTGATAGGTGGCAATCCTTTAGGTAGATTATTTGATATGATGTCTTCATACTTTGTCAGCAACTCCTTTATCTCCTCCGGTTGTGATTTTTTAGTTTCTTTCTTCAATGTTTCAGGCTTCTTAGCAATCAAAGCATAACACATATTCTCATGTCTCAAACCATTCAAAAATTTTCTTCCATCTACCAAATAGATTCTAGCATTCCCACATACTTCACTCTTAGGATCATCCTCCAAAGGAATCAAAGTAATTCTCTTTCCATTTTCTATTATAGTGTATCTATTTTTTCTCCCATCATGTATTTATTTTCTATCATACTGCCAAGGTCTACCCAACAAGATATGACATACATCCATATACATAATATCACACAAGACTTCATCATGATAAGATCCAATATGAAATTT
The DNA here is from genome assembly GCA_027924645.1 of Cunninghamia lanceolata. Classification (NCBI taxonomy): domain Eukaryota; kingdom Viridiplantae; phylum Streptophyta; class Pinopsida; order Cupressales; family Cupressaceae; genus Cunninghamia; species Cunninghamia lanceolata. The sequence continues at coordinate 787,546 of BSBN01000765.1, read as the reverse complement.
CACCAAACATTGTTCACTCCCCAGTACCTTATGATCATCATAAATCCATGCTATATGATAGGGCTTAGGGTGTCTCAATCTTTCCAATTTTAGCTTTGTCACCATCTCCTAAGAAACTAGGTTATCTGAACTACCACTATCAATCAAAACTTTACAACACTTACCTCATGATTTACATCTTGTCCTAAACAAACTTTTCCTCTGTGGTGGTTCCTCATTTGTCTCTATTTGAAATAGTGCTCTCCTCATCACCAGGGATTCTCCTTTCTTAGGTTTGCCAACTAAACAGGGATCACTCAATTCAATAGGCTCTTCTTCAACATAGGCTGCTCTTCCATTGTTCTCTGTCTTCTTACTTGTACTACCCTGATTACACTCGAATGCTCTATGTCCTTCACCTCCACACTTAAAACAAGTACCTCTGATTGTTCTCTTATCAAATCCTCTTCCTTCTCTCCTATATCCTTCATTTTGGTATGCATTATAATTACCTCTGTGATGAAAATTTTTGTCACTGCTCTGGTAGGTATTATTATCTCTATCCTCCTTCTTGAATGTTTTGTCAAACTTGTTCTTCTCTGGATATGATCTGTCTCTTCCAGAAAATGTCCCACCACTCTGAAATTTGCCTCCTCTGCCTCTCTATCTCTGATCATGCCTCTTATTCATCTTCTCTTCAACTTTTAGGGTGAACTGATATGCCTCTTCCAAAGATGTCATCCTTACCAAGCTTAGTTCCTCTTGAATGTTCAATCTTAGTCCATTGATATATCTAGCCACTTTCACATTGTTTTCTTCACCATGTCCTGTTCTTATGATCATTTTATGAAATTCTTCAGTTTACTCCTTCACAAATTTATCCTTTTGTCTCAGGTTTTGCAATCTCTTAAACAGTTCCAACTCATAGTTAGTAGGTATAAATTGATTCTTCAACTTTGTCACCATCCGGTTCCACTTTGTAATCTTTTCTTTTCCTCTTCTATTTCTTTCCAATTGAACTTATTTCCACCATATAGCAGTATGTCCTTTCAACTTTGTCTTTGCAAATATCACCTTCTCTGGATCTTCAATTTCCTCATATTCAAAGTATTCTTCCATGTCATTTATCTAGTCAATCAATTCTTTAGGGTTAAAATTATCAGTATAGCTTAGCACATCAACTCTAGGTCTCTTTCCAATCTTTGAAGTAGCTCGCATCATCTTTACTTCATCTGATTCATCTTCTTCATCACCTCCTAGGGTTTCTCTAGTTTGTTCAATAGATTGAAATTCCTCTTCATCATCACTTTCAACATTAGGTCTTGGTGTCAACCCTCTTCGCCTATCTTCTTCAACAACATCCAAACAAATTCGCATTATTTTCATTATCTCCATCATCTCATCCATTCTACTAGCCATTGTACCAACAACAACAACTCTCCTCGACAGCATTCTTCCTAGGATCAAGTGCAAACTGCCTCAAATTCGGTGATCAGGCTATAAGGTGACAATTGCCTCACAATCGGCGATCAGTTGCAACACAAGTAACCTACCTCAATTTGGTGATCTATCCACAACAAGATCTTATGAAATTCCCTTGCCAACTTTGCTCAATTCACTCCCAAAGATTCAAACTTTCGCTCTAATACCACTTGGTGCAATAACAGTAGGAGGGTTCACAAAATGAACTATCTGAACCATGCAGCAAGAGTAAACACAATAGAAACAACTCAAAGATCTAAAGCAAATGAATATTCAGCCATTCAATATATCATAGAATTCAAATACAATCTGTCTAGCATCATGCGGGCTTACAATTAGGGCTCACAGGCCTAATTACATACATGTGTAAGATAAAGCTTTGAAGCTCCTTCACACAAAATCCAAACTATCACCTTTCACTATCTCATGAACTACTTTCCTAAGGATATATTACATCATTATATATCATCTCCAGACTAATAGATTCCTCTACATTGGCCAAGGAAGGTCACAAACTCCAATGAAGAGTTGTAACATGTACATAGATAGGTTAGACCTAAATGCATAGAACACTTCCTCAAATGAATGGAACAACATGCAGACCCTTGGGGAAGGTCATGAACCAAAGAACATTGAATGATGTGGCATTAAGATTTGCAAGTCAAGGAATACTCCACAATTCTTCTCCTTTAGCTAATTATCAAAGACTGTCAGGATGTTCTATTCTGAGAAAACAGTCGATCTTCTGAAAATGATTGAAATCATGGAAAATTAACATGAAGGAAATTATAAGAAATGAAAATCAAATGAATGCAAACCTCATATTGACTCACGATCCATTGATAAGGTTGAGAATGCCGCACCTGAAGCACTCTAGCTTTACCCAAAGAGATGAATGTTGATTGCTCGATTCAGTAGTATAACAGTGAGATAGGGATTGGTAGATGAATGATTGGATGAATGTAAGATATATCGATGAGAGATTGAGAGGAAAATTTGGCAAAGTAAGGATTCTAGAAGAAGATTCGATGCAAATGGCTCAAGAGAGGCTACCTTTATAGAAAAAGGCAAATTCGAATGGACGATTGTGATTGAGAGTTATGTTGAAAGATATGGATGGTCAAGATTGATTAGGGTTGGATTAGGGTTTCCCACTCAAAGAGGGATTGTAGTCACATGACAAGTGTGCGATGGAGAATAAAAGGAATCTAATTCAAATTTGAATTAGTTTGACATGTGAAGGCCTATTAAGTGGATGATGGAGACATGTGACACTTGTTGCAATGTGGTGAGAGGTGAGAGAATAATTCAAATTTTTAATTTGAATTATGTGAAACATGTGACTAGGTGCAATTAATTAAATAAATGGGATTTATTTATGTTGACCTATTTTTCCTCTAGCAGGAGTCAAAATAATTCAAGCAACATCAGTCAGTGTGCACATTCCCATGAAGGCTATATTTGTGATCCTGATGTCTGAAATCCAAATCTCAAAGTATGAAGCTTGCCTAAGGAGGCTTACCATGTGAAAGAGCTTGGAAAAATAGGCAGGTTTGTTTTTTACATCACCCTGATATTCGCTAAGATGAGGAAGTTATGGAGGGTCATGATCGGGTCTTCTTTCCATAGGGTCATATTCCAAATATCGAGTCATATTTCAAACATCAGGTGATATTTCCGAATATCACCCTATATTTGGATATTTCAAATATCACCTTCTTGCGAAATATCACCCCATGGCCAATATGACGGTGACATCATCATCCCTTTTTGCCTCATGCTAATATATTTCAAACGATCACCCCATCTGACAATATGACGATGACATCATGATAACTCCAGCGATAGACCAGGTCATCTACCTGATGATGTCATCCAGACTTTTCCAAGGTAGGGGTCATTTTTCTCACAAGGGTCATGTTTCAAATTTCACCCTGATCTTAAAACATGACCCAATATACAAAATCTGTACATCACCATGATGGTGACATCATCATCCTTCATCTTGCGGAGGTATGTTTTCTACATCACCTGATCTTTGAGCATCATCCCCCCTTCTTCTCAATATCACCTTCCTCCGAATATCACCCCGATATTCGTATTATCACCTGATCTCGAATATCACCCTGAGCATCCATGATGGTGACGTCACCTTCATATCTCGAAGCTTTAATCACCTATATCTCCTCCATCCTAGCGAATTTCAACATGATGTAAAAGGCAAAAATGCATGTTTTTACCTCCTCTTTCATATGGCAGGTTTCTCAAGAGGATTTTCTCACTTCCAATTTCAGATCCAGATCTGCATGATGATCGAGTTGACATTTCAGCAACCTTTTGGAGTAGATGTAGATATTTTGTGCATTTATTGCTGTACGTAGAGAGAGCAGCTCGCATTGATGATAAGGGATATTTCTCCACCATATTGTTCCAGGTGTTGTATATAGTCATGGTGGAGGATAGACTCGCCAGCTGCTCACATTTGATATCAAAATATCTCCCACCTACCCCTATTCTAGATCTTTTCGCGCCATTACTCCTAGCAGCTAGGATGTTCTTCCTAAGGTATTTTCTGGATGCAACTCCCTTGAAGCGAATTTTGTAACCAACTTAGGGCATCATTTTTGAATGCTATATAAGCTGAGGCTTATGATGTAAATAGGGTTGGAACTTTTTAGCATACAAGCTCTTCTGTTTCCAAATAGAGCTTTTCATACACTGTAACCCTGCATCCCTATTGAATATATGCAACTTATCATACCTCTTTTATTGATTTGCTAGTTCTATGTGAATCTGCATATGGTTGTTTGTGAATGTCTTCCTTCCTCTCAATCATATTGCTTCTTGCCTCTGCTAGGATCATTTAAATATGTGTATACATCCTCACTATATCTATATGTGCTATGCATATATTTTGAGTCCTTTGAAAGTCTCTTTTAATTTGTCTGGTGGATCACCCTTTTATGTTTTCTTTTTAAGTTTAGCTGTTTCATCCTTATTTCAAAGCATTCCTTCTCCCTTTCCCCCCCAAAATCTAGTAGTTTTAGGTGATAATTAGGCAAGGAAGTTGGCCTTCTCTGGAGGTCTGATCTCTTTGAGTAGGGTCCCACACCTGGAGATCATTCCCATTGTGTCATTGGAATGCTTGGAAACTCTTCCAAGCAGGGTGCAATTTCATGTGACAACAATTTAATTAATGGGGAATGTGATCAAGTGGGATTAATTAAATAAAGTGGGTTTATTTAATTAATCAGGAAGGTGATTAAGTTGGACAAATGGGATGGGGAATTAATTAAATAAATATGATTTATTTGATTAATTGGTGAAATGATTATGATAGAATTAGGAGTGGGATAAGTCAGATTTATGAGTGGGATGAGGTTGGATGACCTAGGACCTAGGACAAAACACACAAGATCATGTTGACAAGGTGTTATGTCGAGACATGGACATTTTTTAGTGTCTACTTTTTGCCCCTTTTTGAGATGATGTTGTGAGATGATAAGATTTATGTGTAGTAACATCATTTCAAAGAAGTTAAGGAAATAGATAGAGGAAAAGGATAGGATGATGAAAAGGATAGAATGATGATGCCCCCTTGAGAGGATAGGCAGGTTGGACAAACATGGGTATGCTCTCAAAATGAAAGGAATGGCAAAAGATAAAGGAATGGATAGAAGAAAGAGATGGATGCGTTTTGCCGCAATGAAAGTGAGCAACCATGATGTTTGATGTTGCACTAGACATTATGCACCAAGGTATAAGGACCAAGGTGACGATGTATCTTGTGCCCCAGCATAATACAACCTTGTCTAGATACAAGATATGATTATTAGCTAGGTTGGATTCAGATTTGAAATAAATGCAAGATAAAATGATAACACACATAAGCAAGCAAGCAAGCATGCACAAATGATACAAAAATAAACAAGGTATTGCTCCTGTCAAGCTATAAACCAATGATTAAGTGATTGATTGATTGATGATTTGATAAAGATAGTGTTGTCATGGTGGGGAATGATATATCCCTAGATCAACACAAATATGTGGGAACAATATATCTCATTGATGATGATTGATGATTTGATTGATTGATTGATTTGGTTTATGACAAGATTAGGATCAAGACCAAGGATTGCGATTGGATAATTTGACTTGGTTGATTAACTTAATTGGTATAGATAAAGTATAACTTGCATTTGGATTTATTGCTTGGAGTTTGGTTTGATTGGAGGATGAATAGAAAGAAGTGATTGAAGAATTTATTTGAAGTGATTTGAAGAAATGATGATGATGATTGATTGGATGATGAATTTGATGGAGATTGATGTGAATGAATGTGATTGGATTGGATTATTGGTGTTTATTGATGATGTGGGAGATAGATGAAGATAATGATTGTTGAATGATTAGAAGGATGGAAGAAGTCTATCGCCTATGCCTGAATCTAGGTACTGAACCTTCGTATCCCAGATTGCCTACATACCCTGTATCCACGAGATCAAGGCACTTAACGATAAAGATGAGATGTAGTTCTGATTTGTGTTTTATTGATGAGATGATATGGATTAGATTGATCAAGTTATGGACTGATTGGAATTGACTGGATGTTGTTATTTGATTTGTTTTTGATTGTTTGATAGATTGGATGATTGATAGATTGGGTTGATTTGATGATTTGGTTTTGATGTGATGAATTTGACGATTGGGATTGATTTGATTGGAAGAATGTGATTTTGGTGATTTTATGTGGAATGGTTTTATTGCTTGGATTTTGTTGGATTTTTAATTTTTTTGGAGTTTTTTGACATATTTTAATTTTTTTAAATCTTTTTGGGAATATATGTTTTTTTGGGGTTTCTGGAATGTTTTAATTTTTTGGGTGTTTTGAAATATTGGCATTGGATGATCATTTTGAGTAGCCTGTATGCTAGATACCAATGACAAGGGGAACCGAGTCTAGGTGCAAGGGAATGAATGGGATTGGACAAAAGGATGGACGATAGTGGATGGATGAAAAGATTATGATAAATGGATGGATAAAGGGATGGGCTATGGAATGGAATGGATGTATGTGTAAGAGCACAAGGATGTGATCTCCAAGGACTATGTTGCATAGGAATAACATGCCCCAGTCTAGGTAGTAGACTTAGGATTTTTCAAGACAATGCTTAAGGCAATAGGATGATAGGATTTGACATGACAAAGCTTATGACTTGGATGATAGGGTTCATTTGGGAAGGGTGAGGTATGTCAAGGGATATCCAAAACACGTGTCAACAATTGCCGCCAATCTTTGTCAAGATCAAAAGAGGAAGGGAGGATGAATGTGTTTAATATGATAGGAATGTGTATGCAATGAATAGGATATTAATATGATATGTAGGATGAGACAAGGTGCCCCCAAGTGTAAGTGGGATAGAAGATCAACCTACACATGACTCTTGTTTACCAGGTTTTCATTATGGTACTTATCCAAGGCACCTGTTTATCAGGTTTTCACTGTTGGATGAAGGGATTTATCTTTACTTTTTTGATTTTTTTTTTTTTACTTATTTGACTTTTGAGTAGGAAAGGGGGGATATGGGTGAGAGGGACTCAAGTGTCTAGTGCCATGAAAAGTGATAGTCCCATTGGAGAGGAATGTTGCATGGACCACGTGAAATGTGCTCGTCAATGTTGGTAGCAAGATGGCATGAAAGTGAGATGGATCAGGTAAATAGTGGATTATGATGTGGATTATGGAGGGATCAAAAGTGGATTATGATGTGGATTATGTAGGGGTGAAAGTGGATTATGATGTGGATTATAATGGACTTATAGAAAATCATGGACCATAGGAAGGTGATGGGGGAAATATGTAGGATAATGAGTGAATGATGGAGTGATGGAGGTAATGGCTGCACACACCATGTTAAACATGGAAGCTTTTGATTGGATGATGGTGTAGGAAGCAATGGTGATGTTGGCTCAGGAGATGGATGATTTAGGACTTTTGGAACCCACATGGACTTAGTATTTTTTTGATTTTTGCTTTTCATGTGGGATGTTTGAAATGCTTGAATGGAGGGGGATGGTTGGGAGTTTTGAGAGGTGGATGCCTCATTTGAATTGATTGATTTTTTTTAGGGACCCATAGCATTTTAGTTTTTGACTTTGCTTTTGGAGGTATGGGCTTGGATGGATTTTTGAATGTACATTGCTTTGAATTTTTAGAATGATTTCCTAAGGCATTAGGACCCTTAGGATTTGTTACTTTTTGAATGGAGGCATCCAAATGTTTGTTTTTGAATCCCATGTGGTGGATGAAATGAGTGGAAGCTTCTTGTTTATACAATGTGTGCATTTGTTGGTCATGATTAGGATATTTGTGGTATTTATGAATAAATGGATAATTAGGTGTTGGTAGAAGTGGAGGCAAAGTAGATGAAGGGAGGTTAGGAGTTGGAAGCAATGGCGATAAAGTTGATGGAGGGATATTTGGAGTTGGAAGCAATGGAGGTAAAGTGGATGATTGAAGGTGAATGGTCACATGCTTTTGACATTTCTGGGATGAGGGAGGTGGAATGGCAACATATGCTTTAGGAATATGATGGGGTTTATGATGGAAGGAAGTAGATTTAGGAAGTGTGGAGGAAGTACTGACATCATTAGATTGTTGACCTTGGGGTGTGTATCCAAGGCCAAATGAGTGAGGAGAGACCTTGACATGGATTGGCTCTAAAATGCCTTGTTCATGTAGGCCTAAACCTTTGCCTTGGTAGTTCATGTTTTGGAGCATGCGATTGACTATAGGACTAGGTGTAGGTTGGACACTAGACTTGAGTTGATTATTGGATGAAGAAGGTAAAGTGGATAATGGTTGTTGGTGTTCTAAGGAGGAACACTCATGAATGAGTGTGGATAGGCTAAAAGATATGGTGGATTTGAAATGGGATCAATGGTGGATGTGGAAGGATGATTAGGATCTTGGTCATGTTCATTGGGATCCAAATTATTTGTTTGGTCTTCTATGTTTACTTTAGAGGCACATGTCTCATCATGACAAGTAGAAGGTGTAGGATCATGGATTTGGCTAGATGGAGGATGACTAGGAGCAATTTGGATGTCTAGCTCATGGATGGCTGTAGGATTATGGATAGGATCAAGGTGCTCATGGATAGCTTCTTCATAGGTATCATCTTGATCATAAAGAAGGTAAATGTTATGGATAGGTTGGATGGGGATGATTTGATCTTGATTAGATTTAGGGGCTATTGTTTCTTCATGGTTAGGATCATGATTTTGACATAACTCTTAGTTTTCTTGAATGAAAGTGGAAGGCTCTTTAATAAGTTTGATAGCTTGTAGATCACATGATGGGGTTAGAAGACTAGACAAAGTGTTTAAGGACTCATGAGGAGGCTCAAGAATAGTTGTTTGATGACATGGCAATGTTTTATTCCTTGCTAGTAGCCAATTGATCATATCCTTTGCAAAGGTATAGGTGAATGGGCAATATAGTGGATGCATGATAATAGTGGAAGTTGAAAGGTTAGGATTAGGATTTGTTGGAGAAATAATGGGATTAGGATTTGGGCTAGATGGAAAGATAATGGAATTAGAGGGATTGGTTTTATCCAAGACAATCTTACCACAATCTTCTAGGTTCTTGACTAATCTTTGAAATCAGACACAAGTGGATATGGTATGGCCCTTATACCTATGGTATGCACAATAATGGTTTTCATTGCACCCTCTATGTTTAATCATAAATGGAGAGTATACTTTGAATGGGTATAGCTCAATCAAATTTGTTTGGACCAATTTCTCTACAAGTATCTCCATGGAATTTTTAATGAAGGATTAGTGGAACATGGGGATGAAGGTGATGAAGGTGATGAAGGGATTGATAAAGGTGTTGGGATAGGACTAGTTGGCTCATGTGTTGGCATATGATTGGATGGTGAAGGTGACTCAAAGGAGGCACTTGCTAGGTTGGTTTCTCCCTTGTCAAAGGATTTTAGGTCTTGCATAAGATAACTTGGACTTTCTTGATTTATGTATATAGGGCCATTTGGACTTTCTTGTTATTCTTGTAAGAACATTTGATTTCCATGTGGATAGGTTTGGTGATGAGGTGGCATGATAGGATTTGTAGGTGAAAGGCCTTGTGAGGTGAATTGTTGTGGACATTGGTTGATGTTGGAAGTTTGTTGAGAAAGCAGTTGGGATATGATGGCAATGGAGTTAAGATCGTTAGATGGTAGGCTTATGGTAGTACTTGCATTTGGGGTGTTGCTAGGAGTAGTGAGGGTGATTTGTGGTATAGATGTGGCGGCATTAGTGTTTGGATTATGTGATTGTTGGGCTTGTGATGGAATGTGGGAGCATTGATATTGGCCTAGGATTTGATGTTATGGGAATTGTCGATGTTGTGGTGACATAGGGTCTTCTTCCTTTCTATATAACCACCTAAAGTGACTAAGTTGATTATGCATTTTTTTGGTTTCATAAGGATCATTCTCATAGGTGTTGTTTAGAAATGCCCTATCCATGCTTACAAGTGATAGATGTGGAGTGATTTGGATGAAGATTTGATGATTGGATGATGTGTAATGCTTAGGATGATGTTGATGTGATGGGATGATGACTTGGATATGATTAGGGTTTGATATGGAATGAAGGTGAGTTAAAATGAATTGATGAATTGGGTAATTAGGATTGGATGATCTGGATGAGGTGGTCTAAGATATGTGTTATGACAAGTTGGTTGAAGATGATGATGTGGCAATCATTTATTTGAAGTTTGATTAGGGCAATATCAAACACAAGATTTCACAAGCAAATGCATGAACACACACACACCCAACAAGATGATGAATTTGCCTTTCAAGATTTAAATGTTATGATTAAGCACACACTTGAAGACATGAAAACAAGCCTATTGTCTAGTTTGAAATAGGGTATGGCCAATTAGGTTTTGGGTTAGGTTGCACAAGGTTGACTAGGAATTGAAAGAAAAATCTTGTCACACAATTGGGAGAAAGGGATAACCCACCCTTCACCTTGATTTCCCAAAGGTATAAAGTTCTTTGGGGCTTAGCAAAGAGTGACAAGATTCCAACTCTCAATGAGGGTGTCTTTCGATTCAGCCTCGATTGAGGTCGTCCCTAGGGGTGATGAAATCCCTTAGCATGCCTCCTAGGAAAAGGTAAACAAAAGAAAATCAAGTGAGGTGTTTTTGATCTCCAAGATCACCTTATAGTGTGAGGAGAGAGCATACACATACACACTTGACTCACACTCACACTTGTAAATTAACCCTTAGAAAATGAAATGTGTGTGTGAAAATTGAATAGATAAAAGGTGTTTTTGATTCTCAAGATCGCACAAAGTGCATGAGAAGAGCATACACACCACTAATCACATGCAACTTCACCAAGAAATGAAGGCACTTGTTCTTTTTTAACCCAAAGTCAAGATGTGTGATTGAATACAATGGTTAATTTTAGCCTAATTTTTTTGGATGTGATTGCTAAAGAAATATTCATTTTAAGACCAAATTGAAATATGTGATGCAAACAAGATTGATTGATCAAATGAAAGAGATGAATGATGAAATGGATACACCTAATTGTTTCACTATCCCAAGCTGCTATGTATGCTGACCCAAATGTTGTCCCAGCCTTGTATGATCACCTGCAAGCCACCAAAGAAAGAAAGAAGCAAGTAGACTAGCCAAGAAAACTGTTATGTGAAAATTGAGAATCTGACGAAAGCGAGCTGATATAATAAGTTATATGAATAGATTTTATATGAAATTCTATTCAATTTAAAAAAAATTGTGAAAATTCGATCAAAATTGCAAAAGTTATGTGCATTTGAAACTTTGCTAAGAATCTAAAATTTGAGTACTTAAAAATTGGTCAAAATGACACTTTCACCTGAAAAAATCTTCACCATTGTGAATTTTTCTAAATCTTCTTTCCAATGAGTCCTCATTTGCAAAATTTCTCCTCTGTATGCAAAAGTTATGATAATTTGAAAAAAATAGCCTCCTTTGGCATGTAGGAGGCACAAGAGGTTAACCTAGCAGTTTAAATTTACTGTTATCTATTAAAGGAAATGTGATCACATGATGGTTATCTCCACTAGAGGTCTATCTAGACAGTTAGGATTAGATTGGCAGTTAAGAGTTTAGCCCTTGGTCGCCCATATGACCAGGGGGTGACTTGAAGTAAAAAAAATAAAAGTGAAAAAAGAGAGGGCCACAAACCCTACCCTCCGGTCACCATAGTGACCAAGCTCCTATGGATAAAGGAATTAAAGGATAATGTTTAAGACCAGTGACTAACCCTAATGCCTAAGCCCTAGCAGTGAATAGTCCTAGTGGTCAAAGATCAGAAACATGCAGCAAGAGATTAGAAAGAGTGAAGGCTGCGAGGCTATCAGGAGGTGGGATGGTGCTATGGTGGGCTAGTAATCGAGCATAGAATGGGCAATGATTGAAGGTAAGAAGGTAGAGGTCAAGAGATTAGATGAGTGGTGACTACTTGGAACAAACAGGTGGTAGGGACCAAAACCAGAGATATGGCAAATTTACCAGTCGACATGAAAGCGTTAGATGGTTTGTAGAGATGCTGTCGATGGTGGTTTTGGCTATTTTCTAGATAAGAAGAAAAAATAATGTGATACCATCAATAGAGGATACAATGTGGCTTGTCTGAGAGGGTTAGATAGAAAGCAAAGTCAAAAGAGAGAACCTCCAGATATCAAAAGGATCATGACCAGATTTACAAAGGACTACCTACAAGAGAAGGGGTGGACACTAGCGTTTTGGTGAGCAGAGATCAGATGACAAATGTCAATGATGATGGTGGAGATTGGGCAAAGTTGTTGTTGTTGAAATTAATCTTTTAAAGATCGACTGGAAATGTAAATCGGCAGAGAAGTTGTATGAAAGTGATGGTTGAAGATTTGAAAGGTAGCACTGAGGCTTAAAGAAAGTGACCACTAATTTTAGAGGCAAGCAATAGGTTGGAGGGAACAAAGGTGGCAAATAGGGACTAGTGGCGATGTGAGGCATGGACAGTGGTGTAAGGGTTTCAAGTGGTGGAGGGGCAATTTTGAGAGCTATGACAAATCTCAGTGTGGCAACCGAGACTGTTAAGGTGGGGATCTGCCTGCGGGAGGTGGTGACAAGATGTTTAGGGTGGTGGATCTTCGATAAGCGACAACAGAGATAGGCAGATCGATAGTTAGGGTGTGTGTGATGGTTTTCATACAAGGGGCTTTAATGCAGCTAGGGGAGAATCGGTGACAGAGGAATGGGATTTAAAGGGGCACGATAGGAATATACCTCTAGTGGCAACTTAAAGATTTGAGGATGTGACACAATGGTGACAGAGCTTGTAGGATGGGATATCACAAAGTGTTCAAAGAATTTCAACTAGTGGATATGGGCTTTTTGGGTCTGCAAAAATGTTTTGATAGAAGATGAGCAGGGTTTAAAAGGCAGCGGGAGATATAAGGGGTATGACTGAGGTCAACAAGGGTTTATTATACTTATAATACAAAATTTAACCCTGCAAACACAGAAAAATTGACCTGCAACAAAGGTAACTAAAAATAATCCATAGGTGTTAAATCAGATATTGACAATCATTTTGTGCAAAGATTGTAGGTCATATAGATCCGTACGACTTGCGAAGTAAAAAAAATTCAAAATTTTTCAAAAATTTTAGTCAGCAAAACCTATCAAGTTTATAGTCAAAAAACTCGGAAACAACATCCTGATCGCAATGGTGAGGTTAGTTTTCACCTAAGATGCAACATGTAATAGCTCACCCCCAAAACTTGCAAATTTTGACAACCTAGGGTTAGAGAAAAAGTAAAATTTTGACAACAAAATCTACAAAAAACTCACAATTAGATCTGAGACCAGGCGTGCCAAATGAAATAATCAAAAATTGACATGAAGGAAATGACAACAAATGCAAATCAAACGAATGCAAATGTCATATAGACTCACGATCCATTGATAGGGTTGAGAATGCTGCACCCAAAGCACTCTAGCTTTACCCAAAGAGATGAATGTTGATTGCTCGATTCAACAACATAACGGTGAGATAGGGATTGGTAGATGAATTATTGGATGAATGTAAGATAAATGGATGGGAGATTGAGAGTAAAATTTGGTAGAGTAAGGATGCAAGAAGAAGATTCGATGCAAATGGCTCAAGAGAGGCTATAGAAAAAGGCAAATTCGAATGGATGGTTGTGATTGAGAGTTATGTTGAAAGATATGGACGGTCAAGATCGATTAGGGTTGGATTAGGGTTTCCCACTCAAAGAAGGATTGTAGTCACATGACAAGTGTGCGATGGAGAATAAAAGGAATCTAATTCAAATTTGAATTAGTTTGACATGTGAAGGCCTATTAAGTGGATGATGGAGACATGTGACACTTATCGCAATATGGTGAGAGGTGAGGGAATAATTCAAATTTTTATTTTGAATTATGTGAGACATGTGACTAGGTGCAATTAATTAAATAAATGGGATTTATTTAATTAATTGGGAATGTGAACAAGTGGGATTAATTAAATAAAGTGGGTTTATTTAATTAGTCAAGAAGATGATTAAGTTAGACAAATGGGATGGGGAATTAATTAAATAAATATGATTTATTTAATTAATTGGCTAAGTGATTATGATAGAGTTAGGAGTGGGATAAGTGGGATTTATGAGTGGGATGAGGTTGGATGACATAGGACCTAGGGAAAAACACACAAGATCATGTGGACAAGGTGTTATGTCGAGACATGGACATTTTTTAGTGTCTACAACGATATCTTTCTGGTAATGATCTATAGATCTCTAAATTCTGGATATGATGTAGATGAATTAATCTAGATGCTAAGTCCAGCTCCACAAGGTCTAAAATGCAACTGTTGTAAAATGCAGACCAAAATGCAGAAACTGCTTTTGATTGAACTACTTGAATTAAACTGTGAAAAAATTGAAATGCAAAAGGTTTTTGGTTGATGCAAGATTACTCTTGAACAAAGGATGCTCCTGCATCACTTACCACCTTATCTATGTGATTATTCCTTGATAGTGCCATGACCCAAATATGGCCACTCCTTTTAAATGAATAATGTTTGATCCATATTGGTTACACCCCTTTGAAATGGCCGCTTCTTTTAAATGAAGTAGCACCATTGATTTTGCCTAGCAGTGCTTTCTAATGGTAGTATTTTATGTATTTGTTGGCCCTTCATAGTTTGGTAGCACCTCTTATGTGTGAGTCAAAATGGCTCTACACTTGTGATATGAATCGGGCCTAATGCTTGTATTGGCAGTGGTTGTGAGGTATGAGCCTTATGGTGAATCTCTTTTTAAACCCTACACTTGAAATGTATTAGACTATATTTTCCCATTGACCACTAAATTATGAAATTGTTGTACTTTGAATCTCATACATAAGCCAAACTTCAAAACATACTGGCTCAATACCTTGATGAATCTCCATTTGAATATAATGAAACATTCTACCCTTGAATTTGTATTTTAAATCTGCCTTGAATCAATTACTGACATGTTTTTTTGAAACTTCACAGGATATAAAAGTTTTGAAATGGTGCGCATAAAAGTGCACAATAGTGCTATTAAGAGGAAATACAAACATACATTTTTTTCTTTTTTTTTCCTTGCTACACACTCAATTTTATTATTATTATTATTTTGTATGTCTTCTTATTAGTATGGGAGCAAGCATGTAGAAATTAGGCATTTTATTTATAACTAAATTAAACATACTGGAGTTCATAAGAAATTCTCTTTCCATTTATTTATTTATTTTTATCCATAATATAGGCATAAGGGAGCCGTACCCCATAATAAAATAAAAATGAAATTAAACCAAATGCATGCCCTAAGAATAGGGGTGCAATAAGAAAGCGACAATGCTTGCATCAATCTAGAGGTAATTATTAATAAACCCTGACCTCCCAATAAAGCATGGGTACAAAACATTCATATAAACCACTGCTAAAATCTACCAACATGGTTCTAACACTACAATCAGAATTCATAACTTCTTAAAGAAGATGGCTAAGAAATTGTCAACTGATAGAACTCACAAAGGCCCAGTGGTGACCATCCAAGGGCAGCTAGATAAAATAAAATCCTATTGATTTTCTTACTGAAATTTGACGCCAAGATTTCCTATAGGGAGCAGTTTATTTCTGCACTCCATTAGTTTGAGGATAGCATCCTCCTTTTTTTATGCTTTGAGTCGATCATCTAACCCCCTGGTTAGTTGTTTCTTTGGGACTAAAATGTTGGAGGACTGTAGCTATGTGTCATTATAATCTATCTTTCTTGGCCTATTAATCTATTTTTTTTTTTTTTTTAAACAAAGGGGTAAATACTTTATTAGAAATTAGAAAAGAGCATTACAATAATAACCAAGGGACCCAGCTCCAGAAAATAAGGGAAAAACCCCACAACATAAAACAACATCAATGATCCCCATGTATCCTTCTATCCTCCTCTAAGAACCTGTCTAAATCCAAATGCAGCTTAGGGTTAACCTGATCCCAATCCTCAACCTTCCAACCACTATCATGCTCAGAGGCCCATTTGGCCAAGCAGTCGGCACCACGATTCCACTCCCTCAGGATGTGAACAAAGGATGCATCATCCATCCAAGAACTAACCTGAAGAATCTGCTGAACCACTGAAGCCAACTGCCAATTTATATCAGATATCTTGCGCTCATTCAAGAGATTAATCAAAATCTGTGAATCAGCTTCACATATAACCTTTCTCCATCCCAAAGAAAGGGCCCTCTCAATAGCATGAAGAATTGCCAGACCCTCCATGAGGTTAACAGTCTTCACCCCCTCATGTATAGAGAACAGAAAAATCATCGACCCAACTGAGTCCCTGCTAACCCCACCAATTCCAGCAGGCCCAGGATTTCCCCTAGAAGAACCATCAGTATTGATCTTTAAAAATCCATTGGGAGGAGGTAACCACCTTCCAACCCATTGAACCCTCTTTGTCCCATGCCTACAGTTCTTGGAACTGACAAAAGAAGAATGAAATTCTTGAAGACCCAGTCTGGCCACCAACTCAGCATCACCTCTCTCCAAGGGGAAAACCACATCACATTTAGCTAAAAC
The DNA here is from genome assembly GCA_027924645.1 of Cunninghamia lanceolata. Classification (NCBI taxonomy): domain Eukaryota; kingdom Viridiplantae; phylum Streptophyta; class Pinopsida; order Cupressales; family Cupressaceae; genus Cunninghamia; species Cunninghamia lanceolata. The sequence continues at coordinate 770,912 of BSBN01000765.1, read as the reverse complement.
TGACTCCTACACCATTCCAAGCATACGCATCCAAACTTGCCAACCCACCAACTTCTGATCTTGAAAAATTCTGTGGTTCCGCTCTAGCCAAATCTGCCAAAGCAGAAAGGTAGGTCCCATGAACCAAACTTCCTGCAAAAAGGAAGCCATAGAAGGAGGTCTTCCCATACTATCCCAGAATTCTACCAAAGAGCACGCATGAAGACAAGGAAGCTTCCACACCTCCCACCACCAATGCCAAAGTTGCACAACAAAGGGGCACCAGAAGAACAAATGTGAAGAATCCTCTTCTGCACCCCCACACAAAACACAAATTTCAAAGGTCCTTGAAATCCCCGTTTATGAATGTTATCCCAGGTCAAGCACCTATTCCGAGCCAAAGTCCAAATAAAGCAGTTGCATTTAGGCCACGAGAGTTTATTCCACACCCTTTTCCACCAATGAACCTCTACCCCAGTTAGCTTATGAGCCAATAACACCTGATAACCAGAAGCAACAGAGTAAACCCCCTTAGGATTATGGGTCCAAGCAAGAATATCCTCTTCCAGGAGAGAACTACAACTCCTACTATGAAGAATCTTGTGAAGCTCAGGACTTTCTTCCGCAAGTCCCAAATCTGGCCACACTGTGGGATCCTTCCAATGAGCTACCTCCAACTAACCAAAAAAAGCAACAAACTTGAAGTCACTAACCCTAGCCCAACTAGCCTCGAGAAATCTTTGGCACAAAGGAAGAAGGTTGGGGAACTGAGAAGTAAGTGGAGGGAATCCATCCCAAGAATCTGACCAGAAGAGAGTGTCAGTTCCCTATTTATAAATCCAAAATAAACCTTCCTTGATGAGCTTAGCACCCTTCTGAAGAGTATTCCAAATCACTGAACCTTTCCCCTCAAGAGGGTAACGAGGGAGATCCTGTCGTGGAATCCCTAGGAAATACTTATGAGATAATATCCTAGCCCACAGCTGATCCTGTTCCACACACCATCTCCAAAATAGCTTAGCAACCATAGCCACTCTAGATAACACAGACTGTCAAAGATCAAGACCACCAAATTGCTTTAGGCTGCACACAACATCCCACCTGACTAGGTTCCACTTGGAGGATGAAAAACTTCCCACCCATAAGAACTGCCTTTCAAGAGAATCCAACTCCCTCAGAAAACCCATCGGAGCCACCTGCAGCATACATCTATAAGTAGGGAAAGCCTGCACTACCGACTTGAGAAGCTGAACCCGCCCTGCAAAAGACAACCATTTGTGGGTCCAATGATTAACTTTTGTACAGAGCTTATCAATAATATTCTACCAAGAACCCTTGGGTAGAGGGCGAACAGAAATTGGGAAACCCAGATACGTCAAAGGGAGAACCCCTATCTGAAACCTCAAGATATTAGCAATTCTTCTCTGAATGGGGGTCGGCGTATTGAAGAAGAATATGGAAGACTTCTCCTCATTAATCAATTGTCCTGAAGCAACAAGATATATGTCTAACACCTACCTCAAGTTAGTAGCTTCCCTAATAGTAGCCATCCCCATTAGGGCAGTATCATCAACAAACTGCAGATGAGATTGCGGAGGCAAGTCTCCACCCCATCGCCATCCCTGAATGATGCCAAGCTCCACCCTTCTTTTCAACAAATGTCCAAGGCCTTCCACAAGAAGTAGAAAAAGATACAAAGAAAGAGGATCCCCTTGGCGCAAACCCCTTGAGGCACCAAAAATTTTAGAATGATCTCCATTTATCAAAACTGAGAAGGAAACAGACATGACACAGCACATGACCCATTGGATCCACTCCTCACCAAAACCAAAAGAAACAAGGATCTTCTGCAAAAAAGACCATCTAACCTTGTTATAAGCCTTATCCATGTCCAGCTTAATGAACATAGCCTTCTCGTGGGAGTTGTCCATGGAGTGGATGGTCTCCGTAGCAATGACAACCCCGTCAAGAATCTGTCGACCTGCCACAAATTGACTCTGTTCCTCTAAAATCAGCACTTTAAGCCATTTCTTCAATCACTCAGCCAATAACTTAGAAATGATTTTATAAGTCACATTGCAAAGAGAGGTAGGCCAGAACTGAGATAACCTATCAGCCCCTTCACACTTGGGTATGAGAGCAAGGAAGGTGGAATTCAGAGCATGAAGCATCTGTTTATTCCTCTGGGACTCAAGGACAACCACCAAAAGATCCAACTTAATGATATCCCAGAATTCTTGAAAAAATTCAATCGGGAAACCATCGAGACTCGGAGCTTTACCCTTCTTCATTTGAAACACAATCCCCTCTAGTTCATCAAGAGAGATATCTTTCATCAGATACTTATTCGCCTCCCTGGAGAATAACTGAGGAATACAAGAAAGAACCTGTGCTTCCTCAACAAAGCCTCCCTATGAATCCTCCCTAAATAAAGTAGCAAAATATTGAGATGCCTCAGCAGAGATTTCCTAAAATGAGGCAAGACGTTCACCCCTATCATTTACTAGAGTAGGAATGGAATTACCATGCCTCCTGTCCTTCACAGAATTGAAGAAGAAGGTAGTGTTTTTATCCCCTTCCTGTAACCATTCAACCTGGGCCTTTTGCTTCCAATAGATTTCTTCCTGCAATTCAAATTCCTCAACCACTTTCAAAGTCTTAGCCTCCTCCCTTAGAAGATCCTCAAAGGCCCCATTCTCACGAATCAACCGCACAATCTTATTCAACTCCTCCTGGGCAGCAACCTTAGCATGAAAGATATTACTAAAACATCACCAATTCCACCTTTTAAGCTGATATTTGACAAACTGAAGAAGCTTGGAGAATGTGTACATTGCCGTACCAAAAGTTGGTCTACCAATCCACCACCACTCAGCCACATGTTCATGAAGAGTAGGATCCCATAACCACATAAGCTGGAACTTGAATGAGGGAGAACAAGGCCCCCATGCATAGATAATACTAAGCTTAATAGGCCAGTGATCAGAACCTCTCCAATCAAGAATTTCAGATCGAGTGGACCATAAGTCTCCAACCCAATAACAGGAAACCAAGAATCGATCTAGCCTCTCAACAACACAACTCTCCCCAATTCTCCTATCATTCCAAGTGAAGCAACCATTACTTGGCAGAACATCAATAAGATTTAATTCAAAAATGCTATCTCTGAATAACAGAGCAGAAGGCTCCAACCTAGGAATACCACCTCTTTTCTCAAACAACTCCACAATAGCATTAAAATCGCCAGCCATAACCCACGGATGGTAAGGAGCTAAGCTACGAACAAAATGAAGATGGGACCATAGAAGTTGTTTACCCAAAACCTCAACAGGAGCATACACATTAGAGAGGAGAATACACTCACCAGTCTCATACCAAGAGGCGACTAGGGATATAGAGGATCTTGAGGACATCCACCAAAGAGGGAAAATCTTTTGAGGGTTCCAAAAGCAAGCCACCCCTCCAGAAGCACCAAGAGCCCCCATACACTGGCATTCACCATATTTCCACAACTTAGGAGCCATGGCCAACATATTATCTACAGATAATTTAGTCTCCTGAAGAAAAAGAACATCCAGAGAATGATTCCTAACCAAATCACGAACAACTTTTTATCGAGGGCCATTGTTCAAGCCCCTTACATTCCATGAGAAAACAATCATTTTTGGGGGCATGAAAAATGTGAATCCAGAGTCTTGACTGACCCTGACTCCACCAAAGTTTCCCTAGTTAATTTAATCTTCTCCATATCCTTTTTCCTTCCCAACTTGAAAGTCCTGTCACCAACCCCTTTCTTCAGTTCATTTTGTTGAATACCCAAACGAGAGGAGGCCAAAGAGCTCTTCCCCACATCCTTGCCTCCTTTCAAGGGCAATGGGGAACCACCTCCACCACTCTTCAAAGCTCCAATAGAAGATTCTTGTTCAGTCTGAACAATCAATTGTTGATCTGTATCCATCTACCCAACCCCAATCTCTTGCACAACCTGCATGGCCTCCAATGGTGGCCCATCTTGTCCTGTACCCAAAGTTCCCTGATCCAAGTTCAGCAACCCTAGATTCACTTCCTCCTGGCTGAGATCATCCAGCACCTCAAACCTATTAAAAGTTTCATCATCCTACCTCTCCCTCAAGGTCCGCCTTTGACCCCGATTTCTATTGCGAGCCTTGACAGGGACATAACCATCATCTCCATTACCATTACTCGGAATAGGCTCCTTACCATTATTAGTCCTAGGTGGATTATGAGAAGGCTGAGAAGGTTGGGTCACCACAGGCTTAGCCCTAGGGCACCTACGCTGTAAGTAACCATATTTGTGACAAAGACAACACAAAAAAGGTAGGGTTTCGTAATCTAGTTGTTGCACCCAAGTATATGATCTAGCACTCACTTCAACAGAATCTAGCAGTGGCTTGCTTAAATCAATTTCTACATAGATACGAGAAAAAGTCATTGCCTTTTTATGCTGCATCTGTTGTGAAGACCTAATAGGTTTACTGAGCATTGAAGCCACCAAATGCAACACATCATCCCACCAACACTCAACTGGAAACCACAACAACTGAACCTAAACTGGGATCTGACTCGGTATTGCCTCAGTTGGGTTGAAGCCAGCATGCCATGGCTTGATAAACAAACCCACCTGGTTATAAAAATAGGGACCACCCTCGAAGACCTTATTTTGATCTGCCATGCAATCAAAAGATACCATAAAAAAGTTGTTTGCAAGGAGCCTAATCTCCATCTCCCCCTCCGGCATCCAAGTCCGCTGAGCCCAGGATTCCAAAAATTGTAGCGAGACTCTCAAACCCATGAACTTGCAATAAAAAGAGTGCCTTGAATAGTATTCAATATCATCTGCAAGCATTTCCATCGGGATAATCAACTTCGATCGCTCTTTGCATCTTTCCAAACACCCATTAATCTTCGTTATTCGGGAACCACTAACCGATCCTAGATCATTCATTTCCATCTTTGAAGAAAACAACGTATTATCAGAAACATTCACTCCATGCACCGAAGGCTTCGAACCAAATGTTGATCAGAAATCCAATTTGGGTTTAGCCCTAGATGTTTCCCCACCCTGCATAGCAAAAAACAAGATCCCCAACAGACATGCAAACCCCCAGGACACTGTTGCAAGAAATGGAAAAAGAAAAGACCCCAAGGGAAGGATCAAAACCCTTCCACCCACAAGCCACCCAAATGGCAGCAAGAAGGCCTCCAGAAAAGAGAAAACCCCACCACCACAACCCTGATAGCTTCAGAAACCACCCCCCCCACAACGCAAAAGTGAGCAGCACATAGAGAATGAGCTAGGGCATGGACGCCCTAGCTTGGCTTGTAGAGCACGCGAACGCCATCCTCTCAAATGATAAATTATTCAAATCCCTATTAATCTATTTCTTATTCCTAATTGTTTGCTAAATATTCTCCCCATCCTTACCAAAAGGATCATTTGTAGCTTGTGGAGGAGTCTGAGAGAGGGGAGTTCCATCCATTGTTGTATCTTCATCCTTATTCACTACAATGGCTTTTGAATGACTGACTACAGGAGCAACATCACTATCCTCATTGCAATTAGAGCTGCAATATTTGATCCGAGGGGGTAAAATTGGATCAGAATTAGAAATTGAAGAGGGCTTATGAAGCTTATCCTCATTCATTGTGCTAATATCATTTTTTGAAGAGCTAGAACTTTTGGGGGAGATCGAGACTGAACAATGCTTGGGAGAAGCATCTTTCCACCAGGTTGCCTCCCAATTTGGTTGAGTTTTCACCTTGGGGTAATCTACTGCAATGTGACCTATTCTGTAGCATTTTCTGCATCTAAAAATTAAACCTTCATAGTCCAAAGTTTGCAACCATCTATTACCATTTGCATTTAAGATGATTTCTGCTGGCAGGGCTTTGGAAGTGTCCATCTCAACCAGAATCCTTGCAAAGGTTGTATGAATGAAGTTTTTTGAATTTGCATCTGTGCTTATAAAATTGCCAAGAGAATTTCCAATTCCTGTAAAGCAAGACTCAAACCAAAAGTGTAGGGGAACATCAGGGAGGCACACCCAAATCGGTATAACAGCAAAAGATTCGATGGTTGGATCAAAATTTGGGTGCCAAGATTTAAGAAGCAGAGTGCTTTCACCCCACAGCCATGTGTGATTCAGAATAGTATTTTTGCCTTGTTTACTATCAAAAACTACTATGAAAAAACCTTTAGCACTGGGGTAGATTCCCAAGTTTTTCTCCATTAAGGGTCCCCAAGCTTTGGAAATCCAATCATGTAAAATAGGAAGGCTAGGCCAAGAGCGACTGAACCTTCCAATCAACCCATTCTCTACAAAGAATTTTTTGTTTTCATGCATTTCCTTTAATAAATTGGTGCTGAAATTCACTTCTAGAGGTTTGTCTAAACATTGAACCAACCTCCTGCTAGTTATACCTGACATTCGTGGATTTGTGAAAGCCCTCGGTGAGTCAGATTTGGATCTAGGGTTTTCCAGAGAAGTGACCACCGCAAAAGAATTTACCAGTCGCTTATTGTTGCTTTGCCCATGTTTGACTATTTCTGCAAAGGAGGGCATAGAGATGTGAGGTATCTCAAGACCAATATTGGTTTTCCCATGGTTTGGCAGAGGAGAGATGTTCTATTAGCCACCAATAGAAGTTCGTGGAGGCGTTACAGCGAACATGCTTAGGCCAGACGTCCTTGGCGAAGATCCCACCAGACCTTGAAAACTACCCTGATCTCCCACTTCGATGACAGCCTTCACAGAAGATTTCCTATCTAAGGCAGCACTCGCCATCTTGGTTCCATTTGGATCAGCAGCTGGTGGAGAAATAGAAACCCTAGGCAGTTTCGGCATAATCAGCAGCCCAGGTAAAAATTCAAATATTCAAATCTTACTTTCTTTCCATTTACTTATTACTACTAATACAAGAAAAGATATAATTTCCTAATTAACTTGGCATACAACAATTGTACATATATCATTATGAATTCAACAACTAAAATCTCTTTCATGTAATATATCTAGTAAACAGTGCAGATTTTTACAATTTTCAAATCATCAATTTTCAACTGCATAATTTCTCTTAATACAACTTGTACAACATATTTTAGAACTCTTTTAATCATGATACATAGCATAATTTATTTTCTGTAGAGTATGATTTTTTCTTGATAGCCCTTTGACTAGCATGTTATGCGAAACTAGTATTCCTTTTCACCTCCTGCAGAAACCTGTAATAGTGCAAGAGATAACCTATATGTATAGCCAGTGGAGGTTCACCTCCCAAACAAGGGCAGTAGCTACCCACCCCCGAGCTAGGGAAGAACATAGGGAGACCGAGGTATAATTGCACACCTATTTATTTGACCCACAGAGAACTCACTTACAGGATTCACATAGCAGCAACACATAAGAATCTCAGCACTTCACTGGTTATTCACATACACACAATCCATAAGAAGGCCTTATACAAGAACCTTGACAAAGGTGGTAGAATAATAAGAAATGCCCTGTAGGAACAATTAGCCTTGTATGAGAAGAATTTTCATATCATGGGTACTCGTACCCTTATATTTTCTTTTGTTGGGTACTCTTACCCATTAAATTTAATAGAGCTCTTCTTTTTCCTGTCTTTTGGGTACTCTTACCCTTTTCAAATTCAAGAATAATTATATTGGGTACTCTTACTATTCAAATTTAGAAAATATATTGTAATGGGTACTCTTACCCTCTGAGATTCAAACTCAGAAATACACGAAATTAGGTACTCTTACACTTTTAAGCTCCTACATGATATCTTCATTTCTAATCCTCCTACACATATGTTATAACAGCAATACATAACATATTGGACCATATAACTTATTTCAAACACACTGTATAACAACACTAAACACACCACACAACCTAGGTTTTTTTTTTTAAGCTAACAACAACAATAGTTAAAAGGACACAGTTTTGTCATTTCCAAAATTAAAATTCAAGGTGAAATGGAATATTATATCCTACCTAGTATTTTCTTTAGAATTTTTAACTACACAATTAACTCCTGATCCTCTAGTTTTTTGTACTTGGCTTTCTCTCCTTTTTTCTTCTTTTTCTCCCTCCTTTTTTTTGCAATGTAGTAGTCAGTAAAAACCAGAAAAACTACCCTTCTACCCTTTTTACCTTTCCTTTTACCCTCCATTGACATTTGTCCCTGTAGACAATATGTGTCCCTCCAAGTGGACAACATATTGTCATCTTGGGTGGGCAACATGTGTCTTCTCAATAGCCAATTTTAACCAAAAAAAAAATTTAAAAATGAATTCCCATCCAAAATAAAAATCTAGCTAAAAAGGCGCCTAAAATTTATTCTCTTCATAATCTGACTGTATTTGTTTGATGGGTCCACCTAGGTCTAGCATAAGGTTTTATTTTTTTCTAATAATAAGGCACATTTCAGACTTAACAAGTTTGGTAGATTATTTTGACTCCCTCCCACAACAAGACACCTTAAAACACTTTTACAACATAAGCATCAAGATATAATGACTCACATGAATTCACATGTCCAAGACAATACTACAAGTTGTACAACAATGTCACATTCCCCATCACAAGATACTTAAACACGACACTTTCACATGACACACTTTTCACAAGACACAAACATGACTAACAATGGACCTAAGCCTTTCCATACAAGCTAGGTCGGCTCACTAGGAAACTACAATAGGTCTCCAAGTGTTTTCCCCATTCCCTCTAGCTTAACATGCACCTTTATTGCCACACTATCAGTATGATAACAATAGCCAAAGCAAGGATGCAATCAGACATTGCTACAACATATCCATACTTTGTAATCATTTTGCAACATATAAGAACCTTCTTTCACTGGGCCAATTTAATAAATTCCAATGCACATGAGAGAAAATACATATACACAATAATATGAGATGAAAAAATATTTCACCATTAAATTGTAAGCTATGTATATGAATGAGTCACATCAATTATAACAAGGTATAAGAACTCACACATCATAACCAAAGAGTCATGAATTGTCATATCTCTATAAGAAATATAGTCCATTAAAAGCAAGTGCAAGACAAAAATCTCAAGAGCATCATATAGAGTCATAAAGGGATATGTAAGCATGAAAGTATGTATCAACCATGATGCATATCAAAATCATACATTTCAAACTAGCAAATGTCTCATAACCAAGATCAGATAACTGGGAGAATCAACATATAATGTCCCATTTTAAAACTATAGTGGAAAAATGTAAAAACAAGTCCTGTCATAATGATGACACCAAAGAGGGACCCTACATCCGCCCCCCCTTACATAATTCTGATACATATGTAACGATCACCAACTTGCATAACCAAGCCAATTTTTTTTTCTTTTTTTATAATTCTTTACTGTGAAGTGATAAATCATATTATGAGACACAAGTCACGTCTGGACTAAACTAATGGAAGGAAAAACTAATTGTTAATCAAGATTAAATGATCAAACTTAAAACTCATATCCTCTATGTTTTCTTTACCATCAATGTAATGCCCGCAACCGCTAAAAAAATCAACCTAAAACCCTTAAAGTTTTTGGGGGAGTTTTTTCTTTTTTCTTTTAAAAACAACACAACACATACAAAATGCAACATGAAAATACGGCGAAAACCTAATATTTTTTAAAAAATTAACATTTGAAAAAGGAGATTCATAACATAATTGAGGTAAGCTGAAACCCTAAGTTATGCCTTACTAGATTTCATATACAACTCATTCATGTATAGAGCATATGGTTCATCCCAAAACTAAATATTTATTTATTTATTTATTTTGTACTAATATTAATAATTTTAAAACCTCTTCTTGATTGATCTTAAAAGAAGGGGAAACACATAAATTAGGTATTTAATACCATAATAGCAAGAGTGATAGGCAATTATAATAACATGGGTTTAAAGTAATTCCTTGCTTGAACAAAAGAAATTAAATAAAAAGTATTACTAACATAGATTAAAAGTAATTCTTTGTTTCACAAAAGAAATTAAATAACTAGTATTACTAACATAGGTTAAAAGTAATTCCTTGTTTAACAAAAGAAACTAAATAAACAAATATTACTAATATAGGTTAAAAATAATTCCTTGTTTCACAAAAGAAATTAAATAACCTTATAAGATAGATGCATTTTTTTTTAATGACCAATGGGACTATGACAGATTATAACTTAAATATTATTATTATTATTTTCTAACTTCAATGCATATAATGTATTCCTTTTCCTAAGATGATCATGTGATAGGAAGCCCTTGAATTCACTCATGAGAGGATAAAAAAGAAATTAAGAAATGACTAACAGCTTATGTAAGTTTGGTCTTAACCTTAAAAGGTGTTTAACCTAGATTTGCCCTAAAAAAGAAAACTCAGTATTATTCTATTTTCTCAGCCGACTAGGAAAAACTCCAGTGGTGGCCATGCCAGAAGGGGCATACGAATAAGGTTTAACTTAGTCTTCTCCTTTTTAAAAAAAACTTCATCTTTATTCTTCATCAATGCAATGTCTCAAAGTTATTTTCTTGTCTCTCTAATTTTTTGATGTTTTCCAAGAAACTCAAGAGATAGACGACCTCAGAGAGGCTCCCCTTGCATAGAGGGCTATGACTTCTCTAAGGGTTTTATTATCTTTATCGTCAAAGTTTTTTTTTTTCTTAAAGACTGAAAATTGACCTAAAATAAATTTATGATTTGTCTAGAGATGTCTTGTTTTCTTTCAATTATTTTGTGTAAGTCTGTAAAAAGTGAGGCATCCATTAGAGGGCTGCCATTATTGTTTTGTGGGTGTTACAAAGAGGTTATAAGATCCCTTACAAATCTGCACCCCTCACTAGGAGTCAAAGGAAGATCTATTCTTCTCTCTTTTTTTTATACTTCTAATTCTAATGGAAGCATGAACGACTCAAATTGGTTTAACACCCTCTGTTTTCTTTTTTTTCCTGGGTTTAGTGGTTTCTTCTTTGTGTTCTTATAGGAGCATCTGAGAGGTGAGGGTCGAACCTCTAAGGGGCACATCAATATAGAGGGGTCGCGTCCTTAAAGTGTTGTCAACTCAACCTTGCTAATAATGTCTCCTTATCTATTATAATATGCCCTCTAGAGGGAAGCTAATGGAGAAACTGAGTTCTCTGGAGATGCGCTAGAGCTAGGCTACAATGCCCTCTTTCTTTTGCAGATCTTTGTATTGCAACAGGAATAGTTTTCTATTTGTTTATTACAATAATAGAGTAATGAAAAATGTTGTATTAAACTATGGAAAAGATTTATTTTCTTCACTATCATGTGATTTATTGTGCTATTAAGAGGAAATATCGACGTACATTTTTTTTCTTTTTCTTTTTCCTTGCTACACACTCAATTTATTATTATTATTATTTTGTATGTCTTCTTATATGACATATTTCAGACCTCTTTTAATCATGATACATAGCATAATTTATTTTCTGTAGAGTATGATTTTTTCTTGACAGCCTTTTGACTAGCATGCTATGCAAAAATAGTATTTCTTTTCACCTCCTGTAGAAACCTATAATAGTGCAAGAGATAACCTCTATGTATAGCCAGTGGAGGCTCACCTCCCAACCAAGGGTAGTAGCTACCCACCCTTGAGCTAGGGGAAAACATAGGGAGACCTAGCTATAATTGCACACTCATTCATTTGACGCACATAGAACTCACTTACAAAATTCACACAACATCAACACATAATAATCTCAAGACTTCACTGGTTATTCATATACACATAGTCCATCAGAAGGCATTGTACAACGACCTTCACAAAGGGGGTAGAAAATACAACAAAACCCATTTTTTTAAAAAAATTAACCTTTGAAAAAGGAGATTCATATAACATAACTGAGGTAAGATGAAAACCTAAGTTATCTTTTACTAGAGTTCATATACAACTCATTCATTTATAGAGCATATGGCACATCCCAAAACTAAATATTTATTTATTTATTTATTTATTTTGTACTAATATTAATAATTTTAAAACCTCTTCTTGATTGATCTTAAAAGAAGGGGAAACACTTAGATTAGGTATTTAATACCATAATAGCAAGAGTGAGAGGCAATTATAATAACATGGGTTTGAATTAATTCCTTGCTTGAACAAAAGAAATTAAATAACAAGTATTACTAACATAGGTTAAAAGTAATTCTTTGTTTCACAAAAGAAATTAAATAACTAGTATTACTAACATAGGTTAAAAGTAATTCCTTGTTTAACAAATGAAGCTAAATAAACAAATATTACTAACATAGGTTAAAAATAATTCCTTGTTTCACAAAAGAAATTAAATAAGTTGATAAGATAGATGCGTTTCTTTTTTTTTTAATGACCAATGGGATTATGACCGATTAGAACTTAAGTATTATTATTATTGTTTTCTAACTTCAATGCATATAATCTATTCCTTTCCTTAAGATGATGTGTGATAGGAATCCCTTGAATTCACTCATGAGAGGATAAAAAAGAAATGAAGAAATGACTGACAACTTATGTAAGTTTGGTCTTAACCCTAAAGGGTGTTTAACCTAGATTTGCCCTAAAAAAGAAAACTCAGTATTATTCTATTTTCTCAGTTGACCAGGAAGAACTCCAGTGGTGACCATGTCAGAAGGGGCACATGAATAAGGTTTAACTTAGTCTTCTTATTCTTCATCAATGCAATGTCTCAAAGTTATTTCCTCGTGTCTGTAATTTTTTGAATGTTTTCTAGGAAACTCAAGAGATAGACAGCCTCAAAGAGGTTCCCCTTGCATAGAGGGCTATGAATTCTCTAAGGGTTTTATTATCTTTATCGCAAGAGTTTTTTTTTCTTAAAGACTGAAAATTGCCCTAAAAGAAATTTATGAACTGTCTAGAGATGTCTTGTTTTGTTTCAATTATTTTGTGTAAGTCTATAAAAAGTGAGGCATCCATTAGAGGGCTGATGTTATTGTTTTGTGAGTGTTATAGAGAAGTGACAGGATCCCTTACAAATCCGCACCCCTCACAAGGAGTCAAAGGAAGATCTATTCTTCTTCTCTCTCTTTTTTTATACTTATGATTCTAATGGAAGCATGAATGGCTCAAATTGGTTTAACCCCCTCTATTTTTTTTTTCCTGTGTTTAGTGGTTTCTTCTTTGTGTTCTTGTAGGAGTGGCTAAGAGGCGAGGATCGAACATCTAAGGGGCACATCAATATAGAGGGGCCGCGTCCTTAAAGCATAGTCCACTCAACCTTGCTAATAATGTCTCCTTATTTATTAATATGCCCTCCAGAGGGAAGCCAATCGAGAAACTGAGTTCTCTGGATATGTGCTAGAGCAAGGTTACAAAACCCTATTTCTTTTTGTAGATCTTTGTATTGCAATAGGAATAGTTTTTTGTTTGTTTATTACAATAATAGAGTAATGAAAAATGTTGTATTAAACTATGGAAAAGATTTATTTTCTTCACTATCATGTGATTTATTGTGCCATTAAGAGGAAATACAGACATAATTTTTTTTCTTTTTTTCTTTTCTTTTACACACTCAATTTTATTATTATTATTATTATTTATGCCTTCTTATCAGTATGGGAGCAAGCATGTAGAAATTAGGCATTTCATTTATAACCAAATTAAACATACTGTAGTTCATAAGAAATTCACTTTCCATTTACTTGTTACTACTAATACAAGAAAATATATAATTTCCTAATTAACTTGGCATACAACAATTGTGCATATATCATTATCAATTGAACAACTGGAATTTCTTTCATGTAATATATACAGTAAATAGTGTAGATTTTTATAGTATTCAAATCATAAATTTTCAATTGCATAATTGTTCTAAATACAACTTGTACAACATATTTTAGACCTCTTTTAAACATGATACATAGCATAATTTATTTTTTGTAGATTATTAATTTTTCTTGATAGCCCTTTGTCTAGCATGCTATGCAAAACTAGTATTCCTTTTCACCTCCTAAAGAAACCTGTAATAGTGCAAGAGATAACCTCTATGTATAGTGAGTGGAGGCTCATCTTCCAACCAAGGGTAGTAGCTGCCCACCCTCGAGCTAGGGGAAAACACAGGGAGATCTAGGTACAATTGCACACCCATTCTTTTGACCCATAGAGAACTCACTTATAGAATTCACATAGCAACAACACATAAGAATCTCAGCACTTCATTGGTTATTCACATACACACATTCCACAAGAAGGCCTTGTACAAGGACCTTCACAAAGGGGGTAGAATAATAAGAAATGCCCTATAGGAACAATTAGCCTTGCATGAGAAGAATTTCCATATAATGGGTACTCATACTCTTATATTTTCTTTTGTTGGGTACTCTTACCCATTAAATTTAATAGAGCTCTTCTTTTTCCTATCTTTTGGGTACTCTTACCCTTTTCAAATTCAAGAATAATTATATTGGGTACTCTTACCCTTCAAATTTAGAAAATATATTGTAATGGGTACTCTTACCCTCTCAGATGCAAACTCAGAAATACATGAAATTAGGTACTCTTACCCTTTTAAGATCCTATAGGATTTCTTCATTTCTAACCCCCTTACATATATGTTATAAAAACAATACATAATAGATTGGACCATATAACTTATTTCAAACACACTATACAACAACACTAAACACACCGCACAACCTTTTTTTTTTTTTTTAAATAGATAACAACAACAATAGTTAAAAGGACACGGTTTTGTCATTTTGAAAATTAAAATTCAAGGTGAAGTGGTATATTATATCCTACTTGGTATTTTCTTTAGAATTGTTTAACTCCATAATTAACTCCTGATCCTCTAGTTTTTTGTACTTGGCTTTCTCTCCTTTTTTCTTCTTTTTCTCTCTCATTTTTTTTGTAGTGTAGTAGTTAGTAAAAACCAGAAAAGCCACCCTTTTACCCTTTTTACCTTTCCTTTTACCCTCCATTAACATCTGTCCCTGTAGACAACATGTGTCCCTCTAAGTGGACAACATGTTGTCACCTTGGGTGGGCAACATGTGTCTTCTCAACAGCTAGTTTTAACCCCAAAAAAAATAAAAAATGAATTCCCGTCCAAAATAAAAATGTATCTAAAAAGGTGCCCAAGATTTATTTTTTTCATAATCTTATTGTATTTATTTGAGGGGTCAAACTAGCTCTAGCATAAGGCTTTATTTTTTCTAATAATAAGGTACATTTTGGAATTAACAGCAAGTTCGATAGACTTTTTTTGACTCCCTCCCACAACAAGACACCTTACAACACTTTTACAACATAAATGTCAAGATATAATGACTTACATTAAATTACATGTCCAAGACAATACCACAAGTTATACAACAATGTCACATTCCCCATTACAAGATACTTAAATATGACACTTTCACATGACACACTTTTCACAAGACACAAACATGACTAACAATGGACCTAAGCCTTTCCATATAGGCTAGGTTGGCTCACTAGGAAACTACAATAGGTCTCCAAGTGTTTTCCATGTTCCCACTGGCTTAACCTACACACTTATTGTCACACGGTCAATATGATAACAATATCTTGAAGCAAGGATGTAATCAAAAATCACTGCAACATATCCATACTTTGTAATCATTTTGCAACATATAAGAACCTTCTTTCATTGGGCCAATTTAATAAATTCCAATGCACATGAGAGAAAATACATATACACAATAATATGGTATGATAAAAAATTTCACCATTAAATTGCAAGATATGTATATCAATGAGTCACATCAAGTATAACATGGTATAAGAACTCACATATCGTAACCAAAGAGTCATGAATTGTCATATCTCAATAAGAAATATAGTCCATTAAAACCAAGTGCAAGACAAAAATCTCAAGAGCATCATATAGAGTCAGAAAGGGATATGTAAACATGAAAGTATGTATCAACCATAATCCATATCAAAATCATATATCTCAAACTAGCAGATGTCTCATAACCAAGATCAAATAACTGGGAGAATCAACATATAATGTCCTGTCATAAAACTATAGTGGCAAAATGTAAAAACAAGTCCTGTCATAATGACAACACCAAAGAGGAGCCCTACATTCATGCCCATGGACTAGGGCTTCCTCTTGGAAGTCCTCAAAAAGGTGAGGATAGAGAGACCTCATAACAATAGTATCCTCCCAAGTGGCAGTGGTCTCATCATATTTGTGCCAGTAGACTGGACTTGATCCAACTCTCAACCTAGAAGGCCCAAGGTTTGATGAGCCAAGATACAAATGGGCTCCAATCTTAGTTGTTCGTCCTCCTTGACCTGAAGAGCAACCCAATCCAAAACATGAGAAGGATCATAGATGTAACATCTCAAAATAGAAACATGAAATACATCATGAATGGATGATAGGCTAGGTGGCAAGGCTAAATGATAGGCTACAGAAACATATGTGTTGCTAGGTGATCTGAAATGGGGCTTTAGAACAGAGTAAGCACATTGCAATGGGTTAAGAGGAGGCTTAGTGACACTGAAGAAGTTGATACATAGCATGCACATTTACGTATTTCTCTTCATTCTTTAGAATATCCATGGCACTATAACTCCTAGGTTCATTGTATTCTAGTCAATAATAATTCACTAAGTATGTTTCTTTAATCTTATTAAGAATTAGTGCTTTTCATCAAAGAGTTCCAGTTATACTTACATTCACTTGTAGAAAATTTTATCTTTACCCTATTTACTATCAGTTGTAGTTTGACATTATACAAATAGCAGTTAACAAGATAGAATGAAGATTAACTTTTACAATAACAAAAGAAAAATAATATAATGTTTGTAATAGGACATACTCTTTTTTTTTTCACAGGTATACACATATATTTCATGGCCCCCAAATAGACCGGTTAGCTGAACCTGCCCCTAAAACATTTTTTTTCCTTTTACACTTATTATATGCAATAGCTCTCCTTCCTCCTTGGCTAAGAACTTCTTTGATAGTTCCACAAGAAAACACTACTATCTTAACAAATCTATCTTCCACATCATGTAGAGGCCTGCAACTAACAAAACTTTTTTGTGTAGCTAGTGGGGGCTCACCTCCCAGCCTAGGGCAGTGGCTGCCCACCCCTGAGCTAGGGGAAAACACATGGGAGACTAGGGTAAGTGCTCACATAGATTTGTACTACCAATTAGGGATACACACACAGAATCACAAGATAACCCAGTACTTTAATTATTTCATCACTTATGTTTGACAATTAAACCTAAGAAGGATTTTCACAAGAGGAAAGGAAGGACATGGAATGTTGAGCCTTTATCTCATACAAAAATCTCATTCATGGGTACTCTTACCCTTCATAGACCACCAAACCTAAAACATCATTTCCCCCCATACAACGAGTGTTCTCATTAATGGAAAAAACAAACTCTTGACTCACCAAAAAAATAATACAAAATACAACAAAAAACATATTACCACAACAGCATATAGGGTTTCATCTCATAACACTATACCCATATCAGACCACCATTAACTTTATTTCCCAACACAAAATCTGATTAGTAACTCACATTAAAGACTTCAATTTTATTTTATATGTAATTGTATTATCTCTTTGTTTAATTGAATGGGTTAAGGATTGGTACTCACCTGGAACTTGCACAGTACTTGAGGAAGATAGTTTTCTTTTAATCCACAAATAACCTTCCCCTTTTTCTTCCAAAGTATGCTCTTTCCCAATAGTCCCAAAGATAAATAATTTGCAGTCAAGGTAATATAGAATTTCCAGCAGTTGGATATTCACAGTCAAGGGTTATTCAAAATTTTACAGTAGTTGATCCAATGGTTCCATCAGAAGGTAAATGGTTACAACAAGTGATGAGGGAGAAGGAAAAAGAACCAGCAAAAAAATAGCACATTAGGCACTTCCCTTTTGAGGGTAGACACTTGTCCATTTAACAAGACACTTGTTTCATTTTTAACTCCAGTTTCTAACTCCCTTACACATCACCATTTTTTTTGGATGACTCATCATCCCTCTTGATTTTCGCCACTCTTTTTAAGGTGAAAATAAGGATTTCCTAAACATATTATTTTTTGTTAATTTTTCATCCAAAAAGGTACCTAGGCCCAAGCCCTAGGTCCTTAAAGTTAAATATTACGATTTAAGTGCCCATTTAATTATTTTCACCCTTAATAAGAGAATGAAAGGAAAACAAACTTAACTTTGAATTACACAACACATGACAACTACATGCAACAACTTACACAACATGTGATGATACATATCAAGACACAAGGACAAACATTATACATGTCCACACAAATCACAACATAGGGGACCCAAGTCTCTCCTGAGAACTTGGTCAGCTCACTAGTTACACACAATAGGGCCCCCATATATTTTCCCCATTTTCCACCAGCTAACAATACCTGCACACTCGTCTACACATTATTAGTTACAATAACAATAGCTAAATCAGTAATATAATAAGGATTAATTACTTCATATATATTTATATAACTTATTCTTAATTACCATAATAAGAATCTTTCATGCACAAGATAAATTTAGTTAATCTCAAAACACGTGAGCACAGAAATACCTCTATCACATGAATAATGGAAATCAATATAACATTGATACTAAGCAACATGTTTTCAAGTAATAGGTGAAATACCACATAACATAGAGTGACACAATCCATGAACCATTTATATATGAATCCCCACAATCTACCTCAAGGAATGACACCATACTACAACTAAAGGAAATAACACGATCCATTATCCTAAGGTACAACCCATAATATAAAAGATATCATATGGATCAAATAAGAACATGTGTATAAATATAAGTGCATATCAATCATGATCTAAACCAAATTCATATGTCTCAAATTAGTATATAACCATAGTCATTGTCAAATGATAATAGAGCCAACATATAATGTCTCATTAGAAAACTATAGTAACCAAAAATATGAAATCTCTTCCTACTATAATGACCGTATCGAAGAGGGGTCCTACATCTAGAGGAGGATATCTACATGATACTATAGAGAACTACATTGAGAAGGGTAAGACAATATTGGTTTGTCAGTTGATGAAGTCCATCTATGATTTAATTTAGTCTCCTAGAAGGGTTAGTGCAAGAAGTTGGGTCCACTTTTTGGCCAAAAAGTGGAAGTGTTTTCCCTCATTTTCAAAAATTGTCACATTTGGCCTAAACATTTAAAGCACTTAAAAATTTAATCTTAAAAAAAGTTAGTAATATGAAATGTAGTACTTAGAGTCTAGTTTCCAAATAAGTAATTTATTTTAATATTCAGGTGATACAAATTGATTTTCAATAGGTATGTCTAAAAACCACTATTTCAAAGTCACCTTTTTTTACCATACCATCAACATGTACGACCAACATAATTTAACCTAAATAAAAGATTTTTTCTAAATAATTTTAGGGAAAGGTGTGTAGTATAGTGAAGTTTGATGACAATATTTTTTTATAATTTTTTTACTAATTTTTATTGGCCCTAATTGTTGTTTTTGAAAACCCCTCTTGTACGAACAACATAATTTGAGAAAAAGTAATTATAATTTTTTTTTTCATTGTGTAAAAAATAATGTGTAGATTGATGAAATATATATATATATTAAAAAATTTAAAATTTAAAAGTTGTGAGGCCTACACTTTTTCAATTCCGTAGATGTGACTATTTAGCTTACTGTTGTTGGTATTTTTATTTTTATGGGACTGTTGTTCCCAGATTTTCAAACTATTAAAATCTTATGAGGTTAAAGGAAAACTAATTGGGTGATGTTAGATAGAAAATTGTCATGTGATTTCATTATGTTTATAAGAACTGTGGTATGCTTTAGAAATGCATATATTAAATTTGTTTCGACTATGATATTTATATGTGCAATTAACTTTGAAATTGAGTGTGTAGGTATTTCTAACAAAACCACAAATACAGGAGATCATTCTACACCCTATGTTGTATCCCTTGTGAAGCCAATCTAGTTCCACGAGGAACTATGATCAACCTTGTGTTTGGTAAATTGTTGTAATGTTGTAATATTGTAATGATGTATGAGGTCAAGGGAATTAGGTCTATCTTCTGATTTAATTATATTGTGATATGTGTTATAAGAAATGTTGTTTTGAATCTTGTTTTAACTTTGTTTTCTTTTAGACCCTCTTCTTGTGTTTTTACTTGACTCTGGGAGTCCTAACTAGATAAAAATCAACCCTAGGTTATACCCCATGGGTTTAGGGACCCTTTTGACTAGGATAACCTTAAGATAACCTCCATATGCTCACTTCAACTTCATGGTGAAGTTAAGTGATGAATTTAGGAGTATGGGGATAATGGGATGAGTGGAATCCACATTTAGACCCACTTCCAAGTCATGAATGACTCCATGATCCACCAATAATAGAGTGCTTGTCTCTTTGTGCATCTCTTTTGCTAGGAAACCCCCATAAAGAGGGTGGTGTGTCATCCACTCCCTCTTTATTTCTATTTTATTTATTTTATTTTATTCCTCCATGTGTTGGAAAAGGACTATGGTGGGGGACCTCATGAGTGGGTTTATTTTTTATTCCCACTTGGGATAATGGGGATATTTTATTAATTCCACTTGAGATAGTGGGGATATTTTTTAATTCCACTTGGGATAGTGGGAATATTTTATTAATTCCACTTGGGATAGTGGGGTTATTTAAATAATACAATCTTAAAAAAAAAAAAAATTAATTCATCCACTATGAATTTAAAATTCACAAATAATGTGAGCCCTTGATCTCAACTCTTGATCCTCACCCTCCATCATCTTTTTAAAAAACTATAAATGAAACCCTTCTCTAAGCAATTAGAGCAGACTTGATTTTTGCTGGACTTAATTTTTGCAGGAGGACTTGATTTTTGCAGGACACATGATTTTTGCAGGGGAACTTGATTCTTACAGGGGAACTTCATTCTTGCAGGGGGACTTCATTCTTGCATTCTTATCATGCCTAATTTCCTCTAGGAAATCTTCTTCTGGCATCCTCATAATGCCTAATTCCTTCTCTATTCTTCTCTTCATAGCCTCATAATGCCAAAATTATTCTAGCTATCATATATCCTCCATTCATTATCCCTTGCTTGTGATCATAGAGAGATTATTTTTGGGGTTGGATTAATGTGGAAAGAAGCAGAACTTGGAGGAGGAGACTAAGACTGGAGCTCTTCATCAAATTTCATCCATAATTGGGCTTGTGTAGGTTGGTGAACAAGACTTCTCTCTTGTATGATCTGTTGCTTGTTATGTATGTTTTGTTCTTGCTTGATGAATGAGATTGCAAAAGTTTTCTATGTCTTTTACTGTTATTTTGGGGTATGTGTTGGGTGTTGAAAGAGCTCCTTCTAGTTGGAAGGCAATGCTCAACTTGTACAGGGAAGGGAAGGTGTGAAACTCCTTGGGTGTCTTCTTGTTTCTTTATATATGAATTGCCTAGAGGGCATGTTGGTACTTTTGAGCCAAGAGGGCTTTAAGACTTTGAGAGCCTATATTTGGGATATCCCTGGAAGTTTGATTATTTGGATGGCTTGAGGCCAAGAGAAAAAGTAATATTGTTGGCTTGAGGCCATGTGATAAGTTAAGATAAAATGTTGTAAAAGAGGACACCTTGAGTGAGAGAGTCTACTTCCCTACCCTCTTTGAACTCACCTCAGCTAAGTCTTTGTATTGTGTGTCAAACCATGGGAGTGTGAGTGTTGATTGCTTTGATTGTTGTTATTCAATGTTGTGAAGTGTTGTTGGTCTATTCTACCCTGGGTGCGTGGATGATCTCCCTAGCTCAGGGGTGACCCTCTTGTAGGTCTATGGTCGGGAGGAGAGCTCTTGTGTGGTGTTTTCTTCCCTTGTGTGTCATGCATGTTTTCATGGAGCTTAAAGTGGAGTTGAAGAGTTTTCTTGTTTTGAGAAATATTTTATTTTCCTTTACTCTTAAGGGAGCTTGGTCTTTTAATAGCTTCATCCTTGTTGATTTTACAAGAGAGAAACATTATCTCTCTTTCATTGTATAATTTAATATTTTGGAGTTGTGAGAAAATCCTTCCTTAATGTGTTGTTAGTTGTAATTTTACAGTTCATTAAGTTTTACCATTTAGAAATGAGAAGAGGAAAAGAAAATTTGTTTTTAATAGGATATTAAAATTGTCTAGTTCCTTCTTCTACTTGCAAAGTTGAGAGTTAGTTGATGTTTTAATTAAGTTTGTAAAAGTATTATTTCTGTGCAAGCTTAGTAGAAATATTAGTTTTAAATTTTATTATAACTCAAGTTATAATTTTGCTACCATAAAAGAAATAAAATTTGGGTTGCAGTATTGCTTTAGAAATTACCGTCACCTTGATGGTCTCTTCCTAGGATGGGGACCATTTCACTATTCACTATTCACTATTCACTTTTACTATTCACTATTCACTTTTACTATTCACTTTTCACTATTTACTATTCACTTTTCACTAATCACTATTCATTTTTACTATTCACTATTTACGTTTACTATTCACTTTTCACTATTCATTTGAAGGCAAACTATATGTATTTTAAAATATTTAATTTGAAATAGAAATTTTAATCGAGGAAAGTGGGATTTATTTATGCATAATGTATAATACGAATTGAATAGATGTTTAAACTCAGAATTGCAATTTAGAAATACATTGTTTATACAATTATAATTTAAAAAGAGCATAGGTAATTATATTTTAATTTTAAGGAAGAGTTTCTCAGAAGTTTTTATCCCAAATTAAATGATAGGAAAATGAAGAGGAAAGTATGATCCCTTCATTTACAAAGGACACTAAAAATAAATGCAAACAAGCCATCACAAGCATTCCATGAGTGGCCATTTTAAACTCAACAGTAGATTTAGAGAATAAATGTCCAATTGAAAAAAAAAGAGAGACAAAGAAAGAACAACTAACCTTGGAAAACAAAGAGGAGAAAATGCACGGCATTTCCAAACAGGGCTAAGAGAACTAAGTAAGTTTAACCTACCATTAATCTTGTTTAGGAACAAGATGATTGTTAAAATTAATTCAAACGTTGAACCAAAACCTAGAGTAGAACCCTAGGGGGACTAAGTCAAGTGAAGTTAACCAACCCTGTGTAAGTGATCTGGTTTACCAAGAAATTAGGAATAATGTAAAGGATGTAGTGTTATTGTTGTTCGATAAAGAACATGAAGAAAAAAATAGGATAACTTAAGAAGATCTTGCACAACGGGGAGGGGAATGAGATAGAAATACAATCAAAATTAAATTTCAGAGAAACGGTAAAATTGAACATGATAGAAATACAATCAAAATTAAATTCCAAGAAAAGGAAGAGAGGGCAAATGAACGGGCTTGGTTGAAAATGCTAAGTCTGAAGGAGGAGAAATTAATATGAAATTCCAGAAAATGGAAAGAAGAATTAGATGATTGTTCTTTGCTGAAAAATGATCTATCACCTAAAACAACTGTTGTTCAAATATAATTCATGAGATTAACCTAAGTTAGGAAACCATGCGTTTCCTTGCGTAGGGTGTGCGCTCATGTATTTGGTACACTACCGTCAACTGTATTGTTTTCTCCTTAAGAGTACGCCGTCGAGCATGCTTACACGTGCGAGGGGGTTTTCAGAGTAGTAAGGAAAATTTTTTGATAGTTCATATCATGATCACATGACACATGTGGACATGACATGCGTGAATACGTGTTGTGACCGCATGGGAAATGTGGGCATGACATTTGGTATCAGAGCACATGTTTCAACATTAGTAGCTCTGGGGTTTGCGTGTTGTTTGGATCGACATAGAGTGGGTTGAGCATGGTTTGACCCTTGTCCTACTACATGTAACTGCGAGAGAGTGAGGTTGTGGTTTGTTGACTAACCTTCACCTTGGAGGAATACCCATCCTCTTGTTTGTCATCGCGATGGCCTTGTCACATGATTATCGAAGTCTTTCGCTTGTGTTTTGTGGTGGTTGTGATCCTCTTGGTCGATTTTCCTCTCGAGTCAGTTGGT
The DNA here is from genome assembly GCA_027924645.1 of Cunninghamia lanceolata. NCBI lineage: Eukaryota > Viridiplantae > Streptophyta > Pinopsida > Cupressales > Cupressaceae > Cunninghamia > Cunninghamia lanceolata. Next base: position 746,848 of record BSBN01000765.1, on the reverse strand, counting down.
CTAGGTGGTGAGGGTTGCATTGGACCCTTCCTCGCCCTAGAAAGAACAGCTAACCTTCGAAAACAAAGAGGAGAAAATGCACGGCATTTCCAAATAGGGCTAAGAGAACTAAGTAAGTTTAACCTACCATTAATCTTGTTTAGGAACAAGATGATTATTCAAATTAATTCAAATGTTGAACCAAAACCTAGAGTAGAACCCTAGGGGGACTAAGTCAATTGAAGTTAACCAACCCTGTGTAAGTGATCTGGTTTACCAAGAAATTAGGAATAATGTAAAGGATGTAGTGTTATTGTTGTTCGATAAAGAACGTGAAGAAAAAAATAGGATAACTTAAGAAGACCTTGCACAACGGGAAGGGGAATGAGATAAAAATACAATCAAAATTAAATTTCAGAGAAATGATAAAATTGAACGTGATAGAAATACAATCAAAATTAAATTCCAAGAAAAGGAAGAGAGGGCAAATGAACAGGCTTGGTTGAAAATGCTAAGTCTGAAGGAGGAGAAATTAATATTAAATTCTAGAAAATGGAAAGAAGAATCAGATGATCGTGCTTTGCTGAAAAATGATCTATCACCTAAAACAACTGTTGTTCAAATATAATTCATGAGATTAACCTAAGTCAGGAAACCACACGTTTCCTTGCACAGGGTGTGTGCTCATGTATTTGGTACACTGCCGTCAATTGTATTGTTTTTGCCTTAAGCATATGCCGTCGAGCAGGCTTACGTGTGCGAGGGGGTTTTCAGAGTAGTAAGGGAAAATATTTTATAGTTCGTATCATGACCACATGACACATGTGGACATGACACGTGTGAATATGTGTTGTGACCACATGGGAAATGTGGGCATGACATTTGGTATCAGAGCACATGTTTCAACATTGGGAGCTCTGGGGTTTCCGTGTTGTTTGGACCGACATAGAGTGGGTTGAGCATGGTTTGACCCTTGTCCTACTACATGTAGCTGCAAGAGAGTGAGGTTGTGGTTTGTTGACTAACCTTCACCTTGGAGGAATACCCATCCTCTTGTTTTGCCATCGTGATGGCCTTATCACATGATTATCGAAGTCTTTCGCTTGTGTTTTGTGGTGGTTGTGATCCTCTTGGTCGATTTTCCTCTCGAGTTAGTTGGTCTAGGTTTTGAGGGTTGCATTGGACCCTTCCTTGCCCTAGAAAGAATAGCTAACCTTGGAAAACAAAGAGGAGAAAATGTGTGGCATTTGCAAACATGGCTAAGATAACTAAGTAAGTTTAACCTACCATTAATCTTGTTTAGGAACAAGATGATTGTTCAAATTAATTCAAACATTGGACCAAAACCTAGAGTAGAACCCTAGGGGGACTAAGTCAATTGAAGTTAACCAACCCTATGTATGTGATTTGGTTTACCAAGAAATTAAGAATAATGTAAAGGATATAGTGTTATTGTTGTTCGATAAAGAATGTGAAGAAAAAAATAGGATAACTTAAGAAGATCTTGCACAATGGGAAGGGGAATGAGATAGAAATACAATCAAAATTAAATTCCTAGAAAAGGAAGAGAGGGCAAATGAACTGGCTTGGTTGAAAATGCTAAGTCTGAAGGAGGAGAAATTAATATTAAATTCCAGAAAATGGAAAGAAGAATCAGATGATCGTGCTTTACTGAAAAATGATCTATCACCTAAAACAACTATTGTTCAATTATAATTCGTGAGATTAACCTAAGTCAGGAAACCACGCATTTCCTTGCGTAGGGTGTGCGCTCATGTTTTTGGTACGCTGTCGTCAACTATATTGTTTTTGCCTTAAGCGTACGCCGTCAAGCACACTTTCGCGTGCGAGGGGGTTTTTAGAGTAGTAAGGGAAAAATTTTTATAGTTCGTATCATGACCACATGACACATGTGGACATGAAACGCGTGAATACGTGTTGTGACCACATGGGAAATGTAGGCATGACATTTGGTATCAGAGCACATGTTTCAACATTGGGAGCTCTGGGGTTTGCGTGTTGTTTGGATCGACATAGAGTGGGTTGAACATGGTTTGACTCTTGTCCTACTACATGTAGCTATGACAAAGTGAGGTTGTGGTTTGTTGACTAACCTTCACCTTGGAGGAATACCCATCCTCTTGTTTTGTCATCGTGATGGCCTTGTCACATGATTATTGAAGTCTTTCGCTTGTGTTTTGTGGTGGTTGTGATCCTCTTGGTCAATTTTCCTCTCGAGTCAGTTGGTCTAGGTGGTGAGGGTTGCATTGGACCCTTCCTTGCCCTAGAAAGAACAGCTAACCTTAGAAAACAAAGAGGAGAAAATGCGCAGCATTTCTAAACAGGGCTAAGAGAACTAAGTAAGTTTAACCTACCATTAATCTTGTTTAGGAACAAGATGATTATTCAAATTAATTCAAACATTGAACCAAAACCTAGAGTAGAACCCTAGGGGGACTAAGTCAAGTGAAGTTAACCAACCCTGTGTAAGTGATCTGGTTTACCAAGAAATTAGGAACAATGTAAAGGATGTAGTGTTATTGTTGTTCGATAAAGAATGTGAAGAAAAAAATAGGATAACTTAAGAAGATCTTGCACAACGGGAAGGGGAATGAGATAGAAATACAATCAAAATTAAATTTCAGAGAAACGGTAAAATTAAATGTGATAGAAATACAATCAAAATTAAATTCCAAGAAAAGGAAGAGAGGGCAAATGAACGGGCTTGGTTGAAAATGCTAAGTCTGAAGGAGGAGAAATTAATATTAAATTCTAGAAAATGGAAAGAAGAATCAGATGATCGTGCTTTGCTGAAAAATGATCTATCACTTAAAACAACTGTTGTTCAAATATAATTTGTGAGATTAACCTAGGTCAGGAAACCACGCATTTCCTTGTGTAGGGTGTGCGCTCATGTATTTGGTACGCCGCCGTCAACTGTATTATTTTTGCCTTAAGTGTATGCCGTCGAGCACGCTTATGCGTGCGAGGGGGTTTTCAGAGTAGTAAGGGAAAATTTTTGATAGTTCGTATCATGACCACATGACACATGTGGACATGACATGCATGAATATGTGTTGTGACTGCATGGGAAATGTGGGCATGACATTTGCTATCAGAGCACATGTTTCAACATTGGGGGCTCTGGGGTTTACGTGTTGTTTGGACCGATATGGAGTGGGTTGAGCATGGTTTGACCCTTGTCCTACTACATGTTGCTACAAGAGAGTGAGTTTGTGGTTTGCCGACTAACCTTCACCTTGGAGGAATACCCATCCTCTTGTTTTGTCATCGTGATGGCCTTGTCACATGATTATTGAAGTCTTCCACTTGTGTTTTGTGGTGGTTGTGATCCTCTTGGTCGATTGTCCTCTTGAGTCAGTTGGTCTAGGTGGTGAGGGTTGCATTGGACTCTTCCTCGCCCTTGTGTATTTTTGTGGAGAGTAGTGACATCTTAATGCCCATTTGATTTATTCTTGCCTTGTGAACTTGATGTGTGTTTATCGTAAGGATGAATGGCATACTTTCTTGAATTCCTAACCCTTGATATCATCAGAAATTGGCATTGTCTCCTTTGGATTGATAACTAGAAAAGATTGCATGAAGTGTATCTTACTTTAAATTTTATGAGTGTAATTTGTTACGTGTGTGATTTCATTATATTATCTTGTAAAAATACTAAGAAAGAAAGAGGTGAAAATTAGTTTTATGCATGGCAAATTGTTAAGCATTAACATATGTCCTTAAATTGTTCAATGAGGAATTTGTGTGCTTGGCAACTTTTTTTTGTAAAGTACTTCTACAAAATAAAATTTTGTATTTTATAACCTTGTTTTTATGTGAATTTGATATCATGTTATGCATACCTTGTGCGGAAAAGATGTTTAGGCTTCATATAGTAGAATAGTAAAATTAGAGACGTGATCTTGCTATTAGATTCTTCTTGTGATATGCCTCTACTTTATGAACCTTGTGTTAGATAAATGTGTGGTGGTTTCATAGTGCATATGTAGTGTTATATGGGTTATCATTAACTCCATGATATGTGATTTGTTGTGAGTCACCATCTTGTGAGTTGAAATAATGTTGTTTGGGTTCGAATATGTTCTATCAAGCATAGCTAGTAAATTGGTGTACTTACTTGAGGGTGTTGCCTTATCTCTCAATGTGAAGTCATGGTTGGATTCCAATATGCTCTAGATGGATTAATTTGAGTTGATGTTTGAGTAAATTTCTTAGAGAACCTTTATGGTAATTATTATGTGACTTTGGGATATGAAAGTTGTCCTTCACTAAGTAATGAACATTAAAGGAGAATTGTGTTATGTATTACCCTGTGGATGTAAATACCTGTTATGAACATGTTTGCTATGTGTTGTGATTATCCCGTACATGCTTAGTGTACTCATGAGGTTGCGATATTGGGTATCCATCCATGGGTTGAGTGTATAACTACAAGTATGATGGACTTATGCTTGTGTGGCTATTTGTATGTACACCCTGTAAGGTCCAATCTCGGAGTTGGAGACCTCCCATGTGTGGAATTAAGTAGTGGAGAGGAAGAACTTAGGAAGCTATGATGACATGTTGTGGCATTGGTTTGGGATTACCCAACCAGCCATACCTTCCTATGCCAGAGTACCCCCTACTTCTCCTTAGTAAATGGACCTTTGAGAGGCCCATAGTGTTATCCTATCATGCTCTGTTTCTTTGATGGTACTATTGACATCTGACATGGGATTTTGGTTATATTTTGGTATGGGCATGTGATTTGCTCGAGGCCATGCTACTTGTGTAGGTTTATTCGTACCTTGGTATGGGCATGTGATTTGTTCAAGGCCATGCTACGATGTACTATATTGATGACGTGTACCTTTTGAGAAGGGCACGATGTACTATATTGATGATGTGTTATCTTTGAGAAGGGCACGATTCCCCGTAAGAGTACGTAAGGCGCATTGCTAATACTTACCTACATGATGTTATTGCATTGGTTGTGTTTGCATAACACATGTAGTGACCGTGTTTCCCTCCTTCCTTATTTGTGACTTAATGTTAGTCACATAGTGATGTAATGTGCACTTTCTTGGATTGCGATTATTTCTTTCGGTTGTTTGGTGACCTTTTTGTATCTTAGTTGTGTGGACCAGCCATGTTATTTTATCTTGTCTAAAAGTAGCTTAGTCACAACCTTTGATTCTTCCTTTTTTGCGTGACTTCTATGGCTACGTTGTTTTAATGTTGAAATTGCACGCATTTATTCATTTATTTATTTATTCTAATTTAGGTTTTGGAGACTTCTCCTCTTAGCTTTTCTGGATATTTGTGTTGGCTAAGCTAGGTTTCTTTTTGTTTTCTAGTGCCGGTCTTGTGTTATGTTGTTCTTCTCGCCATGTCGATGGAGTGACCTCTGGTAGAGTGTATATAAGGAAGCAGATGTGGGAAACTTATGAGGATGGGGGTAAGTGTGGACTAGTATGGGCTGGTTATTATCCACTTACCTTCCTAGTGATCTTGTTTTTATGTTGGCTATCTCTTGGAGGCTAAACCCCTTATACAAACAAGAGGTAGCCCATTGTGGGAATGTATGGCGAGGCCCCCAAGCGCGTAGCCCTGAGACCATCATTCTACCTGGTTCTTGATCTTTCGTTACTTGGCACTAGTTATTGGTTACTTGGTTCTATGATGAGACTTTGACATCCCCCTAAACCTTTATGTGAGCCTTGTGAAGTTAATCCCTGTAATGTGGATGAATGAAAATATGTGTTTAGATGTAAGATCTCTAATTGATGTATCTGTATATGAGTTGATGTTCTATATAAACAGGTTGTACGATGTGTGAATTCCTTAAGCATGTGTGATAATGATTGATGAACATGAAATTTTTTACGTTGATTTTAATCAATACAGTGTGCTTTGTGAATAGGACTATACCTTTATAACATTTAGTATCATACTTTAAAATCTTATGAGTTCCTTTTATCCTCACCTCTTTGATGACTTCCAGGAGAAAGTACAGTCTTAGGGGGGAGTATGTGAGGCCTACACTTTTTCAATTCTGTACATGTGACTATTTAACTTATTGTTGTTGGTATTTTTATAATTATGGGACTGTTGTTCCCAGATTTTCAAACTATTAAAATCTTATTAGGTTAAAGGAAAACTAATTGGGTGATGTTAGATAGAAAATTGTCATGTGATTTCATTATGTTTATAAGAACTGTGGTATGCTTTAGAAATGCATGTATTAAATTTGCTTCGGCTATGATATTAATATGTGGAATTAACTTTGAAATTGAGTGCCCAGGTATTTCTAACAAAACCACAAATACAGGAGATCATTCCACACCCTATGTTGTATCCCTTGTGAAGTTGATCTAGTTCCACGAGGAACTAAGATCAACCTTGTGTTTGGTAAATTGTTGTAATGTTGTAATGTTGTAATGATGTATGAGGTCAAGGGAATTAGGTCTATCTTCTAATTTAATTATATTGTGATATGTGTTGTAAGAAATGTTGTTTTGAATCTTGTTTTAACTTTATTTTATTTTAGACCCTCTTCTTGTGTTTTTACTTGACTCTGGGAGTCCTAACTAGATAAAAATCAACCCTAGGTTATAACCCATGGGTTTAGGGACCCTTTTGACTAGGATAACCTTGGGATAACCTCTATATGGTCACTTTAACTTCATGATGAAGTTAAGTGACGAATTTGGGAGCATGGGGATAATGGGATGAGTGGAAGCCACATTTAGACCCACTTCTAAGTCATGAATGACTCCATGATCCACCAATAATGGAGTGCTTGTCTCTTTGTGCTTCTCTTTTGGTGGGAGACACCCATAAAGAGGGTGGTGTGTCATCCACTCCCTCTTTATTTTTATTTTACTTATTTTATTTTATTCCTCCATGTGTTAGAAAAGGACTATGGTGGGGGACCTCATGAGTGGGTTTATTTTTTATTCCCACTTGGGATAGTGGGAATATTTTATTAATTCCACTTGGGATAGTGGGGATATTTTATTAATTCCACTTGGGATAGTGGGGTTATTTAAATATTACAATTTTTAAAAAATAAATTTTTAATTCATCCACTATGAATTTAAAATTCACAAATAATGTGAGCCCTTCATCTCAACTCTTGATCCTCACCCTCTGTCATCTTTTCAAAAATCTATAAATGAGACCTTTCTCTAAGCAATTAGAGAAGAATTGATTTTTGTAGGAGGACTTGATTTTTGCTGGAGGACTTGATTTTTGCTGGACACAAGATTTTTGTAGGGGAACTTGATTCTTGCAGGGGAACTTCATTCTTGTAGGGGAACTTCATTCCTACAGGGGAACTTCATTCCTACAGGGGGACTTCATTCTTGTATTCTTATCATGCCTAATTTCCTTTAGGAAATCTTCTTCTGGCATCCTCATAATGCCTAATTCCTTCTCTATTCTTCTCTTCATAGCCTCATAATGCTAAAATTATTCTAGCTATCCTATATCCTCCATTCATTATCCCTTGCTTGTGATCATAGAGAGATTATTTTTGGGGTTGGATTATTGTGGAAAGAAGCAGAACTTGGAGGAGGAGACTAAGAGTGGAGCTCTTCATCAAATTTCATCCATAATTGGGCTTGTGTAGGTTGGTGAACAAGACTTCTCTCTTGTATGATCTGTTGCTTGTTATGTATGTTTTGTTCTTGCTTGATGAATGAGATTGCAAAAATTTTCTATGTCTTTTACTATTATTTTGGGGTATGTGTTGGGTGTTGAAAGAGCTCCTTCTAGTTGGAAGGCAATGTTCATCTTGTACAGGGAAGGGAAGGTGTGAACCCCCTTGTATGTCTTCTTGTTTCTTTATATATGAATTGCCTAGAGGGCATGTTGGTACTTTTGAGCCAAGAGGGCTTTAAGGTTTTGAGAGCCTATATTTGGGATATCCTTGGAAGTTTGATTATTTGAATGGCTTGAGGCCAAGAGAAAAAGTAATATTGTTGGCTTGAGGTCATGTGATAAGTTGAGATAAAATGTTGTAAAAGAGGACACCTTGAGTGAGAGAGGCTACTTCCCTACCCTCCCTGAACTCACCTCAACTGAGTCTTTGTATTGTGTGTCAAACCATGGGAGTGCGAGTGTTGATTGCTTTGATTGTTGTTATTCAATGTTGTGAAGTGTTGTTGGTCTATTCTACCTTAGGTGTGTGGATGATCTCCCTAGCTCGGGGGTGACCCTCTTGCGGGTCTATAGTAGGGAGGAGAGCTGCTTGTGTGGTGTTTTCTTCCCTTGTGTGTCATGCAGGTTTTCATGGAGCTTAAAGTGGAGTTGAAAAGTTTCCTGTTTTGGGAAATATTTTTTTTTCCTGTACTCTTAAGGGAGCTTGGTCTTTTAATAGCTTCATCCTTGTTGGTTTTACAAGAGGGAAACATTCTTTCCCTTTTGTTGTATAATTTGGTATTTTAGAGTTGTGAGAAAATCCTTCCTTAATGTGTGGTTAGTTGTGATTTTACAGTTCATTAAGTTTTATCATTTAGAAATGATAAGAGGAAAAGAAAATTTGTTTTTAATAGGATATTAAAATTGTCTAGTTCCTTCTTCTTCTACTTGCAAAGTTGAGAGTTAGTTGATGTTTTAATTAAGTTTGTAAAAGTATTATTTCTGTGCAAGCTTAGTAGAAATATTAGTTTTAAATTTTATTATAAGTCAAGTTGTAATTTTGCTACCATAAAAGAAATAAAATTTGGGTTGCAGTATTGCTTTAGAAATTACTGTCACCTTGATGGTCTCTTCCTAGGATGGGGACCATTTCACTATTCACTATTCACTATTCACTTTTACTATTCATTTTTCACTATTTACTATTCACTTTTCACTAATCACTATTCATTTTTACTATTCACTATTTACTTTTACTATTCACTTTTCACTATTCATTTGAAGGCAAACTATATGTAGTTTAAAACATTTAATTTGAAATAGAAATTTTAATCGAGGAAAGTGGGATTTATTTATGCATAATGTATAATACGAATTGAATAGATGTTTAAACTCAGAGTTGCAATTCAGAAATACATTATTTATATAATTATAATTTAAAAAGAGCATAGGTAATTATATTTTAATTTTAAGGAAGAGTTTCTCAAAAGTTTTGATCCCAAATTAAATGACAAGAAAATAAAGAGGAAAGTATGATCCCTTCATTTACAAAGGACACTGAAAATAAACACAAACAAGCCATCACAGGCATTCCACGAGTGGCCATTTTAAACTCAACAGTAGATTTAGAGAATAAACGTCTAATTGAAAAAAAAAAAAGAGACAGAGAAAGAATAGCTAACCTTGGAAAATAAAGAGGAGAAAATGCACGGCATTTCTAAATAGGGCTAAGAGAACTAAGTAAGTTTAACCTACCATTAATCTTGTTTAGGAAGAAGATGATTATTCAAATTAATTCAAACGTTGAACCAAAACCTAGAGTAGAAACCTAGGGGGACTAAGTCAAGTGAAGTTAACCAACCCTATGTAAGTGATCTAGTTTACCAAGAAATTAGGAATAATGTAAAGGATGTAGTGTTATTGTTGTTTGATAAAGAACATGAAAAAAAAAAAGGATAAATTAAGAAGATATTGCACAACAGGAAGGGGAATGAGATAGAAATACAATCAAAATTAAATTTTAGAGAAACGGTAAAATTGAACGTGATAGAAATACAATCAAAATTAAATTTGAAGAAAAGGAAGTGAGGGCAAATGAATGGGCTTGGTTGAAAATGCTAAGTCTGAAGGAGGAGAAATTAATATTAAATTTTAGAAAATGGAAAGAAGAATCAGATGATCATGTTTTGCTGAAAAATGATCTATCACCTAAAACAACTGTTGTTCAAATATAATTCGTGAGATTAACCTAAGTCAGGAAACCAAGCGTTTCCTTGTGTAGGGTGTGCACTCATGTATTTGGTACGCTGCCATCAACTGTATTGTTTTCACCTTAAGCATACGCCATCGAGCACGCTTACGTGTGCGAGGGGGTTTTTAGAGTAGTAAGGGAAAATTTTTGATAGTTCGTATCATGACCACGTGACACATGTGGACATGACACGCATGAATACCTATTGTGACCACATGGGAAATGTGGGCATGACAAAAGTTATTAGAAAAATGCAAACACCTGGCATTTCAAGTTTTTGGACTAGTTTTCTCATAAATTCTTTAATAAATAGAAAAATAAGTCGAATAAAAAAATTACATATTTTAAAACTATACATCGTCATCTGTAATGGGTTTTAATTTCGTAAAAAAATTTAGAATAAAATATTGTCAGCCATATTGGTAAAGTTTGTCTTTTCTCTTGCTCTAATCATGGACTTCTACTTATAGGTCTAAGGCAAGGGGTTGGTTTATCATGCCTTTCCCAAGCCTAAGATTTTAGGAATGTGTAACTATTCCAAAATGGGTATTGGTTCCTTTTGTGTATGAAAACAAGTGCGTAGGACTTTTTTCAAATTCAAACACCTATTTAGAAATGGGTACCTATAATGCCCCGCTAGGAAACCCTAGAGGACACCACAAATATGCTAAATAAATAGGACAATTTTTTTTAAAAGATAGAATACCAAAGTAATGTCAACCAAATCAATACATATCATTAAACTATCATGTCCTCTAAGGTTTCTACAGCTACACTACTTACTAAACTATTTACAGGATCAAGAATTAACTAACATCAATAATTTAATTCTAATCTATTGCTTCACATGTGAGAACACATACATTTCCATGAAATAACATTAAATGAGAAATCGACAAGATCATATAATTAGAATTACAAGTACATATACAATTTCCCACATATAAGGGTACATCATTACATCATTCACACTATCACTTTCTGAATTACCTTGTAATACTTACAAAATGATAAATCGGATACACCAAACTAGCACATGAGCACAAATAGCTGTCTCATCAAATTGGAACATGATCTAGAAACTTCAACACAAGGTCCATCCTTCTCACACATGAACCAGGGCAAGGGAAAACCAATGGAATAATCTCTTCCTCCCGACCATGTGGAACTCTGAGGTCCATCCCCTGAGCTAGGAGATGACATAAGTTTCTGTAGCAACAACCAGGGCAAGGGAAAACCAATGGAATAATCTCTTCCTCCTGACCATGTGGAACTCTGAGGTCCATCCCCTGAGCTAGGAGATGACATAAGTTTCTATAGCAACAACCAGACAAGGAGACAAAGACTAATAGCTGCAAGGACTACACAGGACTCAAGTACAACATGGGTCAACAAGACAATACAAGCAGCATAAACAACACTTCCACACAAAGCAAGACTTCTAGATGCATTCACACAACATAAGAAAGAACAACAAAGAGGGAATGCTAGACTATAGTAGGGATGAGTATCATCACATGGTCCTAGCATGGGTTACCCTGGCAGCCTCTAGCTAGACACTGACCTGCATCCATGGGTTACCCTGATAGTCTCTTGCTAGGCGCCGGCCCCCATCTATGGTTACCTTGACAATCTCTCAATAGACAATGACCCCATAGAGTGACACATGCGGAATCAACATTCCATTCATGAGGACAAGGAAGTTGATTTTGCCAACCATGGCCTTCTCATCTCATCCTTAGCCTGAACGAGCTCTACAAGCATGAGTGAGGCATCCAATTATCTTGATTGATGTGAAAGCTCTCCAACCCTCCCAATTTGATTATTATGTTATCACTGGATTAACAACTTCTAATGAGTTACCTTGATAGCCACTTTGGGCACCGGCCCCACATTTGAAGCCACTTCCCTTCCTGCATCTAGAAGACCCTTAACCAACAAGCATAACAACAGGTATCCACATACCGTGCAAGGCATTTACCTTTTTGCATACAAATCTCAACAAAAGTATCCAGAGCAAGGCATGGGTCCTCTTGCTCCCAAAATCTCAACCATAAAATGAACGAACACAGAAATTTATTACATGCCTAATACAATAATGAACCACAATAATAAAGAAGGACTCTACCACGTCATCACGAAAACAATATCAACATGAGTTTAAACATAATTGCATGAATCATGAACACTGAACAAGGTATTATCCTTCTTGCTCAGTCGTCATAACCACATGAATCCATAAATAGAGGGAAGAAAACACTACATAAAACCACTAGAGTCATACACATGACTCCCCCTCTAGGCCTCTGGAATCAACTTCTCTAATGACACAGACACATGAAACTTCTGTAACACAATGCTTCCATATCGACGTTCATTCCAAATGCACAACATAGACTAAGAACTTTAACCAATAATTCACTTACAACACATAATGGAAACACATGAAATATTATACCAAGCATGGGACTAAAACAATGTAACATTAATTCCAAACATGGTCAAATATTCTAGCACTTACATCATAACTAGTCACCCCTTTAATATCTTCTAAAGTTATATACCTCATGTCTACTAGATTGGCATGATTCATGTTCGCATTACCTACACACTTAATGACATTCATTAGAGCACTAGATTTCAAGAATGGTATAAGATATCATGTCCTTCAAATAGATCAAAGAGAAAACATAAGATTAGGATTATAATTTCCCAAATGATGATCATAATGACGTTATTCTAACTTATTTAATTAATCGAATAAAACCTTAACAAGATCATTATTCTAGACAATGGTATTAATGACTAAGATGATAATCAACATTACTTTTTGAAGTATAACAACCCCTAAACTGACCTATTCCAACCATAGATTAGGTTTTCTAATAAGTAAGATCTTAACTCAAACCGGTTATCAAAATACTTCAACGATATCACTTGCAACACGAATCAGATAAAGTGATGATTTAAAACTAATGACAAATGACACATCTATAATCTAATTCAATACCATACAATGTTCTATCAACATAGCCAAATTCATAGAACTTTAATAATAAAATTCTAATAGCAAACTAATTACATTAATATAAAACTCTTATTTTCAAACCTATAAAAAAATATTCAATATATTAAATTACATTTATTCCATTCGCTCACAATTCATAAATTAATAGGCATAACTACATGTCTTAATATCATATACTAATTACATATCTTAATTTCATACACTAGTAAATTAAAGAGACCTGCTCTAATAATAATTAGATTAATACACATATAACAATAATCTGGATAATTGTAAATACTATTAAATATAACTATAAAAGCAAGGCTAAAAGCTTATAATATTAGAATGTTATAAATATCTTACACTAGTTAGAATCACAAGATACCAAACCCGAAGCTACAATGAAAGAACATTGTTCTAAGGTTAGCTTGAGAGGAAAGGAATACAGAACAATAAAACATTTCTATAGATCTAACATCTTCATCAAATCTACCACACTTTTAACAACACACATAAGATAGGATTATCATGAAATGAATTTGTTGAGAAGGCTTTAGAAGCTAAAAATAATGTAAAATGTGAAAGCATAGACAAAGCATGCAGACTGGTTGATGGAATACCTCAAAGAGAGTCATATGATGGAAATCAATGATGATAGGATATGCACAAAAATTAATTTGTTGAAAAATCTTAGAGAAACCCAATTCGAAAATATAGAGTTATTGGTGATGCAACTAACTATTTTAAGATAGACGAAATAGGCAAGAGGTAGATAGTAACAAAATATTGATATTTCCAAAAAAACAAATTGGGTATGAATAATTTTTGGACATGATTTAGATAACTAGGTCTTACACAATATATAAAAAACTTAGAGAAACCCGGTTCATAAAACTAAAGTTATGGCTAATGTAATATACTGAGAAAATAGAGATGAAATGGCTGAGAGGTAGATAGTTACAAAAAGTTCATATCTACAAAATAACAAACTGGGTATAGAACATTTGTGGATATGATTTAGAAAACTAGATTATACACTACATATAAAACATTTAGAGGAACCCAGTTTGTAAAATGAAAGTTATGGCTAATGCAAAAGGTTGCTAAAATAGAGACGAAATGGCTAAGAGGTAGATAGTCACGAAAAATTCATATCTCCAAAATGACGAATTGGGTATGAACAAATTTTCAATATTATTTCAATAACTAGGTCGTGCACCATATATAAAAAATGTAGAGGAACTCAGTTTGAAAAATGAAAGTTATGGCTTCCGTAATAGACTATAAAAATAGAGATGAAATGGGCGAGACATAGACAGTCACATCAATTGGTGATTCCCAGAAATGCAATGATACAGACATACACAGTTGGATCTGGTAACAAGGTTTGTAACCTCTCAATAAAATTGCAATCAACATGAAAAATTATAAATCAAATAGTTTCTTCAACAGAAAAATGAGATAGAAAATTAGACCCGAAGGAACCTGATTTCACTTGGTTGACTGCTGAAGATTCGATGCCGGGTTCAACTATTGTAGCCACAAACCATTCTCTCCCCAAAAGTTCCATCTGCTAAAGATTGTTATGATAGAGAGATCTCCCCCCTCAATACAGCCCAAAAACTCCCTATTTAGAGAAATAAATCCCCTAAAATCTTCCAGAAGATTCCCCCCACAAGAGGCAATAACTCCTACATGAATAATATCTTACAGTTTGCTATTTTTAACATCTTACAACTAGACCAAGATAAATATATTTTATGACAACACATAAATATTGTTTATTTATTTAACTCTAGTTGCAATTACATTTATTACTATTATTATTATTATTTATTAACTTAACTTCTAGAATAATATATTTGTCATAAACTAAATTTTACATAAGGACATTTATATATTTATTTATTTAGTAAAAATGCTTCATAACTAATCATTTTATTTTAAGGCAACAATAACCAAAACAATACCAACAAAATAACCCAACTATCAAACCATACTTGACTACTATGCAAGATCAAAAAGCAAGACCACCACAATAATGACTGACTATCATAACCAAACCAACAACACTAACAGGGTACACAACCGGATACTCATTCTCTTCAAGGATGATGGCTAGGCTAGGGGACCATATGTTATCTCCATTCAACAACTTCCATTGGTATGAAGGCACACTCAGACCTACCAATTTAGGTGGATTCAATGCCTGGTACATGCAACCTGTAGCAAATAAAAGTGTTGAATACATACATATAATCATCTAAGCAGGCACATAGTGACAGAGAATTGTAGCGTAGTAGGGTACTCATTATGAGTAATACTACACTGTCCCTTCACAAAACACATCACAAGTATCCACATTAAACAAATTCATTAGTAACTAAACAACCAAATAACACATAGATAGATAGTCGCATTAATCACGTAGTAAGACTAATTTACATAATCAATTAACCTATAACTGATCACAATATAAGAATAATGTATTAATCATAAAGTATCAACAATGTCATCATAATAAACATCAATGAGTGTCCTTATCTACATCATAACAGTAAGCCTACCATCAACATATTTATCGTACCCTAAGCATTCCAAGTATCTTACCTTCCTCTTCATACTCCTTAGCCCGACCACCTGCTCATCCAGGGTGAGAATGGAGGGGCACTACATCCTTACCCCCTAAAACTTGACTTCCTCCTGGAAGTCATAGACTAGGGTGGAAACATAACATATTAGTATTGCAAGTTTCTATTGCCTACATACGCATCCATATTAAGCAATTGTTCATAAGACAGACACAATTGTTTGACAACAACAAAAAAAATATCAATTCTTTACCTCTAAGGCATATCATGTGATCTACTTATATCTAATCACACATATTTTGAGAATTTCATCCAATTTAGAGAATTGTATTCACATATAATCAAGAAAAAAATACATCTCATATCTTATTTCCACTATGCTTTCGACTATTACCAACATACAAAGTACAAGCCTTTGCAGAGTCCTCCCTTGAACATACTATCAGAGGTTTGAAATGAAAATGATAGAAACATCACTTAACACAAAATGGGGCCAACAGAAACAAACATTCGGAATAGCCACCATAGAGATTTTAAAAATAAATGCAAACCCAAGTAGGAAAATAATCAAATCCAACTTTAAGTCACAGAGTGCTAACAATTTCCAACAATAAATCAAGTAAAAAGAAAAGAGTTTTGGTGACCACTCCTATCATAAGAATGTTTAAAGAAATAAAATTCACTGCTAACCCCCAACAACACATGAAACAACTGTTAAAAATTTCAAAACAACCAAATTATACAACAAATTCATATCACAATGTGACTAATTTTAGCCACAAAAAGGGAGTATCTGCTACACAACACTCAAGGACACAAGGTCCAGAATGTGTTAGAGAATGTACACCAACACTCAAATGATTTAGTTAACTACATCCTCTTATCTAAGCAACTTTTATACAAGGAATTAAGGCAACACAGTCTCTACTTATATACAAACAACTTCTATCTTTAATACAATACAATTTCTTTTTACTAAGCTATGAACATACGCAAGTACTTCCTTATGCAAGAAAATATAAAGGGAATGTATGATGTCATACATAGGAATACTTTAAAGCTATAATTGACTTACAGTATCACATTCTTGATCTTATGGGTCCAATGCAAGCGCCAATTTGATCCCTGCACACGGTTCTCACATAGGCATACAAAATAATAATTTTCATAAATCACAACATTTTTTCCATATGAGGTCATGACCAGCTAGGTGATAAATGTTAGGTTATCAACAACCACGTTAAGATACTCCGCACATGACAACACCACATAACCACATGACTTACCAAATGATTAAGTCATTCAAATACTTAATACATACACTAATAGTAACCATGCTTCTTTCTTATAATGCATGAGTGACCACAAGAGAAACTCAAACCCTCAACAAAACAACAAGCACTAACATTCAAGGAAGACATATTTTCAAATATATCATCACATTATCAGAGAAGAGGAAGAGAGAACACATAGACACATAAGGAAAATAAGACATAATCAAAGGACAAGACTATAAACTTATCAACCTTTTAATGTCATACTAATGCACATAGGTGAAAGGTACCATTACCAACTCACCACAAAGAGAAAATCACTTAACCTAGAGCAACAACAACAATCCAGAGGTCTCAGTGTTGCAACTTGGCTCTAATACCAAATGTAACACCCCGCTAGGAAACCCCAGAGGACAACACAACTATGCTAAATAAATAGGACAATTTTTTATTTTTTAAAGATAGAATAACAAAGTAATGTCAACCACATCAATACATATCATTAAACTATCATGTCCTCTAAGGTTTCCATAGCTACACTACTTACTAAACTATTTACAGGATCAAGAATTAACTAACATCAATAATTTAATTCTAATCTATTGCTTCACATGTGAGAACGCATACATTTCCATGAAATAACATTAAATGAGAAATCGACAAGATCATATAATTAGAATTACAAGTACATATACAATTTCCCATAAATAAGCGAACGTCATAACATCATTCACACTATCACTTTTTGAGTTACCTTGGAATACTTACAAAATGATAAATCTGATACACCAAACTAGCACATGAGCACAAATAGTTGTCTCATCAAACTGGAACATGATCTAGAAACTACAACACAAGGTCCATCCTTCTCACACATGAATCGGGGCAAGGGAAAACCAACGGAATAAGCTCTTCCTCCTGACCATATGGAACCCTGAGGTCCATCCCCTAAGCTAAGAGACAACATAAGGTTCTGTAGCAACAACCAGACAAGGAGACAAAGACTAATAGCTGCAAGGACTACACAGGACTCAAGTACAACATGGGTCAACAAGACAACACAAACAACATAAACAACACTTCCACACATAGCAAGACTTCCAAAGGCATTCACACAACATAAGAAAGAACAACAAAGAGGGAATGCTAGACTACAGTAGGGATGAGTGTCATCGCATGGTCCTAGCATGGGTTACCCTGACAGTCTCTAGCTAGACGCCGGCCCCCATCCATGGGTTACCCTGATAGTCTCTTGCTAGGTACCGGCCCCCATCTATGGTTACCCTGATAGTCTCTCACTAGACACCAGCCCCATAGGGTGACACATGCGGAATCAACATCCCTTTCATGAGGACAAGGAAGTTGATTTTTCCAACCATGGCCTTTTCATCTCATCGTTAGCCCGAATGAGCACTACAGGCATGAGTGAGGCATCCAAGTATCTTGATTAATGTGAAAGCTCTCCAACCCTCAAAATTTGATTATTGAGTTATCACTGGATTAACAACTTCTAATGGATTACCCTGACAGCCACTTTGGGTGCCAGCCCCACATTGGAAGCCACTTCCCTTCCTACATCTAGAAGACCCTTAACCAACAAGCATATTAATAGGTATCCACATACCGTGCAAGGCATTTACCTTCTGCCATACAAATCTCAAAAAAAGTATCCAGAGCAAGGCATGGGTCCTCTTGCTCCAAAAATTTCAATTGAAACAAAGTGTAATCCAAAGCAAGGCATGGGTCCTCTTGCTCCCAAAATCTCAACCATAAAATGAACCAACATAGAAATTTATTACATGCCTAATACAATAATGAACCACAACAATAAAGAAGGACTCTACCACCTCATCATGAAAACAATATCAACATGAGTTTAAACATAATTACACGAATCAGGAACACTGAATAAGGTATTATCCTTCTTACTTAGTCGTCATAACCACATGAATCCATAAATAGAGGGAAGAAAACACTACATAAAACCACTAGAGTCATACACACGACTCCCCCTCTAGGCCTCTGGAATCAACTTCCTTAATGACACAGACACATGACACCTCTGTAACACAATGCTTCCATATCGACATTCACTTCCAAATGCACAACATAGACTAAGAACTTTAACCAATAATTCACTTACAACACATAATGGAAACACATGAAATATTGTACCAAGCATGGGACTAAAAGAATATAACATTAATTCCAAACATTGTCAAACATTCAACAAACATAAGGTGGATCTATCTCTATAGTGTAGGACTTAATATTCTAGCAGCTACATCATAACTAGTCACCCCTTTAATATCTTCTAAAGTTATATACCTCATGTCTACTAGATTGGCATGATTCATGTTCGCATTACCTACACACTTAATAACATTCATTAAGGCACTACATTTCAAGAATGGTATAGGATATCATGTCCTTCAAATAGATCAAAGAGAAAACATAAGATTGGGATTATAATTTCTAATTTACCAAATGTTGATCATAATGACATTATTCTAACTTATTTAATTAATAGAATAAAACCTTAACAAGATCATTATTTTAGACAATGGTATTAATGACCAAGACGATAATCAAAATTACTTTTTGAAGTAGAACAACCCCTAAACTTACCTATTCCAACCATAGATTAGGGTTTCTAATAAGTAAAATCTTAACTCAAACCGGTTATCAAAATACTTCAATGATATCACTTGCAACACGACTCAGATAAAATGATGATTTAAAACTAATGACAAATAACACATCTATAATCTAATTCAATACTATACAATGTTCTATCAACATAGCCAAATTCATAGAACATTAATAATAAAATTCTTATACCAAACTAGTTACATTAATCTAAAACTCTTATTTTCAAACCTATAAAAAAATATTCAATACATTAAATTACATTTATTCCATTCCCTCACAATTCATAAACTAATAGGCATAATTACATGTCTTAATATCATATATTAATTACATATCTTAATTTCATACACTAGTAAATTAAAGAGACCTGCTCTAATAATAATTAGATTAATACACATATAGTAATAATCTAGATAATTGTAAATACTATTAAATGTAACTGTAAAAGCAAGGCTAAAAGCCTATAATATTAGAATGTTATAAATATCTTACACTAGTTAGAATCACAAGATACCAAACCCAAAATTACAATGAAAGAACATTGTTCTAAGGTTAGCTTGAGAGGAAAGGAATACAAAACAATAAAACATTCCTATAGATCTAACATCTTCATCAAATCGACCACACTTTTAACCACATACATAAGATAGGATTATCACAAAATAAACTTGTTGAGAAGGCTTTTGAAGCTACCAACAATGTAAAATGTGAAAGCATAGATAGAGCATGCAGACTAGTTGATGGAATACCTCAAAGAGAGTCATATGATGGAAAGCAATTATCATAGGATATGCACAAAAATTAATTTGTTAAAAAATCTTAGAGAAACCCAATTCAAAAATATAGAATTATTGGTGACGCAATTAACTATTTTAAGATAGACGATATAGGAGAGAGGTAGAAGTAACAAAATATTCATATATCTGAAATGAAGAATTGGGTATGAACTATTTTTGGATATGATTTAGATAAGTAGGTCTTTCACCATATATAAGAAAACTTGGAGAAACCCAGTTCATAAAACTAAAGTTATGGCTAACGCAATATACTGATAAAACATAGATGAAATGGCTGAGAGGTAGACAGTAAAAAAAAAAAATTAATATCTACAAAATGACAAATTGGGTATAGACAATTTGTGGATACAATTTATAAAACTAGATTATTCACTACAATTTATAAAATTTAGAGAAACCCAGTTTGTAACATGAAAGTTATGGCTAACATAAAAGCTTACTAAAATAGACACGAAATGGTTGAGAGGTAGATAGTCCCAAAACATTCATATCTCCACAATGACAAATTGGGTATTGATGAATTTTGGATATGATTTCAATAACTAGGGCATGCACCATATATCAAAAATGTAGAGGAACCCAGTTCGTAAAATGAAGGGTATAGTTGTGGTAATAGACTATAAAAATAGAGATGAAATGAGCGAGAGATAGACAGTCATCATCAATTGGTGATTCCCAGGAATGCAATGATACAGACATGCACAATTGGATCTGATAACAAGGTTTATAACCTCTCAAGAAAATTGCAATCAACATTAAAAATTATAAATCAAACATTTGCTTCAACAGAAAAATGAGACAGAAAATTAGAACCAAAGGACCCTGATTTTGCTTGCTTGACCAGCTAAAGATTCGATGCCGGGTTCAACTATTGTAGCCACAAACCATTCTCTCCCCAAAAGTTTCATCTACTAAAGATTGTTATGATAAAGAGATCTCCCCTAAAATCTTCCAAAAGATTCCCCCCACAAGAGGCAATAACTCCTACATGAATAATATCTTACAGTTTGCTATTTTTAACATTTTACAACTAGACCAAGATAAATATATTTTATGACAACACATAAATATTGTTTATTTATTTAACTCTAGTTGCAATTACATTTATTACTAATATTATTATTATTATTTATTAACTTAACTTCTAGAATAATGTATTTTTCATAAAGTAAATTTTACATAAGGACATTTATATATTTATTTATTCAGCAAAAATACTTCATAACTAATTATTTTATTTTAATAACTAATTATTTTATTTTAAGGCAATAATAACGAAAACAATACCAACAAAATGACCCAACTATCAAACCATACTTGACTACTATGCAAGATCAGAAAGCAAGACCACCATAATAATGACTGACTATCATAACCAAACTGACAATACTGACAGGGTACACAACCAGATACTCATCCTCTTGAAGGATGATGGCTAGGCTAGGGGACCATATGTTATCTCCATTCAACTTCCATTGGTATGAAGGCATGCTCAGACCTACCAATTTAGGTGGAGTTGATGCTTGGTACCTGCAACCTGCAGCAAATAAAAGTGTCGAATACATGCATATAATCATCCAAGCAGGCACATAGTGACAGGGAATCGCAGCATAGTAGGGTACTCATTATGAGTAATACTACATTGTCCCTTCACAAAATACATCACAAGTATTCACATTAAATAAATTCATTAGTAACTAAACAACCAAATAACACATAGATAGATAGTCACATTAATCACGTAGTAAAACTAATTTACATAATCAATTAACCTATAATTGATCACAACATAAGCATAATGTATTAATCATAAAATATCAACAATGTCATCATAATAAACATCAATGAGTGTCCTCAATTGCATTATAATAGTAAGTCTACCATCAACATGTTTATCATACCCTAAGTAGTCCAAGTATCTTACCTTCCTCTTCATACTCCTTAGCCCGACCACCTGCTCATCTAGGGTGAGAATGGAGGGGCACTACATACCCATTCCTAAACAGGTACTCATTTAGGCTCGAGCACCCATTCCTAAATAGGTACCCATTTCTATCAAGATTTTTTCTTTGCCCATGACTTCCCCTATATGTGGACCCAACTTCTTGCAGGAACCTAGAATATGGTATAAGAAGTTTGATCATATATTTTAGGATTGGGGTTTATTAAGGCTAAGTTAGACCATTGTGTTTTATATACATAGAATTGTGATCATTTCATCATTATCACTTTGTATGTCAATGATATGCCATTATTTGGGAATGTGACATAGAGGATACTCCCCTCTTGACAAAATATCACACTCACAACCATAAAATCAATCACAGGCAATGCTCTACCACAACACAATATCAGATTGCAATAGAAATGGACTACAACTTTATTTAATTCATGAAACAATATCATATACAAATTACAAAATGCATAAAATTTGGCTTTCACTGGCCTCTCTTCACCCTCACATCAATCTACCCCCTCATAGGTTGAGTTATTCCATTTAGACTCTTCCTTCTAGAGATACTGTTTAATTCCCTTGGTAGCAACAAACTCCTTTTCTCTCTATTCACTATATTTTATTCTTCCTTCACAAAAAAGGCAAAATAGTGCCATTTCTAAGGTCCCTCTCAAGCACTGCACCTCAACCCTTCAAGAAGTGAACTCCCTCATTCATTCCTCCTATGGAGTGTACTATTCCACATCTTATCCTTTTGTTTTGGGGAAAACCTTTGTTTAATTGATCTCTTCCACACAACTTCCTCTCAATTCTTGACACTTTCCAATATCATCTGAGTGACTTCAACTCTCTTCTCTTTGCCCAAGCATTTTCTCCTCTTCCAATTTGACTCACCTTCTCAAATTCCACTCTCTTTGTAAGGGCAAGCTCCCTCTTGAGACACTTCTTTCCAATTATTATATGTTCTTTGGTAGCCCCCCATCTCTTTTCTAATGTCATCAACCTCTTTTATATGACTGAGGGTAGATTTTGCTTCCTATAGCTTAATCACTCCCTCTTCAATGGATACCTCCAACTTAAACATCATATCTCCATATGCGAAGTGTCACCTCAAAAGATTGGATCTCTATGATTACCATGACCCCTTTATTTTCTATGTTGCAGCCTTCCAAGGTCAGTTGACATATAATGTTTTAAATGATTTGATTTTCTCTGGCCTGTGAGATATTATATTATTCATATCTTTACTTTCCATGACCCATTTAAAGGATATTACATTCTTCATGCTGTAGGTTTTAACTTCCATGATCAAAGAAAAGATCAACCTCTCGACCAAGGTCAACGCCCCTATCATGGGTTGAAGTGAAAACAAGAATATTGCCTTTGGCTGCACCAGTAACTGACCCAAATGCAAGTGAATGTTCCCATGAACTCTATTGAAAAAAAATAGAGTATTTGAAATAAAATAAAACAAAGTGCAACAAATAAAAATATTATTGAACATCAAATTGCATAGAAAATAGATGATTTCTTAATTAATTACAATGGCAACCTTGCTGTTATATTTATAGCATTCATGGAAATCTCTAGAATATCTTAGAATGACTAAGAGAAGTGTCGAAAAAAGGAAAAATCTAGAGGTTTCTATTTAGAGATGGAAGTTTTCATATTCTTGAACATTCCATAAAATAAACATTATCTCCAACACCCCCCATAATATTTATTTGGAGAGGATAATTACAAAATATTACTATATAGCAACTTCCTTGAGATTTAATAAGTTTCTAAATTGATAAATTTCACTTTAGGTAGTGCTTTTGTAAATATGTCAACAATTTGATTTTCTGTTCCACAAAATTTTAACTCCACCACTTGATCTTCTATCAAATCACGAACAAAATGATGATGTACTTCTATATGCTTTGATCTAGCATGATAAATTGGATTTTTTGCTAGCTTGATAGTACTTTGATTATCACAGAATATAGTAGTTGGACAAACTTGTGGATGTTGTGTTTCTTCGAGTAGTCTTCTAAGTCATTATGATCAGCTTTTGTAGATGATAGTGATACTGTTGCTTGTTTCTTAGTGCTCCAAGAAATTGGTCCTGACCCAAGATGAAACATGTAACCTGAAGTTGATTTTCTGTCATCAATATCACCTGCATAATCAGAATTTGTATATCCAACTAATGTAGGTTCTCCTCCATATTTGTACTCAATTCCAAGTTGATAAGTGCCTTTAATATATTTTAATATTCTCTTAGCTGCTTTCCAATGCTCAATGTGTGGATTTGACATGTACCTAGATATAATACCAATTGCATATGCAATGTTTGGTCTAGTTATGGTGAGATACAAAAGACTCCCAACTAATTGTCTATATAATTTTCCATCCACCTTCATTTGAGTAGAATTAGTACTCAATTTTAATCCTAGTTCACATGGTGTATTAGATGGTTTACAATCACTCATGTTAAACTTTTTCAATACATCAAGAGCATATTTGGTTTGAGAAAGCATGATTCTTCCTTCTTCTTGCCATACTTGCATACCCAAAAAGTAGTGCATCAACCCTAGATCAGTTATTTCAAAAGCTTGTTTGAGTTGATCTTTGATTATTTCAATATTATGTGTGTGATCCCCTATAATAATCAAGTCATCCACATACAATACAATAATAACAACTTTACCATCACTATGTTTTACATACACATCTGAATCAACTTTACTTCTTTTAAATCTTACATTTATTTTGGAGTACCATGCCTTGGAGCTTGCTTAAGACCATATAATGATTTTTTTAATCTACACACTAGATGTTCTTCACCACTTTTAAGAAATCTAGATGGTTGTTTCATGTAAATTTCTTCTTGAAGATCACCATGTAGAAAGGCACTTTTTACATCCATTTGATAAATTTTCCAACCAAATTCTGTAGCTAGAGCAACTATTGTATGGATTGAACTCATTTTAGCAACTGGAGCAAAGGTTTTAGTATAATCAATACCTTCTATTTGTGAGAAGCCTCTGGCCACTAGTCTTGCTTTATATTTTTCAATAGCTCCATCTGATGTGAACTTTATTTTGTAGGTCCCCTTGCAATCAACCACACTTTTACCTTTTGGAAGAGTTGTCAATTCCCAAGTTCCATTTTTCATCAAAGAGTTGTATTCATCTTGCATTGCTTCTTCCCATTCTTCTTTTCCTTTTGCTTCCTCATATGTACTTGGAGTGTTAAGCTACATCACCTTAGTCATAAGAGCATAGTTAGCAAACATATTTCTAGGGCCTTCTTTGTATATTTCTTGAATACTTCTAGTCTTCTGTGTGTCTTTATCACCATTTTCACTTGATGCTTCAATTTGTGTTCCTTCTCCTCCTGCAGAAGATTGCACACCTTGATTTTGATCATTAGTATAAGTAGACTTATCTTCTTTAATCAATATTGGAAAGTAAGATAATGTAGGAGAATGTTCACTTTCAATATATTCATCAAACCATACATTCCTTTTGATATAAATTTCATTTCTTTTAGGATTATATAACCTATATTGTTTTGACTCCTCACTATATCCAACCATTATGCTCTTCTCACTTTTCCTTTCAAGCTTGTTCCTCTTTTCATCAGAAATGTGGGCATATGAATTACATCCAAAGGCTTCCTACCACTCTATGCCTCTTATGGTGTTACATTTAGAACTGCCTTAGTAGGCGATTTATTTAAAATGTAAACTGTAGTAGAAATTACTTCAGCCCAAAATTTAACTTCTATATTTCTAGAGTGAAGCATGCACCTAGCCATTTCTATTAAAGTTCTATTTTTTCTTTTTGCAACTCTATTTTGTTGGGGTGAGTAGGAGATAGTTGATTCCTTCTTTATACCATGGTGTTTACAAAAATCTAAAAAAGCTTTGTTCATATACTCCATACCTCTATCTGTTCTTATTATCTTAAGAGATCTTCCACTTTGGTTTTCAGCCAATGCCTCAAACTCTTTAAACTTATCAAACATTTAAAGCACTTAAAAAATTAATCTTAAAAAAGGTTAGTAATATGAAATGTAGTACTTAGAGTCTAGTTTCCAAATAAGTAATTTATTTTAATATTTAGGTGATACAAATTGATTTTCAATAGGTATGTCAAAAAACCACTATTTCAAAGTCACCTTTTTTACCATACCATCCACATGTATGACCAACATAATTTGACCTAAATAAAAGATTTTGCTAAATACTTTTGGGGAAAGGTGTGTAGTATAGTGAAGTTTGATAAGGATATTTTTTTATAATTTTTTTCTAAATATTTCTTTTTTTACTAATTTTTATTGGCCCTAATTGTTGTTTTTGAAAACCCCTCGTGTACGACCAACATAATTTGAGCAAAAGTAATCATAATTTTTTTTTTTCATTGTGTAAAGAATAATGTGTAGATTGATGATATATATATATATATATTAAAAAATTTAAAAGTTAAAAGTTATTAGAAAAATGCAAACACCTGTCATTTCAAGTTTTTGGACCAGTTTGCTCATAAATTATTTAATAAATAAAAAAATAAGTCGAATAAAAAAAATTACATATTTTAAAACTATACATCGTCATCTGTAATAGGTTTTAATTTCGTAAAAAAAATTAGAAAAAAATATTGTCAGCCATATCGGTAAAGTTGGTCTTTTCTCTTGCTCTAATCATGGACTTGTACTTATAGGTCTAGGGCAAGGGGTTGGCTTACCATGCCTTTCCTGAGCCTAAGATTTTAGGAATGTGTACTTATTCTAAAATGGGTATTGGTTCCTTTTGTGTATGAAAAAAAGTGCGTAGGACTTTTTTCAAATTCAAATACCTATTTAGAAATGGGTGCTTGTAATGCCCCGCTACGAAACCCTAGACGACAACACAACTGTGCTAAATAAACAAGACAATTTTTTTTTTTTAAAGATAGAATAACAAAGTAATGTCAACCACATTAATACATATCATTAAACTATCATGTCCTCTAAGGTTTTCATAGCTACACTACTTACTAAACTATTTACAGGATCAAGAATTCACTAACATCAATAATTTAATTCTAATCTATTGCTTCACATGTGAGAACACATACATTTCCATGAAATAACATTAAATAAGAAATCGACAAGATCATATAATTAGAATTACAAGTACATATACAATTTCCCATACATAAGGGTACATCATTACATCATTCACACTATCACTTTTCGAAGTACCTTGGAATACTTACAAAATGATAAATTTGATACACCAAACTAGCACATGAGTACAAATAGTTGTCTCATCAAATTGGAACATGATCTAGAAACTGCAACACAAGGTCCATCCTTCTTGCACATGAACCAGGGCAAGGGAAAACTAATGGAATAAGCTCTTCCTCCCAACCATGTGGAACCCTGAGGTCCATCCCCTGAGCTAGGAGATAACATAAGCTTTCGTAGCAACAACTAGACAAGGAGACGAAGACTAACAGCTGTAAGGACTACACAGGACTCAAATACAACATGGGTCAATAAGACAACACAAGCAATGTAAACAACAGTTCCACACATAGCAGGACTTCTAGAGGCATTCACACAACATAAGAAAGAACAACAAAGAGGGAATGCTAGACTACAGTAGGGATGAGTGTCATCGCATGGTCCTAGCATGGGTTACCCTGGTAGTCTCTAGCTAGACGTCGCCCCCCATCCATGGGTTACCATGACAGTCTCTTGCTAGGTGTCGGCCCCCATCTATGGTTACCTTGATAGTCTCTCACTAGACGCTGACCCCATATGGTGACACATGCGGAATCAACATCCCTTTCATGAGGACAAAGAAGTTGATTTTGCCAACCATGGCCTTCTCATCTCATCTTTAGCCTGAATGAGCACTACAACCATGAGTGTGGCATCTAATTATCTTGATTAATGTGAAAACTCTCTAACCCTCCAAAGTTGATTATTAAGTTATCACTGGATTAACAACTTCCAATGGGTTACCCTGATAGCCACTTTGGGCACCGGCCCCACATTGGAAGCCACTTCCCTTCCTACATCTAGAAGACCCTTAACCAACAAGCATAACAATAGGTATCCACATACCGTGTAAGACATTTACCTTCTTCCATACAAATCTCAACAAAAGTATCCAGAGTAAGGCATGGGTCCTCTTGCTCCAAAAATTTCAACTGAAACAAAGTGTAATCCAAAGTAAGGCATGGGTCCTCTTGCTCCCAAAATCTCAACCATAAAATGAACCAACATAGAAATTTATTACATGCCTAATACAATAATGAACCACAATAATAAAGGACTCTACCACCTCATCACGAAAATAATATCAACATGAGTTTAAACATAACTGCATGAATCAGCAACATTGAACAAGGTATTATCCTTCTTGCTTAGTTGTCATAACCACATGAATCCATAAATAGAGGGAAGAAAACACTACATAAAACCACTAGAGTCATACACATGACTCCCCCTCTAGGCCTGTGGAATCAACTTCACTAATGACATAGACACATGACACCTTTGTAACACAATGCCTCCATATCGACGTTTACTTCCAAATGCACAACATAGACTAAGAACTTTAACTAATAATTCACTTACAACACATAATGGAAACACATGAAATATTGTACCAAGCATGGGACTAAAAAAATGTAACATTAAATCCAAACATGGTCAAACATTCAACAAACATAAGGTGGATCTATCTCTACAGTGTAGGACTTAATATTCTAGCACTTACATCATAACTAGTCACCCCTTTAATATCTTCTAAAGTTATATACCTCATGTCTACTAGATTGACATGATTCATGTTCGCATTACCTACACACTTAATAACATTCATTAAGGCACTAGATTTCAAGAATGGTATAAGATATCATGTCCTTCAAATAGATCAAAGAGAAAACATAAGATTGGGATTATAATTTCCCAAATGATGATCATAATGACATTATTCTAACTTATTTAATTAATAGAATATAACCCTAACAAGATCATTATTCTAGACAATGGTATTAATGACCAAGACGATAATCAAGATTACTTTTTGAAGTAGAGCAACCCCTAAACTGACCTATTCCAACCATAGATTAGGGTTTCTAATAAGTAAGATCTTAACTCAAACCAGTTGTCAAAATACTTCAACGATATCACTTGCAACATGACTCAGATAAAATGATGATTTAAAACTAATGACCAATGACACATCTATAATCTAATTCAATACCATACAATGTTCTCTCAACATAGCCAAATTCATAGAACATTAATTATAAAATTCTAATACCAAACTAATTACATTAATCTAAAACTCTTATTTTCAAACCTATTAAAAAATATTCAATACATTAAATTACATTTATTCCATTCCCTCACAATTCATAAGTTAATAGGCATAATTACATGTCTTAATATCATATACTAATTACATATCTTAATTTCATACACTAGTAAATTAAAGAGACCTACTCTAATAATAATTAGATTCATACACATATAAAAATAATCTAGATAATTGTAAATACTACTAAATATAATTGTAAAAGCAAGGCTAAAAGCCTATAATATTAGAATGTTATAAATATTTTACACTAGTTAGAATCACAAGATACCAAACCCGAAGTTACAATGAAAGAACATTGTTCTAAGGTTAGCTTGAGAGGAAAGGAATACAGAACAATAAAACATTCCTATAGATCTAACATCTTCATCAAATCTACCACACTTTTAACAACATACATAAGATAGGATTATCACAAAATGAATTTGTTGAGAAGAATTTATAAGCTAACAACAATGTAAAATGTGAAAGCATAGACAGAGCATGCAGACTGGTTGATGGAATGCCTCAAAAAAGTCATATGATGGAAAGCAATGATCATAGGATATGCACAAAAATGAATTTGTTGAAAAATCTTAGAGAAACCCAATTCAAAAATATAGAGTTATTGGTGATGCTGGTAAAGGTGGTCTTTTCTCTTGCTCTAATCGTGGACTTGTACTTATAGGTCTAAGGCAAGGGGTTGGCTTACCATGACTTTCCCAAGCCTAAGACTTTAGGAATGTGTCCCTGTTCTAAAATGGGTATTGGTTCCTTTTGTGTACCAAAAAAAGTGCGTAGGACTTTTTTCAAATTCAAATACCTATTTAGAAATGGGTGCCTGTAATGCCCCACTAGGAAATCCCAGAGGACAACACAACTATGCTAAATAAACAAGACAAATTTTCTTTTTAAAGATAGAATAACAAAGTAATGTCAACCACATTAATACATATCATTAAACTATCATGTCCTGTAAGGTTTTCACAGCTACACTACTTACTAAACTATTTACAGGATCAAGAAATAACTAACATCTATAATTTAATTCTAAGCTATTGGTTTACATGTGAGAACACATACATTTCCATGGAATAACATTAAATGAGAAATCGACAAGATTATATAATTAGAATTACAAGTACATATACAATTTCCCATACATAAGGGTACATCATTACATCATTCACACTATCACTTTTTGAATTACCTTGGAATACTTACAAAATGATAAATTTGATACACCAAACTAGCACATGAGTACAAATAGCTATCTCATCAAATTGGAACATGATCTAGAAACTGCAACACAAGGTCAATCCTTCTTGCACATGAACCGGGGCAAGGGAAAACCAATGGAATAAGCTCTTCCTTCCAACCATGTGGAACCCTGAGCTCCATCCCCTGAGCTAGGAGATAACATAAGGTTTCGTAGCAATAACTAGACAAGGAGATGAAGACTAACAGCTGCAAGGACTACACTAGACTCAAGTACAACATGGGTCAATAAGACAACACAAGCAACATAAACAACAGTTCCACACATAACAGGTCTTCTAGAGGCATTCACACAACATAAGAAAGAACAACAAAGAGGGAATGCTAGACTATAGTAGGGATGAGTGTCATCGCATGGTCCTAGCATGGGTTACCCTGGTAGTCTCTAGCTAAACGGTGACCCCCATCCATGGGTTACCCTGATAGTCTCTTGCTAGGTGCCAATCCCCATCTATGGTTACCTTGACAGTCTCTCACTAGATGTCGACCCCATAGGGTGACACATGTGGGATCAACATCCCTTTGATGAGGACAAGGAAGTTGATTTTGCCAACCATGGCCTTCTCATCTCATCCTTAGCCTGAACATGCACTACAAGCATGAGTGAGGCATCTAATTATCTTGATTAATGTGAAAGCTCTCTAACCCTCCAAATTTGATTATTAAGTTATCACTGGATTAACAACTTCCAATGGGTTACCTTGATAGCTACTTTGGCATTGGCCACACATTGGAAGCCACTTCCCTTCCTACATCTAGAAGACCCTTAACCAACAAGCATAACAACAGGTATCCA
This sequence comes from Cunninghamia lanceolata, assembly GCA_027924645.1. Lineage (NCBI taxonomy): Eukaryota > Viridiplantae > Streptophyta > Pinopsida > Cupressales > Cupressaceae > Cunninghamia > Cunninghamia lanceolata. The sequence goes on along the minus strand of BSBN01000765.1, from coordinate 715,277 downwards.
CATACCGTGTAAGGCATTTACCTTCTTGCATACAAATCTCAACAAAAGTATCCATAGCAAGGCATGGGTCCTCTTGCTCAAAAAATTTCAACTGAAATAAAGTGTAATCCAAAGCAAGGCATGGGTCCTCTTGCTCCAAAAATCTCAACCATAAAATGAACCAAGAGAGAAATTTATTACATGCCTAATACAATAATGAACAACAATAATAAAGAAGGACTCTACCATCTCATCATGAAAACACTATCAACATGAGTTTAAACATAACTGCACAAATCAGGAACACTGAACAAGGTATTATCCTTCTTGCTCAGTTGTCATAACCACATGAATCCATAAATAGAGGGAAGAAAACACTACATAAAACCACTAGAGTCATACACACGACTCCCCCTCTAGGCCTATGGAATCAACTTCCCTAATGACATAGACACATGACACCTCTGTAACACAATGCTTCCATATCGACGTTCACTTCCAAATACACAACATAGACTAAGAACTTTAACCAATAATTCACTTACAACACATAATGGAAACACATGAAATATTGTACCAAGCATGGGACTAAAAAAATGTAACATTAATTCCAAACATGGTCAAACATTCAAGAAACATAAGGTGGATCTATCTCTACAGTGCAGGACTTAATATTCTAGCACTTACATCATAACTAGTGACCCCTTTAATATCTTCTAAAGTTATATACCTCATGTCTACTAGATTGGCATGATTCATGTTCTCATTACCTACACACTTAATAACATTCATTAAGGCACTAGATTTCAAGAATGGTATAAGATATCATGTCCTTCAAATAGATCAAAGAGAAAACATAAGATTGGGATTATAATTTCCCAAATGATGATCATAATGACATTATTCTAACTTATTTAATTAATAGAATAAAGCCTTAACAAGATCATTATTCTAGACAATGGTATTAATGACCAAGACGATAATCAACATTACTTTTTGAAGTAGAACAACCCCTAAACTGACCTATTCCAACTATAGATTAGGGTTTCTAATAAGTAAGATCTTAACTCAAACCGGTTATCAAAATACTTCAACGATATCACTTGCAACATGACTAAGATAAAATGATGATTTAAAACTAATGACAAATGACACATCTATAATCTAATTCAATACCACACAATGTTCTCTCAACATAGCCAAATTCATAGAACATTAATAATAAAATTTTAATACCAAACTAATTACATTAATCTAAAACTCTTATTTTCAAACCTATAAAAAAATATTCAATACATTAAATTACATTTATTCCATTCCCTCACAATTCATAAGTTAATAGGCATAATTACATGTCTTAATATCATATACTAATTACATATCTTAATTTCATACACTAGTAAATTAAAGAGAGCTACTCTAATAATAACTAGATTCATACACATATAAAAATAATCTAGATAATTGTAAATACTATTAAATATAATTGTAAAAGCAAGGCTAAAAGCCTATAATATTAGAATGTTATAAATATCTTACACTAGTTAGAATGACAAGATACCAAACCCGAAGCTACAATGAAAGAACATTGTTCTAAGGTTAGCTTGAGAGGAAAGGAATACATAACAATAAAACATTCCTATAGATCTAACATCTTCATCAAATCTACGACACTTTTAACAACATACATAAGATAGGATTATCACAAAATAAATTTGTTGAGAAGGCTTTAGAAGCTAACAACAATGTAAAATGTGAAAGCATAGACAGAGCATGCAGACTGGTTGATGGAATGCCTCAAAAAGAGTCATATGATGGAAAGCAATGATCATAGGATATGCACAAAAATGAATTTGTTGAAAAATCTTAGAGAAACCCAATTCGAAAATATAGAGTTATTGGTGACGCTAGTAAAGTTGGTCTTTTCTCTTGGTCTAATCATGGACTTGTACTTATAGGTCTAAGGCAAGGGGTTGGCTTACCATGCCTTTCCTGAGCCTAAGATTTTAGAAATGTGTACCTATTCTAAAATAGGTATTGGTTCCTTTTGTGTACGAAAAAAAGTGTGTAGGACTTTTTTCAAATTCAAATACCTATTTAGAAATGGGTGCCTGTAATGCCCCGCTAGGAAACCCTAGACGACAACATAGCTATGCTAAATAAATAAGACAATTTCTTTTTTTTAAAGATACAATAACAAAGTAATGTCAACCACATTAATACATATCATTAAACTATCATGTCCTCTAAGGTTTCCACAGCTACACTACTTACTAAACTATTTACAGGATCAAGAATTAGCTAACATCAATAATTTAATTCTACTCTATTGCTTCACATGTGAGAACACATACATTTCCATGAAATAACATTAAATGAGAAATTGACAAGATCATATAATTAGAATTACAAGTACGTATACAATTTCCCTTACATAAGGGTGCATCATTACATCATTCACACTATCACTTTTCGAATTACCTTGGAATACTTACAAAATGATAAATCTGATACACCAAACTAGCACATGAATACAAATAGCTATCTCATCAAATTGGAACATGATCTAGAAACTACAACACATGGTCCATCCTTCTTGCACATGAACTGGGGCAAGGGAAAACTAATGGAATAAGCTCTTCCTCCCGACCATGTGGAACCCTGAGGTCCATCCCCTGAGCTAGGAGATAACATAAGGTTTCGTAGAAATAACTAGACAAGGAGACAAAGACTAACAGCTACAAGGACTACATAGGACTCAAGTACAACATGGGTCAACAAGACAACACAAGCAACGTAAACAATAGTTCCACACATAGCAGGACTTCTAGAGGCATTCACACAACATAAGAAAGAACAACAAAGAGGACTGCTAGACTATAGTAGGGATGAGTGTCATCGCATGGTCCCAGCATGGGTTATCCTGGCAGTCTCTAGCTAGACGGCGGCCCCCATCCATGGGTTACCCTAACAGTCTCTTGCTAGGTGCCGGCCCCCATCTATGGTTACCTTGACAGTCTCTCACTAGACACCGACGCTATAGGCTGACACATGCGGAATCAACATCCCTTTCATGAGGACAAGGAAGTTGATTTTGCCAACCATGGTCTTCTCATCTCATCCTTAGCCTAAACGAGCACTACAAGAAATAGTGAGGCATCTAATTATCTTGATTAATGTGAAAGCTCTCTAACCCTCCAAATTTGATTATTAAGTTATCACTGGATTAACAACTTCCAATGGGTTACCCTGATAGCCACTTTGGGCACCGGCTCCACATTGGAAGACAGTTCCCTTCCTACATCTAGAAGACCATTAACCAACAAGCATAACAATAGGTATCCACATACCATGCAAGGCATTTACCTTCTTGCATACAAATATCAACAAAAGTATCCAGAGCAAGCCATCGGTCCTCTTGCTCCAAAAATTTCAACTAAAATAAAGTGTAATCCAAAGCAAGGCATGGGTCCTCTTGCTCCCAAAATCTCAACCATAAAATGAACCAACAGAGAAATTTATTACATGCCTAATACAATCACGAACCACAATTATAAAGAAGGACTCTACCACCTCATCATGAAAATAATATCAACATGAGTTTAAACATAACTAGATGAAGCAGGAACACTAAACAAGGTATTCTCCTTCTTGCTCAGTCATTATAACCACATGAATCCATAAACAGAGGGAAAAAAACACTACATAAAACCACTAGAGTCATACACACGACTCCCCCTCTAGGCATGTGGAATCAACTTCCCTAATGACATAGACACATGACACCTCTGTAAAACAATGCTTTCATATCGATGTTCACTTCCAAATGCACAACATAGACTAAGAACTTTAACCCATAATTTACTTACAACACATAATGGAAACACATGAAATATTGTACCAAGCATGGGACTAAAAAAATGTAACATTAATTCCAAACATGGTCAAACATTTAACAAACATAAGGTGGATCTATCTCTACAGTGCAGGACTTAATATTCTAGCACTTGAATCATAACTACTCACCCCTTTAATATCTTCTAAAGTTATATACCTCATGTCTACTAGATTGGCATGATTCATGTTCGCATTACCTACACACTTAATAACATTCATTAAGGCACTAGATTTCAAGAATGGTATAAGATATCATGTCCTTCAAATAGATCAAAGAGAAAACATCAGATTGGGATTATAATTTCCCAAATGATGATCATAATGACATTATTCGAACTTATTTAATTAATAGAATAAAACCTTAACAAGATCATTATTCTAGACAATGGTATTAATGACCAAGACGATAATCAACATTACTTTTTGAAGTAGAACAAACCCTAAACTGACCTATTCCAACCATAGACTAGGGTTTCTAATAAGTAAGATCTTAACTCAAACCAGTTATCAAAATACTTCAACGATATCACATGCAACACGACTCAGATAAAATGATGATTTAAAACTAATGACCAATGACACATCTATAATCTAATTCAATACCATACAATGTTCTCTCAACATAGCCAAATTCATAGAACATTAATAATAAAATTCTAATACCAAACTAATTACATTAATCTAAAACTCTTATTTTCAAACCTATAAAAAAATATTCAATACATTAAATTACTTTTATTCCATTCCCTCACAATTCATATGTTAATAGGCATAATTACATGTCTTAATATCATATACTAATTACATATCCTAATTTCATACACTAGTAAATTAAAGAGACCTACTCTAATAATAATTAGATTCATACACATATAAAAATAATCTAGATAATTGTAAATACTATTAAATATAATTGTAAATGCAAGGCTAAAAGCCTATAATATTATAATGTTATAAATATCTTACACTAGTTAGAATGACAAGATACCAAACCCGAAGCTACAATGAAAGAACATTGTTCTAAGGTTAGCTTGAGAAGAAAGGAATACAGAACAATAAAACATTCCTATAGATCTAACATCTTCATCAAATCTACCACACTTTTAACAACATACATAAGATAGAATTATCACAAAATGAATTTGTTGAGAAGGCTTTAGAAGCTAACAACAATGTAAAATGTGAAAGCATAGACAGAGCATGTAGATTGGTTGGTGGAATGCCTCAAAAAGAATCATATGATGGAAAGCAATGATCATAGGATATGCACAAAAATGAATTTGTTAAAAAATTGTAGAGAAACCCAATTCAAAAATATAGAGTTATTGTTGATGCAACTAACTGCTTTAAGACAGACGGAATAGGTGAGAGGTAGATAGTAAGAAAATATTCATATCTCCAAAAAAACAAATTGGGTATGAATGAGTTTTGGATATGATTTAGATAACTTGGTCTTGCACCATATATAAAAAACTTAGAGAAACTCGGTTCATAAAACTAAAATTATGGCTAACGTAATATACTGATAAAACAGAGCTGAAATGGCTGACAGGTAGATAGTCACAAAACATTCATATCTACAAAATGAAAAACTGGGTATAGAAAATTTGTGGATATGATTTACAAACCTAGATTGTGCACTATATATAAAAAATTTAAGGGAACCCAGTTCGTGAAATGAAAGTTATGGCTAATGCAAAAGCTTGCTAAAACAGAGACGAAATGGCTGAGAGGTAGACAGTCACGAAACATTCATATCTCAAAAATGACGAATTGGGTATAGACAAATTTTTGATATTATTTCAATAACTAGGTTGTGCACCATATATCAAAAATTTAGAGGAACCTAGTTCGTAAAATGAAAGTTATGGCTTCCGTAATAGACTATAAAAATAGAGATGAAATGGGCGAGAGATAGATAGTCACATCAATCGTTGATTCCCAGAAATGCAATGATATAGACATGCACAATTAGATCTGATAACAAGTTTTCTAACCTCTCAATAAAATTGCAATCAACATGAAAAATTATAAATCAAACATTTGTTTCAACAGAAAAATGAGACAGAAAATTAGAACCAAAGGAACTTGATTTCACTTGCTTAACTGGCTGAAGATTCGATGCCGGATTCAACTGTTGCAGCCACAAACCATTCTCTCACCAAAAGTTCCATCTACTGAAGATTTTTATGATAGACAGATCTCCCCGCTCAATACAACCCAAAAACTCCCTATTTAGAGAAAGAAATCCCCTAAAATCTTTCAGAAGATTCTCCCCACAAGAGGCAATAACTCCTACATGAATAATATCTTACAGTTTGCTATTTTTAACATTTTACAACTAGACCAAGATAAATATATTTTATGACAACACATAAATATTGTTTATTTATTTAACTCTAGTTGCAGTTACATTTATTACTATTATTATTATTATTATTATTTATTAACTTAACTTCTAGAATAATATAGTTGTCATAAACTAAATATTACATAAGGACATTCCTACAAGTGATGGTGTTCTAAAAGGACCCATTACATCACTATGAACCAAATGTAAAGGAGTTTTTGCTCTCCATGATTTACCTTTTGGGAAACTTTTCACATGCTACTTTCCCATAGCACATCCTTCACACACCTTGTGACTTGATGAGATTTTTGGAAGCCCATGCACCATATAAATTTTCTCCATAAGCTTGAGGCTTTGATAATTGACATGTCCCATATGGTCATGCCATAACCTGCTCATATCATTATATTTGGCAATAGCACACATATTCTCATTTCCACATTTAGAAGTAAATTCTTGGAATTTATATAATCCATCCTACATTTTACCAATTGCAGTGACTTTGTAGTTATTATTCACATCCTTGATCAGACATTTGTCATTGTAGAATTCTAATTTATACCCCTGATTTGCAATTTGAGATACAGAAAGAAGATTTGTCTTCAATTTTGGAACTAACTTCACATTTTTTAACACACCATTATCAACTTGAACATTTCCAATTCCTTTAACTTCCAAAGCATTGTTATTCCCCAAATATATTTTATCTAAATTGTTATCATTTCTTAGTGACGCAAATTGTTCCTTATTATAACACATATTCTGTGTGGCACCAGAATCAATAACCTGGTCATCTTTATAAGAATCATTTTCTTTAAGTGCAATATAGAGAGCATTACTTTTATAATCAAATATTTTTGTAAACTTATTTGTCTTCCTTTTTGTATCTTTAATCCTCTTATAGAATTCATTTGCTTTATGACCCAACTTACCACAATAATTATATTTTTATTTTCTTTTATTATAATCCTTGGATGGAGTATACCTATTGTCATACTTCCAATTTTTCTCTCTTGAATGATTTTCTTGTGTATTTTTGTAATTTTGTTTCTCTTTTATTATGAAAGCTTCATCATTAAATGACTCCCTTTCTTTGATTTGACATTTTTCTTCTTGCACCAATTTAGCACATAACTTTTCATATTTTATGTTCTTTAATTTATCAGCAGTATGTAGCCCTCTTATAAATGATTGATAAGATCCTGGGAGACTTTGTAAAACTATTTGCACAAAATCTTTTTCATCTATATCCTTTCCAAGAGAAGAAAGTTCATTTCTCTTTTCCTTTAATTTGCTTAGATGAGGGACTAGCTCTTGTGAATTTGATAATTTCATGTTGTATAATTCTACAGTGAGAGTTAGAATCCATACATCACTTGAATTTTCATATGTAGTTTTCAAAATATCCCACACTTTGACTCCACTTCTCTCATTACGAACTTCTAGAAAAACTTCTTCTGAAAGTGTAAGCTTGATCAGTGCTACTGCCCTTTTATCTCTTTTATTCCAATCTTCTTAATCTTTTCCACTATTTGCTGGTCTTTTTTCACTACCATTAACAATTTCAAAGCAATTTTGAAGCGTTAGAAAAATCTCCATACGAGACACCCAATCATAATAATTTTTTCTATTTAATTTAATTGTAGGTAATGGAATACCAATTGAATCCATTATATCAAATTCCCTCTTTTTGAGATGAGAATTAAAATCAGAAATCTCTCACCAATTTTTACTGATTTGATTCTTCTCTTTGCTACAATATTTTTGTTTCTTCACCGCAAAACAATGGTGATCAACCTCCAATCACACAATTTGCATAATTCACAACCAACATTACAAAACCCACAAACTACAGCCCCAAGATTTGAGAGTGCTCTGATCCCATATTGAAAAAAAAACATAGTATTTGAAATAAAATAAAATTGAGTGCAGCAAATAAAAATATTATTGAACAACAAATTGCACATAAAATAGATGATTTCTTAATTACTTACAATGGCAGCCTTGGTGCTATATTTATAGCATTCATGGAAATCTCTAGAATATCTTAGAATGACTAAGAGAAGTGTCAAAAAAAGGAAAAATCTAGAGGTTTCTATTTAGAGATGGAGGTTTCCATATTCTGGAACATTCCATAAAATAAACATTATCTCCAACAAACTCAACTTCCTTGGCCTTCAGAAGAATGTTGTGCTTAGATGAAGTAATTTGATTCATTGTTGAGGAAGTATTAACCTGCTTAACCTCCTCTCCCTTGGAACTCTGCCCAATCACTAGAGAAACTTATGCAGTTGTGACAGACCAGTCATGAAGCAAAAAATTGACTTTTGGAGTAACTTTTTACCAGAAGCTTGAAATCATTTAAAAACACACAGAGATGAAGATATCAACAATCCCATCCTCTCCACCAAGCCATTCTATCTCAACCCTTACAGATTTCAAAATTTTAAAGTTTCACCAAATTGCCAATGCTGATCATGAAATGATTAATTCTTAAAAACCGTAAGGCATATTACTATGAAACCTTCAACATCAAATTCAGGATGGAGTCAACAATTTAATTGTAAGAAAATTTTCCTAGAAACTTTGCAGATTCACCTGAACAATTGTTTTCATGAAGGCTTCTTGTTGTGTGTCGAAACCCAAATATGGTGAAAACTCAATTTGATCAAATCTGATTATTCCACTTGCACTGCAAGGCTGAGAGATGCCAATATAGACCCAATAAAACCAAAACTGAAAGAAACAACCGAATTTTTATTTGGGTGATGTCGATTGCTTGTTTGCTCAGAATGATAAGGAAATGATTATGGATTTAAAATTTTAGCTTTCATTATAGTTTAATATAGACTTAGGGGCTATTAGGTACATCCTTGGAATGAAAATTAGACAAGATAGGGATAATAGACAACTTTGGATTAGTCAAAAGAAGTATGTTGATTCTTTTTATAGCATTTTAGTATGAACAAAAGTAAATCGTGACTATTTCGATTCCTATGAGAACTAAGGTTTTAGATGAGTAGTGCCCTATGACTGTAGAAGGATGGAGGAGATGAGTTTAGTGACCTATGTTAGTGTAGTTGGGAGCTTCACATATGCTTTTATGATATGTAAAATTAAGTGTAAAATGCCTTTATTTACCCTACAATAATAAAGCTCTATTATTTTCATAAAACGTTATCAAAATTAATTTACAAACTTTATATTTTGTTAAATTGAAGGCATTGAAAAGATCTAACCCATTCTAAAATATCTGTTTAATAGGTAGGGGCGGCCCTGTTTTCCAAGTCTAATAATAAAACTTAGATTTTAACAGAGATTTGTTCAAGTCGTTTCCACGGTGTTAAAACATGAAATCAAGAACTTCGTACCACAACTTCTAAACTCTACGGTGTTATCAGTCACAATGATTGAGATCAATTCAGGTCCGTTTATCATAGTTATAGTTATAGCTGAATTAATCATTATAATGCGTCTTTGCTGTCTCTTCGCTTTGGGCTGTTTCTCCTTCTCTTTGGTCTGGTTATGCCGAGAGACCAGTCTGGTATTGGTGGGCTTTTCGGCCTATGTTCTGTCTCTGGTTTTGTTGTACTTGTTTATATGATTATCTGGTGGTTCTAGCTTTCTGGTCTCTTCTCTATATTTTGTGATGACAAAGTATCAATTCTTTTCTTTGCATCTGGGTAGGAGCCCTTCCCTGTTAAGTAGATAAATGAAAAACGATTATGAAATTTTTATAACGAAAAATCTTTGGAGATATGAAGTATAAGAGATGAGGCTAGACTTTGGAGAATGAATATTTATATTTTTATGGAAGATTTTATATGTCTATCAATTGAAAACTCATCCCATATATATAATAAAGCACTGAATGAAATAAAAAAAAAAATTTGGGCAGACCGTTCAAAGAGTTGGAAAATTCTAACGATTATGGGATATATATTCGCTCTGCTTTGTTCCCTTCTGCATTTTAAGAGCAATGATGCGTGGATCGATTGTGAAATTTAACTCTCGCTTTCCAGCAGGTGGATTTGATTTTGACAAGATGTCATGCATAACAGCTATAATAAGGCAGCGGTGAATTTAAGGGAGAGTTATCATTGTGGGGAGAACTTCGATTCACGATAACAGCTATAACAACTGCTTTTAGTCTTCAACGGTCATTTTTTTTTTCTGTTTTAAAATCCGACTATTTATCACCTTTATATGTAAATGATTTATATGTAAATGAGGGGATAAATAAACTGATAAACCCTTTTTTTCTGAGTGCAGCAGATCCTCAGTTCAAATCCAATGTTATTTTCCACTCTAGAGATGTCCAATGTAATTAAATATTTTTACAGAAGATAATATCAAATGGTCACAATAAACACATTTATTTAAAAATATTATCTTTACAGAAGATAATATTAAACTGCCACAAAGAGCACACTATTCTTAAAAGAACCTCAACCTTGTCACCATAAACATCTAAGAGTCTTATAGAGAGAGGATATTTATAAGAGCCCTAGGAAGAAAGCACACACAAATAGCTTAAGGAAGCCAGCTGTTTACTCCATGTCAATACAACAAGAACTACTTTTAAAATGCACATCACAGAATACCTGAAACATATTACCACATGTCTCCTATATCTAACTGAGAGATGAGGTTATTCGGTTGCAGATTGGTAAAGTAGCTTGTACTGTCAAAGATGTAATTGGAGTCAAACCCAGGGAGAAAACCAAACCCAAATGCATCTGAGTGTGAATGATATTGGTTAGAGGTTGTTAAGCCCTGCATGCTGTCAGAAATCTCACTGAGGAATCCATGAGAATTCTGCCGAACCAGCGTTGTTAATGGGGATGGAAATTTATATAGTGCACTCTGTAATTCATAATTCTCATCTGAAGATATAGTGTAAGACGCTGTGTTGAGATTGGACTTTGTTGGTGCAATAACATGTTGTAAAACAGAAGCATTTCTCGGCTTGGTGGACTCATCTGGGGAAGGATTTCGCCCATCTGATTCGCCATTGAATGGATGTTCTAACTGTTTGGATTCTCCTGGACCAGGGATTGAATCTCTTTGCATATTTAAGCTGTGAAGCTGAAAATTGTAGTTGGAAGAGAATTTTGAATCCATTTCATCCTTGGTCGAGTACCCAATACTATTAGTATTGGCAGAGGGCGTATCTTTGGGCTTTGACTTAAGGTTGTTGAGGTGTAGGCCTTTGCCGCCCGATTTCTTGCTCAGATGAATATTCCAGAAGTTTTTAACATCGTTGTCTGTTCTTCCTGGTACACGGGCTGCAATCAACGACCACCTGCACCATTTTTTCTTTCTTTAATTATCATTTCATTCATCGAAGACATTAAAGTCTTATTGATAGATATTAAGTACTTAAAGAAAGTACATTGAAAAGCTTCTGAAAAAAAAAATTATGTAAGCTTTTTTGAATTTCAGATATATTTCTTGATTCATTATAAAGAAGAGGAAGAACTTCTTCCTGATGGGTCACCGAGCGTGATCCGAAATGTTGATTAAAAAAATCACACAATTATTTTCAGAAACTACAGTTACAATTGATTGCGGAAATATAACATCTCTAATTGCTTAAAAAACGTCAATTCCAACCTGTTTCCAAGCAATTTGTGAAGTCTTATAATGAGGTCTTCCTCGTCTGGAGAAATATGGCCTCGCTTCACATCTGGGCGAAGGTAATTCATCCACCGTAACCTGCAACTCTTTCCGCATCTCTTCAAACCTGATAATGTGTTAAGTGGGTGGCCGTTAATTTACTTGTGGGAACATTTACCTCACAAAAAAAATCACTAATATCAATTTTTATGAATACTATATATATATATTTTTAGAAAAAAACTGAAAAAAAGCTTTACACAATCCTTTTCCAGAAAAAATTGTATTCAATAAAAGATCCTATACAGTGTAAATGTAAAAAAGCAAACCTAACAAGAAAGTGCATAGACATGCAAACAAATTTCAGTTACAAGGTCCCATTGAAAGAGGTAGAGAAAAAAAAATACAAAGAAGTTTGACAATGTTCTACCGGCTTCTGAGGCAAGAGTTCTCCAACGTCCTACACCATTCGCTTCAATGTATGTTTTCAGAAGCAGATCTTCTTCAGGTTGCCATGGCCCTCTGTTAAGCCCATCCACATTGTATTTCTTTTGTGCCATTGTTGTTTATCTTTGCTATTTGCAGGCTTCTCCGTATGTATTTCTCATAAACGACCTGCTGAATTTATAGGCAATTTTCACCGAGTGAGTTGCTGGAATTTACCTCATGAATGTTTGGTAAGAATTTGATTTGTGGATGACATGCACGGGCTACAAAAAAAAAAAAAAACTTTGTTTAAATGCCCGTATCATTCCCAATTAATATTCTCTTATTGTCAATAATAGAGCCCAGAACAATGTATAGCTTTTAAACAGTCACTGTTATAATATCGGATTCTTTTTGCGCAGATCCGAAGTTGACGTTTCGCTTTGGATGTTTTTGCATGTACTGCAGTTGATTGAAGTAAATCATGATTGCCAGCAATCCGGAAATAGACGTTTCCCGTACGGTGAATCAAATAAAAAACGTTACTCGTAATCAGTAAAAGATTATCAAATTCGAAAGGATCGGAAAAAGATGGGAAAAAAAAAATAAAAACAGTGGCGCACGAGTTCCAGGCTGGTGCGAACAAATCTGTTAATTAATTACCAAAATCCTCACTGACTTCAACGCAATTTGACACCAATTTTCAATGAGTGTGAAAAGTCGATGGAGCACAAAAAGCCCTCGTTGTCGTAATCGTGGTCAACAATTACGTTCCACTTTATGTTTTTCCGAAAATGAAATGGCCCAAGATCATCATTATGTTTATGTTTATTGCCGTAATTTTGCATGCTTCAATTATTAGAAATGCCTCTTTTGTGAAATTGATTTGTTGATTTGTTTACTTTTTAGGAGATATGGGTGACGGGTGTGAGGTAATAGGAAGAATTCTCTAGTTTTTCCTAAGAGCTGCTTCTAACCCATTTTCATTGCCTTGTATTGATTATTAGTAACAACATTTAAAAGTGTTATCAAACTATTTTTATGTATAAATATTTATTAAGTATTTCACATTTATACATATTTTTAGAGTCATTTTATGCATTGCGGTTACTAGTTTTAAAGAATTTTATGAGTTTAGTAATTTAGGAGATTTTTAATGATTTTATATGAAAGAAGCAACTTTGAAAGTATTTTAATTTATTAATATTAATGATTATTTTCAAAGGAAGAGCTTAAATAGCCGTCACATTGAGGCACTTTAAGTTGGGGTTTTTCCCCAATGTAACATGTCGGTACGTTGACCACAATGTGTTGGTACTTTACCGGACCACAATGTGTTGGTACTTTACCAGAGGTGAATTCCAAAGATACTAAAAATGATACAATAAGTATTAACCATAAGGACAAATTTACAATTTAATCATAGTTTCTTTGATTATATAGAAAGGAAAAGGCTTAAGAGATATATACTCATATTTTTATCAAAATTATTTATAAATGCTTCACAAACAACTTCTATTTTGTTAGTGTTTTGAGTAACATTTGGACTTACAAGTACAATGAATATTAGTGATTAAATAAGTCTCATCCCTCTTCATCTCCTTAAATTTCCTTGAAAGTGCAATGAATCTTGTACATTATTTCTTGTTACTACTACAATTTTAATGATTTCCTTCTTCAATTTTATTAAGTTGCAAAACACTTTCATTGTAAGGATGAAGAGCAAAAAAAAGTCTAATATGCAATAAAAAAAACCTTGAGATATGTACCTAATTAACAATTGTACTAAATTTTACTGACATTTCTGGACTTACCTGAGTTGACATCATTTTGTATTTCATCATTATATATATAAGAAGTGAAAAACACTAAATGATAACATAAAAATTATCCAATTTATAAAATATTAAGCTTTTAAAAACTGCCTCAATCAAAGGAGGGCCACTATAGGATCTGATTACAAAGCTCTATAGAGCTATATGGCAATTCCTCTATTCTACAATAATATCCAATTTTGAATCTACTACGATAGCCAAATTTTAATCTTCAATCCTTTCCTCTTCATTTGTGAAAGAATAAATCTTATCTTCATTCGCTTAAAGATATAATGTTAGAAATAAAAAAGTGACCTAATTTTGTGTAAATTTGGGACCCTTCCCCTATGCCACCTACCTAGCTATTATACACAGCCTTATACACTTATCTCCTACATCATCCCTATATTCACACATTATGATATATTTGATTATCCATATTTATGATACCCATACATGCACACACTTTTATGTACACATTACCCACCTAGATCCACACAATATTTATAGCCCCATTGGTTAACATTGCAGATTTGTTTTTTAGAAGCCATTTCATATAGTATTTAGCCAACATGGCTATAAATATCTATGCCTATTGACCATTCAAAAGCATTTTTAGATGTTGTTACTAATTTTTAAGAACTTCATTTCCAAAGATATCCAAGAGTTGATACAATAAGTATTAACTATAATAGTTAGACAATTTCATAATTTTTTAAAGGTGTGCATCTTTCTAGTAACACTATAATTGTTTCAATACAATGCATACATTACATAATAAGTCATAATAAAAAGATATTCAGTTCAAAAAGTAAATTAAATCACATGTTTGTATATGTTTTTTTGTCATGCACATTACAAATGCATCTTTACTTTTTAAATACATTTAAATGTTTAAAATTTTTATTATCACAATCTAATTTTATATAATTGCAATGTATTGTGGGTGGCAAAATACCAGACTCCAACATTGAGATAAAAACTTTGTTAATATTTTGTAGGATTTTTACAATATTAATTTTATAAACAAATCTTTTAGTTTCCAATTGTACTTTTAATAATTTAAAAAATATATTAAATTTCCTAAAATAATTTATAATAGGAAATATTATAATACAATTTTTTAGAAAAAAAAGTTAACTATATAAAGACATGTCATTTTGAATTTCTTTAGAAAATGAAAAAGTTAGACTATCCTTCCCTTCACATTGGAGTCTCTTTTTTATTAAAGCCATCACATTAGCAACAAAATTATCCACCATGGGAAGTAAATGCCAATTACATTTATAATAAGAATTTTAGCAAAAGAAATTTACAAATTAATTTTTTTTTTTAATAACTAGTCTTGTCATAAATGATTGTCCTTTTATTTATAGTCATTAATCTATCCATTAAATTAAAAGTATCCTAAAATATAAAGAAAACCTACATTGTAAAAATACTTATGATATTACATATGTTGAGTCCTTTTGTTTACCTCTTTCAACTCTTATTTATCATTGTACACTATGCACTTTAAGTACAACCCTTGAACCAAAATAAAAGTTGAGAAACATGGAAGATAATTCTATATTGTTTGTTTGCAATGTATTGCATTCAAGATGTTGTTGGGTCTAGTAGAGATATTGAAAGTCAAATCATGTTATATAGTCAAATCCAAAAGTATTTAGTAGTCATATATTAGTTGATTCAAAAGTAACATAATACTCAATCAACATTCTCTAAATTTCAACATTATCCATTTAAATTCCTCACATCATCATAAAAAATGAAAGTGAATTTCAATGGAAATCTGAGCACACCCATTCCCTTCAAGATATTTGGCAAGTATTATCTATATACTATATCAAAAAATTAGAAATTACTTAGAGTTCCTCATGTGTGGTAATCTTCTTCATTTTTGCCTCTAAAGGGTTCACTAACTTACTCATATACTTCCTTAGTAATTGGATTGCACATAGATTTCACCTCTTTCAACTACTCTGTATTATCCTACTTTTCTATTGTCTAATTACCATTAATCAAATCAATGGCATATTTGAGAGTGATTTCAATTTTCACTTTATCATCAAAATTAAATTTATCTCCTAGATTTTTCTTGTACACATGTTTCAAGATTGTTCCTCACATCAATTTTTTCTTTTACATTTTTGTCCTTTGCAAACTCCTCTACTTCCTTCACCACATAGTCTATTTATTATTCAATTAGTCTACCTTTGTCATTTGTAATAGTAATTATTTTAAATAGAATGTTTGGTGGCCCTATCCTCTACTCTTACATCAGAAATTCCACTAGCATCCACCTTGAAAGTAACCTCAATCTAGAGCATAATAGTGTAAAAAATAATGGTATGTGAAAAATAATGGTAAGTCAACAACCTCAATGTTAATCAAGATTTTAAAAAAGTACCTTCTCATCAACATTATAAAAAAGATTTTACATTATAACGTCAATTGAGGAATAGTGGGATTCCTACCAAAACAAACTTGCCTAACTCTAGGTAATCATTTATTAGACTCCACTTCCCTTTATACACCTAAATTTGCAAAAAAAAAAGTTATAATGAGACTAAATTCAAGTATTCATGTTTACCTATAGAGAGCAGAACATTAACAAGTAGAAGTAGGACTAAGACATGTGGGATGGATATGATATAATATCAATGAATAAGAAACAATAGCTAGAATAGTCTAGGAATTTCTACAAATATATATAGATTAGTTTTTACATACAGAGAGCATCTACCATTTGTACATACATATTTTGCAATACAAAGAATTTTTAATTGAAAAATGAAAATGATATGTAAGAATACCAACCTCCTAGATGAGTGTATCCACTTTTAAAAATACTTAAAAACACCATTGTAGATGGTGAGAATGCTCACATCAAACTTTTGATCTCTAAGGTCACAAAAAGAATATTGTTCTTGTTGCATGAAGTTTCTCATTGATGTCAAAGGTATCTTTGATGTCAATAGTACAATTGTCATTGATATAAGCTAGATCTCAAGTTGATGCTTAAAGGTTGTTTCAGGGTGCTATTCACAATGCTATTCATTCACTAAATTTTGAGGTCAAAGATATGATGTTGATTTCATGTGGCTGGTGGTACCATCTTAGGATACATTTTGAGTTGATACAAATTGATGCTACAAGTTGAGTTCATGCTAGTCAGCTCATGGTATATATCAAAATTGGTTCAAGATGTGATGTTGGTTGTTTAAGGATGGGATGTTGGATGTCATGTTGAAAGGAAGACTTGTGCTCTTGTTTGTCATGTTGAATGGAAGACCTTGAAGACTTTTGGAGCTCCTGATAAGTTTAGTGTTCATTGACATTTTTTGTGCCCTATTTCTCACTTGATTTTTTTCTCTAAGTCAATGTTAAGTTTTTGCCTTGTTGTTACCTACTCTATAGTCTTTCATGGCTCTATTGTGTTTCTTATCTTCCTTGTTGAGTTTTGTCACTTAAATCTTTCTTTACATAAGGTTAAGGTTTGCATTCTTTAAAAGTTTAGGGACATAAAACCTAAGAAACCCTTAAGATGTGTGAAGGATCAAACCATATATACACTTTTTATCTATTTGATCATTGACTGGATATATTAGGTGATGGTTCACTTAAGTGAACACATGAGGGGGTCGAGTTCATTGGTTGACTGGCCCCAACTCCTAGTATCCACCAGTCCTGACAGTAAAGTGAATTGAATTAAACATAGGAGTTAGAAATCAATGGACATCGAAAGGGCACCATATATGAGATCAACGGTATTTATTTAAACTTTTTTAAATTAGAACAAGTGATTGTAGGATGGTAAATTTGATGGGCAATTCCTAGAATGAAGCCCTAACTACTTTGTTTTGATTTTCCTGACTACCTTGAGGGCCGAATAATTGGATTTAAGGTTCTGTATGGAGAAAAAATGTTGGTTCTTTTGTGATTTGAGTTCTTAATAGTGATACATGCAAGGAAATTACTACAATGTTTATATTTTGAATATGAGTTGTTGGTTTAAAGAGGTTCAAACTTGAAGTAACCCTATAATTTTAGTATGTATAAGGAGTGACATAGAAGTTTTATTATAAGAGAAACTCTGTGTGAATAATCTTTGTGTGCACAATAGTTGAATTTCTTTATCTATAGAAAAATATTATAAATATTTTGGGGATGATGAGAGCAAACTTGTCATAAGGTTTACATATATAGAAAAGTATTGATGTATTAAGGTTTTTCTTGTATTGATAGAGTTGACTTTAGATATTCATTTGAGAAGACATTAAATTGTAGAAGGATAGTGATTTATATAGAAATAGAGTGTTGGACTCTGAGTTTTCTCTTTCATTCAAATCTATGATGTAATCATTTTTGTTAGTGAGACATATCATATTGTCAGTGAGACATTTTTTATTTCCCAGTGAGGTTGTTTCAGTGAGACACTAAATGTAACTGGTGAGGTTTTGTTTTGCCAGTGAAACTTAATGAAGTGAACTTTTAAGAGTGGGTTTTTATCCCTGTTGTCATGTTTTTTCATGGTTGTTTGTCAATCTACATTTGATAAGTCTTTGTGGTTTGAGTTTCTTGTACTAGTTTATCTCTTTATGAATCACTCGACATTAAATATCTATGATGTTTGAAGTCATCTTAATGGATTTATATGCACTAATTCAAGTGAGTTTTTAATCAGTTTCTTGTTGAAATGAGACTGCTGATTCACCCCCCCTCTTAGTAGTCCTATACTCCAACAAGTGGTATCAAAGCCTTGGGTTCCTTGTTCAAAGTTTAATCAACTTAAGAGATTTTGTTAGTGGAGTACTTGTCATGACTAGTCAAGAAGGTTATTCTACTTTCAAAGCACCATTATTTGATGGCTCTAGTTATGCTTTTTGGAAATTTAGAATGGAATTCTACTTGTCTTCCCTAGGTTATGATGTTTGGGTAGCAGTAGAAAATGAGTATACTAAAACAAAACCTCCTTCAACTGCTGATGAAAAGAAGGCCTATGATAGTAATGCTAAGGCCAAAAATGTTATTTGCTATGGCTTGACTAATAAAATCCTTGTCAAAATTATGGATTGTAAGTTTGCTAAGGCTAAGTGGGATAAGTTGTTTAGTATTTATTAGGGTGATGCTAAAGTCAAGGAAGCCAAATTACAAACCTTTAGAGCCAAGTTTGAGAGTCTTAAAATGAGTGAAGAAGAGAAGGTGGCTGATTACCTTCTGAGAGTGCAAGAGATTGTCAATGCTATCCAAGTCTTGGTGAGACCCTGGAACAAAAAAATAGTTGTCAAGAAGGTAATAAGGTCTCTAACATCCAAGTATGATTCCAAAGTATCTGCTGTAGAAGAGAGGGATATAAACAAACTTACCTTAGATGAACTTCATGGAACTTTTACTACTTATGAGATGAGGGTTTGTAATGATGATTCAACAAGTAAGGAAGCTAGTTTTAAAACTGTCAAAAATGATAAAGAGATAAATCATGATCCAGAGAATTGAAAGACCAAGAATCTACCTTTGTGAGCAGATTGAAAATGGGATCAAGAAAGTATAAGGGGAAACTTCCATTCAAGTGTTTTAATTGTGGTAGGATAGTACATTATGCTGGTTAATGTAACTATAGAGATTCTGAAAGTGATGAAGAGGAGAGTAGGAGGCAAATAAAGATTAAACAATATAATCTTAAAAGGAAAAACTCTTTCAAAAAGAAGACAAGTTTGTTCACTAAGGATGATAATGCAATAGATAGTTGTTTAGAACTTTCTCTTGAAGAAGGAGAGGAAACCTTAGTCTTGGCTGTTGTTAGTGAAAAGAAGAATGAAAATAATGAAGATCAATCTAAAAATGATGAAGAAGAGGTTGATCTTGAAGGAGAGTTGAAATGTACTCCTGGTGAAGTTAAAAAACTTAAGAAGGAGGCTGTTGTACAAAGAAATCATACTCGAAAAGATCATGAAAATCTGATCAGCAAGTAATTGACTCTAAAAATTAATTCCAAACCTTAAGATTCAAATTGAAGAGAGCAAGAGGGTAGTAGAAGTCACAAGAATGGAGTTAGACACCAAAGAAAGGGAATGTCATTCTTTAGATGTAGAAGTTGTAGCCTTAAGGAAAAGCTTGATATGTGTGGTAGAAGTGACAAATTAGAAGATCTTTCGGGAAAACAAAAAGGCTACAAGGAAAAAACTAGTCTAGGGTTTGTAGAAGGACAATGTCCATCTTCCAATTCTCAAGAGAAATTTTCTTCAAATTTTGATTTAAAATCAGATTTAACCCCACATGTTGATGGTTCTTCAAATTTCTTAAACAAAAAGGTCATGAGGTCATTAAATACACAAAGGTATGCTCCATTAAGGTATAATCTACATTTTTATGGTTATTGTTTCCATTGTAATCGGTATGGGCACAAGGCAAATGAATGTAATGTTGTTTCTAGAAAAAGTTTACATTTTATGAGTAGAAGTCCTTTTGGAATGTTGAACAAGTTAAGATGTTTCAATTGCAATAACTTTAGAGACATATCAAAGTTTTGTAGACCTAATTTGAAAGAACATTCAAGTAGAACTAGCGGTCTAACCACAAAAACATCATCTAATGCTGATAAGGGTAGAGGAAAGGTAAAATTAGTTTGCAAACCTAAAGTATTTGACAAAAAAGGTTGAAGCTATGATTGTTCAAACTACTTTTCATGTCAAGAAGAAAGAACACTCGGTTATAGATAGTCGGTGCTCTAACCATATGACAGGAGATAAGAGCAAGTTCACCAAGTTTGAAGACTATAAAGGAGGATCAGTCAGGTTTGGAAATGATACATTTGTGCTCAAATCAAAGGAGAAGGTACATTGGTATTAGATAATGACACACCTTTGCATGATATGTACTACACATAAGGTCTAGAACATAATCTCTTAAGAGTGAATCAATTTTGTGATAATGGTTTTAATGTTATTTTTGATGCTCATGGGTGTGAAATTAGAAGGAAATCAGGTGATATTGTTGCAACAAGATTGACGACTAAGGGAAACATCTCTAACTTACAAGGGACAAAACACATGGATATTTTTGAACAATTGAGGGAGAGATTGGATGGTCTCTCTTGCTTCTCTTCACTAAAACATTTATGCATGGTTTCAGGGGGAGTTTATAGTTTTGTTTTATCATCCCTAAACCTTGAAAGTTTAGTTTGGTCACTTATTGCTGTTGTTCTTATGTTTGCAACACTTTTGTGACAATGGTTGAGCAATGACATATATTTTTGTTTAATAATCAATGGTTTGATTGGTTACTTACTATAGTAGTAGCATTTGCCTCTACATTACAATCAGGGTTTTGTTTGCATTTCAATGCTTTCTACTTCAAGATAATTATGCTTTGAGAACATAAAAAGAACAATGGAAGTTCATTTACTCTTCAAGGAACTCTTTCTTCAAGGTAGTAACTATGCTTTATGCACAAGATTTCATGCAAAAGACACTGATAGCTCATAAAGCACCATTACAGTACTAGGTGTTTGTAGTGTTGAGGACATGTTGCAAGATAAAGTTTGTTGGTAGGTGTAAATCTGTCTTTGCATTCTCTATTACGTATGTGGTCTAATGGAATGCAACTTGTTTAGGGTTTGTTCTATATGAGTCTACTAAAGGTAAAAAAAATCTTCTGAGCATTATTGAAAGTGTTGTAAGTTAAGATAGTGATTCAAGTGACATAGTGCTTTGGCCATGTATTGTTATGACAATAAAACAGTTGAGTATGACAGTGCTACTTGTTTTGTAAGTTTATGCTTGCCTGTTTAGTATGTCATCACAGTGTACAGGTGATGTCAAGATTTCATGGTGAAAGTGCATGAGTCCAATGCAAGTTAATGTGCAGATCTCAGGTGTATTAGACATTATGTAGTTGATAAGGAAAGCACTTGATTGATGACAAAGATTTGGAGTTAAATCACTTTCTTCAGTCCTTTAATTACTCCCTTTCATCTCATTCTAGATGGTACTTGAGGGCCTCAGTTGTACTTTTAATCTCCATATCCTCTAGTTGTCAATGTATATGACAGGATGCAAGGTCATAGGGGGAGATTTTGGTACTTTGACAGTACAGTGCAGTGAGGATAGTATAGTTGTGTGTGTACAAGTGTAGGGCAGTTGTAGTAGATGCTTTGGTGAATGATGCAGGTGCATTTGTGCAGACTTGGAGATGTAGATTTGGAGATGCAGACAGTGGTTCTTGGAGATGCAGTTTGTTCTGATAGTTGAAGGCACAATGACAGTGAAATAAGAGTGTGACGGTGTTATAATATCATTGGTTCAAGTATTTGTTTCACATTTGATATATGTTCCTTTCATGAATCTTTTTTTTGACATTCATAATAAAGCATCATATTAAGTGGGTTCTTGGTATCTTTCTTGAAGCATGGTAGGAAAATAATATGCTTATACATAGTATTTCTTCCCATATGATAGTATAGCAATAATATTCTTCATGACAGTCTACTTCATTTCAAGATTTAGTCAATTCTAAGGACAACAGGGGGAGCATATGTTTCTTTGTCCTTGATGTCAAAGGCGGAGAGAGTTTGTGTTTTGCCATTAATGACAAAGGCGGAGTTTGTTGCATGAAGTTTGTCATTGATGTCAAAGGTATCTTTGATGTCAATAGTACAATTGTCATTGATGTCAAATGTATCTTTGATGTCAACAATATAGTTGTCATTGATATAAGCTAGATCACAAGTTGATGCTTAAAGGTTGTTTCAGGGTGCTATTCATTCATTGAATGTTGAGGTCAAAGATATGATGTTGATTTCATGTGGCTAGTGGTACCATCTCAAGATACTTTTTGAGTTGATACAAATTGATGCTACAAGTTGAGATCTTGCTAGTCATCTCATGGTATATATCAAAATTAGTTTAGGATGTAATGTTGGTTATTTCAGGATGGGATGTTGGACGTCATGTTTAAAGGAATACCTGTGCTCTTATTTGTCATGTTGAATGGAAGACCTTGAAGACTTTTGGAGCTTCTAATAAGTTTAGTGTTCATTGACATTTTTTGTGCCCTAGGATTTCTCACTTGAGTTTTTTCCCTAAGTCAATGTTAAGTTTTTTCCTTGTTGTTACCTGCTTTGTAGTCTTTTATGGCTCTACTATGTTTCTTATCTTCCTTGTTGAGTTTTGTCACTTAAATATTTCTTTACATAAGGTTAGGGTTTGCATTCTTTAAAAGTTTGGGGACATAAACCCTAAGAAACCCTTAAGATGTGTGAGGCTCAAACCGTATACACTTTTTATCTGTTTGATCATTGATCGGCTATATCATGTGATGGTTCACTTAAGTGAACACATGAAGGTGTTACGTTCGTTGGTTGACTAGACCTAACTCCTAGTACCCACCAGTCCCGATGGTAAAGTGAATTGAATTATGCGGGACTTAGAAATCAATGGACATCGAAAGGGAACCGTATATGAGATCAATGGTCTTTATTTAAACTTTTTAAAATTGCAATGGGTGATTGTAGGAGGGTAAATTTGATGGGTAGTTCCTAGAATGAAACCCTAACTTCTTTGTTTTGGTTTTCCTAACTACCTCGAGGGTCAGGCAATTGGATTTAAGGTTATGTGTGGAGGAAAAATGTTGGTTCTTTTGTGATTTATGTTCTTAATAGTGATACATGTGAGGAAATTACTACAATGTTTATATTTTGAATATGAGTTGTTGGTTTAAAGAGGTTTAAACTTGAAGTAACCCTATAATTTTAGTATGTATAAGGAGTGACATAGAAGTTTTATTATAAGAGAAAATCTGTGTGAATAACCTTTGTGTGCACAAGAGTGACAAGTATCGATGTATTAAGGTTCTTCTTGTATTGATAGAGTTGACTTTAGATATGCATTTTAGAAGACATTAAATTGCAGAAGGACAATGATTTGTATAGAATTAGAGTGTTCCTCTGAGTTTTATCTTTCTTTCAAATCAGTGATGTAATCATTTTTGTCAGTGAGACATATCATATTGTTAGTGAGACATTTTTTATTTGCAAGTGAGGCTATGTTAGTGAGACACTAAATGTAACTAGTGAGGTTTTGTTTTTCCAATGAGGCTTAATGAAGTGAATTTTCAAGAGTGGCTTTTTATCCCTGTTTGTGTTTTCCACTCATAAATCATGTGTCATGTTTTGTCATGGTTGTTTGTCAATCTGCATTTGATAAGTTTTTTTGGTTTGAGTTTCTTGTACTAGTTGATCTCTTTATGAATCACTCAGCATTAAATATCTATGATGTTTGAAGTGATCTTAATGGATTTATATGCTCCAATTCAAGTGAATTTTTAATCAAATTCTTGTTGTAATTAGACCACTGATTCATCCCCCTTTCAGTGGTCCTATACTCCAATAGTTCTCCCTTTCTTTATTACCTAATCAGTATGGAATTGTTATAGTTGTTGGTTTATTAATTATATGAGCAACATTTAATCTAGCAATTGAACTATCTTTGGTTGAATATTGTTCTCCACTCCTTTCTTATCCAATCCATATGCAATTGTCTTTCATTAACTTAATTATTGTAGGTATTATTGTAAGTATTGGTATTTATTATTTTAGATAGAAAATTTACATCATCCATGGGAACACTCTACTTAAACATCGCATGCTTCAATGGTTAACCAAATAATTATAGTTTTACACCTTAGCCACACTTGATCCCATAGATATTTAGGAGAACTTTGGTGGTATCTACATGGTCAAATATGGAAAATATAAAATCTCTAACTTTTTCCAGAGGAAGAATATTGTTTAGTATGAAAAAAGTGAATGATGACAACGAGGATGCACACTAGACCAAATCCTTTTCCATATAACATTCAAGGATAAGGCTGACCCAAATCACTACCAAATGGAGGTGGATTCAAATACAGATCTTGTACTCATGTATGCTATAGAGTAATCAGATTTAATTTAGCCTTTTTATCAAACCTTAGGTTAACAATGCATTAAACTCTAGTTCTACAATTATCAACTTATAACAAAAAAAGTACAACAACAATCCACAAACCAATTGCATAGGGATGATTAGGAAGATGATAGAACCTATCTCTCGAAAGTAGAGATGTCAGAGTACTAATTCAGGACCGCCCAAGTCCTGATTGAAGGAATCAATAGAAACTATAAACTGGAAAGATGTTGCAGATGCTGCCCTAATGCCAAATCTAAAGTCAGAATGAGAAAAAAAAACTAGGGTACCACTACCCAAGTTCTTGATAGAGGAATATTCCATAATTATTTTCAGATCTCAAAACCCTGATCTTCACTCAATCTTCCTGTATCTTCACATTCTCCAGATCTCTCTCCTATAACCTGCACACAAGACAACAAGAGAGGGTTTGGGGGGTTATTATGTTTAGGTAATTGCCTCAGTCAAATCCTGGGATAGAATTCAAGCTTCCCAACACCGTTGATTGATAGAGGGTGTGTGCCCTCATAGGACAGAGGCTAAAAATAATGATAATAATGATGAATCAAATGATGACAACAATGATATCACCTATGTGATGATCCCTTAGAATGATAAAGATCCTTCAACTCCTAATGTGGATAGATGAAAACTTCATGTCTATAACAAACACACAATAACAACACATAAATCTACTCTAGAATCACAATGAATGCTCTTGCTTTCTTTTCTTCAATATCTCAAGTTAGATATCTCTATCTTAGTTACAAATGAACTAAAAAACACACTTATATATGTCTTTCCACTCACAATCATGAAATTAAACTAAAAGAGCCAACAAGGAGAAACCTTTTGAAAGGTCCTAGGCTGCTCTAAACTTAATTTTACCCTGACCAATTAGGAGTGACTTGGGTAGTGCCACCCAAGTCTTCCAGGTCCTTTTAGGTCTAGGATAAGATAAAATATTAGGACCTTATTCCCAATTTACATTAGTGTTAGGTAATTTTGCATCGGGATGAACATTTAGAATGTATAATGTAATCATGGGGACCTAAGAGCTAAACAAAGAGGCAAAATGACATGTGGACACTTTTTACTCCATAACATTTAGCCCCCACTTTAATGTGTGTATGATCTTACGATCAGTACATGCATTAAACTATGGCCACAACACATCAAGCACATCAAAGACTAGAGTGAAGACATGCCCTAAGTTTGGAAGACCATTTGTAGCCGCTAAGCTTAGGAAAACATAAGAAAACACTTGACATGTTGAACTACACCGAACAATTTAGAGGGGGGTGAATTAGTTGTCATAAAACTTTTAACCAATTTCAATCATCAAATTATCAATTACGTATATTTAGATATAACCATGAAAACATAAAGTGAGCAATTTAACAAAAATGCATAATCAACACATGAGACACCAAATTTTTTACGTGGAAAACCCTAAAAGGGAAAAACCACGGTGGGTGTTAGCCCACATAAATATATAAGTTATATCAATACCAAAAATCAGAGGCTCATTAAGTACAAGGCTCACTATTAAAGGGTGGATCACTGCCAAAAGAAGGCTCACTACCAAAGGGTTGAACTAAAATAACATCATCTACTTCATGCCAAAGTTCAGTTCCATTGAAGCACAAATACCTCTGCACTGCTCTGCTAATTTACTTCACTTTATCTTTGCATCTTCACATTTGGATACATTTTCACAAATAAATTAAAATTATTTATATGCTACATCAACCTTGGAATGATCATCAAGGTTAGCATTACAATCATCAACCATTGAAAATATCTCCAAGGTTGGCATTACAAACATACATAAAATAGGTCTAGACCTAATACAAATTTAGCTAAGGAAAAGATGTCAGAATGCATGTGGATCATGCCATACCTTAGCTGGGACTCAAACACAATCTTTCACACTACAACACACTATCACAATCTTCGATGCATCTTCACAGATGATGAATTCAACTAGGTTGGCCAAGACTGATGTTAACACAAGTATTCTCAAGAACACGCTTCATGCACGATCTGAATTACACCTTGTGGAGCAATCTGAATGTAGGAGCATGATCAAGAGACATCCACAAGCACATTATAATCACTAGGAACAACCGCATGATCTCTAACAACTTTATCCACAAGATTCTTCAAACTAGAGTACAAGAACAACACTGCCAGCCACTATCATGAGTAAAAGATAGCTTGCAGACCACCAAATCATGAACCATCACACTTGAAGGCATTAATCATCATCCAAGACTTCTAGAACTATAGACCAAAATACTTCAATGCAAAGGAATGCGAAGCAAAACACTTTCTCCCGGTTACCACCAAACACACAAAAAAAGTTGCTTTCACTCTAGTGAACATAACTCTCTCAATTCTTCATGTCAGAGGCTCAAACTTAGAATATAACATCTTTAGAAAAGATTCTAAATAACATCCAATCCATAGGCAAAGATATTTATTCTACAGGAAATGTGGAGCATTCTTTTGGACTATTTTTTTTTGTCTATAATGCACTGCTTCTACTGTGTTGGTTAACTGATTTGTCCGTATTTTGAAAATGCTTTATAGTAACTCTATACCCCTCTTTAAGGAACAAATTAGTTAAGCAACAAATGGGTGAACTTTTAAATTAGTTCCCCTCTGAATTTAGGTACAACTCCCTTTAAAATTTGCAATGAATTGAATCTACTCAACTATTCAAGTACACTTTTAACCAGAAAGTGCCTAAGGCAATTTAACATTCATACATAACTATGTTATGAATGTGGCAAATTTCTACAATAATAGTGAGTAATAGAATGCACAGATTCTATTTTCAATACATTTAAATTACATAAACACATACAAATAATATTTGCTGAACCAATGGATAATTAGAACACAAATAACGAGTTGTCCGATTAAAGAGCAATTACCAGATGAAAGGAGATTTCACATAGAAAATCCAACTTCAAACACTCAGATGCACAGATCTAAGTAGGCAATAATTGTTTCTTCTTTTCATTCACAGATAAAAAATTAATCAGACAATCATCATATGCTGTAAAACCACAAAATCGTTCAGCCAAAAGATTTCTCTTTTTCTTTTTCTATTTCTCTCCCTCTATTGAAAAGATTCCAAAACCTATATATATGAGTGTCTTAATCATATCCTCAAGTAAATCAAACCTAGAGTTAAAGTAACTCTAACCCATATGGGATTTAGTTTATACAACTGATTCAAAGACCAAGATTAAGGAAATAGAATAACAGAAGAACCGAATAAAAGAAAGTAAACCAATAAGATCATGGCTGGGACAACGGATTTGCATCTCCAGATTTGTCATCAGCGGTTGGGGAAGCACATTGAGTCTTCCACTCCTGAAATCTTGGGAAGTTGGGGATGCCTATGTGTTTCACTCTTGATTTCCAAACTTCTTTCTCCCTTCGTATCTTCCCAATTTTTTCTTTATGCTCTGGAAGTGCATCGATACAGAGGTAAAGCAGTGACTCTACCTTAGAGATTCAGGAGAAATCTTCAATTAAGATATTGTCACTTTCTTTGACAAAGGTAATTTTATCCTTAAAGGATTGAACCACTGTGTCGACATCCTCCTCTAGTTTCCCATCATCTTTTATGTATTTAACATCAATGCATTACAAGTCATGCTGCAGCGATTGAGTGAACTCACTTATTTCCTTAATCATCTTTGTAAGTTCAAAGCATCCCTACATGATATGGAATTCCTCCATTCAATATTTTTCTTATTCACATATAATAGATCTTCATCTAAACCAGTCAGGCTCTTTTCTGTCAGAAATTTCACTACTCCATATTTTTGAACTTCATCGATTTGATTTATCACACTTACCCATTTACCTTCATCTTTCACCCAAGCAGTAACCTGTGCCCTGAGGTCCTCAATGGTGACAATGGTTAGATCATATACATTCTTGAGTTCATGAATGTATTCAGTCCCCTTGAGTAAAATGCAGTCCAACCAACCATCGAATGTCTTAGCCACCATCTTGTTTCTATGAACCTGATCTAACATCTTCTGGTTGACTGGTGATTTAGGATCGAAAGACAGAGAGAGCTATGAAACCAGCTGCGGGTTGGGATTATGTATAGCATCGATGTACTCTGCCATTGAACGTAGAGTCTGCTTCAATTCCCTCTTGTCCTTTTCATCTTTCCAACTCCGAATAACTATCCTCTTGGTGGATGCTTCAAGATGATGAACATCTGCAGCTCTTGACGCAGCACTGAGATCCACTCTCTCAACAGTGAAATCCTGAATAGTTGGATCCTGTACTTCTTCCTCAGTGACTAGTTTGGCTATCTCAGCACTCCAATTTCCTGTATTTGGATCAATGTTTATTTTGGATGTCATCTTTAGCTTCTTAGACTTGGGTGCTTTCCCTAAACATTTTCTCACCATGTCCTCTAAAGGGACAGGAAAAGGAATTATTTTTCTCTTGTCAGAGATAGAACTCTCCAGCCACTTGGGTGCAGGGGTTAAGGTTTCCTTTTCAGGGTTCAATCTATCAGAGGACACATTTGAAATCATTAATATTTCAGAGGTCTCCAAAATGACCTCTAACTATGGCCTAGTATCAACTTCCTCTATTCTATGTGGACTTGATTCCTTATCACCCATGGGTTCTCCTGAATCCTCCTCTTAATTCAGATCCACAATTATTGTTTCGAAAACTTGTTTCTTTCTTTTACTTTTGGTCCTCAACCTGGTAGCACGAGGGGGTAGAATAGTTGTGAGCACTCTTCTGGATTTCTTAGTAGTAGGGCTCTTTCTAGAGTATGACTTGGAAGCACCTGCACCACAGATAGCAATAGGTTGATTAGAAGAGCTTATGGCAAGTGATGATTCAATCATTGAGGTGAATTGTTGGGTGTTTTTATCCTGGAGCCCTTCCTGTTTCTTTTCCCTTAACCATTTCTCGGTTCTCCTTATTACTGGAAGAGTTTTAACTTCAATCCTATCTTCCTCCTTTTTGCTCTAGTCAACTTCTGGAATAGGTAATTGCTCTACTCATTCAAACTGTGGGTCAATCACTTGTTCCTCATCATCGATAACTCCAGAAATATCCATATTTAAATTGAGAGTAATTATCTTTTCTAAAGAGAACCTACACCACAGTCTTCTCCTAACTTCAAACTCATCTGAACAGTCTTCCCAGTAATCCTCTAGCTTAGGGATATGTGAAAGCCCTATTCTAGGATCTAGGTTATCTCTGACAAATCCTTTGTTGTCAAATTGAGACCTGGCAATGAAGAACTAAAAATTGAACTTTTAAAGGTTTACTTATAAATTCAAAGGATCAGATTTTGATTGGCATGAGTAATGCCCAAGTTCAATGGGAAAAGAGATACCAAATCCCTTCTTTGCCGATAATTTCTTATCCACATGTGCTAGCTGTCTGCATACCTCTATCAACACAAAACGGTTGAACACATATCCGGGTAACTTAATAGGCTCACCGTAAAATCCTCCAACTCTTATACATAAGTAAACTCTAAAAATTGAATAAAGAAACTACCATAAATGCTAATCAGCTGCATTGTTTCATTGGACATTCTTTTACCCAGATTACCTGCTAGTTCAGTCATCTTCCCAGTGAAAACATCATTAACCCTTTTATAATTTTTCGTAATAGTTCTGCATCTGCAACTGTGGATAATACTCATAAACCCTACTATCCTTAGTCAAGGGTGCATGAGGTAGATCAAACCATTCTCTTGTAGATGCCAGGCAATAAAACAAATACGAAGACATATAAAAATCTCTGTCACCTAGACAATTACTCAAACCCTGATGTAAACAATCGACCACAATTTCTGTCCAATCTAACTATTCCTCTCCTTGGAGGATAACTTGTATGAAAAAGTACATCCAATCTTCCCAATAATACGCATGTTGGTTGCCCTTTAGTCTATGTAATAATACCACAATATCTCTCAATTCTTTAATCAAATGATCCCTAGTAAGTGGTCTGGGCAACCTTGAGCCACCCTTCTAAAATTTTAGCAGCCAGTTTCTTGCTATCACACTTTTGTAAGTCAATTTCTTCTATGAGAAATGCCCATAGGAAGAAGTAATATCAAGGCTGGAATACGCCTCTTTAGGCAGTATCTTCATTATAGACATGAGGGTTTGTCTATTGACATGAAACAATATATCACCGTTTGCATTTCTGATGCATCTGTTTTGGGGTTCATACCTATTCATACATTCCTGAACCAATTCTGGGCACTGTATAGCCTTGGGAAAAGCCGCAACTTCAACTAAACCATTGTCTACTATTTTCTCCATCATAGGGGTTCGCTCAGGGTTTTTAGATCTTTCTCTAAATTCTACTAAATTATATTGCACCAACGCAGTATCCCCAAATTCAGAGTGAGAATAGGTAAGGTTAAGGCCATGTTCATTTCCTAGACAAGTAGATTTCAAAGCCATATTTGGAAGGTTACAATGAAAAACACTTCAAATTTTGAAAATAATGTCGAAAACTCAGGAGATTCTTCTTTCCAGCTAAGAAATAGGAATAGCACATAGGAAGAATAGAACTCACCTTCAAGATATCTGAATTCACTATGAAGTTTGAGTAACAAGAACCTTACACTTCCTGTGCTATTCTCCTCCGCGTTGTACAGTATGTTCACTTGCTAAATTTGGCTTGTTCTTAGTTGATAATGGCACTAACCAGATTGAATAATTATCACTTGGAACAATATGTGCCAAAAATATTTGAAAAGACATGAATTCTGACCTCTTCATTAATAGCAAGTATTATTCATGCACGATCATGATGTATAATAATTATTTGTAACCTCCACCAAATTAGAACTCTCAGTTTCATAATGAGTCTTTGACATACTTTCCTCCAACTTTCCCACTTAATTTGGCTTAGAGAGCTTCGAGAATAGACGAAACCAAAATCACCAAATCTTTGAACCATTGAACCATCGAACTTTTGAGGCGTGGTTCAATACGGTGGTTCAATCATACCAATTGGATCATGCAAAGGGACAAAGGATTCACTTGCAGAAATATTGAACTTAGACTCATGAACCATTGAACTTCGCTATAGAGTACGAGCGAATGGTTCAATGATACATTAACTACACAAGATAACTGCATGACATGACTTATTAAAAGGCATTGAATGTTGAAGCTTGAACTGTAGGACCATTGAACTATTGACAAAAGGGTTCAAGTTCAACCCGAAAAACTCGAAGACGTTTAAAATACATAGAACAAAACAACTTGCTTTTTGAGAGAATTTGAACATGTCAAACCATTTGAACTTTGAACTTTGAGAATGGTTCAGGTTCAAAGGTTCAAACCTTAAGTAACTTCACATGCAAAGATGATAAATAGGTAAAATTGGAAGGATCAAGAGCCGATTTAAGAAACAAGGTATGACCAATAATACAACACAACAAATTGACTATTTTTAGGATATAATTACCAATGGACAAATAAAGGCGACTCAAAAGGTTACATTAGCTCTAACTGGGGACTGTATTTTATGGCAAAATGCAGAGAACTCAGAAGCTCTGGTTTCGCAGAAAAAGGAACATAGAGAAGAAAGAAAATGAAACAGAACAAAACAAAAATGGGAAAGGAAAACTCAAAACTAAACAAAAGGGAAGACTATGTACAAAACAGGGGACTCTGTTTTACAGATGATATAACTTGAGATCCTGTCCATTATAAGACAGGGGTAAAATAGCTCCATCAGGATATTCCAATTTAAAAGAATTTGGACCCAATACCTAGTGAATTCTAAAAGGTCCTTTCCAAAGCAAATCAAATTTGCTATGTGCACCCTTTGGTTCTCTTCTTCTGTCCCACAGTAATACTTCATCTCCTTCCATAAACTTCCTAGGTCTTGATTTTCTATCAAAAATTTCTTTAACTCTGGCCTGATGTACAGTAATCCGGTCAACCAACTCATTTCTCTCTTCTTCAATCTTAGTTAAATACATAATCCTCTTCTCCAGGGAATCTTGGAAGTATTGATCCTCGATTACACTTTGTAGCTTAGTTGTAGATAGCTCCAGACATAAAGATAATTGGGCACGTATTCCATAAACTAATTCAAAAGGTGCCATCCCAATTGCCCTTTTTGGAGTTATTCTGTCAGCCCAGATTGCTTCATACAGTCTCTTATGCTAATCTTTGGGGTTATCATTCACCAATTTCTTCATGATAGCGATCAGATTTTTGTTACTGGACTCAGCTTGTCCATTCCCTTGTGGATAGTAATCTAATGAATGGGAGAGAGATATACTATGTTCATAACAAAAAGACGTCATTTCAATTGAAGAGAAATTGGTAGCATTATCTGCTACAATCTTCTGGGGAACACCAAAACGTACCAAAATATTTTCTTTAAGAAAATTACAAACCACCTTCGAAGTCATTCTTTTTACAGGGGCTACTTCAACCCATTTCATGAAATAATCTGTCATTGTTAAGATGTGGGTATGTCCTGCACTAGAGGGGGGCGAGATAGGCCCAATAAAATCCAATCCCCATTGTTTAAAGGGTTCTTCAATAACAACGGGTCTCAAAGGCAAAGCTGCAAGTTACAGCCTTCCTAAGAACATTTTACATTTTTCATAGTTAGCCACCCATTTATATGCATCCTTAAACATCCCTGGCCAGTAGTAACAATTTCTGAGGATTTTGAAAGCTGTAACTGAAGAAGAAAAATGTCCACCACAGGCTTCATTATGGAAAACTTCCAAGAGCTTATCTTGTTGCTCTTTATCTACACATCTTAGGAAAGTTCCATCTAATCCTTTCTTGTAAAGGACATCCCCCCAAATAACATATTTTGCCGCTTTTAGTTTCAGGTTTCTTTCTTCTTTAGGAGATAAGTGATTAGGACAATCCCCATAGGTAAGATAATGTGCTACATCCAGAAACCATGGGTCTTGTAAGCTTACCAATAAGACTGTGGGGAGTCCTTCTCCTTCTTCTTGTTTGTTCTCAGCAATTAATTTACATAAGCCTTGACCCCTGATTAGTTTAGTGGGTTTAACTTCTAGATCATATTCCTGGATTTTAGCAACCCACGTTGCTCTATTGTTTAACCCTACATCTTGATGAGTCAAGATACTTTTCACAGCTGAATTTGGAACAAATACAACTGAATGAGAATGAAGTATATAATATCTGAATTGTTTAACAACTTTAACCATGGCGAAAGCTTATTTTTCAACCAAAGAATATTTCATCTCATGCTTTTTAAGGGGAACGGTCATGAAAGCTATGGGAACCTCTTCATCCAATTCATTTTTTTGTAACAAAATACCTGACATGGTGTGTTCCGAAGCGTAACAATAACTAATAAAATCTTTTTGCAAATTAGGATTTACCAAGGTGGGAGTGTTTGGAATCGTTTCCTTGATATCCTCAAATTCCTTCTTAGCAACATCATTCCACTTGAATGGCTATTTCTCGCTCATCATTCCAATAATGTGTTTTGTAATCTCAGCAAAGTCAGGAATGAATCTTCTGAGAAAATTAATTTGGCTGAAGAAGGACTTGACTCCAGTCCTATTTGAAGGGAGACTAAGCTGTTGAATCACCCTGACCCTCTCTAGATCAATTTTGATTCCATCTTTTGAGACTAGGTGTCCCAACAATTTTCCCTTAGTCACATAGAAAACTGACTTCTTGGGATTGAGTGAGATGCCATGGCTTCGGCACCTTTGTAAGACAGTTCCCAGATCTTTCAGGTGATCTCTATTTCTGGAAAAAATAGTCAGATCATCAAGGTAAATAACAATAATTCTGTTCTTCAAATCTCTAAAAGATGAATCCATCGCCCACTGAAAAGTTGCTCGCTAGTTAATCAAGCCAAAGGGCATTCGGTTATAGGCAAAAGTTCCCCGAGGTGTAGTAAAAGTAGTCTTATGTTGATCATCTACAGCCACACCTATCTGATTGTAACCTGAGAAACCATCCAGCATAGACATCATTTTAGACCCAGCAACTGTCTGCAAGATGTGGTCCATCATAGGTAAGGGATAGTTATCTTTCAGGCTACCCTGGTTCAAGTTCCTAAAGTCAACACAGATTCTTATTTCTCCATTCTTCTTGTGTATTGGAACAATATTTGCTACCCAAGTGGAGTGATGAATTGGATAGATAATTCTTGCTTTCAACATTTTATCAATCTCCTTAAAAATGGCCTTAGCAACTTTTAGATTACAATTCATCAACTTTTGCCTAAATGGAGCTGCATTTGCTTTTAGAGGAATATGGTGTTGAAACTGTCCATGTCTAAAATTTTTAAGATCATCATAACACCAGGTGAAAACATCCTTATACCTGATTAACAATTTGATCAATTTGTTTTTCTCTTCTAAAGAATAGCACCTACCAATGGATATCCATTTGGGATGAACCTCATCCCCAATATTTATTTTCTCATAATCTTCTACATTATCAAAATTATGGGGAGGTTTGCCTTTAATATAATCATCTCTTCGAGAAAACAAATGTTCTAAGGAGACCAGTCCTTTAGGGATTTTGTTTCCCTTTAACTAAATCATGTCATCCTTTGGATTAATCCCTGGGTCAGGGTTGAATTCTTTACATTCTATTTTGGAACCTTTAAAATAGGTTCCCAAGAACATTTCAGCATTTTCTAAAAACTTTCTAATCTGATTATCACTCTCAAAAACTTGCCAGTTTTGGGCATTGTCCGGGACATTAGGATGATATACCATTTCTATTCTATAAGAATCTTTCTTGAAATTCAGATGTGGCAGAAGGAGAGAAGCTGATACTGCTAAAGAATCTGCTCAGGAATTTTGGTCTTTGGGAATTGCTTTGATAGAGAAGGCATCAAAATATTCAATCTCATCCCATACACTATTCCTGTAATGCTTTAATCTTTCATTCTTAATAAAAAAGATCCCCTTTACCTGTTTCACAATTAGTTCAACATCTCCTTTCACTTTAAGTACCTTCACACCCTTCCTTTTGCCTCAAATAGCCCAAGCAGTAAAGCTTCATATTCTGTAGTATTGTTGGTGTTTCTAAACTCTAGCTTGAAAGAATAAGAAAAAATTTCACCTTTAGGTGAGATCAACACAACCCCAGCCCCTGAACCAGCAGTAGTACAACTGCCGTCAAATTCCATAACCCATAGGTCATCAGAATGTTCAGATCTTCAGATTAATTCTTCTTTGAGGTCTACTCCAAAACTTTGCTTAGAGGAGAGAAAATAGTTACCAAACTTAGATTCCTCAAACAAAATCTGGGACTTGAGATCATCAGAAGGGTAGACAGTGAACTTGCACTTGGGCTCAAGTTCCAGCTTCACTTTCTGCTTCCCCACTAGGATTGTGGCTTCTAACCAATCTAATTTGATCTGTCCACCCAAATCCTTGCAGAATGTCCTGCTCAATAGCATTCCATAACTAGCAGGAATATTTGCTACCAGAATAGTTAATTTCACCTTTTTGTCAGGGTAAGCTGCAAGAGCGATTCGTGCCCAAGCAAGGAAACCTGTTCTCCATCCATAGAATAACATCTACCAAATGTTTTTGTGAGTGATAACCCTAGGGCTTTAGC
This sequence comes from Cunninghamia lanceolata, assembly GCA_027924645.1. Taxonomy (NCBI): domain Eukaryota; kingdom Viridiplantae; phylum Streptophyta; class Pinopsida; order Cupressales; family Cupressaceae; genus Cunninghamia; species Cunninghamia lanceolata. Next base: position 678,622 of record BSBN01000765.1, on the reverse strand, counting down.
CACAGAGGAGGGCATAATGTTGTCAGAGGCTCCTGAATCTATAATACAGTTACTAAGTTTATGACCATTGATAAACAAAGACACATAGAAAGGATTGGGTTTCAAATCAGTATAAGGAGCATTGGTTGATGAATTGGGAGTCAATTTAGGAGAAATCATGGATGACTCAGACGAGGAAGCAAATAGTTGAGCAATGGGGGACTCGGCATCAACCTCTGGTTGACTCTCAGACTTAGTTTGTGCAGTACCACCCTTAACATGTTTAACCAGTTTGTCAAGCTCATTAGGTTTTAACTTGAGATACTCAATAGGAGAGATTTGAATTTTTGTAGACTTACAGAAATCTACAATATCAAAAGAAGCATCTGAATCATTTCTATGCAACAATCTAGTTTCTTAAGCCTTCAAATTAACATCATGGGTTCTAGTAAAAGGCTCCTTACCTTTGCTAGGTACTTCTTGAGTATTAGAGGATTTCACATTCCTCTGACTCCTGGTGAGCACAGCACATGAAGGATCTTCAAGGGTAACCAATATTTCACCTCCCCTTTCTAAATCAGACTCATATTCAAGGAAGTGTATTTCAGAGCCACCAGGTTCCTCAAAGTTCCTTTCTTCTTCTGTGGACTCCCCTAGCATATCTTGAGTAGCAGTCATCTGAGCGTACCTAAGCATTTCTGGGCAAGAATTTCCATCATGGTCCGTAGTCAAGTGAAAAATACATGTTTCCCCTTCCAGGAGGAGATTCAATAGCTAGTCTTGGCTGTGCTAATGTCAGGGGTAAAGCTCTACCAGTATTTTCTTGTTGATTCAAATTCCTTCTGCTTATATCTTGATACGGTTGTTGGAAAGGAGTACCAGTTTTAGGTAGTTGCCTCTTTAAGACAATCATATCATTAACCAACTTTTGCACTACAGGATCCGTAGATGATGAGGGCTGGGCATTTGGCATCTTGACCTCTCTCTTCCATTCACTGGCCATAATGAGATCATCCTCCAATCCGACTGCCAAGGCTTGTACAGCTGGTAAATCAGCAATTACACCCCTCCTGAGATGGAAGCTAATATCAGGAGGCATAGAATTAATGAAGAAAAATTTTAGATTCTCGCCAGTAGGTCTTTTAGCAGCAGGGATTTTGTTCACAATTTTGTTAGACTTAGCCATGAATTCCCTCATAGGTTCATGAATCTCTTTCTTAAGCTGAGTCAGCTATGCAAGGAGGTAATGTTCGTCTTCCGCGCTTTTGAACCTATTTTCAAAAGCAGTTTTCATATCATTCCAATTTGAAATTGAGGAATTAGTTAGGTGGTAGAACCATTGTGCCGCAATGTTAGTCAAAGTCTACACAAAGAGCCTTATGGCAACATCTTGGTGTTGTACACCTAACACACTACATGCTGCTGCAAAGGCACACAAATGTTCTTCTGGCGATTGTTTGTCATCTCCATTGAATCTGGGTAAATTTTCCCGTACATTTTTAGGTAAAGGATTTAAGTTAGCCCCTAGGTTCAGGGGTCCTATGGCTACTCCCCAAGGTTGGGCCATGGGTAGAAAATTTATAGCTAATGGGATAACGGTGCCTGAAAGAGTTAAAGCTTGACAAATAGGGGAAGTAGAAGGTTTAGGGGGGCTAGGGGGCCTACTTCTTACATTTGTGATACGAGTAGGGATATAAGGAAAATTAAGGCTTTGTTGTGCTTCAAAGGTAGAATCTTCGACTCCCTCTCTCCTCAAAGACCTGGTATACGGTCTAGAATCCAGCTTAAAATATTGTGACTGGATAGGCAGTTATTAATTTCAATGTTGTTCTTGATTTCTTTATGCTTCAAGGACTTGATTTCTTGCTACGTTTTGTGCCTACCTTCTTCTCTGCTTGAGTAACAGCAATCTTAGATTGTTGGCCAATTCCTCTTCTTGTTCTAATACTCTGCTTGCACTTCTATAATCTTCACTATTCTGACAAGTACGCCAAGCAAGGGTATTCAACTAGCCAATAATGTCTTCCTGCTCGTCCTGGAATCCAAGATTGGGTTGTAGAATAGGAATTATGTTTTCATGTGGAAGCACCATTGTTGCTTCATATTAAGGTGACTAGTCTTTTAAATTAATGATTTCATTTTCTCCCCAGCAGAGTTGCCAAAAAATGTTGGTTAATAGATTTGTCTGTATTCTGAAAATGCTTTATAGTAACTCTATACCCTTCTTTAAGGAACAAATTAGTTAAGCAACGAATGGGTGAACTTTTAAATTAATTCCCCTCTAAATTTAGGTACAGCTCCCTTTAAAATTTGCAATGAATTGAATCTACTCAACTATTCAAGTACACTTTTAACCAGAAAGTGCCTAAGGCAATTTAACATTCATACATAACTATGTTATGAATGTGGCAAATTTCTGCAATAACAGTGAGTAATAGAATGCACAGATTCTATTTTCAATATATTTAAATTACATAAACACATACAAATAATATTTATTGAACCAATGGATAATTAGACCACAAATAACGAGTTGTCCGATTAAAGAGCAATTACCAGATGAAAGGAGATTTCACACAGAAAATCCAATTTCAAACACTCAGACACACAGATCTAAGTAGGCAATAATTGTTTCTTCTTTTCATTCATAGATAAAAAATTAATCAGACAATCATCATATGCTGTAAAACCACAAAATCATTCAGCCAAAAGATTTCTCCTTCTCTTTTTCTTTTTCTATTTCTCTCCCTCTACTGAAAAGATTCCAAAACCTATATATATGATTGTCTTAATCATATCCTCAAGTAAATCAAACCCAAAGTTAAAGTAACTCTGACCCATACGGGATTTAGTTCATACAACTAATTCAAAGATCAAGATTAAGGAAATAGCATAACAGAGGAACTGAATAAAAGAAAGCAAACCAATAAGATCATGGCTGGGACAATGGATTTGCATCCCCAGATTTGTCATCAGCGGTTTGGGAAGCACGTTGAGTCTTCCACTCCTAAAAAGCTACAACAAACTCTTGAATTCTTGGGAAGTTGGTGATGCCTATGTGTTTTGATTTCCAAACTTCTTTCTCCCTTCGTATCTTCCCAATTTTTTCTTTATGCTCTGGAAGTGCGTCGATACAGAGGTAAAGTAGTGACTCTACCTTAGAGATTCGGGAGAAATCTTCAATTAAGATATTGTCGCTTTCTTTGACAAAGCTAATTTTATCCTTAAAGGATTGAACCACTGTGTCGACATCCTCCTCTGGTTTCCCATCATCTTTTATGTATTTAACATCAATGCATTGCAAGTCATGCTGCAGGGATTGACTGAACTTAGTTATTTCCTTAATCATCTTTGTAAGTTTAAAGCGTCCCTGCCATGATATGGAATTCCTCCATTCAGTATTTTTCTTATTCACATATAATAGATCTTCATCTAAACCAGTCAGGCTCTTTTTTGTTAGAAATTTCACTACTCCATATTTTTGAACTTCATCGATCTGATTTATCACACTTACCCATTTACCTTCATCTTTCACCTAAGCAGTAACCTGTGCCCTGAGGTCCTCAATGGTGATAATAGTCAGATCATATACATTCTTGAGTTCATGAATGTATTCAGTCCCCTTGAGTAAAATGCAGTCCAACCAACCGTCGAATGTCTTAGCCACCATCTTGTTTCTGTGAACCTGATCTAACATCTTCTAGTTGACTGGTGATTTAGGATTGAAAGACAGAGAGAGCTATGAAACCGGCTGTGAGTTGGGATTATGTATAGCATCGATGTACTCTGCCATTGAACGCAGAGTCTGCTTCAATTCCCTCTTGTCCTTTTCATCTTTCCAACTCTGACTAACTATCCTCTTGGTGGATGCTTCAAGATAATGAACATCTGCAACTCTTGACGCAGCATCGAGATCCACTCTCTCAACAGTGAAATCCTGAATAGTTCGATCCTGTACTTCTTCCTCAGTCACTGGTTTGGCAATCTCAGCACTCCAATTTCCTGTATTTGGATCAATGTTTATTCTGGATGTCATCTTTAGCTTCTTAGACTTGGGTGCTTTCCCTAAACATTTGCTCACCATGTCCTCTAAAGGGACAGAAAAAGGAATTATTTTTCTCTTGTCAGAGATAGAACTCTCCAGCCACTTGGGTGCAGGGGGTAAGGTTTCCTTTTCAGGGTTCAATCTATCAGAGGATACATTTGAAATCGTAAATATTTTAGAGGTCTCCAAAATGACCTCTGATTATGGCCTAGTATCAACTTCCTCTATTCTGTGTGGACTTGATTCCTTATCACCCATGGGTTCTCCTGAATCCTCCTCTGAATTCAGATCCACAATTATTGTTTCAGAAACTTGTTTCTTTCTTTTACTTTTGGTCCTCAACCTGGTAGCACGAGGGGGTAGAATAGTTGTGAGGGCTCGTATGGATTCTTAGTAGCAGGGCTCTTTCTAGTTGATGACATGGAAGCACCTGCACCACAGATAGCAATAGGTTGATTAGAAGAGCTTATGGGAAGTGATGATTCAATCATTGAGGTGAATTGTTGGGCATTTTTATCCTGGAGCCCTTCTTGTCTCTTTTCCCTTAACCATTTCTCAGTTTTCCTTATTACTGGAAGAGTTTTAACTTCAATCCTATCTTCCTCCTTTTTGCTCCAGTCAACTTCTAGAATAGGTAATTGCTCTACTCGTTCAAACTGTGGGTCCATCACCTGTTCCTCATCATTGATAACTCTAGAAATATCCATATTTAAATTGAGAGTAATTATCTGTTCTAAAGAGAACCTACACCACAGTTTTCTCTTGACTTCAAACTCATCTGAACTATCTTCCCAGTAATCCTCTAGCTTAGGGATATGTGAAAGCCCTGTTCTAGGATCTAGGTTATCTCTGACAAATCCTTTGCTGTCAAATTGAGACCTAGCAGTGAAGAACTGAAAATTGAACTTTTTAAGGTTTACTTCTAAATTCAAAGCATCAAATTTTGACTAGCATGAGTAATGCCCAAGTTCAATGGGAAAAGAGATACCAAATCCTTTCTTTGCCAAGAATTTCTTATCCACATGTGCTAGCTGTCTACATACCTCTATCAACACAAAACGATCGAACACATATCTAGGTAACTTAACAGGCTCACCGTCAAATCCTCCAACTCTGATGTAAGTAAACTCTAAAAATTGAATAAAGAAACTACAATAAATGCTAATCAGCTGCATTGCTTCATTGGACATTCTTTTACCTAGATTACCTACCAGTTCATAAGTAATCTTCCCAGTGAAAACATCATTAACCCTTTTATAATTTTTGTAACAGTTCTGTATTTGCAACTGTGGATAATACTCACAAACCCTACTATCCTCAGTCAAGGGCACATGAGGTAGATCAAACTATTCTCTTGTAGATGTCAGGCAATAAAACAAATACGAAGACATAAAAGTCTCTGTCACCCGACAATTACTCAAACCCTAATGTAAACAATCGGCCACAATTTCTGGCCAATCTAAATATTGCTCTCCTTGGAGGATAACTTGTATGAAAAAGTACATCCAATCTTCCCAATAATATGCATGTTGGCTGCCTTCAATCTGTGTAATAATACCACAATATCTCTCACTTCTTTAATCAAATGATCCCTAGTAAGTGGTCTGGGCAACGCTGAGGCAATCTTCTAAAATTTCAGCAGCCAGTTTCTTGCTATCACACTTTTGTAAGTCAATTTCTTCTTCAAGAAATGCCCATAAGAAGAAGTAATATCAAGGCTGGAATACGCCTCTTTAGGCGGTATCTTCATTACAGACATGAGGATTTGTCTGTTGACATGAAACAATACATCACTGTTTGCATTTCTGATGCATCTGTTTTGGGGTTCATACCTATTCATACATTCCTAAACCAATTCTGGGCACTGTACAGCCTTGGGAAAAGCTGCAGCTTCAACTAAACCATTGTCTACTATTTTCTCCATCATAGGGGTTCACTCAGGGTTTTTAGATCTTTCTCTAAATTCTTCTAAATTATATTGCACCAATGTAGTATCTCCAAATTCAGAGTGAGAATAGGTAAGGCTAGGGCCATGTTCATTTCCCAGACAAGTAGATTTCAAAGCCATATTTGGAAGGTTACAATGAAAAACACTTCAAATTTTGAAAATAATGTCATAAACTCAAGAGATTCTTCTTTCCAGCTAAGAAATATGAATAGCACATAGGAAGAATAGAACTCACCTTCAAGATATCTGAATTCACTGTGAAGTTTGAGTAACAAGAACCTTACACTTCCTACGCTATTCTCCTCTGTGTTGTACAGTATGCTCACTTGCTAAATTTGGCTTGTTCCTAGTTAATAATGGCACTAACCAGATTGAATAATTATCACTCAGAACAATACGTGCAAAAAATATTTGAAAAGACATGAATTCTGACCTCTTCATTAATAGCAAGTATTATTCACGTGCCATCATGATGTATAATAATTATCCGTAACCTCTGCCAAATTAGAACTCTTAGTTTCATAATGAGTCTCTAACATATTTTCCTCCAACTTTCCTGCTAAATTTGGCTTAGAGAGCTTCGAGAATAGATGAAACCAAAATCACCAAATCTTCGAACCATTGAACCATCGAACTTTTGAGGTGTGGTTCAATACGGTGGTTCAATCATACCAATTGGATCATGTGAAGGGACAAAGGATTCACTTGCAAAAATATTGAACTTAGACTCATGAACCATTGAACTTCGCTTTAGAGTACGAGCGAATGGTTCAACGATACATTAACTACACAAGATAACTACATGACGCGACTTATTAAAAGGCATTGAATGTTGAAGCTTGAACTGTAGGACCATTAAACTATTGACAAAAGGGTTCAAGTTCAACCCAAAAAACTTGAAGATGTTTAAAATACACAGAACAAAACAACTTGCTTTTTGAGAGACTTTAAACATGTCGAACCATTTGAACTTTGAACTTTGAGAATGGTTTAGGTTCAAAGGTTCAAACCTTAAGTAACTTCACATGCAAAGACGATAAACAGGTAAAATTGGAAGGATCAAGAGCCAATTTAAGAAACAAGGTACAACCAATAATACAACACAACAAATCGACTATTTTTAGGGAATAATTACCAATGGATAAATAAAGGTGACTCAAAAGGTAACATACTGCAACACATTGTTATCACCAAAGAGGCTAATTTTCTCAATATCCTAAATAAAATAAGAGCACAATTGACACTAATGACAACATAGATATGCTGACATCAATGACAACACCAATTAGGCACATACTTGCAACGACTCCCCCTTTGTCATTGATAGCAACATATGATGTGAAAAATTGAGAAGACCATCAAGACAAGATTCTCCCCCTTTCTCCTTACACATTTGTACTACATTCTTTCTCCCCCTAAGCTTTTCACATGATTTCTCTCCCCCTTTGACATCAATGGAAAAGGGCACATACTTGCATGTTGTTGCTCTGATCCATCTACTTTACTAGACACACTTAGCTACTCCTCCTAAGAGGTAGCCTTCATAACATCAATCCAGATCAAGGAATGACACTTTGAGCTCCACTGGATTGATGCATTCCTATGCATCTTAGTTCAGGATAGGAGGGGTAATGATCCCTAAATTTGCTTTGAGATACTTAAAGGTATCTTTAGGTAGAGGCATAGTGAAAATGTCTGCAATGTGATCCTTTGTGAACACATATTCCAACTTTACTTCATTCTCTGTCACCTTCTCTCTCAAAAAGTGATACCTTATTGATATGTGCTTTGTTCTCAAGTGCATCACTGGATCCTTTGACATGTTTATGATGTAGGAGCATCCCTAGTTCAAGAGCAATCTTGCATCAACTAAAAACATTTGCATTTCAATTTGTTTGTATTTCAGTTCTTTCATTTTCCAGTTCAGTGTAGGTAGTTCAGTTAGAAGCAGTTTTAGCTTGTGGTCTAGTATTGGCATTTCACACCTTGTAGATCTGGACTTAGCATCTACATTCATTCATCTACATCCTATCAAGAATTTAGAGCATTTGGATAAGTTACCGAAAAGATATCGCTGTCAGAAGATCAATGGTTTTCTTAGAATAGAGCACCCTAACAGTCTCAGACAATCAGCTGAAAGAGAAGGCTTGTGGATCATTCCTTGACTTACAGATCTTAATGACACATCATTCAATGTACTTTGGTTCATGGTTGACCTTCCCCAAGGGTTTGCACATTGTTCCATTCATTTGAGGAAGTGTTCTATGTAGTTAGGCCTGACCTATCTGTGAACACGTTACAACTCTGCCTTAGAGTTTGTGACCTTCCTTAGCTAACATGGAGGAATCTATTGGTCTGGAAATAATATATATTGATGTAATAGATCCTTAGGAAAGTAGCTATATACATAAGAAAGATCTGATAGTTTAGATTTTGTGCGAAGGAACTTCAAAGCCTTATCTTGGACATGCATGTAATCAGGCCTTTGAGCCCATATTGTAAGCCCACATGCTGCCAGCCAGTTTGTATTTATATTCTACGATACACTAAATGACTAAATCTGCATTTGTTTCATTTCCTTGATTTGTTTCCATTATGTTTACTCTTGTTGCACGGTCCAGACAATTCATTCTGTGAACTCTCCTACTGTGACTGCACTAGTTTATGGCACTTGTATTGTCACAAAAGATTGCAATTGGATCTTCATACACAACTCTTATATCCTTCAAAGTCTATTTCATCCATAGTACTTGAGTGCAACAACAAGTTTCTGTAATGAACTCTACTTTTGCAGTTGACAAAGATATTGAATCTTGTTTCTTGCTCAGCCATGAGACAAATCTATTACCCAAGAAGGCACCTCCACTTGTACTCTTTCTATCATCAACATCTTTAGCCCAATCTGCATCTATATAAGCACTGAGAGTGAAATCATTGTCCTTTGGATACCATAAATGATAATCTAGAGTGCCTTTCAAATACCTCATAATTCTCTTAACTGCCTTCACATGTGGTTCTCTTGGATTAGCTTGAAACCTTGCAACAAGATAGACTGCATGCATAATATCAAGTCTAGTTTGAGTTAGATAAATCAATCCTCCAATCATGGATCTAATTTTTTCTGATCAGCCTTAGGTGATTCATCAGGTTTGCTTAACTTGCAACTACTCACCATGGGAGTACATACTGGTTGTCTTCAATCCCAGACTTCTTCAACAACTCCTTCACATACTTAGACTAAGATATGAAGATTCCTTTATCTGATTGACTAATTTGTAGACCCAAAAAATATTTATTTCACCAAACATGGACATTTCAAATTCACTTTTCATCTCACCGGCAAACCTTATGCACATACCTTCATTTCCTCCAAAGATAATGTCATCAACAAAGACCTCAACAATCAAGATTTGATCATCATTGATTTTGAAGTACAAAATTCTATCTGTAGTGCCTTTACTAAATCCCAATTGCAATAATTACATGTCTAACCTTGCATACCAGGCTCTAGGAGCTTGTTTGAGTCCATAAAATGCTTTCTTCAACCTACATACCATATCACCTTGATTTGACAATTGGAATCCCTCTAGTTGCTCAATGTATACTTCCTCTTCTAATTCACTATTCAGGAAGGCAGATTTCAAATCCATCTGATATACCTTAAAATCTTTGTGAGCTGCAAATGCCAGAAATAGTCTGATTGCTTCAATCCGAGCTACTAGGGTAAATATTTCTTCAAAATCTATTCCTTCAATTTGAGAATATCCTTTGCATCCAAGTCTTCCTTTATTCCTTACAACTTTTCAATTTTCATTCAACTTAATTCTATAGACCCATTTTGTTCCAATAACATTTTTGTCAGCAGGTCTAGGAACTAATTCCCAAGTTTCATTCTTCTCTATCTACAATAGTTCTTCCTACATTGCCTTTACCCAATTTTCATCATTACATGCTTCATTCACATTTTTTGGTTCAATCTTTGAAAGAAAATAATAATTGACATGTTCCTCTACAACTCTTCTTCTTGTTAGCACACCTTTGTTCTTGTCACCTATAATCTGATCTTCAAAATGATTGATCCCTACATACCTGGGAGTCTTGACAACACTTTCTGGAGCCTCTTCTTCATCCTAACTATCTGCTTGCTCATCTTTCTCTTCAATTTCTATAGTCACAAGTTCATCTAGTTCATAACAACTTAGGTCTAATATTCTTTCTTTATCTTCATCTACCTTCACATTTGCACTTTCAACAATCTTTTTGAGCCTTTTATTGTAGCACCAGTAGGCCTTACTCTTGGTAGATTATCCAAGAAAGATTCCTTCATCACATCTTGCATTAAACTTTCCTAGATCTTCATTTCTCCTAATATAACATTTGCTTCCAAAGACTTTGAAATATTTTACTATAGGAATTCTTCCATACCACAATTCATAGGGAGTTTTAGTTCCATTACCTTTCACTTGAACTCTATTTTGAATGTAGACAACACTGTGAATAGCCTCTTTCCAAAACACTTCCGGTAGACCTTCTTCCCTCATCATTGTCCTAGCAGCCTCCTAAACTGTCCTGTTCTTCCTCATGAACATAGTCACACAATACACAAGGTATACATAGAGAGAAGATATGATTAAATGATTATACTACCTTAACTAGGTGATCGCGGAGCTCATCGCTATGCGCCACCATAAAAAACATTCAAAGTACACAGCGTGTGAAGAGCTCATCACTATGTGCCTCCACAAAACACGCAAGACATAGCGTGGGGGGAACTCATCACTACACACCTCCACAAAACACATAAGACACACTAAAAACACATAGAATATACAAGCACTATAGAGTGTGTCATCGACGCACTAAATGTCTTATAAAAAGTAAATATGGGCGACCTGGAGGAGCTCATCACTACGCTCTCCCTTCTAAAGCATGCCAAACAAACCTGACAGTTGAGCTACACTACCACAACTGCCAAAGACATGCTTAAGTGTGAATAACTCGAGATCCAACCCCACCACCATAGAGGACTTTTTCAAAAGGTTGTGCAACCTACTCAAGGGTATACATTATCCTTCCTTCTGTAGAAGGGAATTTTCAAAAAGGGTGTGCAACCACTCACGGGAAGACGCAACCCCACCTTCCACATAAGGGATTTCAAAAGCATGTAACCCCACCCACATCACGTGGAGATGCCTTACGGTGAAAAGGAATCATGTGCACAAAGTATATGACCCCACCTACATTGTGGAGATGCCTTATTGTGAAAAGTATATGTAAACACAAAAAAAGTATAAAACCCCACCTACGTCATGAAGATGCCTTATGGTGAGAAGGTAGTATACACAAACATAACTTATGGCAATGTCTAAGATATCCACTTGCATTTGCCACAATATATGCCCCCACCTTAAAGATTTTGCTCCCGCTTGCTTGTAGCAATTACGTTTAAGGTAAGGTTGAAAATATGTGAGGGAACAAGAGCTTTCGCAAAGCCCATGCCCCAAAGTGATATATGCTTACAACCATTGAATTGTTCCCAACAATCATGATAGAATCACATCAATATCATTTGCTAACTACCATTGATCAATAATAAGCTTTGGTTAGAAAATCTATTCTAAGATAATAACCAAATCATTTCCTAAAATTAGTACATAAATAAGGAAACATATCATTTGAATAAACCAAGGTTATAATTACAGGTTAAGAACTGAGTATAGCCATAAGGTTATACTTCAGATATCTCAGAACCAAGTGTAGCTACAAGGTGAGACAAAAGCATTACAAAGTGTATAGAAGTGGATTTAGATTATTGCAAAGGCTTGTTACAATAATTTCACATGATACATGATCACATCACAACACAAAGTGATTCCAATAGTCAATTATTAGTAACAAATTACCTCCATCTTCATATATGGACTGGGTCCATTTTTGTCCTCTTGTTTAGGGACAAATGGTCCTTATCAAAAGTGTATATTTGTTGTCGTCATCCGTTGACTAGTAGAGAAACAAGTACAATAGAAGAATGAAATCACAAAAAATGAGAGAGGTGACTGTAGACACCTAAAAATGTCTTCATTGTCAAACCAACTCCTGACATCCCTAAACATACCAATTTCCCTCCTAATCAATTAATTAAATTTTTATTTAATTAATTATCCCATCATCACCTAATTTTTCATCATTTTATTCCCCACCATTGAATTAATTTAATTAATTCAATAGTTTAACCTTAGCCAATTAATTAAATAAATATGCAATATTTATTGGTTAATTCCCCCTTTCACTAAATCTAATTAATTAGGTAAATCATGTTTATATAATTAATTCAGCCTATTAATCAACCTATCCCTACCCTAGTTAATTAAATATCTATTATTTAATTATTTAGCCTAACCTACATGACCCTATACCTAGGATTAATTAAATAAAACCTTATTTAATTAACATAAACGCCTTACTAACCTATTCCCTATTTTTTTCCAGCCATATTAATTATGATAATCACCCTAATTAACATGGTCAAACCTTGATTAGCACTTCTCCCCACATCCCACAAATAAAAAATTGAAATATATCCCATATAAATCAATTTTTTATACACATGTGTCATCAGCCTCATTAAAACCTCTTACATATGTCATAAGCATTAATATCCACTCTTCCCCAAATAAATTTTAAATTCATTTCACCCTTCCCCATGTGAATTTTTTATTCACATTAAATCCATCTCACCCAACCTCATTTAATTCACCCCTTTCCCAAGATGAATTAAAAATTCATCTTTATTCCTAGTCCTCCATTCTCTAAGATGAAATCTGGGCCCTCCACATCACTTTCATCCTCCACCTCCTACTTCCTATGATTCTATTGTAGGTCATATAGAACCATCATCCAACTATATCAAGACAATCACCATTCAAGCTCAAGCACCTGATTGTGTTGTCACAACCCATAGAGGCCATGTGTCCATCCGCATAGCCCCTATCACCAACCAAACACCTCCATTCACATCAAATCCTCAACCAAATCATCCATCCATTCGCCCATCACCAACCAATAAATACAACCTCTTGGAACATCTAGGAAAGACCCCAGCACAGATCTCCATCCTTGAGCTGCTCCATACGTCACCTCTCCACAAAGAAGTCCTTGACAAGGCTCTAATGGAAACCCAAATTCCCACTAACCTAAAGGTGGATCAATTCCAGGCCATGGTGGGCCATATCGCCTCACCCCATCATCTCACTTTCTTGGAAAAGGATCTCCCTGCCTCTAATAACCTGCATAATGATGCCTTACATATTGAAGTCCACATCCACAAGCATATCATCAAAAGAGTCTTAATAGATGGTGGCTCTGGCCTAAACCTGTGCAATCTAAAATTGCTAAAACACTTGGGAAACTTAGATGTGGTTGTAGACAATAGTGAATGCATAACTATCAAGGGATATGATGACACTGAGAGACTATTTGAGGGTACTATAAAACTCCCCATCCAAGAAGGGCAAAAGATATTGGAAAGAAAATGTCAAGTTCTTGATCTCGACCTCCCCTACAACATTCTTCTCAGTTGATCATGGATCCATGCTATGCAAGCCATCCCATCCACATTCCATCAATGTCTAAAATTCGCTCATAATGACATGTAAGTAACTATCTATGCCGATCCCCGTCCCTTTGCAATACTACAGTTTCTTGGAAGGACACGATCACACTTTCTATCCATACAACAAGGCCATCATCAAAAACACCTCTTGAACCAATCCTACAACATCCACCTCATACATCGCCCCCACCAACATTGCTACCACTTCATCTCAAACATCTCCGCCACCTGAGGTCAAGATTAAGATAAGAGACATGGGATGTGAGGAATATGACCTACATGGTACCTTTTATGTAGGGACATTACCCAATCCTAAGATATTCAGTGCCTCGAGAGAGGGAGGAGTGTCCACAATGGTTATCAAATGCAAGCCATCCCTAACCTTTGAAAAGAAGTACCTTCTTGATCAAGATGTGCTTGAAGACATATCATCATGGCTGTATAAAGATGAAGAAACAGAGTAAGAAGCCCCTACCATACCATCCAAAATCTATGACAAAGCGTCATAAATCATCAAGAACATGGGTTACAAAGGACAAGGCAGTATCAGCCTTAATGAATAAGGGATCATGGAACCAGTTCAAGCAACAAGGAATCCCTACACTCAAGGGTTAGGGTATGGTCAAAAACAACACATCCTCACTAGTGGCAAGTGTATCTTAGCCGAGGTTGCTATAGTTTCCCCCAAAGTTGATAACATCAATGAAGTAGGCCATCAAGACTCCTTTAGTGACTTCGCTAAATTCTTTGAATCCTCCATATGCACCATCTACATAGTAACCACCGTAACATCCTCATTTAATGACCTACCCCTTGTATACCCAGACCTTATCGATTGGGACCAACAAGGACCTCCTATCTTTGATGTAGCACAAAATGATGAAGCCATAGCAGAAATGATGGGGGTCAGAGATCATTTCCCCTTGGGAGATCACAAAACTAGATACATAATGGAACTTCACACATCTACCTATTTTGGTGAGACCACCCATGCTTCTAGTCACAAAAACATAAGAATAAAAACAACGTCCCCTAGTGAAAACCATTCCGTGGCACTTTTGGATAGGGAAAAGTAAAAATAAAGGACGTATCTTCTGGTGAAAACCTCCACAAGGTGCTAGAAGATGGAAGCATGGGCCTTCCCAAAATAGAGAAAGTATATCCTGATAGATCAACGATCTTGGTAGAGCCATCACAAGAGATGAATCTTGGGACAGAAGAAACACCAAAAATCACCTTTAGAGCAGAATCCCTCACTGCAATAGAATAGGAGAATTTCTTAGCCTTCTTCAAACAAAGAAGACACGACTTTGTATGGACCTACATAAATATGCCAGGGCTAGATCCTGCCTTGGTTGTTCATCATCTCGCAATGCAGCCTGACATAAAACCTGTAAAACAAAAATTGAGAAAGATGAATCCTCATGTTGCACTCTTGGTTAAAGCAAAACTAAAGAAACTCCTAGATGTGGGGTTCATCCAACTGATAGATTATCTAGAATGGGTCTCTAATCTAGTGTCGGTGGTAAAGCCTGATATTCACATCTGATGTTGCACTAATTTTTGAGACCTCAACAAAGCATGCCCTAAGGATGATTTCCCCTTACCTAACATCGACATCATCATGGACCTCACCATAAGACATGAGATGCTATCACTAATGGATGGATTTTTAGGGTACAATTTGATCAAAATTATGGAAGAAGACCACCATAAGACTTCCTTCATCTGCCCATGGGGGGCATACTTGTTGTGATGCTCACAACACACCCCATTTTACTCCTTAGTAAAATGAGGACCCCTGCTGTGGCTTTGCTTTTTGCTTTTGTGTGTGGGTCTGTTGGGTGACAAAAGGGAAAAGAGAGTGAAAGTTACAAACCTTGTTGAAAATAGAGAAAAAAATTGCATTGAGTACCAGAGATGAAATATGGGTGAATTCCTTGTCAAAAATGAGGGTTGCTTTTTGAACCATGTAAAAATTTGCAATATTTTGGAAGTTATGAGTGTTTTGGTAAAATGTACAATCAGGTTTGTATGTTGCATATACAAAGTCTTTTGTATATCGGGTTGCATATACAAAGTTGTTTTTATACATTTATACTTGTATGCATTTCGCTTGCACCTTTTTCTTACATACAAGTCAAGCTCAAAAGTTCAAAGTTTAAGTGAATAATTGTTTAAATTTGTTGAATGCACTTTATGTGGTATGTTTAAACATGAAAAGTAGATATACAATGATATATGCATGCCACGAACCCGACAAAATTGATATTAAAATATATATTCAGTTAAGTCCACGAGGTTGTATATCGAGGTTTGCATGTTTGAATATACAAGGTTACATACAATCTGATATACAACACCCATGTGCAAGTTGTGGAACTGAAAAGATCGTGAAACAAGGTTAATTCATTGTATGTTTCATGCTTTGTATACATGTTTTGAATACATACATTGTGATATGCATTGCACTTATACAAGTGGTGGAATTGAAAGCAGTATTAAAATTGGTTTTATCCTTGTATGTTTTGGGCCTTGTATGTATGTTTCAAATACATACATTGTGATACATACATGCCGGAAATCAAAAGAAGTTAAAATGTGGTATAAACGATGCATCCTGGCTTAAGGTATATTAAAAGATGCTTTGCTTTCTATACATGTTGTGGACCCAAAAGTGAATAAACAATGGGCTATAAAAGTTGAAGTCCGAAAGGTGGCACATATAAAAGAGCTTGTATATGTCTATGCTTGTATCTAAAAGTTTGATACAAGTGTTGTATGCATCATGGAGATACAAGTAAAAGGTAAGATGGACCCCACCATTTGCATCTCAGGTTCAAATGTATAAATACAATGTATATCTTTGATATACAAGCACGATATGCAAACTAAAAAATATAAGTTAAAGATACAACGCGGACTTAAAAAGAAGTTAAATACTGAAAACTCTTTGTATATTTAAGTGCTTGTATATTTATGGCATACATATTCAATATACAAAAGTAATAATGCATCGGACAGATATTGTTCATCGGCAGAAGAGTTTTCAATCATATCAACGAAAGGTAGTTACACCAATGAACAAAAGATATGCAAAATGATGAAAAAATTACATCGGCCAGAAGTGTACGATCGACAGAAAACTTTTTGATCAACTCGACTAAGTGGGTCATGCCGATGATGAAGGTATACACAATGGGATATACAGAAGGTTTAATGGTGCCAACACTGCAACTAAAGGTTGAGTTGGTAGCACATTGATTACTGTAATCAATGCTCATCTAACATTCTGACAAGATGTAAATTGATGGAGGTGGTATGAAGTTTAAATCTATTTTTTGTCTATTTTGCAGGTATGAAGGTAGATATAAAGATGGACCTTTAATGGTGATGATATCACAGGAGGCGGATTAGATCACAAAAGATCACAAACAAAGTAGGAGTAAAGGCTTTCAATGAGAGGAGATATGCAGATGGAAAGAAACATTATTAAAAGAGCAACAAAAGATATTTTGGTGACTGTTAGGGTTTCCAAAGGGCACCCTTACACTTAGTAAGGGTATACTACTCAGAGATTCTTGGTGGTATTTTTTTTTCCATCGATTGATGCTGCACTTGAAGTGTGGATCATTGATTAACTAGGGTTTTGGAACTATATTGGGGATAATCAAATCTATATATTGAGCCCCTTTACTCTGTAATAAGTTACATAGGGATTCGTAACACACAAGGATTTTTAGGAAGTAGCTAGCAGTTGTAATTTGTTCAAGGACTTTGAGTAGAAGGACTACTTTAGAGTAGAAGGAGGTCACCTGTGTCTGCAACAAGGACTGCATCGAACAATCTAACTTCCTTATTATATCTGTAAAGTGTTGTAAGTTTTCTGTAAGTTGATTAATGAATCTAAAAGTCATTCATACATTGTAAATCATATATGACTATGTGTTTTGAATACAAATGAATCTGGAATTCTGTGTCTATATTCAGAGTGTCTTTTGGCTCTTCTTGTATTTGAAATAACATCTCTTAAATCTTGCAATCTTGAATGTGTGTTCATGAAAATACTCAGGGCATTCACATTTAATGATTTGGTCTGCTGATTTGATCAGTTTTATTGTACTTATTACAATGTGCATAATAGGACATTTAGATCCTGTAGAAGAATGAAGTTTAATTTAGATTTCTCTAACTTTTCCCAAACCATTTGAAATACTTAGCTTAAACGCAGAAATTTAAAGGAGATTGTCTGATATTTAAAGGAAACATGAACAATTGAGTTGATATTTGATAGTTTTCATACTATTTGAAAAGGAAAGCTTGTGTTAATACAAATCATATAGAGCTTTGTGATACAGCAACAAATCTGTGCAAAAGAATAAATAAAATGTTGATATTTGTGATATTTTGCATAATTAGAGTTTAGTGAATCATCAAAAAACCTTAAATTAAGTAAGGCCCCTTGCATATTACAGCTTCACATTTACCTACTGAATTATCCAATAGGTCAAGACCTAACCATACAGAAAGTTGGGATTAAGCAAATCTTAATTGATTTCTTCATATCTTTCAAGATAGTTAGGTTCATTTTTGTGAATTTTAACTTTTGATATGAATGTGTAAAAACAATCATCAACAATACTGTTGGGTAGTGATGCCATTTGGCCTGAAAAATGTAGGAGCTATTTATCAACGTGCTATGACTGTCATCTTCCATGACCTTTTTCACCACATCATGGAAGATTATGTGGATGACCTGTTAGGGAAATCAAAGACAAGAGAGGAACACTTGGACGTGCTAGCAAAAATCTTCGACAAGATAGAGAAATATAATGTGCAAGTAAATCCAAAGAAATGTGTGTTTGGGGTTATCTCAAGAAATCTTTTGGGATACATAGTCTCTAGAAGAGGAATTGAGGTAGATCCTGCTAAAGTCAAAGATATCACAGAGATGCCTCCTCCAAAGACACTAAAGCAACTATGAAGTCTACAAGGGAAGCTCTAGTCCATCCGTCAGTTTATTGCTCAGCTTGTCGATAAGTGTTAGCCTTTTTAGCACCTGCTTAGAAAGAATACAATTTTTGTTTGGGACAATTAGTGTCAGGCTGCTTTCGACCAGTTAAAAGATTACTTGGCTAATCCCCCTGTTCTCACTCCACCAAGGCAAGGAGAACCCGTCCTTTTATATATCTCAGCAACTAAAACTGCTATAGGAGCCTTGTTGGCACAACACAATGAATAGGGGAAGGAAAGAGCTATATATTATATCAGCCACACCTTGGTAACCAATAAGCTAAATTACACACCCCTTGAACAAGCATGTATAGCCATGGTCTTTACTTCACAAAAGTTAAGACACTACATGCTCAATCACAAAACCAAGCTCATCGCCAAGATTGACCTGCTAAAATATCTACTAAACAGAGTTGCTCTTATTGGAATAATGGCCAAATGGGTCATGATCCTTAGTGAATTTAACATTGAATACATAGAGAGAAAGGCTATCAAAGGATAGGTCATTGCTGATCAATTGTCTAAAGCACCTATTCCCTTGGAACATCCCACACTCGTAGAGTTCCCTAATGAAGCCATATTGATAATAGCACCAGTAGCATAAACATGGAAAATGTACTTCGATGGGTCATACACACATAGAGGCTCGGGGGTAGGCATCTTATTTGTTACCCCTCAAGGTGATAACATCCCTAAATCATTCAAAATTACATTTCCATGTACCAACAACATGGCAGAGTATGAGGCCCTCATGACAGGACTCCAAATAGAAATCAAGTGGAAAATAAAAAAGTTGACAGTATATGGTGACTCCCAACTGGTCATCCAACAAGTAAACAATAAGTACAAAACTAAGGATGATAAACTCCTACCTTATAAAAAGATGGTTGATGACTTTAAAGACTATTTTGATGATATTCACTTTGAACAAATCCTAAGACTAAACAACAAAGCTGTAGATGCCATGGTAACAATAAGATCCTTGGTTGATATGAAGAAAGAAAGCCAAAAGTGTGAGTTCTTGATCGAAGAGCTCCCTGTTCCAACATATGATGTTCCCCAATCAGAGATAGTATGCTAAATCATTGGTCCCTTATCCCCGTGGTATCAAGAGAATTATATGTACCTCCATGATAACATCATTCCCCACAATTTATCTACCTCACAACAAAAAAGCTTCATCCACCGAACCTCCCGCTTGATCCTCATAAGAGACACCCTATACAAAAAGAGTCTTGATGGTATGCTTTTATGATGTTTATACTCTAGGGAAGCTAAAGTGGCCTTGCAAGAGGCACATGAAGGCATATGCAGGGTGCATTCAAGTGGGCCTACTCTATATAAGAAGATCCTGAGAACTAGGTACTATTGGCCAACCATGGAGCGAGACGCCTACCAATTTGTAAAGAGGTGCCTACCATGTCAAAAGTATGGAGATCTCATTCACACACCATCAAAAGAATTACAGCTAATTATGACTTCATGGCCCTTCTCATAGTGGGGGCTCAACCTCATAGTGAAAATCCATCCACCACCATCTAATGGCCATAAATTTATCATCACCGCTACCAAGTACTTCACTAAGTGGGTGGAAGCAATACCACTCATTTTCACCACTAGAACACAAATATCCAAGTTAATTCTCCATTATATCATATGTCATTAGGGCATCCCCATTCCATTATCACAGATAATGGAAAACCATTCAAGAACCAGGAATTCTACACATGGTGTGAGAAGTTCCAAATCCAACACCACTTCTCCACTCCATACTACCCTCAAGGTAATGATAAGGTAGAATCTTCAAACAAAACCATCCTCCACATTCTAAAGAAGATGGTTAATGAAGCTAGCTGCGACTTGCACCTTTAGCTTAATCCCACCCTATGGGCCTATCGCATGAACATCTATACATGCACATGAGCCACTCCATATTCCCTTGTATTTGGATCTGAAGCCATTTTACCTATTGAGGTTGAGCTCCCATCCTTAAGAATATCTCTACAAAACACTAATGAGGAATACCAAGTTGCAAGGATGCATGAGCTAGAATTACTTGATGAGAACACCTAGATGCATTGAACCATCTGCAGGCCTACCAAAACTTCTTGAGAAGAAGCTACAACAAGAAAATCAAGAACCGTGAGTTTGAAGTAGGCAACCTTGTACTCATGGAAAACCAGAATAATCTGTAGGAATGCCCTAAGAAAGGAAAATTTGAACCCAATTGGTTAGGGCCCTATGTCGTCACAACAAGCTATGGATCAGGAACATATCAGTTTGCAACACCTGAGGGGCAGACTCTGGATGATCCTGTGAATATTCTGCATTTGAAAAAGTTCTACACATAACCCATTGTGTATCACAAGAAAAAATGCAAAAAATCCAAAAAACTCCAAATTCACTCCCATGACATCATCATGATCTCCAACATCCTTGTAATCATCCAAAATCGTCATCACTTCATCCATCCTAAACCATTCCCACATCATCAAGTCCTACCAAAACTACATATTCATCTCACCTGCATCTTGAAAATACCTTGATCCCATGGACATAGGGTATGTACGTAGTCTGGACTACGAAGGAAGTATCTAGTACTCAGGTACATAATATGCACCCTTCCAACCTGTTTGGATGGTCCCTATTTACTAAGCTTGTTAGATCCAACAAGTGATACACATGTTAAGTATACGCCTGAAACATCATGTCTCACGCAAAAGTCATCAATCAACATACCAACTATAATCCAACACATGGCCTGACTGTCCTTTTTCCCACTTTTCAAAAATTATCCAAAAAAATCCAACTGATTCACGTCCTAGGATATATCGTTCCTACAATGGACAATAATTTGTCATCCTATCAACACTTATCTTGGCAAGAGCACAAAATAGCTATTTGTATCTTTTTGTTGGTCTTTTTTATTATTGATTTTTTATCTTCTTGTCTAGCTCTAGGTCCTTTCCAAAGCTACCTTGATCTCATTATATCATGGTCAGTGGTGGACAACACCTAGAGTAGACATGGTCATTGTTTCTGTATGCTATGCTTGTGGGTTGATTTCATTACTCCAAGAATAGTATTCATATCTTGAACCCTAGGTCAGTTCTAGCATGATGCATCTCATTTGCATATACAGGCATTTATACCTTATATGTACTATGAACACTCATGGCTATGAGTCCCCTTCCTTGGCTAAGCAAGGTTATACTATGTTGGGCATGCATGACATCAACCTATTGTTTGTGGGTCTAGTCCATGCAATTGTAGGATGTATGCATCATCACCTAGGTCATCTCATACCTTTGTGAAGTCTATCCTATATTTCTATAATAAACTAAGAAATGCTCTCAATTAACTTTATGAAACTACTATTGGTAGCTCAAATCATCTTCCTATTACTCATCCAACCATACCATCTAGGCCTAGATTTTTATTCCCCCCCACCTATTCAACCCCCCATCTATTTCTCCCCCCCTAATCTTCTAACTAACCCCACCTATCCCATTTATTCCAACCTAACACATCTTGAACCAAAACAACCCCCCCCAAAGATGTGGTGTATCATGACCCATCAATTCCTTAATTCCCCCCCATTTCCCTTCCCCAATCGAATGATTATCAAATCCTACCCTTACCTAGTCCATAAACCATTTCCCCCTCCCTACCTATCCCCCTACCACCAAGCCCCATCATCAAGGTTGTACAAAAATATCACCTATGTCATGACTTGATCACTCCAAAAATTATTACATCCATCATTTCACCATTATCATCCAAAATCTATACAACTTTCCTAAAAAATGAAACAATTAAAGAACTAAGCGTAGGGTAGTTGTTGCTTTTTATTACATGCATATGAGAAGCCTGCAAGAGTTAATGATGATGATTTCATGTTCATTCCATTCACACATTTCCCTTCCATTGCATCCATCCTATATGTTTATTAAGATAAGCATATATTTCCATTCCATTACATTTTGCATCCATAATAAATGTTTATTAATCTGAGCATTTATTTGCATTACATATTCACATCACAATCCATCGTCAAAACATGCATACATCACATAGATCAAACCATATAACGTCCATAATCTATCATTATTATAAATCTTGTTGATATTACATGCATGTGGAAATCTAACTAATAACACATGGAAGGTATTGATTTAGTACCTGTTATGATATGATTGATCACACAAACTGTAGGGATAATAATTCACATTCTGCATCAATCTAACTAAACATCCATCATACACATCATAACATTATATCCATCACATAACATCGGTAGTACATCCATAACATCTCATAAAATCATCACATCATCATCACATATACATATAATCCATAACTACATGGCATCCATAAACATAATCATCATCATGAAACATAAGCATCAATACATGCATACATACATAACACATCATAAATACATAAATCATCAGCATCATAATCATAATGTACACCACTCAAAATAATACAAAGTCATGATACGATAGGCCTCAAAGGGCTCAAAAAGTACAACACAGATACGTCAGCTCTAGACTGATGAATCTCTGCTAGACTCAGTGGGGATCCTACCCATGGTTGTGGCTAGGGATGTGCCTTCTACTACTGTGGTACCTGTAATGGAGGGCCCATCAGCTTCTGCACTAACTGGATAGATCGAGATCTGTGGGACCCAGACCTCTGAGACTCGTTTTGCTGGTTGTACATCAGGATTCTCTGACCCTCTGGAACAATTGAACAATAAGAAGCATGATATACTCAGCTTGTTGACTCTGATCTAGAACCTATGCCTGTAACTGAGTAATCTATATCTTCATCATAGTCAATACAGGGCCCATGCATGTCCTTGCCACAACCCTTTGTAGGTTGGCTACCAACCCCTTTGCTTGTTGAGCCCTTGCCTCTACCTATTGAGCTCTAGCCTCTGTTGCTTGCCACTGAGCCCTCTCTCCATCCCTCTCACCTGTTAGGGTCACTATCTCACCCTATGCATGTGACAACTCTACCTGTAGTGCACTCATCTGTCCATCTAACTCATCTAGTAATGCAGCTATGCCCTGTAACTACACTAGCTCAACATCCCAACTCTGTAAGGTCTCCTCTAGGTTGGCAACCTATCCCGATAGGGTCTCTATCTCCTAATCTGTACTCTGAGCCCACCGACAGGATGAACACTCTCATGGCCCTGAAACTCCACCTGCCCCTGAACCCCTTGCCTCTAATCCAGGTACTTGCTGTGCTGCTACAACTACCTACCCCTGCTGAAGTGGTACCTGTGGTGGGGGCATAAGCTCCATATTTATCCTCTACCACCCCCATGCTATCGAGGTACCACTTACCTCGGCACCTCTCCTATCTGAACCTGTTGTACAGGTACCTATTGTATCTGCTATTGTACCTACTGCTAGGGCAACTGCTGACCACCACCTGCCTGTCCCTCTGCTCCAACTCCTGCCTATCCAACTGCTGCTGCTGCAAAAACACCAATCGTATCATCATCATCCCCAATCTCCACCTCCTCCTCCACAATGTAATCCTCAATGATCTCATCTCCCTTTGATATATCCTCCTCATCTCCCTCCGATCCACTCTCCTCATCTCCCTCAGCTCTAGCCTCATCTACCATGACTACCTCCTTCATTGGATCTATAAGCCGTGCAGGCCACCACATCTACCACCAAGTCTCATATGCAAGTGTGGTACCTACATCTATGACCTGACTCCTCCAATCCCACATCAATGGCACCAAGGCTACAAAATCTCCTATAGCAACTTGTGGCCGTATGGATGGGGCCCACAAATGTGCATCATGAGGAGTCTGTGCATATATCGCCATAGGCTAAGGAACATCCTGTCATACTTTGAACTACCACATGACTCATGATGGTAGATACATATCAATAGTACGGTCACCTTAACCCATCAAGTATTGCTACTAAAATGTGTAAGGCATATGAACATCGTCATCTGGCCATGGCTCCACACTAATGTAGGGTTGCTAGGTAACCTGAATCACATCATCCAAAACCTGCCACCAATATCGAACCTACCCTGTGTATGTGTACTCTACATCTCGATACAAAAAGACATAGGCCTCAAATTGATGGCGATAATATCCACATCTCAGCTTGGTCACTGCAATATGCTCCCAAGCCCACACATGAAGCAAAGTAACTCTGGCTAATAGCACTGAATTGCAATTATAAACAACTATATCCATCTCATGGTATAGTTGTGCTAGCATACAGGGCCCCCAGGTGTATACTATCCCATGTCGAACCATCCCCTCAATTACCTCCCCCATCCAATTGGAAACCCTCTCCCCCGCAGATCTGGCATCAATACGTCCCCAATCAATGCACATAGGAATAACAAGAAATGGTCTACACCTACCTCAAGTGTCCCCTCATATCTCATCTCTCAACTATCTGAAACCAACACAATCCAATCATGGGTAAATGCTCTAAGTAGAGCCCTCTATCCCATCCTCGTATCATATATCACTCACCACCCATGAATGGGGATCTTAAGGATGCGATATGCATCCTCAAGTGTGATAGTAATCTCTCCCATAGGAAGCAAAAAGGAACATGTCTCTGGGTGATAACACTCTAGGAAAGCCATTGTCATAGCTCTATGGGCTTGTAGCACTGGCATCTGTGCAGGTGTCAAAAGCCCTAGTTGTGCCAGTCGACCGCAGGTAGCATCATCAAAAGCATCAAAAAGCTCCATCACTCAAGGCAATTGTCACTCTTGAGAGTACACTATAAAGGACCTCGTCTCCTGCATCCACAAATACTTGTCAAAAACCTACCTATTATTCCAAAACCAAACCTTTCACATCATATTTCTTCTATTAGAAGCCAAATCAATTTTGGCGCCAAAATGCATCCCTTTCATGCCAACTTTGCAGATGGCACTGCCCAACTCTCCTATGGTGCCAAAACAAAGGATAGCACCACTACATAGGGTTTTTGTGCCATTTTGGAACATTGGACCACTTTTTCTTTTGGTGCCAATCCAAGGGATTGCATCACTTTTCCTGATTGCACTAATCTAGATGATCATGTCACTTCCCAATTTAGCACTAATATAAAATATAGCACTATTCCAAACCTTTGCACTGATCCAGAAGATAGCGCTATTCTATCCCTCTTTTGGTGCTAGTTCACCAAAACCCTAGCCCTACGCAATATTGCGCTAAAATAGACGATGGCGCCAAAACATCATGTTTTGGTGCCGATCTGCCCCTTTCCTATCCCATGTGGATAGCGCCAATCTAGAGGATGGCACTAATCTGCACCCCTTTTTGTGCTAGGTGACAACTTGATAGTGCTAAAACCCTAAAATCCTATTCCTTGACATAAAAAATGTGATAAAAAAATAAAAAACAACAAAGCCAGGGTTAGGGTCTACCTGTGGTCCAACCTATGGTGACCTCCCATACAATCAGAAGTGCTTAGAAATGTGCCTATATTGTGGGAACATGGGATTACACTCATCCATCTCCTCTTCTCTCCTTCTTCTAAGTGGCTTGATGTGTGCAAATGTGGCACTCTTAGGGCTTACTCTTCTAATTATAGTAACCCATGTCATCCGTCCACGCAGGTTTTCTTCCCTAGGGCGCAGATCATAACCAATTTTCCCCATTTTTCTTCCTATCAACTTCATTTTCTCTCCCCTATCCAAATTTCATCCTCGTCTCGTCCTTTTGAGAGCTCGCCTAGAAAAAAAATGTTATTTTTTCACCAACCTCTCAAGGGGGCATCCCTCACTCATTTCATTGCTTCCTAGTAGCTAGAGCATATTTTTCTTTGACTTGACACCACTTCCTTGCTAGGTCCTGACACCATGTCAAAGAGGGGCAAATGTAGACACCTAAAAATGTCTTCATCATCAAATCGACTCCCGACATCCCTAAACATACCAATTTCCCTCCTAATCAATTAATTAAATTTTTTTTTATTTATTTATTTTTTAAAATGCGGCTGGTAAACTTTTTAACATGACTAGCAACGTTGGTGCAACACATCCTCAGGCTCCACATGAATGCTTTTTCCCAGAGCAATGAACTGGTGAGGCCACAACATGGGGGACCTCATCCCCTAGGAAGAACACTTGAAACCCGCGAGCTCATTGGTCCAGCGAAGGCATAAAGCCTTGCGAGCTCGTTGGTCCAGTAGGGGTTTGAACTCTGGTGGCCGCCACTACAACCTAATGACTTAACCACCAAACCATACCGTCATCGGCTAAATTTTTATTTAATTAATTATCCCACACCATTGAATTAATTTAATTAATTCAATAGTTCAACCTTAGCCAATTAATTAAATAAATATGCAATATTTATTTGGTTAATTTCCTCTTTTCACTAAATCTAATTAATTAGGTGAATCATGTTTATCTAATTAATTCATCCTATTAGTCAACCTATCCCTACCCTAGTTAATTAAATATCTATTATTTAATTATCTAGCCTAACCTACATGACCCTAGACCTAGGATTAATTAAATCAAACCTTATTTAATTAATCTAAACACCTCACTAACCTATTCCCTAAGTTTTTCCAGCCATATTAATTAGGATAATCACCCTAATTAACATGGTCAAACCTGATTAATAGTTCTCCCCACATTCTACAAATAAAAAATTGAAATATATCTCATATAAATCAATTTTTAATACACATGTGGCATAACCCTCATTGAAACCTCTTACACATGTCATAAGCATTAAGATCCACTCTTCTACAAATGAATTTTACATTCATTTTACCCTTCCCCATGTGAATTTTTAATTCACATAAAATCCATCTCACCCAACCTCATTTAATTCACCCCTTTGCCAAGATGAATTATAAATTCATCTTTATTTCTAGCCCTCCATTGTCCAAGATGAAATCTAGGCCTTCCACATCACTTTCATCCTCCACCATTGATATCCCAAATCAATCTCAACCATTGGATCAAAATCTCTCCAAAATGCCTATAAATACAACATCCTCCAAGCCATTTCATCATCCAATTCCTAAGTAGAGTTATTATGTCAAAAATTCTCTTAAGA
This sequence comes from Cunninghamia lanceolata, assembly GCA_027924645.1. Classification (NCBI taxonomy): domain Eukaryota; kingdom Viridiplantae; phylum Streptophyta; class Pinopsida; order Cupressales; family Cupressaceae; genus Cunninghamia; species Cunninghamia lanceolata. Next base: position 650,943 of record BSBN01000765.1, on the reverse strand, counting down.
TATCTTGTGAGTTGCATTAGATAGAACATTTCACATTGAATGCATTATCTAGGTTATATCTAGGAGTTCTTGGGTGCATGCTTCTACAACCCCATCATGGATTTGTGAATCTTAGTGAGGTATAATGCTTGTTTATGCATTTATTTTTATGTTTTCTATCTCATTTTGATTTCACTAATCACAAAGACAAAAGTGACTTAGGGTCACAACATGGGAAGATGTCCCCAGGACACCATCCACAATGTAATGCCCCCAAGGCAACACACACAACAATTGAAATAAGAGAAGAATAGAATAATAAAGAAACAAATAAAAGGAATGTCACAATAGAGGTGGTCTCCTTGTATCCTTCACCTTACAAGAGTATCAAGGGTCATCCAAGGAGATCTAACCAAATATTTAACACTGCATGGGGGAACACAACACAACATTTAAGAGGAGGCCACCCATGAGAGCAACTTAAAGAGGTTTTACACCAGGGGTGGCTGAAAGAGTGAGAAATGCTTACCTTCTAGCAATTATCCTTAATCAAATCATCTTCTTCCCAATCTCAATATTTAATAGGTGGTACATAGGGCACTATATCTGAACTTGAAATTTCTTCCTTTAGCTCTTCTTTTGATTCCATTTCTTTTGGAGGGATGTTCTCTTCCTACGGGGACATCTTTCATGCTAAGGCTTGACACTTTCTTCTTTCCCTTGCATTTCTATTTCTTCTAGTCTTGTTAGTTATATTTCCCAAGGGAGTTTCTCTATCCACCATCAAATGTTCATGTTTTTCTATATTCTTGGTCATATTAGAAGAGGAAGCTGATACAAAATTGATTTTGTGATTTTGTGACGAATAGCTTCACTCTTGAAGGTTTTCTTCCTATCCTTGTAAGGATTATGGAGGATGAACCTCGACAAAAATTCATTTTCCTCGGTCTAGATGAATCCTTCAACTTGGGCTACTTTTCACTTTCTATTTGTTGGATAGGAGGAATTGTGGCCTCAGAGGACCAAGAGGGTCCACAAGTATCTTTTCTATATGATAGTTCAACTATTATCTATTCTTTGTACTTTTGATATGCTAAGAAGAATTGATCTTGTCATGGTTGATTTTCTTCGATAGGTTATGGCCAAAAATTTAATCTATATTAAAGTTTCAATGAGTGGCTAATGGTTTCCAACTACTGTGATGAATAACATGCACTTGGCCTTTATGAAGGAACTTTAATCACTTGTGAATAGTAGAAGGAACCACTTTCATGGATTTTAGCCAAGGATGTCCTAACTTCACATGAAAAAGATTCGAAGTGGGAATGATAACATATTATGCTTCCAGGGATTTTTTAACCACCTTAATTAAAATTATTATCTTTCCAATTGCTAGAAGGAAATAACCATTATGTGCTTTTATCATTATATCTATTGGATCATAAGTATCTTGTGCTAGATCATTCATGTATAAAAATTCTTCTATGATTACATTTGTCATGCAATTAAGATCAATAAGAACTCCTCTTGTAGGATTTCCACTTAGCCTTGTTGTTATATAAAGAGGGCCATCAATGTCTCTAATAGTGACCTCATGTGGTGTGAAGGATATGATGGGTTCAGAATCCTTCCTTTTCTTATTAGATCGGGGAGAAGCCACACCACCCTTATTATGATTGGATGCCATGTATGTGAGACTTTTGTACACCAAGGCACTGGTTTGAGGAAATCAGGTTTTTGAATCTTTTTGCAAAGATAATGTAGACATCTAAAATTGACTTGCTCTACAAACCAATTTCTCGTATCTCTACACTACCAATTATCCCTCCTATTAATTAAACAAATTTATTTTATTCTATTAATTTATCCCTAATCATCTACCCTTAGCCATTTACTCATCCTTTGTGATCAATTAATTCACTCAATTTATCACTTTACCTGATAACTATATCTTCATTGATTAAATAAATATTCCTAATATTTATTTAGCTAATTTTTCCATCTCCTTAATCCCTATTAATTATATAAATCATGGTTATCTAATTAATCTACCCTAATAATCGACTTATCCCTATCCTAGTTAATTAAATATTAATTATTTAATTAGCTATCCTAGCCTACCTATCCCCTAGACCTAAATTAATTAAGCTAAACACTTAATTAACCTTGCTTAGCCCATCCTCCCACACACCTTTGAATAAAAATCAATTTTTTATTCAAAGGGTCAAATCTCCCTTACACATCATTTATCACCCTCTTACACATGTAAGTATACATATGTCCTTCAACCTTCACATCTCCACATAAAAGTGAATTTTTAATTCACACTCCCCCATGAGTTGAATTTTTAATTCACTTGTCATATCCACTCTTCCCAAATATCAATTTTTAATTCATTTTTATCCTCCACACATTTCCCCATGTGAATTTAAAATTCACAAATAATGAGAGTCCTCCAAATCCATTGACTTAATCACAACCCTTGATCTCTCTCATCCACTCCTCTTGTGACACTTGTCACAAGGCTATGAATCCAATCCTAACCCTAACTCTCAAGCATTTCTAGCCCTTGATCTCATCTTTTAATCCTCACCTTCCATCCATTTTCCAAAAATCTATAAATGAAACCCTCACCCAAGCCATTTTCAACAACTGCTTCTTGCATCCAAACTATGTCCAAATTTCTCTCAAATCTCTTCATCATACCATCATAATGCCAAAATCATTCCTCATCCCCATCTCAATCTCCATCTCGATCCTCCAATCTTTCATCATATTGTGTTGAAAGCAAGAGCAATCAAACATTTCATCTACTTGGGTAAAATCTAAGGAGTTTGGGTGCAACTCCTTCCACCCTATCAAGGAAAGGGATCACATTTGAAGGTATAACTTTGGTGTATTTATGCATTTAGTTTGTACTTATAACTTCATTTGTCTTCCTTGTTTATAGATAAAAAACACACTAGTGTCACTACAAACTGAGTGATCCCAATGTTAAAGTGCTACACACAAAGGCAAATATAGACCACTTTAAAATTTCTTGCAAAATGTGAAAGAGATGTTATCCTCTTATGTTGAAATACATAATGTGTAATTGGAAAAGTATGAATTTTCAAATGAAATAATGCAAGATTACTATGGAAAATCAGATTTGATGAATATTTAATGCAACCAATGTGATCATGCAAGAGAATTTTTTTAAAACCCTAATGCAAATTTTTCCAAAATGCAAGCTTTTTAAGGCCTAAATATGCTCTTTTTTCTAAATTATGCAAGATTTCAAATGAATATTGGTAAATATGCAATAAATCAATGCAAGATCTGATTTGAACAATCAACAAGATGTAAATGCTTGAAGCTACATGTTCACCAAAATGTTTGGTATGAAAAAAAAGAATGACATGACAACTAGAATGTACACTAGATCAAACCCTTTTCCATATAACATTCAAGGACAAGACTGAGCCAAATCACCACCAAATGAAGGTGGACTAAGCTATAGATCTTGTACTTAGGTATGTTATTGATGAAATAGCTTTTAATTCAGCCTTTTTATTAAACCCTAGGTTAACAATGCATGAAACCCTAGTTCTACAATGATCATCTTATAACAAAATAAGTACAACAACCTAGAAACCAATTGCACAGAGATGATAAGGAAGATGATAGAACATGTCTCCAAAAAGTAGATATGTTAGAGGAGTAATTTAGGACTGCCCAAGTCTTAATTGAAGGAATCAACATAAATTGTATATTGGAAAGATGTTGCAGATGCTGCCCTTATGCCAGATCTGAATTCAGAAAGGGAAAAAATACTAGGGTGCCACCATCCAAGTTTTTGATAGAGGAATATTCTGTAACTATTTTCAAATCTTGAAATCATGATCTTCACTTAGTCTTCCTATATCTTCACATTCTATAGATCTCACTCCTGTAACTTGCACACAAGATGAAAAGAGAGGGTTTGTCAGGTTATGGTGTTTAGGGACTTGCCTCAGTCAAATCTTGGGATAACATTCAACCTTCCCAACACTATTGATTGATAGAGAGTCCATATCCTCGTTGGGCTAGACACTGAAAATAATGATAATAATGATGAATCAAATGATGATAAACAATAATGATATCACCTATGTGATGATCCCTTAGTATGATGAAGATCCTTTAACTCCTAAGGTGGAGAGATGATAGCTTCACACCTACAACAAACATACATTAACAACACACAAATCTACTCTAGAATCACAATGAATGCTCTTGCTTGCTTTCCTTCAATATCTCAAGTTAGCTATCTCTATCTTAGTTGCAAATGAACTCAAAAGCATACTTATATATGCTTTCCCGCTCACAATCATGAAATTAAACCAAAGGAGTCGACAAGGAGAAACCTTTTGAAAGGTCCCAGGATGACCTAAACTTAATTTTTCCTGGACCAATCAAGAGGGACTTGGGTAGTGGTGTCCAAGTCTTCCAATTCCTTTTGGGTATGGGATAAGATAAAATATGGGGCCTTATTCCTAATTTACATTGGTGTTGGGCAATTTTGCATTGGAATGAGCATTTAGAATGTATAATGTAATCACGAGGACCTAGGAGCTAAACAAGGAGGTAAAAATACATATGGACACTTTTTACTGCATAACAAATACCTTCCTAAAATTACATATCTTGAAAAATATATGCAATGGTAGTTGCTTTGATAGGAAAAGAACCAATTTGTTCAAGACTACACCAATACCTTCCATGCATTATAAAAAAATCTTGATGTCCAAGATATAGAGAAACATTATATCTTGAAGTTCAACAATGGGCTTCATCGATATGTTTAGATTGAGATAGATTTTTTGAATATTGAGACATTGGGGACTACCTTCAACTACATAGAAAAAATTGAAGAAAAATTAAAAAAAGGAAAGAAGGAATATTTTGTAAACAACAAATCAAAGGGTGAAGGTAGTCACACGTTTGTAGGAAAGTAGACAACCAAGTAATTTTTCTCACAAGCATAAATAGTGAAGAAGGGTACCAAAAAGACATAGAAAGACACAAGCATGTGGTTTGAAGTTCATAAGAGCCCTTGGAATAACACCAAGGATTCTTGAGCTTCCAAGACCCTGGTGATAAGGACACATGAAGTGGAGACTAACTTACATTGCCTATAGATCCTTTTGAGTAGAAGGATTGTGAGATATTGATCCATATGTAAAATTTACCACTATGAAAATCTTGTCCCATTAAGACGAGGAATGCTTATTCCATTCAAAGATGTGGGTAAATAGAAAAGCCTTACGTTTCATTGTTGATAATGGAATTTAGATGAATCTGGTCTCTATTTAAACTATGAAGAGACTAAACATTAGGGGAAATTTAAATATAAAATGGGCCTTCTAAGGATGTCATCATCGAAATAATGAACTAACAAAAAATAATTAAAAGAAGACAAACAGTGACATCATCTAATATAAAAATATAATCATTTATTTTATTGCATTAAACTTTATAAAATCCTATGCATTAACTCACTAAAGTTAATTTGACTATACATATCTTACTCCATCTTAATCACAAAGTAAAGATTTTTTTTTTGGTTTTTAGATTTATCATTCTTATAGAATATATAAGAATATTTCAAAAAAATAATTTCTCTATAAAAATATATAAACATTAAAATCATAAAATTTATTTAAAAAATATTATATTTTTTTTTGAAAAAGTCTAAAATATATTTCAACAAATATTTTGTGCATTAAAATATATAAACATTAAAAATCATATAAAAAATAAAAAATAATAAATATATTTATGTGTGTACATATTAATTAAAAAATTAAAGATTTCTTACTACATATAAAATTTAATAAAATTAAACAAACTCTAGCTTTTTCAAATTTTTATATTTTTTAATATGCACCTATAGCCACAAAGTTCTTATAATTGTGACCTATTTTGGGGGTCACACCCATAATTAAAATTTGAACCATGAATGCAGAACAGGGCTACTCCAGAGGAGTGCCATAAACCAAAAACTCTCCTTATGAGAGATGTATATATGATTTAATAGTCTTTTACATCAAAGAGCCTACTACTGCTCTGTCTATTATAGTTGATAATATTTATAGCTGACTATTATATTAAACTATAATAGTATTATAAAACAATATTATCATCTAATAGTCAACTTAAAGATGTTTATCACCTAATTTCTTCTCCAGTGTAGGTTTTTCAATCTCCATCTCGCTCAAACTAGATTCCTCATCTTCATTAAGCTACTCATTTCAGTCAATACCTTAGGGGTCCTCTACTCTTGACATCATCTTAAGAAACTCTACTCCCCAATGGGCTTTGTGCCCCATTTCCTTTGTATTTTCCTGACCTCTTCAATGACGTAGAGAATCCAGGGGCCATTGTATGGCTTTAGGATGATCAGACATACCCCATGATTTATATATATATATATATATATACACATTTATATTATTTATATATTTTAAAAACTATTGTTTTTAATTTACAAAATCTAACAACCATGAACATAACTTTAAAATAAATATTTATAAAATTAAATTTTTAGTTTCTACATATGAAATGAGCTAGGTTTTAATTTTTTTAATAGTATATATTTTATAATTTATAGTTAATATATATACATTTATTATTGTAAGAATTCATTATTATGAAGGATGGATTGCAACTGATGGAAAAAGTAGAGCATCCTTTCGCAAGCCCAAATCAGGCCGCAAGTGTAGAATAGGGAGTCCACAAACCCTAGGATTGAGATCTACCTTGAGGAGGAAGTAAATTTAGACATTTGAATGTTGGAAGACATAGTGATCATTCCAAGATACACATGCCCCAAAACAAATCGGATCATGGTTGATGATTGGCTAAAAGAAAATTGGAAGGTTTTTTGTGACGATATTCCTAAACTAGGAAATCTATGACAATATTTTGTCCAAAACTTGGTACATGGGAGAAGACATCTTTTTTATCAAGAAGTGGCACCCAAATTTTGATCCAAATGTAGAAATCCCTGCTTCCTCAACTATCTAGTTGTGCCTATACAATCTACCAGTCAAATTTTGGTTCAAAGATTGCTTGAAAAGAATTAGAGATAGTCTTGGAATGTCTATTGAGGTTGATATGGACACCCTGGAAGGGAACTTTTACTTGTTTGCAAGGTTGAATATCACAACAATCTTAGAAATTCTGAAGAAGATTATACTCACAATGACAGCAGGGAGGTGGAATCAACAAATTGAGAGCAAGGAAGTTAAATTTTTCTACCTAAATTATTGCAACATGTATCATGGTAAATTTGGCTATGTAGTACAACCTACTTCCCTGAAAGAATGGAAATTAGTACAAAAAAGTGCCCTGGAGACCTTCACAACAAAAGATCAGGTTGCGGGACCCCCTTCGACAACCAATAATATTGACAGGCCATTGCCTATTATTCCAATTGTGGAGAAAGTAGGAGAAGGGAACCCTAATTAGGACAATCTTGCTTGGGAGGAGGAGCTAGAGGAATCAAAGTGGTTGAGTGATCATCCTTTAGAAGATGATGAGTTTGGAACAATTAAGTCAAGATTCACCAATCAAATTACATCAAAGATTGCTAAACCAAAGATCCATGCTAGGAACAAAAGAGGAAGGAAGTTTAACAAACAAAGGAGCGAGTTGGATGTAGAGGCCTAGGGGTAGATCTCAATTAACTAGTTTCTAAAACACAAGGGAGGAGAGCCCTCCCTTGTGGCACCATGAAAATATATACTTAGAATGTTAGGGGCTTGAACACCCCTAACAAAAGATGCTTTGGCGTTAACTGCAATATTTGAACTTAGATATTATACTACTCTAAGAAACAAAACTAAAGGATGATGAAAAAAAATATTTCCTCTCATTGTGTTGGTTGGGTTGGAAACTTTGTGCTTGCATCTGATGCTTTGAGAGGATTGGGGATTCTTTGGAGAGCAAACAAGATTCACATGGAGATGTTTTTGATGGATTCATATTGGATGATGGCAAATATTCCATACTTGCAATCCAAGTTATCCTTCCATATTTTCAACATATATGGGCTCGTCAAATGAATGAGAAAGCCAAGGTATGGGAAAGTATACTTAATTTTATTTTTGCATTCAATTTGGAGATCTATATATTAGGTGGTGATTTGAACAATAAGACACCTTCAATGATGCTTCATAATACCTACTACATTTTTTTGGCTACTTTTGCATGAAAATCTATAAAATTGGCCTCGCTCTCCCAATTTGAACATAAGAAGATTGTAAAGTTTCCCCTTGATTTCTATTTTTGAGCCATCTTTCTTGAATAAGTGGATGAATGTTAGTTTGTATTATATTTCTTGGTTTTAACTCCATTCTTTCTCTAATATAAATTATATATTTAGTTAGAGAGAGAGAGAGAGAGAGACTTGGAATTATTTTCATATCCTTATTTCACCTTCTATATCATTTCCATGCTTTGTATATCCTCATTTACCTTCTATACATTTATGATTCTCTTATTATTCTCATTTCACCTTCTATATGTTTACTAGGAGTGAAATTTTGCATTTTTTAACTCCTAGGACCAAACCAATGGCACCAACATGTTGGGTTGGGTAGGTGAATTCTAGAGGAGGCATAATTTCATTCCCCAAGTGTGTCAATCATTCTGGACTATAGGCTTTCGGCAATGTCTCTTAAGAGACCTAAGAGAAAAAAAGTGCCAAACTTTGATGAAGTAGTTATCAGAGTCTATGACACCTACATATGCTTTGTTTGGACCCATAGCTACATGTAGAGTCTCTTCACAATAAACTCTCTCAGTTTTTGTCAAATCAAAATTGTTTCACCATTCGAACAATGGATGCATTCTTGCAAAATGCATCAGTGGCATTCAATGTAATAGTTCCATGAGCCATATTTTTTGTTCTTCACCTCGTGGGGCTGAACCAACTATGCCAACACATTAGGATGGGTATGTGAATGCTAGAGGAGATCTTGTTTCATACCCCAAGTTTCCCAATCCTTTCAGACTACAAGCTTCTAGCAAAGTCTCTTGAGAGACTTAAGAGAAAAAAAATTACATTGGAGGAACCATAAAGAAGGAGAAAGATCCAACAAAAGAGAGCTGGCAACCCATTATATCCACTACAAATCTTGCCAAGTGAATTCTAGTCAACTCAAATGCATCTATGATATTCCTTTAAACTCTCTTTTTATTCATGATTTTGGAATAAAAAATACTCATTTAAGACCCTTGTAACAAAATTTGGGCATGGTATTACTTTTAAGACAACAAGGTGATATTTTGTATCTAATTTTTCACCCTTAAACAATGATATTTCAACAAATCCTAGAGTTTGATGGTCTTAAAATAACAATGTGGATGCATTCTAGGGTTTCAGATACAAGTGGCACATTCCAAAACATGACAATAATCCTATTATATCTGCACAATCATAAATAACTACGGCAGTCCCTCAACTATTGATAATTCAAGTTCAACCTTACAACCATGCTTGACATGACTATGGTGTAATTAATCAAGAGGCAATTTTAATGAAGATCAAATGCATAGTAAGGGTAAAATACAACAAACAGAGGTTTGACAATGCTTTACGAGATGGACAATATTGTTGCACACTAACATGACTATCCTATTTTTATGATATTCCTCCACTCAGACCAAGGTGAAATTAGTAAAGAATGTCCTAATGAATGAGACAATTAGTGATTTTGTTATAAATCAAATACCTAGGAATCAATCACAAACCCCTTCATGACGCAAATCCTTCAAAATATGTGACAAATAATCATGAAAGTCTCATTTATGTTGGTGTACCATGAAAAATCAAAGTTGTACCATGATAGATTCGCAATATTCCATACAATCATCCAAGTTTACAATTATTATGTATGTTGAAATACTACCATAGAAAGTCCAATGGTAGTGATAAGTGTAAAGCTTTTACAACATCAAAAGGTCTATCAATCATGAAGGAAAGTGTAGTGTACTTGAAGGGAAGTCAATGACATAAAATGACAAGAATTCCTCATCAATAATGGATTTTCATACTTATGATAGCCAATTATGAGTCATTTATGTGTTGAATGATTAAAGTGCTTCTAGATTAAATTTTGTATGTTTTTGCTTCAACGTTTTAGATCATGCTCAATGATCCATCACTAGGAAGAGGACAACGTTGAAGCAAAAAACATACATAGTTTAATCTAGAAGAACTTTATTCATTATTCATGGACTGTGGAAAACTATTATCCTCTTCCTGACGATGGATCATTGAGCATGATTTGAAACGTTGAAGCAAAAACATACACAGTTTAATCCAGAAGCACATTATTCATTATTCATGGATTGTGGAAAACTCATGCCTACCATTTATATGTTGTTTAGAGTATTAAGATGTCTCATTTATAATAGGTGGCAACAATAACAAGTTCCATAATAATGTAATTTTTAGCTTAAATAAAAAAACAATTTGCCCTTTGATCAATCACTTCTCACCTGCAACCACAAAGAACAAAGCATCAAATTCCTCATAAGCATAGATCATGAATGGAATGTTGTTGAAATTTGAAATCCACTAGTCCTAAGTCTTTTTTAGATCATCATCACTCCTTTTTAGTGAAATTAGGTGTGCCAAAGTTATCTCCACCTAATTTGGCCTTCTAATCTCTATCTACCACTTCAAATTCATTACATACCTTATTACAATGTGTTCTAGGATTCATGTATGTGATTTCAGATATTATAATTTTGATTAATTACAATGACAATCAACTATATGATATTTTTGGATTATAGTCTCAAATCTAGGACATTTTCAAGGAGTTATAACAAGGTTTTACATGGCCTAGTGTGATTGTGATCTCCATACTTCAATTGACCTCATGTTTCTTAAAGACAAGGTCATTGACCTATTGATGTTATGACTATCATAATTATCCTAATGCCAATTAGACAATCATATCTCATTTGTTTATGACAATCATATGTGATGTTTGCTTCATAACATCAACCTTAAACATGTAGGGTTTTGGAGAAGTGATTTCATAGACATTAGACAAAATTTAGGCATGATGGTATCATTTAAAGGTGAATGTTAGTCTCCATGAGTTATGACACTATAAATGGTTGATTTATGTCCACCCAAGTTTGCCCATGAAATTATCATGAAAATCTTTCTTACCATTGAGACAACGTCTTAACTCATTCATATGATAGTGTTAATGCTTCATGATAGCATTCATTAAATGGTGATAGTCAATAATATGAATACTATGACATTGTTATTTCCATAGTGATAGACCTTAAGAGGCATGATAACTTAAGAAAACCTTATGACATTCCCAAGTTTGTGAAATCTGATGCATTTCCTTAAGGCAATCAAAAAAATTTTGAGCCCAAAGATCATTCCCTATCAAGACATACCCCTCTTTGCCATAACCAACTTTATTATTATGTGGAAGATATATTCCATGACTATGATAATACTATGACTATATATTTTATAGTTTTATGGATATTTTAGCCTTTAGTGAATGTGTCAAGACATGGTGATGTTGTCATGTGACTACCTTATTACAATGAGGCTAGACTATTTGATAAGTGTCTAAAATAGTGCTTGCAGAAATGTGCTTGTCACTCATAATAGTTGTGATAGTATTTTGGTAAATGACTACATTAATGATTGAATACAACCCTTCTCTTGGTATTAAAATAACTCTTCATCCTCATGATAATCACTTGAATGATACCCTAGGGTTGATATAATAATACCTTAGATGGAAAATATATCCTTCAGGATATGAATAATCCATACAACTACCTATGCTTTATTAGCATAGTCTTGAGTTAACCTTTAGTGACATATCACTAAATGAGGATGAAATAACTTATGATGGTCCCTTAGCTTATTGTAACATGCATGACAAAGAGCGGGAATTTAGTTAGATCACTATCTTGGAACATATAAATGATTCATGATTTACTATCATAAGTATGAAAATCTATTATTGATTAGGAATGATTGTCTATTTATGTCATTTACTTCACTTCAAGTACATGCTACACTTTCCTTCATGATTGATAGACCTTTTGATGTTGTAAAAACTTTACACTAATCAATACCATTGGACTTGCTATGGTAGTATTTTAACACACATAATAATGGGAACCTTTTTCTAAGAATGGGAAACTTGTTACAAATATTTTATATTGTCATGCACAAGAGTCAATATCACTCAACCATAATGCATGATAAAAAATGATAATAGTTTAATGCAACCTTTAATAAAAACTATTATATCTCTATGAAATATATGCAATTATAACCTTCAAACAAAGTCCATAGAACTCAGTGCCATATATGTCATTAGACCCTTTATGCAAAAGTCATGCAATCATCATTTATAAGAGTCAATGCCACTCAACCATAGTGCATGATGCAACCTTCAAATAAAATCCAAACAACTTGATGACATAATCATCATTAGACCCTTCATGCAAAAGCCATATAATCATCATACATGAGAGTCAATGTCACTTAATCATAATGCATCAACAAGCACACTAGGCATACTATAAGAGTTTGAATCAACCTTAAGAAAAAATACATACAACAAAATGACATATATGCCATCAAAACCTTAAAAAAACCCATATACTGAAATGACACATATTTCATTATACCCTTCATATAAAAGTCATGATCATGCACAAGATTAAATTTTAGTAACCGTGATGTATGAATAAGGAGACTATACACACAATCATAGGAGTTTGATACACACAAGCTATGATGCATGCATGACACTTGTATGATATTATGTCATATATGTCATGCAACCCTTATGAACACCATATATGTCATTCAACCCTTTTGCACACCATGTACATATGAGAGAGATAGTAATAGAGAGAGAGGGAGACAAAGGGAAAGATAGAGGAGATAGAATACATACAAACCATTAAAACTATTTAAGCTACGAATACACAAAATATTTATGTCTAGTGGTTTTGATAAGTTCTTGAAGGCATACAAAATGTCATTTAATGCCATGACACCAACATTGTCACTTGTTGGTAAAAATATTTCCACTCTACTCACCCGAAAAGATAGTGAAAATATGTACCAATATTTTGTAAGGTTGTAGTTTTCTATCAACCTAGACCTCTGCATTTAGATGGGCAGCTCCCTCATATGATAGATTATGGATTTTTATGATATTTTTATAAAAACAAAATGGGACAAGAAAAGACGCTAAGTCAATGGACCTACAAACATTGACTCAAACTCCCATGAATGAAATACAATAAACCCACCAAAGTAGCATGAGAATACTTCTTATACTACTCTAGTGAGTGTACTGATAGGATTCATATTACACAAAAAGGAAGAAATGATTCAAGAAATCTTCAGCACATGTTAAAAGATTGCACAGAGAACACATTCTTCCAAGACTAGTTGTTATTCCACAATTTAGATGCAAGATAATGCAAAGGAAACTTATTCACCAACATAAGAATAATGAACAATACAAGAAGTATTGAGATCACACAATCCAAATTTATTTTTATTCATTCGCACTAAGTTGTACAACTCAATTTCTTAGAATATCTTTCAAAATGTGAAAGGCCAAAAGTCCCTTTTACAATGACAAAGTCTTGTATATTTAGACTTGTCTCCTTGTAACCAACTTGCAACTACCTTATAACTATTTTTTCTAATTACCTCCAAAATAATTTTGAAAATAAAAGAACACTTTATTTAAGTTAGACTTTTCTGAAAGTTTCTGGAAATAAAGTCTACTTTTTAACTTTCAGTTACAATAAGTGACGTAAGTCACTTTACAAAAAGAGAACCTAAAACTTGTAACTTGCAAACTTTGAAAAGTAAACCAATAATTGGCTTTTTTGAAGTTGTTAGGGTTAGCCGGTAGAAGATATCAATAAAATGCAAATAAAGATTAAATAGAGGAATGAAAATACAAAAAAAATAATAACAATGAGAGACCAGTTTAACATGGTTCACCCAAACCTGGGCTACATCCACCAATAGAGAGTCAAATATTATTATCCAGTAAATCAAACCGATTACAACTAGCTATCCTTGCAACTCAATACTACTACAAAATGCTACAATACCTCAATGGAAACCCTAACCCTTAGCTAATTTTATCAATCCTTATGTCGGTTACAAAAATAGGGTTTTTTTATATCGACCAATAGAAAAATAACTCCTAATGCCTTAATAAAATAACAAAAAATTGTTGGAGGTTTTAGGGGCACTGCCCCTCGACCCCACCCTGTATCGTGATAGGGAGCACGCTAGGGGTGCTACCCTAGACCCCGCAAGGGGTGCTAACCCTTGACCTCATTAAATAATTGGGGAGGAAACCATGCTGATAAAAGTGGGGTAAATTTAACCTCTGAGTCTTATTAGGCTCCATATAACAATAGAAGCAACTTTCATATTTTATCAACACCATTTCTAGTACCATCTAAAGATACTTGTGACATTGAAACTTGTTGTTGATGTAGATCTCGAAATAGCTTGATAGTTTCTTATTATGATCATAACCTAGCCTCTCCTTTCTTGATACATATACCAACACTGTCATAGGTAATAAAATCATAGCATCATTGCCATACAAAATTATGAAATCCTGACATCTACCCATTGCACTCACTTGAAGGTTTATAGTGTCTTTCCAACAAAATAATTTTGTTCACATCCTGCAATCTTGGCATTCTATGGTCATATGCCGATTAAACTTTCATAAATGCTGATGCCTTGTTTTTGTAGTTGATAATCAAACAAGGGTTGATAAAGAATGTTGAACGAATATCGCCTCCTTTTACATGTTGCATGTTGTACCTAACTAATCAATTACTCAATATAAATAGATGTGTATTTTGAGTGATATGAGGTTGACAGTTTCAACATGCAATAATATATTGCAGTTTGTTAACTAACTTTTCATCAGTGATTTAGAAGACCTTTAAAAGCTTCTTCAGAGGTAAGTGATAGTTGCAAAACTAACCACAATCACTAAAAAAGTGTGAGTCCACAGGTTTCTAACTTCAATGACTGCTCCTTCATCAGCATTTTTAGAAGTTTTGACAAGTTCATTGGACATAAGAAATACTTTCATAACTAGGAATTACCCCCGATAGCAAGAGTGTGAATTTTCGTCAGCATTTTGAGCATCCTTTAAAACTTATCAGAGATATTAGGAACTTTTAAAACTATGTGCTTTCAGAGATGGTAAAACTTTCTTTGTCCACTACTTTGAAACTTTCAAAATTTCCCTTCATTGATGGTTGATGGCACTTTTGAAACTTTTATGAAGAGTCATTGAAAGCTTTAAAACTGAGTCGTATACCTGATATAGGAATAGGTCACTTTTTCAAAAGTCTTTGTCGACACTTAGGGTGGCATTCATAACCTTTCAGCTCTTTAAATAGTTTTCAAAACTAAAGTTTTCCCTGATAAAAGAAAAGATCAACTTGTATCGGTATCTTTATAAGACGGTATAACTTGTTCTTCCTTGGAAATAGTTCTAAAATTATCTAAAACATCTGATGAAGTGACTTTGTTATGGGAAATTGTGAGATCTTCTTCCATAAGTGTGACATTGGTGATGTTCTAATAAGTTTTCAAAACTCCATTGAAAGACAATATGATTTGAAAACCACGTTTTACCTTTGGGAATGAATCATCAAATTTTTAAGTTGTGAACTTTTACCAAATCATCGATAAGTTGCTCCTGTATGCCTTCATTGATAGATAATGATAGTGAGCATTGAGAATTTATTTGCCAATGTGAGTCTCAAAACATGAGAAATATCTAACTTCATCTCACCAAATCTTCAAAAAATTTGTCTGATAAATCATCCTAACCTGGCAAACAAAGATATAGGCATAACTTTTGACAGGATTGATATTTTCTTGTTAAATTTTTTCACATTGTCTATAATAGGTCCATGAGATCCCCTACCAAGTGATTCAGCTCCTTACTTTACAAAAACCATGATTTAATTGTCTCCATAAACTATTCACTGAAAAATTAAAACTTTAAAATCTCCCAAACTAGAAGTCGTATGAGCCTAAAAAATTATTGTATTAGGCGAAATAGCCATAGAAACATCCCTGTAAAAGGATTTTCTTTTAGCCCTTGTAGATTTTGAAATTTAATTGTTTTCATGGTTTGTTGCATAGCTAAACTGCTTCTAGGACCTTGATTGAAACATGTGAACAATTCCTCCTTCAAATTTGCAAATGACTTAACACTTAAGGAGAATTTGTGACTAGGGGTTATTAAATGTAGGAATTTTGACACCAAAAAGTTTTAAAAATGGCAAGTTGAAAATGAGGCCAACATCACTCAAACTACAAAATGCGATTAATATATAGCCATACAAATTACATTATGAATGTGCCATCTAAAGGCATACAAAGTGTCTTCATTTATGTAGAAAACACTAAATTATTAAAACATTCATCCTCTCTTTGCCCAACTTGAAATTGAACCTCGATCCCCTAAATCAGTTATTGTCTTGCATCATTTTGATCTTGTGCACCCCTCCCTATTTTGCAACTCAACATGTATATAAAAATTTTAAAATTAGATACTATGCCAAACTCTATAACTACAATACATTACTTTAAAATGATATAAAAATAATAAACGTGCACTTACAACATATTAGTAGTCTAGTTATTCTTGCCTATGACGCTCAAGATCATCAAGAGAGGTCTGTCATCAGATAGGAGTGTTTACATCAATTTATAACATAACAAAAACATATTTATCAATTATTTCCAAATAACTAATGATGTCAATTGAGACAAAATAATCAGAATTAAATGTGTATGTTCATACTCATACCCATGTTAGAGACAATGAAGATGAAATTGATATAGGAACACCAACATCCAAATTTTCCCATAAACTAGGAGGTGTGACAACTAAAGTCATCAACTAAACAAATAATAACAGATTTAACTCAAAAACTCAAATACACATAAACAATAAAATTAAATTTTACAAAAGTAAAAATTAAAAATGTGCTATAATGTACTTGAGTGAGTTGAATGTCACAACTAACCTTATGCATATGCATGCTAGATGGTGATGCAGTACTCACCTATTCAACAAAAAAATGCATTTTCAAATATTCAATATTATTTTGAATATAAAATACTACTTTATTTTGATATATTAGAATTTTACCTCTAAAACATATGTAATTGTACAACTTGTTGGTGGGATGGTCGATGTCATACCACTAGACTATGAAATTAGACCTTGAAATGCATAATATATGCATAATTTTAATTCAATTCTATATTTAAAAGTTAATTTATATTTAAAAATTTTAAGTATAAAATATAAAATGTTATAAATTCATATAAAATACCTATGTGATCAATAAACAAATCATATAATAGCTCATTGTTCATCATCACATTATCTATTTGACTACCTTGTACTTCTAGATCACCCTCTGTGTTCCCAAATCATCTAAAATGACAATGAGTGCACTCGTGAAAGGTGGCACCCTTTGTACCCTCTAGATCATAGTCTCTCATAGGGCATAAATTATAACAATTAAAGCATAGGTGAGAGATAGGAGCACTAGAAATAGATGGTCACATTGCCTAATCATTTATTGAAGCACAAGATCAATGGGATCTACATGCCATGTTCTATAAGTGTGTCCGTGAGACTAGTAATAGCATGGAGAGTCTGCACCTCCATGCTCTCCTTGATGACTAATTGAATTGTCACACATGATGAATAGTTTTTTGTGCTAGTGGTATTTGTTGATAGTTTGCCACCTGACAAGATCCCAATCTATCTTGGGTAGAGCCTCCACCTCTAACCTAGAACTCCCTCATATAAAAATAATTGGGAATTTCATGAAGAACAAACTCATGGTAATTTTTTTTAGAAAATACAGTAGCACCTCATGGTTATTACATGGAGGTTGGTTAAAGACCATCCACCACCTATCCCAAAAATTAATTTTTATTTCATTATGATTGCACCAATGTATTGGAAATGTTTTCATAGTCACAACAAGGGGCACATTTGTTTTAGGATAGATAAAATAGCACAAATTTGACCTTTTGTTATCTTTTTTTTTCACTTCATTAAACAATAATTTTGTTGCATAGAATTGATGACATGATTCTTTATAACTTTTCCATTAATCTATTTGACTCATCACCAAATCAACATTCTTCATCAATGTTTCCAATGATGAAGTAAGTGATGTATGGTGGGGGTTTGATATTGATGCCTTTAGTTTTGTAACTAATTCTATAAGTTGAATTTTATTTTGTTCCAAATGCCCTAACAAATCCTCTTGGCTTTGTCGAGGGTTTCTTAGAAGTGTTGGAGGAGATTGGGGTGTTATAGGGTTCTCTTTAGGCATTTCTTCATTCAAATTTGGTTCTAGGTTAGGGTCTATAGGTTCTGATATAAAAAACTTAAAGAAAATAACAAATTCATCAAAAATAGTCTAATTTATTAAAATGCAAACACAATTTGATTACGAAACACTAAAATCTTGGACTTACCTATTTTATGACATGGCATTATGATAATCCTTGTGGTGAAATTTGTCAATTGGTGAGATTTGCAAAACATGAGCAGGTTTTGGAGCACAAAATGTGAGTGGGTTGCAGCTATGGATCATGGTTATGGTTTGAGGGTAGATACTTTTTTCTTTCTTTTTAACACTTTAAAATTGTGTTATGGCTTGGTATTGACCAAGCCATAATGTGAGTGCATTTTGTGATTTTGAATATAATGTGAGCATGTTATGGAAAAAATTGGCCATTTGGCCACGTTTTTTGTCCCATTTCCATGCACTCGCCCATTAGGATATAATCAATTCTATTTCTTCTTAACATATGCACAAAATCTTTGTAAGATCTCTTAGGCCTTGGTGGAAGGATTGAAAATGGTATGTTGGTACTCCCAAGTTTGCAATTACACTCCAAAGAAAGACTACAAATAGTTCTCACCTCATTTTCCCATGATTTAAAAATTGAATGACAAACTCTCTTCAATCACCCAGTTTCATCTTGACCAAGAGATTTCAAATAGTCTAGAAGGCTATTTGTGTAGCCTAAAATTGCCCAACTTGATCGGTGTTTATTATACCAAGGGCTACCTATTGGCAATAGCTTGATGCATCTTGGTTTTTGTGGGAACATTGAAACTCTTTTATTTTGTGGCTTATTCTGTTTTTAGAGTCACTTAACTTTTTTCCTTTTTAGAGTGATGTGCCTAGTTATTTACCTCCCAACCTTATTAGTTTGTCTTTGAGGCATGATTCTATACAATCCACTTTTTTTAAGATTTGACTGTATACTACATTTATTTTAATATAAAATCTTTTCCAAAAAAATCTATAAAAGATAACCCATAAATATATTGAACATTATATATAATTTGAATGTATTTTGAATTTCAATATAAGTAGTGCTCAAGCTTCAATTTAATCCACAGTCAAGATTAGAGGATACGTGGCATGCACTAAGTCTTTCATCAAAATAAAATAATCTTCTTATACCAAAATGTTTAATGAAAGTAGATGTGCTCAACCCAAGGTCAACATTTCATCACATGACTCGTGTGAACAACCACTGCAAAAAGTGGTTTCTATTTCAAACTCTTCTTCCCTCTAAATTACTGCCCGTATGAAAGGAACTTTTGCTGAATGACCAGATTTTGACAATCTTTACTGACTGTGACCCGTTTCATTGTTCCCTCCTCCATGTCTCTTTTCATTTATGACATTGTCACATCCATCACCTCAACTTAAAAGCTTCTACACGAAACACCAGAAAAGTAGGTTTTCAAATCTGGCCTTTTCACAAGGAATCCAAGATTACCTATGTTGGCTCGGAAATTTTAGATAGGCCATTCACATCACTGTAGCCTAGATATACAACAACACACTAAAAATATGTATAAAGTCTTTTAAAGCAACTTTAGGCAAACCCCACAATTCATCGATGTCTCATGTACGTCAACATGTTATGTAGATTTTTAACAACTGCCCATGTTGATGCACTGACTTGAAAGAGCTCTTCCTTTTTCTGCAAATTCATCATTACTCTTCAAGTGCTGGAACAGTTCTATATTTAGAAAAAGAAACTTTAGTTTGGATAGACCTTTTGAGGGACATTCATCCAACGTATTATAAAATTTATAGGACTTTTATTTTCGAATGGTATAAAAATTCATAGAGATGTATCCTGTGAAAGTTTAAATTGATCATTTAAATGACTATAAATTTGCTTGTGCAAGATATACCCGGTCAATTAATGGCTGAAAGAAAAATTTCAGATAAAAAACGGAATCACTGTAAGAAAATATGTTCAATATATTATAATTATAGTTCCACCTTTTCGATAACAGTTCAGTGTGCTAACAAAGATACAAATTGGATAGTTTGAAAAAAAATTCGAATCTTCTTCTAAATGTGCCTCGGTTGTAGGTCAACCTCAATCTCCAAATTGGAATAGTTTTAATAAATAAATGTAAAATAAAATATATTGATACATTATTAAAAAGATAAGACTGAAAAACGACCCACCCTTTAAAGAGGCGGCTGAAATTTGAAACAAATGAGTCATATCCACCTTGATTCTTTACTATATGGAATAAAACGTAATTACAAGTTGAAAATCCGATATTTACAAAATAAATCTACGGTTTAGATATGCTATTTGTCAAATCTGCCATTATGTATAACAAACGGCAAGAAGAAATCTACCGCAAATTAATATTTGCACTTTATCTAAAATCTAGGGACGTTGATTCAGGTGATGTCTTTTGTGCTACTTCTCAATTTTGAGGTTTATAAAATAGAGAGGTCATGCAGGACACCCTCTATTGGTGAGATTGGCCTCTTCATCAGTACTAGAATTAAGGACGACAGCATGAGTGAGTTTCTGAATTGGTCCTTGTTGAACATTCATTCAACCTGAATATCACATTTGCCTAGAGAATGACATTTGAGAGGAGAAGAAAACTTCTTCAAGAAGCTATCGAAATTGAATGAGAGGTGGAGCTTAACTTTGATATAACAACCCTTACTAAATTCCCTTATGATTAATTCCACTTTTTCTTAACGTTCCAAGTTAGCATTTCCCTCCCTCTTTGTTGTGTCCATATTTTATCAGTTTCCTTCCCCTCCTTCCTCTTAGCCCTCTTTCATCCTCTCTTACTCAAGTTTTCTATCCTCCCTCCCTTCTTTACCTTGTGTTTGGTTCCCCCGCTATTATGCCTTTCCTCTTTCCTTTGTTGTCATTCTGTCCTACTCCTAAACTTTATTTTTGTTTTGTTTTCCATGGTGTTTTTTTCCTAAAAATCATATATATTTATTCCTTTTAATTCCATTCAAATATATTTTTATTATTGAAATTTTGTTCATCTTATTAAATTTTATTATATTTTTTTCTTGAATAAAATTATTATTAAATCTATTTTTTAAAAAAAATTAATGATTATTAATTTTTAATAATTTGTGAAAGAAAAATTATTTAGAAATGACATTTATTTTATAAATATAAAGACATCAAAAATACAAAACTTTCTTATAGAAAAATGGAATACTAAAGAGGAAGTGGACAGCTTCAAGAAGCAATTGGCAAAGAAGGAAGAGATGATAGAAAAATTGAAAGCAGATATTTTGGAACTTAAGAGAAACATCCAAAAAAAAATCATCAATTTCAGAAAAGCAACAATTCATAATTCCTTACATAACATTAAGGCACTGAATGAGAAGATGAAAAATAGCTAAGTGGAGACACAAGTCAGTCCAAGTGCTTGAACCAAAGACAGTAAATCAAAGGCAACTGATCCAATGACTGTAGATGTCCTTAGTGCTCACTTCAAAGCCTTGCAAGATGAATGGTAGGCCTAAATCACTCTTTAATGAGATTTGATCTTTGGTCTTGTGTCTATTACTTATGGGAGGCGTAAATCACTTATTAATGAGCTTTGATCTTTGGTCTTGTGACTATTACTTTAGGGTGCATCTTTCTTTGGTTTCCTTTCTTTTTTGTTCTATAGTTTTAAGACTGATATTTACATACTATAGTAGTGTTGTTGTTGTGCTATACCACATCCATTTTGTTTTTGTTTTCTATTATCTTTGGTTGTAAAGGGTTGGTGCCCTTTTAAATACCCCATGTTTTACCTTTGGCAAAAAAAAATTGAAAATTAATATAAGAATATAATAGTTACTACATTAAACAAAACAAAAGAATTACAATAAATGAACAGTGGCTTTTCCAAACAAATATAAATTTACATATGAAATAAAACAAGTCTGTTACCAAAAAAAAAATTCCCAAACAAAAATAAAGTAAACAATGTAGATAAAATAAAATAATTTTTAAAGAAAAATTAAAATTTATGTGTCCATATATGTAGTAAATAAATAAAATAGTTCTAAAGTAAAATAAGATAACTTTTAAGTAAACTAGCGTACATTTCTTAAATACATCTATCTAAAAGATGCCAAGAGATATCAGTCTCGAGGCACCTATATTGAAATTGTTTTTGAGCATAGATAGACACCTAGAGATTCATATGTGTTGGTTGTCTTTTATATAGATATATTTTAGATATCTATGGTAGTTATTATTAAATAATGTTTTCATTTTATCATGATTTGATGACCATGCTATTCTTGAGTAGATTGATTATTTGTTATTGTAAATGCCAAACTTAGAATTCATGAATTCTATATAGCATTTTTTTAAATAGATCTATATAAAACCATTCAACATAGACGCTTAGTAAATAATAATTTTCAAATAATTATATGATTACATATATATTATTTAGTCTTTTAAAAATTTAGAAAAATAACGTACCTTATTAATTTAAAGATGTAGGCATCAAATAAATAGTAGCTAAAATGTTAGACTTAGGTAGAAATAAAATAATTAAGTAAAACCAAAACATAGCTAATATATATTTAAAAAAAAATTAAAAAAAAATAACTCTTAAATAAATTAAAATTTATATGTATGTAGTAAATAAAATAATTTTTAAATAGCTCTACATAAAATAAAAAAGTCAAGATTCAGATCTCTTAGCATTTTTTGAGATAGATGTATTTAAGATATTTAAATATTAATATGTTAACATATAAATGGCTGTCAAATTAAGATAAAAGGTAAGAGTTTTTGTTAACACGCTCATGCCATTGCACTCCACCCCTTGTTATCATTATAGAATGCCTCTCTATATAATAAAATAACTTGAAATTATATCTTTTGACATTTGTACATAGATGTATTAAGATATCTATAATAGTAATATCTTTAGTTCAAGGATATTTAATATTTTTGAGTGTTATTTTTATATTATGTTAATTTATAATTACTACATTATCTTTATCTTTATTATTAATAATTTTTAAAATATCTTCTATTTAAATATTATAATATTTATATGTTTTTTATTATGAAATTCTTTTTTAATAGTTCCTATACTTTTGATAAATTTTCTTTGATATGATTTTATATAATTAAAAAATGGGTATGATATGCAATTTTAATATGTTATAATTAATTTATATATCTTTAAGAAAAATTGCAATACAAATTTCCAATCTAGTAATATTTTTAAACTCAATGGTGATAATAAAATGTTATTTATAACATTTATTAAATTTTATTAAATAGCTAGAAGGAATGGAGGATAGACTTCTCCACTGGTCAGATATTGTTTCCACCCTCCTCTCAAAAATTATGGATATAATCCAAGATGGTCATGATGTCTATGCCATAGTATCTGGTCTGGTATACAACTATCTATACAACCTAGAGAAATGAAAAATTACACTACAAGGCTATGAACTGATGAAAGGAGAGGCAATAGTAGGAGGATTATTCCCTATGCAACCCTAAGAACTTCTCTAGTAGTGGAGTGTGTGTTTAAAGCATTGCAAAAAGGTCTATTGTGCGGTTGCATTGGTAGACTAGATAGGGCCCTACATGGCAATAGTTTCACTTTCTCTAAACAGATGAGAGCCAGGTGTAGGGATGTGTTCATTTCCATATGTTTTCTAAGGATGCATGCTCTTGACTAGCCCCCCACCTTCCAAAAATACTAACGAGCCATGAAGTCCACCTCCTTGAGATGCTCAAGATGAACCAAGAAATGTCAAGTGTGCCACTCAAGACCGGGCTAGACATGCCAGCACCAGTGGGAGCACAATTGGCAATCTATAGTCCCTTGGAGAGTGGAAGGGTAGACCCATCATAATGGGTTAAGTGTTTTTCTCTTCTTGTGTGTGAGGTTGCAATGGTGACAAGGTGCTATGCCCCTTTT
Organism: Cunninghamia lanceolata; assembly: GCA_027924645.1. Lineage (NCBI taxonomy): Eukaryota > Viridiplantae > Streptophyta > Pinopsida > Cupressales > Cupressaceae > Cunninghamia > Cunninghamia lanceolata. Next base: position 626,563 of record BSBN01000765.1, on the reverse strand, counting down.
TATTTTTTATTTTTCTATTTAAAAGTCTACTTCCCTACCATTTCAGTGCAGTTGATAGTGACCATATCCTATATGAGCCTTTAATGTATATTCGAGCTCTTGTAGTATAGAGCTGATTGTACTCTTTTTGGCAACATTTTATAATTTTTTGTAAAACTTTCATATTATCAATATATGTCTGGGTGGTCTACCACCTTTTTCTTATTAAAAAGAAACATTTATTAAATTTTTAATAAAACTATTGTAATTATTACAATCTTTAATAAAACTATTTTAATTATTATAAATTTTAATAATTATTAACTATCAAACTTTCTTAACAATTATAAGCTTTGAAAGTTGATATCTGAAGAATGAAAAAAACATTGTTAATTTAAGGGATTTGAATGTTCATATCTTGACCCAATTTAGAGGAGGGAAAATAGAAATAAAGGATGTGAATTGGTACCCATCCATTCAATTGGAATAAACTTAATTTTGGTGGGGCCTCTAAGGGAAACCTTAGTCAAGAAGGATATGGGTGTGTGATTGGAGATTGGAAGTAGTTGTGGCCTTTAATGGGTTCAAATTAATTAGAGACATGGGCATATCAATCTATGTTATAGAAGGGGATTCACTCAACATCATCAAATAGATCACCAAAATAGAGAAGCCTAGCTAGACCATATTAGGCCTTATTTAGGATTTCATATATATCATTCAATCTATTCAACATAGTAATGCCCAACACTATTTTAGAAAGGCTAATCATGTAGCTCACCTTTTGGCTAACATGGGAGTGCTATCAAGAGGTGAGAAAAGATGGATAGGGGGCCATGTCCCTATCAAAGTTGTTATGATTGCAAAATATGATTATGATGGATGAAAGTCTAGTGAAGTGCCATGTGATTATTATTGTCATAATCATCATGAATATGACCCCCCTATTGCATAACTAGGAGATGTATGGGAGGATGTTGTCGACTAAAGCAATGATGAGGAAACATGTGTGGATTGTGTGTGATGATCAAGCCTTCATGATATTTAGATCTGGGATTACTTCTCTAAAGGTCAAGGGTTCTAAAAGTGATTGGAGGAATAGAAAAGATCACAACCACCTCCAAATACTAGCATTGTGAGGGCCCTAGAGGCCATGGGTAGAGACAAGAATAGGATTGATCCTATTTCTTATGAGGGGTTCAAAAAGAATAAGAAAACCTAGAAAATCTTGAAGGCTGATAGCCTCACTACTTTCATGGAATGAGTGAGTGGATATGACCTAAGCCTAGCATAAAAATTTTCTCACAAATGGCATAGTAGGGAGGTCAAGATCATGGTAATGGAGATTATCATCTCTGAATATCTCATACCGAAAGCAACAGGGCTGGAAATTAAGGGGGATAAAATTTTTGAGCAAAGGAAAATGGGGGAAGAGACGAAGAAGGTCTTCATGCAAAACAGGAAGCCATTGAAGAGATATCAAGTTGGTTATGCACTTTCCTTAGTGAACGAACCTTACCACATGATGGCCATGGCTATATTGTAGTATGTTCCCTTAGAAGGTAGATTCACTACCTATTTTACTTACCACTTCACAATTTTGAATCACTTTTATTTCCACCATAATATTTCTATTCCTTTTTTCCTACTTTCCTCTTTGGATATGGTGGTGAAGGAATTTATGAAGGGTGTGGGAAACTACCCTACATATGTGGACATCATCTTTCTTTTGGTTAGTCATTTGAAAAGAAACCACCCAAAGATAATGGCTAACTACTCTTTGGAAAAAGGAAAATCCATCTATTGGAAAAAAGCCACACTCGGACTGATGATGGGTTGGCCATAAAGGGCCAACAACTTAGTTGGTAGAACACTCAAATAGCAAATGGATGGTCCTAGGTTTGAGTCCCAGCTAGTCCATAGGAGTAGTAGCTCAACAATTCGTATCAGATTCAGGCTAGGAGCCCCAAGCACCTATAGGGTGGCTTTAGGGGGTGTTGGAAATAAGCCACACCCAAGACCGACAATGGGCTAGCCACAAATAGATGTAGCTTACTTGGTAGAGCACTCCAACAACAAATGGATGGTCCCAGGTTCAAGTCCTAGCTGGTCCATATGAGTAGCAACTCAACACCATCAACATTAATACATTTAGCATGGCTAAGGATAGCTATAATGAGGTTCTCCTTACTAGCATTTCAAAGGAGGAGGATGCTTCAATCGAAGTGTCTGATGATCAGAAGGAGAATGATCCCCTTTGATGATCCTGGGGAGGGTGGAGAAAAAGCAAAGAAGGTTAAAATGAGGGGGAAGGCCAAAGAGTGTGGGGAGCCAAAGGTAGGTGTCAAGATCCCTAGCATTCCAAGCCTATGCCATCAACCCTATAGTGAGAACAAAGTGAACTAATGTTATAATACCACTCTTGAAGGGGTCATAACTATTATAAACTAGCTTATGAACCATTCAATGAGTATTGTTCAAGAAACTAAGATTCACCACCAACTATCCAATTGGTTTTTTAGGGAAATCAACGACCTTAACGTCAAAATTGTGACTTTGGCTAAGAAGTATGATGGGAAAGTGTTGGTCTCTGAAGAAGATAGTTTATTCTAAAAATATTGGAATTCTATGTAGGAGATGTATGCTCTTAAGATAAAGAAGGATAATTTGAGTTCCAAGATAGAGTTGTTAGAAGAAAAAGATCATGGTGCTATGTGATGGTCAGAACGTTAAGGGGCTGGGGAAAGCTCAAAACATGGGATTAAAAATAAAGGCCTTGCTTCTCAATAGAACAAATAGTATAATACTAGGGGTACCAATGTCAAAGTTCGAGGGGCAAAGGAGAAGAGCTCAAGGATTGTAATTTATTTACTATGGAGTTAGATGCAACAGAGATGCTATAAACTTTGTAGGCCTCTTGGGCCTACTAGTTGTTCTTTTCCTTCTCTCTATTTTGTTTGTTTAGTATTCTCTATCTCTTTATTTTGGCTACTTGTTAACTCTTGGTTCTTGGTTACAATAGTGTTGTTGTGTTTTCTCTATTAGCTTCTAAAGGGTTTATGGTCCCTTAAAAAACAACTTACCATAATCAAAAAAATTATAAAGTTTTATTCTAAAATCCTTTCTACTTGATTTTCAATAATTATAACATTATAGTATATATATTCTTTATTTTTATTTTTTTATTTTAACATTAAATATTTGTTATATTGTGAATGAAAAATTATTATAATAATAAAAATATATTACAAAAGAATTACATTTTTCTCTTGGTTTATTATATTATATTATAATAAAATATTTTTTTAACATATTATCAAGATCATTATAATAATAGAGCTTCAGAACTTTATCATTTGTTTATAATATATTGTTTTTTATTAGAAAAGTGGTAAAACTAGATTTTAAAGGGACCCTAGGAACCCTTTACAAGATCAAAACATTACCATAGACATAGTTGACCCATAATAGAACCCCAAAAATAGAAAACTAAAGCATAAAATAGAAAAAATAAGAAATAGTGCACATCACAAGTCCTTCAAGTTATTGGCCACTTAAAGCACAATCATGTCTTTCTCTATATCATGGATATCCTAGGCCATGTTATTCCCATCCTTGTGTTGCTTCTTTGTACTCTTGGTTTTGGTGCTAGGGCCTATCGTTATAGTAGCCTTCTTTTCCCTTTCATCCTTGGGTTTGTCCTTGTTGATCTTATCATTTAGATTTTTTATCTCCCCTGCATTCAACTTCATAAACCTGTTGAAGTTCTCCTTTAATTTTTTAATATTTTATTCCAAGCAACCAATATTTCCTTTTGCTAACCCTGACCTTTGATTATTTCCTCCTCCAAGATTGCCATCTTTTCTTTTTGGTTAGATAGATTGGTCTACAAACCATTAATAAATGGGGTGGCTTCCTAGTTTTGAAAGATTTTTTTCTCCTTTTAGAAGTAGTTGGCTTTTCCCAACACTCTTTGTCATAATGAATTCTATTTTAATATTAATCCTACTAATCTCAATATAAAACCATTTAGTAATTTCTACCAGACATCAAAGGTTTGGTGTAAGGTTGAAATATGCTAGTTTAGAGCATGGATGCCATCGTTCATTTCATTAAAGGTCGAAGGGGTTGTGTAGGGGATGCTAGGCTCACTAGAGACATTGGGGCATAGAAATTCAACACCAAGGAATGTAATCCCATAGTAGGTTTGGGGAATGCTTTAGCTTTACCTTTGAAATAGGGGGTGGTGCAGGAGCACCTAATAGAACATTGTGGAACAAGGAGGCATCAGTGAATAAGAGAGGAGTCCATGGAGTCCATCAAGTCAAATGGAATAGTCTAAAACCAATAATGACATATTGTAATGGTCAAGATGATGTAATGTTTAAATGTCTTGAGGGTCCTGGTAAGGACCCTAGGACCAAAAATGATGTAAGTTGGCCCAATAGTGCCCCTAGAGTCAAATAGAGGTGTCTAAGATCAATAAGAAGGTTTAATGAACCTAAATAAAATCAAACATGATAAATAAATAAGGTAGAAGTTCATTAAATAAGGCAGAAATTCACTAAACCAAAGTTCAGAAATTCAAATTTCTGAATTATGCATTTAGGCGGGAAAAACCATTTTGAGTGGTTTTTGGTAGTTTTACCCACTCCAACCAATGGAAATTGGTTGTCGAAGTTGGGGCAGAGGTCATAAAATCACATTCAAGTCATTTGATGTACGGACAAGTACTTTGGAGGGAGTTTAAAGGTGCACAAATTGAATAAAAATAGAATTTTCTGATTTTTTTCTGTAAATCTGCTGTTGCAGGCTGTACCATTTCTTTTTACGGAACTGTTTAGATCTGAAACCAATTGGATGTGGTAGGGGATTGAGTTAAATTTCATTTGCAATTGGTTTGAGGTTTTTATAGTGAATTTTGAGGGAGATATCACGTTTTTTTCTGGAACTGCCTGTTTGACTGTGAAAACAAGGATTTTGAGGGTTTGCAATGCATTTTTGGACCTTTCCATGAATGTAGGATTCTGATTCTCATGGAATAGGTCCTTATTAACATGTAACATATGTTTCTAACCCTGACAAAGCAAGAGGAGTGTAAATGGGAGAGGTGATCACCGTTTGGAGTCAAGTTTGCGTGTGAAAAGAGCATTGAGAATGGTGGCATGGTTATAGCAGCCGGAGATCTGTCTTAACAAGGTGATATTTTTATGATTGATGTTGTTTAATATAGTCAATAAGATGGTGTTGGAACTTTGAATGAGGTCTGGAAGTGATTGGAAGTGGGAGAACTAGGAAGCCCTAGGTTTTGAGGCCTAGAAATGAGATTTTTGTATTACAAAACTTAAATGTGCAAACCTCCTGATAAGACCTAGAAAATCATTAGTTTTGAACCCTTTCCTAAGAATTTTTTTAGGTTTGAAGTGTGTGGGACAAGTTTGTCATAGGGTTCCTTTGTAAAATGGTCAATTTAGGCCTTGTAGGAAGGTAGCAGGGTGTTAGGACAGTCACATTTCATCCAAAACAATAGTAGGTGAGTTTGAGATATGTTTTAGAACTCAATAGAGGGTATCCAAATCAGTCATTTTTTTCAAGACTGTTTTGGGAAAGTTTGGAGAAAAGTATAGTTTAGTCGCTGAACAAGACTACAAGGATTAGGCCTGTTTAAGGGGAATTGTCAAGAATCTATCAAATTGGTTTGTGAAACCTTTGGAACCTTGTTGGTTGGGGTAGGTTGAGACCCTAGAAGGTGCTAGAATTCATCTGAGAAGTTGGAATCCAAACTTGAGCCCTTTGGTGGAGTTTAGGACAAGAGGAAGGCTAGAGAAGTCTTATTGGTTGAAGCCCACAAACTATTGAAACCTTTTGATCTTGTTAGATTATCTTTGGAGACCTAACACCTCTGCATCAGGGGGCCTCCTTCCTCACGTGGGCAATAGTTTCCCCTGGTCTTTTTCTTTTACTAGTTTTGGGGCTAACCCTCCCTTCCTCCATGTCACTTGACTCCTAGGGATTTTGGCTTGAATACTCTATGTATGATTCCAATCTAGTCTTTTTTATAATATATTGTTTTAATCAAAGAAAGGTGGTGGGGCACCTATAATATATTATAATAAAGTTTAAATACAGAAAACAAACTTAAAGTTTGAGTAATTCGACCAAAACAAGGCAAGAAATGCCAATGAAATGAAGTAACAAGCAGACACAAAAAGGACTAGATAAACATGCATTACATATCAGATCTTAATCTAAATTAGATCCATGAGGATCTTCTAGAGGAGGAATAACAAAAGGGAGGTGAACATCGGTGTTCCTGGTGCTCATGGAGGGCCTAGTGCAAGATCTGGGGTGTGATGACAGAGGAACCTTATCACAGTGAACACCTTGTTGACTCTGTCTACCATTCCCATCAGGAGTTGGAAGCAGTAGGCATTCAAAGATTTGTTTAAAACATTGTATCAGTCCACTTAGAGTCCTCTTTGCATAGCATTGTAGACACATGTTGTATGGTGCGAGGTCTGTAAGATATTCTTATCAAAGATGCAACCAATGGGAGTAGGCTGCTCCTAAAAATCATAATCTCCTAGGGCCGCCATTCACCTTTCCAAATTGAAGAAAGAAGAATTCACAAGTCCAAACCCAATAGCTTGAACATATTCATAATCCTGTAGAATGTCAAAAAGATTATAAATGAAAGTCATCGCAATCTCTGAACCCTTGTTTGTCTATCTACAGGTTGGAAGAGGTAGAATCCTAGTACACACTGGATGATGAAATCCACATTATCACAATCAATATAAAAAATATCCCTTATGTAAATTATATTGATTGTTCCTGAATACATAGGCTCGCCAACCAAAGTGGGAAGAAGAATGTGAAGATTAACCTGCCAAACTGCCATTGAAAAGAGCTTGGTGCTGATGAAGGAGACGAGAGGAGAAAATTAGAAGTTAGAAGTGAGTGAGCTAAAACATTGACTAGAAGATGAATAAATAAGTTGATTCCTTGCGAGAATAGGTCATGTCCCCATGTCATGAAGATTGTAACTAATGTGTTATGATGTGTGCTACTTTGTGATAGGTGGCACCTTGTTGAACACACTAGGATACTGAGAGGGGGTGAATCAGTATCTAAACAAACTTCAAATCCTCTCAAGAAAATTAAAACATAAGCATTACAACATTAATGTAAACATTTCACAACACAATGCACATCAACACATAACCCCAGATATACGTGGAAAACCCAAGAAGGGAAAAACTACGGTGAGGATTAACTCACAATATATGAAGCTCAAATTGACAACTTTATTTTTGGGATATAACCTAAGAAAGCTACTACTCTATGATGACTTTGTTTTAGGGCTACAAGCTAAGGAAGCAACTACTCCTTGAACTGAGAATGAACTTAGGAAAGATTGCAACACGACAATTCTTCTACTATCTAAAAACTAACATTGAATCTCACACCTTTGATGATTGCAATTATACCTCTTCACACTTTCTTTTGATGATTAGATCAATTAAGCACACTCTTTACTTCCCTCCTGTCACAAAAGTATCTTTAAGATGAATCAGGATAGTCTCTAACTCTTCTGGTCTTTCTCCTCCAGTCGCACATCATAATGCATATGATATACATATTCTTCTCTTTACACACTCATATATTCATCTTTGCAATCATACCTCACCTAGACCAACTAGGTTTTCAATATATACATGACATTACATTGATTTTCATTACAAGTTAGCCAATACAACAACAACATTATATTTTATAGGCCGGCTAGAGATTACAACATGAAACATGCATAGGGAAAGGTGTATCATGAACTACAAGCTACTCCAAAAGGAACCACATGCTTTGTAGATCCCAATTCATGCTTAATCTAGTCCTAAACATTCTTCACATCATCATTCTTCAAGGGATAACATCTACACACTTCACAAATTTGAATTAGGTCGCCCTTAAGCAAGAACACATGAAGCTTGTAACACAATGATCATTTCAAATTAGTAGTACTCATGAATGATAAAACATTGCTTGTTCTTTTTCTAGGTGAGTCGATAGGACCTATATAATGTCACCAACCATTCTTTGAACTTTACACAGCAACAATATGGTGGTGCATACCTTCAACATTCTCTAGTTAGCTAGACAGAGGCATAGCCTGGAAAAATCATCATTCCAGACCACAATCAGTTCTAGAGAGAAGAAAAACACCTTGCAAAGAAATTGGAGACAAAAAAATACCATCAGGACCATCTACCATCAGTCTATGTATAATTTTATATCACAACATGTTGGCGCACATTATCAACATATGTCCTGAGAGCAGTTAAGCATCTAAAACTATCTATATCACATATATCAATTGAAAACTAAGTTTGTGGACCTCCAAAACACCTAAAACTCATATGGATGCACTCATACACTTCTATGAACATATCTTGAAAACCACATAGCCATATCTATCATTGCAGAGAAATGTGGAGCATTCTAAACAGTCTTCATCACTTGATTCTACCAGAGCATAGACCAGAACTTTGTCTTTCATAACTTTCAATGTGGAGGGACAAATGATTTGAAACTTTGGATTTAACACCTTTATATCATATTAGACCTGACTTCTAAACTGCATGACTATATCTTCAAATGTTGAGAAATGTGGAGCCAAACATTGCAGTACTATTCAAATACCTTCTTTAGGAATAACACTATCTCTAAATAGTGTCAATTGCAAAACACTCTTTTGGTAGTCCAAACAATATTAAACATGGAACATACATACTTTGACACAATGAGGCTATCTTCCACTCCATAGAGATACACCATCAAAAGAATGAAAATGCAGAGCAATATCCCAAACAGTCTTCAAAATAGTCTTTCTGTAGCAGAAACTTTCACCAACATCCAGAGGCCAATTCTTTTTTGTATCAACACATACTTTGATGCCCCGTCATGTAACCCTAGAGAGTTAGGCTAACAGGTTATAAAATTAAAGATATATATATATATATATATATATAGCAAGTAAATGCATTAGCATTAGATAAAGTTGATACTATTCACAACATTTAAACTAGAAGATCAACTAACTCCTCTAGGGAAACATAACTGCATCTAAAGAACATAAATTCATAACAACACAAGTAATATACATTTTGATACAATAGAATTACATTATTCATTTACAAATATGAATAGTTACATAAGATCAAATACAAGATTACATGCTTACAAGATTCATGACCGATTACATCAGTTTACAATATACAACAAGATTATACAATTCTAAAAGTAATATACAGCTCTAAGGATGCAAGTACAACTCTAAAACTGGAAGCACATCTGCAGTGAACATGAATCAGGTCAACCAAGAAAAACCAATGGATTAAGCTCTTCTAGCCAACCATGTGGAACCCTAAGGTCCACCCCCCGAGTTAGGAGATAACAATGAGGTTCCACTAAGTCAAAGGATACAAGAAAATAGATACAAACTTGACATAGACAACTCAAATCATCAAGACTACACAAATCATCAAGACAAGACAGTACTCCAAAGGCAACAACAAAAGATAAAGAGGAAGTAACTAGAGTGTAGTAGGGAGAGTGTCATCGCATGGTCCTAGCATGGGTTATCCAGGCTATTTCTCACTAGAAACTAGCCCTCATCTATGGTTATCCTGGCAGCCTCTCTCTAGGAACTGGCCCCATAGGGTGACACATGCAGAACTGACACATCCTCTCATGGAGACAAGGAGGTCGATCCTGCCAACTAGGCCTTCTCATCCCATCCTTAGCCTGTGAGAGCACTCAAGGCATGGGTGAGGCATCATACTTATCTTGTTATGTGAATTACTACCCAACCCACCTAGATAAATTATTATCACTTGATTACAACTTCCATGGGGTTATCTAGGTAGTCACTTTGGGCACTGTCCCACCATGAAAGCCACTCTCCTTCATGCAACTAGCAACCTCTAACCAACATCCAAAAACCAATTAAATGACATGCATGGACAAGGGACTGTAAGGCATCTATCCTTTTTACATACCAATAGTACATAGACAATTTCCAATCCAACACCTCAAACAACGAATCTTTCCCCTATCCACTTCAAAATCTCAAATCAATTAAAACCTTTAAAACGACATGATACAATTTTATACTAGAACCCAATTAGCCTAACCTCTGGAGTCGAGTAAATTGAAACTTAATACCTCTATTAATACATCCATTTCTTGAGATGGAAAAAGTGAAGATTTAAATGACTAGGACATTCCATTAGAACAATATGACTCAAAACCAAAGGAAAATACACTACCCACTTCCTTCATTACTACAAGACTAACATAGGAATTTCAAGCAAGACCATATCTAAAATTAACTCAACATATCACCATTGAACAACTTTAAATAGGAAAGCACTATAGAATCCTAATAATAACATATACTATTCCATTCTAGAATTATAATTCTATCTAACATTTGCTTTAATACTATCCTTACCATAATAATCTACTTTATATTTAAACTTTAATTTACTCCATTAATTAAATTCTATTCCTAATAAGGATCATTACTCTATAGAATAAAATACTTCAAATCATTTCTAACAAATATATGAGTTCATCCATTTTATTCCTAATGAATTCATTAAAACTAGTTAACAAATTTACTAACTCAAATGATCTTCACTTATGCCAAGTTTACTAAACATTCATGGAGTTCCGTTTTTAAAACTTTCTAATTTTGTTTACTTACAATTCCCTCTATTTCAAATTAGGAAGGACTCTTACTAAAAACTTCTAACAAGATTTGAGCTTGATAAAATATTATTTCAATTCAATGATATAAGTCTAAAGAGGCAATGGAGTTTCACATCACAATTTAGGAAGATTTTCATAGGGAGAGATTGTACTATGGCAAATTTGTTGAACAAAGCATCAGTACTATTCTCAAGGCTAGAATCGACCCCAAAAGAAGCATAAGGATGAAGGTTTTAGATCAAATTTATGGAAGGAGGCTTGGGCCCAAAACGTACGGCCACGCCAGACAAGGAGAGAATGAGCCAACTTGTTTGCATAGTAGATTGTCCCATAAGAGTAGGTTTTTATATCTCTATTCAAGCAAAATTTCAAAGAAAAGAGAAATATTGGAAACCATACGGTGGCACCAACATTTAGAGGAAGGAAAGGAATTTATATTGTATCAGAATGGGCTTCCAACTGAGCCATCCAACGTTCCTCCTCTAGGCAATTTAGAGAGAGCAAAAGACATGAGGCCATATGATGGCTTAAGGAAGGTCTTGACTATAATTATTATTATTATTATTTTTAAAGTTTGCTCAGGTATTTTCCCTCCCATGTAGCACGACAGACTGGTAGAGAGCTTACAAGATCAAGATAAAAGATTAAAAGCAGAAAAAAAAAAAACAATTTTAGAGAAGGTAGAGAGGAGGTTGTATGGCTACGATAGTAGGGGGTTGCTATAATCATTTTCTAATTTGACAAAAAATGACCCAATATAATGTTAATAAAACCAAATAGAGAGAAGAAAATGAGCGGTGAACAGATTCAAGCAGAGGTAAAAATTTTGATGTGATTTCATTGAAATTTCATTTCAAAACATGGTTTTAAATCCTCATTTTCTAGCAGTGGAGTTTGAGATGCAAAAGTAGACCAATTTTCTCTTGACCCAGATACATCAAATAGTCTATTGTTTGATAGGATTTGTAGATTAAACATAGATAAACTAAGGCTTCAACAAGACGAATGAAAAGAACCAACCTATAGTTCTTAAGAATCTCAGAAAAAAATGCAAAACTATCAAGTTCAGAGTTACAAGAAACTTTCAGAGACATGTTCAAATTTTACACAAGAAATTCAACAGAGACATAACTAGTTTTATCAAATTGGTCAAAAGTACAATTAAGCATACCTGGACTTTAATCTCAGCTTTCAAATTTCGTCAGCTCCCAACTTCTTCAGCTTCCCGTAACAAATTTTTCCCCCAAATTTTCTCTCCCCTTCTCCCTAGAAAACTTCCCACAAATAACTTCCCATAAACCAAAAATAGGCAAACTCCATTAAATTTCCACTACCCAAAATCCGTTACAAAATCCCACTAAATAAATAAATTATTAACTAATATTATCATTTTGAAATTACCATATACTATTTTAATAATAAAATAATATTAAATACTAATGACTCAAATCTAATTAAAATCATTAAAATAATTAATTTAATCTTTATTAAAAATTACTTAAATAATATTCCCAATTCTCATTAATATTCTATGACTAAGAAAATACTTTTATATTTAACTTATAAATAACATTATTATTATTATAATAGTAATTTATTTCCAACCATTTCATAAAGATAGAAACCATCAAATTCAATCAAAGACAATTATATACCAATGACAACCATAAACCTGAGGCAAGGACCAACGAGTGACATCCAGACCCATGACCACAAATTGAAGATGGAAACTAACCTAGGAAACCCCATGCTATCTCCCATCCACATTATCCATTGGTGCAAGGGTATGCTCAGACCTGCTAAGTTAGGTGGAGTTGATGCTTGGTACCTGCAACTTGCATCAAAACAATAGGTTGTATATGAACATATGCATATCCATCAACACACGGAGTCAAGAAATCGTAGCGTAATAGGGTACTTGAAATGAGTAATACTACACCATCCCTACTCTAAAGCATAACCATAAACATATACATCTCTAACTAACAATCAGATAACATTCAATCACATAAAGCAAGGTAACATTATTCTATATAATCAATTAACCATCAATTAACCATGTCTAAGCACAACATAAACTGTAATCTCAATAATGTCATCATACTGCTCATAACACATGTCAATAACCACATTAGTCAACCATAGTCCATCATGAACATAATAAGCATAAACCATAGTCTAACAACCAAATGTCTCAAAACTATCTAAATGCAATAGAAAAACTATCAACTGTCACAAGCCAAAAATGAGGGGCATTACACATACATTCTTAGGAACAATAGGAGAGAGCATATAATATGGTTCAGACCATCAGTAACATCTCCCCAACATCAGCAACACATATAATCATCTTAATTCTTCTAATTCCCATATTAATATGTTAGTTTTGCATGACTCTTGCATGATACAAATAGGTGTTATAGATTCAGATTGGGGACATCAATTATACATGTTGTTTACATTACATTTGTGTGTGTTGGAGCACTTCAGTTAATTGAAATAGATTGGGACAACTTGGGTGCTAATCTTGAGACTTTGAATTGTATTTTTTTATTGTGACATAACACTTCAGTTCACTAAGTTTGAATGGGACTACTTGGGCGCCCATCTTTGAGACTTGTAGTTAGGTGATTTCTACTATGTAGCTTTAGATTTTACTATATTAGGCACTTGGTTTTTGCATGAGGATTCTTCTCATGTTCTTGGATACAATTGATTGTATTTTGAGATCCATGGCTTCTATATAATGATGCCTTGAGTTGGTAGAAATTAATGACAAGTTTTTGAAGTTGAAGGAATAACAAAGTGCTACCAAAATTCAGAGAGGATTTAGTATTAAATGTAAACTTGATTATAAGATTTAATACAAGCATAACATCTCTTTAGGTGTGGAGTTTTTTCCCCTAAGGGTTTCTCCATGTAAATTTTGTCTCAACTTCTATCATGCTTTTTTCTTCTCTACTACATTGATTGAAAGTGTCAAATCACTTACATTATATTGAAACTCATTAATCTATTTTTCAGATTTGAACACACATAATTAAAGTTTTATAGCAGTAGTTTCACCTTGATTTTTCAACATTTGGTATCAAAGATAACAGTTCTATTGAGTCAAGGATGCCTTTCTTTTAAAGTGTTGAAGGTTTTTTGGCTGTAGTGGGATATTATGTTTTGTGTGTTTTGTAGATTTGTGAAGAAGATTGTTTACAATGGGTTCTACCTCTCGTTTAGATATTGATAAGTTCAATGGATTTGGATATGAGATGTGGAAATTAAAGATGGAAGATCTCTTAGAATAAAGATATTAGTGGTTAGCTGTTTCTAATGAAAAGAAACCATCCACACCTATGTTTGATGAAGACTGGTTAAAACTTGACAAGAAAGCATGAGGAACCATAAGGTTGTGTCTTGTAGATGCCATCCTCTTGAATGTTTCTGATGAACCTATTGTATATAAGTTGTGGAAGATGATAGGTGATATTTATCAAATCAAAAGTCTAATTAATAAGTTGTATCTCAAAAGATAGTTGTATTCTTTAAAGATGAATGATGGTGATTCTATTGCAAATCATTTAAATGCTTTTAATTTGATTTTAAGTCAACTTGCATCTGTAGATGTTAAGATAGAAGATAAAGATAAATTCATCTTGTTACTTTGTTCTTTACCAGAATCTTGGGAAAATTTAATTGTTGCTATTAGTGGTAGTGGTGTATATCCAAAGATGGACAATATCATTGCTACTCTTCTTTCAGAAGAAATGAGAAGAAATTCCAAAAATGGTGGACCCCAAGATGTATTGCATGTAAGAGGAAGGTCTAAAGAAAAAGTACTTAAAGGGGATAAGAAGAAGGGTAAGTCTAAAGGATGTTTTAAAACCCTTGGTAAGAGAAGAGTAAAGTGTTGGAACTATAGGAAATAGGGACATGCAAAAAAGGATTGGAAAAACAAGAAAAAGAGTTCAGATTCCTCCACAAAAAATACTCAGATGATGGTGACAATGATAATTTAATTATTTCAGTTAACACTATAAGTAATGATGCTTGGCTTATTGATTCAGGTTTCTCTTATCATATGATTCCCAACAAGGAGCGGTTTATCAAATATTCAACATATGATGGAGGAGAAGTTTTCTTTGGTGATAACATTACAAAATAGATTGTGTTTCAATGATGGAAGGATTAAAACCCTTAATGATGTTTTACATATTCTAGGACTTGCAAGAAATCTACTTTCTTTATCCAAGTTAAATGATTCCAGAATGCGTGTGACATTTGACAAGTTTGGTTGCAAGTTGGTAAGAGGGAATTGGGTGGTTGCTAAAGGATCTCAGATTGGAACTATTTTTAGTCTTAATGCCTCCATTTTGAATAATTCAACCAATGTAATTGACATTGAAAATGCATGTATGTTGTGGTACCATAGATTGGGTCACATTTGTGAAAAAGATCTTAGGACTTTTATTAATAAAAAATTGGTTGATAATATTTCTAATTATTCTATTGGCAAAAATAATTTATGTGAACATTGTGTCTTTGGAATTTAACATAATAGATCATTTCCTATTGGAACTAATAAAGCTAAGAGTCTATTAGAGATTATTCATTTGGATGTGTTAGGACTAGTGGATATTGACTCTTTTAGAAAATCTTGATATTATGTTACATTCATTGATGATGTCTCATGATACAATTGGATTTATTTTATGAATTCTAGGTCTGAAGACTTTAGTAAGTCTAAGGAATTTAAATCCTTAGTTGAGAAACAAATAGATTATAAGATAAGGGTGTTGAGATCAGATAATAGTAGTGAATATTGTTCTAAGGAATTTGATGAATTTTGTAAGCATACAGGTATTGTTCAATAGAAGACTACTCCTTATACTCCCCAACAAAATGGGATAGCAGAAAGAATGAATTGAACCTTAATAGAAAGAGCTAGGAGAATGTTGAGTAGTACTAAGCTAGACCAGTGCTTTTGGGTTGAGGTTGTAAGTATTGCTTGTTATTTGATTAATAGATCTCCTTGTTCAACTCTTGAAGATAAAACTCCTTATGAAATGTGGATAGGTAGAAAGCCTTATGTTTCACATTTAAGGATCTTTGGTTGTGAGGCTTATGTTCATGTGCCTAATGTTAGAATTTGAAAAGATGATTAACCTAAAAAACTAGTGCAAAAGAATAGATATCTAAACTATGAATGCAAATGATATGAAATCAAAATAGCAGCATAGAATTAGTCTATGAGAGTAATGCAAATGCTAGAAGCAATATAGCATTAAGAGGATGCAAAAGCAAAAGATACTAGAAATACAAGTCAGGTAGCATGCTTATATAGACTAGGGGAGAGGGAGGAGCTGGCAACACTGACCAATGAGGAGTGACCATCTATTGGACTAAAGATAGTAAAGTATCTTCCCAAGCTAGCTAATGGTTGCTCACATGTAGGAAGGTGACACCTCATAACCCACTCACCTAATCAAAGCATACTTTGTTATCCTAAGCAAGATTAATAAAAGGTGTAGGAAAAACCTAAGAATAAAGGGAAAATAAATAACCTAACTAGGAAATAAAAACCTACACTAACACCTAAGGAAAAGCATACTAAACTAGATCCAAAAGCTCAAAAATGCATCTTTGTAGGTTATGGTGAGAATGTAAAAGGTTACAAACTTTGGAATCCTTTAACCCAAGGAATGATTTTATCTAGAGATGTGATTTTTAGGGAGTTTAGAGCTTATTTAGGTGAAGAACAACCAAAGGAAAAAGAAAAGAATAAAACAATGCACTTCAAGACACAAAGAAAAGTGGGAAGATGCACATGTGGAAGAACAATTAGATGGATTTGAGGATGGAGAAGAAGAAGAGAGTTTATAGGGTTTAGATAATGATGTGTAGGATGAGCATATAGAAGAACATGAAGAGCTCCTTACTCCTACCTTGAGAAGATCCCCAAGACAATGGAATCTAGTTAACGGGTATAGCCCACCTAATTTCCATTATGTATTTTCTTTGTTAAATATTGATGATGAACGTAGATCTTTTAGGGAGGCTTTATCTTTAGAGGATAGTGAGTCTTGATTGTAGGCTATGCATGAGGAAATGATGTCCTTGGATACGTTTAACACTTGGGATCTTGTTAGTTTGTCCAAAGGAAGAAATCCAATGGGTTGCAAGTGGGTATATAAAAATAAATTTGGTGCAAATGATAAGTTAGAATGGTACAAGGCCAGATTAGTGGCCAAGGGCTACTCCTAGAGAGGGAGTTGATTTTAATGAAATTTTCTTTCCTAATGCTAAATTAACTTCTATTAGATTCCTTTATTTATTGTTGCTGCTTATAATTTTGAGATAGAGCAAATGGATGTTAAAACTACTTTCTTACACGGGGATCTTGAAGAGGAGATTTATATATGAAAACCTGATGGTTTTAATGTGAAAGGAAAAGAAGACTTGGTTTGTAGGTTAAAACAATCATTGTATGGTTTAAAATGGCCACCCAAGACGTGGTATCAGAAGTTTGATGGTTTTGTATTAATGTTGGGTTTTGTTAGAAGCGAAGAGGATCATTGTGTTTATCTTAAGATTATTGATGATCATGTACCGATTATTGTCTTGTATGTTGATGACATGTTTATTGGTATTAGATTTTTGACACATTTGATATTAAGGACTTGGGGGCTACTAGATATATTCTTGGGATGGAGATCAATAGCGATTAAGTACACAGAAAGCTATGGTTAAGTTAGAGTAAGTATGTTGATACTATTTTGCAAAGATTTAATATGCATTACTGTAAACTAGTAAGCATTCCTTTTCCAGTTGGCAATAATCTTAGCTTAGACATGTGTGCTACTTCTGATGATAATTTTGAAGAGATGTCTGAGGTTCCGTATGCTAGTGTTGTTCATAGTTTAAAGTATACAATGGTTTGGACTAGACCAGATATTGCCCAAGCAGTGGGAGTTTTAAGTAGATTTATGTCTAACCTTGGTAAAGAGCATTAGAATTTTGTTAAGAGGGTGTTTAGATATTTCTGAGGAACTTTTGATTATTGTTTGGTTTATCATGGTACTGATAATGTGGATAAGTCATTGCACATACATGGTTTTGTTGATTCAGATTGGGAAAGTGACTTAGATAGTCAAAGGTCCACAAGTGCTATGTTTTAACTTTGTTTGGAGATGGAGTAAGTTGAATGAGTAAAAGGCAGCCTAAAATTACTTTGTCTACTACAGAAGCAGAGTATATGACTGCTACACATGCCTCTAAAGAGGCAGTGCATGGTTACAGAGACTTGGTACATGTATTGGTTTTAGTGAGGATTGGATGTGATAGTCAGAGTGCCATTTGTTTAGCCAAAAATCATATGTATCATGCTTGTACTAAGAATGTTGACGTCTAGTATCACTTTGTGAAATAAATAGTTGATAATGGTAAGGTATTGATTGAAAAAGATAACACTTTGGTTACTGCTACAGATTCTCTTCGAAGCCAGTTACTATGGATACATTCTCTTGGTGTAGGAAGGCCATTGGCCTTGATCATTGTACTTATTAATAATTTTATTACCTCAAAGATGTATTTGCAATGTATAATTTCAAGTGGGAGAATGTTGGGATAAGTTGTCATTAACTTTGCATTCCTAACCATTTTCACATGTCTCTAAAGTTCTTGGAAAGTGTTCACCAACACATAAGAACTTGAGAGATTATTTAATTATATCACTTGAACATGTTGTAGTTATTTCCTATGACGTAGGACCCAATTTGGGTGCCCACTTTGGAAGCGGAGCCCATGGAGACTTTGTGTTGAATTCTTGAAGTCTATGTTAACTTGGTGATACTTCCTAGGAGGTGGGACCTATCTTGGGTGCCCACTTTGGAGGATATTCCAATGTAGACTTCAAGTTTGTTTTTTTGTTTGCACGAATGGATAATGTTGATATACTTTGCATGAATATGATGTGGGAGTAATCAGTGGAGTTAGAGATACATGATACTTGCATGTTGCTTGCATGAGCTTGCATGAGCTTGTATGTCACTTGTATGAGCTTGCATGGACTTGCATGTTATTGCATGTCACTTGTATGAGCTTGCATGGAATTGCATGTTACTTGTATGGAATTGCATGTTGTTGCATGTTAGTTGGATGTACTTGCATGTAAGTTGCATCTACTTATATGGTGTTGCATGTGTCTTGCATGTCACTCTTGTTGAAAAGTGCAAGACAACTGAGAGGGAGGGTGAATTAGTTTTAACCAAAACTTCAAAACCATCAACACATCAACCACTTAATTACTATTATTGTGATTTAATCATGAAAGCATGAAATCAAAACTTAAACATATTCAGACATTCAACACATGGGACACCAGATTTTTTATGTAGAAAACCCTATAAGGAAAAACCACGGCGAGTGTTAGCTCATAATATAAAAGATAAATAAAAATTTACAACAAGGCTCACTACCAATGGGGCTCACTGCCCAAAATGCTCACTGCAGAAGAAGCGGCTCATTGCCAATGGGGTGGCTCACTCTCATTGGGTGGCTCACTGGCTGAATGGTGAACTAAGTTATTAGCATCTACTCCATGCTAGGATTCAGTTCCATTGAAGCACAATAATTTTCCTCTGCTATGCTCTACTTTTTCACTTCACACTTATCTCCGCATCTTCACATATCGACAGCTTTTTCATGACTTCATTACAAGTATTCATATAATTCATCAACCTTAGAATGATCATCAAGGTCAACATTACAATCATCAACCATTGGAATAATCTCCAAGGTTAGCAAATATACATACATTAGAATAGGTCTGGACCTAAATAGATTGAAAGAGAAAGAATGAATGTGAACCAAACCACTCCTTAGCTGGGATTCAAATGCAATCTTCCACATAACAACATGCCATTGCAAACTCCAAAGCATAATCACAAGTAGTGAAAACAACAAAGTTGGCTAAAACTGGTGTTAACACTAAGGCCTCTAAGAACATGCTTCATGCACAATCCAGATTACACTTTATGGACCAATAAAAAGTTAGGAACATGATCAGGAGACATCCACAAGAAAATTATAATCACAAAGAACATCTACACAACCTTTGAACACTTTATCCACAAAATTCTTCAAACTAGAGCACTTGAACATCACTATCAGCCACTTCCATAACAAAAAGATTGCTTGCGGACCACAAAATCATGAACCATTTAAACTGAAGGAAAATAACATCATTATCAACTTAATTCTAGAACTACAGACTGTAAGACTTAAATGTGGATAAATGCGGAGCAGAATACATTCTCCCTGTCACCACTAAATGCACAGAAAAATAATTTTCACTCTACTGAATAGAACTCGCTCAAATCTTTATACAGGAGGCTCAAATTTGAAACATGGCATCTACATAAATTCCTTAAAACAACTTCTAATCTATAGACAAAGATATTCAATATACAGAATATGTGGAGCAAAACACTACACTATACTTCTACAAGTTAGGAAACTCTACAACACACTATTTCCACTAGGAGAGCAAATTTTCTTAAAAGCAATTGGAAACTTAATATCCAGAACACTTTCTTATTATCTTCAACACTTATGTCAGCCAATACAAAGAAACTAACTCAACATAATTAAACATCAAAACAAGAGCACAATTGACACGAATGACAACACAAATATGTTGACATCAATGGCAACACCAGTAAGCACATACTTGAACAATCTCCCCCTTTGTCATTGATGGCAACATTGATGTGAAAAACTATAAGAATCATGAAGACAAGAATCTACATTGATTACTTTGCTCCCTCTTTCTCTTTACACATCTTAACTCTTTCTCCTCCTAAGTTCTTCACATGATTTTCTCTCTCCCTTTGACATCAATGGCAAAGGACACCACTTCTTCTTTCTCTACACATATCTTGCAATGCTTCTTTTTATTAGGAACTTATAGATAGAAACATATACTTGTTCCCCTTGAGAAGTAGCCTTCAAAAACATCAATCCAAATCAAAGAATAAGACTTTAGGTACCACTGGACTAATGCACTTCCCATGCATCTTAGTTTAGAGGAGGGGTAATAACACCTAACTTCTCCTGAGATACTCAAAAGTATCCTTAGGTAGAGGCTTAGTGAAAATATCTACAATTTGGTCCTTTGTAGACACATACTCCATATTTACTTCATTGTCTGTTACTTTTTCTCTCAGAAAGTGATACCTTATTGATATAAGATTTGTCCTTGAGTGCATTGCTAGAATCTTTGAAATGTTTATGGCACTTGTATTGTCACAAAAGATGGAAATAGGTTCTTCATACACAACTCTTATGTCGTTCGGTGTTTACTTCATCCAAATCAATTGAGTGCAACAACATGCTACTGCAATATATTCTCCTTCTATAGTAGACAAAGAAACTAATTCTTGCTTCTTGCTGAACCATGAAACCAATCTGTTACCCAAAAGGAAATCACGTCCACTTGTACTTTTTTTTTCATCAGCATCTCCAACCTAATTTGCATCTATATAAGCACTGAGAGTGAAATTAGCATCTTTGGGATACCACAATCCATAGTCTGAAGTGCCTTTTAAATATCTTGTGATCCTTTTGACTGCCATTACATGTGACTCTTTGGGATCTTCTTTCAAAATCTTGCCACAAGACATACTACATGCATTATGTCAGGTCTAGTATGGGTTAGATAAAGTAGTCTTCCAATCATAGACGTATACTTTTTTTGATTAGTCTTAGATGATTCATCATTCTTGCTTATCTTGCAACTAGTTACTAGAGGAGTACATACTAGCTTAGAATCGTCCATTCCAAACATTTTCAACAACTCTTTCACATACTTGGACTGAGAAATAAAAATTCCTTTTTTTGATTGAGTAATCTACAGTCCCAAAAAGAAGTTCATTTCACCAATCATAGACATCTCAAATTCCTTTTGCACTTCCTCTGCAAATTTCTTACACATATCTTCATTACTTCCAAAGATAATATCGTCAACAAAGACTACAACAATTAGAGTTTGATCATCATTGATTTTGAAATAGAGATTGTTGTCTACAGTACCTTTACTGAGCCCTAATTGCATCAAATACTTGTCCAACCTTGCATACTAGGCTCTAGGAGCTTGCTTGAGTCCCTAACTAGCTTTCTTTAATCTGCACACCATGTTACTTTGGTCTGATAACTGGAATCCTTTTGGTTGTTCAATGTAAACTTCTTCTTCTAGTTTTCCATTCAAGAAAGTAGACTTCACATCCATCTGGTACACCTTGAAATCTTTGTGTGCTACAAAATCCATGAACATTCTTATAGCTTCAATCCTTTCCATAGGAGTAAAATTATCCTCAAAATCTATGCCTTCAACCTAAGAATATCCTTTGCATACCATTCTTGCTTTGTTTCTTACCACTTCACCACTTTCAGTCATCTTATTTCTAAAAACTGATTTGGTTCCAATCACATTTTTATTAGTAGGTCTAGGGACCAATTCCTAAGTTTGACTCTTATCTATCTGCATCAACTCTTCTTCCATGGCTTTTACCCAATTTTCATCTTTGCAAGCTTCACTAACAGTTTTAGGCTCAATCTGTGAAAGAAAATAGTAGTTCACCTATTCCTCTGCAACTCTTTTCCTTGTTAATACCCTTTTGCTTTTGTCACCAATAATTTCATCTTTAGAATGATTAATCCTTACATACCTAGGAGTCTTCATAGTACTTTTTGGAGCCTTTTCTTCTTCAACTTAATTGTCCTTTTGTTCCACCTTTTCTTTATTAACTGTGACAATAGGTTCATTTGATTCATAGCCACTCAGATCTAATATTATTTCCTTGTCTTCATCAACCTTCACATTAGCACTGTCAATGACCTTCTTCAATATCTTATTGTAGTACTAGTAAGCCTTACTCTTAGTAGAGTATCCAAGGAAAATTCCTTCATAGAACCTAGCATCAAACTTGCCTAACTCTTCATCTCTTTTGATATAACATTTTCTTCCAAAAACTTTGAAATATTTCACTATGGGAACTCTTCTATACCACAATTCATAAGGAGTTTTAGTACCATTACCTTTGACTTGGACTCTATTTTGAATGTAGACAATAGTGTGTATAGCTTCTCTCCAATACACTTTAGGTAGGTTAGCCTCCATCATCATAGACCTAGTTTCCTCTTGAACTGTTCTATTCTTTCTTTCAACAACTCCATTCTACTCAGGAGTCCTAGGAGTAGACAATTGCCTCTTTATCCCATGCTATTCATAGAAAATGTTTAATTCATTTGATGTAAACTCACCTCCTCTATCAGAACTTAAGCATTTGATCCTCAATTCTAACTCATTCTCAACTATTGCCTTGAAAGCTTTGAACTTGTCTAGGGATTTTGATTTCTCTTTTAGAAAAATGACCCATGTCATTCTAGAATAATCATCAATAAGCAACATAAAGTACCTGTCTACTTGCAGACTTCTTGTTCTTGTAGGACCACATGTAGATCTATATGCACCAGCTCAAGCAATCCAGCAGAAAATTGTTTTTTGCTCTTGAAACTTGTCCTTGTCTATATTCCTAGTTGACATTCCTTGTAAATAGTATTAGTAGGTTTCACCAGCATAGCCAAATCTCCCATAGCTTGTACTAAGCTTATCTTCACCAAGTTGTCAAAATTGATATGACACATCCTTCTATGCCACAACCAACTTTCATCTGTTTGAGACAACAAACAATAATTATCAGTTCACCTCAAGTGATAAGCATTAGCTTTGGTCTTATTACCAGTTGCAATGACTGTTCTAGAGCTTTCCATGATCTTGCATCCATTATCCTTGAAATTTAGATCATACCCTTTTTCACATATTTGGCCAACACTTAAAAGATTATTCTTTAAACCCTTTACATATAAAATATCATATGTGTTATGCTTACAATCAAAAGAAATAGATCCTCTTCCACAAATCTTACCAACTGTATTATCTCCAAACCTAACCAGTCCCCCATCATACTTTTCAAAACTTACAAACTTACGTTTGTCACCGGTCATGTGATGTGAGCATCCATTGTCAATAATCCATTCATCCTTATCTTTCTCAACCTGGACAAACAAAGCACTTTCTTCCATTGGTTTTTCTTCCTTCACATAGCTAGAAGGATTAGTAGACACATGTTCTTCTTTAAAAGAAATAAACAAGCATTCATTTGCACTAATACTATTATCATCAGAGTTATCATCTGTTACACCATCATCATCAAGATCTCTGACATAATAGCATTTCTTGACAATTCTAGGTCTACTTCCAAACTTCTGCTTACCTCTTTCAATTCTCTCTAAACATCTGAAGGCATAGTGACCAATTTTACCACAAGAAAAGAATTTGAATGGTAATATGCATTTAAACTTATTAGTACCTCTTTGCATTTTGTCTACAAAGTTGGCTTCAACCTCATCAATGTCATCATCAGATTCCACAACATATTTCTTAGCTCTTGAAGTCTTTTTTGAAGTGCTATCTTTGAAAGCTGTCTCAATCTTTGGTAGAGCATCACCAAATTCTCTCATTTCAAAAGTTGTAAGTTTCCTGAGGAACTGATCCTTTGTAACCTTTTTCACACTCATAACCTCTTCAATTGCTGCCACCTTGTGACTGTAGGATTTAGGTAATGACCTAAGAATCTTCATCACCACCTCATCCTCATTAATAGTTCCTCCATGACCTTTGATTCTATTGACAATTTCATCAATTCTCTACATGTAGATAGTTATGTTTTCATATTCACTCATCTTTAGGGTTTCATACCTCACCTTTAGGTTTTGTAATTTGGTACTCTTTACAGAATCATCTCCTTCATATAAAATTTTCAACTTATCCTAGATCTCATGAGTAGTCTCCAAGTCCATAAGTTTTACCAACTTTGTCTTAGATAAGGCATTTAATAGAGCATCTCTAGCTTTTCCATTTAATTCACACTATTTGACTTCATCTTAATCTGATGGACCATTTTTAGGAATAGTATACTTTTTCTCTGTTATCTTCCATACACTATAGCCAAGGGAAATAAGATGACTTTTCATCCATACCTTCCAAAGAGCATAATTTGTTCCATCAAACTATGGTGATTCCTTCTTGTGCGTCATACTTGATCTACCTCGAGCTATTAGGTTGTTTATTGAGGAATCCTCACTTTGATACCAATTGTTGAAAAGCGCAAGACAACTAAGAGGAGGGGGATGAATCAGTTGTAACTAAAACTTCAAAACCATCAACACATCAACCACTTAATTACTGTTATTGTGATTTAATCATGAAAGAATGAAATCAGAACTTAAACACATTCAACACATGGGTTGCCAGATTTTTTACGTGGAAAACTCTATAAGGGAAAAACCATGGTGACTGTTAGCTTACTATATAAAAGATATATCAAAATTTACAACAAGGCTAATTGCCAATGCGGCTCACTACCCAGAATGCTCACTGTAAATGAAGGAGCTCAATACCAATGGGGTGGCTCACTACCTGAATTGGTGAACTGAGTTATTAGCATCTACTCCATGCTGGGATTTAGTTCCATTGAAGCACAATAATTTTCCTCCGCTTTGCTCTACTTTTTCACTTCAGACTTATCTTTGTATCTTCACATCTCAACACCTTTTTCAAGACTTCATTACAAGTATTTATATAATTCATCAACCTTGGAATGATCATCAAGGTTGGCATTACAATCTCAACCATTGGAACAATCTCCAAGGTCAGCAAACATACATACATTAGAATATGTTTAGACCTAAATAAATTATTGAAAGAGAAAGAATGAATGCAAATCAAACCACTCCTTAGCTGGGATTCAAATGTAATCTTCCACGCAAAAACATGCCATCATAATCTCCAAAGCATAATCGCAAGTAGTGAAAACAACCAAGTCAGCTAAAACTGGTGTTAACACTAAGACCTTTAAGAACACGCTTCATGCATGATCTGGATTACACTTTGTAGACAATCAAAAGATAGGAACATGATCAAGAGAAATCCACAAGTACATTATAATCACCAAGAACATCTACACAACCTCTGAACACTTTATCCACAAAATTCTTCAAACCGGAGCACTTGAACATCACTGTCAGCCACTGTCATAGAGAAGAGATCACTTGCGGACCACAAAATCATGAACCATTTGAATTGAAGGCACATAACAACATTACAAACTTAATTCTAGAACTGCAGACTGTAAAACTTAAATGTAGAGAAATGCAAAGTGAAATACATTCTCCCTATCACCACTAAATGCATAGAAAAATAGTTTCCATTCTGGTGAACAGAACTTGCTCAAATCTTCATACCGGAGGGTCAAAATTGAAACATGGCATCTATAGACATTCCTTGACACAACTTCCAATCCGCAGACAAAGATATTTAGTATACAGAATATGCAGAGCAAAACATTAAACTGTACATCTACAAGCCAGGAAACTCTGCAGCACACTATTTCCACTAGGAGAGCAAATTTTCTCGAAAACACTTGGAAACTTAATATCTAGAATAGTTTCTTATTATCTTCAACACTTATGTAAGCCAATACAAAGCAACTAACTCAACATAATTAAATATCAAAACAAGAGCACAATTGACACCAATGACAAAATAGATATGTTGACATCAATGACAACACCGATAAGCACATACTTGAAACAACTCTAACTTAGATTCATTTTTACATGACTCTTGCATGATGCTACAGGTTGTTGAATGACTCTTACATGATACAAAATGGTTGTTACAAATTTAGATTGGGGACATCAATTATGCATGTTGTTTGCATGATATTGGTGTGTTGGAGCACTTCAATTAGCTGAAATAGATTGGGACAACTTGGGCACCCATCTTGAGACTTTTAGTTGTACTTTTTTATTGTGACATAACACTTTAGTTGACTAAGTTTGAATGGGACTGCTTAGGTGCTCATGTTTGAGACTTACAGTTAATAGGTGATTTGTACTATGCATCTTTGGAGTTCACTATATTGGGCACTTAGTTTTTTCATGAGGATTCTTCTCATTTTATTTGATACAATTGATTGTACTTTAAAATCCATAGCTTCTATGTAATGATGCCTTGAGTTGGTAGAAATTAATGATAGGTTTTTGAAATTGTAGGAGTAACAGAGTGCTACCAAAATTTAGAGAGGATTCGATATTAAATGTAAACTTGATTATAAGATTTAATACAAGCATAACATATCTTTGTGTGTGGAGTTTTTTCCCATAATAGTTTCTCCACATAAATTTTTTGTCAACTTCTATCATGCTTTTTTCTTCTCTACTACATTGATTGAAAGTGCAAAATCACTTACAGGTAAAAGCATGAAGTTGAGTCCACTTCTCGTGGAAGTTTTGGACTTAGGAAAAAACCTAAAATTGGGAAAACCAAAATGGGATCCTATTATGGATCAGGATCTCGAGCCTAAAATATAGAATGGGATCCCATTACGTAGTGAGATCCTGAACCTAAGACCAAGAAACAGGACCCCATTTAGATCAAGATCCTGTTTCTAAAAAGTATTAATTTTTTTAGAAAGTGCCTTTGACCTCATTTCTCATGATAGCCATAGGTTCTAGAACAGGATCCCAAGTATGAAAGGAACACTCTAGGTGAGTGGATTTTTCCACTTTTTTTCATTTTTATAATTTGTAATTTTTATTTCATGTATATTTTATGTATTATTCTACATTAGGTTTTAAATTTGGTTTCAATCTTCTCAAAACTGTATAAACCCTCATATCAAAGAAAACTAAAAACAATTATCCTACACACAAAATACCCTAAACTAAATTAAAACCTAAAAACAATTACCCTACACAAAAAAAACCCTAAACTGAATTGAAACCTAAAAGCAATTACCCTACACACAAAAAGAAAACCCTAAACTGAATTGAAACAAAACCCTAAAGTCTCAATGCTTCAAATGAATCCATAAAATGGTATTTCATTGATAGTAATAGGATAAATGTGAAATTTATATTTTAATGGCAATCAACCCCTTAATGATGGTCAATTGCTTAAGGAGGTAGATGAAGGAATGCTTTAGATATGGAAATAATTCTAGATATGAATAAGTAGATTATGGGGGGAATAGAAATAAAGGATAAAATCAATAGCATAGAAGGATCTCTATGTGGCAAGGTATGCTAGAGTATAGGGAAAGAATTGAGAAACTTGAGTAGGAATTTAAAATGTGGCCCTACAACCAATAATTAACCTATAACAATAGTTCATCAAAACCAGATTTCACATCACATTAACAATTAATTGTTTTTCAAAGGTAGACAAACCACATGTCATTGTCAAGGGATGATCATAAGATCCCCTTAAGTCACCAATAATAGCACAAATCCCCTTGAAATCTACTCATTTACAAGGGATGATCTAAGAGGATATATCTATGACCTACAACTTGAAATCTACTAATTAATCCCCTTAAGCCACTAATAATAGTTGAAAATTGATCATTCACATTTGATCAATTTGTATAATGTTAGATGCATGAATTTTTTACAAAATTGTTTAAAAAGATAAATATATTAAACTTGGTCTTGAAATTAAGACAAAATCATTTCATTAGCATGGTTTATGGACCTAGGAAAGATGACATGGATTAAGGGGATTTAAGAAAATTGCTCAAGAATCATCCTAAGAGGATGTATATGGTTAAGGATTTAGGGTTTAGTGTTTAGGGTTTAGGGTTAAGGGTTAAGGATTTAGGGTTAAGGGTTAAGGGTTTAGGGTTTAGGGTTGGTTAAGGGTTTAGGATTGATAGTTTAGGGTTTAATTATGTCCTAAATGCATTTAAAAAAATAGGATATAGATGACCTAAGAGGATGTAGATAACCCACAATTGGAAATCTACTCATTAATCCCCTTAAGCGAATAATAATAGTTGAAAATTGATCATTCACATTTGATCAATTTGTATAATGTTAGATGATTAAAGCTTTTACAAACTTGTTTAAAAAGATAAATATAATAAACTTGGTCAACTTAAGACAAAATCATTCCATTAGCATCATTTATGGACCTAGGAAAAATGACATGGATTAAGGGGATTTAAGAAAATTGCTTAAGACCTGTCCTAAGAGGATGCATATGGTTAAGGATTTAGGCTTTAGAGTTAAATGTTTAGGTTTTAGGGTTTAAGGTTAAGCGTTTAGGGTTAAGGGTTTCGGGTTTAGGATTAAATGTTTAGGGTTAAGGGTTAAGGGTTAAGGGTTTAGGGTTTAGGGTTTAGGGTTAAGGGTTAAGGGTTTAAGGTTTACGGTTAAGGGTTTAGGGTTTACAGTTAAGGGTTTAGGGTTAATGGTTTAGGGATGACAATTTATTGTTTATGGTTAAGAGTTTATGGTTTAATTATGTCCTAAATACATTTTAAAAAATAGGATATAGATGACCTAAGAGGATGTAGATGACCTACAACTGGAAATCTACTCATTAATCCCATTAAACCACTAATTATAGTTAAAAATTGATTATTCACATTTAATTAATTTGTATAATGTTAGATGCCTAAAGTTTTTACAAACGTCTAAAAAGATAAATATATTTAACTTGGTCAACTTAAGACAAAATCATTCCATTAGCATGGTTTATGGACCTAGGAAAGATGACATGGATTAAAGGGATTTAAGAAAATTGCTTAAGGCTTGTCCTAAGAGGATGTAGATGGTTAAATATTTATGGCTTAGGGTTAAGGGTTTAGGGTTTAGGGTTAAAGGTTTAGGGTTAAGGGTTTCGGGTTTAGGGTTAAAAGGTTTTAGGGTTTAGGGTTAAGGGTATAGGGTTTAGGGTTAAGGTTTAAGGGTTAAGGGCTAAGGGTTAAGGGTTTAAGGTTAGGGTTTAGGGTTTAGGGTTTAGGATTTAGGGTTTAGGGTTAAGGGTTTAGGCTTAAGGGTTTAGAGTTAAGGGTTTAGGGTTGACAGTTTAGGGTTTAGGGTTTTATTATGTCCTAGATACATTTTAGAAAATAGGAGATAGATGACCTAAGAGGATGTAGATGACATACAACTAGAAATATACTCATTAATCCTGTTAAACCACTAATTATAATTGAAAATTGATCATTCACATTTGATCAATTTGTATAATGTTAGATGTTATAGGTAGATCTTGGATTTAAAAATCACAAAAGCTGATTTAGCTCAATATTTTAGGCATCCCATCACCAATGAACCAATTCCACCAAACAAGAAGAGAATATCAATTAGCTGGTGTAGACATGCAGGGATGTCTACCAATTTATGGGATAGGTAGTGGATGGTATTTGATTATCCACCTCATGCTAATTGTGAGGTTCTTCTATACTTTTTAAGAAAATTATATGCAGAGTTTGTTTTGAATAGGAAACCTAATTATTTTGATTTGAGATCATTCCAGGGTATTGGTGTTGACATGCCACAATAGAGGTTAGGGGAAAGGGTTGATCCCCAATGACTTGTGCCTACTCAACCTCTTGTTGACCCTCCTTCTGCTACCATTCCTACACCCATCCAACATCATGTGGTGGTATCTTCAGTAGGAGCATTGAGTGCACTCTTAGCTAGCCTAGATGCTTGCAGACTTTTGCAATGGTAGCTAATGTTTGAGACCGTGGAGGAGACGATGGTGGAGCTAGTTCTAATACCACTCCACATGTGTTCATGCCTCATATGTGTACGAGTTGTAATTAGTTATGTTATGGACCTAATCAGGCATCACCCACTTCAACTACACGTGCAACATCTGATGATATGGGTTCATTTGTTGATTTTCTAATTGCTAAGGATCACCCCACTCATTATTCGACACAGGTATATATATATATACATGTTGAATTTATAACAATTTTAAGCACATGTTTTTAATGAACATATAGATCAATTAAATTGTAATATTTTAACAATCAAATTGTTTGGTGTAGATGATGGTAATAGGTGCAATGAGTTCTTTTGATTGTTTTTGTTTTTCATCGACACCTATTGATCTCAGCCAACCATTTGGGGTATTTTGATTGATTTTTTAAATATATATTAAATAATTTTAATAAGTTGATTTTAATTTATAATTTAGTCTTGAACATGTACATTAACTATTTATGCTAGTTTAGGGATGTAATATGACTTCCACATCAGATCCTCTAGAGGGTATCTTGAGCACTACTCCATTGTTGGGCATCTCACTTGAACCATTTGTATATATACTATTTTAGAAAACTACACTTAGCATTTTGTATTTTGAATTCACTATATCAAACGTGCATGTATTTATATATATTAAAAATATATTTCTATGTGGTTGACACAATGATGAGGATGGGTATTTTAGCACACTTGGATGATCTAACTCAATTTCAGGAGTCAGTTGCATTTCAGGTTGTTGAAAAAAATATCTGTGTATGTGCAATTTATGTAGGTCTTTTAAATCTAGATTAAAACAAAAATTGGGTACACAAGTGAATATATATGTTTTAACCTAATTTGTACACATGTGCTTTATAAATGACCTTGTAGGACCTTCTTAATGACAGGTTTCATCCTACTAATGCCATACCACCTACAACAACATATGCAAAGCAAGATGACAGAGGAGATGAGTAGCCTCAAATAGTATAATTTAAAATTTAGATTATATAATTTAAAGTCAATTATAATATACATTGTGAACTTAAAGTAAATTTCAATAGAATATATGTTGACATGTGTTAAATTATTTTTCTTCTATAGCATGAGATAGGTCATATAGCAGAGCATGCAGAGTAGGTTGTCATAGGAGATGAGCAGCCTAATATGGTAATTTTTATGATTTTATAAAATAAAATGAATTAAATTATCATTTTTAAACATTTTAAATCTGATTTCAAGTAAATCTTTGTTTTATTTAGACTGATTCAAATCATCCTACATAGCCTGGAGTGAAGAGGTCTCTTGATTATAGGGATGATAGGAGACACATATATATGTTTTAGTACATTTCATGGACTCTATATATGTTTCAGTACATGTTGCATACATACTATTTATACATGTTTTAGTATTTTAGTATTTCATGGACTAGATCTATATATGTTTCATTATTTCATGGACTCTATATGTACATGTTTATGTATTTCAGTATTTCACATGTGGACTAGATCAATATATATGTTTCAGTATTTTCATGAACTTTATATATTGTTTCATGGACTTTATTAATTTCAATATTTTATGGACTATTATTGTACATTTACACATATAGTTAGATTTATGAAATTTAATTACTTGTAGTACTGATAACAATAATAAAATATTCACAAGTTAGTAAAAACATATACATTTCAAATATTTTTACTTTACAAATTTGATTCATGTAGTCAAAACATTTGATAGCATTTCTAAAATTCATGTAGTCATCACACTCAAAATGAAGAACCCCAATGTTATTAAAAAAGAAATCAATAAATGATTTTCTCTAAATATAGGCATTTCTATAAATTCAAGGGTAGACCATAGATACTATCCTAAATTGTCAAAAGTGGGTTAATATAGGGAGAATGTAGCACTATACATTGCATAGAACATAATGATAAGTTCAAATTGTGGTTACTACAAAGCTTGTTATGTTTTAACTTGTTTCATAGATCCCCTTAAGCCATCCTATTACTCTAAACCCTAAACCCTAAAGCTATCATTTTGTCCTACGACCTTAAGTCATAGATCCCCTTAAGTCATCCTATTAACCTAAACCTTTTGATAACCCTTTAAAATATTAGCTTATAGTAAATACATAGAGTTGAGAAACATAGTGCTTCATGTCATTTACCATGTATTTAGTTTGACATTTATGTATAAATAATTAGTTAAATCTAGAAGCACTATCTTGCAGTTCACCAAATCTTATCCCCTTAAGCCATCAGATGTTTTGTCCTAGGAGCTTACTTCATAGATCCCCTTAAGCCATCCTATTACCCTAAACCCTAAAGCCATCATTTTTTCCTAGGACTTTAATTCATAGACCCCCTTAAGCCATCCTATTACCCTAAACCCTAAACCCTAAATCCATAATTTTAAGTCCTAGGACCTTAATGAAATTTGGTTGGCTTGGGCAACTTCACCAAATTTTATTTCCTTAAGCCATCATTTTTTCCTAGGACCTTAATTCATAGACCCCCTTAAGCCATGCCTTAGACAATTAATGAGATTTCACATATCACATTAACAATTATTTGGTTTTTTCATTTACATGCCTTAGACATAAATGAGCCTTACACATTTTTCATTTGTATTCAACTAGGTCATTTATTTTTATAAATAATTTGACCTTGGATGGATATTTTATAAAGAATTTGGTTGGATAGATCTATTAATTAATTTATTGTATTAACTTTTTTATTTGTGTTTTTTTTAATTCTAATTATTAGAGGTATATCTATGATGGATTACATTCACACATTTTAAACTTTTTTAGAAATGTTTTGATATACTAAACCCTAAACCCATACTTCTATCCTAGAATATGGATTTATTTTGATATACTAAACCCTAAACCCTAAAGCCATCATTTTGTCCTAGGACAGTTAAGCCGTAGATCCCCTTAAAACTATACTTAGGGCCCCTTAAAAATAATATATATTTAACTTAATGAAATTTGGTTGCCTTGAGTAACTTCACCAAATTTTATCCTTTTAAGACATCATTTTGTCCTAGGACCTTCATTCATAGATCCACTTAAGCCATCCTATTACAATCCCTTAATCCATCCTACGAGGGCCACTTAAGCCATCACAATATCTCCTAATAAAAACTATTAATGATGTAATTTTTAATGAGATTTCATATCACATTAACAATTAAATTTTATCCCCTTAAGATGACATTATCCATAGGGGAATCATATTTGTACTTTACAAAAAATTCATAGTCAAGACATTCATAAGACATTAATGTGAAATTAAATACAAATATTAAATTAAAGTTGAAATTAATAGGATATTTAAATATTTGTACTTTACAAATTTAGTGATTCATAGTCAAGGCATTAACTTATCAAAGAAGTTCTAAAAAAATTACTTAAGTGGATCATATTTACTTCAAAGTACATCTCTCATATTTAATCACTACAATTTCTTAAGGGGATCAAATACTTCAAAGTACATGTATCATATTTAAGTGCAATTGATATAATTAAGTATTAGACTTTAGGGAGACTCGTCATATAACAAATGATATAATTAAGTAGTAGAAATTAGGATGACTCATCATTTAACAATCATAAAAGTTATACAAAATAATTTTAATGTTAATATAATTTATGTCATAATAGGATGTCTTAAGGGGTCCTAATAGGACTTCTTAAGGGGATCAAAGAATTCAAACTACATGTCACATGTTGGATCACAATTGATATAATTATGTATTAGACTTTAGGGTGACTCATCATAACAAATGATATAGTTAAGTATAAATATTTAGGATATGTTATAATAGTATGTCTTAAGGGGATCAAATACTTCAAAGTACATGTCTCATATTTAATCACAATTGATGTAATTTATGATGACTCATCATAACAATCACATTCCATACAAAAATAGTGTCAATGTTAATTTAATTTATGTCGTAATTAAGGGGTCCTAATATGATGTGTTAAGGGGATCAAAGAAGTTCTCAAAATTTGGTGAAGTTGCCAAAGGCAACCAAATTTAACAATAATACAATCAAATTTAATGTAAATTCAAAGTAGCAAAACATGCACATTTAACAAACAAAATATATAGAATACTGATTTTGATATATAAAAGTGTAGAGTATAATTGTGTATGTACATGTATACAAATTTGTACAAAATGTGTAATTGTGTAATTGTGTATGTACATATATGCCAACTCAAAACAATGTTTACAAAATGTGGCTATGCCATTTCAAGAAAATCCAAAACTTGTGGGGAATGTAGCAGGTCTTCATGCCACCTACTATCAAAATGATACAAGCAATATCAATATATCATCAAAACATGTATTTTAATTTATATAAAACTATCTATATACACAACTTGTACTTGTATTTACAATTGCCTCACAAATGTGTATAGGTTTAATCGACATCCTCTTCTTTTTGTTTCAAAGTATGAGATCAATGTGATGATGGCTTAAGGATACAAAAAGGTATAATAAATCAATTTTAACTATTAATGTCCAAGAAATATCAATATATAATCAAAACATGTATTTAAATATATTTTAACTAATAATTACCTATATTTACCAAGTATTCCATGTTGTCTTGGTTGAATCGATACATGGACCCTCCTTTTTGTCTCAAAGTATGTGATGAATTTGTAATGATGGCCTAAGGATATTGTCATGCCCACTTTTTCCATGTGGTTATAACACGCATTACACACGTTTCATGTCCACATGTGTCATGTGGTCATGATACGAACTATCAAAAAATTTTCCCTTACTACTCTGAAAACCCCCTCGCACGCATAAGCGTGCTCGGCGGTGCACGCTTAAGGCGAAAGTAATATAGTTGACGGCGGCGTACCAAATACATGTGCGCACACCCTAGACAAGGAAATGTGTGGTTCCCTGACTTAGGTTAATCTCATGATTTATATTTGAACAAAGTTGTTTTAGGTGATAGATCATTTTTCAACAAAGCATGATCATCTGTTCATTTACCCTCTCTTCCTTTTCTTGGAATTTAATTTTGATTGTATTTCTATCTCATTTTCCCTTCTCGTTGTGCAAGGTCTTTTTATGTTATCCTATTGTTTTTTTTTTTCTTCACATTCTTTATCTAACAGCAATATCACTACATCCTTTACATTATTCCTAATTTCTTGGTAAACCAGATCACTTACGTAAGGTTGTTTAACTTCACTCGACTCAGTCCCCCTAGGGTTCTGCTCTAGGTTTTAGTTCAACGTTTGAATTAATTTTAATAATCACCCTGTTCCTAAACAGGATTAATGGTAGGTTAACTTACTTAGTTCTCTTAGCCCTGTTCAGAAATGTCGCGCATTTTCTCCTCTTTGTTTTCCAAGGTTAGTTGTTCTTTCTCTTTATCTCTTTTCTATTTTAATTGAACGTTTATTCTCTAAATCTACAGTTGAGTTGAAAATGGCCACTCATGAAATGCCTATGATGGCTTGTTTGCGTTTATTTTCAGTGTCCTTTGTAAATGAAGAGATCATACTCTCCTCTTCATTTTCCTATCATTTAATTTATAATAATTGTCAAAACTTCCGAGAAACTCTTCCTTAAAATTAAAATATATTTACCTATGCTCTTTTTAAATTGTAATTGTATAAACAATGTATTTCTGAATTGCAACTCTGAGTTTATGTATCTATTCAATTTGTATTATACATTATGCATACATAAATCCCATTTTCCTTGATTTAAGATTTCTATTTCAAGTCAAATGTTTTAAACTACATATAGTTTTCCTTCAAATGAATAGTAAAAAGTGAATATTAAAAGTAAATAGTGAATAGTACAAGTGAATAGTAAATAGTGAAAAGTGAATAGTGAAAAGTGAATAGTGAAAAGTGAATAGTTGTAATCCCTTGCATTCCTAGATACATTCTTTTTGAAAGAGTCAAAATCTATATATCTGAATATATGCACATCAATAACCAACCTTTAACTCTTAGAAGCAAAAGAGAATGCAACCCCTAACATGCACGAAAATTTTACTATTAAAAGTTGAAATCTCTTCTTGCATATGTTATAGCATTTAAATGATGAAGTGTTCCTTAAAATATTATGCAACCTTTCATAAATCTTAGAATCAGATTGACAGTAGACTTGCTCACCAAACAAATTTTTTTTTATTAAAAATAGTGACAGTGAATAGTGAATAGTAAAAGTGCATAGTAAAAGTGAAAAGGTCCCCATTCTAGGATGAGACCCTCAAGGTGGCAGTAATTTCAAAAGCAATACTGCAACCCCAATTTCATTTATTTCATGGTGGGAATATTTTTTTAACACTTTTACAAACTTAATTAAAACATCAACTAACTCATAACGTTGCAAGTAGAAGAAGAAGGAACTAGATAATTTTAATATCCTTTTAAAAACAAATTTTCTTTTCCTTTTTCTTAATTCTAAATGGTAAAACTCAATGAACAAGAAAATTACAACTATCAGCCTAAGAAAAGAGAGAATTTCCTCACAACTCCAAAAATAACAATTTATACAACAATAGAAAGATAATTTTCTCCTTTTGGAAAAATCGACAAGTAAGGAGCTATTTAAAGATCATGCTCTCCTTAAGACTTAAGGAAAATAAAATATTTTCTAAGATCCAATAATCTTCTCCAAGCTTCACAATAAGCTCCAAGAATACCTGCATAACACACAAAGAAAGAAACACCACACAAGATGCTCTCCTCCCTACCGTAGACCCGCAAGTGGGTCACCCCTGAGCTAGGGAGACTATCCACATACCCAGGGTAAAATAGACTATACACATCACAACATTGATCAACAACAACAAATCAAATAAAACACACACCCTCAACGTTTGACTCACAATACAATGAACCAGCTTAGGTGAGTTCAGGAGGGTAGGGGAGTAGACAATCTCTACCTCTAGGTGCCATCCTTTCACAAATTATCACAAGGCCTCAAGCCAATATAATCACAAGGCCTCAAGCCAACAGTATAATCTTCCACAAGGCCTCAAGCCTTCCAATGAATCAAGTAACCAAGGATATCCAAACAAGCTCTCAAAGCCAATAAGCCCTCAAGGCTAAAAATAGTAGCAATTTGCCCTCAAGGCATATCATGTAACCAGAACCAAGATGACACCCGAGGAGGGTCACACCTCCCCTCCCTAAACATGATGAGCATTGCCTTCTAATTGGAAGGAGCTCTCTCTACACCCCAAAACAAAACCCAAAAATAAACAGAAAAACTCAAAGAAGACATTGCAAGACTCTTTCAACAACCAAGTTATAAACATGCATATCAACATTAGATCACACAAGAGGATAGAATTTGTTCACCAACCTTCCAAAGCCCAATTATGGAAAAATCTGATAAAGAGCTTCTCTCTACTTTCTTCTCCAAAATCTCCTTCTTTTTCCTCCAAGATTCAACCCCAAAAATAATTTCTCTATGATCACAAGCAAGGGATAATGTATGGAGGATATAGAATGGCTAGAATAATTTTGGAATTATGAGGCTATGAAGAGAAGAATAGAGAAAGAATTGGGAATTATGAGGATGCCAGAAGAAGAATTCTTAGAGGAAATTGGGCATGATGAGGATGCAAGAATGAAGTCCTCTCCTGCAAAAATGAAGTTCACCTACAAAAAAAAGAAGTCTCCTACAAAATTCTTGTCTTCCTAATTGCTTAGAGAAGGGTCTCATTTATAGATTTTCAGAGAAGGGAATGGAAGGTGAGGATCAAGAGTTGAGATCAAGGGCTCACATTATTTGTGAATTTTAAATTCATAGTGGATGAATTAAAAATTTATTTTTTTAAAAGATGTAATATTTAAATAACCTTACTATCTCAAATGGAATTAATAAAATATCCCCACTATCCCAAGTGGAATTAAAAAATATCCCCACTATCCCAAGTGGAAATAATAAAATATTCCCACTATCCCAAGTGGAATTAATAAAATATACCCACTCATGAGGTCCCCCATTATAGCCCACATGTAGAAATAAAATACAATGAGAAAACTTAAAATAACATAGAGTGGGTGACACAACACCCACATAAAAGGGAACCCCACCAAAAGAGGCACATGGAGACAAGCCCTCCATAATGAGGGGGATCATGGAGTGCTCCATGACTTGGAAGTGGGCATGAGTGTGGATTCCACTCATCCCATGTCCCCCAAGCTTCCAATTTTCGTCACTTAACCTCACCCCCAAGTTGAGGTGACCCTATGGCAGTTAACCCAAGGTTAACCTAGTCAAAAAGGTCCCTAAACTCAAGGGGCACAACCTAGGGTTGTTTTTACACCTAGTTAAGACTCCCAGAGTCAAATAAATACATGAAAAGGGTAAAAAATAATTAAAGTTAAAACAAGATTCAAAACATCAACTTATAACACTTATCATAATAAAAGTAATTCAGATAAAAGCCCTTATTCTCTTAATCTCATGCAAAAATAACACATTACGACAGTACCACAATTTTTCAAAACAAGAGGTTGATCTCAGTTCCTCATTGAACTAGATCGGCTCACAAGGGAAACAACATAGGTATGAGATGATCTCTTGTATTTGTGGTTTTATTAGAAATACCTGCACACTCAATTTCAAAGTTAATTTCACATATAAATATCATAGCCGAAGCAAATTTAATACATACATTTCTAAAGCATACCACAGTTCTTATAAACATAATGAAATCACATGACAATTTTCTATCTAACATCACCCAATTAGTTTTCCTTTAACATAATAAGATTTTAATAGTTTGAAAATCCGGGAACAACAGTCCCATAAATATAAAAATACCAACAACAGTAAGCTAAATAGTCACATGTACGGAAATGAAAAAGTGTAGGCCTCACAGATATAAAAGGACAATTTAAATCAATTTCAACTAATAACACACAAGAAATATCAAAACATGTATTTAATGTATTTAAAAGGACAATATAAAACTAAAACTATATTTACTTGTATTTACTTATTCCATTATACCATTTGCATCCTCTTTTTTTGTAACACATCTATGATTGTCTCATGCTCTTCCATAGAAATTGTACATAGTTCTTTATTTGTAGGTCTTCCACGATACCTCAATAGCTTTATATTTTTTGCCACCACCAAATGTGAGTAGTGTATAATCTTCTTATGTGTTTCATAATCTTTGAATGCAGACAAACCATTCTTCCTTATTAGGTATTTTTGTAGCCAAGTGCCAACAACAACCACCGAAACTATTGGATAATGATAGCCTGATGGTGATTGATTGTCATTGATGTCAAAAAGGTGTTGTGTAGTTTGCCATTGATGTTTTGATTATGATACAAGGTTGGTTGACAAAGTGTGTTGCTTCTTGCTTTCATGTTGTTCACAGGTTGACCACAGGGGTTTAATGTAGAGGTCATTCTTTTGGGGTCATCAGGACTTTATAGTATGATTGATTCTACTTGGAGTTGATCATGGACTCATAATATTGTTTAGAGTTGTTTCATGTTCTTGTGTGCTTTCATGCATTTCTTATGCATTCATATACATAGATATAAGTTATGGTAGATATAAGATTCATGTTTATGATAGGACTTGTTTGATCTGCTTGATCACATCATTTGTTGATGCTCACATATTATGGTTGATGTAAAAATGTCAAAGGTTGGACAAGAGGATCTTAGTTGGATCTCAATTGAACAATATTTGATGCTCTATGTCATGATTGTCATGGGTTGTGTCTTTGTTAGGTTGTGGCTTCAGAAGATGCTTATGATAGACAGGATCTCTATCATCATTCTTCATGGTGGCATAATGTATTTCACAATGTTGCTTCTTTGTCTATTGTCTTCAACTTATATCAGGAGATTAATGCTTTCATATTTCATGGTTCATAAAGTTGACAAAAGACACATTCTTATATAATGTCAGGAAGAGTTGTCATTACAAATCAAGAACTTTTGTCATCAAGATGCTTTTAAGGAAGTTTTTTCATTATGTTGGTGCTTCATCTTGGAATGTAGTGGTTTTCATCTTCTTTCATAAAGTTCGCAAGAGTTTGAAGTTTTTGATGACAGAAGGAATGAATGTTGAGTGGATGTCTTCAATTTGCCTTCATCAGGATGCTTTTAGTATGCCTTCAATAGGGTCTCTTCAATATGCTTCATGACACATTCATTATGTAGTAGGAGGTTGGCAGATGACAGAGATTTAAGCTCTATATTGAGATATTAAAGTAAGAGATCTCAAGTGCAATGTTGTTCTAAAGACTTAATGTCTTTCTATCTCTTAAAATATTAAGTGCCTTCTATGTCTTCAAAACTTTATTCCACCTATCATATACATTTACACTTTTTGTTTTATTTGTTTAGTGACCTTCCATCATAGGTAAAAGTCACTTAAGTGACTTGTTAAAGGGGTGTTAACACATATGGTTTATTGGCCCTCTCTTTGCACAACTGGCTCCATCCATGATTTGGTGAGCAGTCTCATGGGTGCCAACTTTAAATCAAAGGTTATATTCAAATGATTAGAGCATGCTAAGATCTTGATTGATGGCCTCTATTTAAACTAAGACCCCCAACCATTTTGCATTGCCTTTGACGGTCTCTAAAACGTCAGCTACCTTTGACTGTAGAGATATGATTGAAGATATACAGAGGAAAGGAATTCCAAGAGTCCTTTTGTTTATAATTTTGTTACAGGAGTTGTGTGAAAAGATTGAATTGTGGAAAAATGAAAAGGTTTTTAGATTTTTCATATAATTATGTTGCAAGTACATTGATTATAAAAGAGTTGGTATGAGGACCAAAATACAGAAATGATGATCTCCTTGTGCAAAAAATTTACAAAGATAATATGTAGTTGATTGAGTATCGGGTAAATTAGTAATGAGATTGATATTCATATTGTAATTGAACAAAGATATGTAAAAGAGAAAACATGATATGCAATGGTGCAAATCAAATTTAATGGCAATTATTTCTTGCACACTTTGTTTAATAATGGAGATTGTATTTACTAGTAAGGTAAATTTATGCCAGTGAGGCCTTGTATTAGCCAATGAGGCATTTTTGTAAAGATAGTGAATCTTTGTTGGTCAGTGAGACCTCTTTGTAGCCAGTGAGGCTTGTAGGTCAGTGAGACCTTTCATTTGTTAGTGAGACACATATATCAACCAGTGAGGCCTTGTAAAGAAGTTTTTCAAAGTTAAGCTAGTGAGGCAGTTCATGAGTGGTTTTTTAACCCTAGAGGGTTTTCCACCCTAATTCTTTGTGTCCTTGTTTCATAAATTGTGTGTTGTTGATTGTCTTTCAATTCTAAACATTCAATGTTTATCTCCTTGATGCAAAATATGATAATTGATTGTTAACATATTCCTCCTTAGTTTTGATAAGTTTTAGATTGTCTAGTTTTTACACAACACTGATTGAACCCCCCTCTCAGTGTTGTCTTGGACTCCAATGTAGCCATCATCAAAGAAGTTCCCAAAATTTTCTTAAGGGGATCAAAGAAGTTCTCAAAATTTTCTTAAGGGGATCAAAGACTTGTTATCAAAATTTGCTTAAGGGGATGTCTTAAGGGGATCACTGAATCTATTGGATAATGATAGCCATCATCATCTTCTCAAGGTGCAATTAACTTATGTTTAGTCTCCACACAATGAGCCAACCAATATTTTGTTTCCTCCTCTTTCTCCTCAGGTGCAACAACAACATACACATCTTGCAAACAAAATTTGATTCAATAACTTGCAAATGTCCATATAATTTGACTAATCTACATAAATGCATTCATATGTATATAAATAAATAAAGCACTACAAAATAGTAATAAAGTGAAATAAATTGAATTAAATTACTTTCTTGTATAAGGTCTGAAACATGGTCATAATCATCTGATGCAAACACTTGATCATTATCTTCAATTGTTGTTTCATATTGATTGTGTGATTGTGCAGGTGTTAATGATCTTTGCTTCCACTCTTCAACCCATTATATATTCTCACATGCTTCCCAATCTCCTGAAATACAAAACTCACAAAAAATGTAAGCTTCCTTGTCCAAATAGTCCATGTGCTTGCATTCAAACTCTTAAATCAATGTCATTTAGTAGATCCACTAATTGTGTCACAATCAAGTCTAGGTAGAATGTTCTCTTCTTCAACCAACTAAAATAATCAGTGAACTATAGAGTACTCGCTTGATCTAGGTGTAGATAATCTTGTATTGCACC
This sequence comes from Cunninghamia lanceolata, assembly GCA_027924645.1. NCBI lineage: Eukaryota > Viridiplantae > Streptophyta > Pinopsida > Cupressales > Cupressaceae > Cunninghamia > Cunninghamia lanceolata. The sequence continues at coordinate 583,892 of BSBN01000765.1, read as the reverse complement.
AATCCACAATCCCACGCGCATCTTTAAATTTTACTGCATCCTCAAATTTCAATTGCTCTCTAGAAAAAAATATTTTAACACTCGCACCAGCTACATCATGTTCTCTTTACCATGTCCAGCTTGAAAAAACCTCCACATATGTTGGAGATTATGTTCCTTGTGAACCCTACTTAACCAATAGAATGTTTGAGCATTCTTGAACTACCCTGTACAATTATCTGACCATATGAGATGTTCTGCCATCTAGATTCTTCTTTCTCTTAACTTTGTATCAAATATATTGAAACAGTATTGAACAAACTCTGATGAGTGTAACAGGTTCTCACTCAAAAAGAAATGATACTCCCTCAAAACTATTCTATCATCCTATGTGCTATCATATTCATGTCTATAAACAATATGAACAAACGTAGCCACCTGCACTGAATTGTAATATTGTGATTGGATTTCCTCTTGTGGAGTTAGAGTATAGTTTTTTACAAAATCAACCACTGATAGTATAGTACCAAGTGGAAATGTGTTTCTACATGCACAAAATTTTCCATCAAGCCATCGAGCATGTTGAGAGTGCTTGACATATCTTGGTACAATCTTACTCTTAAATTTTGATATGAATGGATGTACACTAACTTTTTTTGTAATTAAATCACAATGCTTTCCAAATTTTCCATCTTTTAAAGAATAGTCAACATTCTTAAATCTTTTAACATCCACTAATTGTTGTCCAAAATTATTTTCAACACTTTCATGCATACAAACTCTTAAGAAAAAAGGATTGCCACAACTAGTGCATTGTCCAGAAATACATGAACTTAAATAAAATATTGTCCCATTAGATATTTCACAAAACAAACTTGATATAAACTCCTTTATTGTTTCAAGTGGCATATTAATACCACATTCCTGCATAATCATGTTAGTATGTAAAGTACAACGTATATATCGAAACAAATCATAATAATAACGAAAATAAACATGCATTTTACAACAACAAGATATTTGTTGCTTATTAATTTTTACATTCCAAGGTTTACACTTTTTAAAATATCTTTGAATTATTCAAATATTACCACGTAACACTAAATCACCACAAATTTTTTTATAAAATTTAATTTGCATTGTATCTAATAGGTGTTTTGGATGAGGATCATGAACTTTGGACCCCACTCTTAATTTTAAAACATCTCTGGCTTTAGATGATACCCTAATATTATCATACCAATATTTTTTAATCAAAGATTTGATTTCAACATTCAGTTTCATGTCAGATCTTAGGAGTCAAGAACTAAAACTCCAACATTGGTTGATTGGATCATTTTCTATACTTTCTCTTCTCTTTGCTGCTCTTACCAATGTTGTAGGATGTATTTTTAGAATTTCACTAATATTTCTTACCATTCTTTTATTCAAAGAGTCTTTATTAATTATATAGAAGTTGTTATAGCTCATCTTGCTATATTTTTATCTTTAGATCAACTATTCCTTCCAATAGATTCAATGGCACTAGCAACAATAGACATAGCATGTTTTAGTGATTGATCTTTTCTTCTTGGTTTAACAAAAATGCCTAACATTTTCATTACTTTTCTCATTTTCCACATTCTCATTAATTGCATCATTAGTTGACATTGAAATGATAGTTTTTTACAATAAAAAAGTTCTCTGTATAATCTATTGGCATGTGTTCTTATTTGTCTCCAAGAAATCTTACCAGGAAGATTATCCAAAACATCTATTTCAATTTTTTTTAAATATTTTCATTTTCAACATCACATCCTGGATTTTCATTTTCAACTTCAAAATGATTTTCATTTTCATTTTCAATAAAAGGATTTTCATTTTCGATAAAAGGATTTTCATTTTCATTTTCAACAAAACAGTTTTCATTTTTATTTTCAATAAAAGGATTTTCATTTTCATTTTCAACAATAAAACTATTTTTATCTTCATTTTCAACAACAAAATGATTTTCATTTTCATTTTCAATAATAATTTGACTCAAGTCTTGATCTCTATGAATATTATTGATGTCAACATTGTTATATCCAGTTTCTTTTAAATCTCCTATAAACACCATTTCCATTTCATTCAAAGGTGGATTTGAAGACATACTTAGATTTGTGCCTATTGAAATATTCTCCATAGCATTGAAAGGGGGATTTGAAGACATACCAGGAGTAGTTTGTATAATCATATTAGTTTCCACAATCACCACTTGCAAATTTGCATCGTCTACATCCATGGTCTTCTCAATGTTTTTATCTTAATAGTTGTGGAATTGGGTACTTTAGCATTATTCATTGATCGAATCCTCATTCTTCTATCTCTTTGTCTTTTTGCCTCCTCTCTCTTTGCTTCAATTTCTTCAGGGGTCAATACCTTCCTATCTTTCCTCTTATTATGACATTGTGATTCCATGATTAAAAAATTCTGAAGTATGTATAAATGAATGTCAAAAACTTAAAAATCTTCCTTCTTAGTTCCTCTTTCAAACAAATAGCAATTAAACAAAATTCTACTCAAACATTGTCCCAATGATGCCTCCTTTCAAAATTGAAATAAAATCCCAAGTTGAAGAGCCTCTACAAGACAAAAGTTGATAGAAAATAGTGAATATGTTATTGTCGGTTGTACAGAACAAGTTGCAGGACTGATAGTGTACTTGTTTGACAATAAAAATTAAAAAAAAAAATGGTCAAAAATAACTTAGTATCATGTTTAATAAATAGGATCTTGCTCTATAAACCATGATCTCATTTAGTGAATGGGATCCCACTCTATGAATCAGGATCTTGTTTAGTAAATGGGGTCCCATAGTAAACAGGATCCCGATTACTAAATGGGATCCTGATCCCTTTTCAATGAACATAATAAGAAACAGGATCCTCTTTATAAACAAAATAGGATCCCATTTAGTAAACGGGATCCTAATTTGTAAAATTTGAATTTCAGGCTGGGTTTATGCTTTGTTAACCAGTTCAAGAAAAGGGTTGAGGACCCGAACCTAGGCTTTGGACCTGCTTTGACCTGCAAGCTGAAGGTCCTGTCAATGTCACAAAAAAATAGTGACTTTGGGGATACGTCTCAAGACCTTTTTTCAGAATTTTTTGATGAAATTAAAACCCATTATAGATGAGATAGTGTAGATTCCAAATTTTTTTTTACAATTGGATTATTTTTTCTATTTTGCAATTAATTTATGATGAAACAGGTTCATAAACTTGAATTATCAAGGTTTTTCAGTATTTTAATAACTTTTTATTAAAATATTTTTTGAAAAACAAATTGTATGAAAGCGTACTTCAAGCAATTTTTTTCAGTTTGAAAAAAATTCAAAAAATGATAAGTTTAGGTCATCTTATGCGTGATGTACACGCTGATTTTTCAAGACACCAAATATGGCCAATAAAAAATTAACAAAAAAAAATATTCAATAAAAAATTACAAAAAATATGGAAAGCATGCTTAAGTGAGTTACAAATATTGTTGCAAAAAGATTTAGAAAAATATGATTATTTAGGTGAAAATATGGATGATGTACACATGCATGGTATAGTAAAAAAAAATGACTTTTAAATAGTGGTGTTTAGAAACGCCTACTGAAAATCAATTTGTATCATCTAGGTATTCAAATAAATTACATATTTGGAAACTAGACTCCGAGTACTACATTTTATGATTAGTGACCTTTTTTTAAGATTCCATCTCTAAGTGCTTCAAATTTTAAGTTCAAATGTGACAAATTCTAAAAATCGGGGAAAACACTTCCACTTTTCGGCCAAAACGTGGACTCAATTTCTTGCAAGCACCCTTTAAACACTAAATTGAAACTCACTAATCTAATTTTAAGATTTGAACATACATAATTAAAGTTTTATAGGAGCAGTTTCACCTTGATTTTTCAACAGTAGCATCCTCCTTGTTCTCTCCTATTATACTAACTTGTAGTGACATGCATACAACATCCTTCATACACTCTCTTGATGCACTCCTTTGCAATCTTATACATGGACTACTCCATTTCTACACTTACTTGCAACACCTTAGAAGCCCCCTCACTCCCACTTGCATCCTTTTGGCTACATCCTTTCATTGTGCCTTTCTCATGGCACCTTTGCTTGCCTTTCTCCTCAAGTGGTAAGCTTTCTCAGATAAGACTATCATCTTGCAGTATTTCTTTGGTTACTACCTCTTCTTTATATTCTTCCATGGATACATTACTCTACTCTTCATCATCAAGCATCTCTCCAACCTCAAGTGCACATACTAGCACCTATATGTCTTCCTCTTCATAGTATGCCTCTCTTGTATCCTCATCCTCTATCATGAGGATATCTTCATCCCTTCTCCATTGCTGCTATCCTCTAAACCTGCAAACATTATTTTTTTAACAAAAGCATAGGGTTTTTTCTTGCCCTTTCTACTTGTCTCCATTATGGCTATCCTCTTGGCCATTTACAGCTTATGGGTTGCATCCTCCACCTTCGTAGTTGTGGTACCAACCTTTTGCAACACATAGGCTACATTCTCTTCCTTTTATTCATCCATAGAGACTCTCTTCTCCTTTTCCCCATTGTCTACATGGTCTTCCTGTTGGCAAGAGACACTATATGGATTCATGGTTGTTGTCATTGATGGCAACAAAGGTCATCCCACATATCCGCAAGTCATAATGTGTCTCTACCGGAAGTCAGAATAAAGATTGTTGTGGTCCGGTGAACAAGAACAGAGCATGTGGCAAGGTCCGACAGATTGATCCGGATCTCTCAGAGGAAGTGTCTTGGTGTAGTGCGGATTTGGGGAAGTCAAGAGGACTACCTTGAGTGGTATATTCCAAGGATTTAGCCTCCGGTGATGGACAAGGAAAAAGATATGAACAGTTGAGTACCGGATTCCTGAGAGACAGTGAAAACAGAGGAAGAACTGACTGATAGAGTATCAGACTACTTTCCGGATGTGTTACTATTGATGATAGAGGTTGTGAAGGCATGAATCATGTTTGGCCGACATGATTAATGATATCTACAAGTATATGCTTGATCCGCATTGCTTGGTGAGGAAGGATTCAGCCGACAGAACAAGAGTTTGTAAGAAACTAGACTGTTCCGGATGCCGACTAGAAAGGTGATGAAATTACTTGTGCGGATATATATAGAGGATGGATTTAGTTGTGAAGGAAGTGATGGTGTAAAAGATATATGCGAATAAGTCCAGAACAGAGCAGAAGTAACAAAAAGGATCCGGTATGTGAAAGATAGCAGAATAAAGAACAGAGGAAAGATGAAGTGCAGCAGATCAGTGTACTGAGCCTAACTGGAACTGAACTCCAGCATATGCAGATGCTTCCAATCAGTTCAAGACTGTGATTCTTATCACTTTGTAGACAGTGCGTCTTCTTGTAGGCAGTGGGCCTCTTGTGAGCAGTGTGCTCGGGCAGTGAGCCCTAATTGGCAAGTGCCATTTTTTGTAATCTCCTATTCTTCTAACAGAGAATAATTTTTGGGTTAATCACCCCATGGTTTTCTCCCTTAACAGGGTTTCCACGTCAAAAATTACTGTGTCATGTGTTTCTTATTTCATGGTAATGTTTTTGTGTTTGATTCAATGCTGCATTAATTAATAGGAAAGTTCAGAAAGGGAAATAATTAGGATAACTGATTCACCCCCCCTCTCAGTTATCAACAATTGGTATCAGAGCTAAGTTCCTCCTAATAGAGCCTAACAGCTTGAGGAAGATCTGGGAGTTCAAATGGATGCATATGGTTTAAGGGAGCAACTCAAGACTGCTCTTGAGGATCTTGAACAGTCAAATTCTGAAGTCAGTGAATTAAAGGAAAGACTCAAACAGGCTGATGAATTCATGAGAGAATTAAAAGACAAATTAAGTCTCTCTATCAAAAAGAGAAAGGAGCTACTCCAACAGTTGGCAAGACAAAGTGAAGAAAGCAATACAAATGAAGAATTGACTGAGCAAACCAAGTTATGTGAAAAGTTATCAAAAGAAGTCATTATGTTAAGACATGAAATGGAATCAGGAACTATAAAGTTTACTCAAGAGATTGAAGAAAAAAGAAAGGCTGAAGACAATCTAAGACAATCTCTTAAAGAAAAATTAGAAGAATGCCACCAGATGGACAGGATTATTAGACATCTTGAATCTGATCTTGAAGATGCCAAAGTTAATGAAGAAAAACTTGAGGATCAAATTGCCTCTCTCAAAAGAGACCTTCAAACAGCAAATGAATATAAAGAGAAATTCAAGATAAGTTCTGCTCAACTTGAAGTTCTTCTTGGAAGTCAAAAGAGGATAGATGACAAGTATGGTTTGGGATATGAGAAAGGAGAAAGCTCTGGATCCGGTCAGAAGAATCTTGGATCAGAAAATCCAAGGAGCAGGCCTAGAAGACCTCCGGTAAGACAGCCAAATGCTCAAAGATATCCATCCTTCAATGGATACTGCCACAACTGCAACCACTTTGGTCACAAAGCTAATCAGTGCAGAATGAGAATGAATCAGATTAATTCATCCTTCTCCGGACAGTGCTTCAACTGCAAAAGGTATGGACACAAATCCCATGAATGCATAATTATGCAAGTAAACAAATCATTCAAAGGTAGATGCTCCACATGCAATAGAGTAGGTCATATGGCTAATCAATGCAGATCAAGAGGATATTAGTCAAATATGCAAAGAAATGTTATTTGCCAAATCTGCAATAGGTCCCGTCATAATGCTAAAGTCTGCAGAAACAAGAATCAGGACAAAAGAGGTCCGGTGTACAATCAGAATCAAGACAAGGATAAACAAAAGATGAATGCGGATGAAGTTAGGAATCAGATGAGCAAGATTTGGGTAAAGAAAAGTTCAGAGAATGTAGAGGTTGGATCCGCACCAGACTCTGGTGCTGATATTTCTTCCGGAAATTAAAAAGTGAGCTCAGGCTCAGGGGGAGACTCAAAGAAAATCCTGTTCCCCCAGCCAAACAAGTGGTGTCGGATGTGGCACAAGATGCGAATTAAAGGGTTTGCAGATATGAGTCTTGAGATGCTTCAGTCAAGATTTCAGAGGTCCGCATGGAGTTATGAAGAAGCTGTGATCGATCAAATAAGACCTGTTCAGGGAGATGCTCCGGTATGACAAAGGATTATAAAAAGGTCCGGAGAGATCCGGAAGTGCACTATCTTGTTCTGCGGTTTGGACAGAATGCTTGGGATGTTCTTGTAATATGTTACCTCGATTTATTCATGATTGAAAGATCCGGATGATATTCACAGATCAGGACTAATCCGGGATACTCCAAGCTATCCAGACAAGGCAAACCGGATTAATGTAGGTGAAGCATTTATTGCAGACAGATATTAGGGTTCGCGGAGCAATATAAGGGACTTTTGATCATTCTGCACTCAAGAAGAAGCGAAAAGTGGAGCTCTGCAACAAGGTTCATCAAGCACATCAAGGATCTCCTGCCGAAGTTATTGCATAAAGGAATCAATCCAACCACTCCGTGCAAACCGAAGGCGCATAAGGTATTCTCCGTTTTTCATTATCTCACTACAAATCTTTGAAGAATGGCTACTCCAAATATAGTTAAGATCTCTGATAGACCTCGCCCCACATTCAAGAAACATCCTTACAAATCATTGGAGGTAGATCCACTAGGAGCCTTCTCTAGTGTTCCTCACGGAGTTTTACATACTGAAGACATTAGGGTTTACAAACATGCAAGCATTGAGGAATTTGGGGAATTCAAATTAAGAGACCTCTATCACAAGCAACTGATAGACAATGCTTTTGAGCTTAAACCAGAGTATAAGGATATCCAGAAGAAACAATTTGAGCAATTTATTCATTTCCCCTGCTTTGAAAAAGATGAATGGGTCCGGTATGTACTGAGCAGGATGCATGACAACTTTCTATGGCTGGATAGACCCTGCAAGATCACAAAAGAGGCAATTAGAGCAGTAACTGGTCTATACTCTTCCGGAGGGATACCTATCCTCAAATCTGTCAAGAACAACATTGTAACTGAGGCCACCAGATCAAAATTTGATAAGAGGGCAATGACCATTGAAGATATTTCAGATCCAGATATCAAATATGCATCCATGATAATAGGATACAAGATCTATCACTCCAGCAGGGAGAATTCTGTATCCGGAACTGCAGTATACACTGCCTATGAAATGCTAAGAAAGAATGCAGAATATGATCTCTGTGAACTACTGCTAAGCCAATTAATGGAAAATATACAGAAAATCAAGAAGGATAAGAAGAATTCCTTTAAGTATGGTACTCTTATTGTATGTCTATTCTTCTACTTCATGAATGAGCTACCCGGATCAAGTGGATGGGTATGGCAGAATGACAAACCTGTTGCAGTCCAGATAAGAGACTATTTGCATGGACTTGGGGATGCAAAAGCGAGAAATACAGCTCTATGGGGATACTTCAAAAACTTTCAGAGCATGATGCAAGCAAGAGAGAGAATTCCCCAGTCTCTTGTTGAAAAATACAAAGACTCAGTGTGCTTTATGGTTGACACTGATCAGTGCCTAATGGAGGCAGTGGAGCCAAGGACTGTCTGGATCATGCCTATGGGGTATGAAGTGGATGAACAGATAGTAGAGCTGCATGTTCAACACATGCTAAGCCAGCCCAAAGATCCTAAGGCAGAAAGGTTTGGAACCTTTGAGGAACTGAGTGTAAAGTTACATGTAGAACTCAGGGAACTGGAGATAAAGAGGAAGGTAAGAAAAGAAGTTGAGCATATTGCTCAAGGCCTAGGCATCTCAAAAGAGGCACTTGATGCCAGCCAGGAAAAGAGGAGGAAGGCTGAGGAAGAAGAGAAAAGTAAAGAAAGTGTTCCGGTTGAAACTCCCACCCGGACCAGATCATCAAAAAGATCTGCACCTCCCTCAACCAAAAGTTCAAAACCGGAAGTCCAGGCATCCGGTAAGAGATCCAAGACAAAAGCCACAAGGGCTTATGGAAGCCAAAAGGATGAAGAGGAAACAGAGTCAGATGAGGGAGTAAAAGAAATAAAGAAACAGAAGAAGAAAGGATCCGGTAAACCCTCCACAGGCCAAGACAAGGATGAAATGGCGGAGGTATCTGTTGAAAAGCCCACTCTGTCTCTAGAGAATGTAATCAAGTCGGTCACGGTGGATGGAAACCTTCAACCAATGACTGAATCTTATGATGACTTCAGTGAGGCTGACCAAAAGACTCTTCAGGAAGCCACAGTCAAATATCTAAACATATACAATAAGGCTTTCATTGAGATCATATCTCTTATTCCTAAAAGCCTAGAAAAGGAATTAGAAGTAAGAAAGAACAATGCTCATGCAAAAGATCTTGAGATCCGGGAGCAAATAGCTATTCAGCTATATCCTCAAATTGATCCCAAGACAATGAACATAATCTTCAAGGACTGCAAAGATGAGTTCAGAAGTAAAGCCAGGATGAATCAACTCATGCTTGGTGAGACAGACAAAGTGGCCCAAGAGACAGAAGAGATCCTCCGGAAGGCCTTCAAAAGGTTCAATCTTCCTGTTGTAGAGGACTTAGGTGCAGAAACAGCTGCGGATTTGGAATCATCTGTTCCGGAAGAAGTGGGCCCTGAACATACAAGCATCTCTCCTCCGGTTTCCCCTACAGTCTCCGGATCCAAAGAAGAAGAGCAATTACAGGAGAAGGAAGCAGTGGTGAAAGACAAAGAGGTTGACAGTTCCAAGACTGCAGAAGAAAAGAAACATTTGTCTCCGGCAAGAGACACTGCACAAACTGTTCAACAATTTTTTAGCAAAGAAACTTTAGAGATTGATGAACCAGAGCTTCTAAAAGGCCCATTCGACTTTGACTCTCTCTCTCCGGTACAAACAATGAAGATAGCTTCATTTGCAAATGCCAAGGCAAATGAAAAACTCCTGAAGTCTCATATGGAAGACTGTGAGTTGATAGAGGCTGCTTCCGGAGTACTTGTAAAGATTATGCCATCAATCTAGATAGATCCGACAGCCTCCTCTTCCGGTAATCTAAAAACCTTAGTCAGCAGTGTTGATACACATTTTGATTCTCTAGAAAAATCAGCTGAAGAAAAGGTCCGGAAGGAATTTTTGGATAAGAGATTTTCAGAAATATTAGAATTAATCTCTAAAGATAGGAAGATTGTAAGCATTGGAATAAAGAGCTTAGAGAATGCTCTTAAGGATGGCGGTGACATCTACAAATTTTGTATATCCTGGTCAAAGGCAACAGCAGCAATTGATAAGAAAATAAAAGAGGAACAGGATAAGCTACAAAGCTTATCTCAAAGTTTTGATCCTCTCTCTTCCTCCATAATAAATCAAGAATGTCAGACTATTGCAGTCTTGAATGAAATAAAGAATCTTGAGAAGGAAAGGAAGAATATCACTAACCGGATGGGAGAACTTAGAAGGATTATAATCCCTAAGTTGGAAACTATGCATGAGGCCATCAGTGATGCTCAGACCACCGCCCAAACAAAAGATCCGACAGATCTCAAGCGGGCAGAAGATTTTGCATTTTTGTTGAGTGGTCACATTTCAATTTTGGATAGAATGAAGCAAAGTTGGGCTACAGAAATGATCCAATTGCAGACATCCTTTGCAGACATTCTTCAGTATATGTGAGTATGTAAATATGCGGCTATGTATAGGAAATTTTTGAAAATTTTGATATGCGGACCCTACCCTTTGCCATTGATGTCAAAGGGGGAGTGAGGAGCAGTGAAAAATGAGGAATCCAATTAAGGGCGAGTTCCGGAAATTGTATATAAAGACAGAGCATCAGCAAAGGGGGAGCATAGTGAAAACACTTAGTCATTTTTCACTAAGTGTTGCCATCAATGCAAAAGGGGGAGATTGTTGGCAAGAGACACTATATGGATTCATGGTTGTTGTCATTGATGGCAACAAAGGTCATCCCACATATCCGCAAGTCATAATGTGTCTCTACCGGAAGTCAGAATAAAGATTGTTGTGGTCCGGTGAACAAGAACAGAGCATGTGGCAAGGTCCGACAGATTGATCCGGATCTCTCAGAGGAAGTGTCTTGGTGCAGTGCGGATTTGGGGAAGTCAAGAGGACTACCTTGAGTGGTATATTCCAAGGATTTAGCCTCTAGTGATGGACAAGGAAAAAGATATGAACAGTTGAGTACCGGATTCCTGAGAGACAGTGAAAACAGAGGAAGAACTGACTGACAGAGTATCAGACTACTTTTTGGATGTGTTACTATTGATGATAGAGGTTGTGAAGGCATGAATCATGTTTGGCCGACATGATTAATGATATCTACAAGTATATGCTTGATCCGCATTGCTTGGTGAGGAAGGATTCAGCCGACAGAACAAGAGTTTGTAAGAAACTAGACTGTTCCGGATGCCGACTAGAAAGGTGATGAAATTACTTGTGCGGATATATATAGAGGATGGATTTAGTTGTGAAGGAAGTGATGGTGTAAAAGATATATGCGAATAAGTCCAGAATAGAGCAGAAGTAACAAAAAGGATCCGGTATGTGAAAGATAGCAGAATAAAGAACAGAGGAAAGATGAAGTGCAGCAGATCAGTGTACTAAGCCTAACCGGAACTGAACTCCAGCATATGCAGATGCTTCCAATCAGTTCAAGACTGTGATTCTTATCACTTTGTAGACAGTGTGTCTTCTTGTAGGCAGTGGGCCTCTTGTGAGCAGTGTGCTCGGGCAGTGAGCCCTAATTGGCAAGTGCCATTTTTTGTAATCTCCTATTCTTCTAACAGAGAATAATTTTTGGGTTAATCACCCCGTGGTTTTCTCCCTTAATAGGGTTTCCACGTCAAAAATTACTGTGTCATGTGTTTCTTATTTCATGGTAATGTTTTTTTGTTTGATTCAATGCTGCATTAATTAATAGGAAAGTTCAGAAAGGGAAATAATTAGGATAACTGATTCACCCCCCCCTCTCAGTTATCAACACTTCCTTGGGCTGCTCATGACCCGTATTTTCTTTCATGTGCTGCTCACATGGCATTTCTACTTGCTTATTTCCTCTCAAGGCAATTTCCTCGATCTTCTTTTGTTGTCTTTTAACTTTCCTCTTTGTCTCCTTTGGTGAGACAACTTGTGCATGTCCATGGCTTCTTCTCTATTCATTTTCCAATGTGTCCATTCTTGCTTTAGTCTCCCTCAAGGCTTTTATCATAGCCTCCAACTTCTTCAAAACATTCACTACTAAAAATTCAACTCTTCCTTCCTCCTCATTGCAACTATTTTCATTTTCACAAGCACGACCTCCTCTTTTTCTGTCAATGATTTCCATCCTCTTTTGTACCCCCTTTATGGCCTCCATCACTTCATCAATCTTGCTTGCATCATCTATTGATCATTGCAAAAACAAACTTTAATACTCTTCTTCTCGGTTGCATTTTGTTATCTTGACTCACTCCTTATTTCTCCTAGCTACTATTGAAATTAGGGTAGATAACTGAGAGGGGGCAGGGTTGAATTAGTTGTAAAAAAAAAATGTATCTTTTGCTACATTTAATCTTCTTTACCACTTATTAAGATATTAATGATATAACCATGAAAGCATGAATCAACAACACATGAGAAGAAACATAATCAACACACATAACACTAGGATTTTTATGTGGAAACCTAGTTAAGGGAAAAACTATGGTGGGGATTAACCCACAAGATTTATTCTCTATTAAAAGAATAGAAAATGGGAAGGCACTTGCCTTTGGGTGCATTGCCTAGAGCTCATTGCTCAAAAGAGGCTCTCTGCCTACAAGAACATTTATAATGTTAACACAGAAAGATTGAACTGAGAAACAACATCTTCTTCATACAAAGTTCAGTTCTATTGAAGTGCACTATACCTCTACTCTTCCCCCAAACACTTCTTTGCTATCTCCTCATCCTTTACTACTCTTCCTTATCTACTCCTCCCCTTTTTTGCTCTACCTTTCTTCCATTCTTATGATCTTGTCATTTTTGCACAAGAACAACTTTCCACAACTTAACCACATGTATTTATATGCTTCATCAACCTTGGAATAAACATCAAGGTTAGTACTATAAACATTTGACTTTATGTGAATTACTATACTATCGGCCAAACATAGGTTGGACCCAAATCTTCCTCGAACAACATGCCATGCTTCATAGAACCTCTCTTAGATCATCCACAACATGCACAAAGTATCCAGTTAGCCAAGACTGCGAAGAACAACACCCAAGGAGAAATCTTCATCCACGAGCTCAATTCTCAATGTGGACCACCAACACAATAGGCACCTGATTCAGAGACTACCACAAGCACAATGAAATGAACAAGAATAATTGCACCACCTCAGATCACTAGAAACACTTGCACCTTCATCTGGGAACTTAAGAACACCAACTGTTATGACTGTCACACCAGAATGATTGCTTGCAAACCTCCAAACCATGAACCACATGAGTTGTGGATACATACTGACATCCCAAATGCACCTCTAGATCCACATATCATAATATTCCAATGTGGATCAATCCAGACTAGATTTCTATCACTTTGTCACCTCTGAACAACTTCAAAACCTGGTTCTACTCAGATGGCCATAACTTCACCAATTCTCCATGTGGACCTCTCAAATCTTGACTAGAGCAATTTCAAACAATCCTCTACAAATCCTTTGATCCACAAACTCTAATCTTCATCTTGTTGGGAATGCAGAGAAATCTACTTCGTTGAATTACACTATCTTCACTATCTTTGACAAAGAGATATGTAACTCACTTGTTTCTTCTGGAGAGGCTTATTTTCTCAATATCCTCAACATACAAGTCTTCTAAACAAGCAATAGAATATGATATAGTTGACACTAATGACAACAAGGATATGTTGACATTAATGACAACACCGATTAGGCACATATTTGCAAAATTCTCTCCCTTTGTCAATGATCTCAACATATGATGTGAAAAACTATTTCAACCATCAAGAAAATAACTTCTCCCCCTTTCTCTTATCACATCTGCAATCACTTTCTTCACTACTCCCCCTTTCACTAGCAACTACTCACTTCCATCCAAGTTTTTCACATGACTTCTCTCCCCCTTTGACATCAATGGCAAAGGGCACATATTTGCAATCATCTCTCACCCTTTTTGTTTCTTAGACAAACCAAATTGAACTCAGAACATACTAACTACTCCCCCCGAGTAACATCCCCTTAACACCAATCTGGATCACTAGATATAACTGTGGGTTTCACTAGACTAATACACATTAGTGCATCTTAGTTCCGAATAGGAGGGGTAATCACCCCTAGCTTCCCTTAGAGATACTCAAAAGTGTCCTTAGTGAAGATATCTGCAATCTAACCTTTTGATGAAACAAACTCCAATCTAACTTCATTCTCATTCACCTTCTCTCTCAAAAAGTGAAACTTGATGGATATGTGCTTTGTCTTTGAATACAACACTGGATTCTTTGAGATGTTTATTGCACTTGAATTATCACAGAAGATTGTAACAGGCTCTTCAAACACAACTCTGATATCCTTTAACATTAGTTTCATCCACAAAACTTGAGTACAATTACTTGTTGCTGCTATATACTCTGCCTTTGCAATAGACAGAGATATTGCCTCCTCTTTTTTGCTCAACCAGGAAACCAATCTCTTAGCCAAGAAAAATGCACCACCACTAGTACTTTTCTTATCATCCACATCTCCTGCTCAATCAGTATCTGTATATGCATGAAGAGTGAAATCATCACCCTTGAGATACCATAAGCCATAATCAGATGTTCCCTTTAGATATCTAAATTTTTTTTTTACTACTACAACATGAGATTCTCTAGGATTAGCTTGAAATGTAGCAACAAGGCCAACTACATTCATAATATCAGGTTTGGTATGAGTCAAATAAAGCAGTCCTTCAATCATTAATCTATACTTTTTCTGATCTGCCTTAGGGGAATCATCATCTTTACTCAACTTGCATCCGGTTATCATATTAGTACTCACTAATTTTGAATCCTCCATTCTAAACTTTTTCAACTACTCTTTCACATACTTAGACTAAGATATGAAGATGCCTTTTTCTGACTGAATGATTTGCAGACCTAAGAAGAAATTCAGTTCACCAAGCATGGACATCTCAAATTCACTTTGTATCTGATTAGTAAATTTTTTACACATGCTCTCATTTCCACCAAAGATGATATCATCAACAAATACCTCAACAATCAAGATGTGTTCATGATCAATTTTGAAATGAAGATTACTGTTAGTAGTGCCTTTGCTAAAGCCTAACTTTAGCAGATTCTTATCTAACCTTGCATACCAGGCTCTTGGGGCTTGTTTAAGTCCATACAATGCTTTCTTCAATCTGCAAACCATATCTCCTTCATTAGACAACTGGAATCCTTCCGGTTGCTCAATGTAGACTTCTTCCAACTCTCCATTCAGGAATGAGGACTTGACATCCATCTGGTAAACATTGAAATCTTTGCAAGCAACAAAGGAAAGAAATAATCTAACTGCTTCAATTCTTGCCAACAGAGCAAAAATTTATTCAAAATCAATTCCCTCTATCTGAGAATATCCTTTGCACACCAATCTTGCTTTATTTCTCACTTCACCATCTTCTTTCAATTTATTCTGGAAGACCCATTTAGTTACAATTATATTTTTGTCTTTAGATCTACGAAGAAGATCCCAAGTGTGATTCTTTTCAGTTTGCATTAATTCTTCTTCCATTGCTTTTCCCCAACTTTAATCATTACATGCTTCATTCAATGATTTTGGTTCAATCTTTGAAATTAAACAATACTCTTCTTGTTGTTCAACAATTTTTCTTCTAATTTGAACACCTTTATTTCTATCTCATATGATTTGATCTTTAAAATGATTCAACCTTACATACTTGGGAGTTTTGGGATTTTCTTGAGCTTCTGATTCTTGAACTTGTTCCTTAGTATTTTCACTAGATTCTTGAGTCACTAGATTTTCTGGAGCAATCTCAATTTGAGTCTGAGCTTGAACTTGGTTTTTATTTTCATCATCTGATTCATATCCACAGAACTTGGAAGGTCTCTCCATGCTCTCATATACTTTGACATTAGCATTTTCAACAATCCTTTT
Source organism: Cunninghamia lanceolata (assembly GCA_027924645.1). Taxonomy (NCBI): domain Eukaryota; kingdom Viridiplantae; phylum Streptophyta; class Pinopsida; order Cupressales; family Cupressaceae; genus Cunninghamia; species Cunninghamia lanceolata. The sequence goes on along the minus strand of BSBN01000765.1, from coordinate 567,753 downwards.
CAATCTCTTGTTAAAGCATCAGTTTGTCATGCTTTGGTTAGAATAACCCAAAAATATACCTTCATCACTCCATGCATCAAAATTGCCTAGATCTACATCTCTTTTGATATAGCATCTACTACTGAAAACTTTGAAGTATTTCACAGTAGGAGCATTACCAAACCAAAGTTCATAAGATGTGTTACCAATATTTCCTTTTATCTGTATCTGGTTAAGAGTGTAGAGAGTAGTACTCACAACCTCTCTCCAATAGACATGTCGAACATTTTCCTCCACCATCATGGTTCTAGCAGCCTCTTGAATAGTCTGGTTCTTCCTTTCCACAACTCCATTCTGCTGAGGAGTCCTAGGAGCAAATAATTGTCTTCTTATTCTATGCTTTTCACAAAATGCATTAAACTCACCTAAGGTAAACTCTCCACCTCTATCATATCTTAGGCACTTTACCTTCATACCAGTCTCATTTTCCACCCTAGCCTTGAAAACCTTGAATTTGCAAGAGCCTCTAATTTCTCTTTCAAGAAGATGACCCACATCATCTAGGAGTAATCATCAATCAACAACATAAAGTATCTATTTTCTTGCAAATTCCTAATTGTGGTAGGACCACACAAATCAGTGTGCACAAGTTTCAACAATCCACTTGAAGATTTTTATTTGCTTTTGAATATAGTTTTGCTCTGTTTGCTCAACTGACATTCCTTACACATGCTATTAGTAGGTTTTACAAGCTTTGGAAGATCTCTCATAGTCTGAGTAGTACTTATCTTGACAATGTTATCAAAATTTACATGACACATTCTCCTATGCCATAACTAATTGTGCTCGATCTGAGAAATCAAACATCTTTTACTAGTGCAACTTAAATGACAGATATTACCTCTAGTCTATGTACCAGATGCAATCTTAGTTTTGGAGCTTTTCAAAATTTTGCATTTTCCATTCTTGAATTGGAGGTCATACTCTTTGTCAACTAACTATCCAACACTGAGAAGATTATGCTTCAACCCTTCTACATACAAAACATCATTGTGTTGTGCTTACCATCAAAAGAAATGGATCCTCTACCACGGATTCTGCGAGTTGAATTGTCTCCAAACTTCACAATTCCACCTTCATATCTTTCCATACTTACAAACTTACTTTTATCACCTGTCATATGATGAGAACATCCATTGCCAATCATCCATTCATCCTTTTCTTCAACCTGAGCAGCCAAGGCACTTTCCACTTTCACATAGCTAGTAGATTTAGTACGCACCAGATTTTCTTCTTTGATAGCAATGAACACCCATGCATTTCTAGATGTACTTCCCTTATTAAATTCATCATCTATAACTCCTTCATCAATAGCTTCTTGGATATAGTAGCATTTCTTCTAAAACCTAGGTCTGTTAAGCTTTGGCTTTGAAACCCTCTCCAGACATCTTGAAGCAAAATGACCAATCTTATTGTAAGCAAAACATTTGAAAGGCAACTTTCCTTCATACTTAACGAATCCTCTAGGTAATCCTTTAGCAATGAAAGCTTCAATTTCTTCGAGCTTGATTTCATCTTCTTCAAGTTCTTTCCTTCTCTTCTCATATTTGGTTAGTCTTCTTGAAGAGCTTTCACCTGGATCAAATCTTTTCTTCCTAGACACACTGGCCTTAAAAGTAGATTTTGATTTAGGAAGGGAGTCACCAAACTCACTCATTTCAAATGCTGAAAGCTTGCCAACCGACGGATCCCTTGTAATAGTTTTCACAATCCTGATCTCCTCAATAGCAACAACTCTATGCTTGTATGAAGTAGGTAAGGATCTGAGCACCTTGCCAACAATATCTGATTCTACCACTAGTACACTTGATACTGCACAGACGTTCATTCACCTTCTACATGTAGGAAGTGATGTTTTCATCTTCACTCATCCTCAAATTTTCATGTCTACCTTTCAGGCTCTGTAACTTGGCACATTTGACATATTCATCACCTTCATACAGAGTTTCCAATTTCTTCTAGATTTCATGAGTAGTTTTCAATTCCAAGACATTTATCATTTCTGTATCAGTTAGAGCACTTAACAATGATCCTTCAACCCGAATATTGTTTTTAGCATCTTTGAGTTCATCTAGAGTTTAAGGGCCTTTCTCCAGAGGCTTATACTCATCCTTTGTTATTAACTAGTAAGCATCACCCATGCATTGCAAATGGCACTACATGCAACTCTTCCAAAGAGAGTAATTTGTTCCATCAAATCTCAGACTATCCTTCTTGTAAGTCAACATCTTGTATCTCCTCAAGCGATCAAGCTTCTTATGGAAGAACCAACTCTGATACCAATTGTTAAAATTAGGGTAGACAACTGAGAGGGGGGGTGAATCAATTGTCACAAAAATTTTATCTTTTGCTACATTTAATCTTCTTTACCACCTATTAATAGATTAATGATATAACCATAAAAGCATGAATCAACAACACATGGGCAGAAACATAATCAACACACATAACACCAGGATTTTTATGTGGAAACCCAGTTAAGGGAAAAACCACGGTCAGGGTTAACCCACAAGATTTATTCTCTGTTAAAAGAATAGAAAATGGGAAGGCACTTGCCTTCGGGCGCACTTCTTAGAGCTCACTACTCAAAAGAGGCTCACTAACTACAAGAACTTTGTAATGTTAACACATAAATATTGAACTGAGAAACAACATCTTCTTCATGTGAAGTTCAGTTCCATTGAAGCACACTATACCTCTACTCTGCCCCCAAACACTTCTTCACTATCTCCTCATCCTTTACGATTCTTCCTCTTTTGCTCTTCCTCTTCTCTGCTTTGCCTTTCTTCCTTTCTTAGGATCTTGTCATTTTTGCACAAGGACAACTTTCCACAACTCAACCACATGTATTTATATGCTTCATCAACCTTGGAATAAACATCAAGGTCAGCACTACAAACATTTGACTTAATGCGAATCACTATACTATTGGCCAAACATAGCTGGGACCCAAATCTTCCTTGAACAACATGCCACGCTTCATAGAACCTCTCTTAGATCATCTGCAACATGCACAAAGTATCTGGTTGGCCAAGATTGGAAAGAACAACAACACCCAAGGAGAAATTTTCATCCACGAGCTCAATTCTCAATGTGAACCACCAACACAACATGAACCTAATTTAGAGACCACCATAAGAACAATGAAATCAACAGGAACAACTACACCACCTCAGATCACCAGAAACACTTGTACCTTCATCTGGTAACTCAAGAACACCGACCATTATGATTCACACTAGAACGATTGCTTGCAGACCTCCAGACCATGAACCACATGAGTTGTAGATACAGACTGACATCCCAAATGCACCTCTAGATTCGTAGATCATAATATTCCAATGCGAATTGATCCAGACCAAATTTCTATCATTCTGTCACCTCTGAACAACTATAAAACCCACTTCTACTCAGATGGCCATAACTTCACCAATTCTACATGTAGACCTCTCAAATATTGACTAGAGCAACTTCAGATAATCCTCTACAAACCCTTTGATCCACAAACTCTGACCTTCATCTTATTGGGAATGCAGAGCAATCTACTTCACTGAATTGCATTGTCTTCATTGTCTCTGACAGAGAGATATGTAACTCACTTGTTTCTTCTGGAGAGGCTAATTTTCTCAATATCCTCAACATACATGTCTTCTAAACAAGCAATAGAATAAGATAGAGTTGACACTAATGACAACAAGGATATGTTGATATCAACGACAAGAACAATTAAGCACATATTTGTAACAGCTACAACCTTCTTTGCTACAGGGACACACACGCTTGGTTCTCCACACAAACCATCACTTTACCAAACTCTAACCAATTTTAAACTTCACAATACACCTTTTCCAAGAGTTGTATCTTTTCTTTGATGCCAAGCTAATGGTGCCACACCTTGTGATACCCTATCTCTCTCTTTTTGTAGGCAGTCCTGTGGGAACTCAACACTATTTCTTTGGCCCACACTCAACTCAATAATGATTGTGGGTGACTTAAGTGGTCAATGCCTTTGCTACAGGTTATTTCTACTCACAAGCTTCTCCTCTTGATGTTGTTGTAGGTGATATAGAGACCAATCTACACACTTTTTCCTGCTACTGCAAGTTAAAACTGTTGGCAAGAGACACTATATGGATTCATGGTTGTTGTCATTGATGGCAACAAAGGTCATCCCACATATCCGCAAGACATGATATGTCTCTACCGGAAGTCAGAATAAAGAATGTTGTGGTCCGGTGAAGAAGAACAGAGCATGTGGCAAGGTCCGATAGATTGGTCCGGACCTCTCAGAGGAAGTGTCTTGGTGCAGTGCGGATTTGGGGAAGTCAAGAGGACTACCTTGAGTGGTATATTCCAAGGATTTAGCCTCCGGTGATGGACAAGGAAAAAGATATGAATGGTTGAGTACCGGATTCCTGAGAGACAGTGAAAACAGAGGAAGAACTGACTGACAGAGTATCAGACTGCTTTCCGGATGGGTTACTGTTGATGACAGAAGTTGTGAAGGCATGAATCATGTTTGGCCGACATGATTAATGATATCTACAAGTATATGCTTGATCCGCATTGCTTGGTGAGGAAGGATTCAGCTGACAGAATGAGAGTTTGTAAGAAACTAGACTGTTCCGGATGCCGACTAGAAAGGTGATGAAATTACTTGTGCGGATATATATAGAGGATGGATTTAGTTGTGAAATGTGTGTTAGTGTGGAGATAAATGCGAATAAGTCCAGAGAAAGAGCAGAGATAGCAAAAAGGATCCGGTATGTGAAAGATAGCAGAATAAAGAACAGAGGAAAGATGAAGTGCAGCAGATCAGTGTACTGAACCTAACCGGAACTGAACTCCAGCATATGCAGATGCTTCCAATCAGTTCAAGACTGTGATTCTCATCACTTTGTAGACAGTGTGTCTTCTTGTAGGCAGTGGGCCTCTTGTGAGCAGTGTGCTCGGGCAGTGAGCCCTAATTGGCAAGTGCCATTTTTGTAATTTCCTATTCTTCTAACAGAGAATAATTCTTGGGTTAATCACCCCGTGGTTTTCTCCCTTAACAGGGTTTCCACGTCAAAAATACTGTGTCATGTGTTTCTTATTTCATGGTTAATGTTTTGTGTTTAATTTTATGCTGCTTCAATTAAAAGGAAAGTTCAATAAGGGAAATAATTAGAATAACTGATTCACCCCCCCCCTCTCAGTTATCAACAATTGGTATCAGAGCTAAGTTCCTCCTAATAGAGCCTAACAGCTTGAGGAAGATCTGGGATTTCAAATGGATGCATATGGTTTAAGGGAGCAACTCAAGACTGCCCTTGAGGATCTTGAACAGTCAAATTCTGAAGTCAGTGAATTAAAGGAAAGACTCAAACAGGCTGATGAATTCATGAGAGAATTAAAAGACAAATTAAGTCTCTCTATGAAAAAGAGAAAGGAGCTGCTTCAACAATTGGCAAGACAAAGTGAAGAAAGCAATACAAATGAGGAATTGACTGAGCAAACCAAGTTATGTGAAAAGTTATCAAAAGAAGTCATTATGTTAAGACATGAAATGGAATCAGGAACTATAAAGTTTACTCAAGAGATTGAAGAAAAAAGAAAGGCTGAAGACAATCTAAGACAATCTCTTAAAGAAAAATCAGAAGAATGCCACCAGATGGACAGGATTATCAGACACCTTGAATCTGATCTTGAAGATGCCAAAGATAATGAAGGAAAACTTGAGGATCAAATTGCCTCTCTCAAAAGAGACCTTCAAACAGCAAATGAATATAAAGAGAAATTCAAGATAAGTTCTGCTCAACTTGAAGTTCTTCTTGGAAGTCAAAAGAGGACAGATGACAAGTATGGCTTGGGATATGAGAAAGGAGAAAGCTCCGGATCCGGTTAGAAGAATCTTGGATCAGAAAATCCAAGGAGCAGGCCTAGAAGACCTCCGGTAAGACAGCCAAATGCTCAAAGATATCCATCCTTCAATGGATACTGCCACAGTTGCAACCACTTTGGTCACAAAGCTAATCAGTGCAGAATGAGAATGAATCAGATTAATTCATCCTTCTCCGGACAATGCTTCAACTGCAAAAGGTATGGACACAAATCCCATGAATGCAGAAGTATGCAAGTAAACAAATCATTCAAAGGTAGATGCTTCACATGCAATAGAGTAGGTCATATGGCTAATCAATGCAGATCAAGAGGATATCAGTCAAATATGCAAAGAAATGTTATTTGCCAAATCTGCAATAGGTCCGGTCATAATGCTAAAGTTTGCAAAAACAAGAATCAGGACAAAAGAGGTCCGGTGTATAATCAGAATCAAGACAAGGGTAAACAAAAGATGAATGCGGATGAGGTTAGGAATCAGATGAGAAAGATATGGGTGAAGAAAAGTTCAGAGAATGTAGAGGTTGGATCCGCACCAGACTCTGGTGTTGATATTTCTTCCGGAAATTAAAAAGTGAGCTCAGGCTCAGGGGGAGACTCAAAGAAAATCTTGTTCCCCCAGCCAAACAAGTGGTACCGGATGTGGCACAAGATGCGGATCAAAGGGTTTGTAGATATGAGTCTTGAGATACTTCAGTCAAGTTTTCAGAGGTCCGCATGAAGTTATGAAGAAGCTGCGATCAATCAAATAAGACCTGTTCAGGGAGATGCTCCGGTATGATAGAGGATTACAAAAAGGTCCGGAAAGATCCGGAAATGCACTATCTTGTTCTGCGGATTGGACAGAGTGTTTGGGATGCTCTTGTAATATGTTACCTCGATTTATTCATGATTGAAAGATCCGGATGATATCCTCAGATCAGAACCAATCCGGGATACTCCAAAGTATCCAGACAAGGCAAACCGGAATGATGTAGGTGAAGCATTTATTGCAGACAGATATTAGGGTTCGCAGAGCAATTTAAGGGATTTCTCAAAGGTCATTTGCTCATTCTGCACTCGAGAAGAAGCGAAAAGTGGAGCTCTGCAACAAGGTTCTTCAAGCACACCAAGGATCTCCTGCCAAAGCTATTGGATAAAGAAATCAATCCAACCACTCCGTGCAAACCGAAGGCGCATAAGGTATTCTCCGTTTTTCATTACCTCACTGCAAATCCTTGAAGAATGGCTACTCCAAACATAGTTAAGATCTCTGATAGACCTCGCCCCTCATTCAAGAAACATCCCTACAAATCATTGGAGGTAGACCCACTAGGAGCCTTCTCTAGTGTTCCTCACGGAGTTTTACACACCGAAGACATTAGGGTTTACATACATGCAAACATTGAGGAATTTGGGGAATTCAAATTAAGAGACCTCTATCACAAGCAGCTGATTGACAATGCTTTTGAGCTTAAACCAGAGTATAAGGATATTCAGAAGAAACAATTTGAGCAATTTATTCATTTCCCCTATTTTGAAGAGGATGAATGGGTCCGGTATGTGCTGAGCAGGATGCATGACAACTTTCTATGGTTAGATAGACCCTGCAAGATTACAAAAGAGGCAATTAGAGCAGTAACTGGTCTATACTCTTCCGGAGGGGTACCTATCCTCAAATCTGTCAAGAACAACATTGTAACTGAGGCCACCGGATCAAAATTTGACAAGAGGGCAATGACCATTGAAGATATTTCGGATCCGGATATCAAATATGCATCAATGATAATAGGATACAAGATCTATCACTCCAGCAGGGAGAATTCTGTATCCGGAACTGCAATATACACTGCTTATGAAATGTTAAGAAAGAATGCAGAATATGATCTCTGCGAACTACTACTAAGCCAATTAATGGAAAACATACAGAAAATCAAGAAGGATAAGAAGAATTCCTTCAAGTATGGTACTCTTATTGTATGTCTATTCTTCTATTTCATGAATGAGCTACCCGGAACAAGTGGATGGGTATGGCAGAATGACAAACCTGTTGCAGTCCAGATAAGAGACTACTTGCATGAACTTGGGGATGCAAAAGCGAGAAATTCAGCTCTATGGGGATACTTCAAAAACTTTCAGAGCATGATGCAAGCAAGAGAGAGAATTCCCCAGTCTCTCATTGAGAAATACAAGGACTCAGTGTGCTTTATGGTTGACACTGATCAGTGCCTAATGGAGGCAGTGGAGCCAAGGACTGTCTGGATCATGCCCATGGGGTATGAAGTTGATGAACAGATAGTGGAGCTGCATGTTCAACACATGCTAAGTCAGCCCAAAGATCCTAAGGCAGAAAGGTTTGGAACCTTTGAGGAGCTGAGCGTAAAAATACATGTAGAACTCAGGGAACCTGAGATTAAAAGAAAGGTAAGAAAAGAAGTAGAGCACATTGCTCAAGGCCTAGGTATCTCAAAGGAGGCACTTGATGCCAGCCGGGAAAAGAGGAGGAAGGCCGAGGAAGAAGAGAAAAGCAAAGAAAGTGCTCCGGTTGGAGCTCCCACCCGGACCAGATCAACAAAGAGATCTGCACCTCCCTCAACCAAAAGTTCAAAACCGGAAGTCCAGGCATCCGGTAAGAGATCCAAGACAAAAGCCACAAGGGCTTATGGAAGCCAAAAGGATGAAGAGGAAATAGAATCAGATGAGGGAGTAAGAGAAGTAAAGAAACAGAAGAAGAAAGGATCCGGTAAGCCCTCCACAGGCCAAGACAAGGATGAAATGGCAGAGGTAACTGTTGAAAAGCCCACTCTGTCACTAGAGAGCATAATCAAGTCGGTCACGGTGGATGGAAACCTTCAACCAATGACTGAATCCTATGATGACTTCAGTGAGGCAGACCAAAAGACTCTGCAGGAAGCCACAGTTAAATATCTGAACATATACAATAAGGCTTTCATTGAGATCATATCTCTTATTCCTAAAAGCCTAGAGAAGGAAATGGAAGTAAGAAAGAATAATGCTCATGCTAAAGATCTTGAGATCCGGGAGCAGATAGCTATTCAGCTATATCCACAAATTGATCCCAAGACAATGAACATTATCTTCAAGGACTGCAAAGATGAGTTCAGAAGCAAAGCCAGGATGAATCAACTCATGCTTGGTGAGACTGACAAAGTGGCCCAAGAAACAGAAGAGATCCTCCGGAAGGCCTTCAAAAGGTTCAATCTTCCTGTTGTAGAGGACTTAGGTGCAGAAACAGCTGCTGATTTGGAATCTTCTGTTCTGGAAGAAGTGAGCCCTGAACAGACAAGTGAGGACTTGGGACCCTCTGCTCCAAAAGAAGTGGCCCATGAACAAGTTAGCATCTCTCCTCCGGTTTCCCCTACAGTCTCCGGATCCAAAGAAGAAGAGCAATTACAAGAGAAGGAAGCAGTGGTGAAAGATAAAGAGGTTGACAGTTCTAAGACTGCAGAAGAAAAGAAACATCTGTCTCCGGCAAGAGACACTGCACAAACTGTTCAACAATTTTTGAGTAAAGAAACTTTAGAGATTGATGAACCGGAGCTTCTAAAAGGCCCATTTGATTTTGACTCTCTCTCTCCGGTACAAACAATGAAGATAGCTTCATTTGCAAATGCCAAGGCAAATGAAAAGCTCCTGAAGTCTCATATGGAAGACTGTGAGTTGATAGAGGCTGCCTCCAGAGTACTTGTGAAGATCATGCCATCAATCCAAATAGATCCGACAGCCTCCACTTCCGGTAATCTAAAAACCTTAGTCAGCAGTGTTGATACACATTTTGATTCTCTAGAAAAATCAGCTGAAGAAAAGGTCCGGAAGGAATTTTTGGATAAGAGATTTTCAGAGATATTAGAATTAATTTCTAAAGATAGGAAGATTGTAAGCATTGGAATAAAGAGCTTAGAGAATGCTCTTAAGGATGGCGGTGATATCTATAAATTTTGTATATCCTAGTCAAAGGCAACAGCAGCATTTGACAAGAAAATAAAAGAGGAACAGGATAAGCTACAAAGCTTATCTCAAAGTTTTGATCCTCTCTCTTCCTCTATAATAAATCAAGAATGTCAGACTATTGCAGTCTTGAACGAAATAAAGAATCTTGAGAAGGAAAGGAAGAACATCACCAACCGGATGGGAGAACTTAGAAGGATTATAATCCCTAAGTTGGAAACCATGCATGAGGCCATCAGTGATGCTAGGACCACCGCCCAAACAAAAGATCCGACAGATCTCAAGCGGGCAGAAGCGTTTGCATTTTTGTTAAGTGGTCACATTTCAATTTTGGACAGAATGAAGCAAAGTTGGGCTACCGAAATGATTCAATTACAGACATCCTTTGCAGACATTCTTCAATATATGTGAGTATGTAAATATGCGGCTAAGTATAAGAAATTTTTGAAAATTTTGATATGCGGACCCTACCCTTTGCCATTGATGTCAAAGGGGGAGTGAGGAGCAGTGAAAAATGAGGAATCCAACTAAGGGGGAGTTCCGAAAATTGTATATAAAGACAGAGCATCAGCAAAGGGGGAGCACAGTTAAAACACTTAGTCATTTTTCACTAAGTGTTGCCATCAATGCCAAAGGGGGAGATTGTTGGCAAGAGACACTATATGGATTCATGGTTGTTGTCATTGATGGCAACAAAGGTCATCCCACATATCCGCAAGACATGATATGTCTCTACCGGAAGTCAGAATAAAGAATGTTGTGGTCCGGTGAAGAAGAACAGAGCATGTGGCAAGGTCCGACAGATTGGTCCGGACCTCTCAGAGGAAGTGTCTTGGTGCAGTGCGGATTTGGGGAAGTCAAGAGGACTACCTTGAGTGGTATATTCCAAGGATTTAGCCTCCGGTGATGGACAAGGAAAAAGATATGAATGGTTGAGTACCGGATTCCTGAGAGACAGTGAAAACAGAGGAAGAACTGACTGACAGAGTATCAGACTGCTTTCCGGATGGGTTACTGTTGATGACAGAAGTTGTGAAGGCATGAATCATGTTTGGCCGACATGATTAATGATATCTACAAGTATATGCTTGATCCGCATTGCTTGGTGAGGAAGGATTCAGCCGACAGAATGAGAGTTTGTAAGAAACTAGACTGTTCCGGATGCCGACTAGAAAGGTGATGAAATTACTTGTGCGGATATATATAGAGGATGGATTTAGTTGTGAAATGTGTGTTAGTGTGGAGATAAATGCGAATAAGTCCAGAGAAAGAGCAGAGATAGCAAAAAGGATCCGGTATGTGAAAGATAGCAGAATAAAGAACAGAGGAAAGATGAAGTGCAGCAGATCAGTGTACTGAACCTAACCGGAACTGAACTCCAGCATATGCAGATGCTTCCAATCAGTTCAAGACTGTGATTCTCATCACTTTGTAGACAGTGTGTCTTCTTGTAGGCAGTGGGCCTCTTGTGAGCAGTGTGCTCGGGCAGTGAGCCCTAATTGGCAAGTGCCATTTTTGTAATTTCCTATTCTTCTAACAGAGAATAATTCTTGGGTTAATCACCCCGTGGTTTTCTCCCTTAACAGGGTTTCCACGTCAAAAATACTATGTCATGTGTTTCTTATTTCATGGTTAATGTTTTGTGTTTAATTTTATGCTGCTTCAATTAAAAGGAAAGTTCAATAAGGGAAATAATTAGAATAACTGATTCACCCCCCCCCTCTCAGTTATCAACAAAAACATCACACACAAGAATACACATATTCACATACTATCCAAAAGAAATAAACTAGTCAAGAAAAGATCACACCTTCCAAACTAAGGAATAAGTCTAAAACAACATACACAATAAAAGATAGAGTAACATTAAAATGTCTTCTTCATTGTATTAAATAATATTACAACATTTATGTAGTGCCCCTCATTTTGTCTTTTGTCAGACTGATAGTTATTCTACTAGGACTAGACATTTTGCATGTTGGATGGTAGACCTACCGCTATGATGACAATTGATGATGCTTTAATTACTAGTGTTTATGTTTATGCTGTGACTAGTTTATGGACATATAAGATGTTGTGGATTAATTTAATTCTAAGCTTTGTGTTATCTGATCATGGTTGTGATGCTATTATTGATGATTTCTCGTATTTGATCGTTATGTTATGCATGATGTGGTTTCGTGTTTGATGTGTTTCTATGAAAGGAACAGTATTGAATTACTCATGCATGAATACCCTGCTACACTGTGACTTCCTTTCATTGTGTGCATGACTACACGATTATACACACACACACACATATATACATATGTATATATATATATGTATATGTATATACATATACATATGCATATGTATATATATATGTATATGTATGTATGTATATACATATGCATATGTATATACATATACATATGTATATACATATACATATGTATATATATATATATATACATGTTCAACCATGTTCTTTGCTATAGGTTGCAGGTGTCAAACATTGACTCCACCTGAATTAATAGGTCTAAGTGTACCTTAACCAATGGAAATTGTTGATCTGGAGTTAGCATAAGGTCTGTAGTCATCCATCATCCTTGAAGAGGATGAGTATTCTATTTTGTACTCATTCAATGTTTTTAGTATGGACAGGACAGTCTGTCTTCGTCGTTGTGGTCTTATTTTCTGACTGTGCATAATGGTTAGGTATTGTTGTTGGAATTATGTAATTAATGCTTTGGTTAATCATTATATTAAAATAAAATTATACAGTTAAGAAAGGCATTTTTGATAAATAAATATAAATGCCTAATGAGAATTGTAGTTATATGGAAAATGTATTATAGGGTAAGTTAAGGTAATTATTAAATGTAAATAAATTTGATAAAGGACTACAAAAATAAATTTATAAATAAATTATGAGTTGTTTATTAATTATAGACAATTTAATTGGAATGTAATTATAAAATGTAAAGAAATTTAATAAATAAAATAAAATTATATTAAATGGTTGTAAATTACTGTAGACACCTAAAAAATGTCCAACTCCTTGTCATTAGCATGTTTTGCGCTAGTTACCCATGTCATCACCTAATTAGTTAAATAAATTTTATTTATTTGACTAATTTATTTTATCCCCTTTCAATCCCATAATCCTATCTTCTATAATTAAATGAATTTTTATTTATTTAATTATTCATGGCTATTAATCCTCTCTAGTTAAATAATTATTTTTAATTATTTAATTAGTCACTTATCTATTTTTCCTATAATTAAATAATTTTTTATTTATTTAATTATCTTTCCACATCATCCTTCACCACAATCCAAATTAATTAAATAAATCAAATATTTATTTAATTAATAAAATCCTAAACATGTTCTCTTGCTTTCTTTCTTAAAATATGCAACTCATGCATTTCTAATTAATTTATTTTATTAGATATTTTATCTATTATTTCTCTCATCTTTTTAGGATTTATTTCCTTTAAAGCAGAAAATCAAATCGCTTTCTATCTTTCTAAATTCTATCTTATCTTGTTTTATTTCCTCTTTTATCAAAGGATAAATCAAATTTTATCTTATCAAATCTTCTTCCCTCCACTAAAAAATCTATAAATTAACCCTCTCATAAGTCATTTGGTATGCATTGAGTTTCATATCCTTATGCTGTCGAAATCATATTAGAACTTTTGCATCAATATTCTTCCAATCCTCTCATCCATCTCTCTATCTTCTTTCATCAATCTTCATCCAATGTTATGCTACAGACGTGAGCGATCAACATTCAATAAATTGAGCAAAACAATAATGCATTCATCATTCGAGGTGTTTAAAAGGTTTGGGTAAGAAGGTATATGCATGTTATGTTTTATCTTTTGTTTTATCCAAATTTTCTCATTTACATTCTAGCATGCTCGATGGGACTCACTTCGTTTGATATTTTTTTGTAGATTTTTATTATAAAAATTTGAGTTTCTCTAACCCCTGTTGTCAAGTTTTGCAAGTGATTGTTGTAGGTTACCTCCTAGGCTAAAATAGACATCACGGTTGCATCTAGAAGGGCCAAGAGATGAAGAAAAAACATATATTTGAGCTAATGTTTGTAGGGTAATGAACAGTGTTTCTGGTGGTGAATAGTGCTTTCTGGCAATAAATAGTGTTTCCAGTGATGAATATTGTTTCTAGCAATGAATAGTGTTTCTGTCGATGAACAGTGTTTCCCACAGTGAATAGTGCTTCAAGCAGTGAACAATGTTCTCAGGCTATGAATAGTGTTTTCAGGCTATGAATAATGTTTTTTTTCTTTAAAGATTAAAATAGTTTTCTTTTTAAAACTACCATAACTTTTGCAAATCATGGCAATTTTTTAAGTTTTTATAGTCGTTGGAAAGATAATTCACCCAACTTCACAGTGGAGTAGGTTTTATCAGCTTGTCAAACATACATGTCAAAGAACAGTGAAAACAAACTACTGATTTATCATTTGCAAATTTGAGTAGTCAAAGATCAATCTTTTTATCACTAGAGTAGTCACATTTGGATTTGATGTTTAAAATTAACTTTGTCTACTCTATGCCTGCTTTTCTTTATTTGTTTGCTTGTCTAGTTTGACTATAACCTAATTTAGCAATAGAGGTATCCTCTCCCCCTGCATATCCAATGGATTTGAGGTGCAAGAGAAACTATTGCTAACTCTAGAGGGCCTACCTTCCCATTGTGAGAAGGGGTATGACCCAAGCAAAAACAAGCTAAAGCCAAGACCTTCCAAGCCTCTATATAAATAATGCGTTTGTTTTGAAAGTCGCAAATGATCAGTTTTGTTGTGCTCTACCAATGAATGTTATCCCTAAAACCCTGTGGAGTGTAACCTCTGCAAGATGGGAAGCCTCCATTAACGGAGTGAATCACCACATGTATAGCCACCCGAATGGAAGCCCTTATTAGAAACAATGTTTTCATAGCCAAAACCTCTATCTATTGGTACACAAAGAAACTCTGATAGTCATCCCACATTTTTGTGGCTAATGGTAGAGATAGCAAGGTACCTCAAGATCTACGTGTCTTGACGACTTGAACTTGGTGTGCTTGAGAAGTGAGTGCACTGTAAGGGGGAGCCCATGCCCCAAGTTCCTAGAGCTATACACCTTAAGTAGGCACGACTGATTAAAACCAAGTGGGAACCCAACAAGTATCATCTCATCTAGCCTCGATGGTAAATGTTTGTGAATGGCTTATGCATAAGTGTTTTCTATCTTGTCTTCTTTCCATAAAATTGCCAAAAAGCTGTCAAAAACAAACTCCCTATCACGAGACAATTTCATCCTAATCACTTCATCCTAATCATCAATCCAAGTTATCCAACTTTGTTATCCCACATCATCCTTATCATTATCCTAATCCATCCAAGTCACCTAACTTGATCATCCACACCATTATCAAAACCCAAAATCCAAATCAAGACCTTATTTGATCATTATCAACATTTATTCAAAATTGCTTGAGATTATTAGTCTATCGCAAGTAAGTCATCCAATCAAATCTATTACTTAAGTGTCATTAGTCTACCTTGAGTATAGGAAATCATCCAATCAACTCTATTACTTAAGTGTCACTAGTCTACCTTAAGTATAGAGAATCATCCACTCTTTGAAGCAAAACAAATCATCCTAAGGTATTGAAATTTGATCTCCAACATTGCAACCACTCCACATCCTCATATCCTACTCTACCACTTGTAAACATGGACATGGCATTTCTAAAAAATACCTATGAGAATGATCCTTATGGTACCAAAAGAATGCTTGATCAACTTAAGTGGTTATATAGAAAGGAAGAAGACCCTATGCCATGAGAACATCAACAATTCCAATATCAAACCTAATCACTGCATCAACAACCTCCATATAAATCCTATATATCCACCCCATCAACCTTATATCAACCTTCAACACCCTACATTTCATCCCCATCCACATCATATCAACCTTCAACCTCATATCAACCTTTACCTTCATATCAATCTTCATCCCCTTATACATCAATGCCATCATACCTATCCAACCAATCCATGCCTTCAACTTATCCATTTCCCAACCTTTGTCATGCTATCTTTTTCAAGGGAACACCAGTCTAGCACACCTCATAACCTAAATCCAAAACCTATATCAACAACCATTTCCCCATCCAAATCCCCCACCCTATAGTCCCCATCCTCCAATCACTCCATCACAATATCCCGCCAACCCTATCAACCTTAATGCATCATCCTATATATCTCCCAATCCATCAAACCCTATCACCCAATCACCATCTAATCCACCATCAAACCTCCCAAATTTTAAGCCTAGACCACCCAATGAATCCTTGAGGGATTTTCTCCAAAGAAAAAGAGAAGCCATGGAGTCCTCCCAATCTTCCACCCCTCCAACACCACCATCTAATCCAACACCTATCCTTGAGCCCATCTAAGAACCATCATTCCCTAATCCCATCACCCACCTATCCAATCCTAATCCCAATCTAAGCCATCCACCAAGTCCTAATCCTAAACCTACTACTCCATCTACTCTTATTGTTCATCCCCTATATTGTTCATCCACCCTTACCCTTGCAAAGGATGTGATCCATTGGCTACTAGCTAGGAACAATTTATCCCCATGTCTAACACCTATCATTACACCTATATAGGAGCCCTCTATTAACATGCCTAGCCCTTTAACCCCATCATGTGACCCACAAGCCATCGAGCCTATTCAAGAGCCACCCATCATGAGCCCAAATCAAAGTCCATCATACTCTCTTATGAATGAATACCTAGAACCTATCAAACTTGTCCAAGAGCATCCCACTTTCACTTCTATGAAACCCCAAGAGTTATATCAAGAGTACAACTCTAAGCATGTGGAAATGTCAATTCATAGTCCTAATCAAGATCAAATCCTCTCTATCCACCCTGTCCATAACCAATTTATTTTTTATGATCAAGATGATATCCTTGAAGAGCCTATCTATGAACACCTTGATCCTATCCATAATCCCATACCCATCGATGAGCAATATATCCAAATTGCTTCTATCCATCCTCCATCTAGCCCCATCCATGATCTACAAACATCTGCTCCCTTTGATGAGACAAAGGCCTCCCAAGCAACCATAGAAAATCAAACCAATAATGATCCTTCCACATCCACCATCAATGCTATTCCAAATCCACCATCATATCCTATTGGTCTTACCACCTTCATCCATGAGTGTTCCTCCTTAGAACACAAACAACCATTATCCTCTATTTCACCTTCTCCATCCAATAAGGAACTAGTGTCTAGTGTTCCACCTATACCTAGTCCCATTGTCCACCGCATGCTTCAAAACATGAACTACCAAGGTAAAGGCTTAGGCCTTCATAAACAAGGTATTTTGGAACCTATCCATGTCAAGGTCCCTCCATGCTCATTTTGCCTTTAATACACACCCAAAGGTAAGCAATCCAAAGATGTTGGTACTTCCTCCATGCCTCCTGAGTCCACCACTTTCTATCACAAATCCCATCATACTTCTAAGTCATATGTTTCCATTCCACCTCCATCATCCTACAAATCACAAAAGCATGTGACTGTACACCTTCCACCATCCAATTTACCTCCTCTTCTTCCAACTCCTAACATCCCTCCATCCACTTTTCCACCATTAATTCTAACACCTAATTATCCACCTATCCATAAATCCTCTAAAAATCCCAATCATGGTCAAAAAATGTACGCATTGTCTAAACAAGGAGCTTCCACCAACCCCTTTTTCACCATACCCTGGGATTCAAAAGAAAAAATTTGTATGCCTACACTCATAAAGCCAAAAATCCTACAAATCTTAATGGCTTAGGCTACAAATGCAAAGAATCAAAGTAAAATCCATCTAAAAAGCTATATAAACCCGTACCTTCACAAGCAAAGTCAGAACTAAAATGGTATGGGTCCCAAAACAAAAAATAATCAAGTCAAGTGAGGCATCCACTTCCACTTCACACTTTGACTCTATTCAAGAATCTCATACCCAATCCCACAAGAGAAGCAAAAGTCATAAAAATACTAAGTCTATGTGGGTACCTAAATCACTTTGTCACCCATCTCCTAAGCAACCAACACCTTTGCTTCCTACACCACCTCCTCATCACAAACTTTAATGTTTAGCCTAGTGTGTGCAACTGTTGGTCATGATTCCTTTTCACACCTCCATCACACCATCATTTAACCATTACCATACATATCTTCCTCATCACTTCCCTATGGTCCATGCTTTTGCATAAGCCTTCCATCCATCTTTCATGCAGAAGTCTTTCATAATTCACCATCTTCCTTACATAATCCATGTCATAATCCACTATCCTTCCATCCATAATCCATATCATAATCCACTATCTACCTAATCCATCTTTCATGCAATCCCCTACCAAAATCTATGAGCACTTGACATGGTCCATGCAATGACATCCATCTCTAGTGGGACTATCATCTTTCATGGAACTAGACACTAGAGTCCCTTTCCTCCATATCCACCTATCCCATCCAATTATTCAAAAAATCTAAAAAAAAGTCAATTTAAAAAAAAAAAAAGTAAAGAGAAATCCCTTCATCCAATGGTGAAAACCTAGTAAACAGGTGCCTTGGATAGGTACCATGATGAAAACCTAGCAAATAGGTGTCATATGTAGATTGATCTTTTATGTCACCTACACTTGGGGGCACGTTGTCTCATCCTCCTATCGTGTTCCAAATTATCATTTTCTATCCTATCATACCATTCCTATCCTACCATCCTTATCCATCCATCTACACATACATACACCTATCCCATTGCATCCATTCATCCTCCCTTCCTCCTTTTGATCTTGATAAAGATTGGGGGCAAAATGTTGAAACATGCTTTGGTTATCTCTTGATGTACTCCATCCTTTCCAAAACATTCCTATCACTATCCTATCATCATAAGCCTTGTCATGTAAAACCCTAAGCATACTATCTAGAATGGGGCATGTTGTTCTTATGCGACATAACCTTTGAGATCACATCCTTTATCTCTTATGCATATATCCATTCCCTATATCACATCCTTCTATCTATCCATCCAATCCTACCTACCTACCTCATTGCACCTAGACTTGGTTCTCCCTTATGATTAGTATCTAGCACAAAGGCTACTTAAATTTTTATCCAATTTCATCCCAAAACCTTTTCAAAAAATACAAAAAAAATCATAAAATGTCCTAAAAAACAAAAAAAACATAAAATGTCCTGAAAAATACCGAAAAATCATAAAATGTCCTAAAAAAAGTCCAAAAAAATCAAAATATTCCCCAAAATACAAAAAAAAACAAATATCCAACAAAATTCCAAGCAATAAAATCAATCATCATTAAAAAAAATCACACCACACCCATCAAAACAAATCTAATCAAACCTATAAAATTAAAGCAAATCAGTCTCAATCAATCCATAATTCGATCAATCTATGCACCATCATCATCATAAATCAGAACTACATCTTATCTTTATCGTTAAATGCCTTGATCCCATGGATACAAGTATGTAGGTAGTCTGGAGTATAAAGAAGGTACCTAGAATTAGACACAAGATAATCTCCCCCCTCATTATCCTCATCCTTCATCTTATCCTTATCCTCATCATTCATCTCACCTTATTCTGTTCATATATCTCCCACATCATCAATAAACACCTAGAACTACATATTCATCATGTCTCATCATCATCGTGTGGTGCTTTGATCCCATGGATATGGGTATGTAGGCAGTCTGGAATACGAAGGAAGTATCTAGTACACAAGTACAAATGATTCATTCTTCCATCCCCCTATCATCTTCTCTTTCTTCCATCTCACATTTTCTTCTATCATCTATCTTCATCAATTCATCAATCTTTCACAACAATTCTTCCAATCAACCACTTCTTCAAATCATCAATCTCAATCCAAGCAATAGATCCAAATGCAAGTCATCCTTTATCCATACCAATCAATTTAATCAAGCTTGTCAAATTATCTAATCACATACTTGGTCTTGATCCTAATCTTGTCGTAAACCAAATCAATCAATCAATCATCATCATCAACGGGATATATCATTCCCACATCTTTGTGTTGATCTAGGGATATATCATTCCCTACAATGACAACACTATCATCAATCAATCAATAATTAATCATTGGCTTATAGCTTGACAGGGGCAATACCTTGTTTGTTTTTTAATCTTTTGTGCATGCATGCTTGCTTTCTTGTGTGTGTTACCTTTTTATCTTGCATTTGTATCACATATGTATCATTCCAGCTAATATTCATATCTTGTATATGTTAGAATAGCTTTTTGCACTATCCTTTGCATCTAAGGTCACATCATACATTTTGTGCATTAGGACTTTAATGCTCTAAGTTTTCTTCCTCATATGTCTAGACAAGGTTGTATTACGTTGGGGCATGAGAGACATCATCACCTTAGTCCTCATACCCTGGTGCATAACGTCTAGTGCATATCAAACATCATGATTGCTCACTTTCATTCCAGCATAATGCATCATTCATTTCTTCTACTTCATTTCTTCCTTAATTAATCTCTTTCATGTCGAGAGCCTACCCGTGTTTGTCCAACCCACCTATCCTCTCGAGGGGGCATCACCATCCTATCTTTCCATTACCACCTTCTTCCTCTATCCATACCTTAGCTTCTTTGAAATGATGTTACTCAACACAAATTTCATCATCTTGAACATCATCTCAAAGAGGGGCAAAATGTAGACACCTAAAAATGTCCAACACATTGTCATCAACATGTTTTACCCTAGGTACCCATGTCATCACCTAATTAGTTAAATAAATTTTATTTATTTGACACATTGATTTTATCCACTTTCAATCCCATAATCCTATCTTCTATAATTAAATAAATATTTATTTATTTCATTATTCATGGCCATTAATCCTCTCTAGTTAAATAATTATTTTTAATTATTTAATAAGTCACTTATCTATTTTTCCTATAATTAAATAAATTTTTATTTATTTAATTATCTTTCCACATCATCCCTCATCACAATCCAAATTAATTAAATAAATCAAATATTTATTTAATTAATAAAATCCTAAATATATTCTCTTTCTTTCCTTCTAAAAATATGCAACTCATGCATATCTAATTAATTAATTTAATTAGATATTTCATCTATTATTCCTCTCATCTTTTTAGGATTTATTTCCTTTAAAGCAGAAAATCAAATCGCTTTCTATCTTTTTAAATCCTATCTTATCTTGTTTTATTTCCTCTTTTATCAATAAATCAAATCAAATCTTATCTTATCAAATCTTCTTCCCTCCACATCAAAATCTATAAATTAACCCTCTCATAAGCCATTTGGTATGCATTGAGTTACGTATCCTTACGCTGTCGAAATCATATCATAACTTTTTAATCTTCTTCCAATCCTCTCATCTATTTCTCTATCTTCTTTCATCAATCTTCATCCAACATTATGTTGTGAACGTGTGCAATCAACATTCAATAAACCAAGCAAAACAATCATGCATTCATCATTTGAGGTATTCGAAAGGTTTGGGTGAGAAGGTATATGCATGTTATATTTTATCTTTTGTTTTATCCAAATTTTCTTGTTTACATTCTAAAAATCCTCTAAAAATCCCACACCTTATCCACCTATCCATAAATCCTCTAAAAATCTGAATCATGGCCAAGAAATTCACACATCATGTAAATAAGAAGCTTCCACTCAAATCCATCCATCACATCACTCAAGCAAATCCAATCAAATCATTAAATCAAATCAATCCAATCTCTCAATCAATCCATAACTCAATCTCAATCCATCCATAACTCGATCAATATATCCACCATCATCATCACAAATCATAACTACATTTCATCTCTATTGTTAAGTGCCTTGATCCTAGGGATACGGGGTATGTAGGCAATCTGGGATATGAAGGAAGTACCTAGATTCAGGCACAAGGCAATATTCCTCTTTCTTCTCTCTCATCTTTATTCTATCATCTATCTTCATCAATTCATCAATCTTTCAAAACAATTCTTCATCAATCCATCACTTCCTCCAATCAATCTCAATCCAAGCAATAGATCCAAATGTAAGTCACCCTTTATCCATACCAATCAAGTTAACCAATCTTATCAAATTATCCAATCTCATTCTTAGTCTTGATCTTAATCTTGTCATAAACCAAATAAATAAATCAATCATCATCATCATCATCAATGGGATATATCATTCCCACATCTTTATGTTGATCTAGCGATATATCATTCCCTGCAATGACAACACTATCATCATCAATCAATCAATCAACAATTAATCATTGGCTTACAGCTTGACAGGGGCAATACCTTGTTTTTCTTTGTATCATTTGTGCATGCATGCTTGCTTACTTGTGTGTGTTATCTTTTTATCTTGCATTTGTATCATTCTAGCTAATATTCATATCTTGTGTATGTTGGAATAGCTTTTACATTATCCTTTGCATCTAAGGTCACATCATACCTTTTGTGCATTAGGACTTTAATGCTCTAAGTTTTCTTCCTCATACATCTAGACAAGGTTGTATTATGTTGGGGCATGAGACACATCATCACCTTGGTCCTCATATCCTGGAGCATAATGTCTAGTGCTATTTTAAACATCATGATTGCTCACTTCCATTGTAGCATAACGCATCATTCATTTCTTCTACTTCATTTCTTCCTTGACCAATCCCTTTCATGTCGAGAGCCAACCCATATTTCTCTAACCTACCTATCCTCTTGAGGGGGCATCCTCATCCTATCTTTCCATTACCACCTTTTTCCTCTATCCATACCTTAGCTGCTTTGAAATGATGTTACTCGACACAAATTTCATCATCTCGAACATCATCTCAAAGAGGGGCAAAATGTAGACACCTAAAAATGTCCAACACCTTGTCATTAGTATGTTTTGCCCCAGGTACCCATGTCATCACCTAATTACTTAAATAAAGTTTATTTATTTGACTAATTTATTTTATCCCCTTTCAATCCCATAATCCTATCTTCTATAATTAAATAAATTAAGATTTATTTAATTACTCATGGCCATTTATGCCCTTTAATTAAATAATTATTTTTAATTATTTAATTAGTCATTTATCTATTTTCTATAATTAAATAAATTTTATTTATTTATTTATCTTTCCACACCATCTCCCATCACAATCCAAATTAATTAAATAAATTAAATATTTATTTAATTAATAAAATTCTAATAAAATCCTCTTGCTTTCTTTCTAAAATTACAACTCATGCATATCTAATTAATTTAGTTAATTAGATAATTCCTCTCATCTTTTTAGGATTTATTTCTTTTAAAGCAAAAAACAATATCTTTCTATCTTTCTAAATCCTATCTTATCTTGTTTTATTTCCTATTTTATTTGATAAAGCAAAAATCCAATCCTTATCTTATCTTCTTCCGTCCACATAAAAAAAATCAGCCCTTGTCTATAAATGTGGCTTCTCACAAGCCATTTGAGATGCATCGAGTTTGATATCCTTACTCTACCAAAATATTCTTCCATCATCTATCTATTGTCTGCCAATCTTCTCCATCTATCTTCTTCTCATCAAATCTCCATCTCAATGTTATGCTACGTATCTGAGCAATCAACAACAAATTAAGCTACAATGACCAAACATGAATGCATCATCAATTCGAAGTATTTGAGAAAGTTTGGGTAAAAAGGTAATTTGCATTTAATTTGTTTTATCTTCATTTGTTCAAATTTCTCGATTACAATTACATTATAGTTGTAATGTTATAAATTTAATAAAATAACAAATTGTAAGAAAATAAACAAAAGGTGAAATGGTTGTCATAGAGTGGGCATTGGATCATGTGTCGAGCCTCCTAAAAAGGTGGAAGAAGGTTCTGGAAAGAATGGGAGGATCTCTCTCTCTAAAAAGGAATTATGAGGATTGATTTGGGGGAATCCTCATGTGGAGATTAGAGAGATTGGTATGCAGCTACAGCAATTGACCTCGGCATTAAATCTTTAGACAGTCAAGCATTGGATCTAGGTTCTACCAATTTTTGTATTTTATTTTAGTTTTTCTTTTGAAGCCCTTTTTAATAAATCCATTATTACATGCTCTGTTTCTTGTGTCCTCTTTAGCCAAATACTATGGTATTGTGTTTTTTGTTTCCTATAATTATGATTTATTTCCTCTTTGATAATCTTGATCGACATTACTGTATACCATTAGAAATGTTATGGTTGTCATCCAATATGAACATATACCTTATTTTATAATATCTAAATGACACCACGACCCACAACACCTTGAAGGGCGTTACATGCTTCACGAGCCTATAATTCATTATCTCTGTTTAATTTATCTGAGGGTTTTTCAGTTCCCATAATCTCCATATACCTTGATTTAGAGAATTTTTTGAGGGACATAAAGAAATTGACATAGTCACTAAGCTATATCCTCAAAAATGTATTGTATCATTAACACTATTGTTTTAAGGAATACCAAATAATACCACTTAATCTTGCAAATATTTTAGAAAGATTTTCAAATTATGGAATAGAATACATGTTTCAAAAATACATATATTCAGAGTTCTAGATTAAATAATTTCAAATGCACTCAAAGAGAATTTCTTATATGATATTATGATCTACCTTACACATAGTTTTGTGAGTGGCTAGAAGAACTTTGCCTTTTTGCAAAACAAACTAACCAAATCTTTAAAAAGACTAAACTATCAAACAAAAATAACTTTTATGTTTGCCCACTCAAATTCCTAACTAAAATCAGTACCTGAGTGTCCATGTTTTGTTTCAATTGTACAAGCATATTAAATGCCTCTTTCTTAGTATTAACCAAATCCTATTCAAAATGTATAGCCTTTCTTTCAGTAACCAATACTATCATCACAACCTCTTTCCCTAAACGCTCAATAAAATCCATTGATGCCTATTTAAGAGCTGATAAGACTTGTGACTCAATAGATTCCACAAAGTGTTGAATCATCAATGTAACTCTTGCTTCAACTGCACTTAGAGAAGGCTACAGAATGGACTCAACCTACAAAAGCAAGAGCATGATTTGGATCCGTTAATTTGAATAACACAATATTGTTTTGATAAATGTGATGACAAAAATGCACAACCTTAATAATACATTTTACTTGTATGAGGAATCTTTTCACCATTGAATATGCTAAGGTGGCTTTCAATAATCATAGCCATCATTTGGCACAATTATAAACACTAAAGTTTCATTCAATTTTCTAGGAGATTTTCAATGAAGGCTCTTTCACCAATATCTTTAACTATATGATCCTCACCATACCTGCGCACTTTTGCATAGAAGTTTGATTGAGCAATAAAAAAAAATGGTGTTGCTATAAATACTCCTAAGCCTATATTCATATGTGATCTACAGTCACCAAGAAAACACATCGATACAACTAGCATAGATTGAACTAGTATTTCAATGACAAAGTTTAGGGTGTCTTATGGATCGCTAGTGGGCTAGATGGTCAACTATGCACACATAACAATCACTATAGGTGTGATACAATAAGGAATATAAATGTGTTTGGAGTTTGCACAACTCCCTTTTGCTAAACCTGTATGGCTACGCTCAGGCTGGCGGATGTGGCGAAGGGTGTAGAGCCTAGCTTAAAACCAACCAAATTGCTATTGTTTGAAAGATTATAAAGTCTTTTCAAAAAAATTCATTTGTGTGTGTCCTGCAATCATTAATTATGTGAGATGACATCTCACTCAGGTAGCCTGTTGAGTTGTTTGCAGCTCTTGCATATATAGAATTGGATATCACAAAAATTGGAGAGAGAAATGAATATCTCTCTAAGATCATAAAAAAAATTTATGTTGCTCAATTATATAACCAACCTGCTGTAAAAGTTGTCAAAGTTGCTCTCACCCGTAGATTTCGATCTAGTATTTGCTTCTAGCTATCATCACATATCAGGCCTCGATGTTTATAGTTGTAGTAGAAATGCTTATAATTAAAGTATTAAAAGTTGTTTTAACAATTTTATTTGAGAACTTATCAAACTGCCTTCCTTATAATTTGCTTGTTTGATGGATAAAGACATCTACAACTTAAAAAGATTGAATATACTATTTCATGCATGGCTAAAGTTGACATCTCTCAGAGGCATTTTATAAAACAGTTCACATATTGTAGTATCTGGATATTATATCTATCATTCGCTATTGCTTGGAGTTTTGAAAAGTCTTTTAAACAAACTCATGTTTTGGGCGTACGCTGCAAACCTTGCATTCCATAGGATGTCATCTCCTTAAGGTGATCTATCAAACAGTTTGTACGCTGGTCTGCATTGCATCTATCAGTAAAGCCTTTTCAACAAATCTGCGTAGGCATTGGAGATTGGTAGTGTCTAAATAAACTCAGTCCATTCAATATGCATGTCAGGCATCTATCATAATTATAACTCTCATCACATCTCATAAATGTAATGAGAATTGCATTTCATTATCTCAGGATAAGTTAAAAACATATTAATGTTATATTATTGTAGGTAATGAATGTAGAGTATATCTCTGTGGGCTATTTTTCACTTTCAATTGAATCGCCCCATGTATAATGTTCAAAAAAATTAATTAGATTTGGCAGATAATAAAATTTATAATGCTCATTTACTTGGTTTTGGATGAAAAATACTTAGTATCCAATGATCCATGGTATTATTTATTATTATTATTATTATTATTATTATTATTATTATTATTACTACTACTATTATTATTATTAATATTATTATTATTTTTTGCTTTGTAAGAGTATAGTTTACATTGATTTGGAATAAGAAAATTACATATCTGGCTACATATTGCTTGCAGTTATCTTCTATTCTTTCTATACTGGTATCTTCTTGACCTCGCAAAGTCACCATTAAGATAAAAAATAGCCATGCAAGGCCTGCAAACTACCTATGGATATAGTGCCAAGATTTGGCCTATCGGCCATCAAAAATTGTTTAGCTACTTTAGTCTTATAGGGGAGAGAACAAAGCCATGCACAAACAACTAACTCTATGCACTTGCTGACAAAGGAGCCACCATGCGGTTTAATTTGCAATAGCTTCAACATAAAATCCACCCTTGCCACAACTTGCTCTCTATGCAGAATGAGCAACCATCCTTTAGGGTTAAGCAAGAAGGGATAATAACAAACCACCACCTCATCATTCTCTAACAGATGAAAATCTACAGGCCTAGGAATGCCCACTCCTAGCTCGGCTACCTTGACTATATTCGCCACTCCCACAAGCAAATTGTCAATGAAAATTTGCCTTACCAAGAGGATAGTTTTCTCCTTCAAAATGCCTCTGTCTAACAAATATGCTAAGAATCAAGACACAATGGAGGTTTTGTTTTTGTAGAATTCACTCTCTTCTAGAAAACTTTTGCCCAAGATAACCTTAAAGGGCAATAGAATGAAGTCATTATTGAGCGCACAATCCTTTTGAGTCTATGATTAGTCACTAGACCATTGAAGGCAAGTTGTCTAACTGCACTCTCCACCTGAATGGGTGTATCCATTCCTAAGCATACCAAACCTTTTGTTGAAATCCTCATGATAAAACCAGACCCACCTGCCATTGAATTCGAAAGACACTGAAGAGAGTGAAATACCCTGCACTAGGCTTCTCTATATAAACAAGATTGTCTTCTCGAATCTTCCTAGCAAAGCTCGTTTGGGGACAATTGTAGAAATGGAGGCAGCACTCCTAGCAATGATGGCGTGCTATGATTATTAT
Organism: Cunninghamia lanceolata; assembly: GCA_027924645.1. Classification (NCBI taxonomy): domain Eukaryota; kingdom Viridiplantae; phylum Streptophyta; class Pinopsida; order Cupressales; family Cupressaceae; genus Cunninghamia; species Cunninghamia lanceolata. Next base: position 540,027 of record BSBN01000765.1, on the reverse strand, counting down.
GCAAGCCAAGGCTAAACTTAAAATAATGCTCTTTGCAATGAAATACCCATCATTACACTTCTACCACCCTTGTGACATCAAATCCTTCTTTAGAAGTCACTTGCCACTGAGGCAACCTAGATAGAAATTCATGACCCCAGTCCTTCCATGTCCATTGTGTGGAAGGACTCCCACCCTTCCACCCACATTATTAATATTATTATTATTATTATTTTAAAAATTGTATTGGTCACTTGATTTATTTAGATCAAGTTAATAAAATTCATATGATTAAATTATTGGATTTATTAAACTAAATATGGAAATAGAAATCACCTTAACAAGAATGGTGTTGCTTGCTAAATTGTTGACAAGAAAATCTTCAATTTTCCATATTAATGAACGATGAATGTCGATTAATGAATGATGCCACATGTCATTTGTCAACTAAAACATAACCTTTTATTTTTATGCATTATTATATTTTTATGTATGTAATATTGTTTTTTGTTCTCAGTTCAAGTCTATATCTTCCTACTTTGTTATGGTTATGTGTAAGTTGTCAAGGTAAGTTTCCAGAGGCATAGGATTGATGTTTTATTTTCATGTATGGATGATGTAATTCATTATTGTATTGACCTAAGTTGGATTTTGTAAATGGGGAGACATCAGTAATCATAAAGAGGGGCAAGTTGTTTATGGATTGCTTCATTTGGAAGCTATGGACAATGTATTGTGAAACTGTCCTTGTAATTAAGATGATATGCAAGAAGGTTGATGCCTTGCATTGCTCATGTATACTTGTTGTTATGATGATATTTGCCTTGCTTGATGAGTAGGGTCTTCTAGATGCAGGTAGGGGAGTAGATTTCAATGTGGGGCTAGTGTCCAAAGTGGCTGTCAGGGTAACCCATTGAAAGTTGGTAACTCAGTGATAACCTAATTAATAAATTAGGGGGTTGGGTAGTTATTCACATTAAACAAGATAATTGGATTCCTCACCCATGCCTGTAGTGCTTGTTTAGACTAAGGATGGGATGAGAAGGCCTGGTTAGTAAATTCAACTTCCTTGTCTCCATGAAAGGAGTGTTGGTTCCGCATGTGTGACCCTATGGGGCTAGCATCTAGTGAGAGACTATCTGGATAAACATAGATGGGGGTCAACTTCTAGTGAGAGACTATCAAGATAACTCATCTCAGGACCATGTGATGGCACTCTCCCTACTGTAGTCTGGCATTCCCTAGTTATGCTCTCCCCATTCATTATGTGTTTGCCTTTGGAAGTGATGACTGAGTTGTTTGTGTTAATGACATGTGTTGTAAGAGTCATGTGTTGTCCTTGTTCCTTATAGTCTACTGTCTACCTGACTATTTTTTGTAGTGGGACCTTATGTTATCTCCTAGCACAGGGGGTGGACCTTAGGGTTCCACTTGGCCGGGTGGATGTGCTTTATCTCCATTGGTTTTCCCTTGCCATTGTTCATGTGCAAGGAGGATGTATCTCTTGTGACAGATTCCAGCTCTTGTACCAGTTGAGAAGATAGTTATTTATGTTCATATTCTAGTCTTGTATATTAGTTGAAACATGAACTACAATTATGATGTTTGTATTCCTAATGCAATAAAAAGGTGAAAGTGTAAACAATGTACTATACCCTCATGTGAGGGAAAGTTGTACATGTACTTGTAGATTTATTTGCGTGATCCTAATGATTGTTTAATTAATGCTACCATCTATAAAGGTATGTGTTAAATCATTTAATGCATTAGATTTAGAATACATTATTATTGTCAATTTATACATGATGTATGTTAGATTATGTTAAAAGTTTTGTTAGTGATGCAGTCATGGAATCCTAGAGAATAATACTTATTTTATTGATATGTATAGATATGTTAAATGATACTTTGTTATCTCTTTCATTTAAAAAAAAAATCCTATTTGTATAGCATAGTTGTGTTATTCTTTGGAATTCCATGGCAGGGTGTTACATCTAGTATCAGAGCTCGGTTCTAACATTGGGTAATCTAGTTTTATATGAGCCCATTAGGTTGTACTAGTTTCTTAAACTCTAAAGATTAAGTTCTTCCCTTTTGTCATCCTTGCCTAACAACCTGAGGTTGTCCTTTCGTGATGATTATCTACGAAGATGCCTAGAGGTCGAATTGGCCTCTGGAGCTAGAATAGTGGTAGAATCCCTTGTGGATGGTTGTGGTTTGAGGATTGGTCCTCTATTTACCATGGTGGATCTTTGCATCATACCCTTAGGATCTTATGATATAGTATTGGGTATAGATTGGTTGGATGCTCATCGAGCAGTGATAGATTGCAAGTGTAAGTCAGTGCAGTGTAAGGATGATTCTGGCAATGAGGTAGAAGTAGTTGGCATTCAGAGACCCATTTCCTTGCGTATGATTTCTACCATGAAGTTGAGGAGATGTATGCATTAAGGTTGCTAGTTGTTTTCTATGATGGTTAATGATTTGGAGTTAGGGGAGAGTCAAGAGGTGTCCCTCGACAATCATCCTATCCTTAAGGAGTATATAGATGTCTTTCCTAGTGACATTCCAAGAATGCCACCTAAGCATGATATTGACTTCAAGATAGACCTTGTTCCCGGAGCACAACCTATATCACGAGCTCTGTATCAGATGACCACTTAGGAGCTTAAGGATCTTTGGTTGCTACTAGAGGAGTTGTTAGCAAAGGGGTTCATTCATCCTAGTGTCTCTCCATGGGGAGCACCTACCATTTTTGTGAAGAAAAAGATAGATCCCTTTGATTGTGTATTGACTATCGGCAACTGAATAAGGTGACTGTGAAGAACAAATATCCCTTGCCATAGATTGATGATCTCTTTGATCAAATTAAGGGCGATAGGTGTTTTCAAAGATAGACCCAAAGTCAGGGTATCACCAGTTGTGGATCTTTGAGGCAGACATCCATAAGACAACATTTTGCACTCACTATGGGCACTATGAGTTCACTATTGTGCCATTTGGGTTGACAAATGCACCTTCTATGTTTATGAGTCTGATGTATGGTGTATTCCACACCTACCTTGATAGATTTGTCCTTGTGTTCTTGGATGACATATTGATCTATTCGAGGACTATGGAGGAGCATGAGGAGCATTTAGGACAGGTTTTGCAGTGTTTAAGAGAGAATCAGTTATATGTAAATTTGGCAAAGTGTGAATTCTTTCAAACAGAGGTGAGATGTTTGGGGCATGTTATTTTTGATAAGGGCTTTTCTATGGATCCTTCAAAGATCCAAGCCATCATGGATTGGCCTGCACCCACTAATGTTTCAGAGGTTCATAGTTTTATAGGTTTAGCAGGCTACTATTGACAGTTTGTCTAGGGTTTTATGAAGATATCTCACCCTATCACTTCTCTTCAAAGGAAAGAAAATAAGTTTGTTTGGTTAGAGTAGTGTCAAGTAGCTTTTTAGACTCTCAAGGAGTGGTTGACTAGTGCACCCATTCTGGGAGTTCCTAATCCTATCAAAGACTTTGTGATGTGTACTGACGCATCTTTGGAGGGTCTAGGAGTAGTTTTGATGCAAGATGGTAGTGTGATAGCCTACGAGTGTCGTAAACTCAAGGATCATGAATTGAACTATCCCACACATGATCTAGAATTATTCGCCATCATGCATGCCTTAGTGAGATGGAGACATTTTATGCTAGGGCATCAGTTTGAGCTACATAGTGATCACCATAGTTTATAGTGCATATTCATGAGCCAAACTTGAATGCTAGGCAGAGGCGGTGGATGGAATTCTTCTATGAGTATGATTTTGAGAATTATATCTAGGGTAAGGAGAATGTTGTGGCAGATACTCTTAGTCGGCATAGACACTTGATTTCGGTAGTCACTCTTGGAGTGAATTTGAGAGGTTAGATTCTTGTAGCACTTCCTACTAATAGTTGGTATCGGGAAGTGAAGTTAGAGTTTGAGTCAGGTAGACCCTTGGAATGTAGATTTGTTGGTTGCTCTCTTGATTCAGATGGTCTCTTGTGGCACTTGGGTCACATCTATGTTCCTTCTTCAGAGGGTCTTCATACCCTAATTATGTTAGAGGCACATCGAGCAACTTACTCAACTCCTCCAGGTGTCAAAAAGATGCACGCAGACCTTTGTCAGTTATATTTTTGGGTCCGAATGAAGAGGGATATTGCTGATTTTGTCTTGAGGTGTCTAGAATGTCAGAGGGTTAAGGTAGAACATTAGCATCTCATAGGCCTTCTTTAGCCACATCTTGTTCCAGAATGGAAATGGGACATCATTTCAATGAAGTTTATAGTCAGTTTGCCTATGTCCTCTCATCTCCATGACACCATTATGGTCACTATGGATAGGTTGACTAAGGTAGCACACTTCTCTCCTGTTCAATCTTCATATAATTCTTCTTCAGTGGCTAGAATTTTCATGGAGGATATAGTTAGATTGCATGGGATTCCTTGCAAGATTATCTTTGATAGGGATCCAGTGTTTACTTCAACTCTCTAGATGTCCTTATAGCATGCATTGGGGACTCAGTTGAACTTCAATTTGGCTTACCATCTGGAGATTGATGGGTAGACTGAGAGGGTTAACCAAGTCCTTGAGGATATGTTTAGGATGTATGTCATGGATCAGCAAACTCGTTGGGAGGATTATTTGTACTTGGTGGAGTTTGCATACAATAATGGGTATCACAGTTCTATTGGTATGTCTCCTTTTTAGGCTTTATATGGTCATCCTTGTTAGACCCCACTGAGTTGGGATCATCTTGAGGACAAAATTCTCCTAGGACCAGAGATGCTCTCGAAGATGGAGCAGCATGTTGATTGTATTAGAGAGCATTTGGTGGTAGCACAGGATAGGCAAAAGAAATATGCAGATGCCCATAGGGTTGATCATCAGTTCTTGGTTGGAGACTAGGTGTTCTTGTGGGTGCATCCGAGAAAGAGTTCAATCTATTACGGAAAAGGCTCCAAGCTTGCACCGTGCTTTGTTGTACTGTTTAATGTTTTGGAAAGGATCGGTCTTGTTGCATACTGTCTTGCTTTCCCACCTAGTCTATTGCGCATCCACAATGTATTTCATGTTTCTATTCTCAGGCCATATTATCCAGATATCCATCATGGTCTTGATTGGAATGCTTTATAGGTAGAGGGCGAGTAGTTGGCATTGGAGCCCATAGGTATTTTACAGCACAAGAGACTCACCCTCAGGGGCAAAGACGTGGAGCTAATGATGAGGCTTCAGCTACCTGGGAGGATGTATCTCGAATGCAAGAGTTATACCCGTATTTGTTTGCAGGCTTCCAAGAGTAAGCTTGGTTCTAGGGGGGAGGATGTAGTGCCCCTCATTTTGCCTTATGTCAGATTGATAGTTATTCTACTAGGTGTTGATGATTGTTTTGATGCAATCATAACAACAAGTTAAAATTCACATATAATAAACTGAAACTATACTTGAAAGATAAGAAGGAATCATTTGAGATTCAACTAATCCTAAGTCTACAATGGTTCGGTTGGTCAAGTTCAGTTGGTCAATGTGAAGCTGTAATGTTCAAGGGGCCTTACGTAGTTTAGGTTTGTTTGGTGGTTTACTGGACTAAGAATATGCAAAAAAGATCATGAGATATGTCAATACTTTTCATTCCTTTGCATAAAAGTGTTACTGTGCTGCAAGTTTTAGATGGTTTTCTTGAATTTTTTGCAGCTTTCTTCTTTATCTATTTATGAAAACTGTCTACTTATAGCTCTGTTATGCATGCTTCTTCAAATTTGAGACAATTTCCTTTAGATTTATACGTTTTTAGCTAAATATTTCAGATGGGTTGGGAAAAGTTAGAAAGATCTAATCTATACCTCATTTAATCTACCGAAGGATCTAATTGTTTCTGTTATGCACTATGCAAATACCACAGTAATTTGATCAAATCCACAGTAAAAACCTTAAATGTAAGTTCTGAGCATTTTCACAAACATACATTTAAAATTGCAAGCTCTCAAAGAAAAAATTTCAAAACACAAAGAAGAGCAGGAGAACACTCAGAAGATAGACGCAGAACTCTAGATTCTATTGTATTAGAAACGAATAGTCATACACGATTTACAATGTAGGAATGACTCTTAGTTTCATTGATCATACTACAGAGAACTTACAAGCTTTACAGATACAGTAAGGCAGCCAGACATTCCATGCGCACCTTACTGCAGACAAACAGGCGACCTCCTTCTTCTACCTCTAAACTATGCTAACTTGCTGTATGTTCCTAAAAGAAAAATCCTGTTGTAGCCACTATTGTTTTCCTAAAATCCCTGTTGTAAAGTATTACAGTGTAGAGAGGCACAATATAAAGACATTCTGATTATCCTCACTACAGCAGAAACCTAACTGAACCTCTGGTTCAAACCCCTGGTTACAGCAATAAATATAGGTGAACCAGCTCTTCAAAATATCTCTGAGCAGTGTCAAATCTGGGCGAAATATTGCCCCTTCTGAGAAGTTCCGGCAGCTGGGTAATAACTTCTGTTTGTCTGTTGCAGTAATACCCTCAGTTGCAACCTTGTTCTTTACTTGAATGGCTTTGACTTCCTCACACTTCATCTTTATCTTCCTGCTCCTGAGATCGGATTTCCTTCCTCCATGAGGTCACTGTGTTGACTTTCCAGCTGCTTCCTCAACTGCAAGCCTGCAAGACAAGACAAGCAATAAGTATTTCATTTATCACATAAACAGAAGGAAATTAAAATAATCATTTAAATCCAGGTGACTGCGCAAAATGGTGGAAATCGGATCAGAATACTCTTAAAACGCGTTCAAAACGCATTCAGACCGCTCAAAACCCATCAGGTCAACCATCACTGACCGAAAAAAATGCTACGAGCGCCAAAAAAATGGTTTAAAACTCCACCGCCTCATTTCCCGCCCATCGGCATGACTATTGCTATCGGCATGTCAAAAAAAAAATATGTTGGCCGATAGTCACTTCATCTGCATGATATTCCGGAAATATGATGCTCTCCCTTCTGAAGGTCCAGATGACGTCATCAGGATGTTTCGCTTCTGTATATTGGGAAAAAGAACAACATCATCATCATCATCATGTTGAAGGAGAATAGGAGGATATGGAATATGATCCTGCTGCTGAGGAAAGGAAAATGATGGTGACGTCATCGTCATATTCGGGCTTCATTAAAATGCAAAAGATGACGTCATCATCATGTTCAGTTAAGATCAGGGGATAATTGTGATATCGGGTCACCTAAGGAGCATGATCAGGATGATGAATGTAATATGACCCCTTTGTGGCCAAGGTAACCCTCTCGAAAGATCAGGATGATGATGATCATCAGGATATTTGCAAAAGGTCATATTTCTCAGCAGGACGACTTCACGAAATATCAGGTAGACAAACAAGATCATGATGATCTTGACAATATGACAGGATAAAAAATATGATGATCCTCCTCATCGAATTATCATGATGACGTCATCATCATATTTCGTCTTCGGAGCATAAGGATGAGTTGAGGTCATCATCAGGTTAGCGCTAGGGTGATATTTAAAATATGATCATGCTGATGAGGAATGGAATATCACCTTCCCTTAAAAGATAGGGTGATCATCATGATCATGCAAAAGGAGATCAGGAGGATATGAAGACGTCATCATCATCTTAGCGAATTTCAGCAAATATCAGGATGATGATCCTCCGATAGGATTTTAACATGCGCATGCAAATTATGCAGATGGTGGATTTTCTAAGTCAGGGTGATCTTATAATATCAGCATGATATTATAATATTAGGCGATGTAAAAATATCAGGATGCTCGCGATGCAAAAGACCGCTCGACGGGGAAAACTTACTATGACTCAAAGTTGACGTCCGGATATTTGAACCTCAGGATATTATCGGGGGGGGGGCGTTTCAAATATGATGATGATGTTCTTCATACAGCAAAACCGAGTTTATAAAATATGACCCTCCTAAAATCATGATGCTCATGATGCGCATAAGGCCATTTGACGGGTAAAGGGCACTACCACCTAAGATTGACGTCTGGATATTACGACTGCATGATTTTTATCGGGTGATAAACCAAGATCATGATGACCTTGACAACATGAAAAAAAATATGATGATCACTTGCGATTATCAGGTTTGACCAAACTTTGACTGTGCATAACTTCCACATATGGACGAATTTTCAAGTGATGTAAAAGGCAAACCTGCATGGAATTTCAAGCTCTTTCTAAATATGAGGTCACAGAAACAAAATATGAACTTTGACAAACTAACCTCATGATGATGACCTACCTCATCCTGACCTTCATGATGATGATGCACCTGACTCATTTTTACCAAACCGCCAGAAAGCAGACAAACACAAGCAGAAGCAAAAAAGCAAAACATCAGCAGGGGTCCCCATTTTGCTAAGGAGCATAATGGGGCGTGTTGTGAACATCACAACAACTAGCAACCAAAACAAAACAATTAAATTTAAAGTGTTCAAGGAAACTAGATGAAATGAACTCATAACTTCCAACTATCTTTCCTGCTAATTACTATTCTAAGTTCGACAAAAGCCCCAAATATCCTAGTTGTTGTGATGTTCACAACACGCCCCATTATGCTCCTTAGCAAAATGGGGACCCCTGCTGATGTTTTGCTTTTTTGCTTCTGCTTGTGTTTGTCTGCTTTCTGGCGGTTTGGTAAAAATGAGTCAGGTGCATCATCATCATGAAGGTCAGGATGAGGTAGGTCATCATCATGAGGTCAGTTTGTCAAAGTTCATATTTTGTTTCTGTGACCTCATATTTAGAAAGAGCTTGAAATTCCATGCAGGTTTGCCTTTTACATCACTTAAAAATTCGTCCATATGTGGAAGTTATGCACAGTCAAAGTTTGGTCAAACCTGATAATCGCAAGTGATCATCATATTTTTTTTCATGTTGTCAAGGTCATCATGATCTTGGTCTATCACCCGATAAAAATCATGCAGTCGTAATATCCGGACGTCAATCTTAGGTGGTAGTGCCCTTTACCCGTCAAATGGCCTTATGCGCATCATGAGCGTCATGATTTTAGGAGGGTCATATTTTATAAACTCGGTTTTGCTGTATGAAGAACATCATCATCATATTTGAAACGCCCCCCCCCCCCGATAATATCCTGAGGTTCAAATATCCGGACGTCAACTTTGAGTCATAGTAAGTTTTCCCCGTCGAGCGGTCTTTTGCATCGCGAGCATTATGATATTTTTACATCGCCTAATATTATAATATCATGCTGATATTATAAGATCACCCTGACTTAGAAAATCCACCATCTGCATAATTTGCATGCGCATGTTAAAATCCTATCGGAGGATCATCATCCTGATATTTGCTGAAATTCGCTAAGATGATGATGACGTCTTCATATCCTCCTGATCTCCTTTTGCATGATCATGATGATCACCCTATCTTTTAAGGGAAGGTGATATTCCATTCCTCATCAGCATGATCATATTTTAAATATCACCCTAGCGCTAACCTGATGATGACCTCAACTCATCCTTATGCTCCGAAGACGAAATATGATGATGACGTCATCATGATAATTCGATGAGGAGGATCATCATATTTTTTATCCTGTCATATTGTCAAGATCATCATGATCTTGTTTGTCTACCCGATATTTCGTGAAATCGTCCTGCCGAGAAATATGACCTTTTGCAAATATCCTGATCTTTCGAGAGGGTTACCTTGGCCGCAAAGGGGTCATATTACATTCATCATCCTGATCATGCTCCTTAGGTGACCCGATATCACAATTATCCCCTGATCTTAACTGAACATGATGATGATGTCATCTTTTGCATTTTAATGAAGCCCGAATATGACGATGACATCACCATCATTTTCCTTTCCTCAGCAGCAGGATCATATTCCATATCCTCCTATTCTCCTTCAACATGATGATGATGATGATGATGTTCTTTTCCCCAATATACAGAAGCGAAACATCCTGATGACGTCATCTGGACCTTCAGAAGGGAGAGCATCATATTTCCGGAATATCATGCAGATGAAGTGAATATCGGCCAACATATTTTTTTTTTTGACACGCCGATAGCGATAGTCATGCCGATGGGCGGGAAATGAGGCGGTGGAGTTTTAAACCATTTTTTTGGCGCCCGTAGCATTTTTTTCGGTCAGCGATGGTTGACCCGATGGGTTTTGAGCAGTCTGAATGCGTTTTGAACGCGTTTTAAGAGTATTCTGATCCGATTTCCACCATTTTGCGCAGTCACCTGGATTTAAACGATTATTTTAATTTCCTGTTGTTTATGTGATAAATGAAATACTTATTGCTTGTCTTGTCTTGCAGGCTTGCAGTTGAGGAAGCAGCTAGAAAGTCAACACAGTGACCTCATGGAGGAAGGAAATCCGATCTCAGGAGCAGGAAGATAAATATGAAGTGTGAGGAAGTCAAAGCCATTCAAGTAAAGAACAAGGTTGCAGCTGAGGGTATTACTGCAACAGACAAACAGAAGTTATTACCCAGCTGCTGGAACTTCTCAAAAGGGGCAATATTTCACCCAGATTTGACACTGCTCAGAGATATTTTGAAGAGCTAGTTCACCTATATTTATTGCTGTAACCAGGGGTTTGAACCAGGGGTTCAGTTAGGTTTCTGCTGTAGTGAGGATAATCAGAATGTCTTTATATTGTGCCTCTCTACACTGTAATATTTTACAACAGGGATTCTAGGAAAACAACAGGGCTACAACAAGATTTTCTTTTAGAAGCATACAGCAAGTTAGCATAGTTTAGAAGTAGAAGAAGGAGGTCGCCTGTTTGTCTGTAGTAAGGTGCGCGTGGAATGTCTGGCTGTCTTACTGTATCTGTAAAGCTTGTAAGTTCTCTGTAGTATGATCAATGAAACTAAGAGTCATTCCTACATTGTAAATCGTGTATGACTATTCGTTTCTAATACAATAGAATCTGGAGTTCTGCATCTATCTTCTGAGTGTTCTCCTGCTCTTCTTTGTGTTTTGAAATTTTTTCTTTGAGAGCTTGCAATTTTAAATGTATGTTTGTGAAAATGCTCAGAACTTACATTTAAGGTTTTTACTGTGGATTTGATCAAATTACTGTGGTATTTGCATAGTACATAACAGAAACAATTAGATCCTTCGGTAGATTAAATGAGGTATAGATTAGATCTTTCTAACTTTTCCCAACCCATCTGAAATATTTAGCTAAAAACGTAGAAATCTAAAGGAAATTGTCTCAAATTTGAAGAAGCATGCATAACAGAGCTATAAGTAGACAGTTTTCATAAATAGATAAAGAAGAAAGCTGCAAAAAATTCAAGAAAACCATCTAAAACTTGCAGCACAGTAACACTTTTATGCAAAGGAATGAAAAGTATTGACATATCTCATGACCTTTTTGCATATTCTTTGTCCAGTCAACCACCAAACAAACCTAAACTACGTAAGGCCCCTTGAACATTACAGCTTCACATTGACCAACCGAACCATTGTAGACTTGGGATTAGTTGAATCTCGAATGATTCCTTCTTATCTTTCAAGTATAGTTTCAGTTCATTATATGTGAATTTTAACTTATTGTTATGATTGCATCAAAACAATCATCAACACTAGGACTAGACATTTTGACACATTGTTAGATGGTAGACCTACTGCTATGATGACAATTGATGATTCTTTAATTACTAGTGTTTATATTTATGCTATGACTAGTTTATTAACATGTTAGATGTTGTGGATTAATTTAATTATGAGCTTTATGTGTTATTTGATCATGGTTGTGATGCTATTATTGATGATTGCTCGTATTTGATCATTATGTTATGCATGATGTGGTTTCATGTTTGATGTGTTTTTGTGAAAGGAATAGTATCGCATGACTCATGCATGAGTGCCCTGCTACACTATGACTTCCTTTCACTGTGTACATGACTACATGATTACACACACACACATATATACATGTATATATACGTAAATATACATATGTATATATACGTATATATACATATATATGTATATATGTATATATACGTATATGTATATATACATATATATGTATATATGTACATATATATATGTATAGATGTATATATACATATATATACATATATATATATATGTATGTATATATATACATGTTCAACCATGTTGTTTGCTGCGGGTTGCAGGTATCAGGCATCGACTCCACCTGAATTACCAGATCTAAGTGTGCCTTAACCAATGGAAATTGTTGATCCAGAGTTAACATAAGGTCCCTAGTCATCCATCATCCTTGAAGAGGATGAGTATTTTGTTTTGTAGTCAATCAGTGTCATTAGTATGGACATGATAGGCTATCTCTGTCGTTGTGGTCTTATTTTCTGACTGTGCATAATGGTCAGGGATTGTTGTTGGAATTATTTGATCAATGCTTTGGTTAATCATTATATTAAAATAAAATTATTCATTAAGAAAGGCATTTTTGAGAAATAAATATAAATGCCTAATGAGAGTTGTAGTTATATGGAAAATGTATTATGGGCTAAGTTAAGGTAATTATTAAATGTAAATAAATTTGATAAAAGACTATAAAAATAAATTTATAAATAAATTATGAGTTGTTTATTAATTATAAACAATTTAATTGGAATGTAATAATAAAATGTAAATAAATTTAATCAATAAAATAAAATTATATTAAATGGTTGTAAATTACATTATAGTTGTGATGTTATAAATTTAATAAAATAACAAATTGTAAAAAAATAAAATAAAAGGGGAAACAGTTGTCATAGAGTGGGCATTGGATCATGTGTCGAGCCTCGTAAAAAGATCAAAGAAGGTTCTAGAAAGGAATTATGAAGATTGATTTGGGGGAATCCTTGTGTGGAGACTGGAGAGATTGGTATGCACCTGAAGCAATTGACCTCTGCATCAAATCTTCAGCCAATCAAGCATTGGATCCAGGTTCTACCGAATTCTATATTTTATTTTAGTTTTTCTTTTGAGTCCATTTTTAATAAATCCATTATTGCATTCTCTATTGTCTACGTCCTCTTTAGCCAAATAATATGGCATTGCATTTTCTATTGCCTATAATTATGATTTATTTCCTCTTTGATAATCTTGATTGGCATTACTGTATACCATTAGAAGTGTGATGGTTGTCAGCTAATATGCACATATACCCTATTTTATAATATCTAAATGATAGCATGACCCACTATTGCAAATATGTGTCTAATCGGTGTTGTCATTGATGTCAACATATCCTTGTTGCCATTGGTGTCAAATGTATTCCATTTTGTTGCATGTTTAGAAGACTAGAATATTGAGGATATTGAGAAAATTAATGAAGATAAATGTATGCGGACCATATGGATGTGTAGAGGATTGTCTGAAGTAGCTCCACTTAAGATTTGAGAGTTTCGAATGAATATTTGAGGAAGCTATGGCCATCTGAGTAGAACTGGGTTTTGGCAATTGTTCAGAAGAGACAGAGTAGCAGTAAATTGATTTGGATTTCTCCAAATTGAAATATTATGATTTGTGGATCTAGAGGCTTGTTTGGGAAGTTAGTGTGTATCATCAACTCAAGTGGTCCATGGTTTGGAGATCCACAAGAAATCTTTCTAGTGTGACAGTCATAGAAGACAGTGTTCTTGAGGTTCTAGATGAAGATGTAAGTGATTCTGGTGATTTGGAGGAGTGTGGATGTTTTTTTTAATTCAATGTGCTTGTGGAGGTCTCTGGATCATGTGACTACTATGTTGAAGGTTTGCATTGAAATTTGAGCTCATTGGTAAATATTTTCTAGATTGGTATTGTTGTTCTTCCCTGTCTTGGCTGTCTGGATGTTTCAAGCATGTTGCAGATGATCTAAAAGTAATTCTTTGGAGTGTGGCATGTTGTTGGAAGAAGATTCAAGTCTCAGTTATGTTTGGTCAACAGCATAGTGATTTGCATGGTTGTAGTGCTAACCTTGATGTTCATTCCAAGGTTGATGAAGCATATAAATACTTGTGAATTAATTGTGGAAAGTTATCATTGTGTAAAATAATAAAATCCCAAGAAAGGATTAGAGGTAGAGCAGAGAAGAGGAGGAGCAGAGGACCAACAATAGTAAAGGATGAAGTGATAGTGAAGAAGTATTTGGGAGAAGAGTAGAAGTTTTATGAGCACTTAATGAAACTGAATCGGGCATGAAGAAGATGCTATTTCTCAGTTAATTCCTTTTGTATTAAACTAAATTCTGTAGGTAGTGAGCCTCTTTTTGAGTAGTGAGCTCTGGGTAGTGTGCCTGAAGGGAAGTGCCTTCCTCTTTGTAAGTACTTTTAATAGGGTATGAATCTTATGGGTTAACCCCCAGCATGGTTTTTCCCTTAACCAAGTTTCCACATCAAAAATCTTGGTGTCAAGTGTGTTAATTGTGTTTTTGCTCATGTGTTATTGTTTCATGCTTTAATGTTTACATCATTAATTTGTTTGTAAGTTATGAAAGAAGATTAAAAGGAAGAAAAGGTTAATATTGTGGGACAACTGATTCACCCCCCCTCTTAGTTGTCTGTCCTAATTCCAACAATTGGTATCAGAGCTAGTTCCTCTAAAAGAAGCTTAACAGCTTGAGGAGATCCAAGATGTTGACGTACAAGAAGGAAAGTCTGAGATTTGATGGAACTATTAGATTTAGGACAGACAACTGAGAGGGGGGGTGAATCAGTTGTCCAAAAATTTCTTGCAATTAATCACTTAAATCCTTTTCTTAATTTAGCAGCATAATAATAAATCAATCATGGAAACACAATGCAACAATTCAAGAGAAGAAACACATTAACATATATGACACCAAGATTTTTAACGTGGAAAACCTGGTAAAGGGCAAAATCATGGGGTGACTAACCCAAGATTGTATTCTCTGTTAAAAGAATAGAAAGAACAAAATAGCACATGCCAATTAGGGCTCACTACCCGAGCACACTACTCACAAGAGGCGCACTGCCTACAGGAGACACACTATCTACAGAATAATAAGTATTACATACTTGAACTGAAGAATAGCATCTTCACCATGCTTGAGTCAGTTCCATTTAAGCCCAATACTTCTGCTCTACTCTTTTCTACCACACTCTCATCCCCACAAGATACTTTGAAATGAATTTACAACTCCTTATTTATACAAGACATTGACTTAGGGATAATCATCCAAGTCAGCATACATTACAGAGCAAATACGCAAATACAGCATGACTAATGACAAAAAGACTTCACACGGATCAACACATTGTTAGCCACATAGATCTAAGACTTCAATCTTCCTTTAGGAACATGCCATTCTTCACAGAACATCTTCAAGATCATCTGCAGAATGTGTAACTCATCTGTTCGGCCAGACTTTGGAAGAACATCATCATCCGGAAGTAATTCTTCAATTACGAGCTCAATCTTCAATGCAGACCATCAACACGAATTGGACACAATCCAAAGACCTTCACAAGCTTGCCTAAATTACCAAGAACATCCACACTACTTCTGCTTACTGAAATCATCCTCTCCTTCATCTGGAACCTTAAGAACACAGTCTGTCATTACTATTATATTGGAACAGATGCTTGTGGACCTCTAGACCACAAACTAATTAAGTTGTCAATTCACATTGGTTTCCTAGACACTCCACCAAATCCGTAGAACTAGATATTGTATTTCTGGATCTCACTGGACCTATCTATGTCACTCTGTCACCCCTGAACATCTGCCAGAACTAGTTTTACTCAAGTGGCCATAACTTCTTCAGATCTTCATGTGGACCTCTCAAATCTTAACTAGATCATCTTAAGACACATATCTACAAACCCTTTGATGTACATCCTCTGATATTCATCTTAGTTGGGATCTTTACCTTACTGTCTTCACTGTTCTTCTGATAAGACTAATTTTCTCAATAGCCTCAGCATATAACTCATTCAATCCTTATCATCAATGCAACAGGAGTATGTTGACATCAATGACAACACTAGTTAGGCCCATACTTGCAACAGGAACAAATTACTCCCTCTAGAAGGTGTTGGTAATCATTTATGTTTAGGGTTTTAGGCTCGAGTTATTGGTGGTGCCTGCATAAGTATTCGGGTTTCAAGCATTTAGATATGCAGGCACCTACCCAAAAATTCAAAAAAATCTAACACTTTCAGCCTTTGCAGTTGTAGAAATGCAAAAAAAATAGTTAAGGTGCAAGTGTCTTTGTATATAAATAGGTGTTTGTATATACATACAGGTCGAAATGTGCATTAGCGGGTGCAAAATCTCCATCGGCCTTTGAAAAAATCAATTATATGCATTTTAAATGCATATCGGGCTTGGAATGTACATATACAAAGGGGGAATCTTTCATAGATTCCTGGGAATATTCCTGCTTTGTATATCGGGTTGCATGTAGAGATACAAAGGAAAAATATACAAGGATGGAAGATACATTGTAGGCATATTCTAGGAAAGATTCATTGTTTGTATGTAAAAAGGGTTTGTATATTCGATATACAAGGGGAATGTACATTGAAAATTATACAAAGGCTCGCGACATGCAAAGTGAACAGTGTAGAGGAGAGAGAAAATGGTCGGGCCCACCAGTTGTATACAAAGGAGATTGTATGTTTGACATACAATGAAACATGCATTCCTGAGATGCAAGAGTCGGACCTGAAAAAGCATGTGATGTTGTTAATTCATATTTGAGGTCTATTGTTTGTATGTTTGGCTTATATGTTTGGTTTTGTATGTGCAACATACAAGTGAATATACAAAGAAGGAATATACATTCCAGACCCGAAGGAGAAATCAAATGCAGTGAATAATGTTTCAGGTCTGCAGCATGTATATTGGGCGCCTGTATGTGCTGATGTACATTCGAAAGATACAAGGGTTAAGATGCAAGCCAGATTTCAAAGCAACTTCAGCATGCCTCATTAAAATTTGAAATTTGCCTTGTATGTATGAGGCAAATGCACATGCACATATACAAGGAAATATGCAGGAAAAGAGGATACAAGCCAGACCCGAATTGAATTTCAATTTGTTCTAAATAGGTTTGGGGTCCACCTTGTATATCAAATAGATGTATATGTATTTTGCATATACAAGGGTTTTTGGCAGGTGAACAGTGACGATTGTATATGCATTCATTCATGCATATACCAGGGCAAAAAAGGCAAAATGGGGAGGCTAAGGGTCAGCGATAGGAATGTGAAGTGCCTACGTGGCATGTAATCATTGGCCCTCAGCTTTTTTTTTGCAGTTTTTGACGCTGATTATCTCAGTGATGGAATTGAAATCAACGGTTAGTTTTTAAAGATGCAGGGTTGGTCTTCCTTGCTTCCTCAAACTTGTTTTGGGCGGGAGAACTTCAGATGTGTTCATTGCTGCATCCTGGAGGTAGGTGGGCCATTATTAGCTAATTGCAGAGGTGCAGTGGACTGAGTGATGGGCCAACAACCAATTTTATGAGGAATGTCCCCAAACGGCAGCGCAAAGCTCGAGTCGAGCTCCTCCTCACCATTCCTTCTGTCTACTGCATTGATTGATTTGGGTGCCATTCTTGGTACATTGTAATTGGTAGAATTTTGATTTGACCATGTACGGTTCTGTTGAAGGCACATCCTGAGTATATCAGAGGTGTGTGCCTAATTGTTATGGGGGAGGACCTGGGCATTTTTGTGTAAATAATGAAATACAGAACATTTCCTGGTTGTTGTATCTCTGTGGAGTTTATGAGTGGCACCTTAAATGTACATTGCACACATTTTCAAATTCAGTGTTGTTTTATATGAAAAATACTTATGGCATGTGTCTCGCTGTCCCTCTCCACTTGTTGCATCCATTTCTTCTTCTAAATTTGGTTGCTAAGGGTTCCTCAAATTCTAGGATACAGGTTTTTGTATTGCATGTTTAATCTATAACTTCCATTCAAGGAGTGGATTAAATTGTCTTAGGTTTGATATGGAGAAGGTTGTATGTTAATAGGGATATCTATAAGTAGAAGCAGTTAAATACCCATTCTTGGGTGATGTTTGTAAGGCAAGCATCAATCTAACCTCTTGAAACTTGAATCCAAGATGCAATCCATTCTTGTGTATATGTCTAGTTGACTCCTTGCCCCAAGATAGGCACGGGTCTATTCTTGTGAAGTAATTATGATCCAAAACCCCTATCTTGCATCTAAAACATCAAATTAAAACCATTCCATTATTTCAACCTATTAGTTGTAGGAGTAGGATTAGGAACCCCCTACATACTCTCATCCATAACTAGACACACATGTCTAAGAGTGTTGCTAAACTTATGATTTGTCATTCAAATCTTGGTCCATACATGAGAGTATTCTACCTATTATCACAAAGCTAAATCTTCATGTCATTAGGTGAGTCAAAGTGTTAAATCTTTAGCTATAGGGATACCCCTCTTGGTGTGGCAGAACCAGAAGTGAAGGGGAGGCAGCTCACGCAACCTCCCATACTCTATTGGCCGAATCTACCTGTGCATTGGAACTGGCAAACCCTCTGCCGATTCAGAGAAAATAACCAATAGAATTGGCGACTCTGCTGTGGAGTTAAAAAAAAAAGAGTATCTGTGTGCCCATCCGAGTCACCAACAGAATTGGCGACTCTGCTGGGGAGTGATATCCAGTTCTTTCATGTGAATGATGGTGCTCTGCTGGCGATATGAACTCAGAAAAATGTTTGATGAGCTTTCAGCTGTTTGAAATTTTTATCCTCTTTGGAGAGGTGGTGACTCTGCAAAAAAGTTTTAGTGTACATGAAAGGCTAATGTATGTTATTGAGATCTAAAAATATTCTATTCAAAGCTTCAGTATCTAGATGAGAAAAGGTACCTAGCTCCTTCCCATTTATATTTGTTGTTTTATTACATAAGCTAGATGCCAGGGGGAAGCCTTAGGTTTTAGGCAGATTATGATGTCTAAGAGTGAAAGTTATATGAATCCAAATATATATTCACCCATACTCAGTCAAGAGGGGGACGAAATGTTGAGTAAAAGAATTGAAGAGATAAAGAATAGGTTGATATCCTTAGAGGCTTGGCAGGCTCAGTTAAATAGCAACACTGTTGTGTCTACCAGTCAAAATGTTAAACCTCTTGTCAGCCCTTTTGATCCTTTGTATGACCAACTAGATTTGTCATGGGTTGATTGTCAAGTTGAAAATATGCTTACTGAGACTTACAATCAGATGCTTAGATTTAGTGGTCACAGTCTATGTGATGGGGATGCACATATCCAAAATTTTCATAGGTTCATGGAGAGACATTCATTTAGGGATGAGCATATGTGGATGAGGTTTTTTGTTAGATCCTTTGATGCTAGAGCCAGAGATTGGTATTTAATCTTTCCAAAGAAATTCTTTACCTATTGGGATAAACTTGCTGACTGTTTTAGAAAAGAATTTGCAAGAGAACCTGCTGATCTTGTTGTAAGATAAATGGAAATCAGAAAACAAGATAAAAAGCCCTGTATTGATTTCAGTCATAGATTTGCTGTAGCCCTTTCACAAATCCCTGAAGTCTTCAGACCTGATATTTCAGCCTGTGTTGGCATATATTTTGAAGCTTTCGAGGAGGGATCTAGTGCATTATTGAGGGAATTCAAGATAGCAAGTATGCAGATGGCATACAAGTTTGTAGAAAATATAGAAAAAAATTAGAAATGAGCATATGCAAAATTCCCTATCCATAGGTTTTGGTATGAATAACGGTTATAAGGTGACAAATAACCAAGTGATTATGGCATCATGTGAAGATAAAAATGAGAATGAAAATACATCAGTTGAGGATGCCAGTGAAAGGATCAATGTTAACTCCCATTGCAAAGTTGAGGTGTCTAGTTCTGAAAATAATGATGAGGTTATGGATAGAAATGAACATCTGTTTGAATGGATTTGTGGAGATGATTGTGAATATTGTGCTTAGGATAGAGAAGAAATAAGCAAATAGAGCAGCAGTTCCATGTGTGAATTAATGCCTTCTTTTTAGACACATGGAGATGATGAAGAGCAGTCAGAGATTGAAATAGGTGCTAGTGCTGAGCATGATCATTCTTCATTTGATTATGGTTTTTCTTATGCCATACAGGCTGATACTCCTCCACAAAGTGAATCCATTAGTAATGAACATGCATGTTTTGCTGCCCATGAACCAGTAGCATACTATAATGAAATTGAAACACTTGGATCAATTTTTTCTGACACATATAGTGAGGAGGATCTGTTTGAGTATGGTGAGGATCTAAGCAATGCAATTGATATGGGTTCTAATTTTCATCCTGATGAAAGAGCAACCAACATATATCATGAAGATTGTTGCAGGGAGGTGCCAGAATCTGAGTTTTTTCTATTCAGTGCAGCTGAAAGTTGTGTGCATGAAATGCACAAATATGGATCTGAAAGCTTTTTCTTTGATATGCCAGCTTGTGATGAGATGAGCCCTCACATTCCTAGCTACATGATGGACTTTGAATGCTTTCAGTTTTCAGTCCAGCTAGGAGATCATTTTGCAATACATAATGCTGACACAGATGATAACATGTGTTATATTTCATTTGAATATGCATTGTTTGATAAATATTGCATTCACATGTTGCCTAATGTTGAGGGTTGTTTGCATAAGGTTGACAAGGATAAGCTCAATGAGATAATTGTATATGCAAATGACAAGGTTTGTTTGTGGCTAGATCATGGTAGCTTCTTTAGGCTTGATCTAGTGATATCAGATCAAAACAAGGTATTCGATAAAGGAAGACACAGGTTTTTTCTTTCTTGGTGGCCTTAGGCCACCAAGTGTGATTGGTGATGCAAGTTGGTGCAATGTTTGACTCTGTTGCCCAATGGATACGGACTGGTCTGCATCCCAGAGATTTGAGGTTCTCGCCATGCCTATAAGAGGCATGCGTCCCCAATTGGAGCCTGTTGGTAATCATTTATGTTTAGGGTTTTAGGCTCAAGCTACTAGTGGTTCCTACATAAGTATTCAGGTTTCAAGCATTTAGATATACAGGCACCTTCCCAAAAATAAAAAAACTCTAACACTTTCAGCCTCTGCAGTTGAAGAAATGCAAAAAAATTAATTAAGGTACAAGTGTCTTTGTATATAAAAAGGTGTTTGTATATACATACAGGTCAAAATGTGCATTGGCGGGTGCAAAATCTCCATCGGCCTTTGAAAAAATCAATTATATGCATTTTAAATGCATATCGGGCTTGGAATGTACATATACAAAGGGGGAATCTTTCACAGATTCTCAAGAATATTCCTAATTTGTATATCGGGTTGCATGTAGAGATACAAAGGAAAAATATATAAGGATGGAAGATACATTACATGCATATTCTAGGAAAGATTCCTTGTTTGTATGTAAAAGCGGTTTTGTATATTCGATATACAAGGGGAATGTACATTGAAAATTATACAAAGGCTTGCAGCATGCAAAGTGAACAGTGCAGAGGAGAGAGAAAATGGTCGGACCCACTAGTTGTATACAAAGGAGATTGTATGTTTGACATACAATGAAACATGCATTCCCGAGATGCAAGAGTCGAACCTGAAAAGGCATGTGATGTTAATTCATATTTGAGGTCCATTGTTTGTATGATTGGCTTGTATGTTTGCTTTTGTATGTGCAACATACAAGTGAATATACAAAGAAGGAATATACATTTTAGACTCGAAGGAGAAATCAAATGCAGTGAATAATGTTTCAGGTCCACAGCATGTATATTAGGCGCTTGTATGTGCCGATGTACATTCGAAAGATACAAGGGTTAAGATGCAAGCCAGATTTCAAAGCAACTTCAACATGCCTCATTAAAATTTGAAATCTACCTTGTATGTATGAGGCAAATGTACATGCACATATACAAGGAAATATGTAGGAAAAGAGGATACAAGCTGGACCCGAATTGAATTTAAATTTGTTCTAAATAGGTTTGGGGTCCGCCTTGTACATCAAATAGATGTATATGCATTTTGCATATACAAGGGTTTTTGGCAGGTGAATAGTGATGATTGTATATGCATTCATTCATGAATATACAAGGGTGAAAAAGGCAAAATGGGGAGGCTAAGTGTTACATCCCAATTTCTGACTTGCTATACTTTTACTTCTTACATGGGCATAAGTAAATTTGTTGTGATGTTATAAGATTTATGACAGGATATAACATGGATTTATATTGAATATCATTTATGAAATCAAGGAAATGATTATGTTATTGTCGATTTAATATCTATATGATGAGATTTGATTTACTAGTTGAAATTATTGAATAATGATGCACTGATTACTTATTGTTTGATGACAAGTGAAACAGGATTACAAGTTATCGACTCTCAGAGAAGAAAGAGAGAGAGAGTATCTTTCGAGAAGAGAGATATAGACCTTGGATTACGAGTGGTCTATTTGCCAAACGAGTTTAGTGTTAAATGATAATGTGAACCAATGAGTCGTAGGAGGTAAGTCTTGTCTAGCTAGTTACTTTCGAATCTAATCGATAGGTAGGCGATATCTTGATTACCATCTAGTCAAGTCGATGGTGAGTCGAAATAGTCATTGTAAAGTAAACAACGTCATAGACGTAAAATTGTTGTGTTATTCTTCTTGAGTCACTTGAGGTTTTATTGTCGCTTCTTAATGTCAAGACGTTCTAATCAATTTCTATGACGCGAATATTGTCACCGGGTTGTGATGGGGAGGTAAACTTGACCCATTCACATCATCAGAAATCCTTAGTGATCAAAATGGGACAAATAGAGGAGTTTTTAACGTTGGGTAGAGGTTTTTCACAGCTATGTGATAGCTAAACGAAATCTAAAATCTTGTTTTATGTTATGCCCAATCTGTCGTGAATGTTGTAAAAATGCCTTGGACTTATGTTGTGAACTCTTTCCTTTTTGGAGATCGACAGATGTCGAATTAGAGACCTAGGTGTGTTTTAACCTTTGTCGTAATGTAAAGGAATATGCTAAATTATATAGTTATATTTTTGTAGACGTTGAGGAATTCCTTTATTCTTGTCTGTTGACGGAATCAATTTGAAGTTCAAAGAGGGACTCTCTAATCTTTTAGGGAGCAATTACTGCCCACATTTTCTTCATAAGAAGTGCATGTCTTTTATTGAGGAGAAGTCCACGATTTGTGGGCACTTGTTTTAACCAACTCTGAGTGGACAAGAGTGGTTTGGCTTAATTAGAGTTGTATTAAATATTTTAGTGGTGAGTTCACTATAAGCAATTGAGCAGTACTTCTAAACCACGAGCACCTATCAATTTATTGGATAATTTTTTGTGCTTCTATGGCATATTGTTCACTGCCTTGTAGCATGTCTTTTCTATTCTTGGAAGTAGTTATTTTGAATGTAGTGGGGAACGGAGAGTCCTCACGTTGGATAAGGAGTTGTTTTAACAAAAACTCCATAGAGGATGCCACGACGGGAGGAAACTCACTCTAACTATGTGAGTGGATACTAAGTATTGGGTCATGGAGAAATGACTCAGCAGAAGGGGGGAAGATAAGGTATCGTGGTGTGTTTAGAAAGAGGGGGCTGGTTGGCATATTTTTTGGGGAGTTCAATTTGAGCGTGACAGTAGAGTAACAAGACGCTCAAAAGAAAATAATCAAAAATAGTGAAGTTGTCATAGGATAGTTGGCGTAAGTCTCTTTGTTGGACTAAGATGAGATGATCCAAGGAAGGAGAGACAACCGTCTTAGAAGGAAGAGAAAATCGTTATGTGAGGAAGAAGCTTAGCATTGCAAGGACGACACTTGACTGTCAAAGTAACCTAATGTAGATAGCAATATTAAGAGTGTTTTTTACTCAAATAGTACTGCATCCATTACCTGCGCCTATTCTTATATAATAGATTTGGAATGATGTTGTACAATTAGATTAAATGTATCTTTATGATATCGCATATTGTAAGTTTTAGTGTATAACTATACATCTAGCAATATAGCTTATTTACAACGTAGAATACTACGAGAATAGTATCGTTATGTTCTTTAGAACACAATAATTCTCAAATGAATGTATTATCATTATGGGATTACCCTCTAATAGATGCAAAGGGGTGAATTGTTCTCCTTTATCACTTGTTTAGTAATGATTTGATATCACTTAGTTGAGGAAGAGAAACATAATCTTAACTTTGAGTTCAAGAGGATTACAACTTAGACATTTAACTTAAGTTCATAACAACTTGAACTAGTCTTTGTACATTTGTTATCAAATCAATCCGTACTCAATATTCTAGACTCACATAGAACCATATGGTTTGATATAATTAAGATCTCTTTTGAAGGGGAGAATAACCTAGTTGTAAAAGATTGAACCTCTAAGTGGTAAAAACAATGGAAAACAATCTTCTTTCTAGACAAGAGTGATGAAACCTAGAAATGACCTTGTAGTCAGAAAAAGAGCTAGGGGTTAATCCATTTGGCTTATCAAATGATTACTCTATGGGAATATATGATGTAATTCCATTATGATGGTATCGGAGGATAAAACCTAAAAATTTGGTTTTATAGGGATATTTTGTATACTAAACTTTAGTGATCACCAAATGATCAACAAGGAAAAGGGCTAGTACCCTTATATGGATGTTTATTCTTACTTGGCAGAGAAGAATTTGCAAGTCTTGAGAAGCCTTGAAAATAGTAATTCTCTAATACTTTTAATGACATTGGAACAATACTTTGCTCTAGGGATGTTCAAAGAGAATGGATTTTCCCTACATCAACTTAGAATAAAAACACTCATTTATATTTGAACTCTATATAGTTCAATATGAAATAGGAGAATAACTTTAAACATGATTTCAATGGATAACAAATGGGATTATACTGCCAACCAGTTACAGGCCAACTAAACTTGGGAGAAGCTTAGACTTGGAGTTGAACCATTTGGCATTATTGTTAGGCTTGTTTGGAAATGATCTTTAGGTCAAAAGAAGACTAAAGGAAAGTTGTTTACTTAAACTCTATTCTTGATCTTCCATTATCATGGAAAAGAAAGTACAAAACCCTTGAGTGACCCAGTAGGGTAAGGTTATAAGTTATACGTTTTGGGGTTACATTTTGTTTTAGTGGATTATGTATGGGTCGACAAAGAAGGTCGAGGACCCTAATCTAGTAATGCTCATGTCTATCTTATTGAAGAGGGATTTCTTACTAGTCGACAATGTTTAACCTTAAGTAGGGAAAACTATTTGTTGGGCTACAAGTGGACTTGAAATACAAGTCATAAGCCTTGACTTTTGCAAATATGCAAGAGGTATTAATAATGTTTAGTCAACCATAAAGTATATTACATCTTTTTGGACACAACTTCTCTTAGCTATTGCTTGTCAATAAGGGGTGAATCTCAAACGTTGCAAAGATGCAAAGAGAGATACGTAAGAATGAATAGTCATTCCATAAAGGTCCATGGAGCAATGATAGTTCTTATGCATCCACCTAATTCAGAAAGACTAGGTTTAGTTAAGCAAAACTCATCAATTGAATCTAAATTTAACCTAGATATGGTAATTATTATATTAAGACATTGAGATCATTATTTAGATTGTGATTGAAGGGTCATGTGCCCTGACTATGCGTATTTATTCTTACTTACAAGAAGGGAATTAGATTCCTAGACTATAATGCCTAACCTAGGTAAGGTTATCATCTTAGTCATAATTAATCAATCTATATCTATTATGAGACAATAAGTCATGGACCTCAGGTATTGCAATGATGCAATGAGAGTCCTTGGAAGAAAGACAAAAGAAAAAGTCTATGGATTTTAGACAGTTAAAGAAAACATGTGTTGGGTTGGGAAGACTAAATTGTTGAAATCGTCATGACTTCATAAGTTAAATGTAGTTGACCAAGTCGAACTATAGGAATATGATAGTATCCAAGTCGAGTTGGGGTGGGTGAACATTATGACAACATTCATTGTGAATGTCAATTTATATTGAAACTATGGCCATAGTAATGCATATGTCTCTGAATGCATTGTCGGTTCACTGTATCTGGATTGCACATCCTATCGGGAGTCATACTTAGCTAGAGGGTATCTAGGGTTGTATGATAGATAGAGTTGTGTAAGATACAACACTATGTACTCGGAAAGGCAAATTACCACTGGTCACCTTGGTCTATACTTCTCGTGAAGGGTAGGGCCACTTCCTATGTGGAAGATGTGTGGGAGACCGCCGGTTTGTGGTTGTAGGTAAATCACTGGAAAGATACTCTCTCTCTCTCGCAGAAGACATGCCGAGGCTTGCGATAAAGATGTCAGATTTTTGGATGTAGTATATCTCTGGGACTTGTGTTTATTGAGACTAAGTAAAACATTATCTGATTGAGGTATTTATAATTGCTTTAGTTTTGTAAACATTGTACTTGAGAAAGACAATAAGGTTGATTGTATTTGTAATGAGATATCTTGTAATTGTAGTTACTTGACTATATGTTGAATAAAAGAAAAATTTTCTCTGTCTCATTTTTACCTTGTAAATTTTCTTTATGGTGAATTTTTGGTTTTTACTATGTTTTTAGAATGTGGATGTTACATATGGTATCAGAGCTATCGGGTTCGACACTAGGGGTTATGAGTCCACTGTGCTAACCTATAGTCAACATTATGTGGTTAGCTAATGTTCAAATTTTCTTGTGTTAGAATGACGTGGAGAAGAACCAAGAAAACAGCTAGGAAGTATGATCCCCAGCATTTGCCTAGATTAGTGGTTAAGGAGAAACCTATTGAGGAGGTTGAACTTAAAGAGAATATTATTTACTCTGAAGGTGCATGGCTAGAGGATTCAAAGACTTTTGCTTATGCACTTAAGTGTATTTGGCTAGAAAGAAAACAATGTTTTGAACTGACCAAGAATCCTACTATTTCTACTGTTGTAGTAAAACCTAGTAAACTATAGCTAGTTACAACATGTCACTCGAAGGATGATGTGGAACATCTATTTTAGGAAAAAGGTGTTGGAGTACTTGTGTGTACATGCACACTCTATGTTTGTTAAACTGGAAGATTGTAAATCGACAGTGACATATAGTCTTGTCGTATCAACAATATAAATAAGGATGTGGTTACTCCTAAATACTTTATAATAAAGATGACAATGTTTTGTATCAAGCTACTGATTGTTATTAGATAAATACATTTGATATTTTGAGTCGCTTAGATTTAGAAAAACTATAAAATAACTTGGTTTTCTAGTATGAGAAAAATCACAACATGTATCAATCGAGAATCAAACTAGGGTGAAAGTCTAAAAGAGAATAAACCTCTAGTTAACCTCTTGAACAAATTGGAGCAATCCTAACCATGATTAAAAACCAAGGGGAGATACCTGGCATTTTGGAAAAGAAAGTATGAGATTAAGGAAATCCTCAAGGGGGAAAATGAGATTTCTCATGGGATGAGAAAGGAAAATCATGAAGAATATAGCGTGAGTTATTAAAATCCCAAAACTTTAGAACCTAAAAGGAAGCAAAGGATAGGCTTGCTTTAGGACTGACCTAGATTTGAAGAAAGTCAGCCCGCCAAAGTTGATGGAACAGTGATTGAATCAACTGAAAAACTTATTCCTCTGAGAATTCTAGGATGAGTTACCTAGAAAAGTACCTTACCTTATAACAACTATAGGATTAATGGAATCAAAAGCCCTTTATAAGAATTATTGGCTAAAGGTTTGAATTAGATCCAGTATTTCACCATCGGGTGCACTAGTTATAGCTGTCAAGAGAAAGGACATAACTCTACAAATGTGTATTTTGTATCATTTGCTCATTAAAGCAACGATAAGGAACAAATATATTTTCACATGTATCGATGACCTCTTCGATTAGATGGGTTGAGTTGTTATGTTTTCAAAGATTGATTTAAGATTGATATATCATGAATCTAGATTGAAGGATGAGGGTATCCTTGAAACAACTTTTAGACAAAAATGGGCACTGTGAGTTTGCAGTGTTGTCTTTTGGACGTACAAATGCCTTGTTGCATTCAAGAAACACATGAACAATGTGTTTAGAGGTTGTTTAGACATGTTTGTTCTAGTCTTCTAGAAGGTATAAATTATTTATTCTAAGAATGAAGGAGAACATTACCAACAAGTGCAAGTGGTTTTGCAATGGTGAAGGGAAATGATTTGAGTGGATAGATAGATGGCAAGAGACAATTGATTTATAGAAGAAAAATTACAACAACACCAATGCTATGAAATACCTGTTCCGAAGGACAGTTTGAGGGAAAAATTGATGCCTCGGGAGATGGTTTAAGGGGTGTACCTTTACATGAGGAGTAATTAAGGAAGCTCTTGTGGTAAAATTTTTAAGATACAAGGTATGATAGGTTTTCATTTTAAGTCTCATAGACTATTGAGTTTCAGAGAAAGAATGTGTTTCTAATTCTTCTGAAACAAGAAAACTAGTATGGAAAGAAGTTCAAATTCCACCATACTCGGGACATCTAGGGTTAACCAACCACTAACATATATAAAACCTCTTTAATTCTTGAAAGGAATGATGTTGCGAGATTTGTAACATATTGTCTATAGTGCCAAAGGGAAAGAGTAGAACATCAACACCTGTAGGATTGATGTACCCACATGGCATGCCAGAATGGAAATGGCAAGTTGTTAGTATGGAGTTGTACAAAGTCTTCCTATGTCAGGAAGTAGACGCGATGTCATTTTATGGTTGATAAACTCTTGGTGGTAGCACATTATATACTAGGGAATTGGACTGATGAAGCATCAGTGTTAACTCACAAATTTGTGCACGATGTGTTTAGATTGCATGGTTTCCTGAGAAGGTTATCTCAGATAGAAATGCACATGTGATGACAAGCTTTTGGCAAATTTGTTTTCTATGCTAAGGATTGAAATTTAAAAGAGTATACTTTATTATCTTGTGAACAAATGGTTAAACTAAGGAAGTTAACCAAGTTTTAGAAGTTTGGTTCCAAACATGTTGCATGAATTAGCAATACAAGTAGGGAGACTACTTATCACGTGAAATTTTGACAATACCTAACTTTTTCTATTAACATGGCTTGAATTGAAACATTGGACAGAAAGATGCCAAACTCCTATAAGCTGGGTAAGCTAGAAGATAGGATTAGCATTAGCTTGGAAGTGTTATTAGAATGGATGAAAAGATTTAGTTGATCAAGAAAGATCGGTGGAAATTGAAAATGAATAGAAAATTTATGTTGAAGTTAAGCATAGACCAAGACAATTCTCGGTTAGAGAAGGAAAATTCTTTTAAGGGTTAAACCCCTGAAAATGTTTCCTAAAGAATGGAATGTATACTAAACCAGTTCCTAAGTATAAAGGACCCTTCAAAATTTTTAAGGTTAGAAATTGTATTAAATTCAAGGATCAATTTATTACTAGTTTTTGCCAGGAGGCATCATTTTTTTTTGTGATTTATATATGAGAAATATATTCATGTAATATATGAATATTATAATCTATGAATGATTTAAAAGTACAAGAACCTAGGAAGGGTTATGATCAAGCTTTTGAAATACTTGAAGATCGCAAGCAATGCTTGTGTAACATAGAGGTTATGAAGTGTAAGGTCCAGTGGGACCAGTATGCATAGAATAGTTTTGCATGGGGGGAGAAATTACCATGAATTCTAGCAAAAATTTCCTCATTTACTTTATGCTGATAGCAGTTAAACAATGTATATGCTTTTAAGTTGTGTTTTGATGCTTTATATCATCAAGGACGATGAATCTATAGGGGAAGGATATGTTACATCCGAATTTCTGACTTGCTATACTTTTGCTTTTTACATGGGCATAAGTAAATTTGTTGTGATGTTATATGATTTATGACAGGATATGACATGGATTTATATTGAATATCATTTATGAAATCAAGGAAATGATTATGTTATTGTCGATTTAACATTTATTTGATGAGATTTGATTTACTAGTTGAATTTATTGAATAATGATGCAATGATTACTTATTCTTTGATGACAAGTGAAATAGGATTACAAATTATTGACTCTCAAAGAAGAGAGAGAGTATCTTTCGAGAAGAGAGATATAGACCTTGGATTACAAGTGGTCTATTTGCCAAACGAGTTTAGTGTTAAATGATAATGTGAACCAATGAGTCGTATGAGGTAAGTCTTGTCTTGCTAGTTACTTTTGAATCTAATCGATAGGTAGTCGATATCTTGATTACCATCTAGTTAAGTCGATGGTGAGTCGACATAGTTGTTGTAAAGTAAACAATGTCATAGACGAAAAACAGTTGTGTTATTCTTCTTGAGTCACTTGAGGTTTTACTGTCGCTTCTTAACATCATGACATTCTCATCAAGTTCGATGACGCGAATATTGTCGCCGGATTGTGATGGGGAGGTAAACTCGTCCCATTCACATCATCAGAAATCCTTAGTGATCAAAATGGGACAAATAGAGGAGTTTTTAATGTCGGGTAGAGGTTTTTCATAGCTATGTGATAGCTAAATGAAATCTAAAATCTTGTTTTGTGTTACGCCCAATCCATCGTGAATGTCATAAAAACACCTTGGACTTATGTTGTGAACTCTTTCCTTTTTGGAGATCGACGGACGTTGAATTAGAGACCTAGGTGTGTTTTAACCTTTGTCATAATGTAAAGGAATATGCTAAATTATATAGTTATATTTTTGTAGATGTTGAGGAATTCCTTTATTCTTGTCTGTTCATGGAATCAATTTGAAGTTCAAAGAGGGAATCTCTAATCTTTTAGGGAGCAATTACTGCCCACATTTTTTTCATAAGAAGTGCATGTCTTTTATTGAGGAGATTTCCACGATTTGTGGGCAACTTGTTTTAACCAACTCTGAGTGGACAAGAGTGGTTTGGCTTAATTAGAGTTGTATTAAATATTTTAGTGGTGAGTTCATTATAAGCAATTGAGCGGTACTTCTAAACCACAAAAACCTATCAATTTATTGGATAATTCTTGTGCTTCTACAGCATATTGTTTGCTACCTTGTAGCACATCTTTTCTATTCTTGGAAGTAGTTATTTTGAATGTAGTGGGGAACGGAGAGTCCTCA
The DNA here is from genome assembly GCA_027924645.1 of Cunninghamia lanceolata. Lineage (NCBI taxonomy): Eukaryota > Viridiplantae > Streptophyta > Pinopsida > Cupressales > Cupressaceae > Cunninghamia > Cunninghamia lanceolata. Next base: position 508,899 of record BSBN01000765.1, on the reverse strand, counting down.
CGTTGGATAAGGAGTTGTTTTAACAAAAACTCCACAGAGGATGCCGCGACGGGAGGAAACTCACTCTAACTGTGTGAGTGGATACTAAGTGTTGGGTTGTGGAGAAATGACTTAGCAGAAGGGGGGAAGATAAGGTATCGTGGTCTATTTAGAAAGAGGGGGTTGGTTGGCATATTTTTTGGGGAGTTCAATTTGAGCGTGCACAGTAGAGTAACAAGGCACTCAAGAGAAAATAATCGAAAATAGTGAAGTTGTCATAGGATAGTTGGCATAAGTCTCTTTGTTGGACTAAGATGAGATGATCCAAGGAAGGAGAGAGAACCATCTTAGAATTAAGAGAAAATCGTTATGTGAGGAAGAAGCTTAGCATTGCAAGGACGACACTTGACTGTCAAAGTAACCTAATGTAGATAGCAATATTAAGAGTGTTTTTTACTCAAATAGTATTGCATCCATTACCTGCGCCTATTCTTATATAATAGATTTGGAATGACGTTGTACAATTAGATTAAATGTATCTTTATGATATCGCATATTGTAGGTTTTATTGTATAACTATACATCTAGCAATATAGATTTAGTAGAACGTAGAATACTACGAGAATAGTATCGTTATGTTCTTTAGAAGACAATAATTCTCAAATGAATGTATTATCATTCTGGGATTACCTTCTAATAGATGCAAAGGGGTGAATTGTTCTCCTTTATCACATGTTTAGTAATGATTTGATATCACTTAGTTGAGGAAGAGAAACATAATCTTAACTTTGAGTTCAAGAGGATAACAACTTAGACATTTAACTTAGGTTCATAACAACTTGAACTAGTCTTTGTACATTTGTTATCAAATCAATCCTTAGTCAATATTCTAGACTCACATAGAACCATATGGTTTGATATAATTAAGATCTCTTTTGAAGGGGAGAATAACCTAGTTGTAAAAGATTGAACCTCTAAGTGGTAAAAACAATGGAAAACAATCTTCTTTCTAGACAAGAGTGATGAAACCTAGAAATGACCTTGTAGTTAGAATAAGAGCTAGGGGTTAATCCATTTGGCTTATCAAATGATTACTCTATGGGAATATATGATGTAATTTCATTATGATGGTATAGGAGGATAAAACCTAAAAATTTGGTTTGATAGGGATATTTTGTATACTAAACTTTAGTGATCACCAAATGATCAACAAGGAAAAGGGCTAGTACCCTTATATGGATGTTTATTCTTACTTGGCAGAGAAGAATTTGCAAGTCTTGAGAAGCCTTGAAAATAGTAATTCTCTTATACTTTTAATGTCATTGGGAGAATACTTTGCTCTAGGGATGTTCAAAGAGAATGGATTTTCTCTACATCAACTTAGAATAAAAACACTCGTTTATATTTGGACTCTATATAGTTCAATATGAAATAGGAGAAGAACTTTAAACATGATTTCAATGGATAACAAATGGGATTAGACTGCCAACTAGTTACAGGCCAACTAAACTTGGGAGAAGCTTAGACTTGGAGTTGAACCATTTGGCATTATTGTTAGGCTTGTTTGGAAATGATCTTTAGGTCAAAACAAGACTAAAGGAAAGATGTTTACTTAAACTCTATTCTTGATCTTCCATTATCATGGAAAAGGAATTACAAAACCCTAGAGTGACCCAGTATGGTAAGGTTATAAATTATACCTTTTGGGTTTACATCTTGTTTTAGTGGATTATGTATGGGTCAACAAAGAAGGTCAAGAACCCTAATCTGGTAATGCTCATGTCTATCTTATTGAAAAGAGATTTGTTACTAGTCGACAATGTTTAACCTTAAGTAGGGAAAACTATTTGTTGGGCTACAAGTGGACTTGAAATACAAGTCATAAGCCTCAACTTTTGCAAATATGCAAGAGTTATTAATGATGGTTAGTCAACCATAAAGTATATTACATCTTTTTGCTCACAACTTCTCTTAGCAATAAGGGGTGAATCTCGAATGTTGCAAAGATGCAAAGAGAGATACGTAAGAATGAATAGTCATTCCATAAAGGTCCATGGAGCAATGATAGTTCTTATGAATCCACCTAAGTTAGAAAGACTAGGTTTGAGTTAGGCAAAACTCATCAATTGAATCTAAATTTAACCTAGATATGGTAATTATTATATTAAGACATTGAGATCATTATTTAGATCGTGATTGAAGGGTCATGTGCCCTGACTATGCTTATTTATTCTTACTTACAAGAAGGGAATTAGATTCCTAGACTATAATGCCTAACCTGGGTAAGGTTATCATCTTAGTCATAATTCATCAATCTATATCTATTATGAGACAATAAGTCATGGACCTCGGGTATTGCAATGATGCAATGAGAGTCCTTGGAAGAAAGACAAAAGAAAAAGTCTATGGATTTTAGATAGTTAAATAAAACATGTATTGGGTCGGGAAGACTAAATTGTTGAAATCATCATGACTTCATAAGTTAAACGTAGTTGACCAAGTCGAACTATAGGAATATGATAGTATCCAAGTCGAGTTGGGGTGGGTGAACATTACGACAACGTTCATTGTGAACGTCAATTTATATTGAAACTATGGCCATAGTAATGCATATGTCTCTACATGCATTGTCTATTCACTGTATCTGGATTGCACATCCTATCGGGAATCATACTTAGCTAGAGGGTATCTAGGGTTGTATGATAGATAGAGTTGTGTAAGTTAGAACACTATGTACTCAAAAAGGCAAATTACCACTGGTCACCTTGGTCTATACTTCTCGTGAAGGGTAGGGCCACTTCCTATGTGGAAGATGTGTGGGAGACAGCCGGTCTGTGGTTGGAGGTAAATCACTAGAAAGATACTCTCTCTATCGCAGAAGACATGCCGAGGCTTGCGATAAAGATGTCAGATTTTCGGATGCAGTATATCTCTGAGACTTGTGTTTATTGAGACTAAGTAAAACATTATCTGATTCAGGTATTTATAATTGCTTTAGTTTTGTAAGCATTGTACTTGAGAAAGACAATAAGGTTGATTGTATTTGTAATGAGATATCTTATAATTGTAGTTACTCAACTATATGTTGAATAAAAGAAAAAATTTCTCTGTCTCATTTTTCCCTTGTAAATTTACTTTATGGTGAATTTTTGGTTTTTACTATGTTTTTAGAATGTGGATGTTACACTAAGGGTCAGCGATAGGAATGTGAAGTGCCTACGTGGCACGTAATCATTGGCCCTCACCTTTTTTTTTGCAGTTTTTGATGCTGATTATCTCAGCGATGGAATCAAAATCAACGGCCAGGTTTTAAAGATGCAAGGTTGGTCTTCCTTGCTTCCTCAGACTTGTTTTGGGTGGGAGAACTTCAGATGTGTTCATTGTTGTATCTTGCGGGTAGGTGGGCCATTATTGGCTAATTACAGAGGTGTGGTGGATTGAGTGATGGGCCAACTATTTTATGAGGAATGTCCCCGAATGGCGGTGCAGAGCTCAAGTCTGGCTCCTCCTCACCATTCCTTCTACCTACTACATTGATTGATTTGGGCGACATTCTTGGTGCATTGTAATTGACAAAATTTTGATTTGACCATGTACGGTTCTATCGAGGGCACATTCTGAGTATATCAGAGGTGTGTGCCTAATTGTTGTGGGGGAAGACCTGGGTGTTTTTGTGTAAATAACGAAATACAGAATATTTCCTGGCTGTTGTATCTCTATGGAGTTTATGAGTTGCACCTTGAATGTACATTGCATACATTTTCAGTTTTAGTGTTGTTTTATATGAAAAATGCTTATGGCATGTGTCTAGCTATCCCTCTCCACTTGTTGCATCCATTTCATCTTCTGAATTTGGTTTCTAAGGGTTCCTCAAATTCTAGGATACAGGTTTCTGTATTGCATGTTTAATCTGTGACTTCCATTCAAGGAGTGGATTAAATTGTCTTAGGTTAAATATGGAGAAGGTTGTATGTTAACAGGGATATCTGTAAGTAGAGGCAGTTAAATACCCACTCTTGGGTGATGTTTATAAGACAAGCATCAATCTAACCTCTTGAAACTTGAATCCAAGATGTAATCCGTTCTTGTGTATATGTCTAGTTGACTCCTTGCCCCGAGATAGGCACCGATCTATTCTTGTGAAGTAATTATGATCCAAAACCCTATCTTGCATCCAAAACATCAAATTCAAACCATTCCATTATTTCAACCTTTTAGTTGTAGGAGCAGGATTAGGAACCCCCTGCATACTCTCATCCATAACCAAACACACATTTCCAAGAGTGTTGCTAAACTTGTGATTTATCATTCAAATCTTGGTCCATACATGAGAGTATTCTACCTATTATCACAAAGCTAAATCTTCATGTCACTGGGTGAGTCAAAGTGTTAAATCTTTAGCTATAGGGATACCCCCTTGGTGTGGCAGAGCCAGAAGTGAAGGGGAGGCAGCTCACACAACCTCTCGTACTCTATTGGCCAAATCACCTATGCATTGGAACTGGCAAACCCTCTGTCGATTCAGAGAAAATAACCAACAAAAGGTATGCATGTAATGTCATTTAGAATGTATGGGTGATGCCTTTTGGTTGATAACTAAGAATAAGTATAAGATTCTAAAGAATGGCCCTACAACTGTAGATGAACTCAGAGAAGATGAATGCAATATTCAAGCTAAAGAAGCATTATTGAGTGCCCTAACTGATACAAAATTGGCAAATATCCTGGATTTGAAAACTGCCCATGAAATCTGAAAAAAGTTGGAAAATCTATATGAAGGTGACAAATATGTCATGCCAAGCTACAGAGCCTGAAGGGTAAATATGAAAGGTTGGTAATTAGTGAAGATGAAAACATTACTTCCTACTTGCAAAAAGTGAATGAAATTGTGACCGATATTAGAAATGTTGGTGCAGTATTGGAAGAATTAGAGATTGTTGCCAAAGTGCTCAGATCCTTACCTGTAGCATAAAAGGATAAAGCTATTTCCATTGAAGAGATCAGGACAATGACAACTATTACGAGGGATCAGTTAGTTGGTAAGCTCTTAGTATTTGAAATGAGTGAGTTTGGTGATTCTCTTCCTAAGTCTGAATCTACATTTAAGGTCAGTGTATATGGAAAACAAAGATATGATCCAGGTGAAAGATCTTCAAGAAGATCAAACAGATTTGCTAAGGCAAGGAAGGATCTTCAAGATCATGAAATTAAGTTCGCATAACTTGAAGCTCTTATTGCCAAAAGAATGCCAAGAGGATCTAGTAAGTATGAAAGAAAGCTGCCATTAAAATGTTTTGCTTGTAATAAGATTGGTCATTTTGCCTCAAGATGTTTGGAGAAATTTTCAAAGCCAAACCCTAACAGATATAAAGGGTAGAAGAAATGTTACTATGTCCAAGAAGTTGGAGAAGGAGTTACAGATGATGAATCTGATCATGGAGGTTCCACTAAAGGTGATTGGGTGTTCATTGCTATCAAAGAAGAAGATCCAGTCTCTGCTAAATCTGCTAGGTGTGTAAATGTGGAAAGTACCTTGGCTGCTCAAGTTGTTGAAAAGGATGAATGGGTGATTGATAGTGCATGCTCTCATCATATGACTGGTGACAAAAGTAAGTTTGTAAGCTTTGAAAAATATGTAGGTGGAATTGTGAAATTTGGAGACAACTCAACTAGGAGAATCCATCGTAGAGGATCCATCTCGTTTGATGGTAAGAATAACACTAATGTTGTTCTCTATGTGGAAGGACTGAAGAATAATCTTCTCAGTGTTGGATAGTTGGATGACAAGGGTTATGACTTCAGATTCAAGGATGGAAAATGCAGAATCTTAGAAAGCTCTAGAACTAAAATTGCATCTGGTACTCAGACTAGAGGTAACATATTTCATTTAAGTAGTTTTGGTAAATGTTCCCTAATTACTCAGATTGATCAGAGTTGGTTATGGCATAGAAGAATGTGTCATGTGAATTTTGATAACATTTTTAAGATAAGTTCTACTTAGGTTGTGAGAGATCTTCAAAAACTTATGAAACTTGATAGCATTTGTAGAGAATGTCAATTGGGTAAATAGAACAGAACTTCATTCAAGAGTAAAAAACAATTTTCAAGTGTACTATTGGAACTTGTGCATACTGATCTATGGGGCCCTGCCAGAATTAGGAGTGTGCAAGGAGACAGATATTTTATGTTGTTGATTGATGATTACTCCAGGATGATGTGCGTAACCTTCCTAAAGGAAAAATTGGAAGCTCTTGACAAATTCAAGGTGTTCAAGGTTATGATGCAGAATGAGATTGGTGTAAAAATAAAGTGTCTGAGATTTGATAGAGGTGGAGTTTACCTCCGGTGAGTTTGATTCATTCTGTGAAAAGCATAGAATAAAAAGATAGTTATCTGCTCCTAGGACTCCTCATCAGAATGGAGTTGTGGAAAGAAAGAATCAGACCATTCAAGAAGCTGCTAGGACCATGATGATGGAAGTAAATGTTTGACAAGTCTATTGGAGAGAGACTATGAGTACTATTGTCTACACTCTTAACCAGGTGCAGATCAAAGGCAATTCTGGTAAGACACCTTATGAACTATGGTTTGGTCATTCTCCTACTGCGAGATATTTTAGAGTTTTTGGTAGTAAATGCTATATCAAAAGAGATGAGGATCTAGGAAAGTTTGATACAAAAAGTGGTGAAGGAATATTTTTTGGTTACTCTACTAAAAGCAAGGCTTACTGGTGCTTTAACAAGAGATTGAAAAAGATTGTTGAAAGTGCAAATGTCAGAGTTGATGAATGCAAAGGACATTCTAGGTCTTGCGGGTATCAATCAAATGATCAAGATGAAAGTCAAAGTCAAGGAAGGCAAGTTCAAACCTAGACCTAGATCCAGATTGTTCTAAAAAATCCAGTGACTCAAGAGGATAATACAGAAGTTGAGGAACAAGTTCAAGAAATAGAAGTTCAAGTAAATCCCAAAACTCCCAGGTATTTAACGATGAATCATCTTGAAGATCAGATCATATGAGATAGAAATAAATGTGTTTAAAGTAGGAGAAGAACTGCTGAAGATCAAGAAGAGATTTGTTTGATTTCAAAGATTGAACAAAAATTAGTAAGTGAAGCTTGCAATGGTGAAAACTAGATAAAAGCAATGAAAGAAGAATTAATGCAAATTGAAAAGAATCACACTTGGGATCTTGTTTCTAGACCAGAGGACAAAAATGTGATTGGAACTAAATGGGTCTTCTAGAATAAACTAAATGAAGATGGTGAAGTTGTAAGAAACAAAACAAGGTTGGTATGCAAAGGATATTATCAAGTGGAAGGGATTGATTTTGAAGAAACTTTTGCTTCAGTAGCAAGAATAAAAGTAGTCAGATTATTTCTTGCATTTGTTGCTTTCAAAGATTTCAAGGTATACCAGATGGATGTCAAGTCAACATTCTTGAATGGAGAGCTAGAAGAAGAAGTCTACATTGAGAAACTAGAAGGATTCTAGTTGCTTGATCGAGAATATATGGTCTGCAGACCGAGAAAAGCTTTGTATGGACTTAAATAAGCCCTAAGAGCTTGGTATGCAAGATTGGATAAGTATCTACTAAAGATAGGATTTAGCAAAGGCATTGTTGACAGTAATCTTTATTTCAAGATTAATCATGAGCACATATTAATTGTTGAGGTAATTTTTGATGATATCACTTTTGGTGGAAATGGAAGCATGTGTAAGAAATTTTCTAATCAGATGCAAAGTGAATTCAAAATTTCCATGTTTCGTGAGACAAATTTCTTCTTAGGTCTACAAATCATTCAGTGAGATAAAGGTATCTTCATATCTCAGTCTAAATATGTGGGAGAATTGTTGAAATTTTTTGGAATGGAGGACTCAAAACTAGTAAGTACTCCTATGGTAACTGGATGCAAGTTGAGTAAAGATGATAATTCACCTAAGGCAGATTAGAAAAGGTATAGATCAATGATTGAGGGACTGCTCTATCTGACTCAGACCAGACCTGATATCATGAATGTAGTTGGACTTGTTGCTAGATTTCAAGTTGATCCTAGAGAATCCCATGTAGTAGTAGTCAAGAGAATTTTTAGATATCTTAAAGGGACACTTGACTATGGCTTGTGGTATCCAAAGGACAATGACTTCACTCTTCATCCATATACTGATGTTGATTGGGTAGGAGATGTGGGTGATAGGAAAAGTACTAGTGGTTGTGCATTCTTCTTGGGAAGAAGATTAGTTTCTTGGTTGAGTGAAAAGCAAGAGGCAATATCTCTGTCTACTACAGAGGTAGAGTACATAGTAGCAACAAGTAATTGCATTCAAGTTTTTTGGATGAAGCAAATGTTGAAGGATATCATAGTGGTATTTGAGGAGCCTATTACAAGCTTTGGTGATAATTCAAGTGCAATAAACATCTCCAAGAATCCAGTGTTGTATTCAAAAACAAAACACATATCCATCAAGTTTCATTTCTTGAGAGAAAAAGTAAGTGAGAATGAAGTCAAAATGAAGTTTGTTTCTTCAAAGGATCATATTGTAAAGCCTTTGGCTAAGGATACTTTTGAGTATCTCAAAGAGAAGTTAGGGGTTATTACCCCTCCTGGTAAGAACTAAGATGCACTAGGGCACATCAGTCCAATAGATTTTAAAGTCATATCTTGTGATCTGGATTGGTGTTAAGGAGATACTGTTGGATCTAGGGCATACAACTGAGAGGGGGGGGTGAATCAGTTGTATAAAACTTCTTGTCTTTCAAACACTTAACTCACTGTTGTTAGTTAGCAGCATATCAAATAATCATCCATGGAAGCATAATACATAAACACAAGAGCAGATAAGCATCAACACATTGAACACCAAGATTTTGACGTGGAAAACCCGGTTAAGGGAAAAACCATGGGGTGATTAACCCAAGAATTATTCTCTGTTAGAAGAATAAAAGAAAAATGAATGGCACATGCCAATAAGGGCTCACTGCCCGAGCACACTGCTCACAAAGAGGCCCACTGCCTACAAGGAGACACACTGTCTACAAAGTGATGAAAATCACAGTCTTGAACTGGAGAATGACATCTCTACCATGTCCGGATCAGTTCCAATTAAGCCCAACAATCTCTGCTCTGCTTTTCGCACGTTTCTTCGCTATACCATGCTCATCCTCACACCCCTCACTGAAATGAATTCACAAATCATTATTTATACAAGACATCGACTTAGGAACAAGCATCTAAGTCGGCAAACAACCATAGGAGTATCCGCAAGATGAATAACACATCCGGTCGGCCATTACAAGAACATTCGCAGGATGAACATCTCATCCGGTCGGCTACACAAAGCAAGAACTTCATCTGGAAGAATAACTTCAATTCCGGGCTCTACCATCAATGCGGACCAACAACAAAACCTAAACATGATCCAAGAACCTTCACAAGCCTGTCTGAATGTCCGGATACATCCGTACTTCCTCTGCTTACTTGGATCTCTTGTCTTCCTCATCCGGAACTTCAAGAACACAATCTGTCGCCACTGTCATAATGCAAGAGGTACTTCCGGACCTCCAAATCATACACAAATCAGGATGATACATCACAAGGACATCCCAAACACTCCTTCCAATCCGCAGATTAGGATAATACAATTCCGGACCTCACCGGACCTTTTTGTGATCCTCTGTCACCTCCGGATACTTGCCGGACCCTGTTCTATACCGGCAGCCACAACTCCTTCAGATCTTCATGCGGACCTCTGAAATCTTAACTGTAGCATCTCAAGACTCATATCTACTAACCCTTTAATCCGCATCCTCCGGTTCTCATCCTATACAGTACATTTACCTTCTTCTCATCACTGTTCTTCACTGTTCCTGACTAAGACTAATTTTCTCAATATCCTCAGCACACAGCTCATCAAATCCTTCTTGTCAATGCAATATGAGTATGTTGACATCAATGACAACACTGGATAACCTCATACTTGCAACAATCTCCCCCTTTGTCATTGATGGCAACATATGATGTGAAAAACCATTAAGACAAGAACTTCATCTTTTCATATGTCTTCTCTTCCTTTACTGCTCCCCCTTTGATCATCAACCACTTGTTTTTCACATGTCTTCTCTCCCCCTTTGACATCAATGGCAAAGGGCTCATACTTGCAATTCTCATGCATCAGAATCATACTAGCTGCTCCCCCTTAGTTGCAGCTCCTCATTAGTCCGGATCACAAGATATGACTGTGATAGCCACCGGACTGATGCACATCAGTGCCATCTTAGTTCATCACCGGAGGGGCCATGACCCCTAACTTCTCCCGGAGATATTTAAAGGAGTCCTTGGGAAGAGGTTTGGTAAAGATATCTGCAATCTGATCCTTGGAGGGAACATACTCCAATCTGACTTCTTCCTTGTTTACTTGTTCTCTCAAAAAGTGAAATTTGATAGATATGTCCTTAGTCTTAGAATGCAATACCGGATTCTTGGAAATATTAATTGCACTTGAATTATCACAGAAAATTGTGATAGGCTCCTCATATTCAACTTTAATGTCTCTTAGCATCTGCTTCATCCACAAGATTTGAGTGCAACTACCTGCTGCTGCAATGTATTCTGCTTCAGTTGTAGACAGAGATATTGCATCTTGTTTCTTGCTTAGCCAAGAAACCAATCTCTTTCCCAAAAAGAATGCTCCACCACTAGTGCTCTTCCGGTCATCCACATCTCCTGCCCAATCTGCATCTGTGTAAGCATGAAGAGAGAAATCCGGATCTCTAGGATACCATAGACCATACTCAACTGTTCCTTTCAAGTATCTAAAAATTCTTTTGATTGCCATAACATGAGATTCTCTAGGATCAGCCTGGAATCTTGCCACAAGACCAACAGCCTGCATTATATCTGGTCTAGTTTGAGTGAGATACAACAATCCACCAATCATTGATCTATACTTTGTCTGATCTGCCTTTGGAGAATCATCATCTTTGCTTAACTTACATCCGGTTTCCATAGGAGTGTTCATAGGCTTTGAGTCTTCCATACCAAATTTCTTTAACAATTCTTTCACATATTTGGTCTGAGAGATGAAGATCCCCTCTTTTGTTTGAGTAATTTGCAGACCCAAGAAGAAATTCATTTCACCAAGCATAGACATTTCAAACTCACTTTTCATCTGATTTGCAAAAGTTTTGCACATACTATCTCTTCCTCCAAAAATGATATCATCCACAAACACTTCAACAATTAGAATGTTTTCATGATCAATTTTGAAATATAAGTTACTGTCAGCAGTACCTTTGTTGAATCCAATCTGCACAAGATGCTTATCCAACCTTTCATACCATGCTCTTGGGGCTTGCTTCAATCCGTACAAAGCTTTCTTCAACTTGCAGACCATATCATTATTATCAGACAATTGAAATCCATCCGGTTGTTCAATGTAGACTTCTTCTTCCAGATCACCATTTAGGAAGGCAGACTTGACATCCATCTGATATACCTTGAAGTCTTTGAAGGCAGCAAATGCAAGAAGTAATCTGACTGCTTCAATTCTTGCTACCGGAGCAAAAGTCTCTTCAAAGTCAATTCCTTCTATTTGAGAGTAGCCTTTGCAGACCAATCTAGCTTTGTTTCTGATTACTTCACCAGCTTCATTTAGTTTGTTCCGGAAGACCCACTTGGTTCCAATTACATTCCTGTCTCTAGGTCTGGGAACAAGATCCCAAGTATGATTTTTCTCAATTTGCATCAGTTCATCTTCCATTACTTTGGTCCAGTTTTCATCATTGCAGGCTTCATTTATTGTTTTAGGTTCAATCTTTGAAATCAGACAACATTCATTCTGATCTTGAGCAATATTCCTTCTAGTTTGTACACCTTTGCTTCTGTCACCTATGATCTGATCTTCAGAGTGATTCAGTCTTACATACCTTGGAATTTTGGGAGTATCCAGCACTGTTGTTTCTTGATCAGCCTCATTCAAATCTAACTCTTCTTCCTGATTTACCGGATCAGGCTGACTCTGTCTCACCGGAGAGGATTGAGGTCCTTGAACACTGTCTTGGTCATCTTCATCAAACTCATAAAATCTTGAGGGCTTCTCAATTCCTTCATCAACCTTCACATTGGTGCTTTCTATCATCTTCCTCAATCTCTTATTGTAACACCGGTATGCTTTGCTTTGAGTGGAGTAGCCCAAGAAAATTCCTTCATCACTTCTAGCATCAAACTTTCCTAGATCTTCATCTCTTTTAATATAACACTTGCTACCAAATACTCTGAAATATTTCACAGTAGGAGTGATGCCAAACCAGAGTTCATAGGGGGTCTTACCGGTGTTGTTTCTGATTTGAACTTGATTGAGAGTGTAGACTGCAGTGCTGATAGCTTCTTTCCAAAACATTTGAGGAACATTTGCTTCCAACATCATTGTCCTAGCAGCTTCCTGGATGGTCCGGTTCTTTCTCTCAACTACTCCATTCTGCTGTGGAGTCTTAGGAGCAGACAACTGTCTCCTTATACCCTGTTTCTCACAAAAGTCAATGAATTCACCAGATGTAAATTCACCACCTCTATCAGACCTTAGACACTTTAATTTCAATCCGGTTTGATTCTCCACCATAGCTTTGAAGATTTTGAACTTCTCAAAAGCTTCTGATTTTTCTTTTAGAAAGGTGACCCACATCATCCGGGAATGATCATCAATTAATAACATGAAATATCTATCACCTTGCAGACTCTTGATTCTTGTCGGACCACATAGATCAGTATGTACTAATTCCAATAATCCGGTAGAAGACTGATCTTTGCTTTTAAAAGAGACTCTGCTTTGTTTGCCTAACTGACATTCTTTACACACACTATTTGTAGGTTTTATCAATTTTGGAAGATCTCTCACAGCCTGAGTATTGCTTATTTTGATAATGTTATCAAAGTTTACATGACACATTCTTCTATGCCATAACCAACTCTGATCAATTTGAACAAATAAACAACTTTTATTTGAACCAACCAGATGAAAGATGTTACCTCTTGTCTGAGTACCGGATGCAATTTCAGTTCCGGAGCTTGTAAAGATTCTGCATTTTCCATTCTTGAACCGGAGATCATAGCCTTTGTCCACTAACTGACCAACACTGAGAAGATTGTGCTTCAATCCTTCAACATACAGTACATTTCCTGTTTTGCTCTTACCATCAAAGGAAATAGTTCCCCTACCTCTGATTCTGCCAGCAGAATTGTCACCAAACTTTACCATTCCTCCTTCATATCTTTCCAAGTCTAAGAACTTATTCTTGTCACCAGTCATATGGTGAGAACATCCACTGTCAATAACCCAATCATCCTTTTCTTCCACTTGAGCAGCCAAGGCTTTTTCAACAACTTTGTGATTGACAGATTCGGAGAGCAAGGAATCTTCTTCCTTGATGGCTATAAACACCCACTCATTTCCGGATTTGCCTCCTGGTTCTGATTCATCATCTGTTACTCCTTCATTGTCATCTTCTTCATGAACATAATAGCAATTCTTTTGAAACCTTTGTCTGTGAGTATTAGATCTTGCAGATCTCTCCGGACATCTTGAGGCAAAATGACCAATCTTATTGCAGTTGAAACACTTAAAGGGTAGTTTTCCTTCATACTTACCGGATCCTCTTGGCAGTCTTTTTGCAATGAGGGCTTCAAGTTGAGCTGTTTCTGCTTCTTCTTCTTCCATGTCTCTTCTTGCTTGATCATACCATGACATTTTCCTTGATGAGTTTTCACCCGGATCAAATCTCTGTTTGCCTTTCACATAGGCACTGGCTTTGAAAGCAGATTCAGTCTTGGGAGGATCATCTCCAAACTCGGTCATTTCAAATGCAGCTAGTTTGCCAGCCAGTTGTTCTCTTGTGACAGTTGTGTGGGCTCTGAATTCATCAATGGTAGCAACTTTGATTTTGTAGGCAGCAGGAAGGGATCTTAGGATTTTGCAGACAATCTCATTTTCATCTAAAGTTCCACCAGCATTTCTGATTCCACATACCAGCTCATTTACTCTTGGCATAAAGGTAGTGATGTTTTCATCATCTCTCATTTTCAATCTTTCAAATTTCCCTTTCAGACTTTGCAATCTTGCACTTTTGACAAACTCATCTCCTTCATACAGAAGTTCCAGTTTAGTTAGGATCTCATATGCAGTGGGTAGGTCAATGACATTCGAGAGATCTGAGTCATTCAATGCGCTTAGAAGAGCTTCCTTGGTCCGCAGATTGTTTTCAGCTTCTGTGATTTCATTCAGAGTAGTCGGACCACCTTGTGGAGGTACATATGGTTTTGAAATCATACCCAGATATGCTTTTCCCATGCATTCCAAGTGACACTTCATGCGACCTTTCCAGAGAGTGAAGTTGGTTCCATCGAACTTCAGACTATCCTTCTTGTATGACGACATCCCGGATCTCCTCAAGCGGTTAAGCTCTTGTCAGAGGAACTTTGCTCTGATACCAATTGTTGGATCTAGGGCATACAACTGAGAGGGGGGGGGTGAATCAGTTGTATAAAACTTCTTGTCTTTCAAACACTTAACTCACTGTTGTTAGTTAGCAGCATATCAAATAATCATCCATGGAAGCATAATACATAAACACAAGAGCAGATAAGCATCAACACATTGAACACCAAGATTTTGATGTGGAAAACCCAGTTAAGGGAAAAACCACGGGGTGATTAACCCAAGAATTATTCTCTGTTAGAAGAATAAAAGAAAAATGAATGGCACATGCCAATAAGGGCTCACTGCCCGAGCACACTGCTCACAAAGAGGCCCACTGCCTACAAGGAGACACACTGTCTACAAAGTGATGAAAATCACAGTCTTGAACTGGAGAATGACATCTCTACCATGTCCGGATCAGTTCCAATTAAGCCCAACAATCTCTGCTCTGCTTTTCGCACGTTTCTTCGCTATACCATGCTCATCCTCACACCCCTCACTGAAATGAATTCACAAATCATTATTTATACAAGACATCGACTTAGGAACAAGCATCTAAGTCGGCAAACAACCATAGGAGTATCCGCAAGATGAATAACACATCCGGTCGGCCATTACAAGAACATTCGCAGGATGAACATCTCATCCGGTCGGCTACACAAAGCAAGAACTTCATCCGGAAGAATAACTTCAATTCCGGGCTCTACCATCAATGCAGACCAACAACAAAACCTAAACATGATCCAAGAACCTTCACAAGCCTGTCTGAATGTCCGGATACATCCGCACTTCCTCTGCTTACTGGGATCTCTTGTCTTCCTCATCCGGAACTTCAAGAACACAGTCTGTCACCACTGTCATAATGCAAGAGGTACTTCCGGACCTCCAAATCATACACAAATCAGGATGATACATCATAAGGACATCCCAAACACTCCTTCCAATCCGCAGATTAGGATAATACAATTCCGGACCTCACCGGACCTTTTTGTGATCCTCTGTCACCTCCGGATACTTGCCGGACCCGGTTCTATACCGGCAGCCACAACTCCTTCAGATCTTCATGCGGACCTCTGAAATCTTAACTGTAGCATCTCAAGACTCATATCTACTAACCCTTTAATCCGCATCCTCCGGTTCTCATCCTATACAGTACATTTACCTTCTTCTCATCACTGTTCTTCACTGTTCCTGACTGAGACTAATTTTCTCAATATCCTCAGCACACAGCTCATCAAATCCTTCTTGTCAATGCAATATGAGTATGTTGACATCAATGACAACACTGGATAACCTCATACTTGCAACAGATACTACTTAGGAGGAGTAGTTAGTATGCAAATTTTGGAGATCATTCTGAAACAGAAAGGGGGAGAAAAGCTTGCAAATATGTGCCCTTTTCCATTGATATCAAAGGGGGAGAGAAGTCATGTGAAAAACTAGTTGCTGATGAAAGGGGGAGCAGTGAAGAAAGTAGTTGCAGAAGTGATAAGAGAAAGGGGGAAAAGTTCTTGTCTTGATGGTTGAATCAATTTTTCACATCATATGTTGCCATCAATGACAAAGGGGTAGATTGTTATAGATATGTGTCTAATCGGTGTTGTCATTGATGTCAACATATCCTTTTTGCCATTGGTGTCAACTATATTCTATTTTGTTGCATGTTTAGAAGACTGGAATGTTGAGGATATTAAGAAAATTAATGAAGATAAATGTATACAGACCATATGAATATGTAAAGGATTGTTTGAAGTAGCTCCACTTAAGATTTGAGAGGTTTACATGAAGATTTGAAGAAGCTATGGCCATCTGAGTAGAACCAAGTTTTGGCAGTTGCTCAGAAGAGATAAAGTGATAGTAAATTGGTCCAGATTGCTCCGTATTGAAATATTATGATCTACGGATCTAGATGCTTGTTTGGGAAGTTAGTGTGTATCATCAACTCAAGTGGTTTGTGGTTTGGAGATTTGCAAGCAATCTTTCTAGTGTGACAGTCATGGCAGATAGTGTTCTTGAGGTTCTGGATGAAGATGCAAGTGATTCTAGTGATTTGGAGGAGTATGAATATTTTTTTTGAATTCAATGTGCTTGTGGAGGTCTCTAGATCATGTGACTACTATCTTGGAGGTCTGCATTGAAGTTTAAGCTTGTTGGTAAAGATTTTCTTCTTGGTATTGTTGTTCTTCCCAGTCTTGGTTGACTGAATGTTTCAAGCATGTTGTGGATGATCTAAAAGTAATTCCTTGGAGAATGGTGTGTTGTTGGAAGAAGATTCAAGTCTCAGTTATGTTTGGCCAATAGCATAGTGATTTGCATGGTTGTAGTGCTAACCTTGATGTTCATTCCAAGGTTGATGAAGCGTATAAATACTTGTGAATGAATTGTGGAAAGTTATACTTGTGCGAAATAGTAAAATCCTAAGAAAGAAGCAAAGGCAAAGCAGAGAAGAGGAGCAGAGGAACAAGAATAGTAAAGGATGAAGTGATAGTGAAGAAGTATTTGGGAGAAGAGCAGAAGTTTTATGAGCACTCAATGAGACTAAATTAGGCATGAAGAAGATGCTATAATTCCTTCTATAATAAACTAAATTCTAGAGGTAGTGAGCCTCTTTTTGAGTAGTGAGCTTTGGGCAGTGCACCCAAAGGCAAGTGCCTTCCCTTTTTTAAGTACTTTTAACAGGGTATGAATCTTGTGGGTTAACCCCCACTGTGGTTTTTCTCTTAACCTGGTTTCCACGTCAAAAATCTTGGTGTCAAGTGTGTTAATTGTGTTTCTGCTCATGTGTTATTGTTTCATGCTTTAATGTTTACATCATTAATCTGTTTGTAAGTTATGAAAGAAGATTGAAAGGAAGAAAAGGTTAATATTCTGGGACAATTGATTCATCCCCCCTCCCTCTCAGTTGTCTATCCTAATTCCAACACCCACAACACCTTGAAGGGAGTTATATGCTTCACGAGCCTATAATTCACTATCTTTGTTTAATTTATCTGAGGGTCTTTCAATTCCCATAATCTCCATATACCTTGATTCATAGATTTTTTTGAGGGACATAAAGAAATTGACATGCTCACTAAGTTGTAACCTCAAAAATGTATTGTATCATTAACACTATTGTTTTAAGGAATACCGAATAATACCACTTGCAAATATTTTAGGAAGATTTTCAAATTATGGAATAGAATACATGTTTCAAAAATACATATATTCAGAGTTTCAGATTAAATAATTTCAAATGTAATCAAAAAGAATTTCTTATACCATATTATGATCTGCCTTACACATAGTTTTGTGAGTGGCTAGAAGAGCTTTGCCTTTTTGCAAAACAAACTAACCAAATCTAAAAAAAAACTAAACTATCAACCAAAAATAACTTTTAAGTTTGCCCACTCAAATTCCTATCTAAAATCAGTACCTGAGTGTCCATGTTTTGTTTAAATTATACAAGCATATTTAATGTGTCTTGCTTAGTATTAACCAAATCCTATTCAAAATGTATAGCCTTTCTTTCAGTAACCAATACTATCATCGCAGCCTCTTTCCCTAAATGCTCAATAATATCCATTGATGCCTATTAAAGAGTTGATAAGACTTGTGACTCAATAGATTCCACAAAGTGCTACATCATCAATGTAACTCTTGCTTTAGCCGCACTTAGAGAAGGCTGCAGAATGGCCTCAACCTACAAAAGCAAGAGCATGATTTGGATCAGTTAATTTGAATAACACAATATTGTTTTGATAAATGTGATGAGGAAAATGTACAACCTTAATAGTACATTTTACTTGTATGAGGGATATTTTCACCATTGAATATGCTAAGGTGGCTTTTAATAATCATAGCCATCATTTGGCACAATTATAAACACTAAATTTTCATTCAATTTTCCAGCAGATTTTTAATGAAGGTTCTTCCACCAATATATTTAGCTATATGATCCTCACCATACCTGCCCACTTCTGCATAGAAGTTTGATTGTGCAATCAAAAAAATAAACTGGTGTTGCTGTAAATACTCCTAAGCCTATATTCATATGTGATCTACAGTCACCAATAAAACACATCGATACAACCAGCACAGATTTAACTGGTATTTCAATGACAAAGTTTAGGGTGTCTTATGGATCACCAGCGGGCTAGATGGTCAACTATGCACACATAACGATCATTGTAGGTTTGATGTAATAAGGAATATAAATGTGTTTGGAGTTTGCACAGCTCCCTTTTACTAATCCTGTATGGCCACGCTCAGGCTGGCGGATGTGGCGAAGGGTGTAGAGCCTAGCTTAAAACCAACCAAATTGTTATCGCTTGAAAGATTATAAATTCTTTTCAAACAAATTCATTTGTGTATATACTGCAATCATTAATTCTATGAGATGACATCTCACTCAGGCAGCCTGTCAAGCTATTCACGGCTCTTGCATATATAGAATTGGATTTTGTAAAAATCGGAGAGAGAAATGAATATCTCTCTAAGATCATAAAAAAACTTCATTGGTCAATTATATAACCAACCTGCTGTAAAACTTGTCAAATTTGCTCTCACCCGTAGCTTTCTATCTGGTATTTGCTTCTACCTATCATCACATATTAGGTCTCGATGTTTATAGTTGTAGTAGAAATGCTTAGAATTAAAGTATTAAAAGTTGTTTTAATAATTTTATTTGAGAACTTATCAAACTGCCTTCCTTATAATTTGCTTGTTTGATGGACAAAGACATGTACAACTTAAAAAGATTGAATATACTATAGCGTTCGCATCTAAAGTTGACATCTCTTAGAGGTGTTTTATCAAACACTTCACATTTTGCAGTATCTAGATTTTATATCTGTCATTCGCTATTGCTTGAAGTTTTGAAAAGTCTTTTAAGCAAACTCATGTTTTGGGCATATGCTGCAAACCTTGCATTCCATAGGACGTCATCTCCTTGAGGTGATCTATCAAATAGTTCACGCACTAGTCTACATTGCATCTATTAGTAAAGCCTTTTCAACAAATCCACGTAGGCATTGGAGCTTGTCAGTGTCTAAATAAACTCAACCTCTTGTCCATTCAATATGCCTATCAGGCCTCTATCATAATTATAACTCTCATCATATCTCATAAATGTAATGAGAATTACATTCCGTTGTGTGTTTTATCTCAGGATAAATTAAAAACATATTAATGTTATATTATTGTAGATAATGAATTTAAAGTATATCTCTATGGGCCATTTTTCACTTTCAATCGAATTGCCCCATATATAATGTTCAAAAGAATAAATTAGATTTGGCAAATAATAAAATTTACAATGCTCATTTACTTGTTTTTGGATGAAAAATACTTACTATCCAATGATCCATGGTATTTATTATTATTATTGTTGTTGTTGTTGTTGTTGTTATTTTAAAAATTGTATTGGTCACTTGATTTATTTAGATCAAGTTAATAAAATTCATATGATTAAATTATTGGATTTATTAAATTAAATATGGCAATAGAAATCACCTTAACAAGAATGGTGTTGCTTGCTAAATTGTTGACAAGAAAAGCTTCAATTTTCCATATTAATGAATGATGCCATATGTCATTTGTCAACTAAAACATAACCTTTTACTTTTACACATTATTATATTTTTGTGTATGTAATATTGTTTGTCGTTCTCGGTTCAAATCTGTATCTTCCTACTTTGTTATGGTTATGTGTAAGTTGTCAAGGTAAGTTTCTAGAGGCATAGTCTTGAAGTTTTGTTTTCATGTATATGTTGTGTTGAAAATGTATCATGATGTGGAATGAAGTCCTTTATGGATGATGTAATTCATTAATGTATTGACCTGTGTTGGATTTTGTAAATGGGGAGACATCGGTAATCATAAAGAGGGGTAAACTTTGTTTATGAATTGCTCCATTTGGAAGCTGTGGACAATGTATTGTGAAACTATCCTTGTAATTAAGATGATATGCAAGAAGGTTGATGCCTTGCATTGCTCATGTATACTTGTCGTTATGATGATATTTGCCTTGCTTGATGAGTAGGGTCTTCTAGATGCAAGTAGGGGAGTGGCTTTCAATGTGGGCCAATGCCCAAAGTTGGTGCCAGGGTAATGCATTGAAAGTTGGTAACTCAGTGATAACCTAATTAATGAATTAGGGGGTTGGGTAGTTGTTCACATTAAATAAGGTAATTGGATTCCTCACCCATGCCTGTAGTGCTTGTTTAGACTAAGGATGGGATGAGAAGGCCTGATTGGCAAAGTTAACTTCCTTGTCTCCATGAAAGGAATGTTGGTTCCTCATGTGTCACCCTATGGGGCTGGTGTCTAGTGAGAGACTGCCAAGATAACCATAGATGGGGGCCAGTGTCTAGTGAGAGACTGTCAAGATAACCTATGTCAGGTCCATGCGATGACACTCTCCGTATTGTAGCCTAGCATTCCCTAGTTGTGCTCTCCCCATTCGTTATGTGTTTGCCTCTAGAAGTGATGACTAAGTTGTTTGTGTTAATGTCCTGTGTTGTAGGAGTCATGTGTTGTCCTTGTTCCTTATAGTCTATTATCTATTTCACTGTTTGTGGTAGTGGGATGTTATGTTATCTCCTAGCATAGGGGGTGGACCTTAGGGTTCCACATGGTCAGGTGGATGTGCTTTATCTCCATTGGTTTTCCCTTACCATTGTTCGTGTGTAAGGAGGATGTATCTCTTGTGACAGATTACAGATCTTGTACCAATTGAAGAGATAGTTATTTATGTTCATATTCTAGTCTTGTGTATCAGTTGAAACATCAACTGCAATTATGATGTATGTATTCTCAATGTAATAAAAAGGTGAAAGTGTAAACAATGTAGTATACCCTCATGTGAGGGAAAGTTGTACATGTACTTGCAGATTTATCTGCATGATCCTGATGATTATTTAATTAATGCTACCATATGTAAAGGTGTGTATTAAATCATTTAATGCATTAGATTTAGAATGTATTATTATTGTCAATTAATACACGATGTATGTTAGATCATGTTAAAAGTTTTGTTAGTGATGCAGTCATGGAATCTTGGAGAATAATACTTAGTTTATTGATATGTATAGATATGTTAAACAATACTTTGTTATCTCTTTCATTTTTTTTTTTTAAGTTCCTATTTGTATAGCATAGTTGTGTTATTCTTTGGAGTTCCATGGCGAGGCATTACAATTTACAATTAATAACACTTATCATAATCAACACAAACTTTACAGAACTAGACCTCCTCTACTTTTAGACATGGAGCCTAGTAGCCTCTTATGGTAAGGGATGACTCTCATAGCACCTACACTCACTTGAATTCTTTACAATCATCCCTCTTTCTTCTCACACCTTCTAAAATTGTCCCTCTTTTCTATTCTTCCTCGAATTTCCTTCTTGGTCGGCATCCTTTTTCCTTATTAGGACCCCTCTCTCTTTCCTAAATCTTCCATAACCTTCTTTCTATTTTCCTTCTATCTTTTCTTTCTTGTCCTTCACTATCCTCTATGCATCTTCTAGTCTCCTTCCACATTTGAAATCCTTCCTCTTATCTCATAGAATTCTCTTTCTCAAGACTCTTTATAAATCCTACTCAAGTCTAGTTTTAGTACCAAAAATGAGGTCTACTTGAATCAGTTTGCCCCTCCAACCAATTGATTTGTTCAATCTAAGAAGGTAATTGTTTCCTTCTACACTCATCTCCTTATTCTTTCTTCTATGTGCCTTAATTCCCTTTCTCCTTCTTCTATGTGCTTCCTTCTAAGGATTTAAAAACAACACCCTTTCAATTAAAAATCAAGTATAGAAGTAGAAAAAATAACACTTACAACATATAGCTTTCAACAGTATAATCAAACAACCAACAATTAATTAAACACCGCAAAGAATTGTAACATATGCAGAAAATTTACTATTTTTGTATTTGATAGTATTTTCTAATGTCTTACAACTCTGCTCAAATTGAGCGACCAACACATTCACTCTGTATTTTTTTTGGCTTTTTACAAACAACAAAGGGCATCATTTTTAAAGAGTTTACAATCCCCAAAATAGAACAGCGACAAAAATAGAATTATAAAATAAAACTGAACTAATCTATTCATGATCACCATTCTTCTTGAACTAAAAAAATGTACGCTAAAAATATAATTTTTCGTGCATGTTTTTATGCATGCCTAAACTACTAACAATCTTCTAAAAATAAATATTGCACTTGCATGTAGCGAGCATCACTTATCAACATACTCCACCTTGATACAAAGTGGACTCACAAGATGATCTCAAGGTTTCAAAAACTAGACCTTTGGAACTACTTTCATGAAGATATCTAAAAGTTGTTCTTGAGTGCTTATATACTAAAATTCCACTTCTTTCTTTTGGACCAAATCTCTAATGAAATGACACTTCAAATCAAAATGCTTTGTCCTACTATGATGGATAGGATTCTTGACCAACTTAATTGCACTCATGTTATCACAAAAAATCAGTGTAGGATCATCCTTCATCTTAGGACTTCTATCCATATACAACAAATCATAAACATACAAACTTACAACAAGAATATCACTACCCTTTTTCTTGTAGTAAAGAGTAGGCTCACTCTTGCCTTTTTGAAGTCATTCTTCTATAAATACCCATCAATCCTAGCATACCATGCTTCAAGTGCTTGCTTGAGGCCATACAAAGCCTTCTTCAACTTGTAGACTTGGTGTTCTTTCCCTTGCACTTCAAAATATTGCATCTATTGAACATAAACTTTGTCTTCTAAGTGCCCATTCAAGAAGGCACTCTTCACATCCATGTGATGTATGGTCCATTTCTTTTGAGATGCTAGTGAAACCATCACTCTAATGGTCTCTTATCTTGCTACTAGTGCAAATGTTTCTTCATAATCTATCCCATACTTATGTGTGAAGCCTTTTGCAATTAATCATTCCTTGTGTCTTTCAATACTACTATCACTATTGTACTTGGTCTTGTAGACCCAATTAGTACCAATCCTTTTCTTATCATTTGCAAGCTCTGTAAGCTCCCGAGTATCATTCTTGTTAATGGAATCTATCTTTTCTTGCATTGCTTGCACCCAAACCTCATTAGTACGCGCATCTTCAAAATATGATGGTTTAAAATTAGCTTGAGAATGTAAAGAAGAAATTATTGTCTCAACTCTCAGATTCTCTTTATGTGCTTGACTTGTACTTCTTTGATAAATCTCACATAAGATTCTTATCTTCCTTGTAGGACTTGGACTTGAAGTTCAACTATTTTTAGTTTTTTCATATGATAAAAATAATCTACTAGTAGAAGCCTCTTCATTCTATATAGTAGGAAAATTTGAGGAAAAATCTTTCTCATCACTTTCTCCAAGTGTGTCTCTAAGTCTCTCTTCATGAGGCATAAGAGAACCAACTAAGTGATCAAACTCAAGAGTAGACAAATTTTTACTCTCCTCTATGATTATTGCAACATGATTCCACCTTAGTGTTGGAGACATCAACATCTTTTTAACCACAACCTCTTTGTCCACAATTTCTCCAAGAGTAGTTAGCTTATTAACCACATCCTTTACTCTTGCACAATAACTACTCACACTTTCAGCTTCTTCCATCTTCAAATTCTCAAACTCTCTTTTCAATGTCTATAGCTTGACTAGTTTGACTTGATCACTACCTTGGTAAACTTCTTGTAGAGTCTTCCAAGCATCCTTGGTTGTCTTTACAGTTACAATTCTTGGAGATAGGCTTTTACCTTGAGCTATTTGAATGTGGAATAAAGCTTTTGCATTCATCTTTTTATCCTCCTTCTTAGTTATTCTATCATTAGCTATAAGGGTGGTCCAATCACCTAGGTCTTCATATCCTATTTCTACAATTTCACATAAATCCTCCCCTGTCAAAAAGTCATCATCTTGATACACCAATAATCATACTCATCTCCATTAAATTTAGGAAAGGAAAAGAGTTAGTGTTTGACATGACCAATCGTTAGAGAGATCTCAAAGCCAATATCTATAACCATTAAATCAATAACTTGCTTTGATATGATCAAATAAAGATTTCAAGACAACACTCTTTCAATTCAAAAGCAAGTATAGAAGTAGAAAAAATACCACTTATAACATATAGGTTTCAACAACATAATAAAAAAACCAACAATTATTTAAACACCACAAATAATTGTAACATATGTAAAAAATTTACTATTTTTGTATTGACAGTATTTTCTTCTCTTACAAATCTACTCAAATTGAGCAACCAACACATTCACTTTCTATTTTTTTGGCTTGTTACAAACAACAAAGGGCATCCTTTTTAAAGAGTTTACAGCCCCCAAAATAGACTAGTGACAAAAACAAAAGTCTAAAATAAAATGGAACTAATCTATGCATGATCACCATTCTTCAAACTAAAAAAACATATGCTAAAAATATAATTTTTCATGTTTATGCATGCCTAAACTACTAGCAATCTTCTAAAAATAAATCTTACACTTGCATGTAGTGAGCATCGCTTATCAACACCTTCCCTCTCTATTCTCATGCCATCTGCTACCAAAGTCTCCCTCTTCTAAATCTTCTTGCTCGAACTCTCTAGAATCCCACCCAAAAATCCTATTTTTAGCGAAAAAATTGCAACCTTTACTGATGGAGCATCCTAGGCAATTCAAACTCACCTACTCTTTGTACCTCTCCTTTGGTTGGGTGTAGATCTGACTGCGGGAAGGTAGAATGGCTCTCTCTCCAAATAGACGACAGTTTTCAAATTTTAAAAATCTTGGTAGAAAGAATGCTGTCAGTAGTCCTCCACGATTCCCCTACATCATAACGATATGGCCATGACAAGAATGAGAATGTAGATTAACCTCACTAGTCAAAGGATAATCATCCAACATATGGTGCTAGCAATAATCAGGACCAAGAACCAAATGTAACCCTCATATCACTACACTTCAACACGAGCAATGAAATTCAAGGACCCAAGGTCTATATAGAGTAGAGTATCTCTAAAACCATAGAAGTGGTTAGTTTTTATTATATCTAGTTGGATAGAAAAGTTAAAAAATATAAGGTGAAGTTTGGTATATTCACAACTAACATCAAAAATCCCAAGATGAGAGTAAAATATTTGAAGATCCAAGTGAGTAAATTAAATAAGGAGCTTGCACATTTTAAGAATGATGTTGTAAGAATGGAGAAAGATCAAATAGAAAAAAATGATTCTACAACTTTAGATTTTAAAAAACAAAGTCCATGCCATGTAATTAAATGCAAAGTTATGAAAGATAAATGCAAGATTCTTGAATAGAACTACAAATATTCTGAGATGCAAACTATTTTGAGATACAAACTAGCTTCCTTAACTTTAAGTTGTATGCAAGTCTTGTTGTGACAACGTAATCAAAGAAACTTTAGGGTTATTTCAAGCCCTTAAATTCATGGATGCAATAGTTATGCAGATTTAAAAATTGTAATCGAAGGTTGATATGGTAAAGTATGACATAAGCCACAAATTTGATGAGGACGATACCTATCAATAAATTCTTTGCATTCTTCCCTATAACCAATTGGTCACAACGAGAATAATTGACAAAGTTAAAATAACTCAATAGGCCACTGGCATTTTGGATTAAAAAAAGCAATCAAGAATGTGTGAATCCAATTGGATATTTTAACATGTAGATTCACATTGACCTTTTGATCCAACAAGGATTGCCTTCGCCACTAGGGGCAGATAAAATATTGCTTCCACAGACCTAATTTTGATAGATAATGACAAGGCAAAGGAACGAGCGACCTATTTTCAAGGATTGACCTAATTCTCCAACATCTAGTAACATAGCCAAGACTGCCAAACTGTTTGGAGTTTGTTGGATTCTACATTCTTATTAGCAAGAATGTCCCCAAGAGCAACCATGAAATGTATGCCAAAAACACTATGTTAAGAAAGAATCATACTCCAGGTAAGAGTTCTGCATTGATAAAGGCCTTGGCCTAAGGGTTATTCTTAAACATCATCCTTTTTAATAGTCAAAGGTAAATTTTGGCCAATAAGAATAGGACAAATATTTACCACTTTTTGTTGTGGATGACGTGTAAAATTGCTATTGACTGTTCCACCATTAAAGTGAACGATGTTTAAGTAGAGTGCGACCTAAATCTTCCATATTTCTAAGACTGTTGCAGAGCTTCAAGTAAATTGCAAAGTCCAAATTATTCCTTAAGGTTCGTGAGCTTTGTATCGAAGTAATATTTGGAGCATCAAATTAAAAACAATCAAAGGGATAATGCTTGTTCACTGAACTCACTGACAATGAGAAAAGGTCTGTGGACCATTATTCTTCCTCAAAACCAGATGGAAGAGATTCAAGCGTTAAAGCTTAGCTGGTTTGGGTAAAAAGGTGGCAGGCCCTTTCTCAATGAAATCATTAGCGATATCCGCTGTCGATCGAATGCCTACTCGGTAATTGAAATGACCTGCGAGCATCGAGTAAAAAAATATGGAGGAGTAAGAAATAGATTCACGTCAGTGGCTAGTGCAGCAAGGATGGGGCCCACGGGCCTAAAGTAGCAACTTGAAAATACTTCATGAAAAGAAGAATGAACTGCAAGGACACACAGACGGTCAGTGTTCATCTGCAGCCTGATACCGATGGTAAGTGTTTGGGTTACGTTGTGATTGGTAGGATGTTGCAAATCCCTGTAGCCTAGGATTTATATTCCTGCAGCATAGATTTTTATACCTACAGCAATAGATTTTGCATTTGTAGCTTAGTTCTTTTACCTGCAGCAAAAGATTACATATGTAGCAAGAGATTTCAGGCCTCTACAGAAGTTGTGTGGGTTGCTTACAGAATCACAACCTCCCTTCTCCACCTGTTGGTTCTGGTTTGGTAAGGTTTTAGGCACCTGTAGCAAGGTGGGTGCCATCAAAAGTCCCGTGCAAGCATATGCAAAGGATATGCATTAACATCAAAGACTTCTACGAGCTAATCAATGCATGAAATTAGGGGCATACTGCCTATCATGTACACCAATTTCAATTTTAAAGCAATAAAGGTTGATACACCTCCTTGAGTTTATAAATAAGAGATTTGAGCTTATTTTCAAGAATTCAAAATTCTGTATTTTTTATTGTTTTGTATTTTAGTTTTCAATTATTCCATCTTTTTGGAATGGAATGCAACTTTGTATTCTATGAAGCTATTAATAAAAAATATTGTCTGTATTTTCTTTGTTTTTATTTAAGTTAAATTTGAACAGTTTGATATGATTATAATGTTCATTTTAGATTACTTCTTGTATTAGTATTTTACTTGTCTAGAGTAATTCTTGAAAGTTAGATTACTAGTATATTTATATTTAAAAATATATATCTAAAATATGTCGAGGGATATCTCTTTTCCATAATTTATTTGAAAAAGAAATTGGAAAAAATAAAAAATAAAAACTAAAAAAGAAATTGGAAAAATAAAAAATAAAAACTAAAAACTAATAAAGAAACTGGAAAAAATAAAAAACTAAAAATCAAAAAAGAAATTGAAAATAAGAAAATGAGAAAAAACTATGGAACCAAAAAAGAAATTGGACAAGAATTTTTTTCCAATGAATCTTATTTACATGGATTTATTTATTTAAATATTTTACAAGTTTTGTTTATAGAATCTAAATGGGAATCTGAATCTTTCAACCCTTGCTACGAGTGTAGAATGCCTCTCAGTGTAATTATACATATCTATAGATAGATTTAAAGTAATGGATTGGAAGATTTAGAGTAAATCTTGAAAGTTAGATTATTATACATGTGTATAGATAGATTTAAAGTAATGGATTGGAGATAGCCCTAATCTAGCACTTTGCCTCTTTTGTTTCAGTTTTTGTTATTTTTTCTTTTCATCCCAAACCAATCTTACTATTAGTATTAGAATAGAAAGAATTGACCTACCTTAGAGGTAGACTTAATTTTAAGATTATTGAAACTTTCTATTCGTTAGAAGGGATCAGAAGGTCCTAGTAGTCTTTATTGAGCTACAACTCATATGGACTAGTTAGGACTCCAACCTAGGACCTTCCAATTGCTATTGAATTACTCTACCAACTAAACAATTTGCCCCTTTACGGCTAGTCCATTGTCAGTCCTGGTGTGGCTTATTTCCAACACCTCCTCTTAAGCCACACTATAGGTGCTTGGGGCTCTTAGCCTAGCTTTGATACCAATTGTTGAGCTACAAATCATATGGATCAACTAGGACTCAAGCCTATGAACTTCCATTTGTTGCTAGAGTACTCTACTAACTCAGCTACTAGCACCTTTATGGCCAGTCCATTGTCGGTCCGAGTGTGGCTTATTTCCAATAGCCTTGTGTTTACAATTTCTAGCCAACAATTAGAATTCCATTCATTTCTTCTATGTTCAATATGAGCGCATCAATAGTTTCTTCTATAAAATTAGTGAGGCATAGTCAAACATATGTGGTAACGTGTACCCCCAAATTTAATGTTCACAAATATTCTTCTATAAAATTAGAGAGACATAGTAAAATTGATGTAGCAATATGCACTCCTAAACTTAATGTTCATGACTTTTTACATATTTCTTTTATTTGTAAATACACATGCACGTGCGTATATAAGAATATGGTTATAGTTAAACATTAAACAATTAAACAACACAACTATTTACCACTTTTACATATAGATAAGGTATAAAATTATCATTGACATATATACACTAGATCAATAAACAAACAATGATTTTTCAATACAAATGAATGCTTTTAACCATTCAATATTAGTCTCATTCAAACATAAATATGTTAGAATTAGTAGAATTAAAAAATTTAAAACAGGTTAAAAGCTTGATAATCATTTATAATATTATGAGAGAAAATGACTTAAATAGAAAGTTGAACATTGAAAATTGGAGCATGAAATGGTTGCAAGAAAACCTGAAAAAAGATTACATATTAAATAAAATAAAAATGTTTTATTATTGATGACTATATAATTTACTTTAAAACAAAATAGAAAGGTGTGTAATTTATAGTTACCATGTAATTGAAATTTGAATGGAGTTGTGGCCTATAAATAATTAAATATTATCACAATATATAAATATTTTCAACTATATTCATAGTTACTAATTATAATATGACACCGCTTATATTTGACCAGGAAGAATTAAGTATTGGTCAAGATAAATATGATTTGTTATCCATGGCCTGATATAATTTGCTTTAAAATAAGATGGAAAGTGGTGTGAGTATTAAAATTTGACTAGAGCTGATGCATTGTTAAACTCTTATTTGAGCCTATGTGCATGAAATACTATTACAACAAATGGCTTGATCTCCCCTAGATTGATTTTTTCCTTGCCCGTGCTTATTCCCTATATACGAAAAAGCTGAAAATTATATCATTGAATCTATTAACACATCAGCTGAAACTACCACTAGAAATTATTGCCTTTCAGAAGGTTTTCCAACCCACTTAGACGTGCTGAACAGTTATCATACATCGACAACCACGAACTTACTATAAACAAACTTGTTGAACTGTGCTGATATATTTTCTGCTCAAGTCAGATATTGATTCTAATAAATCAACGAACCCGAATAACCGATAATGTTGCTCTTCACAAACTACTTCTCAGGGTGTACATGTATCAGGCGAAATCGTTCTCCCAATAAAGGTTGTCAGAGCAAATCCAAGATGAAATAAATGAATCTGAATACAGATCTGTGGTGCTAATACTTTGTTCAAAACAAGTTATCGGTAGAAAAATGTCTTCTTCCATATTGATCTCACTAACCCACGGTGCTATACTTCCTGTACTGCTAAAGAATTGATCTTCAGCTTTGTCAAATTTGTAGTTATCATCTAAAATTGTTGAATCTAGTAGCTCAGTCCCACTGTATTTCATATTAGCATCTGCTAACTGAGAATCTGGGTAATCTTGATTAAACTGCACAGGTAAAGCCGTAGAATCTGTCGGAGAAACAGATGAAGCAAAACTGTGATTATCAGTGACAATAGCATTCTTCATTGTCTGTTTTTTAGTGCTTGACTTAACCGTGTGATAATTAAAGAAAATTTGATCATGGGTTTAGCTTTACCTTTCTGACGATCTCCACAGCCTAATGACTGGCCCTCAACAATAGGCGTCACTGCCTTACCCCTTGAAAGGGATTTAGTGGCTAATTTTTTGCTCAAATGGGTATTCCAGTAGTTCTTTATATCATTATCTGTCCTGCCTGGCACTCGCCCTGCTATCATCGACCATCTGCAACAATACATAAACAATCAAAGATACCAAGCACATTAATATGATAGGATTTGAAGGATTAGAATTCCATTGCTTTACCGGTTTCCCAGCAGATTATGAAGCCTTATGATGAGATCCTCTTCATCTGGAGAAATATGGCCGCGCTTGATGTTGGGACGCAGATGATTCATCCAACGCAATCTGCAACTCTTTCCACACCGCATCAAGCCTGTATCAAATAATCTCTATATCAGTTTAATGATTTTATGATTTCTAAGTTAATTAAAAGCTTTTGACCAGAGCTATAAATCAGAAAGTAAGATTTTGAAAGGGCTCCACGCTTTTACAATGATCAGAAAGACTATATCAGTTCAATGACCAGAGTTATATCAGTTCAATGTTGCCCAATACTAAAGGCCAAGAATGTCTGAAAGAGCCATGTTGTTTGTTATTTGGTTAAAGGTTCTAATGCCAGTACATCATTTTTATTTTTCCAAACTGAAATTTCTAAAAACAATGCATGGTGATCTGTTTGATTTGAGCCTATGGTCGGTTTGATTTGAGTCCATTTATCATAACGTTAATTGAAATTGAAATTATTATTAATATTTATAAATAATAATAAAATTAAATGGAAAATCTAATTTAATAATTTAAGAGAGTGCTTATTACACTTTGAATTAAAAAAAAAACAAAGATATATACTATATAAAAGATTAATTAATCAAAATTTAAAATCAAATTAATTTTGAAAGAAATCTGTAATTTAACTGCTCCTATCAAAACATATATATTTCACTGTACATCTCCATGACCTTATAGTTCTTGTTACCATTGTTTGAAAGTCTCTTTTTCTAATCAGGTATAGTATTTTAAGAACTATCAAATGCACAGTTTAAGCTACTAAAGCTATAGTTCCATGAAGGGGATTTTGCTAAAAAAAATTAAACAGGTGCTACTGAGGAAAATTAACAGTTCATTCCAATGTATGGAATCCCATGGATGTGTAAATTCTTCCTACTCAAAAAATTAAGTGAAAAAAAAACTTTTAGATGAGAAATTATAGCAACTAAATAATAATAGAAATTAAAATTTAAAAAAATAAAGACATCGAGACTACCAAATAGACATTAAAATTTTTTGAGTTAGTGGAGCCCTCTGATCAATATCAACTGAAAATTCAAGGCTGCTATTTTAAACAAAAAAGATTATTTTAATCTTGTAGCCACATTTTAAAATTCTATGAGAATCTGTGAAGTAAAAAACCAAACCTAAGCCCCTTCCATGAGACCGCTTTAAAGAGAATTGGTTCAAATAAAAGAAGTAAAAATTCTGGTATTAACAAAAGTACCCATTTGTTTCCCCCTTCCTCAAATAACAAAGCCTAAACATGCAAACTTCTCTAATGTACACTAACCACTTATAGCCCAGCTACTGACATATGAAATGCCATAGACAATCTGCATATTCATAAGCACAATATGTCTTACCAGCTTTGTGGGGAAGAGTGCTCCAACGTTGTATGCCATTAGCCTCAATATATTTTTTCAACAGCAGATCTTCCTCAGCAGTCCATGGGCCTCGCTTAACTAATCCAATCAGGGGAGTTCGAGTCATTGTCTCTATTAACCTTGATTGTCAACACACTGAACAATGAAATCTACAATGAATATTGAGTCGATGTTAACTCGATCAATGGTCATAAAGTCGATCGCATTAATTCAGTTGGACTAAAGATCTTTCACAAATATCCGTTTCAATACTACAGTGGAAG
The DNA here is from genome assembly GCA_027924645.1 of Cunninghamia lanceolata. Taxonomy (NCBI): domain Eukaryota; kingdom Viridiplantae; phylum Streptophyta; class Pinopsida; order Cupressales; family Cupressaceae; genus Cunninghamia; species Cunninghamia lanceolata. The sequence continues at coordinate 476,425 of BSBN01000765.1, read as the reverse complement.
TTCTGGCTACTATTCATCTTCTGAATCGTAGTTGCAGAGAATGATGGCAAAAGCATTTAGATTCCCGACGTGAAAGTGACATAAGGGGTTTCTGCCCTCTTTTATTTTATCGTATGTCTCTATCATTAATTTAAAAAAGAGTAGGAAAAACAGCCCCACATGATTTTGTTTTTATAAGAGGCACATAGCAACATGGTATAGTCTCGGTTGTAGAAGAGTCGTCGTTGAATTCTCTACACGTGAGTTGAAAAACAGGGTAGAAGACTTGAAACAGCTAAATTTGAAGGCCGTATACATGCATTTTTGCTGTAGAATACAATCAAAAATTTAGAAAGACTATCCCATGAAAGGGGATATTCTTGGCAGAAAATTTCTGAAGGGCTGCAGTTGTATATATATTTAGTTTATAATATATTTACTTTAAAATAAGGTATGCCTTAGCCTGTGAAGGGCAACTATCAATAGATAAATGTCACGAAATATTGCCCTCAGATTCTGACCAGGTTACAGTGACACCCAACTGTTGGGTTAGAAGGAAAATTTTGGGACCACCAGGATGAGATAGGAATATGGATTGTTCCTTATACTGGTAAGTCCAACTTTCAAACCAATATCTAATCCTATTTTAGTGATTATTCTATGCCCCGCCTTGTATGACAGAGAAAAAGTTACAAAGTAGCGCAGTAAGGCATATGTTCAGCCTCATGTCATAAAGGAGCTTGGAGTTGAAATGAAAGTTAAAAGGCGTCAATGTCAAAGCAATGAGTATCTATGGGAAGAGCTAGGGATATGTATGCCTTCTATTGAGAAATCTAGGTGTATGGTTAGACATGATTTTTATTAGAAATGTGTCTCAACCAAATCAAATCCTATCTTACATCTTGACTTAAGTTGAAATTTCTTTACTGATCAACTAAATATTTCTCTGTTAGTGATCTTTTACTTTCAAAAATAAAATTGATAAAAATATTTAAAAGAAAAATAGTTAAAATATTTACTAAATATTACACTGATAATTTAGAAAGTTTTAAGAGAGTTTTTGTATTAGGATTTTTATGTTTTAACTTTTTATTATTATCATAGGCATTGTAATATTGTAGTTTAGTTATTATTTTAATATTATAATATGTGGATTTATTTCCTATGGTTTATATTCATAAGTTATTTTTTGTGATATTTATATATTAGTGTTTAAAATAAAGAGAAGATTAATTTTTTGTATTGAAGCATTATTTTTAATGAGGTTACCCTTTCTTAGAAGCCTAAAATATTTATTCTAAATTCATGAATTTAAAAATATTTATCGTTATTTTCCAAGCATTGTGTTCTTTTTTGCATGTTATTGCTTCTGTTGATAATAATTTTTAGGTAATTTACTACCAAGTGATACCAAAGCACTTTCCAAGACCATGTTCCATGGTGGTGGAAAAAAATTAGTGCATTGTGTTCTTTTTACATGTTACTATTTTTGTTGATAATTTTTTGTAGGTAATTTACTACTATTAAGTAGGGAAAAGAGGATGAGTGAAATATATGTGAGTACACTAGACCAAACCCTCCTTTCACTACAACATTCAAGGACAAAACCAAGCTAGGTCACTACAAGATGGAAGAGGAATCAACTACAGATTTTGTGCTCTTGTTTGCAGAGGAAAGATGTGATTCAATCAAGCCTTTTATCAAACCCTAGGCCAATCAATGCTCTAAACCTTAGAATTGTGATAATCAACCTATAACAAAGAAACAACAACAAGAAATCAGGATTTGAGAGTACCAAGATGATTAGTGAGATGTCCAAACCTATCCCTCAGAAGCTTAAATGTCAAAAGACTCCAAACTAGCGCTCAAGTCCAAAAAGTCCTAATCTCTGAAAGCTTTGAACTGCAAAAATGTCATAAATGATGCTCTGATGCTGAATTCAGGGTTTGTTTTTCTTGCTGGACATTAAGGTTAGCACCTTAGTTTTCTATGGATGAATTTTTGAACTCTGTTTTGAGATCTTGAATCATTATCCATCAAACAACCTCCCTGTACCTTCACTTTTGCAATTCCTGCACCTGTAACCTACACACATGAAGAAAGGGGTTTGGGGGTTGTGGTGTTTAGGGATCCGCCTCAATCAAATCTAGGGTTAGCATTCAAGCTTTCCCAACACCATTGTTAGAGAGAGAGTGTGCCCTAGCAGGGCAAAGGCTAAAGATAATCCAAATGATGACGAAATGATTCAAACACAATAATGTCACTTTGGCAGTGAAGCCCTTAGGAGGATGAAGATTCTTCAACTCATAAGGATGTTGATGATGATTCCAAATCTGCAACAAACACAATACTAACACAAGTCTGCCACAAACACAATGAATGCCTCGAATTCACCTTTGTACAATATCATAACCTTGCTATCATCAACCTTGTAAGAAAATAAATTCAAACACTTATTTATATATGACATCCCATTAAAATTTCACAAATTACTTGAAAGAGTTGACAAGGGAGGACCCATTTAAAAGTCCTATGTCAACATACATTTAATTTTACCTTGGTCCATCAACCAATTGGGGTGGACTTGGGTGTGGACACCCAAATACCAAGGAGACTTTTTGGTTGGGACTTAAGCCTTAAATGGGCCCCTAGTTCCCATTTAACATGGATTTTAGGAAATTTCTTATTGGGATGAATAATTTGCATATAGAGTGTAAACACGGGGACCTAGGAGCTAAATTAGGAGGTAAAAAGGCATGTGTCCACTTTTTTACTCTATAAAATTTAGCCCCCACATTAATTTGTGTGTGATCCTATGATACACCACATGCATTAAAGTATGGCCAAAGGATATCAAAACACATCAAACACAAGAATGAATACACACCCTAAGTTTGAAGGACCATTTCTAGCCCCCAAAATTAGGCAAACATAAGAAAACACTTAACAGTCACATAATACACAGTGAATACAAAAAGGAAGCACACGATACATGGAGAAGACAGTGAAAGCACGCAATACATATAGAAGACATCAGTGTAGTCACATAATACATGAATAAGTCATGAATAGAAGACATGATTAAGCAATTATATATCTATATATAATGCTAACTAAAGTAAACAAAACACACATGTAAAGACATGCAAAACATATACAGTGTCGGGGACTCATCGTCACACTTTTTTAGATCATGACACAAATATGCAAGACATGCAAGGAAGACATGTAAAACACATAGAAGACACATGAAATACATGAGCGCCGCATAGTATGCCATAGACACACTATACGCCTTATACATGGAAAATACAAGCAATAGGAAGGAGCTCGTCGCTGCACTCCACTATCTAAAACATGCCAAACAAACTTGATTGTTGAGCTACGCTTCCACAACTACCAAAGACATGCTTAAGGGTGAATGACTAAAGATCCAACCCTACCTCACAATGAGGACTTTGTATGAAAGGATATGCACTAGCTCAAGAGATACACCATGCCACCTCACAATGAGGGCTTTGTATAAAAGGATGTACACTAGCTCAAGAGATATGCCATCCCGCCTCGTGATGAGGGATTTTTGCTTTAAAATGATGTGCACTAGCTTAATAGATACACCATCTCACCTCGTGATGAGGGATTTCAAGCACACTTTGTCAGTGTCAAAAGTAATCAGACATATACCATTATATATGCCCCCACCTTAAGGTGGTTGATCCCGCTTGTGTGTATCAAACACATTTAAGGTAAAGTTGAAAACATGCAAGGGAACAAGAGCTCTCGCAAAGCCCATGCCCCAAAGTGACATGTGCTTAACAATTGCCAAATGTTCCCAACAATCACACATGTTAGTATCTAATCATCAACAATAGTCATGCATAGAAATAAGGTAACATAACATATAAACAAACCAAGGCTACACTTACGGGTTTGGAACTGAGTATAGCTATTAGGTTATACTTTCAGTATCTCAAACCTAAGTGTAGCTACAAGGTAAGATACAAAACATTCCAAAGTGCCTAGAATAATATTAGAGTATTTCAAAAGTTTGTTACAACAAATATCACAACACTAACCACAACATGGAGTGATTCTACTAGTCAAGCGTCAGATACATATATATATATATATATATATATATATATATATATATATATATATATATATATATATATATATATCAACCCCATCTTCATATATGGACTAGGTCCATTTTTGCTTTCTTGTTGAAGGGACACATGGTCCTTAATAGTATTTATTTTTTTTGTCATCCACCAACTAGTATAGTCATTGAAAATGTAAACAATAAAAATGAGAGAGGAGACAAAAGTGACTTGGGTTTACAACTCAGGAAGATGCCCCCAAGAAATCCTCCACAATGTCATGCCCCCATGGAACAACACACAACAATAAGATAGAGAAGAGGAAAGTAGAAGAATAGAGAAACAAATAGAAGAATGGTCACAACAGAGGTGGTCTCCTTGTATCCTTGACCTTACAAGAGTATTAAGGGTCATCCAAAGAGACCTAAACAACATTTAACACAACACGGGAGAACACAACACAACACATATAGTTATATTTATCTAAGATGAAGCCAAACTTATGAGCATCTTAGAGAGGTGCTCCATCAAGTCCAATAACACTTAATGCACTAACTAAGAGTACAATCAACAAGATTAAGGTAGTTATGTTTGTTGAGATACACAATGTGTAATTGCAAGATTTGAAATTTAAATGCAAGAACACACCATGAAAAAACACTACAACTCAAAATCAAATTTGAATGAGTGTTTAAAGGAGCAACAAAATTTGAAATAAGATTTTGACTACAAACCCTAGCTTTTGTAAAAACTAGGTTATATGAAAAATGCAAGTTTTCAACAAAAACCCTAATAAATGAGATATGCAAGTGTAAGGTGTGAGATCATAAAATGATTAATGGCTATAATTTGTCTCAGATTTGATGTATAAATTAGATTTTCAAATGATTCCAATGATATGCAATGAAAATAATGCAAAACTATTCCTTTATGGAAGCCTAGAATGCTTTTTTTTTTTTTAAATTCAAAATGCATGCAAGATTGTTCAATGAAGAATGATAAATATGATATGAATTAATGTAAGATCTGATTTCAACACTCAGCAAGATGCAAATTCCTTAAAACACAGGTTCACCAAAATGTTAAGTAGGGAAAAGAGGATGAGTGAAATGTATGTGAGGACACTAGACCAAACCCTCCTTTCACTACAACATTCAATGACAAAACCAAGCCAAGTCACTACAAGATGGAAGAGGACTCAGCTATAGATTATGTGTTCTTGTTTGTAGAAGAAAGGTGTGATTCAATCAAACCTTTTATCAAACCCTAGGCTAGTCAATGCTCCAAACACTAGAATTGTGATAATCAACCTAAAATAGAGAAACAACGAAATGAAATCAAGATCTAAGAGTACCAAGATGATCAATGAGATGTCCAAACCTATCCCTTAGAAGCTAAAATGTTGGAAGACTTTGAGGTTAGTGCCCGAGTCTAGAAAGTCCTAATCTCCAGAAGTACTAAACTACAAAAATGTCATAAATGTTGCTTTGATGTTGAATTTAGGGTTTGTTTTTCCTGTTGGACATTGGGGCTAGTGCCCTAGTTTGCTATGGATGAATTTCTAAACTTTATTTTCAGATCTTGAATCTGTATCCCTCAAACAACCTCCATGTACCTTCACTTGTGCAATTCTCACACCTATAACCTACACACATGAAGAAAGGGGTTTGGGGGTTGTGTTGTTTAGGGATTTTCCTCAGTCAAATCCTATGTTAGCATTCAAGCTTTCCCAACAGTATTGTTAGAGAGAGAGTGTACCCTAGCAAGGAAGAGGCTAAAGATAATCCAAATTATGATGAAATGATTCAAATAAAATAATAATGTCACCTTGGTGGGGAATCCCTTAGGACGATGAAGATTCCAAATCTACAACAAACACAATACTAACACAAGTCTACCAAAAACACAATGAATGCCCCAAATTTGCCTTTGCACAATATCATAACCTTGCTATCATCAACCTTGTAAGAAAATTAATTCAAACACTTGTTTATATATGCTATCCTGTTAAAATTTCACAAATTACTTGAAAGAGCCAACAAGGGAGGACCCATTTAAAAGTCCTATGTCATGTCCATACATTTAATTTTACCTTGACCAATTAGGGTGGACTTGGACACAGACACCCAAGCCCCAAGGGGCCTTTTTGGTCAAGACTTAAGCTTTAAATGGGCCTCTAGTTCCCATTTGACATGGGTTTTGGGTGATTTCTTATCGAGATGAATAATTTGCATGTAGAGTGTAAGCACGGGGACCTTGGAGCTAAACTAGGAGGTAAAAAGGCATGTGCCTACCTTTTACTCCATTACAACTACCAAGTGGTATTGGAGCACTTCCTAGGGGAACATGCCATAGTAGTAGCAATAATTTAGTGTCTTACAACAACCACCTACCACATGAACTCTCACCTCACACTTACAAGATCTTCGTGATCAAACGTTGATGAAAGTTGTGGGAATGCCACATTTTTTCTACAAGAGTGGTTTAGGTTAGAAACCTTATTCCAAGGATTTTAAAATGTTACAAGGGCTTGTCACTCTTAGCTAAACACACGTTGGCTTGAGAAGGGAGGTGGGAAAGGACTCACCCATACCCATGCCTCAAATAGCATCTACAAATGAACTTTAGCTTCCATGTTCCTTTGGGTATATTGATTAACTCTCTAGATTAAAGAGAAACTTTATCTTAGGAAGCTATTGAATGTCTAAAATATGCAGTGCACCAATAAGTGATTATCTCCAAGAAATTACTCTCCTTGTACCTTCGAGACAAGCTAGCGTAGCCATGAGATGGTAGAATCCTCTATGATTGGAGCTCTAAAGTATTCAATTAGTTCACTATTTATGAATTGGAGAATATGTATTAGAGAGCTTATAGATTAAATACACCCTAGACTAGAAATTTTATTTTTAAACCCTAGTCGTGAACAAAATCGATATATTTGGTCAAAGACTAGTAGATTTGAGCATATCTACATAGATCTAATAAAATTTGTATAGTGATACCATGATTCAATGGGTTGTAGTATCTAAAATGAATGTATTATGTCAGTTCAGTCTTAGGTGTTCATGTCCTATAGACTCCACCAATCTAAAATTTTCAAGACAAAATTCTCACAAACTAGGTGGAATTTGATCATTTTGTCTAAAATATCTACCCACTAGGGTATTATCAAAATATATTGAAAAGAGGTTGGATGAAATTATTTTAAACCATTTTTAAATTTGGTATAATATTTTTTAATCCTTTTGGCAACCCTAGGTGACCAATATATGGCTAGTGGTTGTAGATCATAGGACTTAGGGGACCATTCTTTAGAAAGTTTGGATGTGGAAAAAAATCATATAGTCATCATGTTGCAATCTACTATATTTTATAAATTGTCCAAGTTAGATTAAATTGATATGTATGTGCATGGAGATGAGGGGCCAAAAGTGGCTACACATGCATGTTAAAGAACAACATGATCATGCTCCTAAAAGCATGATTGAGCATTAATACAAATATATTATAATGTGCACATTTAATTTTAAATTTTAACAATTTTTTTGTGGTTATTTAATGTTTTTTGTATTGTTTATAACACATACATATTATATATTGCATACTAGTGTTATAATACATGCTTGTTATGCACATCATAATTGAAAATATGAAAATCATGTGTATTAGACTTGGATTTCTAAGATTGAGGGTTGGGTATGCATATTGGGCTCCCAAATTGGTGTTTTTCACATAGAATGGCATGTTTGAACTTTCTTCTCATCAAGTTTTCACATTTCAAAATAAACTTGGACAAAACTGCCACCAAATTGTATCAATCTACTAAGTGGCTTTCTAACAATCAACTTTGTTCTCTAGTTTGAATAAACTATAGTATTTATTTTTATTTAATTATAGTGATGTCTTCATATGCCTCAAATATATATATTTATTTTTTCATATTTTTTGATCCATTATCCAAATTTGAGTAAAAAAATATATGATTATTCTATGCTTCAATCTATACAAACTAAAAAGTTGCATTTTTAATTATTTTTATGGATGTTAGGTGGCATGCATGCTCAATAATCATTTTTTTTAAAATGAAACCACTTTGACAAATCATAAAAGAATATTCAATAAAAAAATATAAAAAAATTATATAAATTGTACTATATACTCTTAACTATCTTTCTATCGATTAGTTTTTAATTGTAATTAATGAAACAAAAAATGGGGGGCACACACCAAACACTATGTTATATTTCAATGATAAGAACAAGACAACTTTTATTTTTAGTTAGCATTTGACCCTCATAATCTTAAACAAATTTTTAAATCCTTAGTAGTTTAGAAACTAGATTTGGTACACTACAACTCTTGTTCTTATAACTATAAGATAAAAAATTACATACTTTACAATTCCCCTATTTTATTTTACACTCATTTTATCTTGTGCATGTATTGTGTCTTTTACCCCTTTTTTTGAACCTAGGTGTCATCTTCCAATGCCTTATCCTAGTTCCCCTTTGCTATTCTAACCTCTTGTCTATCCATTTTATTTTAATTTAATACTTTTACTCCATCATTATCCTTCCTCTTTTTTTTTCCCTTTTTTAATGTTCCCCTTACCCCTTCCTCATAACCATATTTTTTGACCTTTTTCCAAGTCAACCGATTAGATCATATCTCTTAAGTCTAGTGCAAAATACCATTTTTTCTGTCTTTTAAAACATGTACCTCAAAGTTGATCTTGATTACTGATTACCATATTTATATATCCCCCATTACCATTAATCTCTCATAGAAAATCAGACCTCGTTAGGCTCAAGGACCAATCCTCAGTAGCAAGTGATTATTACTTAGCCTAGTCTTTTTCTCTGATCAAGTTCAAATTTTAATGGGATTTTCATTAATTATGGTAGTTCATGGAGAACTAGCTTCCATCCCTAACTTCCCTCTAAAATTTTGATAAAATAGGTCTTCTTTGCCTCTATTTTACATAGTAGATAGTAATTTTTCACTTGAGAATTTGGTGGAGCAATATTTTCTAAAAGACAAAACCCATGTTAGTGTTTAATATATTTTTATAGTGAATTATCCTTTTCATATAGGTCTACAGGAGGCTCTAGGAGATATACATCAAAATGTATAGCTAATCTCTTCATTTTGGTATAGATTTTCATGATTTTTGCATGAGCTTAAAGTTATTTTTATTTAGTTTTACTAACAAAACCCCTCAATTTTCCCCCTAATCTACCTACACCATTCATACACCTCCTCTAGTTGGTCTCCATCAATTTTTCATCATTTCCTTTTCCATTTTGTTATCCTTTTCACTCCTTGTCCCCTCCTTGTTACCCTTTGAGCCATAAAGAGTCTCTCCTTTAGCTTTATTTGACATTTTACTTTAATATTTCATTTTCAATTTCTCAAACCCTTGTCATATACCTATTACATCATTACCTTCCATTTTTACTTTAGATTAATGGTATTTAGTTATATCATTTCTTTTGTCCTTTTTGCCTTTATGCCCTCTTTGTTACTTTTTGAGCCACATAGTGCTTTTGCCTCTATTATCCTTTATAAATCCTTACCCACTTGTCAAATCCATCTCATATCCCTATCATATCTATCACATCATCTTTTACTTTGTCATTGTTTCCCATTTTGTTTCCTTTTTCTACCCCTTAGCTGACCTCTCTCCCTTAGAAAACCTTAAATACCTAGTTTCAAATTTACCTATCTATTAATTTACAAACTGAAACTATTTTTCCTAAACTTATGTTTTCCACCCCTATTTTAGCCCTCTTCAAATTTTTGTTTTTACCATTTTGTCCATTTTTCCATTTTGGTATCCCAATCTTTGTCCCAACCTAACCTGTATTATACCTTTATCATTGATAACATTTACCTTATGCCTAAACTCTTATGTTTACACTTAAAATTAGAGTGATTTTTTAGTGTAAGATTTATATTAATGTTTTTACCAAAATTTTATGCCATGTGGATGTTTCTAGAATACTCACAAAGGGACTAACTAAAATAAACTCCCCTTTAACCATTTTATTTTGTATGGTCTCCTTTGTACACCTTTTATCTTACAAGTAAAATATAGGAGTATTAGTGTACACATTTCATTTTGCCATATTTGGAAGCCTCATTTTATACACATGGCATAAGACACCTCAGCTGGGTGTGTGGTAGTTAGGAAGAGTCCTTCAAACTCTTTCACTCCACTTAGCTTGCCACATCTACTTGAGATCTCCTTAAGTTATGGGATTGACTCCCATTAACTCAAGGTTACTCAAGGCTTTATGTACTTGTCATATTGACTTCCAATTTACTTCAAACTTGGTAATTAGCATTCATCTTATAATTCTGCAAATTCTAAGATGGTATTAGAGCCTCACTAAGATGATGTTGGTTCGTTTGGAGGCGTGAATCTCTCATCTGTAACAAGGGTTTGTTGTGGTGGGTTTGTTGTGTTCTCTGTGTTTCAAGCAAGTGGAAGGATTCGTAGCAAGCAGATGCCAAGGGGAGAGGAAAGTAGGTGAAGCCAAGCCCATACCTGGTTGCGTTTAAGTCAACCAAGGAGGCCGCAAGCCAAGACATTACCCTGGCATTCACCTTGCCCGTGTTGTGATGCTGAGCTTTGTGGTTCAACGCAGGGCCTTTATCTTGCTGATGTTCTCACGGAACTATCACAGAAGTTTGTTCATGGTTCGATGCAGGGCATTGTGGACCTGCTGACTTGGTATTCTTCATACCTGACGGCTTTGCATTCCTCACACGCCCTTTCAGACCTGGGCAAGGCACATCCAAGATCACGGAAGGACAAAGCTGCATCCAACCTACACACAAAATGCAGCACCTCTTGTAGAGTGAAAGACTAGCATAGTGGATGTCGCATGACAAGTGAGTACACCTGTAGAGAGTCTTATTTGATCATGGACTAGGCTGTGAAGGCCGAGAACAAAGACAAGGCACCGCAACTTCAAATCGCTCCTCTGTGATCTGCGTAAGGCCTGAAGCCATACCCTGAGCTCGCTAGACTGGGTTTATTCCAATGTTGGGAGGCCAAGATCCTGCCCACTCATGACCAGGGGAGACGCTCAGGTTGGGCGACTGGCAAATCGTCAAAGAGCACCCTTGCTCTAGCTCTGCACACTTTGGCTATGAATTCTTTGTCAGCGGCATCTTCTCACACTCTCCCTTTGAAATCTTCAATCATAACGATTTGATTTCCTTGCAATGTGCAGATAAATTTCATGTAGGAGTGCTTGATTGTGATAGGCGTGATTGTCTCATTTATGACGCTTCTTGAGTGAACTACGCACTTGGCATTTGAGTTTGTGTTCAATTAGAAGTCATGGTTTTGCTTACTGTTTGTTCTCATCAGCAGCTAAAACTATAACACTTTATGTGAGCAGCTACAGTTCATTGAGGAGTTATTGGGTTTCATCGGAGTCAAATTTTGATTCTACTTCTTTTGATGACTCACGGTTTGTTTCAACAGTTTGTTACATTTTCTTGTTGTATGCAAATAGGAGTCTCATTAACCAATCTCTTTCTTTTTTGTAAGATAAGCATAATTCCAATTGTAACATCATAATAGTAACATTTAATGTTACATATATGATTAAAGTCTTGATGCTGTAAATGATTACATAATAGTGACATTTAATGCACTATCATTATAAAGTGCCACAAATTTGGGGGGTCACCTAATACTGAATCGAGGGGGTGTATAGAATGTGCCTTGAACATTTCAGAGTTGTGCGAAAGAGCACTTCCATAAAATCATGTCAAAAACACTTCATTTTGTCGTGTCTAGAACACTTCCACAGTTACTTTCCTTTTTTTTAGTTATGGGGGCTATTCATGCACTAATTTATATAGTGTCACAAAATTATTTGGGATAAAAATATTGAATTATGGGGGGGTTCATAGAGTTGTGTCAAGTGCATTTCAGAGTTGTGCTAAGAGCACTTCCATAGAGTTATGTCAAAGATCACTTCCACTACTACTTCATCATTCTTCAACATTTTTTTCAACAATATTTTAATCAATTGTCAAAGAGCACTTCCATTGAGATGTGTCAAGAACATTTCCACTACACTATCACCTAATGCTACATGTGCATCCAGAGTTGATTCTTTGAGGACTTCCAGAGATTCATCATAGCAGAAGATTGATATCAGTTCTGTTGCTACATCAGAGTTTAGAGTTGCTTCACAGAAGGCTTCCAGAGATTCTTCACAATAGGATTATCACCTTCAGGTATTTTGTATAGTGTTTAGTACACTTTCTTGTTTTTCTCTTTTGGGGAATAGGTTTTTTCCCATTGGGTTTTCTATCTTTCTCCATTTATAAGAGTTTTATTTGTACATGGGTACCTCATCAGGGCTTATTGCCGGGACCCATCTTTTTCACCCACCTAAGTTGTGCTTAAGGGGGGGTATTAGTGTACACATTTCATTTGGCCATATTTGGAAGCCTCATTTTAAGCACATGGCATAAGACACCTCAGCTGGGTGTGTGGTAGTTAGGAAGAGTCCTTCAAACTCTTTCACTCCACTTAGCTTGCCACATCTACTTGAGATCTCCTTAAGTTATGGGATTGACTCCCATTAACTCAAGGTTACTCAAGGCTATATGTACTTGTCATATTGACTTCCAATTTACTTCAAACTTGGTAATTAGCATTCATCTTATAATTCTACAAATTCTAAGAAGGAGAAATAATGCACAATCCTAAAAAATGCTAGAAGGGAAAGATGTTGGAAATAATGAGAAGAACCTATTTGTCAAATTTGTCACTTTCTCACAACTTACACTAGGCCATAAGGTTGGCCAATGGTCTACATGCCTCTACCATCCCATACAATAGGTTTTTAATATGCACTTCTCAAATTTCTAGGTGTATCTCTCCATGTTTTTTTGGTTCAAGTTGTAGTGTATTTTGATCTCTCATCCACCTATTTTACTATTTATTTCACCTTATACTCTTTTCCCTAATAATTGCCCATACAAACATTTGATGAGGAAGTTGTTTCAATGTTTTGTTGAAGTTTCTAGAGTTTTTGAGGTATATGACTAGGTTGATAAGTAGGACTAGACTATTGAATCAATTACAACCCTTATGATAGAGGACTTTATGTTAGAATTTAGTAAAATTTGGTTTTATAGCTCCTAAGAATGTCCCGATTCTTGAACTGATGATAGCATTGACTACATGTGCATGTGTCCTAAACCATTTTTCTTTCCTCTTACCTAGTTTAGTTTGTGAGTCTATGTTTCTAGTTTGTTGCATGTTGTTTGTCCAATTCATTGTTGTGTTGTCAATCCTATCTCTAGTTATTGTAAATTAGTGTTAGGCTAGTTGGAGATAGCCTTATGTAACATTAATTTGTATTAGTTTACACACAAAAAGAACCCATTATAATTTAAGTTCTTTCAAGTACATTGTTAAATTTTGAGTGTAAGTAACTTGGATTACTTGTCAAATTTAGGTTTCATTTATTTAAGAAAAAAGTCACCACTTTTGATCCCCATTACGTCCCTATTTCCATGCACTTACTATGTTGATTTAGACAGTCAATTGATTGGCTTTAATGCCAAGCATGACTCCATGAGATAATAATTCCAACATGTAGTGGACAATTACATATGGTACAAAGCTCTCCCATTAGGTAGAATACTCCCCAACACTAGAAAAATCCTAGTAAGACTTGATGTACACCAAAAATAGACTTCCTTAAATTTGATGGTGATGACCTTATAAGTTTGTTGTATAGAGAAGAGCAATATTTTCCATTCAATCGAATTATCATGGATAAAAAATTCCCCACAATTTCATTCAAAATGGAACATGAAGCTACCGAATGGTATTAATGGCTAGAAGAAACATGTGTTTCGCTCACATGGAAACAATTGTATGAGTACCTACTCATTAGATTTAGCTTTATGAGTATGAGGATTTTATAAGTTTATTAACTAAATTATGACAAACTCATTATGTTCATGACTACAACATTTGGTTTAAAAATTTGGCAAATCAAAGAAGTGGGCTCAAAGATAATTTCTTTAAAAATTGCTTTATAAATGCCTTGAAGGAAGACATTTGTTTAGAGGATAAGGCACTGGTTTACCAAAGATTCTAGAGTTCTCTGCAAAGATAATTTCTTTAAAAATTGCTTTATACATGCCTTGAAGGAAGACATTTGTGTAGAGGATAAGGCACTGGTTTACCAGAGATTCTGGAGTTCTCTGCATTCCACTAGGGAATGCAGTCCCCAATTAGAGCAACTGTTATCCCTCAAATTTGACGATCTCATATAACTTCTCCATTGTGTTTCACAAGCAATCAAAAGGTAATAGTACTTGGAAAAAGATCAATTAAACATGACAAAAGAATGCAAGTTATCATCTACACAAAGATTAATGACTTTATCATTCAATTTATGAGGCAATTAAAAAATTTTTAAAAAAAAATGACATAAATTAAATTAAATTAAATCATATTAATTCTTTTTGGAATTAATTGATGTAATTTTGAAAGCCATAATGGGGATAAATTAATTATTTTAAAGGGGGTAATAATATTTTATGAATTATTTGGCACTAACATATTTAATTGTTTTTAAGAATTAAATATTATTATATTGTTGTGAAATTTTAATGTTGAGGTAAATTAATTCTTTTAAAGAATTAATTAATATTGTAAAGTGCAAGAGATAATTGCACATGATTTTGTGAAAATGCCCATGAAAATGAGATATTGGAAAAAGGTGGGTAAATAATTTTGGAGTTAGGTGAAAAAGAAGTTACAAGTAGTTTTCTAAATACTTGTGTGTGTGTGTGTAAAATCTTTAAAGGGATATTTTTCCATTGTATGGGCTTGTTTCCTCTCCTGGTTATATCTAACATTTTCAATTCTATTTATCCAAAGTAAGAGTTATGCAAAATTTTTGTGATGAGAATTTTTTTTTCCTTATGGATTAGTTTTCTGGTAGCCTTTGTGCTACTAAAAATTAGAGTGGGTTGTGTATCATCGATTTGGAGGGATATTGATAGACTATGTGCTATAAATATTTGGAATTGTTATTTATGGATTTGGAAGAATATTAATAGACTATGTGCTATTGAAATTTAGAAATATTTTCTATTTCTCATCTAAAAATATTTATTTCTATCATTTTGTATTACCTATTCTCATAAAATATTAATAGATTGTGTGTTATTAATATTTTATTTTTTATTTTAGTCAAAAAATCACATTGTATTGAGAAGGAGAGATTATTAAAAAAATATATATTCATTCACATGAGGGAGCTGCCCCTCTAAAAAACAGAGGAAGATCATCCTTTCAATAGTGAGATATCCAATGCTACAAGGTTTTGTCACTGTCTATTGAACAAATTGACAAAGAAGCACAGTGACAAGAATGTTTGCTAACACAATGTATACCCAAAACCTTAATGTTCACAAATATTCTTCTATAAAAATAGAGACATAGTAAAACTAATGTAGCAATGTGCACCCCTAAACTTAATGTTCATGAATATTTATATATCTCTTCTTTGTATAAGTACACACACACACACTCACACACTCATGTGTGTATATATAAATATGGTTATTCTTAAGCATTGAACAATTAAACATGACAATTATTTACCACTTTTGCACATAGATAAAGTATAAAATTACCATTGACATCGACATCTATGCACTAGATCAATAAACAAATACTGATTTTGCAATATAGATGAATTCTTTCAACCCTCCAATATTACTCCCATCAAACATAACCATGTTGGAATTAGTAAGACTAAGGTTTCCAATATTACTCCCATTCAAACATAACCATGTTGGAATTAGCAAGACTAAGGTTGAAAACTTGATAATCATTTATAGTATTATGAGTGAAAATGGCTTTGAAAAAAAGGAAAGTAGAACATAGAAGATTAGAGCATGGAGTTATTGCAATTAAAATTCAAAAAAGATCATATAGTAATCAAAATAAAAATGATTTATTATTGATGATTTGATATAATTTATTTTTTAAAAACTGAAAAGTTGTATAATTTGCATTTACTATGTAATTTGAATGGAGTTGGGGACTATATACAATCAAATATTATTGCAACATATAAATATTTACAAAATATATTTTAATCTATGTATTCATAGTTACTATTATAGTTAATATACTAGTATATTTATATTTAAAAAAATATATCTACAGTACGCCAAGAGATATCTTCCAATTTGTTGGCATTTATAAATTACTTGCAGTTAGAATATTTGATATGAGTTAATTTAAAGATTTCACTCCATAACTGTTGTTTAATGTGATAAAGATTTTGTGAGGGTAAAATAGTGATCAATCAAATGAATAATAGATGACCCTAACATCAACAGAATAGTGAAACAAAGAAGATTCAAGTAAACAAAGTAATGAACAAACACAGCAAACCTCTTCCGTTTCGAAACTTCCGTTGTTCACCTATCACGAATCATCCTTTCACAGATGAGATGAGCCCTCAGAGAGTGCAATCTTTTAAAGCTGTTTGAGGAAGTCGATGGTGAACGGCTACAGTGTGAATTGCAATGAAGGTGAGCTCCAATGCAACAATGGTGATCTCAAGCTTGTGGATGACAAATGGGTGCCAAAGGCGCGCTGGTGATATTTCTGCAGAGTAACGATGTCAAAAGCCTGGATGATTAGAATGGAGGGATGAAGCTTCATTTATAGACTCGGAGGAATAGGAATCAACGGTTGAGAGAAGATATGAAGATCAACGGCTGAAGATGGTTGAGGAATGTGCAACCAGTGGAAATGTGACAAGTGTCCCAGCTCCATCATGAAAGGTGGGATGTGACAAAACTGATTGGAGAGTTAACTCCATTGACTGGTCTGTTAACAGAATTGATTGATCAGTTAGAAGAGTGGATTGTGGAACTGACTGGATTGATTGAGGATTTGACTCAACTGACAGGTTAGTTAACAGATTTGATTGATTGGTTAACTGACCTCTGATTGGAGAAGAAATAGGCCATGTGGGTGAGGGAAAATGAGGTAATTAAATATTAAATATATTTAATTACATGTGCAACCTGATGAGGTGGACAAGGTGAGGTGTAAAGGTGATGTGTAAAAGGTGATGTGGAATTTTGAATTTAGAACTTTAGGATAGAGGAATTAGGCTTAATTAAATAATTTATGATTATTTAATTGTGAAGGACTTTAGAAGAATTTTAATTAAAATGAGATAGTGAATTGATTAAATAAATTTGGAATATTTATTTAATTAATAGAATGGAATAAATATTTAGAATATTTATTTAGGATGATTTGTGTCATTTTTAGGTGTATACATTTTGCCTCTCTTTGATGCAATGCAGTTTACAGTGTTGCTTCAAAGAAATTGATAATCTGAATGATGATACATGCCCCAGTTTGCCCCTGGTACAGGTTAAATGACGATAGGATGCCCCCTCGGGAGATTGGACGGGAAAAACGGCGAAAGTTTTGGAGACGGACGATCTCACGACGAGGAAGGGGTTAGGATAGGTTGGAGGAAAAGGGACGCGGTCAGGGATGCGGGAAGAAAATGGGGGGGAAAATGGACGCGGGAAGTAGTCACAGTCATCACCTAGCCAGAATTAGGGTTTGGAGGCTATAAATAGGAGCTGGGTCCACAAGAATAGTCATTTGCACACTTGGTTGATCTGGATTGGAGAAAGAGAGCTCAGAGCAAACTTAGAGCAGCATGGTAGCCAGAGCAGCAGACATTCCACGCGAGGAGCACCGATTCGAGCGAGTCCGACGATTCGGGCGACCAGCAGAGGCAGGACCCCTGGTATGTGCTTCGAAAAATTTCTCCTAGGGTCGAGTTTAGGTGTCATAAATGCACGTAGAAAATAGGTGAAATGAATGCGCTGAAACGCAGAACGGCGCATATGCCTCGCGAAGCTGCGCTTTTGTAATTTCGCGGCGCATATGCCGGTTTCGGCGGCGCATGCGTGAAAGCTGCGCATTTGTGCATTCTAGTTGCGCTTTCGTAATTGGGTGGCGCTTTTGTATTTCTGCCGCGCATGCGTGAAATGTAGCAGCGCATTTGTTAAAGTTGCGCATATGTGACTTCCTGCGGCGCATCCGTAATTTCGCGGTGCATACGTGGATTTCTGCGCGCATGCGTTAGAACAGCGCATATGTACCCTGTAGCGGCGCATATGCATTTTTGCGGCGCATATGTTGATTATTGCGGCGCATATACCAGAAACGGTGCTTTTACCACCTGTAGTGGCTCATTTGCTCGAGAGGGCAAATTACTTAGCCAAATTGATTCGATTAGCATCCTATTTGACGCAGGAATCGATGAGCTATCTCTGAGATTGCAGGAATCTAGTCAAGAGATGTAGTGTGCTATTTTGATCAATTTGAAATGCTAAGTTTAGTTGATATAGTTCAATAGATATGTTGAGTATGGTATATGCAGCTTGAGACTGACGCCTTGCTTTGCGTGCTTACAGGAGGAGATACGAGAGACTCTGCAGTCGAGGGAGATGTTCCCTATGCCGTTATTGTAGAGATACATGCTGACGGAGGCTGACAGAGTGGCGCTTGGTGCCATGGGTTTAGATTACGTTTGCTTTATGCCCGAGGTGCGGGCGAACCGAGGACTATTGACAGCTGCTGTGGAGAGATTCCACAGCGAGGACGGGACCTTCCACTTCCCTACTGGAGAGATGACGGTGACGCTGGAGGACGTCTACAGGATACTGCACTTGCCCGTGGTAGGCGAGTTAGTGGAGTATGACGCACAGTGGGACGCGAGACTTGCCGAGTGTCAGCGAGTGTTTGACGATCCTGAGCTGGTGGGATAGGTCATCCCGTGGCAGGATATCTATGACTGTTATGACTACTTCCCTGGGATTGTGGTTGGACTGATTGCGGGCGTTGTATGCCCAGACAGGAGATCGCACGGGTTCCCCATTGGATGGGGCAGGATCATGGAGCGGATGCTGACCGAGGGCACCCGATATGTGTGGGGACCCTGCATGCTAGCCCACCTATATCACGACATGCATCAGGTGGTGTACCACCGCAGCACGAGTCTATCGGCTGGGGTACTGCTGTTACAGTTCTGGTTGTGGGAGCACATAGTGGTGACCAGGCTGATATGCGTTTTTGCTAGGCAGAGAGGAGAGCCATACAGCTATGGCTATGCAGGAGTGATTTCCCAGCACAGGCTGGGGAAGCTAGAGTACTGGCGGCATACCTTGGATGGGGTAGATGTGGTCGTCTGGCGGCCATATCTGGATTGCGAGCCCTGGGATGATGAGGGAGATGAGCTACCCTACTACTTCCAGACCAGGTGGTTGATAGGCCAGACACGGCACATACTGGAGAGGCAGATGGTGGGCCGAGTGCTGAGATAGTTCGGCAGGAGACAGGGCATGCTGCAGGGACAGGCCATGTTTGCACGGACACATGCAGAGAGGGTCCGATGGGGGCCGATGGCTTCTTATGAGGAGGCCCTGGCAGAGTTCCAACAGTTGCCTTACGTGGCATGGGACATGAGGTGAGAGATAGCAGATGCGGGGGTTACACAGGAGTATGAGGATTGGATTACCGCACATCCATTCCCGAGATATTCAGGACCTGGCATGCTAGTGCCTCGTATTGACGAGGTAGACTCAGAGGATGAGGAGGGAGAGGCTGGTCTAGGGCGGAGGGACGCTAGAGGAGGATGAGGACGACGGGGTGGCCGAGCTGCAGAGAGGCCGAGGCAGCGGAGGAGGATAGATCAGGCTGGGCAGGCAGTGCCAGGACAGGGAGAGGTATAGCAGCAGGTGCAGCAGCAGGCACAGATGCCACCACCCCAGCAGGTACCACAGCAGTAGGTGCCGCAGCAGCAGGGGCTAGGACAGGCAGATGCAGCACAGGGGCCAATGCAGGGTGAGGCACATGAGAGGACTATAGCCAGCCTGAGGAGACAGGTGCGAGAGCTGCAGGCACAGCTGAGGAGAGTGGAGAGGAGGTGAGATGCAGACGCAACGGTGATCGCTGGTTTGACTCGCGAGTGAGACATGGCAGATGCCCGGGTACGCCTTATCTGAGTAGAGAGGGACACAGCAGTGGCTACCATGGGTACAGACGCAGCGAGCTCATTTCTGGTTGGGCAGGTGCAGCAGGCACAGGCACAGGTAGGCCAGTTGCAGACGCAGTTGGCACAGGCACAGACAGACCTAGCCAGAGCGCAGTAGCAGGCACAGTACTACCAAGGCTTGTACCATGGTGCCGTGGCGTCGAGCCAGAGGGCAGGGAGTTTCAGGAGTCAGTCTGGGGTGGCTCACAGAGCAGGTCCTTCGCAGTCAGGGGCATCCGTGATGG
Organism: Cunninghamia lanceolata; assembly: GCA_027924645.1. Classification (NCBI taxonomy): domain Eukaryota; kingdom Viridiplantae; phylum Streptophyta; class Pinopsida; order Cupressales; family Cupressaceae; genus Cunninghamia; species Cunninghamia lanceolata. The sequence goes on along the minus strand of BSBN01000765.1, from coordinate 455,953 downwards.
GACCTCAGCAGTCAGGAGCTGGCAGTGGTGGCCCACAGCAGCAGGGGTAGACACAGACCAGATTTTGTACATTTTTGGGACATGTATCACCGTCTATTTAGACGCATATTGTATATGACACTTTGATTTTGAGAGAGATGGTGATATTGTACATTTGGACCTCTTTGTATATGATAGTATGGATGATGATGCAGCTTTGTGTATCTATTGCATGCGTTATGAGATGATGATTTTACTTCTATTGTATGATGTGATTCTACTGCATAGTTAGATGGTCTATATGATGCTATATGAGAAATACTTTGATATGCTGCTATATGATGTCTATATAATATAATGTGACAAATGAATGCAAAATGTAATATGATGTCTATGTGATGATGCAAATGTATATGTATGGAACATGATTTCTATGTTATGATGTAACTATATATGTGATGTCTATATGATTTAATGCAAATGTATATGTATGGAACATGATTTCTATGTTATGATGCTGTATAGATATGTGAGATGCTATTGGATGTTTATATGATGTAATGCTTTGAATGTATGCAGTTGTAACATGAGTACTATGTGGTGATGCAACTATATATGTGATGCACTTAGCTATGTTGTTTGATTTTCTAGGCTTTTAAGATTAAGATGTGATGCAAATGTATTGGTGACCTAATGCATTGGATGGTGCATTCTACTAACCTAATCATGTGCATGACTAGTTTCTACGAATGATATGATATGCTCCTATATGCCTTGTTTTTGTGATGTCCAAATGTACTCTATCGACATAAGAATGACATGATGGATAGAGGAATGGTTGCGAAAGAATGACTTAGGAACTTTTCTTGATATCGTTACTCTGCATAGTTTGAATAATGAGGATTGTATGGATGGGTGTATGGATATAGGACGGATGTTTTGCTTTTAGATTGCTTTATTTCATCATTGGGCATTTTGTTTTTGGTACTTTTCTGAAATGTTGTAAGTGAATACAAGCATCTAGGTATAATTGAACCGAGATGACCTGAGTATCACTTACATGGAGTGTGATTGAGCAAGTTAATACAAGCATCTAGTCAAAATTGAATCTAGATGACCTGAGTACCTCTTGCATTTCAACAAGCAAGGATTGCCCCCGTTCATGTTAGACCTTTGATGTCCTCGATGATCTTTTGCCGATCACGTCCTAAGACAAGGCTTCACATTACTAAAGTTTAATCCCCAAATAGCAAACAAAGAAAATAATCATGCCCCCATCATAGCATCTCTAGCTTTTGGCATCCTTGAGTAGCATAGGAGGGTATGATAGAAAAAATCAAGACTCTGTAACTTAACCCTGTTTCTGGTCTACAAAGCATATTTGCGTTGATATGTGTTTATTTCTTGCCTTAATTTGCATAAAATCATTTAGAAGACCTTGGGTACTTGCTTTGCAATGGAGAGGTTAAGATGCCTATTGTCAAGAGTTCTGCTTGAAGCGCGGGTGTTTGCTTGCATTTGCTTACTTGATGAGAAGGTTGCACAATCCTTATTGAGAAGACTGACCCTAAGGGACTAACCTAGTGCCTCGGGGGCTCATTGCTAAATGGCCTTGCCTATGTGACGACGCAGAGGCAACGTAGTTCGGGGTAAACCCTAATGGACCTTGGATGGACTAGAAGAAAGACGATCAGAATGAAGACAAGAAAGGAGACGAATGGGACCTTGGGAGAGATGGAAGCCTCGGGGGTGCATTAGAATAATGGCCTTGCCTACGTGACGGCGCAGAGGCAACGTAGTTCACGGATTCGGACCACAGACACTGACGAGAGACACTACACTAGGCTTACATTGAGGAGACGGTATGGGACAAAACCTTGGTTGACAAGGCCACAAGGTGAGTATCAAGCCATGAGAGGTAACTGTCAAGCATTTATTGTGGGATGGATATGGGTCGAATGGGGAAAATAGAGAGAGAATGGGCTCAAGGGGATTGGATTTCCAAAGATGGAGAATGCGGTCCGTCACAAGTAACGCCTGTTTACCAGGTTTTCATCACTTGCTTTTATTTGCACGAGAAGCTAGAAAGTAACATGACGCCTGATTGCCAGGTTTTCATCATGATACCTATCCAAGGCGCCTGTTTGCCAAGTTTTCACCAAAGGATGATTTTTTTTGTATGCTTGCTATTTTTTCCGATTTTTTTGTTTTTTGTTTTTTTCTCTTTGTAACCTTTTTTGATTTTTTTGACTTTATTGTACCCCCTTGCACTGGGGTTCTCTTAGGTATAGAACCGGTGAAGGTGCATGCTGTTGATTGGATCATCAAACAACTCACCTTCTGATGTGGCCAACTGATATGCCCCCGATCCGTAAGCCGCTACAATTACATAGGGTCCAAGCCAGTTAGGCTCGAACTTACCTTTCTTTTCTCTGTCCTGTTGATTGCGAGGGTTCTCTTTTAGGACGAGGTCCCCAACCTTGAAGCATCTTGGTCTAACCCTGTGGTTGTAGCTTCTTGACATCATCTGTTGATAGGCTTTGAGATGGTCAAAAGCTTTCTGGCGCCTTTCCTCTAGCAGTTCTAGCTCTTGTAGTCTGGAGACTCTGTACTCTTCATCTGATATGAGACCTTTCAATGACACCCGAAGGGATGGGAGTTTGACCTCAATGGGAAGGATGGCTTCGGAACCATAGACGAGGGCGTAGGGTGTAGCACCTGTGGGAGTGCGTATGCTGGTTCGATAGGCCCACAGAGCGGGATTGAGTTGGACGTGCCAATCGCGACCAGCTTCATTGACAGTCTTCTTTAGGATTTTCAGAATGGTTTTGTTTGATGCCTCAGCTTGGCCGTTACCTTGGGGGTAATATGGAGTGGAGAAGCGATGTTGGATCTTGAAACGTTCACAAAGTTCCTGGACATCCTGATTTTTGAAGGGTCTCCCATTATCCGTTATGATGGATGAAGGGATGCCATATCGGCAGATAATGTAATTCAGAATGAAAGAGGAAATTTGCTTTCCTGTGACGGTTGATAAGGGAACGGCTTCAATCCACTTTGTAAAGTATTCAGTGGCGGTTATGATGAATTTATGGCCGTTGGAAGAGGGCGGATGAATCTTTCCCACGAGGTCAAGTCCCCACTGGCAAAAGGGCCAGGGTGTCATTAGAGGTCTCAACTCCTGAGCAGGTGCATGAATCAGGTTCCCATGTATCTAGCACTGTTTGCACTTTTTGACGAACTGATATGAATCCATTTCCATATTAGGCCAGTAATAACCCAAACGCATGAGTTTCTTACCTAAGGAAGGACTGCTGGAGTGTGTTCCGCAGATCCCTTCATGCATGTCTCGCAAGGCAGTTACAGATTCTTCTTGTTCTAGACAACGGAGTAAAGTACCATCCAGACCACGTCGGTAAAGGGTATTGGCGATAATGGTGTAACGGGAGGCTTGTCGGATGAAAGTTTGTTTTTGGTTGGGAGAGAGGTCCAAAGGAAGGACATTGTCCTTGAGGTAAGTGTAGGTCTTACCGTACCAAGGTGAATCAGATCCTACTAGGTGGCAAATGGAATGGGTTTCGAGGAGATCATAAGCCGGCTGTCGAATTGTTTCTACTAAGAACTCATACCGTGACTCATGTTCAGGTATCTCAAGAAGAGAGGCTATGGTCGCCATTGCATCGGCCGCTTTGTTCTCTATCCTGGGTATTTGCTCAAACGAGATGGTCCAAAAATGTTCTTTGAGGTTGTCGACCATTCGCTTGTATGGGATGAGCTTCTCATCTTTGGTCTGATACTCGTCGTTGACCTGGTTTATGACAAGCTGAGAATCACCGTAGACACATAGTGCTTGGATTTTCCACTCAGTGGCCATCTTGAGACCAATTACCAAAGCCTCATACTCCGCTATATTGTTAGTGCATGGAAATAACAACCTGTAGGACTTTGGAATTGTGTCGCCTTGGGCAGTGATGAACAGGATACCTGCCCCTGATCCATGGTTGGTGTAAGACCCGTCGAAGTAGAGTTTCCAAGGAGATGTTGACAGAGTGAATAAAGACTCATCGGGGAACTCAAACTGCATTGGTGAAGTGTCCTGTAATGGTGCCTCAGCTAGTTGGTCAGCGATGATTTGCCCCTTGATGGCTTTTCTGTCCACATACTCTATATCATATTCGCTAAGAAGCATAACCCATTTGGCTAGTCGACCTGTGAGAGCTGCTTTGCTGAGAAGATATTTTAGTGGGTCGATCTTGGCAATGAGTTTGACAGGATGTGCCAACATGTAGTGTCGTAGTTTTTGTGAGGCAAAAACCACCGCAAGGCATGAACGTTCCACCTGTGAGTACTGCAACTCGTAGCCCACTAAGGTTCGACTGATGTAGTACATAGCTCTTTCCTTGTTCTCATAGTCTTGCTGCGCTAGGAGAGCCCCAAGAGCAGTAGGTGTAGCAGATATGTAGAGAATCAAAGGTTTTACTTGGATCGGAGGCATGAGTATAGGAGGATTCATGAGGTACTCCTTGAGCTTGTTGAATGCCTCTTCGCACTGCTCATCCCATTTAAATGGAACGTTCTTATGTAGGAGATGGCTGAAAGGATGGCACTTGTCTGCCAGCTGTGAGATGAACCTGCGGATGGCCTGTAGCTTGCCCTGTAAGGATCTCAACTGTGTTAGAGTTTTGGGCGGAGGCATGTCCATGATTGCTTTGACCTTGGCCGGGTCTACCTCTATGTCGTTTGCTGACACGATGAAGCCTAGCAGCTTGCCCGATGTTACCCCAAACACACATTTCTTCGGGTTCAATTTTACTTGGAATTGGTCCAGCCGTCGGAAGACTTTCTCTAATGTGTCCAGGTGTGAGTCCCTGGTGAGTGATTTTGCCAAGATGTCGTCAACATAATCTTCCATGGTCACATGCATCATGTCGTGAAATATAGTTGTCATGGCCCGCTGATATGTAGCACCTGCGTTTTTCAGCCCAAATGGCATGACATTCCAGCAAAAGGTACCCCATGGACAAGTGAAAGCAGTTTTGTGCTGATCCTCTGGTGCTATTTTGATCTGGTTGTACCCTGAGAATCCATCCATAAGTGACAGCATTGTATGTCCTGCCGTGAGGTCGACTATGATATCGATGTTAGGCAAGGGAAAGTCATCTTTTCAGCATGCTTTGTTTAAATCTCTAAAATCGTTGCATAGTCAAACCCTGCCATCTGGTTTAGACACTGGCACAATATTAGATATCCATTCAGGGTAATCTATGGCTCTAATGAACCCCACGTCTAACAATTTCTTGAGTTCTTCCTTGACCAGTAGGGCTATATGGGGATGCATCTTTCTCAGTTTTTGCTTTACGGGCTTCACCCCTAGATCCAATGGCAAGTGATGTAGAATCAGGTTTTGGTCCAAACCTGGCATGTCGGCATACGACCAAGCGAAGCTACCTCTCTTCTTTTTAAAGAATGGTACAAACTTGGTTTTCTCAGGCGGCGTGAGAGATTTTGCAAAGTGGATAATCTGAGGCTGCTCTTCAGTTCCAATGTTTATTGGCTCTGTTGGCTCTACCACGATCTGTGACCTTTCTTGATACATATCACTTGGGAGGGTGTTAAGCAATCCATCGTCAGGTGCCACAGTTGGGTTTTCACCTTCAGATACATCCTTTCTTTTTACTGTTTTATGATCTGACACTGCCGCAAGGCGGTTTTCACCGTCAGATCCCTTTTTGATCTTTACATTTTTGTGACTAGAAGGCTTGGCACCCTCCCCGAAGTAAGCTACAGTATTGAGTTCGATAGCAAAACCGGCTTTATGATCTCCTTTTGGTAAATGATCTCTAAGTCCCATATAGTCAATGTAGGCATCATCATTCTGGAACATATCTAATTGAGGGGTCCCTTGCAGGTCCCAGTCGATAAGCTCAGGGTGTAAGAGGGGAAGGGAGTCGGATGAAAGGCCTGATTCATTGATAGTGTGGATGGAAATATTAGGAGCACAGGTGGGGGTAGTGTTCTGGGTGGTACTTTCTTCCAGGTTGTTTATCGCAATGGAATCTATACTTTCCTCGAAAGCCATAACCTCAGGGAGGGGCAAATCAGACTCCAGTGGTCTGTCCCGTTGCATTTGTCTCTCATGATATGGGCTAAGAGTTTGGATGGTGTCAATCTCTTTGTCATCGTAGGAGTGCTCTGTTAGCTCGTCCCACTCATACTAATTGGAATCATCCGAATCTGCGTCACTATCCTCTTGGAGTGTTTGAATTGTCTCCACTAGGCAGGCATTTTCTTTGGCTTTACCTTTACCTTTGTACCCTAGGCCAGTGGTGTTTTTAGCCGAAGAGGAGGAAGAAGGTTGTATAGGTTCGATGATCCCTTCTTTTCTGAGGCCGATAGGGCCTTGTCCTTCATATCCCATCCTATGCAAGATGGTTTCACCCCATCCATAGAGTTTTGTAGGGAGTCTAGGTGGCTCTTGGGGTGTGTTTTCTTCTTCGGCATAAAGCCATTGCAAGAGATCTCGCTCCTCTGATTCATCAGATAAGGTCCCCCATTTTACAAAGGGGTTTGTGGGAGTGATAGGAGGAGCAGAGGGCTTTGGAAAATGCCTGGGTTGATGCTTGGGCTGGCCAAAGGAGCGAGGAGATAAGGGCATTTTTGCAAGGTTGAGGCTATGCTCAATCTGGTATTCCCCCACGCCATTTTCTTTTATGGTGATTTTCATTGGTTTGGGCCGTGAGGAGGAAGCTTCGGCAGTATGGTCTTGTGGCAGAGTAGGGGAGATATGGGCTCGATTGTTGGGTATGACACATTCCGGTTTTGCTTGGAAAGAGTTGCAATGTTGGTAGGGGTCGGGGTCGCCGTGTATGGTGACCTGCTGGCCATCATGCGGGAACTTTATGCATTGATGGTAGGTGGAGGGGACAGCTTTCATGGTGTGGATCCATGGTCTCCCTAGTAGAATATTGTAAGCAAGCTCCCGATCAAGGACTTGGCACACCACATCTTTAATTACCGGTCCCACTTGAATGGGTAGGACAACCATGCCCTTTGTGGTTCGTTCCTCCTCGTCATAGGCTTTGATAGTAATTTTCCGTCTCGGATCTACCACCTGTTCAGAGAACCCCAATGCAAGGACTAGCTTCAAAGTGCAAATATTCAAACCGGCACCCCCATCAATGAGAACCCTCTTGATGCGGTGCCTGTGTACGAATGCGACAATGTGTAGAGGAGTGTTGTGGGGTTGAGACATGGAAAGGTCATCTTGTTCTGTAAACGAGATGGAAGTGGAGGATGTCAAATTACCCACCATGGTTTGAAACTTTTCTTGGGCTAGGTTAGTGGGGACAGTAGTTTCCACTAAGGCTTTCTCAAGAATCTCCTTATGAGAAGGAGATAGACGCAAGAGCTCCAATATAGAAATGTGAGCCAGAGTCTTTTGCAATTGGTCAATGACATTATATGGGCGGGAGTTAGACGGAGATGGCGACGACCTTGGAGGAGTGGTGTTGATCGTGACTCTACCACTGCGGGTAATTATACTACAACCAGTTCCGTTAGGTCCTGGTTGTTGGTTGGGGGATATGACGTTGACTTGCGGATCATGCTCAGAAATGTAGTTAATGGTGTACTCAAAGGGAACGCTTGCATAGTTAGCATTACTCGACCCACTGTTCTGGTTTGGCCTGTTGCGATTGTTGTCATTATTGTTATGGCCATTGGAGTTGTTGCCATTGTGACCATTGTTGTGGTGACCGTTGTTGTGATTGTTGTTATACAGCCAGTTGTGGTTTAGGAGAGGATCCCGGTAGGCCACATGAGATTCATTGGAGGTATGCTGTTGTGTCCCTCCCTGATTCTGATCTAGTATATCCTGTATGACGTTCTTAAGACGGATGTAATTATTGGTTGTGTGCCCCCTTCCTCGATGATACTCGTAATAGTCTGTGTCCTTCCAATAGGGAGGTTTGACTATAGGCTCATAGTCACTTGTTGGCGGTAGAGAAATTTCATTGTTAGCCAACAACTTCCTGAGAGCAGACTCTTGAGATTCTCCTAACGGTGTGAATTTTCTCCTTGGATTTGAATTGAACCAAGGTCAAGATTCCCGAGGGGGTGGCTTGTTGAGTGCACCGTTATTTGCTTCTTCCTTAAGAGTGAATATGGGTTGTTGTTTAGGGGCTGCCGCCTTGGCATCCACTACTCCATCGTTGACCACATTCTTGTTCTTGGTCCAAAACTTTGACTTGTCATTTGTGTAATTGGAAGTAGGTGTGTCCTTGTAGAGCTTGAGAGTTCCTTTAGTGATCATAGCTTTCTCAATGAATAGCCCCATTTCAATGACTTTGGTGAATGAGGTAGGGCATTGTATCTGAATCTAATAGCTAAGATCGGGATTCAAATTGTGGACAAACATTTCCAATAGTTGTTTCTCAGGCATGTCGTAAGAACACTTACTAGCTAGCTGTCTCCATCATTGTAAGAAGGTGGCGAAAGACTCACCACCTTTTTGTTTGGTGTTGCATAGGTCTAGCATAGATACCTCGTGTTCTATGTTGTAAGAGAAGTGCGTTATGAATTTATTGACAAGTTCATCAAAAGTTTTGATTCCTGGTGGGAGACGCGAGAACCACTCCATAGCTTGACCTCCTAAGGATCTTGGGAACAGTCTCATTAAGTAGGTCTCGTTGTGAGCTACTTCTAAACATGCTACAGTGAATTCCCTGATATGATCTCTAGGATCCCCCTTCCCTTTGTATTTGTCAAATTTTGGGATTCCGAACTGAAAGGGGAATGGTTTCATGACCAAACTTCTGTCAAAGAGGTATGGTGCTATATCTTCCAAGGAGTAGTTCTTGGAACTTGTGCCGATCTTAAGGTTGGAGATTTCTAGCTTTAGATTCTCAATTTGTTGTCTCACATCCACCATAGGAGCATTTTGGTCAATGGGTTGTTTTCGTCTCTCATTGGCCTGGGAGACAGTGTCATTTGTGTCCCTCTCACGTTCATTGTCTGCATTTTCCCTGATGGAGCTAATGTCAAAGTCTGCGGGGAGTTTGATTCTGAGACTAGCAAGATGATGGAAGTATTTGGTGGGGTCCTCAAGGAGCACTTTCTCCACTAGGCGTTGGAATTTTCTATCTTGCATGTGTGCCACTAGTTCTTCATGAGAAATTTCTTCATCATCATCGCGTGGTGGGGCGATGTGATTGGAAGAGTCGGCCATTTCAGTTAGCTTGTTGTACTGGGATTGAGTAAGAACCATGCAAGGTGGGGTGGGATGAAATGGACTAGGATTAGAAATTTTGGCAAGGTGTCGACTAAGACTGTAATGGATGGGGTATCTAGGACAAGACTTGGACAAAGGGTTCTCTCGCTCAATGACTTCAGGTAAGACGGTTGACACAAGACTTTAGCCACTAGCAAGGGTAGTCGATACCAGTCTCACTGTGTAGGGCTTAGTCGTTCAACAAGACTACTAGCAAAAGGTACGGTGACCTACTAGGCTTACGTGAATTCACTAATGAAACAAAGAAGGACCTATGTCGAATTGGTATGGGACAGAATGACGTTGGGGCAAGAGTGACTAGGACAGAAGGTGACTGGGACGACCGTCGAAAGAGAGAGAAATGGGTGAAATAGATGAAAATTGACTGCAAGGTTGATTTTGACTTCGAAAAATGAAACTAGGCTGAAATGGGTACTCTGAATAGCTGATGAAAATTTCTCAAAAATAGGGCAGATGCTCATTGTCACACATGCGCAGAAACAGCTGCACAGCAAGAATGGGCAAATGCGCCGTAAGTCGCTATATATGCACCGCTCTGGTGAAGTATGTATGCGCAGCAACAGTGTGTAAATGTGCAGCAGAAAAGTATATGCGCAGCAAGTCGGTGTATATGCGCAGCAAGTCGCTGTAAAAGCACAGCAAAAATGTGTACATGCGTAGTAGAAAGGTATGTATGCGCAGCCAGTCGGTGCAAAAGCGCAGCAAGTCGCTGTATATGCGCCGCAGAAACGGATATATGCGCAGTTCTGGTGGTTTTTGCAAATTTTTGGGATTTTTCTCTGTTTTTGGTATTCTTTGGCTGGAAAAGGTCTTCCTGATCTGATATTATGAATTAATTTAGCAAGAAAACACAGCAAGCACAAAGAGTATTTTGTAGTTTTCCATTGTTTTTGTAGTTTTTTGACTCTATTTTGGACAAAAGCAAGCACAAAATCCTAGGCGAGAAATAGATTATAAGGGATTCGGGCCACTAAAACAAGAGGTATTTAATTCGGGCAACCGTTCAAGTGGTTACACATGTGGCGGCGCTACTCTTCGTTATGGAGTCTCCCAGCCTCAAAGGGTTACGCCTGAGAGGGTTTTGGGGGAGGTTGGCCGTCGGTGTAACATAACAGCACTCGTTGTAGGAGGTTTTCACCTCAAGCACAATTTATTTTAAGTGGCTCGGTAGGGCTTGGCGTTAGCCTGTTACCACTCAGGGTCGTTCCCGCTTGGACAAGCGTGCATCCAAGGGCAGGCCCCTCCTAAAGGTTAAACAAATAGAATGACAAGTCTGGCACTCTGATCACCTAGAAGAGGGGAGAGCATAAGCCTATTGTCATTCGCAAGCACAGAATACACTGATTGATCCACCCTAGTTAAAAGATAAAAACTAAATGGGCTAAGCTACTCAAACAGAACTTTGAAGTGATTTCAACAATATTGCAGTGGTTTAATTTTAAATCCCAGAAAGCAGTTGTGAGTTCAATTTTAAGTCCACGTTGCACGAGATTGCTAACTTTGAAATTCAGGTCTCACGATATAGCAATGGTTTATTTTAACTTCAAAAAGCAGTTGTGAGTTCAATTTTAAGTCCACGTTGCACGAGATTGTTAACTTTGAAATTCAGGTCTCACGATATAGCAATGGTTCATTTTAACTGCAAGATTAGTGATGAGTTCAATTTTAAATCTTAGATAGCAATAACTTGGAAGCTGTTTGCAATGCAAGTATGAAATAAACCAGTTACTTCCTCCCTAATTAAGACTAGATGAAGATTTGTAATGAACAACCATTTTACTCTTTCCCAGAAAATGAAATGTGAGCTAGTTAGATGCAACTACATGTAACTAAACCTGAGCCTATCCTGCAAAACCGCTCCAGCAAACACCTGCAAAAGGGTTAGCGTTAGCAAAATCCTCTAGAAAAGTACTAAAACCTGAGCTAGTTACAAATGCGCAGCTTCAGTGATCAGATGCGCATAAGTGATCAATAGAAGCGCAGCATTAACGAATGCGCCGTAGTTTTGAACGTATGCGCCGTTAAAATGAATAAATGCACAGTTTTAACGTATGCGCAGCAACAGTCGTTAGAAGCGCCGTAACAGTCAACAGATGCGCCGTTATAACAGATGCGCAGCAACAGTCTATGAAAGCGCAGTAACAGTCAACAAATGCGCAGTTTTAACAAAAGCACCGTAACAGTATGTAAAAGTGCAGCAAGAATACACAGATGCGCAGGATTTTCAAAAGCGCCGTAACAGTCTTCAAAAGCGCCGTAAAAATGAACAGATGCGCCGAAAGAACCTGTGCATGACTCTGCGGGACCTGTACGGAGCCTGCCTTCAAAAAAGCTCAAAAATGGTGAAATAAAGGGGCAACGACCCCACGGTGGGCGCCAAAAATGTGAGGGTAAAATAGTGGTCAATCAAATGAATAATAGATGACCCTAACATCAACAGAATAGTGAAACAAAGAAGATTCAAGTAAACAAAGCAATGAACAAACACAGCAAACCTCTTCCGTTTCGAAACTTCCATTGTTCGCCTATCACGAATCGTCCTTTCGCAAATGAGATGAGCCCTCAGAGAGTGTAATCTTTTAAAGCTGTTTGAGGAAGTCAATGGTGAACGGCTATAGTGTGATATGCAATGAAGGTGAGCTCCAATGCAACAATGGTGATCTCAAGCTTGTGGATGACAAATGGGTGCCAAAGGCGCGCTGGTGATATTTCTGTAGAGTAACGATGTCAAAAGCCTGGATGATTAGAATGGAGGGATGAAACTTCATTTATAGACTCGGAAGAATAGGAATCAACGGTTGAGAGAAGATATGAAGATCAACGGCTGAAGATGGTTGAGGAATGTGCAACCAGTGGAAATGTGACAAGTGTCCCAGCTCCATCATGAAAGGTGGGATGTGACAAAACTGATTGGAGAGTTAACTCCATTGACTGGTCTGTTAACAGAATTGATTGATCAGTTAGAAGAGTGGATTGTGGAACTGACTGGATTGATTGAGGATTTGACTCAACTGACAGGTTAATTAACAGATTTGATTGATTGGTTAACTGACCTCTGATTGGAGAAGAAATAGACCATGTGGGTGAGGGAAAATGAGGTAATTAAATATTAAATATATTTAATTACATGTGCAACCTGATGAGGTGGACAAGGTGAGGTGTAAAGGTGATGTGTAAAAGGTGATGTGGAATTTTGAATTTAGAACTTTAGGATAGAGGAATTAGGCTTAATTAAATAATCTATGATTATTTAATTGTTAAGGACTTTAGAAGAATTTTAATTAAATAAATAGAATTTATTTAATTGTGAGATAGTGAATTGATTAAATAAATTTAGAATATTTATTTAATTAATAGAAGAATGGAATAAATATTTAGAATATTTATTTAGGATGATTTGTGTCATTTTTAGGCGTATACAGATTTCACTCCATAACTGCCCAATTTTTTGTATTTTTCTATCCATTTGGCTTCCACGAATTTATTTATTTATACATTTTATGAATTTTGGTTACATGAGAATCTGAATCTTAATTGTTTACAAAATTCTGAATCTTTCAACCCTTACTATGAGTGTAGAACGCCTTGGCGAGACTTTGACCAAGAATTAAGTATTGGTCAAAATAAATATGTTTTTGCTATCCATTCTACGGCTTTATCTGTGCAGTATAAGCAAGATTACACAGATTGTCAATTAACAGACGCTCATATGAAATACAGTGGGACTGAGCTACTAGATTCAACTATTTTGGATGATAACTATATATTTGACAAAGCTGAAGATCAATTCTTTAGCAGTGAAGGAAGTATAACACCGTGGATTATTGAGACCAATATGGAAGAAAATATTTTTCTACCGATAACTCGGTTTGAGCAGAGTATTAGCACCACAGATCTGTATTCAGATTCATTTATTTCATCTTGGACTTGCTCTGACAACCTCTGTTGGGAGAAGGATTTCGCCTGATACATGTACAGACCCTGAGAAGTAGTTTGCGAAGGGCAACATTGTCGGTTATTCGGGTTCATTGTTAATTGACAATCTGTGTAATCTTGCTTATACTGCACAGATAAAGCCGTAAGAATCAGTTACAATGGCGTTCTTCATTGTCTGATTTTTAGTGCTCGACTTTAGCATGTGATAATTAAAGAAAATTTAATCATGGGTTGAACTTTACCTTTCTGATGATCCCCACAGCTTAATGGCTGGGCCCCAACAATAGGCGTTACGGCTTTACCCCGTGGAAAGGGTTTACTGGCTAACTTTTTGCTCAAATGAGTATTCCAGTAGTTCTTTACATCATTATCTGTCCTGCTTGTCACTCGCCCTGCTATCAATGACCATCTATAACAATACAGAAACATTCAAGTTACCCACAAAATCAAAGAGACCAAGCACAACCTTTCACAACTGTCGAAGAAAAGACATTAATATGATAGGATTTGAAGGATTAGAATCCCATTGCTTTACCGGTTACCCAGCAGATTATGAAGCCTTATGATGAGATCCTCTTCATCTGGAGAAATATGGCCGCGCTTGACGTTGGGTCGCAGATGATTCATCCAACGCAATCTGCAACTCTTTCCACACCGCATCAACCCTGTATCAAATAATCTCTATATCAGTTCAACGTTTTTTCTTGAATCAAAGGCCTACCCGTTTACAACATCAGAAGGATTATATCAGTTCAACAGCTGGAGCTATTTCAACAATTCAATACTGCCCAATACTAAAGGCCGAGATTATCTAAAGAGCCACGTTGTTTGTTATTTGGTGTAAATGTCTCAATTAGAGGAAGAGTTTAAACAGCCAGTACATTATTTTTAATTTGTTTTTCTCTAATTGAAATTTTCAAGAGTAACGTATGGACTGTTTAATTTGAATATGGTTAATTAAAATTGAAATTATTATTAATATTTACAAATAATCACAAAGAATAATGAGATTAAATGTAAAGTCTGGTTTAATAAATTAAGAAAGTGTTTATTGCATTTTTAAATAAAGCAAAAACAAAAATATATACTGTATAAAAGATTAATTAATCAAAATTTTATATCAAATTAATTTTGAAAGAAATCTGTAATATGACTGCTTCTATCAAAACATATATATTTCACTGTACATCTCTTTGACCTTATGGTTCTTGTTAACATTGTTTGAAAGTCTTTTTCTAACTAGTTATTGTATTTTTAGAACTATCAAATATATATTTTAAGGTAAGGTAAAAGCTATGGTTCCATGGAGGAGAGCTTGCTAAAATTTCTAAATAGGTGTTCCTGAGGAAAATTAAGAGTTCATTCCAAATAAAGAATTGTATGAATGTTTAAATTCTCTCTACTAAGAAAATTAAGTGAAAAAGAAAATTTTTAGATAAGAAATTATAACAACTAAATGATAATAAAAGTAAAAATTTTAAAAAACAAAGATATGCAGGCTACTAAATTGACATAAAAGTTTCTAAGTGAAAATTTAAAGAAACAAAGATATGCAGACTACTAAATCCACATAACTAAAAGTTCATAAGTGAGTGGAGGAAACTTTCAGCCCCTATCTCCAATATCAACTGAAAATTCAGGGCTGCTATTTTAAAGAGTAAATTCTATGCCACAGTCTGCAAAGTAAAACAAAGAACCCAAGTCCCTTCCATGAAACCTCGTATAAAAAAAATTAGTTCAAATGAAAAAGATAATAGTTGTGTTAGCAAAAAAAAAAAAAAACCCATTTGTTTCCCTTTCCTCAAGTGACAAAGCCTAAACATACAAACTTCTCTGATGCCACTTATAGTCTAGCTACTTATATATATATGAAGTGTCATTGACAATCTGCATGCTCGTAAGCACGATATGACTTACCAGCTTTGTGGGGAAGAGTGCTCCAACGTTGTATGCCATTAGCCTCAATATATTTTTTCAACAGCAGATCTTCCTCAGCAGTCCATGGGCCTCGCTTAACTAATCCAATCAGGGGGGCTTGAGTCATGGTTTCCATTAACCTTGATTATAAACGCTGATTATTGAGTCGATGTTAACTTAGACTTAAGATCAATGGTGAAGTCGATCGCATCGATCCAATCAGATTAAAGATCTTTCACAAATACCTCTGTAATCTAAACAAAGAGACCTTCAGTTAGGGATAATTGCTACATGAGATAAAGAAAAGGGATTTCGAAGAGAATCAAGCTAATATTGTCAGATTTGCGAACCTTTGCCCCTGCTTTACATTTATAGATTTGGCCTGTTTCAATACTACAGTGGAAGTTGTGACCATTATTCATCTTCTGAATGGTAGTTGCAGAGAATGATGGGGGAAGCGTTAGGTAGATCTATTCAACGACGTAAAATGGTAGTATAAACAAATATTACAGCCTTTGCACAATGATTCCCGACTGAAAGTGACATTAAGGGGATTTCCCCCTCTTTGTTCTTGTCTTATGGCTTTATCATTAATTTAAACAAAGAGTAGAGAAAACAGCCCCACAGATTTTGTTTTTAAAAGATGCTCACAGCAACATGGTACGGTGTCGGTTAATTCTCTACACGTGAATTGAAAAACAGGAGAGAGTATTCGACAGACCTAAATTTGAAGGCCGTATATATGAATTTTTGCTGTAGAATACAATCAAAATTTTTGCAAGACTGTATCCCATGAAAGAAGAGATTCTTGGCAGAAAATTTCTGAAGGGCTGCAGTTGTCTATATATTTAGTTTATAATATATTTACTTTAAAATAAGGTATGCCTTAGCCTGTAAAGGGCAACTATCAATAGATATATGTCAAAAAAAAATTGCCCTTAGATTCTGACCAGGTTACCGTGACATCCAACTTATACTGGTAAGTTCAACTTTGGAGAATTTTGAGACTAGCAGGATGAGATAGAAATCTAGGAGAACATGGATTGTTCCTTATACTGGTAAGTCCAACTTTCAAACCAATATCTAATCTATTTTAGTAATTATTCTATGCCCCGCCTTGTATGACAGAGGAAAAGACTTTTTAAAGCTACAAAGTAGCATATGCTTAGCCTCAAGTCTTAGTATGACACTCCATAAAGGAATTTGGTTGAGATACATTTCTAATAAAAACCATGTGTTAAAAAGGTTCTAATCATACACCTAAATTTATAATCAGCATCTTTGTGGTGGGAATGGGTGCAAGTTGATAGATAGAGAAGAGGAAAGGAAAAGATTAAAACATGGGAGAGGATGGTAACCAAGTTGAAGGTAAATTTCTTACCAGTAGACCATCATATCACCATGTTCAAGGTGTTATAGAACCTCAAGTAGAGGGAGAAAAGTGTGCAAGACTACACAAATGAGTTTTATAGATTGAACATCAGGGCTAGTCACATTAAAGATGATACACTAAGGTCTTGAGATATTTTAATGGTTTGTATTATTCTATTCAAGATGGAATTAGCATGGTCAAAATTACCAGTGTAGAAGAAGCCTATCAATTTGCATTGAAGGTAGAGGAAGAGATCTCTAGAAGATAGAATAGTTCTAGGGAAAGAGGTAAACCCTTGAAAGGAAGAGGATAGTCAAATCCTGGATGTGGTTATTACGATAAGCAGGAGAAGCAAGTGTTAGATAGAAAAAAGAGACCTAGCCCAAGAGATCAAACTAGGTCAAACCCTCTTCCATCCAACATTGAGACACAAGTTGAGCTTGGCTTCTACCCTTGAGGGAGAGCCAAACTATAGGGGCTTTGTCCCTTTTTTTTATAGAGGAGAATCAACTAAATCCAACAAATCAAGCTAGGGCAAAGTAGAAACCCTAGTTACGAAAGATCTATGAAAATACGACAGTTAAAAGAAGATATAAGAAATCTAACACCACAATAGGGATTAGAGAGTAGAGTAGAACCTAGATCCATATTCGGTAGCCTAGAAAGACTAGGGCACTTGGGTTCCCTAGACCCTAATTAGGGTTTTGTAGAATGTTAAGTTTCTTGTGTCTTCACCCTTCTATGTTCCTGTTTCTTGTAACTTGTTTTCTGCAGATTCTTTTGATGCTACCTGCACACACACAAGAAGGAAAATGGTTTGGTGCTATTTAGGAGCTTTCCTAAGTCAAGCTCTGTGAATGGTGTTAGAGTATTAAGTTTAACATAGGGAAATTATTTTTTCCCATGAGGTGGTTTTTTACTTGTAGGGTAGTTTTCCCATATTGGGAAGTTACTACTTGTTACCTATTTTTCATGTCTTTAAAAGCCTATACCATAATGTATTTTATCATCTCATTCTCAATGATTTTCTCTGGTGAAATATTTGTTTCTCTTGTTTGTGAAGGTTTTCTGTAGTTGGCCATCCTAGGTGTATTGCTCTCACATGGTATCAGAACCTCCCAGTTTGCAGTATCTTCCCTAAGAGTCTTCGTCGAAGATTTTGAGATTGATTGGAGATCATTTGACATTTGAAATTTTTTAAAATTTTCAAAATTGCCTCATTTTTTATTATTCATTTCCATGTTGCTGGTGATTTTGGAAGTGCAAATCCTTTGGCTATGAAGGGGCATTTTTTTTGTACGTTGTTATCTATTTAGGAGGCATTTTTTGTGAGTTTCAATAAGGATCGATCTATATCCGAAGGGCATTGTCGATGAGATCAAGCTCAATGCTAGCTTGAGAGCATACTGATGTTGCTGTTCTGAAGATCTCATTCACTGGCCTGAAAAGACAATATATTAACTTCTGTCGAATTCATTGTTGCTGCAACCATACGGTATTTTTCTCTTGATAGATATATCTATTTTTTATAAAACTTTATACTTTCTAAAGTTCTACAATCAAATATTTGATTAGGGTTTGTGTGAAGAGGAAGTGGGCCCTTTTGTGTTCTAGTGCTGAGTGTTTCACTAGGATTTTAATCCCACATTGGTAGCATTATAGTCTTTTGGCCTTCTAATAGACTGGTGGTTGCTAATTTCTATGAGCAAAGGCTCACATTACTTTGATGGACTCTCTCAAGCAGATTGGAGAATGTGCTCATTTCTTTGGTGGCGTGACATGGTCCCTTGTGTTATTTGAAGAGGCTATGGACATTACTAGCGTGAGTAGGTTGTTGAAGTTTTCATTGAAAGATTTTAGTCCCACATTGGTTGTGTGGAGGATAATCTTGCTATTCATATACCACTATGGTGTATTTGGTTGGTAAGACTCATGGTGGAGTTTGCTTGGCTAGTGACTTGTGGAAGTTGGTGCAGTTTGTTCGGGAGTTTGGAGTTTGCTTAGCCCCTTGGTACTTGCTACCCTTGGTGAAGGTACTCTCCAACTATTTTTACCAATTTAAACTTTTTAAACTTTTTTTTGCATTCTTGCAAAGCAATTTCTTTTGCAAACCTAGTGGTTGGAAAATTGGTGAAAAGTAAACTATAGAGGTTTCTTTATTGGAAATTTTTTGGCTTTGAGTAATTTTGGTGCAATCTTTGTCATGGATACTCCTGCATCCATAGAAATGTTAACCCCCCATAATTACCACACCTAGAAAATGAAAATGCATAGATTTCTTCAGTCCTAGGGTTTGCGGTCTACCCTAAATGCTACCCAACCCACTTTGACTAAAGAATATGAAATATTTGCCCATCAAATTAAATGTGACCAAGCCATGGGGTTGATGAAGTTAAATGTGTTAGATAGTCTTCTTTTCCACATTCATGAGTTGGGTACACCTAAAGAAATTTGGAATAAGTTAGAAGACCTATTTGGTAATGTTAGCGAGATCTATGCATTGCAATTGGAGGCTGAGTTAAACTCTCTTATCCCTGATGCATTTCCCACTATTGATAATTTCTTAGTGAAATTCAAATCAGTAAGGTCACAACTAGTAGGATGTGGAAAGGGTGAAACTAATAAGGAGTCCTTTTTTTTATTCTGTCTAAGTTAAGAGGTCCTTTTGCCGTGTTTTCCTCTACCTTTTACTCCATAATGGATGCCTTAGGTAGTGCATTCTAGATGTCCTCTTTTGAGACCTTTTGTGACTGGTTAATAAGGGAGCAAGCCAAACTTGCCCAGTTAGAGGGGGTCCCTAAAAATCATGATTTGGTTGCACATGGCCCACAGAGTAAGGGGAAGAAGAAATCTCAACCTAAAACAAAGTCATATGAGACCCCCACCACTGCAAAAGAAGAAAACCCAAAGAAGGAAAAACTCAATTGTGCATATTGTAAAAAGAAGGGGCATGATGAACATCATTGTTACACAAAGAAGATCGATGAACTCACCCACATTCTTCAGAAGAACAATATCCCACTACCATCTTCTGTGACTCCTTCCATAGCCTCTACATCTTCATCATCTCCATCCACCAAGCCCACATAGTCTGGTAGTGCAGATATTACAAACAGTAAAGAAGATAAGCACTACATGGGTAAGGGACATGCACTGGTCACATTTGCAGTTGATTCTCAGTGTGACAGATGGTTTTTGGATTCTGATGCATCTCACGACATGAGTTCTTCACCCTATCCTTTCATGGGTTTGCACCCCTCTGACACTTCCAAAATTTTGCTGGGGAACAATAACTTGTTGGATGTTAATTGGATAAGCACTGTCAACGTAGGTGATGGTTGTTTTTGGGATGTACTGTACATTCTTGAGTTGCACACAAATCTTCTGTGTATATACCAAATAACACATGGTGAAGTCCCTAGGACTTGGAGTTTACAACCGATTCTATGTTTATTAGAGAAGTTGATTCTGGAAAACTCATTGCTATTGGTAATGCAGATCATGAGTCTAGACTATATAGCTTCTCTCACTTTGTTAAGGAGGATGACTATGTACCTCGCACACCCTTGCCCAGTGTTGATAGTAATATTGGTCATTTGTATTTTGGGGTACTTCAGACTAATGTTGATAATGTTCTTGCTACTTCAAAGGTTGAGTTTCCAGCCCAGTAGGCTACCTTTGATCACTCGGATCTTGCTTTGTTGGATGAGTACTTAGTAGGCATTACTGATTTGTTTGTAGAGTCTCACCTTACATATTTGGGAGATTCACTTGAGGGGATTTCTCTCCTCCTAGATGATAGTTGTAGCATGCCAGTTGATTCATTCAGATTATTTTTGGAGGTTGACTTGGATGTGCCTTCTCTTACCCTTGAGTTAGCAATCATAGAAGAATACATGCATCATAGAACAATCACAAGAAACACATAACGAAAGACCTTGAGTTAGCATGACAAAAGAGACCTCAATCTAAATGGTTGTCTCAATCACCATGCATCATTCCCCAAGATCCCATAAGAAGAATGATAAGGGTTTAGTTAGAAATGAGAAGGAAAAGAGGATACAAACACATCATACACATAATCTATCTAAAGAGAAGTGTTTCCACTCAAGGGAATACACAATCGACCTCCCACAAGAGGAATTACACAAAGCCTTGAAGAATAAGAAGGCATTGCAACCATACCCAAAGGTACTCTAGCCAAGCTCAAGTTGGTGGTTCCAACCCTTCTCCCAAACATGTAAGGAGCTTCAACTTAGGAGGACAAGATAGACTCAAGATCTTGCTTCCAAGCTTGCCGTAATCCTTTCCAAGAGAGTGTAGTAAAAAAGATAATCAAGAAATGTTTTGATAGAAAGATCAAAGCAACGCTCATAGCATGATATATACCCCCACCTTGAAACAATTTCTAACTCCATTAGGGAGCAAGTGCCTTTAAGGTAGAATAAGGAAGACATAAAAATAGGCACAAGAGATTTCTAAAGGCACATGCCCAAATGACTTGTGTTCTCAAAAGCTACATTGTGACAAGGGGTTGCTCCCAAGATGAGTAAACCAAGGCAATTCTTATAGAAATGGTATACAATGGCTTTTCTAGTCATGGCATAATGCTGAGCATTGCAACAAGGTGCCACATAAATATGAAGATGATGGAAGAAGGATCACATGAAAGTAGACTATACATAAATTGAATCAACTTGAAAGGATGCTAAATGTTGGCTAAATCATA
Organism: Cunninghamia lanceolata; assembly: GCA_027924645.1. Lineage (NCBI taxonomy): Eukaryota > Viridiplantae > Streptophyta > Pinopsida > Cupressales > Cupressaceae > Cunninghamia > Cunninghamia lanceolata. The sequence goes on along the minus strand of BSBN01000765.1, from coordinate 434,731 downwards.
GATAACTACATTTTCTTAATAATATCAAAACACATAATGATATATTAATTTCTGGATAATTCTTACAATATAGTACTTTTTCTTTTAAAGCTTTATTATTCCCATGTATAACTTCTTATGGGAAATAACTTCCTAACCTCCCAAAACTAATTTATTTATCTACTTGCTAACATTTATTTACCTAACAATGTAATACCATTGTGACTATTATACCAACATTCCCCCTCTTATTACATTGTTCCTACAATAGTACCAAGGGACCCCCCCTGAATGCTAAAATACTCAACAAATCTGATTACATTATATGAATACATATTTTGTACAAGATCTTATCCCAAAGAACAAATCCTGAACCAAACGGGGCTCCATCATGTTGTCTCGTCTACCCTCAGAAAGGCGTAGCTTTGAGCTATGTTCTTGAGCTCTTTAGTCCCAAGCTCTCAAATCATAGAGTCAAGAATTATTCAACAATGAACCCTAAGAGACCATGAAAGGGTATAATTCTCGATCATATACTCTTTGAAGCTCGTTGGACAACAATCCATATTGAGCTCAACACCAAATCCCAAACCTGTCTCCAAAACAAAATCTTCACAAAAACATACATTCTTCAAATCTATCAGCTCTATCAGCATCAATAAAGAAAAACAAAACCACCAAAACCAAAAATGCTTCACATGCAAAGCATCATCTCAAAGCGAGAAGCTAACTTGAGATGATGGAAAATTCTCCATCCTCCAATGCTGCCAGCCTCCAATATGACCCTATTACATTTTAACCAACTAATGTCTTGGATGAGTTTTTGGAGGCCTCATCAGGATTAGTATAAATGGCCTCGAGAGCACAAGTAATGTTTGATGTAGCCATGATAAAATGAACAAGGTGTCAGATTCTACCAAGAATGCCCCTTTTACAATATAGTGTAAACACAAATATATCCTTATAACTCGAATGTTTTCCACCCTATTACTCCAAAAATTTAATAAGTTAAATTCTTTAAATATTTTAAATTCCCTTAAAAAAGAAAACTACTTATGTCTCCCTTCCATAAAATTAAATATCTTCATAAAAATGCTACTACTTATGTCTCCCCACTTTTCTTTCTATTACTTTCGTTTGAAATCAAACTTTCAAAAAATATAATAGGCTTGAAATTCTTAAGCTTTTAACTTCTCCAATAAAAGTAACTTTTAAGAAATGGAGTAAAACATAAATAAGTCTTTTCACATGAAAAGCCCATATAAATCTCTATGATTGTTTCCTCCTCCTTAAAAAGAAATTTGCCCCATCTCTAAAAGATCTTTCTCTTCACCGATTCATGCTTGAGGCTTCTATCAAAATTCTGAACTATATAAATGGAGCTCTAAATATTTTTGAAATATTTTACACAACTTAAGACAAATTACCTCAAACTTAAGTAATAAAAATTCTGCACTTTCTCACAATTATGTTGCATGTGAAATGAGGGCTACCAAATAAAGACCAAAATTAAATAATCAAAATCAAACTTACAGCCACAAAACTTATCTTCACCATATTTGCACATTTAAACATCAAAACTGAATGGTGAACTCATCTTATGATGCAGAAAATGAATCTTGAAATGCCTTTTTTTTTGTTTTTTTTTAACCAGCAGTTTATAACCACCTTTTAACGCCCTTCTATGGCAGCAAGTCACCACTGAGTTTGATGTGGTTTTCTCATGCCACTTCCTATTCTCACGCCATCTTTGCAAACTATGTAGCCATAAAATAGTTACAGAAAACCCTAACTTAAAATACAACTTCCAAATCATTCCAACAATTACCATCTGATGTATGATGATGAGAAAACCCTTAGTTTGCACATGGACACCATACACAGACAATTATGAGACCAACATCATATTTCTATGCACAAATGGAAGAAGAGATGAAGCCACAATAAACAAAGTCATCTTTAGATTCTAACGCATAGGTACAATGAGCTCTGATACCATATGTTGGCTAAATCATAACTAACTACATTTTCTCAATAATATCAAAACACATAATGATATATTAATTTCTAGATAATTCTTACAATGCAATACATTTCCTTTTAAAGCTTTATTATTCCCATGTATAACTTCTTACAGGAAATAACTTCCTAACTTCCCAAAACTAATGTATTTCTCTACTTGCTAACATTTATTTATCTAACAATGTAATACCATTGTGACTATTATACCAACACTAAATCATCCAAAAAAAATATTACAATACACGAGATATAGAAGAATGAAGATACATATAGAGGCATGACCCAATGCATTCCTTCTCCTTGTACCTTTGTGCTAACAAGGGTGCCAAGGGATAACTAACATCAACAAAACATCACAATACAAGGATAACAATACTTACAAGCATAACACAGATGAGAGAGAGGGACCATACTTGTGATTTAGCCTATAACAAATCATCCTCCCCCAACTTCATTATAAAATGGATGGAGGAAAAGCTGTTGTAGGGACTATGTCAAGCATGGTGAAAAGTGTAAGATCCATACTATGTTTGAAGTTGTTGAATTTTGTCACACAAGACTCGACATTCCTTAGCGGAATGGCCAAGTGTTCTATGATATGCACAATAATGTGGTGTTGAATGATTATTTTGTTGAATCATTTTGTGTGTTGGAGGAGGAAGAGTGATTAAGTGGTCTTTGAGTAGACTTGGCAACATACACTCTTGTTGAGATAGAATAGAAGATATATGGGGAGTAGGAAGCAAACCTTTTTGTTGTGAACATGGTGGAGGGAATGTAAGATAAGGTCAAAAACCTAAGCCTACATAAGACAAGTGTGATATTGGTTCCACAGGTTCCTCAATTCCTTGTTCTTTGCATCCTAACCAATTTCCATTGTATCCATGTTTAGAAATAATTTTGAATCCATTCCCATAACATGTCTCTAAATCTAAAGGAAGAGGAGAGGCCATATGACTAGCTTTGTTGAAATGAGAAGTATAATCATGTGTTGAAGAAGAAGTAGAAGAATCATTCTTTTTATCTTGATGAGGAGAGTCAATCTTTGTTTCAGCAAGCCCATGGGAGTTGAAATCTAAAGTGACCTTGTCATTACCAAGACGTGCATTAGAAGAAGATGATTCATTAGATTGAGGTGATACTTTATCACAAATGGCTGCCATTTCTTTAGAAAAAAGCAGATCTTCATCAATATCAAAAGTTCCATCATTATTACTTTTGAGTTTAAGATTTTTAGAAGTAGGAGATTGTGTTGAATAAATTTCATTTACCTTCGAGGTTTTTGGGTGTGAGGGTGAGAATTTATATTCACCTACAAAGGAGGGTGTAAAATCTAATGAACCCCAATCATCACTGAGAAATGCATTCAAAGGACCAACACTATCTTTACCAACATTGTTGTTAGTAGCAGATGATAGTAGTTTGTCTTTTGTTAAAGAAGGGATCAAGTTTCTTAGAGGAATTTGATGGCTCTCTTCCATTTGCAAGCAACTTTCCAAAACCAAATCATCTTTGATTGTATAGGTCTTTTTTTCAAAGACAAAATTTATTGAGTGATGAAGAGTAGATGGGACTATGCCCATGGCTTGAATCCACAGTCTACGGTGAATAAGATTGTATGCAAGAGAATTAGACAAGACATGGATAAGGGTAGGCAATGTCGCAGGTCCAACCTTAATATTTAAGGTGATTGTGCCTATTGATTGTTTACCAACATTATCAAATCCATGAAGGATGAGTTTATCTAGTTTGATGATAGATGTATCAACACTGATTTTATGTAACAAGTGTATGCCACAAACATTAAGACCTGATCCACCATCAAGCATAGTGTGTCTCACCCATTCTATTAATAATGACAGATATCATAAGAGGCTCATATTGGTTTTGAACTTCTATGGGAGGTAATTCATGTTGTTGAAATGAAATATTTGATGTTGTTGCATGCATACAACTAAACAAAGATGATACATAATTTGGTCTAACTGAAGGTGGAACAACTACCTTTTGTGGAGCCTCTTGGAGCATTCCATGGTATGTAGGTGATGTTTGTATTAAATACCATAGAGAGATCTTAGCCAGAGTAGCATGGAGATGCTCGACAAGGTCATATTCTTTAACCATATGTTGAGAAAGATGAGGAGGTGGAGGAAGAAAAGGTTGAGAAGGTGGAAGAGAAGTGAGCACACTTGGTGCTTTCTTACTTTGTTTGTTATTGTGGGCATTGTATGTGTGAGCAATTGCATTATAATGAGATTGTTGCAACACATTTTGAACACCTTGATTCCTTTGAGTAATTTGCTTTACAATATTGAGAAAGTAACTAGGAGGTCGAGATGGTTTTAGAACATCTCAAACCATAATCATAGGCTTAGAGAAAGAAGGTGGATTAGGTGGTAGAGTGGAATTATACAGAGGATTATAGACATAGGAGGTGACTTAGTAAGGAGAGAGCTATCTGTGCACAAAGAGATTCTTGAAGATGTGCTACTTTTACTGCTCTTCGCCAGAGTAGGATGGCTCGAGTACTTCTTAAAATTGATAGAGTATGATAATGATATGGCTGTAAAATTTGCAATTACATTGCAAAGTGATGAAGCAGTAGTGAAAGGGTTAATAGTTGATGCTTCTGAGATAGCTATAGCCCAAGTGACTGGACTACCATGCACTAGGTTAGAATACCTAGCCTGAGCTAATGTAGGCACTGCCAGAAAAGAATTTTGTGAGTGAGGCAAGCATTTAGACTCAACAGTTCAAGGTACAAAATACCTATCTCTGCCATTTTTTGGGGCAAATGTGATACCTACATTATTAGGTATTTCACTTGTGATGGGAGGTATAATATGTTGTACACTATGTATTTTAAATTATTGAACCATCTTCGTCATGAGAAATTGGTGAATGTTCCAAACTACCTCTATAACCTCCTAAAGAGAATGGATTTAGAATACCAAAGAAAGCTAGCAGACACTTTGGTGTCTCAACATTGTCTAATTACATTATTGGTTAAGAGGAGTTTGCGGATACAATACCCACAAATTGATTGGGAGGCCTTTAAGGATTGTGTTGTTATTTCCACCTTGTTGGAGCAACCTCATGAGGAGGATGAGAAACCCCCATACAGTGCTGAACCCGAAGATGAACCTATTCATGAAGAACTAAAGGAGGAAAATGTCCCTAAAAATAGACCTAAAGAAATAGGGGAACCTTCATTCTCTCCTTCTAAACATGTGACTCCAAATCTTGTAAGAAAGAAGAAAAAGAAGAAGGAAGGAAAAGATGTCAGCAAAGAAAAGACAAAAAGGAAAAAGGAGAAAAATGTCAATACAGGGGAAGCAAAGGAGAGACAGAAGAGGAAAGGTAAAAAGAAGATGAAAAGGGTTGTTGAACAAGAAACCACTACCCCAAGGAGATCAGGCAGATTGAGGAAACAGATGACTAAAGAAAAGATTGAAGAATAGAGACAAGATTATGAGGAAAAGGGAAATACTCCTATGAATGTTCCTATTGACATACTTGAAGATGATACCTCTACAATTAAGGATAATATGAATGCTTCTTCAAAGAAGAAAAAGTATGTTCCTTCATCTGACTCTGACTCAGAGGACCCATTTATTGCTAAAAAGATGAGAAAAGCAACCCTTGGTAGCCCTGTTAAACAAATTTTTAATGCTTCTAATAACAATGATAGTGGTACTATAAATTTTGAGCAATGGAATGAATTGTTAGAAGAAAGAGACCTACAGAAAGAAATTTAGGAGGCATTGGATAGAATCAAAACCCTGGAGGATTAGGTAAAGAGGTATGAAGAGAAGGAGACAGAAAAAGAAAAGAGGACACAAGAATTAGAGGAGAGGATTCAGACACAGAATTGAGGGTCTAAATTGGATTTGTTAGCACAATTGGCTATTAGCAATATCATCTCAGATGAGGAGAAGGAATCCCCTCCATCATTTCCTGAGGTACGAACTCCAGCATGCCATAATACTATTTCATTAGGTTTTGAGTTGCTGAAAGTCACTAGTAGGTCAAAACAAGATATAGAGAATTGGGATAAAGAAAGGAAAAATTTTAATGAAATAATTGAGAATCAGAATCTTGAAATTAAGAAGTTAGAGGCAAAAATGGTAGGTGTAATTGATAGGGCCATGGAAATCATTGAATGCAGACCACCTTCAAGGGTTTATGCATTATTTTTAAAGGAGAAATTTCTTAGTTTTGTACTCAATAGATGTGTTAATGAGCAACTAGCTCTGCAGTCTAGACATAGTTTCTTCAGTTATTTTCAAAAGGTCAGTATAGAACAACAAGATCAACTATGTGAGCTTTGTTTGCACAATTACCTATTAGAGGAAGATACAAAGTGGAATCCATCTATAAATGTTGGAGATTTGCAACTGAGAGCAATAATATCATACCTAAATAATGAAAAGTTGAGAGGAGAATTGATGGATTGGTATGAAGAATATGAGAAGAAGGTATCACGACTAATCAGACAAGAGGCACTTAATCCTAAAGATATCCTCATAAAATGGTACAGACTTCTCTCTCATAAGGGTCCAGGCAAAATCATTATGGACCTAAGAATAAGGGATCATAGAAGGGTACAGAGAATGATGGGATCCATTTTACAAAGTTGTGTTAGATATGTGCAAAGCAGATGGAATAGTTTGACACCTACTCTTCAATGGAAGGAACCTCATTCCTTACATAACTTTATGAACATATTTGAAAGATTGCATAGGTACATTCAAATTTTAGAGAATCAAAGTGTGGCATGGTTACCACTTACCTACCATCCACCTCTACTCTTATATCTAGTTCCACACTAGACAGGTGAAAAGGGAGAGGAATGCAGGACTACATAAGCTATCAGACTACAAAGGCTTTTAGGCTACAATGGGTTCTATTTGAAGCAGGGTGAGGGTGTCAGGGTAGTTATGGATTTGAGGCAAATAGTTTTACATTATAATTCATTTGCCTAGGTATTTGTTTGAGTAATTTTGCTTGAGGGAAAGCAAAAGGTTAGTTGGGGGGAAATGATGGGCTGCAAAATTAGTCTCTTTTATGTTACTTTTTATACTCCAAAAACTTCTTTCATGGCATCCTTTAAGACATTTATCCATGTTTACACTATGATATGTTGACCTTCTTTATAATTCTAAGACATGAACTTATAGTATTAATGTGGAATGTGATGATCATATTATCTAATGAATGAATTGTGTGTGTGTGTGTGTGTGTGTGTGTGTGTGTGTCTGTGTGTCTGTGTGTGTGTATAAAAGTATAAATAAGATGTTTTTATGGTTAGTCATGGAGAATGCTTGTGGTATATGATTTTGGAAACTAATTCTATATGCAGAATTGGGCATGTCACAATGAGATTGAGCATTTGTGGCAGGTTGCAGACAAAGGAGTTAATAGAAGTATGAGTTTCAACACTAAGAATGTAGAGACAGCTAAAGACAATTATGGAGCATCATGGATAGTAATAAATTAAGGAGTGGATTTGTTTCAAATATGGTTATGGACATTGTTCATGCATCAGACTTCTAATTTGATTTGAATTCTTCTTCTTATAGTCAGTTAGAATAAGAATGTAATCTTGACTCCATGACCTAGTATCTAGGCACAGTAAATGATTAGAGTCAGTTAATTAATAAATAAGGCTTTCTCTCCATTTTGTATAGTAAGGGGGAAGATGAGATATATAAGGTAGCAAAATCAAGTTGTTGGCAATTCAGTTCGATTAAAGTTATCATTCCCTTTTCTATGCACAAAGACTCAAGCATGTTACATTTATGGAATACAATCTGGATATGAAAATAAAGATATTTCATTGTTGAACACTTTTGATATGAGTTGATTGTGTATGGAATAGGTTAAGCTTTGATATTTGTTACAAAGATACGTAGAATCTGGATTAGATTTGCTTTCAGTTAAGGAAGATAGTCTCTTGAGCTGGCCACTCAAGGTATTGATTCTCTCCTTGTTTATTTCATTTCAGTGAATGTTGGTTTATTAGTTTTCTGTTAAAATGTAATTTGAATTCAAGTTGGTATTATGTTTTGATTAGATAGATATAGTTCATGAACAATTGCATATTAGTGTCTTCACAAATCCTCCAGAGGTCAACTGTTAGTCATTTCATTCTTGACAATTCAATTAAGTTAATTCTACAATTTTCCCTTTTGTAATAGTTTTCTACAGACCTTGCTGTAGGTACCCGTAGCAACTAGGATTTATAGCTATTTTCATTGTTTTATAACTCTATCAATTCTAGCAAGATAGATTTATTTGTTTAAAGTTAAGATAGAATAGCTGGTAACCATATGAGCTTTGAAGGCATATACTTTGCAAGTTCCATCATAAGCTTACGCTCCTTGGTCGATAATTCGATGTAGGAATCCATAGTGATAGAGTGGACTGTTTAGATAGGTTTTCCCCTGAATTAGTTAAGTCTACAACACATTAGTTTTCCTCTACAGTATATAGATTTAGGTCACCTAAACTATTTAAAGCATTACTGGACATTGTTTATAGCATGAATGTAGGCTTTTAACTCTACACCCAATGTTAATAGACACCAGTCACACACCCTTCCCAATTTTCAATGATTCCAATACCATCTCTTAGTTTCTTGATAATTTAAAATAATTTGTTCAATTACCACTTGATATGAACACTAGGAAACAATTTAAACTCATATTTTATCTACCTTTGCAATTATTCAAGATCTTTTCTCTACCTCTGTGAAATCTATCTCCTACTTCTTGATAGACCAACCACATTGGGTTAGTGATAGATAATTGGAACTAGTTTTGTGTCATAAATCTTAGTCTAAATATTAGAAGTGTTCAATGCAATGTGTTTAGTCCTTGATAATCTATATATTTTCTCAAAACAAGAATGCTAACAAACATCCTTAATAGCATTTATAGAGAATAACCCTTAAGTCTATCAGAACTCAAAGGAGAAGGAGAATGGAGATATTTCTCATATCTTGGTCTTGTCCTCTTTGGTGATGTAAAATATTCATCATCCTTGTTGCCATAAGAGTTTGATTATCCTTGGTTTATCTACTAACATGGATATGCCCATTAACTAGGTTGTAGTCTTAAAAAAGAAAAAATCCCAACATGTTCATTACCTTTCTTGAAGTATGGTTAAACTTGGCACTACGAACTAAGCATTGACCTACATGGATTGATCTCATCTTCTCAACTATCTAGACATTGCCCCATAGTTAGTCAAACATTCATAGCCTTGACAAAGATGTCTCTATGATCCCACTCAATGTAGAGCTATACTACTAGCTAAGCATTCATAGCCCCAATAGAGGTTACTTGGAGCAACTGACTAGTTTATTTCTTATGATATTTCTTTCTTTTATCTTCATTTTCTTTCCCTTTGGCATTATATTCAAGCACATTTGTGAATCTATCTGAACTCATAAGTAATGAAGCCTATTGTTAGGTTGGGAATCACAATGGCCACAAAGGTAGAGACCTTTAGATTTTTCACTCAATAATTAGTTGCAACAACCAATCCCAACAACTCAAGAAACATCAGCATATGTAGATATGTAAGGATTCATGTAAACATCATCAAAAGTAATATAAATCATCTAAACTTTAGTTCAACCAGCAAACATACAATCTGATATAGCTAATATACATTAAAATTACTAAGCTAATGGCTAATTTTCCATCAAGAAACCTTTAATAATTTGTTACCAATAGTAGTCCCATTATTAACACTTGCAAACAACTCTCTTACCATCAAGGAATAAGCATCTGATTAGTGAAAGACTACCTCATGATCGAGAATAAGAAATCAAAATAGTAGTATGTTGAAAATTAACTAAGAACAAAGACCAAACAAACTAAAAAATAAAAATAAAAAATAAACTAAGGCTAATAGCTAACCAACTAACAAGGAAACAACAACCAAAAAAAATTGAATAACCAAACTCAAAGAAAAACTAAACAAACTAGACATCTAGCTAACTACAACTAACTAATAATTATGTACAAAGGCTTAGGATAGTGGCTATCAACACTCTCACTTGACTATTTTTTCAATGTGTGCAAGAGTAATAGGCTGCCTACCAAAATACTAAGTCTAGAAAACTTGTCTTTATGTTCCAAAAAGTATAATGTAGGTAAATTAGGTTCATATTCATGATACAAATCATGTAAAAATAACAATTATCTTACGATATCTTTTTTGACCAAAGCTATCTCTATTAATCTTTGCAAGATAACACTCAATAGGTATTTATCTAGCACCACATCAAGACAAATACTCAAAACCCATCAAGTGCTTAAGTCATGAGGAAATGATCACTTTCAAAGAAAAAGGATTTTGCTACAAATATAATAAGAAATATGCCCCTAGTAATAACTACACCAAACACAAACTCTATCTCCTAGAAGTAGAGGTATATTAATCATTTTACACAAATTATTTAGATGATACTCTCATTAAGGATTACACCAAACATATACTCTATCTCCTAGAAGTAGAGGTATATTAATCATTTTACACAAATTATTTAGATGATACTTTCATTAAGGATTAACTTGAAGAGATCCCATCTAAATGATGATTCCAGCCATGAAATTTATGTGCACACCTTAGTAGGGATCACCACACCCCAAACAATGAAAGTGTTGAGCTACTTCAAAGGGTATTGCTAGAATCTAGTTCAATTTTATTTTATTTATGCCTTGAAGATAGTTTCACTTAGGTTCTAGTGTATTACAAGAAAGTAATATCCATATTCTTTAATAATCCTTTTCTTGACTTGTTTTCATTAACTTTTGATAGAGCTTCTCTTAAAAAATAAAATATTTATTTGGCTTATACTTTTAGGGAGATGTTCTTTTAATATTTTTATCATTTTTTTTTTATATTGATGATAAATATAGAATTCAATCTAAAATATTAATTATAAATATAACATACATAGCTTTTCTAAAAATTTAGCATTTAAATTTTAGATGAAGTCAAATCGCCACCTTTTCAAAAAAATGTAGTTATGAAATTTGTCTCTTAAAAGCTATTTTTAAGAAACATTTCTTCTTTAGATGATCTATCTACTATAAATGAGATTTGTGGGAGAAACCAAACTCTATTTAGAGGTTGCCATTATGAATTGAGATTTTTATTTATCTATGCTTGATATTCTTTTAATATAAAATATTTAAGTTGGAGATTCTAACCTCCCATTATTTATTGAGACTTTTGCTTATGTATAAGATATTCTATTAATATTTAAAATATATTTAAGTTTAGATTAATCATATTATAATTCTAAATAGAACATTTAGGTTAAGATTATTTACATATTCAATTATAAAACTATTGCCATAGATTAACATTTTAAGCCTTACAACCTAATAATTAATTAATAAGTTATAATTTTAATCAAATAAACAAATAATCTAGTGTCCACTCTCTCCTTTTAAGTTTGGTGTTTGGGAGGAATCGATTGAGGATGATGTAGCCTCAAATATTTGTCAATTATGTCTTATGGTCAGCCACTTCACTAGTATTTGGCTAGGTAGTAGGAGGAAATGAGATGCTGAGAGAAGAAAGGAAAAAAAGGAGCTTAGTAATCCTCAGAGAAATGAAGAGATGCCTTCCTTAGAAAAGGTTAAAGAGTCTAATCTTATGGAACCTTCTTGTGAGAGGGGTATGAAGGAGGTTGACACATGGAAGAGGTTTTTTGTTGTTCTATCCCTTTATGGGCTTCATAGCTTGCTTCCAACACTCATATTACCTAGTAATCCCACAATAGTGTGTCCCACTTTTTGGCCTAAGTGGAACGCTCAAAATTAGACAAGCATAGTTAAACAAATGTAGCAATGTGCACCCCTAAACTTAATGTTCATGACCATTTTCATATTTCTTCTACATATAAATGCTCTCTCTCTCTCTCTCTCTCTCTCTCTCTCTCTCTCTCTCTCTCTCTCTCTCTCTCTCTCTCTGCATGCACGTGCACGTGTACATATGCATGCACGTGCACACATGCTTGCATGTGTGGGTCACATGTGGTGGCTATTGTTAAATATTCAACAATTAAATAGGACAACTATTTACCACTTTTGCTCATAGACGAAGTATAAAATTATCATTGACATATATGAACTAGATGAATAAAGACACAATGAGTTTGCAATATAGATGAATATTTTCAATCCTCTAATATTACTTCCATTCAAACATAACTATGGTGGAATTAGTAGAACTAAGAAATTCAAAACAAGTTAAAAACATGACAATCATTTATAGTATTATGAGTAAAAATAGTTTTGACAAAATAAAAAGATGAACATAGAAGATTGGAACATGGAATAGTTACAATTAAAACTCATAAAACATTATATATGATTTGATATAATTCACTTTAAAATGAAATGAAAAGTAGTCTAATTTGTATTTGCCATATAATTAAAATTTGAATGGAGCTGGGGTCTATATACAATCAGATATTATTACAACATAAACATTTTCAACTTTATTTTAATGTATATATTTATAATTATACACTGCGTATATTTGACCAAGAAAAATTACGTATTGGACAAAATAAATATGATTTGTTTTCCATGGCCTGATAAAATTTGCTTTAAAATAAGATGTAAAGTGGTGTGAGTATTAAAATTTGATTGCAATTGTTGCATTTTTTAGCTCTTATTTAGGCCTATGTGCAATGAAATACTATTACAACACATGGACGTTTTTCAACAAATGGCTTGATCTCACCTATATTGATTTTTTCCCTGCCCGTGCTCATTCCCTATATACGGAAAAGCTAAATATTATATCATTGAATCTATTAACATATCAGCTGAAATTACCAGTAGAAATTATTGCGTTTAAGGAGGTCTTCCAACCCACTTAGACGTGGTGAATAGTTATCATACAACGAGAAACCACGAACTTACTATAAACAAACTCAATATATCCTGCGAATGTCAGATATTGATTCTAATAACTCAACAAACCCGAATAATCGACAATGTTACCCTTCACAAACTTCTTCTCAGGGTGTGTACATGTATCAGGCGAAATCGTTCTCCCAGTAGAGGTTGTCAGAGCAACCCCAAGATGAAATAAATGAATCTGAATACAGATCTGTGCTGCTAATACTTTGCTCAAACCGAGTTATTGGTAGAAAAATGTCTTCTTCCATATTGATCTCAATAACCCACGGTGCTATACTTCCTGTAATGCTAAAGAATTGATCTTCGGCTCTGTCAAATTTATAGTCATCATCTAAAATATTTGAATCTGGTAGGTCAGTCCCATTGTATTTCATATTAGCATCTGCTAATTGAGAATCTGGATAATCTTGCTTAAACTGCACAGATAAATCTGTAGAATCTGTGGGGGGAACAGAAGAGGAAGCAAAACTGTGATTATCAGTAACAATGGCGTTCTTCATTGTCTGATTTTTAGTGCTCGACTTAAGCGTGTGATAATTAAAGAAAATTTGATCATGGGTTTATCTTTACCTTTCTGATGATCCCCACAGCTTAATGGCTGGCCCTCAACAATAGGCGTCACGGCCTTATCCTGCGAAAAGAATTTACTGGCTATATTCTTTTTGCTCAAATGAGTATACCAGTAGTTCTTTACATCATTATCTGTCCTGCCCGGTACTCGCCCTGCTATCAACGACCATCTGCAACGATACAGAAACAATCAAGTTACCCACAAAATCAAACAGACCAAGCACATTAATATGATAGGATTTCGAGGATTAGAATCCCATTGCTTTACCGGTTTCCCAGCAGATTATGAAGCCTTATGATGAGATCCTCTTCATCTGGAGAAATATGGCCGCGCTTAACATTTGGGCGCAGATGATTCATCCAACGCAATCTGCAACTCTTTCCACACCGCATCAAGCCTGTATCAAATAATCTCTATATCAGTTCAATGTTTTCTGATAAAAGGTAAAAGTTTTTGAGAAAGTGAGGATGTTTTGTGATAAAAGGTAAAAGTTTTCGAGAAAGCAAAGGTTTTGAAAGGGCTCCATGCTTTTACAAAGACTATCAGTTCAATGACCAGAGTTATATCAGTTCAATGTTGCCCAATATTAAAGGCTAAGATTAAAAGAAAGAGCCATGTTATTTGTTATTTGTTCTAAAGGTTACAATTAGAAGAAGAGTTTAAACAGTCAGTACATTTTTTTTTTCTTCAATTGAACTTTCCAAAAATAATGTATAAACTGTTTGATTTGAGCCTCTTTATTATAATGTTAATTGAAATTGAAATTATTATTAATATTTAGAAATAGATTGTATGTAAAGTCTAACTTATTAAGAGAGTATTTATCACACTTCTAAATAAAACAAAAACAAAAATATGTACTTTTGAAGATTAATTAATCAAAATTTAAAATCAAATTAATTTTGAAAGAAATCTGTAATATAACTGCTTCTATCGAAACATATATATTTCATTGTACATCTTCCTGACCTTACTGTTCTTGTTACCATTGTTTGAAAGTCTCTTTTTCTAACCAGATATGGTATTTGAAAAACTATCAAATGCATATTTTAGCCATTAAAGCTATGATCCCATAGAGGGGAGCTTGCTAACATTTCTAAACTGGTGTTACTGAGGAAAATTAAGAGTTCATTCCAAAGTAAGGAATCTCCTGGATGTTTAAATTCTCCCTAATTAAAAACATAAGTGAAAAAGAAAATGTTTAGATGTAAAATTATAACAACTAAATAATAATAAAAATTAAAATTTAAAGAAACAAAGATATGCAGGTTACTAAATAGAGATAAAGTTTCTAAGTTAACGGAGGAAACTTTCAGACCCACTCTCTAATATCAGCTGAAAATTCAGGACTACTATTTTAAAAGATTCATTTTAATCATGAAGCTGTATTTTTTAAATTCTATGGAAAGTTTATGAAGTTAAAAAAAGAACCCAGAAACCAAGCCCCTTCCATGAGACCGCTGTTTAAGAGAACTGGTTCAAATGAAAGAGGTAATAGTTCTGGTGTTAACAAAAGTACCCATTTGTTTCCCCTTTCTAAAATAACAAATCCTAAACATGCAAACTTCTCTAATATACGCTAAGCCCTTATAGCCCATCTATACATATATGAAATGCTATAGACAATCTGCATGTTCGTAAGCACAATATGTCTTACCAGCTTTTTGAGGAAGAGTGCTCCAACGTTGTATGCCATTAGCCTCAATATATTTTTTCAACAGCAGATCTTCCTCAGCAGTCCATGGGCCTCGGTTAACTGGTCCAACCAGGGGAGCTCTAGTCATGGTTTCTATTAACCTTGATTATAAACACTGAAAAATGAAATCTGCAACGATTATTAAGTCGATATTATCTTAGACTTAAGATCAATGGTGAAGTCGATCGCATTAATCCAATTGGACTAAAGATCATTCACAGATACCTCTGTAATCTGAACAAGGGGACCTTCAGTTAGAGATAATTGATACATGAGATAAAAGAAAAGAGATTTCCAAGAGAATCAAGCTTTAATATTGTAAGATTTCTGAACCTTTACCCGTGCTTTATATTTGTAGATTTGGCATATTTCAATACTACAGTGGAATCTGTGACTATTATTCATCTTCTGAATGGTAGTTGCAGAGAATGATAGGGAAAGCATTAAGTAGATGTATTCAATGACGTAACATGGTCGTGTAAAAAAATATTACATCCTCTCTGAACAATGATTCCCGACTGAAAGTGACATTAAGGGGATTCCCCGCTCCTTGCTTTCATTTGAAGGCTCTATCATTAATTTTAAAATGCGTAGAAAAAATAGCCCTACAGATGATTTTGTTTTTAAAAGATGCATACAGCAACGTGTTACAGTCTCAGCTGTAGAAGAGTCGTCGTTGAATTCTTTACACGTGCGTTGAAAAACATGGGAGAAGACCCCAAACAGCTAAATTTGAAGGCCGTATATATGCTGGAGAATACAATCACAATTTTATAAACACTGTATCACATGAAAGGGGAGATTCTTAACAGAAAATTTCTACTGAAGGGCAACAGTTTTTTATTAAAAAGGGGTAAAAACAGATTTTGAAGGGAATCTGGAACCCTATTAAATATCTAATTTATAATATTTATTTTAAAATAAGGGTGACTACCAATAGATGAATGTCACGAAATGGATACTGACCAGGTTACAGTGATATCCAACTTTTGGGCTAGAGGGAAAAGTTTGGGACCACTTTGATGAGATAGAAATCTAGGGGAATATGGATTGTTCCTTATACTGGTAAGTCCAACTTTCAAACCAATATCTAATCATATTTTAGTAATTATTCTATGCCTCGCCTTGTATGACAGAGAAAAAATCTTTTTACGGATACAAAGTAGCACAGTAAGGCATATGAGTAAGGCATACGAGTTAAAAGGAAAGGTGAAGAAAGCAAGAGTATCTAGCTGTGAGAAGAGGTAGGGATTATGGATATGTCTACATGCATGCCTTCTATTGAGAAATTTAGGTGTATGGTTTTACCTGTAACACATCTTTTTTTTTATTATAGATGTATCTCAACCAAATCAAATCCTATCTTAAATCTGAATTAAGTAGTTTTATTTTGATAAGTAGGAGGTATTTTTCTGCAAATGGGGTAACAAGCTAAGTGGGCTTGATCTTGGGGGAAAACTCCATGGTTAAGCGTGCTTGAGTCGGAGTACTACTGGGATGGGTGACCTCCCGGGAAGTCCCAATGCTTCACCCCTATGTGCATCACCTAGATGCAATGAGTGCTAAGTGGACCATTCATTAACATGAGAGATGGATTCATGTGAACCACTACTCATGAAATATGGGTCATGTGTTTGACTCAAAAACTACGCAGTTAAACCCTGAAATAAAATATCATAGTTTTATTTTATTTTATTTTGTTCCACATTAAATTTGTGATCAATTAAATATTTCTATACTATAAATGTAGATAAACTGTTGTATAGTTGTTATTGCATATGAAGAGTCATATCTCTAAATTTCTATAATAGTGTTTTTTTTACTCTTAAAAATAAGATTAATAAAATATTTAAAAGAAAAATAGTTAAAATATTTTCTCAATATTACATAATGATAATTTAGAAAGTTTCAAGAAAACTTTTGTATTAGGATTTTGATGTTTTAATTTATTATTATTATCATATGCATTATAATATTATAGTTTAGTTATTTAATTAATATTATAGTATATGGATTTATTTCACATGTTTATACTCATAAGTTACTTTTTTGTGTTAAATTGGGAATCGTATTTTGTATTCCAATTTTACTCTTAAGGAGGCTAGCCTTTCTTAGAACCCTATAATACTTATTCTAAATTCGTGAATATAAACATATTTATAGTTATTTTCTAAGCATTGTGTTCTTTTTTTGCATGTTATTACTTCTATTGAAATTATTTTGTATGTAATTTACTAACAAGTGATATGAGAGCACTTTCCAAGACAATGTTCCAAACTGGTAGAAAAAATTTAGCGCATTGTATTCTTTTTTACATGTTATTGTTTCTGTTGATAATTTTTTGTTGGTAATTTACTACCAAGTGGTATAGAGCACTTTCTAGGTTTACATGCCATAGCAACAATAAAAGTTTAGTGTATTACTACAACCACCCACCATATGCTCTCACCTTACACTTACAAGATCTTAGTGATAAAAATTTGATGAAAGTTGTGGGATTGCCATATTTTTTCCACAAGAGTAGCTTAGATTAGAAACCCTATGCCAAGGATTTTTAAATGATGCAAAGAGTTGTCATTCCTAGCTAAACACATTTTGGCAGCTTGCAAAGGGGGTGGGAAATAACTCACCTATACCCATGCCTCAAATAATGTCTAGAAATGAACTTCAGCTTCCATGTACTTTTGGGTATATTGAAAGACTCTTTAGGGTTAAGAGAAAATTGATCTTAGTAAGCCATCAATAGTGTAAAATATGTAGTGCACTAATAAGTGCTTATCTCCAAGAAATTACTCTCCTTGTACCTCAGAGATAGGATACTATAGCAATGAGGTGGTGGAATCCCCTATGATAAGAGATCTAAAATATTGGTTTAGTTCACTATCTACCAAATGCACCCTAGACTAGAAATTTCTTGCTTAAACCCCAATCATAAACAATGGGATATATTTGGTCAAAGATTAGTAGATTTGAGCATATCTACATAGATCTATGAAAATTTGTATAGTGATACAATGGTTTAATGTGTTGTAGTTTCTAGAATGAATGTATTGTGTTAGTTGAGTCTTAGGTGTTCATGTCCAATATAGTCCACTAATCTAAAATTTTTGAGAGAAAAAATCTCACAAACTAGGAGGAATTTGATCATATTGTCTGAAACATCTACTGACTAGGATATTATCAGTATAAAAAAGAGGTTGGATCAAATTATTTTAAACCATTTGTAAATTTAGTATAATTTTTATACCCCTTCTAGAAACCCTAGGTGATAAATATATGGCTAGTGGTTGCATATCATAGGACTCAGGGGACCTTTCCTTAGAAAGTTTCAATGTGGATAGCAAACTCACATAGTTAACATGCTACAATCTACTATAGTCTAGCAATTATCAAATTTAGATTTAATTCATGTGTATGTGCATGGAGATGAGGGGCCAAAAGTGGCTAAACATGCATTTTAAAGCATAACATGATCATGCGCCTAAAAGCATCATTGACAATTAATATACATAATATAATGTGTACATATTTTTTTTATAATAAGGTTTTTTTGGTAATTTTGGGATTTCTTTTTTGTATTGTTTATAACACATGCTTGTTATGCACATTGTAATTAAAACTATTGAAATCATGTACATTAGGCTTAGATTTATAAGAATGAGGGTTGGGCATGCATATTGGGCTCCCAAATTGGTGTTTTGCACATAAAATAGCATGTTTGAACTTTCTTCTGATTAGGTTTTCAATTTCAAAATAAAATTACACAAAACCAACACCAAATTCTATCAATCTACTTATTAGCTTTCTAACCATAGAATTTATTCTCTAATTTACATAAATTATGGTATTTATTTTTATTTATTTATAGTGATGTCTCCATATGCCTCAAACACATATGTATTTATTTTTTCATATGTTTTGATCCATTATCCAAATTATATATATGCATATACATATAGATGGAGATCCAAGTTCAAATCCCCCAAGTAACATCTTGTAGCAAGTATGTGCTAATTGGTGTTGTCATTGATGTCAACAAGCTTGCGTTGTCATTGGTGTCAATTGTGTCAAGTGTATGAGTTAAGAAATGATGCAAGAGTATGAGTAGTTTGTGTTGAGTAGAGATCAGAGATAAGGTTGTGTAGAGATGAGGTTATGAACTATTACTGAAGGTGATTTGGTTGCTTTATAGAGGTGTTGAAGATGTTGAGAATATGTTTCTATTGTTTGGTTTCCTAGTGCTTTTGAGAAAATTTGATTAATAAAGGAAACAGTGTGTTGAAGAGACTAACTATCTTAACAGAGTAGTGTTCTAGTTTTGCTCCGCATTTCTTCCTCATTGAAGATTTGATTTTGTGGTTTGAATATGTTGTTCAGAGGTGTTCAGAGATGCTATGTTCCAGATTTTGTGCTCTGGTTCATTGTGTAGAGAAAGTTGTGTTCACTAGTGTGTGGATTATGTTTCTAGGTTGTGTAGAGGAGCCTGGGAGAAACTATTTTGCTCCACATTTCTCCGCAGATTTGTTTTTGACTTTGAGGTTCTATATTTATGCTTGTAAGGTCTATATCTTTCTTCAGTTCAAGTGGTTCATGGTTTGGTACTCCACAAGTTCATTTCTTGAGTTGCAGTTAATGATAGAGTAATCTAAGTGCTCTGGTGTGAACTTTCTTCAGGTGAAAGATGTTGCAAAAGATTTTGTTGGTTTTTAGGTGCTTGTGGATGTTTCTAGATCATGTTTGATCTTGGTGTGCGGTCTGGATGCCATATTTTAGTTTTAAGGAAGTGTACACTTAAGATTTCATAGTGTTAACATAAGTTTGGTTGACTTGGTTGTTTACACTAATCGAGGTGGTGCTTCAGTGATTGTGAAAGTGTGATGAAGTGTGTATGTATGGATTTAGGTCCATGCTAAGGTGTGATGTGGTCCACATTCATTCCTTTCCTCCACAAGAATGTTTTGGTCCAGACCTAATTTGAATTTTATGGGTTAAGATGTGTTGCCAACCTTGGAGAATGTTTTCAAGGTTGATGATGATATAAATAAGTGTCAAGTATTTAATCAAACAATTGATGTAGAGAAAGGAGGAGTTAATCAAAGAAATACAATTCAAACTAATTTGAACAATATTTCAATCTTCAAAACCCTAACTCAATGGCTTTTCACAATTTCATCCTATTTTCCTTGTAGCATATCAAATAGAGAAATTTTAGCATATCTTTCAAAAGACATTACAGACCCACAAAAGGATGGACGTTTCAGATACCATTTAAGGCCCTCTCAAGCATACCCAATTTGTGCAAACACTTGTTTTGGAACATACCCTCCAAAAATGGATTGTTACGCTGCCCCTTAAGCCAATTAGGTCACTTTTACAAAGCAACTTTGTGAAATCCTTCACCCAATTCCCCAAATTCAACTCCAATGTTCTTACCAAATCACAAATGATTAGATTCAACAATTTGTGGCCAACGAAACACCCACAAGATCATCAAACCATAAAACCCTTACCAAGGCCAATTTATGCCTGTTCAAGGAGGGTTTATTGAATCTTCATACTCCAGGGCCCTACTCTACAAACCAACACTTCAAAAACTTCAAATATGACCTGCCTAAGCTTTTCCCACCATTAGATGACCTATCCCAAAAACTTTTGTACAAACCCTGGCATCTACACCTCTCTTTTGCTTGGAAACATGTAAAACTCACCTTAGGGCATTGCCATATTAGTCCCAAACCTCCTTTTCTGCAACTACTAACCTACTAACATGAAAGTAGACCCTAATTAACACCATTCCACTAATGCTCAGAGGATTCCATTAGTGGAATGGTCATTTATTCCATTATCTTACTCTTAAACCCATAAAACAGGGTTTTCCAAGCCGCCTTTAGTATTTTGGCTCTAAAATCTTCCTACTTTGATGAAATCACTCCAAACCAAAACTAAAGCAAAGTTAACTCATTTATCTATCAAATCCATTGAACTTTAGAACAAAATCAATCAGTACGGAGCTATACTGTAGCCTATAGTAGCAAATTTACCAGAAAAAACATAGAAATTTAAAGGTTTTCTTATTTGCTTTCAACAAAAATGAACACCAGCACCTGCCTTCGACCCATCCACACTATATTTAAACCTCACACACCAAAAATTAACTAACACAACTGACTCTAACAGCCTTTTGAACTACTTGACTATTGGGCTTCCACTTGTTTTGCATTTTTGTAAATTTTGTACCAACATGACAACTTTATCAAGATTTTAGAATATAAGCCAGATTGTCCCCAAATGACTCTAATTACATTTCAAATGGTCTATTATGACCTTATTTCACCAAGTAAGACTCTAAACACCCAAAAACATGACATTAGACCTTATTTACAAAAATTGACATGGTGCCCCTACACCATCCAACCATTTCTTTTAGATAACATCAAATGTGCACAAAAACACATCTTACAAACCATGAACTAAATTTGCATAGGTTGAAGAACACAATATGTAGTTCAACCTGCACATTCATAAGTACAATGAAATCCTATCACAACCCTACAACAACACAAAATCAGGAATATAGTTTTGTTGGGGTGCACATACCTCTATTACATGAAGAGAAAGGTTGTGAAATCCAAACATTCTTTTGAGATAACCTCAAATGAGTAGAAAAACACATCTTACGAACCATGAAATAAACATGTGTAGGTTCAACAACACAATGTGTATTTCAACCAAGAACTTTATATATACAGTCAAATCCTAACGTGCAAAATGAAATATAATTATTTCTACATGAGCATGAAACAACACAAAATTGGGAAGACACATTGGTTGTGGTGCATATACCTTTCTTGTGTAAATAGAAACATTGTGAAATCCACCAATACCTTTGGGGTAACCTCCTGTGACTAATTATGTCATTCTATTGTTGCCACCAACCTCAAATTAATAATATGTTGTTTAAATCTATTGAAAACATTTTGAATTGGTATTTGAGTCAACAAGGAGGGAATAAATTTGAAACACATCTTAGAAACCCTAAACTAAACTTGTGTCAGTTGAAAAACACAATGTGTAGTTCAACCTGCAACTTTATATATAATGAAATCCTAACACTACCCTACAACAACATAAAATCAGGAATACACTTTTATTGGGGTGCACATACTTCTGTTACCTGAAGAGGAACATTATGAAATCCATCCATTCCTTGGAGATAACGTCAAATGTGCACAAAAGCACATCGTATGAGCCATGAACTAAACTTGTGTAGGTTAAACAACACAATGTGTAATCCATTTTGTAACTTCATATATACAATGAAATCCTATCACAACTTTACAACAACACAAAATTAGGAATACACTTTTGTTGAGGTTCACATAGCTCTATTACATGAAGAGAAAGGTTGTGAAATCCAACCATTCATTTGGGATAACCTCAAATGAGTAGAAAAACACATCTTACGAACCATGAACTAAACTTGTGCAAGTTCAACAACACCATGTCTAGTTCAACCAAGAACTTTATATATATATAGTCAAATCCTAATGTGCAAAACAAAATATAATTGTTTGTACACAACCATGAAAGAACATAAAAATTGGAAGAGGTTCATATATCTCTGTTACGTGAAGAGAAAGGTTGTGAAATCTAATGATACCTTAGGGATAACCTCGAATGACCAATTATGTCCTTCCATTGTTGCCACCAAACTAAAATTAAAAACACCTTATTTAAATCTATTGAAAACATTTTGAATCAGTATTTGTGTCAACAAGGAGAAGCATAAACTTGAAACAATCTTAGGAACCATGAACTGAAATTGTGCTAGTTAAAAAACAGAATGTGTACAACATGCAATGTCATATATACAATGAAATCCTTGCACTACCCTACAACAACATAAAATTAAGAATACACTTTTGTTGGGGTGCACATACCTCTTTTACCTAAAGAGAAAGGTTTTGAAATTCAACCATTGCTTTGAGATAATGTCAAATGTGCACCAAAACACATCTTATGAACCATGAACTAATCTTGTGCAAGTTGAACAGCACAATGTGTAGTTCAAGATGTAACTTCATATTTATAACGAAATCCTAACAACATGCTACAACAACATAAAATTAGGAATACACTTTTATTGGGGTGCACATACCTCTATTATCTGAAGAGAAAGGTTTTGAAATCCAACCATTCCTTTGAGATAAACTCAAATGAGCACAAAAATGCAACTTACAAACCATGAACTAGTGTAGGTTGAACAACACAATGTGTAGTTCAACCTACAACTTCATATATACAATGAAATCCTATCACAACCCTACAATAACATAAAATTAGGAATACACTTTTTTGGGGGTACACATACCTCTGTTACATGAAGAGAGAGATTGTGAAATCAAACCATTCATTTGAGATAACCTCAAATGAGCAATAAAACATATCTTACAAACCATGAACTAAACTTGTGCAAGTTGAACAACACAATGTGTAGTTCAACAAGGAACTTTATATATACAGTCAAATCCTAACATGCAAAATGAAATATATCTATTTGTACACAAGCATGAAACAATACAAAATTGGGAAGATGATGCAGGAGCATCCCAGGTTGAAGAGCAATCTTGCATCAACCAAAAATATTTGCTTTGTTTTCTTTTCTTGCATTTCAGTTGTAGTTCAGTCATTTGTAGTTTCAGGATTCTCTACTGCATTAGCATTTAAGAGCTTACAGAGTAGGATTTATATTCTACATTACCTCAGCTACATCATATTAAGATTTCATGAGATTTGGACTTGTTTGTGGAAAGTTATCTCTACTAGAAGATCATCAACATTCATCAGTCATCTTGAGGAAACAAGATTTGTAGAACATTCCCATAACTTGCAGAACCAAATGGAACATCACAAAAGGCAATTTGGGACTAGATAGACCTTCCTTCAGAACCGCATCAAGTTTCATTCATTTGTGGAGCATCACCACGAGTTGTAGGTCGACCTACATGTTTCCTACATGCTTCATCATTAATTGGAGTTTGAGATTTCTTTAGGCCAACACAGAGGATTCTTGGAGCTAGAGAAAGATATAGAAGCATGTCCTAGATGCACTAGAAAAGGGAGTTAGTTTTTAGCAATCTAATGATGTTTTCTTTTACAGAGGCACTTCAATGCAATATCTTTTCATGTATGTTGTAACCCAGAAGGCAGGCCTGTAAGCCCTTTGATTGTAGCCTACATGTTGTTGGAATATAAGCATTGTGATTGTCTGATATATTGAGCATATAAATCTTCCATTGCATCCTATTCAAGTGTTTTTCCTATGTTGTTTCCGTTGTGTTTACTCTAGCTACATGGTTGGATAGTCCCTTCTTAGGACCCTCCAACCATGACTGCACTAGAAGACGCATTGGTTGGGGTGCATATATCTCTATTAGGTGAAGAGAAAGATTGTGAAATCCACCGATACCTTTGGGATAACCTCAAATTACCAATTATGTCCTTCCATTACTGCCACCAACCTCAAATCAATAACACATTGTTTAAATCTACTAAAAACATTGTGAATCAGTATTTGAGTCAACTAGGAGAGGCATAAGTTTGAAACACATGTTATGAATCATGAATTAAACTTGTGCAAGTTGAACAACATAATGTATAGTTTAACTTGCAACTTCATATATACAATAAAATCCTATCACAACCCTACAACAACATAAAATCGACAATACACTTTGGTTGGGGTACACATACCTTTGTTACGTGAAGAGAAAGGTTGTGGAATCCAACCATTTGTTCGAGATAACCTCAAATTAGCAGAAAACAGATCTTATGAACTATGAACTAAACTTGTGTAGGCTCAACAACACAATGTGTAGTTCAACCAAGAATTTTATTTATACAGTCAATTCCTAATGCACAAAATGGAATATAATTAATTGTACACAATCTTAAAACAACACAAAATTGGGAGGACACATTGATTGGGATGCATATATCTCTATTACATGAAGAGAAAGGGTGTGAAATCCACTGATACCTTTGGGATAACCTCGAATAACCAATTATGTCCTTCCATTATTGCCACTAACCTTAAATGAATAACACGTTTAAATCTTTCAAATAATTATGAATCAATATATGAGTCAACTAGGAGAGGCATAAGTTTGAAACACATCTTACGATCCATGAAATAAACTTCTACATGCTAAAAAACACAATGTGTCATTCAACTTGCAACTTTAGTTCAAAACCCAGAATGGTTTATTAATTGGGAAGTGGCCTCTTAATTCAACCAAATTTATTTTAAAACTCATAACACTCTATTAATTGGGAAGTAGCCTGTTAATCGAACCAAATTTATTTTAAAGAAACGACTTGTTAATTGAAACAAATTTATTTTAAAACCCCAAAAAGTAATCAAAAACCAAAAGAAAATGGAATTCATTCACCTTGTTACTCATCTATCAGCTGGGTGCTATTTTGCTTACTGTCTCCTCACCTGCAACTCCTGCAACTCCTCCTTGCTCGATTCCGTCGACTCCACCCTTCCGCTTCAATAGCTGAATAGAAAAAATGATGGAGAACATGACATAATAGAAAATACATTAGAGAAAACTAAGTGTTTGAAAGTCTCGACGAAGTTGACCAATTGGCGTGAAATCCGCCATTTCCTAGGCAGAAAAGAGCAAGGGGTTGTCGTTAAACCCAACGGCATCGGCGGGTCCCATTGTTTCTTTTTGCATGGTGATTTGTGTCCCATCATTCCTTTTTGTATGGTGATTTGTATGTGCATGATGACATTTTGTATGGTGATTTGTATGTTATGATATGTTAGGCATGCTGTTTTGTAGGGAGAATAGCCACTTTGGGATGTTACAAGACTTTTGTATTTACCTTGCTTTTTGTGGCCTCTTTTAAAATGCCCTGTAAAAACATATTTTATTTTCTGGTTCTATATATACGGGAGTGACCCATGGTCATAATTTATCTATATAAAAAATATATTAAAATTTTATTATTTAAAATTATTCATTATATAATTAGTAACTACTAAATATGTTACTTTTACAATAAAAATTCCGGCCTGATAACAAGACAACACATGCTATTGAAAGACATTATTTTTAAAAAACAGACGCCATTAATGCAGTACAAAATTGTTAGGCCAAACAGCTACCACGTCTCTAGCAAGACAAATATGTTTTGTCTTGTTCTCTTGATAATGGAGTCTGATAGGAACCCTTCATTTATAATTTTTTAAAGTCATTTAAAAAGAAAACTCTACAATCTCTGATGTGAAGTGTAATGATCTATTATTCCTAAAAGACAACTACTCTGGACTGCCCTTCACACCTCGCATGGTGGGGCATATATTGGAGTGTACGATTGAACAGTTTTTTTTGTCTGTGAAGACGCCATTCTGACTGTATTTATCTTCCTTTTTACACGCTTATTCGCTACCGAAAAGCTAGAGCTTTTAGTGCGTGCCAAATAAGACATTAGTTGGCATTGTACAGACATGACAAAAAGAGACTGAATTATATATTTACGACAATTATGTGCCAATGACTCTCAGGATTTATAAATGCTGTCAACTTCACAGAAAGACGCTTTTGGAGCAGGCTAAGCTTGCCTGTCAATCACTTTTCTATATATTTTAGTCGTTTTTTATTTAAAATTATAGCAGATCTTAGTATAAAATGAAGCACGTCGAGGACGATTCTTGGATATATTCTGTGTGTTCCTTCTTGTCTTTATCCTCAACAGTTAGAGCAGTGAGCACCTTGGGTTTGGGTTTGGGTTTGAATTTGAAGAGGTTGGGAGCAGGGGCACGTCAATGTTTTAGGTGGTGTGTAGTTTGACTTTTAGTTCCTGCCAAAAAATGTTTGTCTCGGTAACATATGTGTCAGAAAAGTTGGGTGGTGTTAAAAGAAGTATTGTTGGGACATGTTATAGTAGAGAGAGGAGAGTTTGATTTCCTTGCTAGTAAAATTGATTTAATAGTATTGAAATAAAGAAACAAAGAAAGTTGGATGTTGATGTTTTGGTGTAATTAGTCTATAAGCTTTTATATGTGAGCATTATAGTGTTTGGAATTGTTTCATGGCGTAAAAAAATTCACGCTGGAAAATTTTTTAAACTCGTTCGTTGTCCCTATTGTCCTTATGGGTGCAAGTGCTAGTTATATATAATGCAACTAATACAACTAAGATGGCGACTGTATGTGATTGAATTTGTGAATGTAAAGTGCTATTAATTAATCTATATTCAATGTAATTCTAAAAATGTGCTAAGATGATATCTTTAAATATAGAACCCTAGACTCAAATTTTAAACTTTTTGGGACTTATGTTGACGAGTGATGACCATGTCTAGGATTGGTGACGTTGGAATGTGAGTAATTTGAATTTTTGGAATAGGGGGTGAGATCATGCCCATGATCCAATCTAAGGGATTAAAGTTTAGGTGTGATCTGGTCTAGGACAGGCAATGTTATGAGAAATGGATTGAGGATATTCTTAGTAAAATGATATGGTATAACATAGTGCTAGATTTAGGTTTTGGGTCAATGACTATGCCAAAAGAGCCAAAAAGTGTGTTAGAATCATGCATTAAAGACATCCACACAAAGTGGCATAGAACATGTTGGTGCAAGCTAAACTTAATGTTTACCTTGGGGATACAAGTCGAGATACCAAATAATCAATTAGGCCTAAGTATAATCATAGCATAAATAATTTTGTCCAATTGATAGGAGTAGGTACAATCTCCTCTACACTTCAAGATTTGCAAGGCTTAGGAGGGTTTTTGCTCTAAATCTTTCAAGATGTTTTATTGAAATGACAAAAATACATGACAAACAAAGACTAAACTTAAATGACATAGAAAATTTGGGTGGAAGCATAAAGGTCTATATTACATTTTGGCCCAAGTAGGACACTCAAATCAACATTTTAAACCAAATTTCACTTTATATCTCTTATACCAAACAAAACATTAATAATTTGAAGATGATGTAAACTTGTGTTTTTTGAAATTTTCTCTGTAGATTCTATATATATATATATATATATATATATATATATATATATATATATATATATATATATATATATATATATATATATATATATATATAATTACAAAATAATTTGTCTCATTTTTAAAACATTTGTTAATAATTTGTTTTTAGACTTTATATTTTGTAGTATTTTTAATAAGTGATATTTCTCCACCTAACTTAACTTTTTTAGAAATAAGATAAATTCATAATTTATTAAATTTAAATCATTAACACTAATATCTAGTGCATACATTGTTTTTAAAAAAGTTGTTACATATTTTATTTATTATGAATTTTTTAATTTAGATTAATTATAATATAGAGTATTCCTTTGTTCATGGGGTTGCATAGGGTCACTTGCCCTCTAATAATAGGGCTGATACGAGATGCATTCCTCCTAATAAAGGTTGGCATAAATTGAACTTTGACGAGGCATCTAAAGACAATCTGGTGCTAGATGAATCACCATAAATCATGAAGGGGCCTTGATAGGTGTGACAACAAAAAAATTAGAGGTTGGAACAAAAAATAAGCAGAATTTCAAGCAGTTGTACTTGGGCTCCAAATTTACAAAAATCTTGGATTGCAAAGAATACATATAGAGGTGAGGCCTTTAGTTACCATTTATGCTATTCGAAATAGATGAACCCCAAATTGGGAACTCAAAAATATGCTTTCAAGTTGTTGGGAATTGTTGAGCGCATTTGAGGAGTTCAAAGTTGGTCATGTTTACAATGAAGCTAACAAAGTGGCTGATAGAATAGCTAACGTGGCATTCAATTTGACATAGGAACATTACTTTGACAATTCCCTCCCTGCATGGCAAGATATCGCCCTTGATCTCATGTTCTTTCTCTCATGGCCGTTATAAATGTATTTAATCATGGAAGAGTAAGTTACATCAGATGAATCGAGCATCGCATGGTTTAGTATAGAAACATTACTCCTTGGTGTGCATAATAATGGAAACATCAGTTTGGTAGTAGAGAATGTTTTTTAAGCCTTTCATCTCCTTTGAATGGACACTACATTTTTGGCAATATGGATTTGACAGTTCGCTTGAAGGCAAAAAAATGCCAAATTGCATTTTCGGGGGAGGTGACTGATTTGTGACTGAAGAAAGTGTTCAGGTCTAAATTGTTAGTGGTGCTCCATGCATTGAAAATGGTGTTGGGGGATTCTTTAATTTCTTTGACCCATCAAAGTCGGGTTAATACGGATTTGTCTTCAATGTTTGTTGGGGTCCTTTTAGAATTGGGAGAATCCAAAGAGATAATCCATGTGGCTGTAGAGACTCTAATAAAGCCTCAATGGTGTTGTGGGTTGAACACGGTTGTGGATGATGTTGTCTTAGGTCTAGGGTTCCTTCTCAACCAAGGTCTCTGGGCACTCATCAACCCATAGTATACTAGGCCATGGGTACCCTTCATAGTGAGGGTTGTGGGAGAAGATGAAAATACATGCAAGCACTGTGTAAAGTAGGGAATAGAGTTCCTCAAAAAAATTTTGGGGGTCTCAGATGTGTCAGAGGTCAACTAGTCATTTTCTTTGAAGCTAGATAGTTCTAGATCTGACAAGGATGGTGGAGTGGGCGATGGTGAACTAGGCATGCAGGTTTAAAGCTAGATATAAATATATGTTATTGCATAAGATGTATATGACTGCAAACAAAATTTTGATATAATATGTAAGTAGTTGCTAACTCTTTTTTGCAGCGCTCATATGGAGCAACTAGATAATTATATATGTTTCTCTGATAGCTAATGTATCGAGGTATGGCTTTCTCTGATAGCTAATATATCGAGGTATGGCTGCTTAAGCCTATTTTATTGAGAATTTTTTTTTTTTTTTTTAATATAGAGAAATAGTTTTCCATCTAGCATATATATATATATATATATATATATATATATATATATATATATATATATATATATATATATATATATATATATATATATATATATTCAAATTAATTTCTCTTTTTGTTGAAACAAGAACATCAATATAGAATGCAGACATATTTTTTAGATTTTTCTCTACCTTTTAATTTTTCCATGTGTGTTGAACATAAACCTTATTTTTGGTAAAAAAAACTACGTTATATATATATATATTCAAATTAATTTCTCTTTTTGTTGAAACAAGAATATCAATATAGAATGCAGTCATATTTTTTAGATTTTTCTCTACCTTTTAATTTTTCCATGTGTGTTGAACATAAACCTTATTTTTGGTAAAAAACTACGTTCACAAGAAAATCGAAAATATATAATAAATAAATAAAAAGTATTTCAAATTATATTTTTCAAAAATCTTACTTTGAGGGTTATGATCATGTAAAATCTCATGGCATGTTGACTTCATTTAATTTTCAAAATCTTTCTCTAAATCATCATTTTATTGTTGAAATTAAGTGAGCAAAAATTGAAGGTTTATCTAAAGGCCTTTGTATGAAGGACCTTTGACCTAAGGCCCCTCATTTGAATGTACCTTTAGTCCAAGGACCTTTCCTTAGGATATTTTGGCATGAAATATTTAAAAATGGGAAAAAAGACTTTCATTCAAATCTTCCCCCTTATTCAAAGATACCTTCATTCGAACCTTGTTTATATGTTCAATGATTTTTACCTCTGCTTTGTCCCATAAGTGGGATAGAGATTTATGCTTTCACACACTTATCATTCTATTTGTCACTTATTTCTTTTTACGCTAGCCTTTGTGACTTTGCTAGTAAAGATCTTTTAAATAGGTTTTATCATACAACTTACAGGTGTATTTGGTAAAGAATATTAGAACAATGCTTCTATATTGGTTCTTTATACCCTTAAGAATAATATGCAGGTTAAAAAACTATAAATTATTGTGATGTTGCTTTTTCTAGAGTATATAAAATTAAAAGGACTAAAGTTACCAAAGTTAATTTAATATTGCAATAGATTTAATATAGTTATTGTTGATTTAAGACAGACAACTGAGGGGGGGTGAATCAGTTGTCTGGAAAACTTTCTTTTCTTTAAACATTTAAATCCTTCTTGTAATTCAACAGCATAATAATAAATCAATCATGGAAGCACGATGCAATAATTCAAGAGCAGAAACACATTAACACATATGACACCAAGATTTTAACGTGGAAAACCCGGTTAAGGGAAAAACCATGGGGTGACTAACCCAAGATTGTATTCTCTGTTAAAAGAATAAGAAGAACAAAATGGCACATGCCAATTAGGGCTCACTACCCGAGCACACTGCTCACAAGAGGCCCACTGCCTACAGGAGACACATTGTCTACATAATAATAAATATTACATACTTGAACTGAAGATTAGCATCTTCACCATGCTTGAGTCAGTTCCATTTAAGCTCAACACTTTGGCTCTACTTTTCGCTCTTCTCCTCTCTACCACTTCCTCGTATTCACCCAGATACTTTGAAATGACTTCACAACTCTTATTTATACAAGACATCAGCTTTGGGATAATCATCAAAGTCGGCACAATACATACTTTATTTTATTACAGAGCAAATACTCAAATACAACTTGACTTATTAGAAAAGACTTCATGCAAATCACCACACTATCGGCCACACATATCTGGGACTTCAATCTTCTTTGAGGAACACACCATGCTTCATAGAACATCTTCAAGATCATCCGCAAGATGTGAAAATCATCCGGTCGGCCATGATTAGGAAGAACATCATCACCTGGAAGTAAAGCTTCAATTACAAGCTCAATCTTCAATGCGGACCACCAACATGAACTGTACACAATCTAGAGACCCCCACAAGCTTGCCTGAATCACCAAGAACATCCACACCACTTCTACTTACTAAAATCATTTGCATCTTCATCCAAAACCTTAAGAACACATTCTGTCAACACTGTTATATTAGAATAAATACGTGTGGACCTCCAGACCATGAACCAATTGAGTTGTCAATTCATATTGGCTTCTTAAACAGTCCACCAAATCTGCAGAACATGATATTGTATTTATGGATCTCACCAGACCTATTTGCGTCACTCTGTCGCCTCTGAACATCTGTCAGAACCAGTTTTACTCATATCGCCATAACTTCTCCAAATCTTCATGTGGACCTCTCAAATCTTGACTGGATCATCTTTAGACACATATCTACAAACCCTTTGATGGACATTCTCTGATCTTCATCTTAGCTAAGATCTTTACTTCAAAGACCTTCACTGTCTTGATTGTTCTTCTCTATTTCTTGATAGGACTAATTTTCTCAATATCCTCAGCACACAGCTCATCTAATCCTTGACATTAATGCAACAGGAGAATGTTGACATCAATGACAACACCGGTTAGGCCCATACCTGCAACAATCTCCCCCTTCGTCATTGATGGCAACATATGATGTGAAAAATTGTTTTAACCATCAAGACAAGAACTTCTCCTCATTGACTAACATAGCTCCCCCTATCAACAACAGTCATTCATATGTCTTCTCTTTCTTTACTACTCCCCCTTTGATCAACAACCACTTTGTTTTTCACATGTCTTCTCCCCCCCTTTGACATCAATGGCAAAGGGCACATACTTGCATCAATCAGAATCATACATACTACTCCCCCTGAGTAGAAGCTTCCTATCATCAATCCGGATCACAAGATATGACTGTGAGATCCACCAGACTGATGTACATCAGTGCACCTTAATTCAAAACTAGAGGGGTAATAACCCCTAACTTCTCCCTGAGATACTCAAAAGAGTCCTTAGGTAGAGGTTTAGTAAATATGTCTACAATCTAATCCTTAGAGGGCACAAACTCCAATCTGACTTCATTCGTGTTCACATGTTCTCTCAAAAAGTGAAACTTGACGGATATATGTTTTGTCTTTGAATGCAACACTAGATTTTCTGATATGTTTATTGCACTTGAGTTATCACAGAAGGTTGTGATAGGTTCCTCATACTCCACTCTGATGTCTCTCAGCATTTACTTCATCCAAAATACTTGAGTGCAACTACCTATTGCTGCAGTGGATAGAGATATTGCCTCTTGTTTCTTGCTCAGCCAAGAAACCAATCTTCTCCCCAAAAAGAATGCACCACCACTAGTACTCTTGCGGTCATCCACATCTCCTGCCCAATCCGCATCTATATATGCATGAAGAGAGAAATCATGATCCCTAGGATACCATAAACCATACTCAACTGTTCCCTTTAGATATCTGAGAATTCTCTTGATTGCTATGACATGAGATTCTCTAGGATCAGCTTGGAATCTGGCAACAAGACCAACATCATTCATAATATCAGGTCTAGTTTCAGTAAGATACAGTAGTCCTCCAATCATTGACTTGTACTTTTTCTGATCAGCCTTAGGAGATTCATCATCTTTTCTTAGTTTACATCCGGTTGCCATGGGAGTATTCATTGGCTTCGAATATTCCATTCCAAATTTCTTTAACAATTATTTCACATATTTGGTCTATGATATGAAGATTCCTTGATTTGTTTGAGTGATTTGCAGACCCAAGAAGAAATTCATTTCCCCAAACATAGACATCTCAAATTCGCTTTTCATTTGATTTGCAAAAGTCTTGCACATACTATCTCTTCCTCCAAAAATGATATCATCAACAAATACTTCAACAATCAAGATATTTTCATGATCAATCTTGAAGTACAAGTTACTATCAGCAGTACCTTTGTTGAAACCAATCTTCAAAAGATGTTTATCCACTCTTTCATACCAAGCTCTTGGGGCTTATTTGAGTCCATACAGAGCTTTCTTCAACTTGCAGACCATATCACCCTGATCACATAATTGAAATCCATCCGGTTGCTCAATGTATACTTCTTCTTCCAAGTCACCATTCAGGAAGGCAGACTTGACATCCATCTGATATACTTTGAAATCCTTGAAAGTAGCAAAGGCAAGAAATAATCTGACAGCTTCAATTCTTGCCACCAGAGAAAAAGTTTCTTCAAAATCAATTCCTTCTACTTGAGAATAACCCTTGTAGACCAATCTGGCTTTGTTTTTGACTACTTCACCATCTTCATTTAGTTTATTCCGGAAGACCCATTTGGTCCCAATCACATTTTTGTTTCTAGGTCTGGGAACAAGATCCCAAGTGTGGTTTTTCTTAATCTGCATCAACTCTTCCTTCATTGCTTTAGTCCATCTTTCATCATTGCATACTTCACTTACTTTTTTTGGTTCAATCTTTGAAATTAGACAATACTTTTCTGAGTCTTGAGCAATCTTTCTTCTTGTTTAAACACCTTTGCTTTTATCACCTATGATCTGGTCTTCATAATGATTCTGTCTTACATACCTGGGAGTTTTGGGAATTTCTTGCACTTCTACTCCTTGGACAGGTTCATTCAAACTTATCTCTTCTTCCTGTATTTCAGGATTCTCTGGATCAGTCCAGATCTGAATTTCAGAAGGGGATTGAACTTCTTGGACCAAAACATCATTATGATCATCTTCTTCATATTCATAAAACCTTGAGGGTTTTTCAATGCCTTCATCAACCTTCACATTTGTAATCTCTATAATATTTCTCAACCTCTTGTTATAACACTAGTATGCTTTGCTTTGAGTAGAATAACCCAAGAATATTCCTTCATCACTTCTAGCATCAAATTTGCCAAGGTCTTCATCTCTTTTAATGTAACATTTACTACCAAAGACTCTAAAATACTTTACAGTGGGAGTGATGCCAAACCAGAGTTCATAAGGGGTCTTACCAGTATTGCTTCTGATTTGTACTTAATTAAGAGTATAGACGGCAGTGCTTACAGCTTCCCTCCAGTAGATCTGAGGAACATTTGCTTCCATTATCATGGTTCTAGATGCTTCCTGGATGGTCCAGTTCTTTCTCTCCACTACTCCATTCTACTGTGGAGTCCTTGGAGTAGATAATTGCCTTTTTATCCCATGTTTCTCATAGAATTTTATGAACTCTCCAGATGTGAATTCTCCACCTCTATTAGACCTAAGACACTTTATGTTTAACTCGGTTTCATTTTCTACCATAGCCTTGAATATTTTGAATTTCTCAAGAGCTTCAGATTTCTCTTTTAGGAAAGTCACCCACATCATCCGGGAATGATCATCAATTAGTAACATGAAATATCTATCACCTTGCAAACTCCTGATTCTTGCCAGTCCACATAGATCAGTATGTACTAAGTCCAACAATCCGATAGAAGATTGTTCCTTATTTTTGAATGTGACTCTGCTCTGTTTACCCAACTGACATTCTTTGCACAAACTATTAGTAGGTTTCACCAGTCATGGAAGATCTCTTATAGCCTGAGTGTTGCTTATCTTGATGATATTATCAAAATTCACATGACACATTCTCCTATGCCACAACCAACTTTGATCAATTTGAAAAACTAAACAACTTTTTCCAGTGCCAACCAAGTGGAAGATGTTACCTTTTGTTTGAGTACCAGATGCAGTCTTTGTTCCAAAACTTTCAAAGATCTTACATTTTCCATTTTTGAATTAGAGATCATAGCCTTTGTCCACCAACTGGCCAACACTGAGAATATTGTGTTTCAGACTTTCAACATACAATACATCACTGGTTTTGTTCTTTCCATCAAAGGAAATAGTTCCTCTGCCTTTGATTCTGCCAACAAAATTATCACCAAATTTTACAACTCCTCCTTCATATCTTTCCAAATCTATGAATTTATTTTTGTCACCAGTCATATGGTGGGAGCATCCACTATTAATGACCCAATCATCCTTTTCTTCAACTTGGGCAGCTAGAGCTCTTTCTACCATTTTCTGATTGACAGATTCAATGGGCATTGGATCTTCTTCCTTGATGGTAATAAACACCCAGTCACTTCCCGATATGTTTCTTGTCTTTGATTCATCATCTGTTACTCCTTCATCATCATCATCTTCATAAACATAGTAACGTTTCTTTTGAAATCTTGATCTATTAGGATTAGTCCTTGAAAATCTTTCCGAACACCTTGAGGCAAAATGACCAATCTTGTTGCAGTTGAAACATTTGAAGGGCAATTTTCCTTCATACTTACCAGATCCTCTTAATAGTCTTTTGGCAATAAGGGCTTCAAGTTGAGCAGCTTCTGCTTCATCTTCTTCCAGATCTTTTCTTGCTTTTTCATACCATGATAGTTTCTTTGAGGAGTTCTCTCCTGGATCATACCTTTGTTTTCCTTTTATAGAGGCACTAGCTTTGAATGCAGATTCAGTCTTGGGGGGTGCATCTCCAAACTTAGCCAATTTAAATGCAGCTAGTTTTCCAACCAATTGATCTCTTGTGATATTTGATAAAGATCTAAATTCTTCAATAGCAGCAACCTTGTGTTTGTAAGCAGGAGGTAGGGATCTGAGAACTTTTGCAACAATCTCATCTTCATCCAAGATTCCACCAGCACACCTAATACCACAAACAAGCTCATTTACTTTTGGCATAAATGTAGTGATATTCTCATCTTCATTCATCTTCATATTTTTGAATTTTCCTTTTAGACTCTATAGCTTGGCACATTTAACATATTTGTCTCCTTCATGCAGAAGTTCCAGTTTTTCCCAAATCTCATATGTAGTTTTTAAGTCTATAACATTTGTCAGCTCTAAATCAGATAAGGCACTTAGTAAGGCTTCTTTAGCTCGAAGATTATCTTTAGCATCTCTGATTTCATCTATAGTTGTCAGACCATTCTTTGGAGGAACATACTTCTTTGAATTTATGGTCCAATATTGCATTCCCATACATTGCAAGTGACATTCCATGTAGCTTTTCCAAAGAGTGTAAATAGTTCCATCAAACCTCAGACTATCCTTCTTGTAGGAAGACATCTTGGATCTCCTTAAGTGATTAAGCTCTTTTAGAGGAACTTAGTTTTGATACCAATTGTTGATTTAAGACAGACAACTGGGGGGGCAATGAATTAGTTGTCCCAAAAACTTTCTTTTCTTTAAACACTTAAATCCTTCTTATAATTCAATAGCATAATAATAAATCAATCATGGAAGCATGATGTAATAATTCAAGAGTAGAAACATATTAACACATATGAACCTAAGATTTTAACATGGAAAACATGGTTAAGGGAAAAACCATGGGGTGACTAACCCAAGATTGTATTCTCTGTTAAAAGAATAAGAAGAACAAAATGGCACATTCCAATTAGGGCTCACTGCATGAGCACACTACTCACAAGAGGCCCACTGCCTACAGAATAATAAATATTACATACTTGAACTAAAGATTAGCATCTACACCATGCTTTAGTCAGTTTCATTTAAGCTCAACACTTCGGCTCTGCTTTTCGCTCTTCTCCTCTCTACCAATTCCTCATATTCACCTGGATACTTTGAAATGACTTCACAACTCTTATTTATACAAGACATCAACTTTGGGATAATCATCAAAGTTGGCACAATACATACTTTATTTTGTTACAGAGCAAATACACAAATACAACTTGACTTATTACAAAAGACTTCATGCGAATCACCACACTGTCGGCCACAGATATCTGGGACTTCAATCTTCTTTGAGGAACATGCCATGCTTCGCAGAACATCTTCAAGATCATCCACAAGATGTGTAAATCATCTGGTCAGCCATGATTAGGAAGAACATCATCCCCTGGAAGTAAACCTTCAGGTACGAGCTCAATCTTCAATGTGGACCACCAACACAAACTGGACACAATCTAGAGACCTCCACAAGCTTGCCTAAATCACCAAGAACATCCACACCACTTATGCTTGCTGAAATCATTCGCATCTTCATCTGGAACCTCAAGAACAAATTCTGCCAACACTGCTATATTAGAATAAATGATTGTGGACCTCCAGACCATGAACCAATTTAGTTGTCAATTCATATTGGCTTCCTAAACACTCCACCAAATCTGTAGAACATGATATTACATTTTTGGATCTCACCAGACCTATTTGTGTCACTCTGTCACCTCTAAACATCTGCTAGAACTAGTTTTACGCATATAGCCATAACTTCTCCAAATCTTCAGGCAGACCTCTCAAATCTTGACTAGATCATCTTTGAACACATATCTACAAACCCTTTGATGCACATTCTCTGATCTTCATCTTAGCTGGGATTTTTACTTCAAAGAGCTTCACTGTCTTCACTATTTTTCTCTATTTCTTGATAGGACTAATTTTCTCAATATCCTCAGCACATAGCTCATCCAATCCTTGACATCAATGTAACAGGAGTATGTTGACATCAATGACAACACCAGTTAGGCCCATACTTGGAACAATTTTTACTAGAGTTAAAATAATTTAGAATATGTAGTGTTATCAAAATTGATGTAAATAACTAATGTAGATTACAACATGTGGTAATTTAGTAAGAACTTTAAAGTAAATAATTAACATAGTAAATTATTTATGCAATCACATAATTAAATCAAATTAAAAATAAAATCATATATATTTATTTTCCATTATTTGTAGTAATAATACATGAAATCATTATCTAAGTTCAACCATTAGAGTGACTACTTTCACCATAGGAAGATCTCAGTGGTGTAGGCATTCTTAGCTATTGCACACTCACAGAGGAATGTGTGTAATATAACACATGTGCCCATGCACCCCACCAATGCCCATGCAACAATATCTTATTCAAATTGATCAATTCTATTTGGATGCCACTTTCTTTAGTTTGCCCCTTTTAACAATTAGTTGAAATCTCCCCTATGTGAATTTCCTATGTGCAAGAAACCTTTAAAATTTGATAAATACAAGTGTGCAAATTTTGGCTGAATGAGCTCCTTATGAATCAAGATTACACTTTCTTACTTTGAAAACTAGATTACACAGGAACCATGAATTTAATTGATTTTGTACATAACAAATCTTGAAAAGTTAAATGGTGTTGAAAAAATCAGAGATCATCTACATTTTCTTAATAAAGAAAACACAAATATTGATCATGTTATTTAGGTGGTGATCAAAATATTACAATATGGATTCTTATAAAGCCTTTCAAATAGATAACTTATCAAACCATCATATGGGAATAACTCTCAACTAACTACTAACTAGCATATGTCACTAAGGTTTATTAATGTAAACCTTAATATTCCAACACTCCCCCTTAAGGTTTATATTACACAAATAGAACATATAACAAAACATGTTGATTACAAAAAACAAATACACATTACAAATACACATTCTTGAGAGAACTTTTCTTTGAAGAAACAAATCTTGAATTAAGTGGAACTCCATCAAGCTCCCTCATAACCCTTGGAAGGGTGAAGCTCCCGAGTTGAATTCTTGAGTTCTCAGATTACCACCTCCCTGAACTCCCAAATCATAGATCCCTCCAATTATTGGATAAAAATCCATGCCGAGTTACCTCCACAATGCTCCTTCAAGCTGTCTCATGACCCTCAAAAGGGTATAATTCCTAAGATCCACAACTCCCAAACTATCTGGACAATAATCCATATTGATTTCACCAAATCCGTTCTTGTCTTCAAAAACAAACTTCACAATATATGCATTCTTTAATTCTATCAAAATAAAAAGAACACATAAGAAAATAAAAACATATGCTTCACATACAAGAAACCATCTTTGAGTAAGAAGCTGGCTTGATATGACAAAAAATCCTCTAGCCTCTGGTGTCTCCAGCCTCCATGTGACCCTATTACACTTTATTTATTAAATATCTCATGTGATTCTTTGGAGGTCCCATCAGGTGTAGAAAAGATAGCTCCGAAGTCCAAGCATAAGGTATTGAGCTCAGCTGAAATTGCATTTTTATACAATGTGATAAACACAAAGAAATCCTTATAACATTTTTTTTTAATAGATCCCATGATGCAAAATTAGTCAATAATGCTCAAAACCCTTACACTAGCAAAGTATTTAATATAAAATGAATTTACCACTTTCTCTTATCCTTAGAACTAGATTCTACACTACTACACAAAGTAGTTGCTTGAGACTACTTTTTTTAACACATATCACTAATTTCTCTTAAAAAACAAAACTACCCTAAAATAGGAAAATAATGGAACCTGACAGTAGTTTATTGTGAGCATGACCTTTGGGGATTTTAGGACCAAAATCTCATAATATTAGTTGAATTTGAGGTGCATGCAATTTGCGCACTTTTTTTTCTTTTTAGTTCTCAATTAACAGAAAATCAACAAAACTGATCATCTCTGTGGGGATCTCATACTATTTCACCTCAAAATTTCACTTCACTGGTAAATAATTCACCACTGAATTATTGAAAAATCATGTGGGTTTCCCAGCATCAAAATATTATTTTGATCAAACGCTAGAAATTTTGGACCACCATTCAACTCTCCCTATTGGAAACATAATTGCCTTACATATATAGAGAAGTTCAAAACCCTCACAATATTGATCCAGAATTTACCACCACATACTCACATACTGCTCACTTATTTGTGCATTGCATTCGAAGCAAAATCTAGTAAAGAAAACCTTCAAAATGCATCCAATAGCTAAATCTCGTCTAATCTTTATTCAAACAACATCAATCCTACAAAATGGATGGAGATTTTATGAATTTTTAAATCCAATCAACCCTTCAGTAAAATTTCATAGGAATACCTGGCTTCCATAATTCAATACCAACTTGATCTTCAATCTATAAGGAAGCTAAGGTAGAGAAACAACTTCCTACACTAATCTTGAGTGGAGGGATATGTAGAACTTCTTAGATATTTACAACAGTTACAAAAATAAACACAAATAGAAAGCATACAATGACATAGTAATTACGTGGGAAACCCTATTGGGATAAAAACCCCACAGTCTAAAGCTGCCGAATATATTATTCAAGAATTAATAAGATTACAATATACTTGTAGAGAAAGCTTTCATAGAAGCATAACTAATC
The DNA here is from genome assembly GCA_027924645.1 of Cunninghamia lanceolata. Classification (NCBI taxonomy): domain Eukaryota; kingdom Viridiplantae; phylum Streptophyta; class Pinopsida; order Cupressales; family Cupressaceae; genus Cunninghamia; species Cunninghamia lanceolata. The sequence goes on along the minus strand of BSBN01000765.1, from coordinate 393,541 downwards.
AGAGATCCAAAGGCAACTCAACATCTATAAGACTCTTACACACAACCTTCATTTCAAGATCTTGATATATAGGAGATACAATACAGTAAACCATCAACCGTAATTACAAAACCATGAGCCAAAACCACCCAAAAGTGGCACCCAAATTAGTTCCAATCAAAGATACCTTGTGATGTACCAAATCACACACAAACATGTGTAACTCTCCCCTTTGGAGCTCTTTCAAGTGTCTGACATGTTTTCACATTTCCCAAAATAGGAGATCCAACTTCTGGAGGCCATAACTTTTGATCCGACTGTCTGATTGATGAACCATTTCATGTGTTGGAAAGCTCATGAAGAGATATATCAATATATAACCTACTTTGTTGGTTATGAAAAGTTTCTAGGAATTTAGGGACCTCTAAGTGCCTCAAATATGAGTTTGAAACTTTTCTGTGAGTTTCAAAAAATGGAAACTTTAATATCTTGCAATCTAGGTATGATCTTGAGTTGAAACTCACCCAAGATGTTTACTCAAGGCATTTTCGCACCTTTTAGAAAAATTCTGGGTCCATTCATGTTCAAATGTAGAGTTACTAAAAATAGTAAGCCCTACCATTTTTAGCCTGTTTCAAGGAGACTTTGAAACTGCTAAACCATTCTTCAAGATAACGGGTATTCGAAAAGACCAAAATTTGGAAGAATATAAACATTTTGTAGTTGCAAGGCTAAGACACCTTTCCTAACATTCTCCCACTTGTCAAACACCTTGCAAAAGCAAAAAGAGTATCAACACCATGATTTAATTGCTAGGGGCCGAGAGACCCATAGACTCTGAACACCATCTGAACTGTCTATGCTCACATGATTAGTTAATTAATTTGCAACACTTATCAAAGTCTCTACCTTAACTAGCTTCACCTTGCCATCCTTGACCATATCTCTAACCAAATGATATTGTACATCAATGTGCTTGGTCTTCACATGAAATCTTGAGTTCTTAGCTAGGCAGATCGCACTCTGACTATCACAATAAAATGTCATTGCACCTTGTTTTATTTTGATATCTGAACATAGTCTCTTAAGCTAAATGGCTTCTTTACAAGCTTGAGTAGGATAAGTGCAAGAAGATGAGTATACTTTTTGGCCAAAAAGTGGAAGTGTTTTTCCTATTTTTCAAATTTTGTCATACCTGGAGTGATAATCTGAAGCACTTGCACATAAAATATTAAGATGATGTAACAATAAGAAATGTAGGATTTTGTTTCTAGTTTTCAAATATGTAATTTTTTCTAATACCCAGATGATGCAAGTTGGATTTTTATTGGATGTACAAAAAGTGGCTTTTTAAAAGTCCCCTGTTTTTTGCAAAAGCATGCATGTGTACATCCAACATAATTTGACCTAAATTAATGTATTTTTCTAATTCCTTTTGTATAAAGATTCTCAAGATGTTGAATTTTGGTCAGGATACTTTTTTGTAATTTTTTGATAAATATTTTTTTTATTAATTTTTTAATGGCCCTAATTAGTGTTTTTTAAAACCCCTCGTGTATGGCCAACATAATTTGAGTTAAACTAATCAATTCAGTAATTTTTGTTTTCATCATGTAGAGAATGATGTCTAGTTTGGTTAGACATAATTTTTTTTCAAGAAACTTTCAAAATCAAAAGTTATTAAAAAATAGTAACCTATGTTATTTCAATTTTATGAGTTAGTTTGTTTAGAAAATAATTAATAAATATAAAATTATGTTCAATAGTAGAAAAAATTACATAATGGAAAACTAGACTTTTAGATCTACAATAGGTTTTAATTTTGTTAAAATATTATGAAAAAAAAAGTCGTCAGCCACAGTGGTGAAACTATTTTTTTCTCCCATTGTTTTCATGGCTTCTTAGTTGTAGGTCCAAGGCTTAGGCTCATGGTTCCAAGCCTTTACCAAGCCTAAAAATAATGCAAATTGGCAGGTGTCAAATTTAAAAAAATGAGAAATGGCTATCCGCTCATAACAGGTGCCCGTTACAAATGGGTACCCGCTCATAATGGGTGTACCTGTTCTACAAAAAAGAAATACAAACAGGTACCCACTCATAACAGGTGCCCATTACAAATGGGTACCCATTTATATTTCTTTTTTGTAGAATGGGTACCTATTTTAAAATGAGTACCAGTTTATTATTTTTTAGAATAGGTACCCCTTTTAAAACAAGCACCCATTTCTATTTTAGATGTTATTTTTTTTTTCATAAATTGGTAGTAAAATTGAAACCCTGCAACATTCGCTTTTACCAGTACGACCAACAATGACAGATTTTGAGATTTTTTTATGTGCAAAGTGTCGATTTGAGCTCTCAACTGTGCATATCTTATGCAATTTTTATAGGGATTCAATCATAAGGAGAATTTTTAGATGGAATGAAGTAGAAAATCTATTTTTTATAGGCATTCAATTTCTTCGAGGGACATTCATTTTTACCAATACACTGACAATGACAAATTCTATGACTTTTTTATATGCAAAGTGTTAATTCGAGCTCTCAAGAGGACATATTTTATGCAACTTTTACAGGGATTCAATCATAAGGAGAATTTTCAGATGGAATGAAGTAGGAAATCTATTTTTTAGAAGGATTTAATTTCTTGGAGAGATCAAACAAATATCAAGCAACTATCATATTGAAAAAAGGATCTACATCTACTTGTATTTCATACATTTTTTAAGAAGGGATCCAACACATTTTGGTAATCATGTGACCAAATAAATGTCAACAAAAAAAGAAGAGGAAGGTTATGACACTTGAAGAAATTGAAGACATCGAGAGAAAGAGGCAAAACAACAAAGAGATAGGAGAGAGAGGGTTAAAAAAATGAAGAATGATGTAGCATCCAGTTCGATGACTATTGAAGAGGAGAACATCAAGGAGGAGAACATTGAAGAGGAGAATATTGGAGAGACCAATTTGGATGAAGTGAATGTAGAGTATGCAAATGTGGAAGAGGTCAAGAACATGGAAAATACAAATATAAGAAGGAATCCATGTATGTCTTCGAATCCCTTGAATAATAATAAGATTAATGGTTTAAAGAAAGATGGATATAATATTAATGAGATAAATTCTTCTACTACAAACAAGACAATAAAAAATGAAAATGAAAACCCTTGTATGGATGAAAATAAAAATATATATATTTTTAAATTGGAAGTAATGTTTTGAAGGATCTTCATGGTAATATATCTTGGAGACAAATTCGAACACATGCAAATAGATTGTACAAACAATTTTTTTATAGAAAAACTCATGGATTTCAATGCCAGTATTACAATTGATGAGAATGTCAAAAATGAGAAAAGTAATGAAAAAATTAGGCATTTTTGTAAAACCCAAAAAGGTGGATAAATCAATGGAACAAGTTATGTCTAGTGTTGCTAATGTTATTGGTTCTATAGGAAAAAAATAGTTGATCTAAGGATAAGAATGCAACACATCGAGCAATAACAACTGAGCTTTAGTTAATAAATCAGTTGTGAGCAAAAAAATGATAAGTAAGAGAAGTGGATATTTAAATGTGCAGTTGTAACTTTAAGAAGAGCTGCAAAGAGAAGAGTAAGTATTGAAGAGGATCCAATCAACCAATGTTGGACTTTTAGTGGTAGACTCCCAAGGTCTCACATGAAATTAAACAATGAAATTAGGTCTTTGATTGAAAAATATTGGCATGATAATACAAGGGTTTCATCAAATGCTAGAGATGTTTTTAAATTAAGGGTGGGGTCAAAAAATTGTGATCATCATCCAAATCATCTTTTAGACATAACTCAAATAGAATTGTATAGAAAATTTCTAGATGATTCTGTTATAAAAAAATTTAGTAAAAGTCAAAGATCATTTGAGAAATGCAAACCTTGGTATGTCAAGATTAATAAGCAATGAATCTCTTGTTGTTGTAAAACTCGTGCAATTTCATTATTTTTATCATATTTTTCAATATATATGTTGTACTTTGCATACTAACCAAATTATGCAGGAATGTAGTATTAATATGCCACCTACAATAGTTAAAGATTTTATAACAAGTATACTTTGTGAAACAACTGATAGGCAATTCTATTTTTCAAAACCATGTGTTTCTAGACAATGCAATAGATGTGGTAACCTTTCATTGTTAGGAGAATGCATGCATGAAAGTTGTTCACATGATTTTGGACAATAGTTAGTTGATGTGAAGAGGTTCACCAATGTTCAATATCCATTAAAGGATGACAAAAATGGAAAGTGTTGTGAGTTAGTCACAGAACAAAGTAGTGTACATACATTCATCACAGAGTTCAAGAATAAGATTGTGTATAAATATGTGAAACATTCTCAATGTGCTCAATGGCTTGATGAACAATTCCGCATATGTAAGAACACATTTCCAATTGGAACTATACTTTCAGTGGTTGACTTTGCAAAAAACTATACACTTGCTCCACAAAAGGAGATTCAATCACAATTTTATAACTTAGTACATATGGGAATATTTGTTCATATTGTATACATACATGCAGTTGATAGTATAGAAGATGACAAGAAAATTTTGAGAGAGTACCATTTCTATGTGAGTGATAACTAGTTACATTTATCAGAGTTTTTGTAGTATTGTTTCAAAGTATTTAACAACAACTTAAAAGAAAGGCAAATCTAGATGACACAACATTTCATATGGTCAGACAATTGTATAAGACAATTCAAAATTTCTCGAATATTTTACTGGTTAAGTAGGGCCCATAAAGAAAACAATAGCCAACATATTTGGAGTTTATTTGAAGATGGACATGGTAAAGGAGAACATGATGGAGCTGGAGCATGTGTGAGAAGGGCTCTTGCTAGGGAGCAACTAAAATTTTATGATGTAGCAAAGTTTCAAGATGCACGTGCAATTATGGATTGGTGTAATGCAAAATTGACTACAGGATCAAGTGAGAACTCTAAAGTTCAACATTTTTTTGGTTGGTTGAAGAAGAAAACATTCCTCCCTGATATGATTGTGATACAATTAGTGGATCAACAAAATGGCATTCATTTAAGAGTTCAAATGCAAGCACATGGACTCTATGGACTAGGGAGCTTGCATATTTTTGTCAGTTTTGTATTGCAGGTGAGTGTGAAGCATGTGAAAATACAAATTGGGTTGAAGAATGGCAACAAAATTCCTTAACACCTCTACAAACACATGATCAAAATGAGATAACATTTGAGGAGGATAATCATTTGCAAGCATCGGATGATTATGAGCGTATTTCAGACCTCGTACAAGAAGATACATTCATTCAACATTTCTTTTCGATACATTTTTTTGGAAATATATATTTAATTGTACATATGTATGTATGTATATTTTTGTGACTTATTAAATTTAAAACTTTTTTGTAGGACATGTGTATGCTATTATTGCACTCGAGGGTAATGAAGAGGAAATAGAGTATTGGTTGGCTCAGTGTGTTGAGGCAAAATAGAAGTTGTTACAACCTAGAGTAGATGATGATAACTTTGAGTATCCAATAGGTTCTGTGGTTGTTATTGGCACTTGGTTATGTAAATATTTGATAAGGAGGAATGGTATACCTGCATTTGAAGATTATGAGAGACATAAGAAAATTTTGCACTACTCGCATCTTATTGTGGCAACAAATATACAACTAGTTAGATATAAAGCGAGACCTGTCACAAAAGAATTATGGACACTTTCTATGGAAGAGCATGAGGCAATCATAGATGCATTACAAAAAAAGAGAGGATGCAGATGGTACAATGGAGTAAATGTTTTAAATGATTAACATGTATGTATAATTTTTTAAACTTTTAATCTTTGTCTAGGATGTGAGTTTAGGATTAATATGATTGATAACTTAACTAATTGATTGCATCTCTCTTTAAGCATCCTCTTAAGTCCCCTTAATCCATCCCTTAGCTATGTTCCATAAGTTAGGTAAACTTAGGATTTAGTTTAATAACTTCAATATAGTTACTTGATATAACTTAACACACCCTTACCAAAATACTAGAGTTGATTCCATCTCCCCTTAAGACATTCTCTTAACTCCCCTTAAGCCATCCCGTAGCTAAATAATATAAGTTAGTGCATGTTCCCTTACCAAAAATACTATAGTTCCATAAGTTAGGTAAGTCATCTCCCCTAATTGATTGCATCTCCCCTTAGGCCATCCTCTTAACTCCCATTAAGCCATATCTTAGCTATGTTCCATAAGTTAGGTAAGTCATCTCCCCTAATTGATTGCATCTCCCCTTAGGCCATCCTATTAACTCCCCTTAAGCCATCCCTTAGCTATGTTCCATAAGTTAGGTAAACTTAGGATTTAGTTTAATAACTTCAATATTGTTACTTGATATAACTTAACACACCATTACCAAAATACTAGAGTTGATTCCATCTCCCCTTAAGACATTCTCTTAACTCCCCTTAAGCCATCCCCTAGCTAAATAATATAAGTTAGTGCATGTACTCTTACCAAAAATACTATAGTTGATTGAACCATCTCCCCTTAAGACATCCTCTTAACTCCCCTTAAACTGTCCCCTAGCTAAATGATATAAGTTAGTGCATGTACCCTTACCATTTAAATACTATAATTGATTCAATCTCCCCTTAATCCATCCACTTAACTCCCCTTAAGCCATCCCCTAGCTATTGTTGGAATCATTTATTATTGATAGCTCGAGCTCTTGGCGCAACGACAAACGATTCCAACAATTGGTATCAGAGACAAGTCCCAGGATCGAAACCTATCTCTGATACCAATTGTTGGAATTGTTTGCCATTGCACCAAAAGCTCGAGCTATCAACACTCGCTACAAATGCCAGACTTAACCCAGATCCACGAGAGGCTCACTGCCATGTCACGAATCCTAACATCAGTGTTGAACACCTCACTGACAAGGGGGCAGCTCACTGCCAATAGCTATGTTCCATAAGTTAGGTAAACTAGACCATCTCCCCTAATTGATTGCATCTCCGCTTAAGCCATCCTCTTAACTCCCCTTAATACTTCATATTAATATTCTTAATTCTCTTAAAGATCATGACACATTCTAACTTTTTTACATTTCATTACATGATGCAGGAGATGCTTTTTGTAGTCATAACAGAGGTTGGAAACATAAAAGGTGTTAAATTTCACTTAAACTTTATTTTAGGTATTCACAAGAGACCTATCTTTAAATAAAATGATCTCTAGAGGTTCTAAATTTTTATATACGTTTCATCATGGCCTGACCTCTAGATTTGTTTTTGTAATCACATGTAGTGTTGAAAGGATTCAAGTCTATTGTTTCTTGTTGCACAAGTATGATCTCTACACATGTTTCATATCTAGAGTCTTCAACTTCTAGGTGTCAAGTATAAAATCTTAGATGATCTAGACTTAGAGAATAACATTGCATAAAATCTAGGTGTCTCTAGGTGTCTCTACCTATGTCTTAGGTATTCTATATGTCAACTAGGTAGATAAAGACTAGAAAAGAGGCATTTAATCTAATCTAGGTGTCTTAGGTAGATACTGTATATCAACTACCCGTCTAGAGATATAATATAGAATCTAGGCATGTATTAGGTAGATACTATATATCAACTACTTGTCTAGAGACTAGAATAAGGTATAATTTAATCTAGGTGGATTAGGTAGATCTACTAGATATGTCAACTAGGTCTACCATAATAGGTGTCTAGAGCCTGTGTCTTAGGTAGAACTATAATCTAGGTGTCTAGGTGAGTTAGGTCTAGACTATGATAAGGTATAAAGACTATATGTCTATATAATTTATCTAGATACATACTATACAATATGTGTCTTAGGTATCCTACATAGAACTAGAATACATGTGTCTTAGGTCTTAGGTGAGGCCACATGAGCTTCAATCTTCATGTGGTTGGCCTTGTCATTATAGAATATTTATATTTCTTGAAGCTAAGGGAAGCTCTTTTTCTTGTACAGAGAAGTTACGAAAGACCAATTAATGTATTGATTAAGTTATTATTTAGTGCTCTTGATGAAATTACATACAAAATGCTAATTTTATTATATTTTTTAGAAATTATAATTTTAAGTTTTTTACAAAATTCTAGAAGTAAATATCAAAAATTTTAGTAGATAGAACCAAGTATTGTTTATCAAATTTATATATATAACAATTTAGAGTTATAGGTATTTGATTATTTTTCTTCTGATATTTAGGTTACTTGTAAATTTCTCTATTTTTATTTTGATATAATTTATGGTAGACTTAAATTTCTCTAATTTTCTAAATTTCTTAAATTGTAAATTTAAAAGGTATAGGGATTTCTCTAATTTTAACTTTAAATTATTTTCATAAATTTATAGGGAAGGTATTGATCTATGAAATGTTTAATCTAGATTTACAAATAAATTGATTAAAGATTGTTACTAGATTGACAAATCTAATCAATAAAATTTGCCTAATTATTTAACTCAATTAAAATTTAACACTTGTCCCAACATTTGACTCATGTAAATCCAAACATATTCATTCTAGCTTAACAAAGTTAATTTTCATTTTAGTTTTTAAATTTATTTAGGGCAGGTACATTTAGTCTATAGAAATATCGAACCTAGAGTCTATATCTAATAAATGTTTAATAAATTAAATCAATTGAAATTTTTCTCTTATCTAATTAGAATTAGTATTTTATAATTTTATGTAATTAAACACATGATTTAATTTGAAGTGATAAATATGAGCTATATGAAATTAAAGTTTGAATATAGATGCATATAGTGGAAATTTAATAAATAGCAAAATCTAGTATAGATGAAATAGTCTATGAGATATAAATACTGACATAATAACAGTCCATGTAAAAATAGTGAAATAGTCACAAAACATATATGTCTAGTCAATACTGAAATAGTCATAAAATCCTCATGAAATAAACAATCTAATACAACATCATCATGTCCATCCATCATCCATCCATCAATCTAAAACATGTGTGCACACTAAGTTTGATCGTCATCCATTTTAAGCCGCCTTTTGGTCCCATGTGCTTCAGAGGGAAACTCATGCTGTGTACAAGAAAAGGAAACTTCAAATCAATTTTAATGTCAAAATTGCATCCTAATTATTTAAATCAAATATTTAAAACCAAACCATCAAATTAAATTTTTAAATCTAAACTTCCAAATGTCTAAGCATACCACAACAGGCTCATCATCTCTCTTGCCATGCTCGTGTGCAACAAATGGCGCTGATTCAGATAACAGATTAAATGTCTATGTCGCCAATTCCTGTATTTCAATAAAACACATGAATTCTAGGCTCTAGAGTATAGATACAAAATGCAAGGTTGAATGATACAAAAGACTTTGAATTCACATAGGATTTAACTATAAGAACTGAAATGTAAGAGATGACTTGTGCATCTGTGTAGACTCATCAATGATAGGATTAATTGAGCCTGCACCTAAACTAATCTCATCCTGCATATATATGTGTACATGTATATATAAATTCAACTTTAAAGACGTGAATTTAAAATCATGAAATTACACTAGAAATTCAAATTTAAACTAAAAATGTACAATTTTAAGATACAAACCAAGGCATATGAAGTAGGATCCTCTATAGATGATGTTGCCACTGGTCCTGGATGACTAGGTTGGTTTGACACAAAAGTGCTAGGACGTCCCATCTGCTTTAAATTTAAATGTCACATTTCAGTATTAAATTATATATTATTAAATTAGATATATCCAATTAAATTATCTCTAGAGGTCCTAATTTTTATACCTCGGCCATATAAGGTCTACCCAACTCTATTGTTGACACTAAATGGTCCAGCCATGATGAAGTGGTAACAGCTAATGGAGTCATTTGTACCAATCAACATGAACATATATTTATTAATATATTTAAAATGTTTCAAAAAGATTGATAATTAATAATTGTCCAAATTATCTATATTAATTTTAATTTTATTAAATGTGGCATACATACTGAGTCCATAGGAGCAAATAATATAGCCAAAAAGGACTCCTCCTCTGAAGCAGATGTAGGACCAAAACATGGATGATGACAATTCTGACAATAATGTGGTTTGGACCACAATGGTGTCAATATAGGTGATGCATCGGGACCATCATCAGATGCTCCTCTAGGTTGTGCAGGCTCTCCAGGATTGACTTCATCTACCAAGTGAGTAGCTTGGTCAATTAAGTTTCCTGAGAGCAACGATAACATTCCAAGTGCTGAGATGACCTTCCGCTGGTGAACAGGCACAAGAACAAAGGGTGGAGAAGGGACAATAGGTGCAGGGGGAAAATGTCAATTTAGATCAACACATGCCCCTGGTCTATGCTGTGGCATTCCACCACCCACGCCCTGAAATGATCTCCTATCAAAATAATTAGGCTTTTTGCCCATCTCAAACTCCGCCCATAATTTTTTTAGAAAATAAAAGGGAACCTCAAAATTAGCATGAGATGGATGGTCAAAGACCATCCACCATTGCTCCTGAAAATTATCAGCTATTTGCTGATGTGTGCACCATTTGATTGAAATTCTATTTTTAGTTGGTGGTATTTGTTCACCTATGGAGGGATCAACGAAATATGGGGCAATTATATTTTTGGAAATAAGTAAATCATTGATCTCTTTATACAAGAGACCATCTGCATAAAATTGCATCCTCTCTTCTCACCCTGACTAGAATGTGTCTAGATCCGTGTGGATACCTCTCACTGAATCAATAATAGTTTGCATCGTAGATGCAAACTGTGAAATGTGTGGAGGTGTTTGGATTTGGCTTTGCAAGAAATTGATTTTTTCTTGCAATGTTTGTGTATTTTCATCAATTGTTGCTTGCAAATGAGCGTCATCATGCAGTGGTGGTGGGGGGGGGCGGGTTGGGGTGGGGGTCCCGAGGGGGTCATGTGGGGGTCATTGGGTGGTGGATCATGGGGGGTCCTGGGCTAGATCGGCCATGGGTACAAATAAGGTCTACAAGTGGAGCTACAATTACAAAAAATAATTAAAATCAAATTAGGAATTGAAAATATATATTAAATTGCATGCACAACATATGTTTAAATATACATATACATATAAATTGAAAAATTGGAAATATATAAATTTGTGTGGTTTAAACAATACATTAAAACATTTAATTTTACATTTAATTTAACATATACATGCATTCAAAATTTAAATTGGTTAGAAAATGTTTAAAATCAAAATTTGAATACATTTAAGAATCATGACATGAATCAAAATTTATGTCCTAGTATCTAGTCAACATTTTTTTGTCAAGTCCTATAATCTTATTTTACTATACATGTATATGTATGTATGTATGTATGTATTTCTAGACAATTTCAAATGATCTTATGAAATATATCATTCCTAAAAGTTCAATGTATAGCCTAAATGTCAATCCATCTAGGGCCATGTTACCATCTCCTAGATTTTGGTAAATTTTAAGTTGATTTTGTTTCCTATAAATTTGTGTAATGTCTGTAGAAATCAAAATCCTAAAAGTAATTAACTATCCAATCTATTGTTACTTAATATATTGCATGTCCGCAAACCTTGAATATCAATAGAAGTCCTAATCCTAGAGGTTATGATTAATGAGTGGACAATTTAGTTAGAAATGTTTCCTTGAGTTTTTTAAAAGAAGACAATTAAATAGAAAAATTCAATAACAACTAGGTTGTTTACAACCACACTCATGTATTACATTCAAACTCCTAAACATGTCACTAAGTTCATGTCGACCTATTGGCTACAATTACACCTACAAGACCCAAATTGAGAAGATAATAAATATCTGCATATATGCACCAAAAGATGAACACAATAAATTACATTCTTATGTATGGGATTCCATTTATACATTATATATAAAAGTACAAGATTTGACCATACTAATAGGATTTTCTAAACAATATGAAATTTTCAACTTGATATCTAGAGATGTTTGGAAAGTTATATATAATTGAATTAGGAGAGCTTTTCAAACCTAAACTATTAATTTTTATACTATAAAGGATATCCAAGAAATAAGTTCATATGTATGTAAAACATGTAAGTATGTAAATATATGTAAGTTCTTAAGTTAACTTGAATTTGATCGATTCACTCTTAGATTTGACTCCCTATTTGCTATGTATGGCGAATTTTCATTAAACCCATGGTTGGATTACTCAGAGGTGAAGAACATAATGGAAGTATGGCTTGAGGGATTGGTCTTAATTTGCTTGGATTTACCAAACAAATTTTGAAGAAAAAAACTAGTTGGTATATTATAGACCTTAGTTATGACTATAATTAGGATTAAGTGACTTAGAAGGACTTAGAAAATCATTCATGCATTGAAGGTAGGGATCTAGTCTAGAGATAGGTCTTTATGAATACAATGGTCTTTAAATATATGCATGTTTAATATGGTAATGATTTCCTTTCATCTATTCACTTGCAAAATGGATATATAAAATGTATGTTTGTATAAAATCTTGCATAAGGTATATGTCATTTATGTTAAGGTGAAAGTAGTAATGGTATATATACATCGTTAATGTTCTATTTGTGCAAAATAAGATCCCATGTGATAAAGTTTATTGTATATAGCCTAAATGTCATTCCATCTAGCCATCTTTCCATAAATCCTATTTTGTTCCTAATCCATGTTTATCCTTCCTAAGTGTCTCATTTTATTCAATCTTTGAGGCCATCCTATGTACACTCAACATTATTTTAAATTTTTTCCATTGTTGTTGTCCCCTTTATCCCTTTGTTAAGCATCAAGCTGTCATAGATATATGGAAATGTTTAAATTAAAGATTTAAACATAATAAAATGACTTATAGGATTTAGGTTTAGGTTTAATAAGTCATTTAGGTTAGTTCTACCAAAATATATTAGGGTCCTATCCTGTCTAATTTGTAGGTTTTTAGCTTCATGAAAAGAGTTTTACAAACGGTTAAATTAGGACTATGAGACTCATCAGGGACATTAAAAGGCATGAAGACTGAAGAATAAGCCTATAGCACGTATAACTAGTTCAAGGTCTAGATATTGGGGAAAAGACCTAATAGTTGAGATAATATATGTGCACTTAAGGACCAATATTTTTAAAATTTTAGTAGAGTAGTTTTGACTTTAAGCTTGTTAATGTTGTACTATAACTACTAAAAATTTAATGACTTTAACCAATCATACATGATGTTGTATCATCCCACCAACAAAACATGACTTAATGCACACCTATTGGTCCACCCTTTTTTTGGGGGAACTATTTGACACCTCAACAAAAAGCACTTAGTTTTATCTTTACCCACTATAAGCCATAAAGTCTTAATGGTATTAATAGATGATTATTCAAAGTTCCTTTCATTCCACAACATCAAAAAGACATGAAGTATTCTTCATATTGAAAGACTATAATGCTCTTGAGGAGAATAGTCTTGAGATAAAGATCAAATTATTTTAGTATAATAAAGGAGGTAAGTGTATCTTCATAGAGTTTTAACAATTTTCTATTAATTATGGCATCACATTTCATCACACAATTCACTACACACCATGGAAGATTGGGGTAATAAATTAGAAGAATCGTGCCATTACATGTGTTGATGTGGTATCATATTTGATGATGTGGCCTTGAATCCTTATAAGTAGGGGCCTTGCCAAGTAAGCTACTGTAAATTTTTTGGAGTGATTCGAAATTGCCACGTATGATTTTGAGAGGCATGAAGTTAGGGTGCTCAACTACTGGGTCCTCTCCCCTAAACAAATTTAAATGATTTTGAAATATCATTCCTAAAGGTTTATTGTTAAGCCTATATGATAGAAAACCTATCTAAGTTCTATCAAACCAAGTAGTTCATGGAGGGATTGGCATGTGGCCATTACTGTTTGTACAAATATTATATATGTCTATAGGTTTAAATTAAATATTTAAACATAATAAAGTCAAGTTTCTAGGTTTTAGGTTTAGGTTTAATAAGTCATTTAGGTTTTAAAGAATAGGTCAGTTTAGTTTATGAAACCCTAGTTTATGAATTAGGGTTTAGTGTTTATGAGTTATAGTTTTACGTTTTACTATTTATGAAATCCTAGTTTATGAATTAGGGTTTTACATTTTATTGTTTATGAAACCCTAGTTTATGAATTAGGGTTTTATGTTTATGAAAATTAGGGTTTTACATTTTAGTCTTTATGAATTAGGGTTTATTGTTTCTGAATTAAAGGTTTACAATTTATGCATTAGGGTTTACCACTTATTTTCAATTTGAGGTTGAATATATACAATTTAACATTGCAAAAACAAAAAAAAACAACAAAATACAAAGCAAAAAAAATTAAAATTGGTAGAAATGGATGGGCAACCAACCTAGGGCACTCGGTAATCAATCTAAGGAAGCAAGGACATTTTGGAGGTGGAAGATGGGGTCAGCCAATGCGTGTACCCATTCTTGGTGTCATTCTCCCTTGTCTTTCGCGGCCTATAGCTATTAAAATGAAGCTACAGGCCTATTTCCTATAAGAATTTATACTTTTAAAAAATGGGTACATGTTCCATAACGGGTGGCCGTTTAGCTTAAGGTGCCCGATCGTAAATGGGAACCCGTTTCAGCTCGGGCTCTTGTTCCAAGTGACATTTTTCATCCATGGGAGAATTCTGTGAAATCTATACTCAACTTTGTGCTTTAACCCAGTAGCTGCCATATACTCAGCTTCAGTAGTGGACAGAGCAACCATAGCCTATTGCTTACTCAATCAACTAATTACACCACCAAATAAAGTAAATACATAAGCACTAGTGGATTGTGTGCTATCAACATCACCTGCCTAGTATGAATCCACATAACCATGAATATCAAGGGAATGCATGTCTCCTATCAAAATACCATGATAACACAATGAATACTCTGAGGTACTCTGCAAATATTTGAAGAATCTTTTAACTGCATCCCAATGAACTCTACCAAGATTAGACATATATATATGGAAAGAAATCCCACTACTTGGGCAATGTTTTGTCTAGTACAGACCATAGCATACATCAAACTTCTGACTGCACTCTGGTAAGGCACTCTGCTCATGTCTTCCATCTTTGATGGGGATGTTGGACATTGTGAAGTAGATAACTTCATTCCAACTGTAAAAGGAACACATAATGGTCAACAATCCTGCATGTTAAACCTTTATAAAATTGAATTGACATACTTACTTTGGCTAAGCCATAGTTTCTTGTTCACTCTATCTGTTCTTATTTCCATCCCAAGAATATGTTTAGTTGCACCAAAATCTTTCATTTCAAATTTAGTTGCAAGTTGAGACTTTAGTTCTGAAATAATTCATTTTCCTTTACCAATAAATAAGAAATGATCACCATTAGATTTATAATAAACATAGTGATCAGATTTAGAATGCTCAAATCCCAAACTCAACACATAGGTATCAAATTTTTGGTACCACATCCTACGAATTTGTTTGAGGCCATACAAAGATTTCTTCAATTTACAAACCAAATTACTTTTACCTTTCACCATGTAGTTCTCTGGTTGTGTCATATAAATATCCTCCTCCAAATCACCATGAATGAAAGTCATTTTTCCAACCTCTAGATCATAAGTAGTAGCAATAGAAAATAAGAATCTAATCGACGTCATTTTTGCAAATGGAGAAAATAACTCACCATAATCAACACCCTCAACCTGAGAGTAACCTTTCGCAACCAACCATACTTTGTACTTGTCAATACCTCCATCTAAACCAATCTTTTTCTTGAACACCCATTTGCAACCAATAGGTTTTCGTCCTTCAGGTAATGGCACTAGGTCCCATGTATTATTCTTTTTCAAAGATTCCATTTCATCATCCATAATAATCTTCTAAGACTCTGCATCATTCATCCCTAATGCCTCTTATACAGATCTACGTTCATCTATGTTAGTATTCAAAGAAAAAATACATCTCCAGTCATTAGGTCAATACCTTTTAGGTGGTTGTCTATGCCTTGTAGACCTTCAAACAAGTTGAGTTGGAGGTTCTTCCTCTTCTTCTGAAGATTTGGATGCTAGATGAGCTCTCCTCAACTTCGTGTCTATCTAGGAGCTTTGATTAAACTTTCTCAGGCATAGAAGGGAGATGAATCACATCTTTTTGTTCACTTTGTTCTATCTGCAATGTAATAGAAGAAGGCTTAGTTTCTCTAAAAATAACACTTCTACTATATATTACCTTTAGGCAACAGGGTACCAAATCTTGTATCCATTCACACCATAACTATACCTGATGAAGATAAATTTCATAGCCTTGTTCTCCAACTTTGTTTGCTTATCCTTTCACACATGTGCATAAGCTTCACCACCAAAAAATCTAAGATGTCTCAATGAAGCCTTGTGCCTTGACCATGCCTCCATAGGCATTTTATCAAAAAGCAATGACGTAGGAGACATGTTAATTAGGTAGAAAGTAGTAGCAACAACTTCAGCCCAAAACCTTTGTTCTAGACCAACACCACTAAGCATACTCCTAGACTTCTCCATCAGTGTCATGTTATTTCTTTTTGCACTCCATTCTACTGTGGAGAATATGGCGTTGTCTTTTGTCTCTGAATGCCACAATATTTATAGAATCTATCAAAATTATTAGAGCAAAATTCACCACCATTGTCAATCCTCAAACATTTTGTTTTCTTTCTAGTCTGCAACTCAACCATTGCCTTAAATTCTTTAAATCGAATGAAAACTTTAGATTTATTCTTTAGAAAATATACCCATGTCCTTTTTCTATAATCATCAATAAATGAAACATAATATGTGGATTTCACAATGGAAGGAACATCTATAGGACCAAACACATCAGAATGAATAAGATCCAATATGCCACAATATTTATGAGAATTTGAGTAAAACTGAATGTGGTTTTGTTTACCATAAATGCAATGCTCATAGAAATCAAAATCAAGATTACAATCAGTCAACCCTTCAACAAGGTTTTTATTTTTCAAGGTCCTTAGACCCTTTTCCCCTATGTGGCCTAATCTCTGGTGCCATAACATAGTCTTCTTTGTAGGCAATTTTGATTCAGAAGAAAGAGCACCCTTAGGTACCCAGAAGCCATGACCATCCATTGAAAATATAACCCTCTCTTTTTCCAATGAAGTAGTCATATATTTTCTTTTCACATAAGTACTATTGCACTCAACAGTGCATGCATCAAGCTTATACAATGTGCCAAATCTGACACCTCTAGCAATCACCATAGCACCTCTTAGCATCTTGTGTCTTGAATTAGAAAAGACTACCTACACACCTACATCTATTAGTTTTCTCATAGATAATAAATTTTGTGCTAATCTAGGGATATGCAACACACCATTAATCCTTTTTGTTCTATCATCAGGAAATCTAATTTTAACTATACCATGGCCAACAATATTTAAATGTGAATCATCACCCAAGTACACCTTACCTCCAGAAAATTCTTCATATTCAATTCAAACCAATCTCTATTAGTGGTCATATGGAAAGATGCACCTAAGTCAATTAACCATGCATCATTACCTACATGAGTGGCCAAAGCTACAATGAATGCATCACCATCTTCCTTCTCAAAATCAGAATTAGAATAAAATTTCTTCTTTTTCTTCTTCTTTTATTCTTTACACTTCTTATGGAAGTTGCTAGGCTTACCGCAATTCCAGCAAATAACTTTGGATTTTCTAGGAGATTTGGATCTCCCCTTGGATTTGGATTTGTCATGCTTCTCGTTCTTCTTTCCTTTTTCTTTGGGTTTTCCATGAACACTCAGGGCTTCCTTGGCACTAATGGATACATTCCTCCTCATTTCTTCAGAAAGCAAAGAACCCACAACATCTTCAACTTTCAAGACAATAGAATTACTCCCAATCTCCATAACATGAGAATCCCATGAATCAGGCAAAGAACAAAGTAGGATCTAACATCTCTCCTCATCATCTATTTTTACACCAACTGATGCCAATTGAGCCACCAACATATTGAATGCTTCAAGGTGGTTTGTAATTCATCCACCCTCTTCCATTCTCAAGGAATACAATTTCTTCCTCAAGAAAATCTTGTTCACTAAAGATTTGGCTTGATATATCTCACTGAGTTTCTTCCATAGTTTCTTTGCAGAGGGCTCTTGATGAACATTTATTAAAATAGAGTTTGTTAGGCACAATCTAATAAGACCCATAGCTTTATGGTCCATAACATCATATGCAACATCCAAAGTAGAATCTATGGGCCTTGGAACATTCTCATCAATAGCATCCCATAGATCTCGATGAATTAACAGGTCCTCCATCTTCAACTTCCACATCTCAAAATTGTTACTAGAAAATTTTTCTACCTCTATTCTCCTTGATGTGCTCACCATCTGGAAGTCCCTGCAACAAGATCACACTTGTATCTTTTGCACAAGCTCCCACTCAAAACTAGATTAGTTCAAAAAACTCAACAACCCACAACTGAAACCAAAGGTGATCAAGCTTTGATACCACTTGAAAGGAAGCTAAGGTAGTGGAACAACTTCCTACACTAATCTTGAGGGGAGGGATATTCAAAACTTTTTAGATCTTTACAACAATTACATAAATAAACATAAATAGCAATCATACCATGACACAATAATTACATGAGGAAACCCTTTCAGTAGAAAAACCCCACACTCCAAAGCTGCCCAATATATTATTCAGGAATCAAGAAGATTACAATATACTTGTAGAGAAAGCTTTCATAGGAGTATAGCCAACCAGAGATCCAAAGGCAACTCAACATCTATAAGAATCTTACACACAACCTCCATCTAAAGCTATTGATATATAGGAGAAACAATACAGTAAACTATCAACAGTAATTACAGAACCATGAGCCAAAACCACCGAAAGTGGCACCCAAATTATCTCCAATCAAAGATGCCTTGTGATATGCCAAATCACACACCAACATGTGTAACTTGTTATGGAGTAAAATGTTTACCCTTGTTAATAAATACCTATTTTAACACCTTTTTGAATATTAAAAGGTTAAATCTTGATCCCAATGAATAAACTTGACAAAATAAAGTTAGGATTGATCTAAACCCACTTAAATGGTCACTCTCTAGAGTTTCTAGGGATAAAGGACTAGGGTGCCTAGCACCATGGGGCTAAAGTACTAGGGCGCCTACTGCTCTGGTCTTGGATGTTAGCCCCAGTCCTATTTTTGTGGGGTCAGCTTATAACACCTCGTTAACTTTTACATGTCATCCCCAATTGGTTTTATTCATCATTGGTGAGCAGGAATACATATATAAAGGTGTCTTGTTATTCATTTTACACCTAGGTGGACAAGAGAAGAATTAAGATTGCTTACATGATTGATCTCCTATGCTCAAGTTCTCTTCATGCTTGGAATTGCTACATGCTTGTGGATCTTATGATGCTCATTTGCAAGTTTTGAAGGATGTTCAAGCTATCTTTATCTATCTCCTTATTTGTACATGATCTTGAGTTATCTACTCCAACTAGGGTTTCACATATTATGGTAATATTTACCATTTTCATTCATATTTTCATCATATTTTGTTGATCTTGCCTTTGCCCTCCTAGGGAACGCACTCTTGGATCACTAATCATTGTTGTAGTGGAGGTGGAAACACCTGCACAGGGTTTGACTAAGGCAAGCCCCTAAACACAACACAACCTTTTCCACTTTGCTCGTGTGCAGGTCAAAGTAACAAGTTTCAAAAGATAAGATCTAGGAAGAAGGAAGGTTTTGCAAGTACAGGTCTAGTGAAACTCAGAGTTTCAGTAAAACCCTAAATAGGGTCTAGGGCACCCAGTGCCCTTGTCTTTCTATGTCCCCAAACTCAGATCTAGGTTCTTCTCTACTTCCTAATCTGTATTCTTCTTTTTGATTCTCTGTATCAATTTCCAACAGTCATTTATTTGCATATCTTGATCAATTAGGGTTTCATCCTTTTCCCTAGTTTGGTTGCTTAGTTTTGGTTAAATATGGTTGACACCCCTCTATACAACAAAGGGACAAAAAACATGTAGTTTGGCTCTCCTTCATGGGTAGAAACCAAGCTCGGTTTATGTGTTAATGTTAAAGGGAAGAGGGTTTTGACCTAGTTTAATCTCTTAGGCTAAGTCTCTCTTTTCCATAAAACATTTTGGTGAACCTGGTGTGTCTTGCACCCTTGCATCCTTCTTGTTTCAGATCTAAGTTGTTTTCTACCCTATATTTTATTAGGATTGAATTCATTGATCATTTTGCATACCTACATAGCTTATTTTTGCATTGGTTTAACATTAGGGTTTGCATAAACCTTTCTTTCCTAAAAAATCTAGCTAGTCTTGAACTTGTTTCACAAGTTGAGAAGGAAGAGCAACCTGGATTAAGGAACCCTCCCCCCATGGTCTCTCAACCTTTGGTGGTTCCTCTTGTTTCTTCTAATGTTTCTGAAGTAAAGGAATAAAAGGAATCCACATTGGAAGATACGAGGGTTCCCTTAACAAACATCACAACCAAAGTTAAGTGAAATAAAATTATGAGAGAAAGAAACACTAGTAGAATTTTGGCAAATAAATAACTAAGTGATTAAAACTTTTAGTCACAACAACTAAAAATGACTAAATTCTTCTAATTTTTTGCAACTCAGCTATAAATGAGTAAATAAATGACTAATTTGTTCATTGACTAAAAAATTATTTAGTCACACAAATAAAAATGACTAAATAGTTAGTCATTTATTTATCATAATCCATTTGAATAAATCATTTAAGGAATAAAAATCAATAGCCTGCCAAAATACTCTAAAAGTTTAATAAACATACTCTAAAACTTTCGTCAAAATATTATTTTCAGGCAAAGCCCGCCAAAATGGAGTTTTCATTTTAATAAACATACTCTTAACCCTTCGTCCAAACCCTATTTTTAGGCATAGCCTGACAAAATGGAGAAGTGTTTCGGTAATGAATGATAGAGAATGGTATGGAGATGTGTGTGATAGGAGGTGTAGGATTCATTGCTGCTTATCTCATTCATGGTCTGTTCAACAAGAGTTACATTGTTCACGCTACTATTTGTAATCTAGGTATTTAATTGACATATATTTGCATAATCTCAAATTCCTAATTCAGATGCTTTTGAAGTATCAATGTATCCTATATAGGGTTTAGAATGATTTCTTTTAATTTAAAAAAATAAATAAATGATGTATTTGCCTGTGATTAGATAATGTGGAGATCTCCTAAATCTACCCCACCTCACTATCCTCTTTGGCATTGTATTCATTACTCCAGCTGCTAGGGTTTTGCATGTGACATCTTTAATATCTTCATGACAACAGCTTTTAAATAGATCTCAGTCTTCGCTTTAATCTTTATCATGGTAACCCTTGAGTTCCATAATCCATCTTCAATCTCTTCTAAGAATGTTGTCTTAAGCTAGGCTGCATAGTATGCATATAAAGCAAGTCCTTCATACCTACCATTGTTCCAAACCACCACTCACTGCCTTGTTTCAAATGTTGCCTCCATAAGCACAATAGCATGTTTTAAAATCATGGTTGCTAGTGATTGACCATTAAGGTCACTACTTTCATCAAGATGCAATGAGATTTGTGTCTTCAAACTCAAGGCATTATGCAAGATAACATTATGAATTGTTTGTTGTGTAGGGTTTGATTTTCTTGCATATTTACTGCTTTGCTAACTACCTTTAAGACTGGATATTGTACCCTCAGCAGCAATCTCAAACAGTTCACTCACTGTCACTTGAAGATTACTTCCATGAGCATCCTTCTATAAAATCAAACCATGCCCTATAGACTGCCTACTTACTACAGGGGACTCATTGTTTCATGGCATTATGAGTCTTAAGATCCTTCAACCTTATTGTCACTACTTCACAGTCCACAAGGTATTATTCACTATTCTCCCATCTTTGATTAGTCTCTAAACAATGCTCAAACATGCAATCCACTACCTCCATTATACAATGGCTAAGAAGAAACATTGAACCTATGATTACCACTGTTACTTCATTTGGACAGTCATTCCCTGATTGCATTTACCTTGTCTAACACTATCAATAGAATTTGAAAAACCCTTAAGGTCAGCAAGGGGGTAATGAAGCTCACTGTTAAATCTCCACTTTACTATGTGAGGTTTGAGATTTATTATCTTGTCATTGCTCAACCCCTTTTTGACTGTCACACCTCAAGTGATTGTCATTCTTCTTACCATAGATTGCATTTACAAATGTAACTAAGCTACATAGTGTGCTTGTTATTGGCTACAATCTCTCAATCTTTCTAGTATTGCAACCTCACTAATCCGCTAGAGTTATGGTTTATGTTTCTACGAAGGCCTAGGGTTTGTACCCTAGTCGTTCTCTTACCAATGCTTTTATTGGTATGAAAAAACAACCTTAAATCTTGGGTCAGAAAATTAGCTGTCTTGACAGGGTGTGGTATGATCTTGGATTGTATCCTAGAGTGTGTGGGAAGCCTATGTTTGATCACTAAGGTATGTAAACCTGATCAGGGAAATGTATCCTATATAGTATGGGTCTTTCTTTAATACTTCCCATAAAGGTTATTAGTATAGATCACATTATTATAGTTTGTGGTAACCCAAGATTACATTGAAGTATGTAACAAACTTGGTCTATAGTTTAAGCTGTACACTTTTAAGTAACATTCATAAGGTTTAGAAACTCTTGATCACTCTCTAGAATAGCCCATTAAACATGGGTTGTGCTTGAATGCACTACATAATTGATATAACACAACCACTCTACATATCAACCAGAGTTATAGGCTCTTTATTGCAGCAAGAGGTAATCACTCTTGGATCATGCTATCATTACATTGTAACTTGTTAAACTTGAGTCAACCTTAATGCACCCAATGATAATTGACACCTAATTGTGATGATAGTGATTAATTTGTACATGAATTATGCTCATATGAGTGCTTCCATTTCTATTACAACATCGCCACATTAAACTTGGGTCACACATGAATGCATCCTATATTTGTTATAGCACAACTGTGCCACATGACCAATAGAGTTATGGATCACATAATTATAGTCACAAGAATTTGTTCCTCAGTTGTGCTCTTATGGTGATTCCATTACCATTATAGCATAACCCTTTGGACTTATATTGCTCAAATCCTTACATTGCTTATTTTCTCTTTGGATGGATGGCAATTTAATGGTAGGGATTTGTATGCAGGTCATGCTCAAATAAGTGCCTTTGTCACCATTACACCATAGTACATTGGAATGTCCTTTTCTTGAACCTTTACTTCATTTTTATTGTTAGGGTTTCTTAGTGATTATTTCATTTCCACATGGCATATTGATAAAAGAAACCAAACAAAAAATCATTTTGTTTTTAGCTAACTCCTGCTAACATACTTTTGGAATAAATGTTTGACTGCATTACTTCAAGTGTGAAGAATTTTGTTTCCTACTTATAATACATTCATTGAGAATTGTAGTAGAAAGCTTCTTATGCTGAAACCCATCATGTAAACTTGCTTTAAGATACATTTAGGAGGCTTCATGAATTTTTTGTGATTTATACAACTTTTGTTTTGATAGTAAATGACATTGGATTCTTTCTGAAATTGAAATGATTTATTAATTATGGTTTTATGATGATCAAATGTTTTATTTAGAAGGGGTTAATATGTGGCATTTTTATGTGAGGGAATAAAGATTGTGATGCAACATTCAGGTATGGACAGTTCAACAAAAATTGGATTGCTATTAGTAACATAACCAGGTTGGAGAGTACCTTGAGCTAGTCTGAAATACTTCCAGGTGTTTTCGCTCGGAAGAAAAACTTGAGTATAGGAATATAAACATTGGTGGACGGAGAAAATCATAAATATGCTGGTCCAATTTTGGATCCGATTTGAGGTCGTGAATATCAGAAAGAGAAAATTCCTACATTCTAAAGATAAAATCATAAATCTACTGGTCCAATTTGAGATCAAATTTGAGGTCATGAAGCTCGGACAGAGAAAGTTCCAACATTCTAAAGATAAAATCATAAATTTGCTTGGTCCAATTGTAAGGATTTGTCTTTTTAATTATACTTTCTGACATTTGTCTTGATACAAATTGTTACTATAGAATTATGGTATTGCTTTTCTTCTAATGTTTTCAACCCTCATTTCAGGAAAGAGCTCCGAAGATGGTTCCTTCAGATGGAGACTACACTTTTCTGCTATAGGTTTCATCTAGAAACACTAGAAGCTCAGGTACTATCATACTCAGAGAAAAAGTAGGAGTCATACAATGACAAGATACTTATTTTTTGATCTTTGGTAAAGAACTTTAAATGTTTGGCTATGTGCACAGAGAATGTTCATGGAGTGCAAACTTCCTTGCAAAGCAATTACCACAGTAGAGTTTGAGTTGAATTACACCTGCTATTTTATGCTGATATGGATATGTTCTAAGCTGTAGTTAATTGTTGTAGCATAACAAATAGGCTAAATAGTTGTTCATATACCATTGTTTCTAATTCAAAATTGCTATACCTTATTGTAGGAGCAAATCACAGGTGGAGTTTATACATAAGACACCATTGTTTCAAATTCAAAATTGTTGGCTCTTTCACAACTGTTTGCTTCATTTATTTGATCTAAGACAGCCTGCTATATAGAAGATGCTCTCAAAATCACAGTAAAATCCTTTATTCTGGGAAGACTGTTCAGAACCTTCCCATCATAACAATGAACAAAAGCATCAGTCATTAACCTGAACTTTACAAGAGTTTCATCAAAATCTACTTTTCCACTCTCTTTTCCATTCTAAATTTTATTCGCAATTTTATCCATGAAGAACTTCCTCAGCCTGTAGATCCTGCTGTTACCCATAACTTTACCAGGTGTCAAGGATAGCTTCAAGTTTTTACCCAAGCAGCAATTGACAAAATTCAGCCTTACCAAATACAATGTGTTGAAAATCTCTTTGAAGTCATTCTGGAAAAGAGTTCCTGAGAGTATAATGTGCAGTTTTGAATTAACCTTTTTGCATGAATTCCATTGTATCTGGTAAGGCCGAATTTTGAAAAAAGCAACAATTGACGAAATTCGGCCTTACCTTACTAGATATAATGGAATTCATGCAAAAAGGTTAATTCAAAACTATGCATTATACTCTCAAGAACTCTTTTCTAGAATAACTTCAAAGAGATTTTCAACACATTGTATCTACTAATGCCAAATTTTGTCAATCGTTGCTTGGGTAAAAACTTGAAGCTATCCTCAACACCTGGTAAAGTTATGGCTAATAGTAGGATCTACAAGCTAAGGAAGTTCTTCATGGATGAAAGTGGGAATAAAATTTAGAATGTAAAAGAGAGTGGAAAAGTATAATTTGATGAAACTCTTGCAAAGTTTAGGTTAATGACTGATGCTTTTGTTCATTTTTATGATGGGAAGATTCTGAATAGTCTTCCTGGAATAAAGGATTTTACTATGATTTTGAGAGCATCTTCTATACAACAGCTTGTCTTAGATCAAATAAATGAAGCAAACAATTGTGAAAGAGCCAACAATTTTGAATTTGAAACAATGGTGTCTTATGTATAGACTCCCCCTATGATTTGCTCCTAGAATAAGGTATAATAATTTTGAATTAGAAACAATGGTATATGAACAACTATTTAGCCTATCTATTATGCTATAACAATTAACTACATGCTCGAACATATCCATATCAGCATAAAATAGTAAGTGCAATTCACCTCAAACTTTGTTGTGGTAATTACTTTGTAAGGAAGTTTGCACTCCTCCATGAACATTCTCTGTGCACATTAGTATGTTGGTTATTATCTTGATCTCCTTTGTGATCAAAAGAATAGTGAAGTTCATTGCATAACTCATGACCATTTTGCAGTGCTATGATCCAGTGCTCTTTTACTTCTTATTCATTGTGTCCTAAATCACCATGTGCAAATGACTTAGAGGACAAATCTTTGATTTCAATGGCCTTGCATAGCACTTGAAGAAATTTCCATTCATGCCTTAGCATTTAACAACCATATAGGGCATATGAAACATAGCTTATTGAAATAACTGTTGACTCAAAACTCTTGAAGGTCACCAACCTAGATTGCTAGACAACTTCATTCATGTCACAATGCAAGGTCCCTATAGGTTGAAAGTATTGTCCTTGAAAACATACCACTGTATTGATAATGTCTTGAGGACTAAGGGTCCCACTTGGAGGTAAAGAATAATCTCATATGCATTCATTCTCAAGTTCATATTTCGATTTGTTATATTTGTATGCAACTTCTAATGAGCTTAGCAAACTGTATTGTGTAAAATGAGAAGCTCTTTCAGCCAATTGTGTTGTTTCCTGAAGTTGATGGCATGGAAGAATCTGCAGCACTATCTTCCAACATTGAAATCACTAACCTTCAAAACAAAGATACTAGAACTGTCCCTTCAACATTTGTGAAGTCACTAGCTTAATCAAATTGGTCACTGTCCTTTCATCATATTTGTTTGGCATTTTACTATACTATGGCAATCCTCTCACAATGACCACCATATCGTGATTGTGAAAACTTTGAACCCATCACTTGGACAGTCAAAACTTCCACCTCATAGCCACAAGAATAAGATACCCTAAGAATGCACAGTCCCAAGTAAGTGTATCAGGTCTTCAGTGATCCTTGTTTTTTGTCATATGTTGTAGTTATAAATGCCCTGCTAGACATACATGAAAATGTGGAAGCATAGACAAGGCAAGTGAACTATTGCAAAAAATGTCTCAAAGAAATGTGATATCATGGATACATGCTCTCCCGCAAGGACTTCAAGTCATTCCTGCGGTGATGAGGGGCCTTTCTCAAAAATATGGCTTTGCACAAATATATTATGAAAATTTGGCTTGCTTCTTCATTTATTTTAGGAATTAGGTACCCCCGCATCACCTGCTCTCCTGCAAGCACTTCAAGTCATGCATGCGGTGATGCAAGAAAGCCCCGCATCACCATAGGCATGACTTGAAGTACTTGCAGGAGAGCGGGTATCCATGATATCATAGGCAGGATGCTCACAAAGGTTGTCGAATTTGGATTTATACCTACTAATTGCATTTGCTTGAAAGTTTCTAAAGCCTTTTCAAAAAATCCATTTTGTGCATATCCTGCAATCATTGCATTCCAAGAGATGACATCTCTTTGAGCCATTCCATCAAACAGTTCATGTGCCTTATCTATACTTCCACATTTTGCATACATGTCTACCAAAGCATTTCCAACTATAACATCTGACAAAAATCCCCTTCCATTATGTTATGATGGATGTCCATACCATGTTCCAAAGCTCCCATTTTGGCACAGGTAGGGAGGATCCTGGCAAAGGTTGTCAAATTTGGATTTACACCTACTAATTGAATTTGCTTGAAATTTTCTAAAGCCTTTTCAAAAAAATTCATTTTGTGCATGTCCCGCAATCATTGCATTCCATGAGATGACATCTCTTTGAGGCATTCTGCCAAACAGTTCACATGCCTTGTTAATGCTTCCACATTTTGCATACATGTCTACCAAGGCAGTTGAAACTACAACATCTGACAAAATTCCTCTATCCATTACTTTTTGATGGATGTCCATACCTTGTTCCAATGCTCCCATTTTGGCGCAGGTAGGAAGGATGCTGGCAAAGGTTGTGGAATTTGGCTTTACACCTACCAATTGCATTTGCTTGAAAGTTTGTAAAGTCTTTCCAACAAATCCATTTTGTGCATATCCAGCAATAATTGCTCTCCCCACATCCCCGCGTACACACAAAAGTTCCTTCGCAGGGATGCGGGGAGAGCCTGCCATCCTGCACCCTTATGCTCTGGCTCCTTGCGGGGTTGTGGGGGAGCCTAGACTGCATAGAGATAAGTAGGTGAGGCAGCAATCACACGAAATGAAATACCCAATAGATGTCTTCCTTGAATTTCCAAGCAGGTTCATCCTACACGACTGCATTACTTACATTCTCTACATTCTTCTTTCATCCTTTATATTGCAGTTGATCAGGAGGCTAACAATATGAACACACTGCCATTCAAATCATTGTACATACAATGAAATTTTCATGCCACCTTCTCAATCATATGAGCTCTCTCTATGCAGTCCATGAGACCACATTTTTGCTCTTCTCACATCCCCGCGCACACACAAAAGTTCCTTCACGGGGATGTGGGGAGAGCTTGCCATCCCACGCCCTCATGCCCTAGCTCCTTGTGGGGCTGCGAGAGAGTAATCACGCCAAATGAAATACCCAACAGATGTCTTCCCTAAATTTCTAAGCAGGTTCATCCTACACGGCTGCATTATTTACACCTCTCTTCATTCTTGTTTCCTCCTTTCTATTGCAGTCGATTAGTAGGCTCTCTCTAAGCTCTCTCTATGCAGTCCATGAGACCACATTTTTTTAAGGCATCCTATCAAACAGTTCATGTGCCTTGTCCATGGTTCCACATTTTGCATACATGTCTACCAAGGCAGTTGCAACTACAACATCTGACAAAATTCCTCTATCCTTCATGCTTTGATGGATGTCCATACCCTGTTCCAAAGCTCCCACTTTGGCATGGGTAAGGAGGATGTTGGCAAAGGTTGTGGAGTCTAGTTTTACACCTACCAATTGCATTTGCTTGAAATTTTCTAAAGTCTTCTCAAAAAGTTCAATTTGTGCATATCTTGAAATCATTTTGGATGGATATTGATTTCTATATTAGAGGTGATGATATGATATGACATTTGTTCATGATAGTGATGTGATAAGTGACAAGACTAATGATGGATTATGTGAACTTGTAACAGTCTGGCAGATGACATAGAGTGCATACCTAGGTAACAGTAGTAGTGATGAACTGTTTTCAAGGAATTTGGAAAAGATATAGTGATGTCAAAGGTAGTCAAGGTATTCAATAGAGGGGTAGTGTTCTACGTTGATGGGGGTAGAGTACAAGTGAAAGCATGCCAGAATAATGAGCTAGGTAGTTGCAGTCATGAGGCATTGTTATTTTATAAAGGGAAAATGCATGACAGTAGGTTGACAAGTGATTGGACAATGCATTTCAAGAAGCTACAAGTTTGATTAGGACAATGCATAGCCTAGTCATAAGGCAATATTGTTGAATAACATTCCATGACAATTGAGGCATCGTACCAAAGATGACAATCATCAAAGGCATAATCATCAGTGATAAGGACAATTTATTGCTACAGGTAACAATTCACAGTGGCATCTTATGAACTAAAGCAAGTTGGGTGCATGAGACAAGATCTCTACAGAGATGACAGTGTGATCTTGAACTAGGATAGTGAGCTTCAATATGGGTCAGTCATGGATTTTGTGATGAAGACATCTATGAATGTCTTTGTGCTTCTATGCTCAGTGATACTTAGAAAATTAGTTTCTTGCTCATTCTTTGAGCTATGTATTGTAACCATGAAGGTTTTTTTAGCAAAGAGAAGGCATTGTAACTTATTTTTAGATCTGTATGTTGTTTGTAAGCATTTTTTTATCAATAAAATAAGTTGTTTTTACCTTCTCAAAGTTGTTTCATTGTGCAAGCTTCAAAATATATTACTAAATATACTAATGACTAAATGTAAGCTTCAAAATGACTAAATATACTACTAATTGACATCAATTAAAAAAATAAATTGACTAAATATACTACCAACTAATAAAAATCAGTGAACAGTGAATAAATATGACTAAATATATGACCAGAATTAAACTAGTTAATAAAAATGACTAAATATACTAATAAATTGATCAAAATGATGATTAAAATTAATGACTAAATACACTACCAATGGACAAAAATCAGTGAATAAAAATGACTAAATAAGTGACTAGTTAACAATAATCAATGACTAAATTAATGACTAAATATAGAAGTGAATAAAAAATTACTAAATAAGTGACCAGATTACAACAATCAATGACTAAATTGACTAAATATACTACCAAATGGATCAATCAAAATAGCCAATAAATGACTAAAAATGGTTTAGTCATCAATTTGGTCACGTTATAAATGACTCGCAATAAACTACTAATGGTCATGTGACCATGTTTGGTCATTTATAAGAAGTTTTTAGTAGTTTTTTAGTAATATATTGCTCTTTTTGTACTAGTGAAAGAATTGTCATCATGCTATGACTCTCCTTGCTATGGGAGAGGAGAATCTCCCCCCTTGCAAGTGTTTATCACTGACGAACACAAAAGAGACATCTACTAGTGCTTTGACTCCTCTAGTGAAGGATAACACTTCACAACTTGCAGTAGAAACTATCGTGCTATATTCTGATAGAGAATCTAAAGATAATGACACAAGTATGACTCTTGTTCCTTACACCACACTTTCCATAGTTCCTCTTTCATCTTGTCCACCTTCCCAAATTGGTGATGAGCAATATTGGGAGGAGGAGGACTTGATTTAGGATGACTCATGAGTGTAGCCCTTATTTCTATTATGTCATGAGTGCATGTGATTTTTTCCCCCATAATGTGTTGATTGATGCTTTATTTATGTTGTTGTGATTGTTAATCTCTCTTTGAATGACTCTTGACACCCTTGTAGGTGCAAGGATACAAAGGGACCGAAATTCGTTGTCACATTCTCTCTATTTGTATCATCATTCTTCTATATGTCGTAAGTTGCATTGTTGTTGTTTCCTTTGGGGATGATCATGCAAGGTGTAGGATGGTTTGGCATCCTTCCTTGTTGACCTAAGGATTTTATTTGCTTTCATGTGATATTTCCTCCTTTGTGTCTGTAGTTTTACCAACTAGCGGATGATGACAGTTCCAAATATTGATAGTCTTGAGATATATCCTATTATACAACCATTCATATACTAACGCCGATCAGGTAGATCCATTTGTGTTCTTACTTTATAATTTATTGCATGCTTTTATTTATGTGGCATCTTGTTGCTATTCTCGACGTCATACCATGACTACACAAGCCATTGTGTATCATGTTCAAAGCATTGCCTCAGTTTGCCTTTTTTGGGAGCAACCCCTTGCTGCAATGTAGTTTTTGGGAACACATATCTTATTGGGATGTGTTTCCAGAAAGCTCTTGTTCATGTCTTGTAATTTGTTCTACCTTAAATCTATTGCTCCCTGATAGTAGTTAGCAATCACTTTTAGGTGGGGGCATACATCGCGCTATGCTCTTTTTGATTACATACTTATTTATTATAGTTGATATGGAACTCACCTAGTGACTCAACGGTCCTCACTAGCCCGTGATGTTTTCATTTTGTCCATGAGCCACCTAGTACAATGAAGTTTACTAGTCTGTGTGCTTCATGTGACTTGTCATGTTCACATAGTAATTTGGCAGTCCTTTCTAGTCTATGATCCATGAGAAGTATTTCTCTTCACATGACCCCTAGCAATAGATTAAGGTAGTGTCAGAGTCATGTGCCTTGTGTGTTTGTTTCCATTATTATTTATTTGTTTGCACTTGTATTCTCTTAATGACTGCATGTGTTTTGTGTCTCTTCATCATGTTTTCCATGTACACTTTATGGCTTATGTGTATGCTTCGTGTCAAGCATGTATGCATTTGTGAATGGCATGTATTACCTTGTGTATTGTATGTCTCTTGTGTGTATTCCTATGTATGCTTATAGTACTCCATGTATGTGAATTATACATCATATATAAGCATGTTTAGGGATTCATTTGCAAACTAAAAGATGATTATGAACTTATGGCGAACTTATGATTTTAGAGCATTCAAGATATTCATTGTTGCAGAGCAGAGTATTGTTGTTGTATTTGTGATTGAAGTTTTAGCTTCATCTTCTCATGTGTTGAAGGATTTTCATCTACATGTGAGCTACACCTTTGAGGTGATATCTATTTGTGTTTGAATCATTTGTCAATTTGTTTTTTCCTCTATCCTGCAAGGATACACACTCTTTATCTGACAACGGTATTCGGAAGACTTGAATGTCCTTCCAAGGCTTGACTGAGGTAAGCTCCTAAACACCACAACCCCCAACCACACTCCTTATGATTGTAGGTTACAGGTATCATATTTCATAGAGTGGAGTTGCAGAGGAGGGTTGTAGAGGATAATGATTTCAAATCTCTGAAGAAACGCACTACCTAGACAAGGGCACTAGTACCAATGTCCTCCGATGTTGTAAACATAGAAATCATTGTGACAGTGAGAATCAGCATCTAAAGAAGTCTTGACATCCTAAAAAATACCTTGCCTTGGACAAGGGCGCTAATGCCAGTGTCCTCTACATCTTCCGTGACAAAAACAGACAGACAATGATCATTAGTGTCAAGAGGAGTCCTGAATTTCTTGAAGAAAACACCACATTGGACTAGGGCATGAGTGCTGGTGTCCCCAAACAATCCATATCATGAACTTTGAAAAATGGTCAGTAACTAATCTCTGTCTACTATCTTGTTCTACGAGCATTTGTCGTAATTTATCCGTTTGCTTCTGATTTTGCATAATCAGGGTTTTGAGCATATTTGGGCATTGAATTAATACATTAATTAATGATTTCTAAGTTTCCACAACATTACAAGTGACACCCAACTAGGGTGAATCCTCTTGCAAAAGGTGTGATTCAACTCAGTTGAAATGTTCTTGAATGTTTGTAATGAAAGGAGGATTTAACCCACACATCCATTGAAATTGAAAACCCCTCTTTTTACTCCTAAACAGATTCTCTTTGACTTTGTAATTTTTGTATGATAGCATGAGTCTATTCTATTTCTTCCCTTAGATTTCCATCATTATCCTTCAATGGATCATAAGTTCTAGAGATATTTATTATTTGTGTTTCCAGGCCATCAATCTTATCTTGTATTTCCTTTGTAGATGTAGACCATGATAGAAAAAATTGATACATCACATTTGCATCACTTAGAGCATTTTGAATACTCTTTACACTCATTTCCAATAAGCTATGTGCCTTGGAGCAATTTTCTGATAAGTCTATCAGTCTCTTATTGCTTATTTCTTTCATTACTTCTTTTCATATGCCTTCTCTAAGGACTCAAAATGATTATCAACTGACTCCATTAGTTGCTTCATTTGTTTTACAGGAGTTAGAGAGGCATCCCTCTTAGTTTCTGGTAGAATCTTCTCAAAAACTTTCATTGCTTCTTCTAGAAGCTCATTGCCTTCTACATGTGACTATAGAATCCCCTCTTGAGCTATGGCTTGAAAGATTGTTCCAAGTTGTAGTTTCTTCAATCGAGAGATACTAGACAAATTGATTTGTCCATTCAAAGATTGTAATTGAAGTAGCTATGGTGAGGACATAGTTTGAATTTATCTTTGTTGTGCCAGTAATTCTTTGATAGAGTCTATTGGGGAGACTCTAGAGCACTCACCAAGAGTATTCCTTTTCTCCTCTTTTGAGATGGATATCTTATGAGAACCAGAATTTTTTGGAGGACAATTCTCCTCATGTATCTCTTCTTCTTTGTTCCCTAGAGGAACAAAGACATTATCCCCATTGTTTTTTACTTGTGCTAAAATAGCCTCGCTCTATTCTCCTTTCTCTTCATCTTTCTTCTCTTCTAGTATCTCCCTCATGTCTTCAATATTCTCTATTTTTTGGAGGGCTGACAACATTTTGATCTTTTACACCTATGTCTATTGGTGGAGATGGCACATTTTTTTCAGTCAACACATCATGATCTGTACTTGGTCCACCAACTTCTTCATTCTTCTCAGGATGGTCACCATCCTTTTCCCTTTCTTTAGAGGAGGACCATTCTTCAACTATATTCAGTTTTAATTCCTTGAGTACATCTGTAGTTATCTTCAATGTGTCCTTTTCTATCCTCTTTATCTCATCTTTATCATTGGACATCAAAGTATTCAACCTTCTTTTTGTCCTGAACTCTTTGGCTAATCTTTGAATAGGCTTATTCTTTTCTTGTACAAAAATTGTGGGACAAACTTTCTCAAGAGCCTTATTTTTCATCTCAGTGTCCTTATTCATGGCTTCATCTCTTCTCTTGATTAGAACATTAACCAAACTATTAGGTAATTGAACAATAATTTCTATTAAGGAAACATTGAAGGCATCCATGTACCCAATTATTGTAGTTTCAATGATTGATTTATCACTTGAGAATCTTTCATCATACATTTTTGCTACTTCCTTCAGATTTCCATATTTTGTAATGGCATTGATAGTAGCTTCAAGTTGTAGAGGAGGAATACTTGATTTCTTTGACTCTTTTGTCTTTTCTCTACCCTTATCCTTTGAGACCTCTACAATTTCACTTTCTCTTTTCTTCTTTCCCTTTTCTTTTCCTTTGGAGGACTAGACTCCTTCACCAGATTTTTCTTCTCTTCTCTTGAAAATGAAGCCTTCTTTTTCTTTTTCATTGCCTTCTTCACACTCTATAACTATATCAAATTTTGGTCTTTTGACATTTGTCTCTTCTCCGAAGACTTGAGGTTCTCTTTTATTTTTCCAAACCAACTTGGGTCCTTCTTCTTCTTTCTCTTCTTCCTCAACATCATCATGACTTAAGTATTTTTCTCTTATTTCCTTTTCTTTTACCCTTCTTTTCTTGGAAGGTTGATGTTGCAAAGAAGCATTGGATGCTTCATTCTTTTTTTGACTTGTTGTGGGCCTTGCTCTGGAGGGTTTAGGAGCAACAAAAGAGGAGGTAGAAGTCTTTGTTGACCTTTTAAACCTAGGTGACTCTTCAAGAGTATTAGATATGCCCTTGGATTTCTCCATAGGGCCCTTAGGTGCCATCATTTCCTCAACCCTAGATCTCATCCTCTCAACATTCTTCTTAACTTCTCTCTCCTTGTGCTTTAGATGTACTTCCATGGATTTTTATTCATAGGTTCCATATCTTTATGCCGAGGTATATTGAGCATTAGGTCTACAAGACCTACAATGATATCTTCTACTACCTCATACCCCATCTCTAGAATCCAAACTGTTCTAGGTTCCATAGCCTCCATGTAGCATTCATCCTTACTAACCATGAAGATAATGTCATCCTTATAATTCTCCACTACTTTCTTAGGGATGCTTTCCCTAGCTTGCATCTTCTTCTAGAAAATTTTGAAGAAACCCCAAAGTGCAGCATTTTGGGCTTCTAAATTTTCTATCCTCTTCAGATGATCTTTGATTTGAACTGCTACTAGAATTTGTCCCAACCATACAATGTTCTATACACCAGGAATTTCTCTAAGGAAGTAAAACGGTAAGCAAATAACAAGAGTATCAAACTTAAAGGGGTACTTTTAGTCCTTGGTCTTTTGGAGGTTCTCCATTAATGGTTGCCTTAGCAACTCACATAATTCATAGTCTACACCATTCTTAACCATCTCATATGCTATGTAGATGGTAGTTGTAGAGACTAAGTTTTCTCTGTTGGTAATGTAAATTTTGTACCCAATCATCATAAACACATACTTCACAATAGGATCTTCAATGCCATTCAATGTTAGGGCTCTTTTATTAGACTTTGCACTAGTAAGCTTTATTACAACATCATTTTTAATAGATTTGAGTTCCAGAATAGCTCCAGTAGAGCACTAACAAGGGTCATTGGTCCTCGACATTTAATCATATTTTTCATGTGTCAAATCCAAGGTTGTGTCCTTGGCTGTCTGCAATTAGGAATCCTACAGTTGCTAGTTTATCTAACTAACTCTAATGATCTCTACTGATTGAAGAAATTAATGCTACTGATCTATCTGCTATGAAAATGAAATCTAGGAATATTGAAAACAAAGCTCAAACAATGAATTGCTAATGTAGATCTATACTATTCCATATAATTGAAACATACATTTATCTATGAGAAAACAGTAACTATCTTTCTAAATAGAATCTGAAACAGAAAAGCAAACAATAGAATCTGAAATAGAATAACAAAACAAACAATACTAGCCTTCTGCCTTAGTGGTGGGAGTGGGCCCTTGCTCCACACCCTTAGGGCTAAAGACCAAAGCAATGAATTAGCACAAAAAGATAATATCACAATTCACTTTCAGTCCAATTCCATCAGTTTTTGTATTCAGAAAAATGTCTATATCAAAATGAGATTACAATAACAACAATTCATCCGTTGTTTATTCTATTGCTACCTTTGTAAGTTTATATCTAATTCAGTGATGAGATATCACTTACACTAACTACTAGTTCATCTATGAGATAGTACCAATCTCTTATTCTACTCACTATTTAACTACAGAGTAAACATTCATGCAATTAAAATAGATTTAGTGGAACAGTAGTCTCACTAAATCTAAGTCTTAGTTTCAAATACAACTGGGTAGCGAGGTCCTAAAATATAGGTATTTAATTAGTTTGTTGAGAACTTGTGCAAAGTCAAAAAGAAAGATAAAACTTCCAGCAGTTAACTATAGTCTTTATTCAATTACTTAGGTGTTGATTGAGTAACATCTGGAGCACCCCAATTACCACTGAAAGTGTTGACTGGTAGCAGCACTGGAAATCTACATTTGTGTTGAGGAGGCTCCGAAGGTGTGTGCTTCTGTCTACAGCTCCAAAGATATGCTTTATGGCTTTCTATTCAGCTCCGAAGATGTGCTCATGACTTCAGTTCAGCTCCGGAGATGATTCACCCCTTATCTCAAAATCTCGCCAATCATATTGGAAAATATTGGAGATTGGTGTAGTGTCCTTATGGCAGCTCCGGATATTATTAGGACCATCTCTGGAGATGATTAAAATTATCTTTTCCTAAACATCTGCACCTGTAGATTCAAAAAGAGAGAATTTTTGCATATTTCCATGAATTCAATGCACATTAGTCCTTCAATCAGAAATCATGATTTTAAGTAATTCATCTCTCATTAATCATAATTAGAACAATCTTGTTAATCTACTCTGGTGCAGTCATCAGGACAATGGAATAAGAAGGAAGGAAAAAGAGGGGTAAAAAGATGTATTTCATGGGTGCTACCTGGAACTCATCATCCCCCCGTACTTAAAGGTTAGCAGGTCCTCCTGCTTCTTACAATCTAGACTTATTCAGGTGGAATATTCTATCAGTCAAGTTGTAGTCCTTTGCATAAGTAGACCAAGTGGTGTGGTCTGTATTACCATTTCCTCTGAACTGATCAAATTGCTTCATCCATTCCTACAATTTATCATCTTCCATTTGTTTATCCCAGATAGGTAGTGGCTAAGTGATGAGAGGAGGTTTGAAATGGCCACCTATCCACTCCAGTTGGTATTTATCCATCATTTTGGACACTAACCTGGCCTTCCTCATAAACAACCTGAGGTTGGCAGGGGACACCACTTCCCTCATCTTTTGTTTTGTAGTTAAAGTGTTCCACCTTTTCTTTTCCACTAGAAGCATTTCATTAGATAAACTGTTTATGAGGAGACCAAAATCAATGGAGCATTCCTGCAGATGTTTTAAATATAAAGGCAAAATCCTAGTCTTACTGTTTGGGTGGTAAATGTATACCCTGAACTGGACCTTAAAATCATGGGGATTTGGACATTCTTTTCTGATAAACAGGCTTATTTTTGCATCCTTCTTTAGATAAGCCTCTATCCTTTCATTCCAAATTTGATGATTTCTCATCAGCGACATGAATGCCCTAAGTTGACATTCTCCTACAAAATAGTTGATAATGAAGGTAATATCATCAATGCAGAAACCATGAAAATATAACTCACACAAAAAATCTTTATCCTCATCAGAACTTCTCCTGTATGCCTCCATGAACCCTATCCCTATCTCTATGTCCTCAGTCAAATCAGACAGAACTAAAGATATTTTTCTCTGTAGGATTCTTTCTTGTAGAAATAGAGCATAACTTCCACTTGGGGGTTTCCAAGATAGGATCTCAGATGAAATGGAAGCTACCTAAAGAACCTTTTCTTCCAAAGTTTGTACTCTTTTTGACATGGCAGTTACTGCTCTTTGTAATTGTAGCATGGGTTTAGAAGCCTCATATTCCTTACATCTTTCCCAATGGAATAGGGCTTTAGGAATATCTATTGGAATTGGCCCTAAGTATGGATCTGTTTGTACCCCATGTTCCATGGTTGCCCCTAGGCCAATTAACCCTTGAATGTACTCTTCTTGATCATCTATCTTATTGTTGGCCCATGTTAATTATCTGGATTGACTTTGTACTTTCTCAACAAGTGCTGCAATTATTGTGAGACTATTATCTCGAGCCTGTGTAAGATCAGAAATATTTTGTACTACCTCTGGCTCCTTTTCCTTGATGCTTTGGGCTGCCTCTACTTCTTTGTCTCTCATTTCGGCCACTTTCTCCTGCTTCTCCATAGCACAGGTGGAGTAGGTACCTCTGTAGCAGGTATATCATCCTCAGAGTCTAAGGAAATAGTCAAAGTGTCTCTCTGTTCTGTCTCCGGAGCAGGGGAATGTTGTGAAGTTGGACTATGGGAACTTGGATGAACAGATGGTTCTAGGGAAACTTCTCTTTGTTTCTTCTTTCTCACAAGAGGAATTTTATCTGAATCATGAGATGCTTCCTCAACCCAGTAGTGTATACTGGAGTCAGTTTTCTTTGAAGTTTTTTTTGTTTTCTGACCTTGCCTTGTCTTCTTCTTTTGCTTATTGGGGTCATAAGTTTGGGTGGAGGTCTACTCTATAACAATTGTTTCCCCTATTTGTTTAATTGGAATAGACTCCTCAGCCAAGGCCATCTTCCGCTTTGCTAAGCAAGTCATATAGGGGGTTTGTTCCATAACATGTTCCATAACTTCCTTCCGTTTCCTTTTTCTGCTAGCAACAGGGGCAGCAAATGAAGTTTCCTCCAGTGAGGGTTTTTGACCTTTACCTCTCTCAGTAGCTGGAGAGGAAGTTGAAGACTCTACCTCCTCTTCCTACTGGGTAGAGGGAGCCTCATCCATTCTCTGTGCCCTCTCTGGGGTTTTGTCTTGTAGTTTATTGTCTGAAAATGTCTGCCATAATGTTTCCCCATCAGCTTGAGACAGAAAGTGATGTTTCACAATCAGAAAAATGAGGCCATGGTTTTTCATAGGACATTTCCCTTGTTGATACTTATCTACAAATGCTTTAATGGAAGAATACAAA
Organism: Cunninghamia lanceolata; assembly: GCA_027924645.1. Lineage (NCBI taxonomy): Eukaryota > Viridiplantae > Streptophyta > Pinopsida > Cupressales > Cupressaceae > Cunninghamia > Cunninghamia lanceolata. Next base: position 354,391 of record BSBN01000765.1, on the reverse strand, counting down.
AAGTTTGGAATGTTTATGCTAAATTCTGGGTGAGCATTTCTATGCCTCAGAAAAATTAACATTTTCATTATTGGTCCTAAAACTATGGAAAATTGGCCATCACATGTAAATTATTTCATCAACCATAATGCAACAGAATGCCATGGGTGTGGAAGTGAAGACCTAACAATTCCTTTAACCTCATTTTTACTTAAATGTAATTGTATCGCAGGTTCACCTTCTCTAGAGAAATTTTTAATTAAATTAGCATATAGGGTTTTCAAATGGTAAAACCTCACACCTTGTTCTTGTAATCTGGAGATATGACTGATGATGGTCATAGAGATATTGACCTAAAACCCTCTCACAATTCTTTGATTATCTCTCAGGTTTTGTAAGAAATAATCAACAATATCCTCCTGAAAACCTTCAAATTTCTCCAAGAACTCTAACAACCCTACATTCCTTAGAATGTCTACCATAGCTTCATCCTTCAGCAAGCCTGTTATATTCTCTAGCTCTGAATTCTTTTGAACTCCCATTTCTCTATCCTATTCCACCTCCTATGGCTAAAATTCTTCCTACTTCTCTCTGTGGTCTATTTTTTTCTCTTTTCATTCTGGAGGACTGTGTTAGCAGACTTGAATTTTACACTCAAAGATTTGAATGTGGTTGATATTTTAGTTTGTTTTACTTCTTAGATTATGGAAAAGAAGCTTGAGAGTGGTTTAGCATGTTTATGCAGTCATAATTGCAGGAGGGTGATGGGACACTCCATAGACAGGTCGACAGTGTGGCAAGTATGGCGGCATGCATGAGTTAAGAAAGGAAATAATGGCAGGGAGATGTGTCACAATAACGACACCTAAAAATAGAATTGACAAGATAGTTACTAACTACGTTAATTAAAGAGAATTACCTGAATCAATCTTAATAATGATGATTCGATGTACTTGGCTCCAATGCCACAACCTTGATGAGACTTGATGCGACCTGACACGTGAGCAGCTCCTGCGTGGCTTTGAACTGGTGTCAGCATCTGTGTTGTCACATATTTTGCAATTATTCCCACTAAGTGGTCTAGGAATGACATGGTGGTAGGTGACGTTGGTACAACAATTTGTGATGACTTTTGATTGCTAACAATATGCATGTTGACTTCATCTTTGTTTTTGTCATAAAGTGGAGGATGAGTCATGCTGACCTCATCAAATGACATCTCACTTTATTACCTAGAGAGGTGCGTCCCCTCATTATTCTATATTTTAAAATGGATCTTTATTGGTGGAGCACTAGAGGTGCTCCTAGTTTGTGAAGTGCCGAAGGTGCTCCAAGTTTGTGAAGCGCCGAAGGTGCTCCAAGTTTGTGAAGCACTAGAGGTGCCCCTAGATTGTTTACAGAGATATGGTTTAGTAACTCTTGGCACCTGATTACCTCTGTAGGTTGATTATTCCAATCTAGCAAGAAGAAGGGAACCGCCATTTACTAATTTTTAATCCTCTTGATTGAGAAAGATAGGCATTTACTAGTTTTCCATCTTTTTTTTTTCAGTCCAAATCTATGACAGAGAATGTGTCCTCTGTAACCAAGGACAAATCTTTGATGAATTCTTCCTTAGTTGATGGCCTTTTATAGAGTCAAATTATGTGGCCATTCTCTAAGAATGTATTTGTACATCCATCAATGGGTGCTAGCAAAACTATTCCATTATTTGATAAGGACCCATCCAATTAGTTTGTATCTTTCCCTTGAACTCCTTGAACTTAGAATCATATAGAAGAACCCAATCACCTTGCTGAAATGTCCTCCTTTTGATGTGCTGGTCATGCCATTGCTTCCTTTAATATTGAACAAGTTCTATTTGCTATATGGCCTCTGTATGGATTTCATCCAATTCATTGAGCTGAAGAATCCTATTATGTTGTGCTATAGACAATGGTAGACCGATATCTAGTAAAGTTTTGAGTGTTTGCAGTTCAAATTCTATAGACAGGATGGGTTTCTTTCCAAAAACCAATTCATATGGTGAGAATTTGGTTGTGGACTTCCAAGTGGTATTGTAAGCCCAAACTGCTTCAGGTAATCTGTTAACCCAATCCTTTCTATTCATGGCCACTATCCTTGTAGGATATTCTTCAGTTTCCTATTAGTCACCTCCACCTGCCCATTGGCTTGGGGATGGTAGGGTGAAGATTTCATGTTCTTAACTTGATACAAGTCTGTGAATGCTCTAATTACTTGGGAAGTGAATTGAGGTCCTCTGTCTAAAACTATTGATCTTGGAGCTCCAAACCTTAAGAAAAATCTGTTATATAGGAATCAGCAACTTTTTCTTCTCTTGCAAATTGCAATGCCTGAACTTTAGCCCATTTAGTCACATAGTCTATACATATCAGAATGTACTCTTTCCCTGATGATGGTGGATAAATTGGTCCCATAAAGTCTAGACCCTATTGCTCAAATGGTTCCAACATTACTTGAGGATGAAGTGACATTTCTTGGGTGAAAGTTGGTTGTCCCATCCTTTAGCATTGATCATACTGTTGCACATACTTCTTGGTATCCTTGTGAATAGAGGGCCAGTAGTAACCATCTCCTAGAATTTTTTGGATGGTCATGTGTGAAGAATAGTTCCCACTAGATGGTTCATCATGGCATGCCCTTAAGACATAAAAAATTTCATCAGCTTTTAGACACCTGTGTAAAATGAAATCAGGACCACATTTAAATAGTAAACCATTTAACCATTTGTAAGATAAGCTTTCCTTAAGTAAGCATTTCTTTCATTTTGAGGTAGAATGGGATGGAAACAAGCTTGTAGCTAAGAGATTAGCTATGTCTGCAAACCAAGGTGCAGTAGAGGAGATAACAAAAAGATGTTCATCTGGAAATCTGTCCTCCACTGGCTAGTTCTCTCCACTTGTATGCATTCTTGATAGAAATTGAACAACCAAATTAAATTTTCCTAGATTATCAACTATGGCAATGTCAAATTCTTTCAATAGCATTAGCCACCTGATTATCCTTGCACCCACTACTGGCTTATTCATTAAGTATTTGATGGCTGCATGATCAATATGTACAAATATTTTGTATCTAGTGATATAATGCTTGAATTTATTTATAGCATATATGACTGCCAAGAATTCTTTTTCAGTTGTGGTATAATTTCTTTCTACAGAGGTAAGGTTTTTACTAATGTAGTAAATGGCATGCATACCTTCTCCCTCTTCTTTATGTCCTAAGACTGCTCTAATAGACTCATTTGAAGCATCAATTTGTATGTGAAATGGTAGATTCCAATTGGGTCCTCTTAAAATAGGTGTAATAGTAAGTTTCTGCTTAAGGGTTTCAAATGTTGATTGACAATCCTCTATCCATAAGAATTCTATGTCTTTGTTAAGCAAGGTAAACAGAGGAGTAGCTATTCGGCTGAAATTTTCTATAAATCTCCTATAGTAGCTTGCATGACCTAGAAAACTTCTAACATCTATCTGATTTTTAGGTGAAGGTAACTAATTGATCACTTCTATTTTGTTTTGGTCCACTTTGATCCCATTTGTTGAAATGTAGTGTCCCAATATAATTCCTTCCTCTACCATCATGAAGCACTTTTCATGGCCCAGGGATAGTCAATTTTTTTCACAGCATTTTAATACCTTCTCTAGGTTTATGAGAGCTTCTTCAAAGTTGTCTTCATACACAATAAAGTCATCCATATAGACTTCCATGCACTCATTAGCTAATTCAGTAAAAATGGCTAAAACAAGCCTCTGAAATGTAGCTGGAGCGTTACATAGTCCAAATGAAACAACTTTGTAGGAAAAAGTTCTCCAAGAACAAGTGAAAGTGGTTTTATCCTAATCTTCAGGTGCTACTTGGATTTGGTTATATCCACTGAGCCCATCTAGGAAAGAAAAGTACTTCCTCCCTGCAAGGTTGTCCAACACTTGGTCAATGAATGGTAAGGGAAAGTAGTCCTTCTTTGTTGCTTTGTTTAGCTCTCTATAGTAAATACACACTCTCCACTTCCCATTCTTTTTAGGCACTATGACTAAGGGTGAGACCCATTGACTATCTGAGATTGGATATATAAACCCTGCTTGCAGCAATTTTTCTATTTCAGTCTCAACAATGTCTTTTAAAGCAGGATTTAATCTTCTATGGGGTTGTCTGACAGGTTTGACTTCTTCAGTGTATATATGATGAGTACAAATCTCAGGAGGAATGCCCTTCATATCTTGGTATTCCCAAGCAAAAGCTGCTGAATGGGAAATTAGGAGTTTGATAAGTGTTTCTTCCTATTTTTCTGCTAACTAGGTATTGATATTCAATGTTTTCCCAGGTAAAATCATAACCTGTTTTGTGATCTGATCCATAGATGTATTCAATCCATATCCTGGAGTCATGGTATTGAGGGGGCAAGAATGTGTAAGAAACATGTAAAATGTGGCTAAGTCTCTATAAAAGGTTTCTCCACAAGGAATGATATTTGCTAGGGTACAATGAGCTAAATTAAGAAGGTCTCTCCTTGATTCTTGGGCTAGTTCCATTATATCCTCATTAATAAGAATGTGGGTGATATCTTCCGTTGTATCATAGTGGGTGTCTTCTTCCAACTCACCCAAATGTTCTTTGATGGTAACCATAGCTAGTGAGGCACTGTTTTCCATGTTATCAGGCTCATCTACCCATACTCTTCCCGAATAATGTATTGAGGGTTTAGCTGGTGGATACAAAGATATTTTCTTCAAATCTATTCCATTAGAAATGACCATATCCTGAGTTCAACAATCAATAGATGGTACTGTTGCAGCCATCCATGGTCTTCCTAATATTAATGGATATGCATTTTGCTAGTTTCTAGGTTCTAATATCAAGAAATCTACTGGGAATTCCCATGATTCTATCACAACTAGAACATCAGTTATCACTCCTTTTAGAATAGCTATCGACTAGTCAACAAGTTGAAGGATTATAGATGTGGATTGGGTACCTGTTAGGGCTAATTTGTCTATTGTATGAACTGTCATTACATTTATTGTTTCTCCCAAATCAACCAAAACATTTGAAATTTCTACCCCTGAGATGTAAATAATTATGACAGGATTTCTAGGATCTCCATATTTTGGGAGAAGCATTTCTCCCATTAGGAGGTCTACTACTTTTCCTTCCATCTGGATGGTGGAAGGAAAGTTTTTCTTCTTGCCATGGGTCTTAACACAGTGTTATTTGATGAATTGGTTCAGTTTAGACACATCCCTAATTGCTTGTAGGAGCGGAATTTCAATGTTCAAATGTCTAATTTCTTGTAAAAGTTTTGATTCCAGGATAGATTGGACTTGTTTCTGTAAGACCTTTTTCTAGGGAACATGTTGTTTGAGCTGTTCTGAGTATGGTGCTAATTTTTCTATCTCCAGAGCATGTCTAGAGTTCTTATTAGAAATATTTCTAAGGGTGTTCTCTAGAGTCATTCTTTTAGGAGGAACTCCAGATTTATCCAAGGATGATTCTTTTAGCACTATTTCGATAGTAATCTCCTTTGGAAGCTGAGTGGATGGATTTTCAGGTTCCTCATCATTGGTTACTTCAACTATAGTTGGAGGAGATGGTCTTGGACTTGTGCTTTCCCATAATGCAGCTGGAGATTATTGGAATATATGGAATTAATACCAGCCATGTTTTCTTGTTCTGACATGTAAACAGTTGCTCCCTGCTTATTTCATGGGTTTGGTATAGGTTGGGCTAATAAGGGTGGTTGGCTAACTAGTTCGTTTTGTGACTATCCTTGTGTGTTGGGGGTTCCAGTTAGCAATTCTTGTTGTTGAGGTTGGAAACATCAAGGTTATCCTTGGTATTGTTGATTATATCCCTGTTGAGGACCCCAATGAGGCTGCAAGTTTTGTGATCCAAACTGTTGTGGCCACTGTTGATTTCCCCAGGGCTGATTTTGCCAATGTTGGTTCTGCCATTGTTGGTTTAGCCAATCTTGTTGTCCCCAAGGAGGATTTTTCTGAGGCCCATGCCAAGTTGGATTCCATTGATTATTTCCCCAATTAGAAGGACCCCTGTAAGAAGCCCGGTTTGGATACTGATTATAAGGAAAATTCCCAGCTTGCTTTTATCCTACATAGTTCAACTCCTCTTCTATAATAGTATTCTTTTTATTTAGGTTTTTTAAGGCTAGGAGTTGACTGCATTGACAAGTAGGATGTTCTCTATCACAGATCTGATAGATCTTTGATTTATCTAAAGGGCATTCTCTCAATAGATGTTTATTTCTACACCTAGGACAATAGATGGAGACTGGTTCAGTTGTTCTGTCTTGATCATTTATTCTAGTTTTTTCCTGAATCCCATCTAATGTGGTATTCAGATGGACTAGAATATCTATTTTGAGATTGGCAATTTCCTCCATTAACTATCCTATTTCATTCTTCCCTTTGAAAGATTTGGGTGTTCTCACTCCATCTTGAGTTCTGGAATAGTTCCTGTAGAGTTCTTCTATAGCAGGCATATCCATTTTATTCATATTCCCTTTTCCCATTAGATCCAGTGCCTGTTTTGATTCTTTGTCTAATCCTTTTACAAATAGGGTTCTAGCCAAAGAGTGATTTACAGGGTTGCCATACCTTCTCAAGGAAAAGTTGAACCTATCCACATAATCCTCTAAGGTCTCTTCCTCTCTTTATTTAATTTTGAATAATTCCTAATTTTTGTCATTGACTCTACAGTAGTCCTACTATTTTCCCAAGAATTTTGTTTCCATCTGATCCCAGAAATGGATGGAGTTTTGGGGCAAACCCATGAACCATCTCATTGTAGAATCCTTCAGAGTTGAGGGAAACAATTTAAGCTTTTGATTATCTGATCCATAATCATAAGTCTGGCATACCACTTTGAATTCAAACAAAAACTGATTTGAATCCTCAGAAGCAAGACCCCTAAAATTTGGCAAATGTGCAGGTGAAATATTTTTCATAGGGGCATTATCTCTAGCAGCCAGAACAATGGGATATGAGAAGGTTCTTGGAGCCTAATTATCCTCCCTTTCATGATTATCATGATTATCGTCCATGTCTGATACTTGTTCTTCTCTTTGAATTTCTACCTGAAATTTCTGTTGCAATTCTTAGATATAATCAATGAGTGGAGGAATCAGAGGATCTAAGGGATTATTGAATTGAGGTGCAATTTCCAAGGTAGGTTCTAGGTGTCTCTCTTCAACAAGATCTTGTGCCACCCCACTGCTTTCTCCTATAGTTTGTTGATGGGGTGTCTATTTTATGTATCTTCCTTTTGAATCTCTAGCTCTAACCATACAGATTCAATTTATCCTAAAATTGTTTAACTAAGTTTCCCTAATTAACACAGAGATCCCTGGCAATGGTGCCAAAAATGACAAGGGTCATTGGCCCTTAGCATTTAATCATATTTTTATGTGTCAAATCCAGGGCTGTGTCCTTGGCTATCTGCAATTAGGAATCCTACAGTTGCTAGTTTATCTAACTAATTCTAATGATCTCTATTGATTGAAGAAATTATTACTACTGATCTATTTGCTATGAAAATGAATTCTAGGAATATTGAAAACAAAGCTGAAACAATGAATTGTTAATGTAGATCTATACTATTCCATACAATTGAAACATACATTTATCTATGAGAAAACAATAACTATCTTTCTAAATAGAATCTAAAATAGAATAACAAAACAAACAATACTAGCCTTCTGCCTTGGTGGTGGGACTGGGCCCTTGCTCCACACCCTTAGGGCTGAAGACCAAAGCAATGAATTAGCACAAGAAGACAATTTCACAATTCACTTTCAGTCCAATTCCATTATCTTTTGTATTCAGAAAAAATGTCTATATCAAAATGAGATTACAATAACAATAATTCATCTGCTGCCTATTCTACTACTACCTTTGTAAGTTTATATCTAATCCAATGATGAGATGTCACTTACACTAACTACTAGTTCATCTATGAGATAGTACCAATCTCTTATTCTACTAACTGTTTAACTATAGAGTAAACATTCATGCAATTAAAATAGATTTAGTGGAACAAAAGTCTCACTAAATTTGAGTCTTAGTTTGAAATACAACTAGGTAGTAAGGCCCTGAAATATAGGTATTTAATCAGTTTGTTGAGAACTCATGCAAAATCAAAAAGAAAGATAAAACTTCCAGCAGTTAACTATGGTCTTCATTCGATTACTGAGGTGTTGATTGAGTAATATCTAGAGCACCCTAATTACCACTAAAAGTGTTGACTAGCAGCAGTGCTGGAAATCTGCATTTGTGTTGAGGGGGCTCCAGAGGTGTGTGCTTCTATCTACAACCCAGAGATATGCTTTATGGATTTCTCTTCAGCTTCAGAGATGTGCTCATGACTTCAATTTAGCTCCGGAGATGATTCACCCCCTTATCTCAAAATCTCTTCAATCATATTGGAAAATATTGCAGATTGGTGCAGTATCCTTATGTCATCTCTGAAGATTATTAGGACCATCTCCGGAGATGACCAAAATTGTCTTTGCCCGAACATTTGCACCTGTAGATTCAAAAAGAGAGAATTTATGCATATTTCCATGAATTCAATGCACATTAGTTCTTCAATCAGAAGTCATGGTTTTAAGTAATTCATCTCTCATTAATCATAATTAGAATAATCCTATTAATCTACTTTGGTGCAGTCATCAGGACAATGGAATAAGAAGGAAGGAAAAAGAGGGGTAAAAAGGTGTATTTCATGGGTGCAACCTGGTACTCATCAAGCACAACCCTGTTACAACCCTAATGGCTTCCTTGCTTATCATATGTGGTAGATCCATCCACATTAATTTATCATGGATGCATCTCAATACATAATTAACCCAAGCATCTTCATAACATAGAATAGGGACATCATTCCAAACATCCAATTTATTCTCTGTTAGGGCACTGTACTCATGTTTTAGGTCAAAATTATCATCAGTTAGCTCATTAACGCAGACTTCTCCAAGTTTTGCATGATTGTATTCTTCCATCTTTGTATGAACATGCATCCTCACATCCTCTATATGTAAGACACCGTATGGAATATCCAAAAATGTGCCATCCAGATCTATCTCCATAGACTTGAAAGGATGTTTCTTTAATTTAGGGTGGGGATGGTCAACTACTTCTACCACTTGTGGAGTAAACATATTTAAAGTACTACTAAAAAAATTTAGGGCAAGATAGAGAGATGTAAAATACCTTTCAATCACTTTTGGTTAGGGTTTCGTGCTCAGTAAATCTGAATTAGCTTCTTCGTGGACATTCACAACTTTTCTCTCTTAGATTATTTGTTTGCAAAGAATCCTTTTGTTAGGTGGAAGTTGTTTATAACCTTTTTAAACTTAACCTAATTTGCATTCAATGCTCAGCTTGATAAAGATATCAAACTCTAAACTGTGGTGGACAGTTACCGTCAACTACTCTGTAAACTTCCGCAATATGAATTTTTCAACTGGTGTCTTCTTCAATAGGTCAAGAATATACATCTACATCTCATATCCTCATGCTAAAGCATCAACACCATTTCTCTGGTGGGGGATGAAAATATTTCCATTAAATCTCCCCTTGAGCCAAATCTCTTAACTTAGTTTCTAGAGGAATTATCTATACTAGATACTGGCACATCCTCATCAGTCACCTTATTTTCTTCTTTCTTTCTCTAGACCTTGTCCATTTCTTTCCTTATCTCTGCTAGATCCACATTCTTCACTGGATCACTTTCTTTAACAAATTAGCTTTCACATTCTTACTTCTATAATATTTAGAAATATGACCCAATTTGTTGCATTCATAGCATCCACTAGTAGAATTTGGCAAATAAATGACTATGTGAGTAACACTTTTAGTCACGACAACTAAAAATGACTAAATTCTAATAATTTTTTGCAAAACAGCTATAAATGACTAAATAAGTGACTAATTTGATTGTCCGCTAAAATCATAGCTATAAATGACTAAATAAATGACTAATAATTAGTCACAATGCAAAAATAGTAGTGTCTACTCTCCCATAAACTCTCTTTGACCTTGGAACTTCAAAAAATCCTTTTCCCGCAAGGCCCACAGTGTTCCCACCCATGAGAATGCTTCCCATTTTCCCACCCAGAGTCAAAAGGCATGAAGTGAGAATGGAGGAAGATATACAGTGTATATTTTAATCAGAAGAGGGAGATATCAGTGCATATCTAAGACCCCTCTAGTTTGCATGGATCGCATAGGGAGATACACATTGTATATCTTGAAGCTAGAGGTCATCTGAGGTCATTTTAGAGGGGAGACATAGTGTATATCTTAAATCTAGAGTTCACTGGGATCATTTGCGGAGGAGATACACAGTGTATGTCTTAAAGCCAGAGGTCAGCTGGGGTTGTTTTTGGGGATTGCAGAGACACGCTTAGTGCAAACCCACAGATATGAGGCTATCTAGGGCCATTTGGGAGATTGCATAAGGAGATACTTGTGTATATAAAAAATATAGAAGTTTATCTAGGGCCACTTGTAGGAATCACAAAGAGAGATATACAGTGAATATTAAAAATTCATAAGTTATCTGGAGATATTTACCCCAGTCGCATAGGGAGATAACCAGTACATTTCAAATAATTAGAGTTTAAGGAGTATAAATGGATATACACAATGTATAGCCAACAATTTACATGAATTATAGAGGGAGATGCACATTGTGTATCCAAAAACAAGATCTTATTTGCAAGATTTATTGAGGGAGATATGGTGCATATAACAAAATTGGGGTTTATCAATAGACATTTGGGGTGATTTATGTTTACAACAATGTATGTCAAGGAGGGTTTCAAGTCTTATGCAACAAGGACAGTCGTGCCTAATTTTAATCCTTTTTTTGATGCTATAATTGGTCTGAATGGCTCAGGGTAATTGAATATATTGGACTCAATCTGTTTCATGCTTGGAATTACCAATTTACAGCAGGTCATGGCTTCAAATTTGTAGGAGCTAGTGTACAAGCAAGTGTAGGCTAGAGTGACAAAAGGCCATTGTTTCTACTATTTTTGATAATTCTGATCGCAGTCGCGGTCCCATTGGATATGAAGAAAACAATGAGATCACTGTAACTCAACAGGTATTTAGCCATTTCATTTTCTTTTAGCTTGTTTAATTTCAAAATAATCCTCAAACAGTTTGTTCTATAATATTCAAGTTTTCTTTTAGTGGGTTTTGTCAAAAAATTTGTTTCCTTATCTAGGGGTATCTGTTGCCTCAAAGTTGCCCTAGAATTGCACCCAGACTTGTTTTTTAAATATGTTGCACACATAGTTAGATGTTGATTTTAATCCAATTTTGAACACTTAACATGTCTTCTGTAGATTTGAGTATTCCACACCCAGAGTTGGATGTAATATTTTTCTCACTATGAATGCTTAATATGCCTTTTGTGGGTTTCACTAAGTTATATTCAGACTTGGACATAGCATTTAACCCAATTTGAATGCTCAACATGCTTACTACAGTTTTAGAAATATATTACCTTGACGTCAATGTGGTATTATACCCAATTCAATGCTTAAACATGTCTCCTTTAGATTTTAGTTTATGTGATTTGGTTTAAAGTAATTGGCTTGTATGTTGTGCTCCACGTTCCTGCTATTTGCATAGGATTCTCTCCTAACATAAATAACTAGGACATTAAGCACAACTTGATTTTACATGTGCAAATGCAACTTGTACAAGACTCATGGGTTGAGTTTATGTGATTGTGTGTGGTTTTTCTGTGAGTTTTTTCCTACCAAAACATGGCAAGTCTCAGGTTCAGACTCAGAATTCTTGAGCACAGACTTGCCTAAGGCCAGAACATAGAACAACAATAGCGAGATTAGTTATTCCCTTCTTGCTCATTGGAGTAGCAAATGGGTTTGAGTAGAAGAGAAATTTCAAGCAAGAAATGTTAAAACTGCAGCTCTATTCTCATAGAAAAGAGAAACATTTTTATAGGTGGTATGTGTTGACATCTTCCAAAGATCTATAAACATTGGTAACATTCAATGCATTGACATATTCTTTAAGATATGCAAATAGTGGTTAGAATCATTGTGTTACTATATTCTTGAAATTTTAAGCTTTGTTTCCTTTAAATTTTTGTATGTTTGATAATAGTCACCTTGTGCCATGTTTGCTTGAATAATGTACAATCTTAGTGCAATGGAAAGAATTAAATGTAGGTCACACTTTCACAAATATTCCCACTTGCCATTAGATTGCTACCTCTTGAAAGTTCTATTCCAACTAGTGCAGTAAATGCTCTTTGTCTTGCGTTTTGGGTTTCTTTTGGTGGCTTTGATGAATTCCTTAGTTTTTCATAGTTCATTCATGGAAAAATTGAGTGGAAATAATGGTAGTGTCATATTTTTTTTTGGATTTGTGAAGTCTTGGTACTACAAAGTGCACTATTGCAGCATTTATATGTTTGCTTTTAGGATGTTAAGCCTATTAAAGGAAGATCCCTCAGAGATCAAATTACACCAAAATCATGTTAAAGTCATTGCCTTTACCATAATAATTAATAATATTTTGACCTTGGTGCAGTCGAGGAGTAACATTTGAAGGCACATTAAGGAAAACACAATGACAAGGACAGTTGTCATATGTTAAACCCAAGGGAAAGAAAAACAATGAATCAATCATTAAGAAGATTATGGTGTACCTCTTTACAATGCACAGTCAAGTCAAATGATAAAGGGACAAACCTGTGGTAATGAAGTTTTTATGTTTATGGATGAGCTTGAAAAGTAATTAATAGTCCACAAAGGAATAAATTTCAATATGAACATTTAAAGGTGAAGTACATCGGATATATACAATGTAATATCATAGGTACAATTAACAATTTTTTATTAATCATCATTCTTCAATAGTTAAATTCTCTTGTTTAGAACAAAGAATTTCTAACTGAGCCTGCCTAAGATAATCTTCATTCAACTTAAACTTATACTACTTCCTATCTTGTTAGGTCTTGTGCAGTTTAACAATCTCATACACATCATAAATGTACTAAAATTGGGAGGATATTGAGATGAAACAAATATAATGCTCATAGCAAATGTAGAAAATAAAATCTATAAACTAAATTTGTCAAGATGCTTTTGTTGTTTTCTTTGAACTGCTTGCCAGATTTTCAGTGCGCCATAACAAGGAACTCCTCTATGACCTCTCTCTTACTTGTCTTTTGTTGCAAAGTTGGTGTCATTTGACCTGTTTGCAGCTAGGCATTATATTGCAGAATACTGATATTTGTGATGTCCCACAACTTGAGCTTTATCCCACAAATATCATTCCGACATGAGTCTTGGCTTTTCCTGAATGTACAATAGCTATTATTGAAGGCTATTTTATTTTGAGAAAAAATGCATCTCTCATGGAAAATCAGTGTCATCTTACCTCCTCCCTTTCCCAGTAGATTCAATAGCTCTCATTGTTTTTAGTAGAAAGAATAGGCATCTTTACTTACTTATATTAATCCAGTTATGTCTTCTCTAATACTTTTTTGCTCTAGGTCTCCTATAGCACTGGCAGAATAAAGGTGCAGATTTCAGTATTAGGAGTCATGAAGTTTGTAACATAACTGATTTTGCATCTTTCATTGACTCCAGAGTGTAGTCAAAATTATTACATGATAGTCCTATTAAAAATTTAAGACTAATGAAATTTATTTACGGTTACAGAACTATCTTTCAGAAAACTTGCAAGCAATTTTTTTTTTCTGAAAAATTCAAGCATATGAGAAGAAAACATAGGAAATTAAAATATCAATATGAAGCAAATAGTCAAGCGAGTATCTGTGAAAACAATATTTAGTGTGATGTATATATATAGACTCTAGAGGCATCTAATTATATAAGACTAGTCAAGTACATATTAATTAGCATATTGATTGATGTGAATGACCATTTAAAGTCAAATTTCTGAGATACCATGAAAAGTGGTATTCGTGAAAGAATCAAAACTAAAGCCTAGAAGGTTGGAACTAATGTTTTTGGCCCCAGATGCTTATACTGTTGAAGATGGCAAAAGTGACAAATTATACTTGAAACACTCAATGTACAAACCTACAAACACATGCACACACACACAAAGTTAAAGTATTAAGGGGGTGAACATTTTTGTTCGAGTTGATATATATATATATATAAAGTTAAAGTATTAAGGGCGTGAACATTTCTGTTTAAGGAGTTGATTATATAGTTACTTTTGTTTTCAACACGTATGAAGTTTTTAATTTTTTTAGGTATGAACAAAATGGTCATTAATCATTTGGACAAGATTTTTGTGACAAATTGCATGGCTACTATAGTAAATGAACTTGAGGTGCAACATCCTGCAGCAAAGCTCCTGGTGCTAGTAGCTAAAGCTCAACAGGAAGAGATTAGAGATGGTGCCAATTTGACATTATCATTTGCAGGAGAGATTCTTCAAGGAGCTGAAGAGATCATTAGGATGGGATTGTATCCTAGTGAGATAATCAGTGGCTACAAAAAATCCATAAACAAGGTGACCAAATTTTGCTTGCATGCAATTGGACAACTTTTAAAATTTTGAGATACTTTATTTCTTTTGATTTTCTCCTTCCCAAAAATTAATGATGCCTTATCTACTTTGCTTCTAGTATTGTTTGTTGGTAATATTTTTTCTTGTTTCTTTAGACAATTGAGCTTTTAGATGAATTTATAGAACAAGGTTCAAAAAAGATGGACATTAAGAATAAAGATCAAGTAACCCTCAGAATGAAGGCTCATGTTGCCAATAAACAATTTGGACAAGAAAGCATTTTGTGCTCTCTTATAACAGATGTATGAAATCTACTTTAACATTTATAATTGTTGTTGATGGTGACAATGGCATCATTCTAATGAGATCTATTTTGTAGGCATGTATTCAAGTTTGCCCCAAGAAACTTGTGAATTTCAATGTGGATAATGTGTGAGTTGCTAAACTGTTGGGGGGAGGACTGCATGACTGTAGTGTGGCTCAGGGTATGGTACTGAAAAGTGATGTTGTTGGAACTATCAAGCATGTGGAGAGAGTTAAGATGTGGTTTTAACTAAATATAATTACAACATTCCAAATACAGTTGTTGTTCTTAATTTTCTTTATAATTGAGCACGATAGCACATCGTTGTGAAGTTTTCTTTGGTTTATTTATAATCAGTGATCATTAATCATTTATAACTTTCAAGAGCATGCTATATTGCTTTTGCAATTGGTTCTAGTTTTAGTTGTTTTGTTGATTTGGTCCTGAAAGGCACTAGTTTTCTTATTGATTTCTCGTCTTCTCTTCCTTGCATACTGCTAAAATTTAATGGTGCCACAATTTTTTTTTTGGAGTTGAACAATTGTGATAATGATTTTAAACTTATTATATTTTTGAATTCAATTAATGAGAATATTTCTAGGTATTGTCAAACACCTACCGTATGCAAAACACAAATGGTAGTGGGTTTTCCTTCAACTATCAGGTCGTATCTACAAGGAATGCTTTGTCTGGCACAGGTAGGAAGTATGCTAGCAAAGGTTGTCAAATTTGGCTTTACACCTGCTAATTGCATTTTCTTGAAAGTTTCTAAAGCCTTTTCAATAAATCCATTTTGTGCATATCCCACAGCCATTGCATTCCATGAGATGACATCTCTTTGAGGAATTCTGCCAAATAGTTCACATGCCTTGTCAATGCTTCCACATTTTACATACATGTCTACCAGGGTAGTTGTACAGAAGACCACCGCAACACCACACGGTGATTGTTGGGCCTTCGCGTTGATGCGAGGAAACTCCCCACATCACCGCAAAGGACCAACAATCACTGTACGGTGTTACGATGGTTGTCGTTACTTCTAGAATAGTAACTTATATTTCTTGTAGAACCCTCTGACCCATGTAAAACAATCTCTTCCTCTAGCTAGCTCATCTCCTTCATTGGATTGTTCTTTCTTTCCTGCCCTAGAAGGCAATGATTGGTTAGGTCCTAAAGGAGCGAGTAGAAGAGGATGTTTGGATGGAAGTAACGAGTTGACATCCCTAACTAGTCAGAATGAAGGAAGGTGCCTGGGTCATTGCAACACCACACGGTGATTGTTGGGCCTTCACAATGATGCGAGGAGTTTCCCCACATCACCGCGAAGGCCCAACAATCACCATGTGGTGTTGTGGTGGTCTTCTACACAACTGCCCTGGTAGACATGTATGCAAAATGTGGAAGCATTGACAAGGCATGTGAACTATTTGGCAGAATGCAATGGTTGCGGGATATGCACAAAATGGATTTTTTAAAAAGGCTTTAGAAACTTTCAAGCAAATGCAATTAGCAGGTGTAAAGACAAATTCGACAACCTTTGCCAGCATAAGTTCCCTGCCTGTGCCAAAATGGGAGCTTTGGAACAAGGTATGGACATCCATCAAAGCATGAAGGATAGAGGAATTTTTTCATTTGTTGTAGTTGCATTCTTGTTGAATTCTTTTAATTAGCATAATAAATGGCATTGTTGTCAAGTTTAGCATGGACTACAAAATAATGGTAAATTTATATTTTGATTGAAAGTTTATTGAAAATTTTGAGGACTGTGTTACATTGTTGTAATATTGATCTATATGATAAGTAGTGAATGTTCTCCATCCAGGTTGAAGTCTAGTAAAAATCACAATATATATAGGCTTAGTATCATAAATACATTGAAATTGTATTTTTGCATGTGAGGAAACTCAACATTGGTCCACTTATATCTACAATGAATGGTCTTTGCAGGACTTATCCCCTGTTCTATTTTTGTCTTGTTTCTCCTCTTAATTCTAGAGTCCCCCAGGTGGTTGGTGAGTAGCTTTTTCATTTGGTAATTTCATCATGTTTTGTGGTTAATATGTAGGCAATTAAAAGAGTGAGTGAAATTAATATGTTTTGTGGTCCTCTTCCTTTTAGATGTTTTCATCCTTAATCACTTCACTTCATAGTGTTGTTTACTTCTAGTCACTAATCTGCCATGTGAACCTCAAGACACTGCCATCAAGCATTGACTCCTAGAGGACTCTTTGATTGCTAATTCTTCGTGAACCTTCAAGCCTATCCTACCTCTGAATTTGATCATTGTCTTACACTTCATTGGTCATTTACTATCATAAATAACAACCAAGTTCTTCCTTACAGTCCTAAAGACTATCCTTTACCATCTGATGCTTGATATTGCATGGTCTATCCTCATGTCTTATGACTACCTTTTCACTATACTCTGTTACCTTTGATCCATCAAGATTATTTTCATTTGTTGCATTCATGGTTTTGATCCAAAACATAAGCTATGACTGTCTTCTTATGAGATCACTGGAACTGTCCTTCTTGGTGACTATCACCTTTAATATGGACTATCATACTTTATGATGCATGATATTGCCCCTATGTCTGCCTCAAGGCCACTATCGTAAATGATAAACCACTGTCATCAATGAAAATAACTTACATAAAGTTATGGTTCTCCTTACATGCCATAAAGAACTTGGTCTTCTTTCTTACATATCCCTTCAACCTTGACCAATGACAAGGTAGGGTTACAAGAGGTTATGAGCCATGTTTAACAAACCAAATGCAATTGCTAACTTTTCACTATGGTGGCAGATAAATGATTCTTTTTTCTTCTATTCCACAGCATTAAGTAAAAGTCTTAAATCTGGAAATACCCTACTGCCTTCATTTACCAAGTTGTTTGATAGCTATTTGACTCTTTACTCGATATAGGAATAGTCAACTCCAACTGCTCTAATGGAGGCATTGTTAGCCATTCCACATGGTATAACCTTGTAATCTTGGAATAGTAAGCACTGATTACTTGTATGTTATAAGCATATTTGAGCTCCAAGTGATTTGACTTTGGATTGTCACTTGTATCATTTTGTCACTCATATTCATTGATCTATTTGAGGAGGTAATTTTCTAGTAGCTTGGGAACCTTGTACTTATATGGTAAACTATATTTCCAATGTCATTAGCAATGAGGATCCCAACATTCACTTCAAATACATTGAAGTAGAAACCAAAACTGGACAAATCAAGAAGGTGGAATGTGTAACCAGAGAGTCAAACTTCTATGATGTTGAAAAGACAAAGAACTTTCTTATGGAAGCAAGACTTCTAGATGCTCATCCACTGATAAATGTTTGTGATCGGTTTGGATTTGTCCACTGTCATGTTCAGTAAAGCTTATCAGTCAAGGTATATGTAGAACATAGTTCTTAGTCCATACTGAGTATTCATGGTGTGAAATCCACAGAGGAGTCTTTCATAGGACCCTTAGGCTTCATTTTTCAAGTAGTTCTTTCATGTTTTGGAGTTGTATAAGCAATAAATAGAGCATTGTAACTTAGTTTTCTCAGTCACAGCACTAAGAAATACACCTTGTAACACATTTTTCAAAGCAAAGACACATATTTCTGTCTTGTATCTGTTGTAAGAACACCTTTTCTCAATAAAATTTCAATATTTTGCCTTCTTAATAGCTATTTCATTATGTGCAAATGAATGATTGATTATGTTTTTCTATGTTTTATGTTTAAACCTCAAAAACATTGTCTCATTTATAGCACTTTTAGGTAGAAATCAGTGAACAAAAACAATTAAATAAACTACCAATTGACTAAATATACTACCAATTGACGAAAATCAGTGAATAAATATGACTAAAAATATATGACTAAATATACTACCAATTGACAAAAATTAGTGAATAAATATACTACTAATTGACAGAAATCAGTGAATAAATATGACTAAATCAATGACTAAAAATATACTACCAAATTGATCAATCAAAACAACCAAATAAATGACTGGCAATAAACTACTAATGGTCACGTGACCAAGCTCAGTGAATAATATGACTAAATCAAAGAATAAATTAATGACTAAATATACTACCAAATCGATCAATCAAAATGACCAAATAAATGAATAAAATTGGTTTAGTCATAAATTTGGTCACGTTATAAATGACTAGAAATAAACTACTAATGGCCACATGACCAAGTTTAGTCATTTATAAGTAGTTTTTAGTAGTTTTTTTAATCACATATTGTTGTTTTTATACTAGTGATCTGACATTTTGAACAGGCTTACTTCCATTCATCCTAGATTTGCATTGATCAACCTTATGCCCAAATCTACTGCATGTATAATAGTAACCATTGAAATATGAAACTATCATACCCTTATTGTAACCATTCATTATCTGATTTTTGCATTCATTGGCTCTATGACCAATTATTTCATATGTAAAATATTGACCAGAGAATGATTGAATATTTTGATTCATCCTGCTCCTACATTCCATAGCATTATGTCCAAATTTATTGCAAGAGTAAAAGTAGCTAGAGTACCTTTGTGCAGTTGGTTGTCTAATAGGTGGCCTCTTGAAGTTTTTCTTCTGGTTCCGGACCTATCTATTATTACCTTTCTTGGTTGCAACCTTCTTTTGGTAGTTGTTCTTCTTTCCAACATTGTTTGAAGTTTGATTTGTCCTTGAACTTTCACCCTTGTCAAATCCTAATCCTTATTTGTCCTTAGGAGCCTTTTGATTTGCAATCATTTCATCAAGTAGTATGGAGCTCTTCTTGAATTTTTTCCTTTTCCAGTTCTATCTTTAAGACCACTATTTCTTGTTCAATCCTTGAGCATTCTCCAAATTTACCTTTTAGTTTTTCATTTAGGAATTCTTCAATTCTTTTTCCTTCCTCAATTTGTATTTTCAAGCTGGTGATTGTTTCATTTGAGTGATTGATCTGTTCATTTACTTCCATGTATCTTTCTTTGAATTTCTTATTTTGCACCCTCAACTTTTTGATACATTCATCAGCCTCCTTAATACTTTCTTCTAAATCTCTCTTCTTACATTTAACTTTTTATAGATCTTCAAGGGCTGATTCAAGTTCTCCATTCATGCCAACAATGCAGTCTTCCTTAGTAAATTTAATAGAAAGAATTTCTTCTAGAGGAATAGGATATCTCCTAGGTGCCATGTGTTCACACTTCAAGATCTTCCTCAAGCATTTAAGCTTCTTCTAAGGAACCAGGATCTAATACCAATTGTTGAACACCTAGAATACTGAGAGGGGGTTAATCAGTATTCTCTGAAACCACTTAAGCATTTAAACATTCATTCCACATAACATATTTAATTTGCAATAAGAAAGGAAAGAATGAAATCAAATATCACAAAGAATAACACATAAACACCATATTTTTATGTGGAAAACCTAAAAAGGGTAAAACCATGGTGAGGATTAGCTCACATATATATGAATAACAATATCGATTACAAAATTTAGGCTCACTGCAAAAGGACTCATTGTCCATAATAGAGAATGCTCACTATAGGTGGCTCATTGTCAAAGGACTCACTGTCCTGAATAGAAAGAGATAGAAGAAAGGGTGGCTCATTGCCAAGTATGAATTGCTAGTAGTGCATCCAACTTATGCGGGAGATACAGTTCCATTGAAGCTCAAAATACTGACTTGACACACTTCATCTTCACCACAAACTTATCTGATTCCTTTTCTCATCAAATTATTCTCAACCATACACACTTACTTCTTTCACACACACCACACACTCAAAGTCACACCTTCACACAAGAAATCAATCTTGTATATATACCGCTTTCAAGTAAACCATCAATTGGGTTGGCATGGAGATGTATCATATGACTCCTTAACTTGTCGACCAAAAACACAAATCAATTCACCTTGCAGCGAGAATCAAAGCATGTAACACATTCGAATAGGTAGGAATGACCTACATTTTCTCCCATGACTCTGTTCCAAACATGTTTTGATGAGCCGCACAATCTCAACACCTTTAGGTCAGCTTAACTAGGGAAGCAACAATAGTATAAACTAACTGTTAGTTCATAATTCAACGTACGGACCACCAAAATGCTTGCAATTTGAATAATACACACCTCTAACATTCATAACCTCTTCCTCAAAACTACATTGCAAGATATTCAACTGCGGTGGAATGCGAGCATTCCAATCTGTCACTTGCATTGTCATCACATTGTCATTATGTAGTTTGGTACTCTGTTAACTCTATATTTCACTCCAGAGGATTTCAAGACCTAAATATTTGGATTTAGACTCCTTTGGTATGCATCATCATTACCTTACAACTATAGAGAAAACTCTTTGTAGTGAAGAAATGCAGACTAAAGAACTATGTCCTTGTCATAGTTTCTATTCAGTAAATGCCTTAGGAAAATCTTCAGCAAGTTGTACCTAACTACAGAGCACAAAAATGAAGGAATGTCATGCTTAGGTATATTCTCCATCATGCTGCACTTAGTAACTTCTCTAGATGAATACTTAGGATATCATCCTTAATCAGACCAAGACAATTGTACTTGTATACCTTACTAAACCTCTTTAGACCAACACAACTATGTCTTTATCCTTTGTTGCCATGCTTATCATTCTCTACATCATCATGCTTATGTTTCCAAAAAAACCAAATCACTGAATTTCATAACTATAGGGAGAGGTGTCAGCAATACTATGCCAACAAATTGTCATATGAACAAGTGAAGGACCTAAAATTTACAAAATCTACATTATGTGAACACTTTATCAATCCTAGAACTGGCCAAAGATTAGAAGAGACTTGCAAATGCTTCCATATTCATTGGTGTAGGAATGAAGATATATCCCAAAACTTTTGGGATAGATGGTACATGGTGTTTGATGAGCGTCCATGCAAAAAAAATTAGGTGCCACAATATTTCTTACAGAAACTTGATTACGAGTTCATCCTCAAGAAGATTCCTAATTATTTTAACATTTGAGAGTTCCAGGGCAGAGGTGGTGGCTTTGCCCAAGATAGAGAGGGGGCACAATGAGACCAAAACCATGTACCTAGACCCATGTTGAGGCCAAAACATGTGTCACTTCCTTTGACTTTGAAGGAAAGTGTTGAGGTGGAGATGCTACATTCATTGAGTGCTCTCACGTAGTCTCTAGCACAACACGGGGATGATCTCACCTAGGCCAATGAGGGTGAGAGCAGTAGGCATCATTTGTTCCCACATCTATGTAGTTCATGTGGGAACTTGTGTGATTATGGGATGCAAGACTCGTGGTAGGACTCTCAACAGGATGTTGTGATGCAAGGGCAAAATCTAGGTTAGAGTCTTCATCTTGCCTCTATTAGCTGTCTATTGGCGGGTTATGAGAGGAGGTCAAGTTAGCAGGTATGTAATTTATCACATGATCATAAATATACTACATATATTAATGGTAATATGATTTAGCTACAATTTGATGATTTCAACAGGGAGCTTCACCAGCACCTCCACAGTTTCCTTGGTCCCCTACATATAAAACCACTTATACGGAGGTAAATTTAACCATTTGTAATAATTAAGCATTTAAATAATGTTATGTATCTATTTTGGTCGAATAACCTTGAACTCTATTTTCAGATGTTGAATATGGAGACTCCTCCTCATCTTCGTGAGTTAGAATAGGTAGGCATTGTTGCAGCCTTGTTGTCTTCAAATCCTTTGACTGAGATATGAGCCAATAACATGTAAATGCCATTTTGTATTTCTTTTTTAATCTCATGTCATTTGATGTACATAAATGATATTTATGCTTAGTCAATTTTACTTCTTGATGCTTTTAACAGGAGGTCACAACTCCAACCCATCCAACTACGAATGAAGAGAGAAAAGATGATAGAGAGTGATCATCAAGTAGCGGTAAGTGATCGATTACATATGTGATGTTATATATTTCATGTTAAATCTATATTAATGTGCATATTGTTTGATTATATTAACAGGTGGAGCTGTAAAAATCTATGTCGAGGAGGCCTACTTGATGGGAGAGAGAGGATGAGTCACTGATTAGCTCTCTATCTTCATGACAAAGCAAGGGCTGTCGATTATTTTATAGAAGTCCATAGGAAACTAGATTTTGGGACATTTTTTGTATGCCTAGATGGCTCTGTATACATACTTTTATATGTTACCAATGTATATTTTTGTATATGACTATATGGCTTTGTTTGGACATGCCTATATGGCTTTATATATAGGCTAGATGTTATGTTCATGACATTATGTATATGATAGTGTATATTAAATATTTAATATGATGATCAATTATCATTACAAGAATTTGGTTTTAGACATGCTAATTACATTTGCTTGAATGTTTATAAATCATTTTCAAATAATCCATTTTGTTCATATCTTGCAATCATTGCATTCCATGAGACTGTGCATTTCTTTGAGGCATCATGTCAAATAGTTCACGTGCCTTGTCCATGCTTCCACACTTTCCATACATGTCTACAAGGGTACCTGCAAATACAATATGTGACAAAATTCGTATATCCTTAATGCTCTGATGGTTGTCAACACCATGTTCCCCAGATCCCATTTTGGCATAGGCAAGGAGCATGTTGGATAAGGTTGTACAATTTGGTTTTAGACATGCCAATTGCATTTAGTTGAAAGTTTATTTTGTGCATTTTATTGAAAGTTTATAAAGCCTTATGAAAAATCCATTTCGTGCATATCTTGCAATCATTACATTCCATGAGACAACATTTCTTTGAAGCATTATGTCAAATAGTTCACATTCCTTGTATATGCTTCCACACTTTACATACATGTCTTGCAGGGTAGTTGCAACTACAACATTTAACAAAATTTCTATACCCTTTATACTTTGATGGTATCTTTGGAACATGGTATGGACAACCATCAAAGCATAAAGGATATGGGAATTTTGTCAAATCTGTTGTATTTGCAACTACCCTAGTAGACATGTATGCAAAGTATGGAAGCATAGACAAGGCATGTGAACTGTTTGATAGAATAGATCAAAGAGTGCCATCTCATGGAATGCAATAATTGCAAGATATGCACAAAATGGATTTGTTAATAAGGCTTTAGAAAATTTCAAGCAAATGCAATTGAGAGGTCTAAATCCAAAATGTGATCTTTGGAACATGATATTTCCAACCCTTTGGACATTGCAGAATAGGCTCAAAAACCCTAAACCCTAGCAACTATTAGAGAATAAGCCATGAGGAAAGTGCTCTGGGGAAAGTTCCAACACTAAGTACCAATAGCTGCTTACTAACTATAATAAGTATTTCCAATGTCTTCCTATATAGACACCATTACAAGCCCTACACTTGTGGTAGCACACATGACCATCTAACAACTTCTTTCATCTTATAGTATTTCAAAACATACTCCTAAACAGAACCATGACTTTGGATTGTGTTGCATGAACTCTAGCTCTCCCACAAGTGCAATTGCATTGTCATTTATGATTCCAATATCACTCAATTAAATATATGGTTCTATGTTATTCTTTGAATGAATTATGGTTATTACCACAACATAACAAACATGTATATGTATCTCCATGTTATACTACACACTCTTAAACTCACAACATCCTACCACATTACATTTTATAGTTGTTCAATAATCATCAAATAAATTCAATAACTCTTTGTAGGTGAATAATACACCCAAGTCCCAACATTCTTCTACTTCACATTTACTACAAAAGAGTGTATGGTATACAACCCAAGAAGTTAACCTTTGTGCAAGAGAATGTGACAAACCTAGTTCATCCCTACACCACATAAAATTGGTAGTAATTACAGGTTTATTCAAAGAACCAACAAGGTTTACTTGAGTATCAATTTTATTCATCTAGACTTTCCTTCTTTCAACCATATCCCCAACAAAGTTATACTATACATCTATGTGCTTGTTTCTAGCATGGTAAATATGATTTCTTGATAAAGAAATTGTATCTATGAATTACAATTTAATAATTTAGCAAATTATTAAAACTATTACTATTGCAAACCTATTTAACCACATATTTTCCTTACAGGGATGTGTTGTTTCCATATATTTTTTTTCATTTTTGGATAGTGCAACTATCTACTACCTCTTTCTCATCTAGCTAACTACTCCCTCAAATAGAATAAACACATAAGTTCTTGTTGATCTTCAATTATCAAGATCCCCAGCCCAACCACAATCCAAAAATCCATATATGCTCAACATATTGCTAACATCATTAGTACCATGATAAGTCAAACAATAATCTAGAGTTCCTTTAAGTATCTAAAAACTTATTTTACCTGTGCTTAATATTCTTTACTCAGTTTAGCTCTGGACCTACTAAGAACTCCCACTTCTTGAGAAATGTCTTGTCTTGTGTAGACCATTGCATACATAAGACTTTATACTACATTGGAATATGAAACAATACTCATATTTTTCAAAGCCTCCATAAACTTAGGACATTGTTCCAAACTTAATTTTTTTTGATCTAGTAGGTGTGTACTTACTAGTTTACTACCAAGCATGACAAACTATCATGATTCAATCTCAAGATATTTTCTCTAGCTTATCCAAATTTTCTTACTATTCATATCTCTAGGTATCTCCATACCATGTATGGATCTAGTACCACCTAAGGCTTTCATCTCAAACTTACTAGATAATTGAGCTCTAAGCTCCTTCTTTAATGTTTAATTATTTGTAATGATTAACATATCATCAACATATAAAACAATAAATAGGATGTGATCACCAACTTGTTTGTAGTATACACAATGATCATCATTACTTCTAGGAAAACCTAATTTTAAGACATATGAACCAAACTTTTGCTTCCACAAATGTGGTGAAGGCCTTAACCCATACAGTGATCTTTTTAACCTACAAAATATAATATCTTTACTTCTTACCTTGAATTCTTCATGTTTTTCCATGTATATTTCCTCCTTTAATTCACCATGCAAGAGTGTTTTCTTTACATCCATCTTCTCTATTTTAAGATCATATTTCATAGTTATAGACAACAGCATCCTAATAGAACTCAACTTAGCTATCAAAGAGAAAATCTAACCAAAGTCAATTCCATTTTCTTGGGAATAACCCTTTTCCACCAATCCTGCCATATACTTCTTAAGTGATCCATCTCCTCTAAACTTCTTTTTGAACACATACCAAGTCCCAAGTCTTCCACTATTCTAATCTCAACATCTCCTCTTTCAAATCACTCTTCCAAGAATTCATCTCCTTACAAGTGGAAGATTCTTCTACAAAAATTGGTATTCTATTACTACATGTTAGAGAAAAAGCACAATGAAAATCAAGTGGACTATAACACTCAAAATTGCCTTCTAGACCTTCTCAAAGTTACTAATGAAGAATTTCATTACGCATCTATATCATGTTCTTCTTTAGAGTTTTCACTAGGTTTTCTCGATTCATCTTCATCCAAACTATCTTGTCTAGTTGTTTGTTCATCTTCAAATTCATTCTAGTGCTATAACTTATGTACAAAATGTATCTCTGGACTCTCTTGTTCCTTTGACTTTTCTTCTTTAAAGAAGACACTAAATTCTTTGTAAGTGGCATTCTAATAGAGAACTTTCAATGTTTCAAGATTCCAAAGTTTGTAGCCTTTAACATTTTCACCATATTGAATGAAAATACACTTGTTTGCCTTCCAATTCAATTTAGATCATACTTCCTTTAGCACATGAAAAATTGCTTCATAGAAAAATACCCTTAAATGTGTTACCACTATTTTTCTATTAGTCCACATTTCATATTGTTGTTTATCGTCCAATGCAAAAGTAGGAGACTTATTCTTCAAGTAATATGCAATACTTACTACCTAAGCATAGAACTCATGTCCTCAACCAATACTATTCAACACACATTTGGCTTGATCCAATAAGGTTCTATTCAACCTTTTAGCTACTCCATTTTGTTGTGGTGTATATTGAGTTGTCCTATACTTCATAATTATAGTGTGCTTACATCTCAAATTCCTTGGAGAAGAATTCTCCACCATTATCTATCCTAAGAACCTTAATTTTCTTACTAGTCTAATTCTCAACTAGAGCCTTAAACTCTTTGAACTTGAGAAACACTTTAGACTTTCTTCAAAGAAAATACACCCTAGAGCATCTAGAATAGTCATTGATAACTGATACATAATATAGAGACTTACCAATGGAATTGACATCTACACAACCAAAAACATCACTATGCATCACTTCCAAAACCTCATTTTCCCTTATACTTCCTAAAACAAATCACACCCTAATTATCTTGCCTAACACACAATGTTCACAAAAGTCAAATTCAACTAAATAATAAGATATTCCATCAACATATGCTTACTTACCAAGGATTTCAAACCTTTTTCACATAATGGCTAGACTTGTGATTCCATAACAACCCTAATTCAAGTTGAACTACATTGGCACATCTAAGCAATTTTGATACATCTAGACTAGATACAAAGTACCATACCACACTCCCTTTACAAGGACCAAGTTGCCTCTTACCAATCTACAATCCCTACCATCAAATGTAACATGTATCCCAAAGTTAGTCATTTTTTAAATAGACATAAGATTCTAGGCCAAACCTATAATATCTAGTACTTTTAAAAGTGTTTTCACTTTTCTATCCATGAAGAATACCTTTAACTTTTGTTGACCAATGATCTTCAATGTGTTTTTGTCACCGAGAAAAACCTATCCTTCATTACACAATGTATTTAGACTACCACTCCCTTTATGGTGTAACATGATAAAATGTACCTAGGTCAATCAACCAAGATTAATCAACAATGACATTAGTAGAAATTAAAGATTCACTACTATATTAATCATTAGCTTAGGATTTGTTAGAAGAATCATTTTTTTTATTATATAAATACAATCCTTATTAATGTGACCTCTTTTTCCATGATTCTAGCATTTTACTTTTAACTTCCCACTTGACACTTACACTCACCCTTTCCCTTCTACTTCTTGTCTCCACTCTTCTTCTTCCATCTTTCTCCATACCTGCATGCCCCCAACAATGGAAGGATCAGGAGAAACTTCATCCATGGATTTTGAGGAATGTCTTCACTTAATTGAATACCTATAAAATTCTCTAGTTTTGATGAATCAATATTACTACCGATCAAGACATTATTATGTTTTCCCATGAATTAGGTAGAGAATGATGTATAAAAATGTATTTATCCTCTTAATCCATTTTGACTACTATTGAAACAAGATAACTTATGGTAAGATTTAATGTATTTAGATGATCATTAATTGAATCTCCTTTCATTTTTAGAGAATAAAACTTTTTTTTTTCAAGGTAAGTTTATTAACAAGACTCTTTGACTAACACAATATGCCTATCTTCTTCCATAATGAATGTGTATTCTATTAATCAAACACATTCATCAATATAGAATCTAAAAGACATAATTCAATAGTGCTTCTAGTTTTCTTATATAATTTTACCCAATCCTCATTAGACATACCTATAGGTTTAGCTAAAGAAGACACTATAGTCCACTAATCTCTTTCTGGAAGAATATATATTCCATTTTAACTTTCACATTTTAAATTTTTCCTTTGTGACTAGTTATACATGAACTATCTCTCTATAAAATCCTTCAAAGTTTTTCTTTGTGACTAGTTATACATGAACTATAACAAAATTGTCCTACCTAGGGTTTCAACACCACAAGACAAACATACACACATGTTGGAATACCACAATGCTTTGATTCTAAATAATTGTATTATTTCATACCAAATGTTGGGAGTAAGGAACCTTATTACAATTGGCCAACATACTAGGATAAAGGAGTAACTTGAATAATGTGATCAAAGATAGTGATACAAATGTATTATCTATCTAGTAACATTTAAGAAAGCTCATGATAGTATATAAAACCAAAAGAAACAATATGAGACACTAAATTTCATGTTAGAAACCCTTATGCAAGAAAACCTAGTAGTAAATGATAGTTACCATTACATTATTTAGAATCCATTGATTTAACAGAAGAATTCTTTTGATACAGTCGATATCTGCATGCTTATATCATACCCTTCTTTAATGTTTCTCACATCCAACACCTAACTAATCACAAGCCAATCATTCTCCATTCACATGAGTAGATAGATATAGGCATCATCATAGAATACCAATTATCTAACTATCCAACCAACCCCATTGAATACAAAGAGTCACACAACTATATGTTGACCATACCATAAAATCAATATATCACATATATCACCAAACATGATGCCTAAATGTGGATAATCATTATAGATGACTATGTTGTTACACATTAAATATCAATAGTTGCTTACTAACTATAGTAAATGTATTCATGTCTTCTTGTATAAGCACCACTACCAACCATAAGCTTGTGGTAACACATACAACCATATAACCAATTCTTTCAACTTGTAGTATTGTAGAACATTCTCTTGAACATAACCAAACCTATAGATTGTTCCACATGAACTTCAACTCTGCTACAAGTGCACCCGCATTATTATTTATGCTTCTACTAGCACAATTAACTATGTAGTTGTGAGTACTTCTTCAAATGACTCATGGTTATTTCCATAGCATCACCACATGTAGACATATCTGGATATCATATATCACAACATCTAAAACTCATCACATCCTACCACGTTACATTTTATCATTGTTCAATAGTTTTCATGTAAACTCAAGAACTCTCCATAGGTGAATAATGCACTTATGTCCTAGCATAATTCATGAAAGATTGCCTTGACGACACTCTCATGCACCTTTCCTTTAGACGCTTACGTCACCTTGATCTCTGACCTACTTAAACAAGTAGCATCAGGATATGACTTATCCAATCATATTGAAACATCCTGATGATGATACTCAACTTTATACTGATGACGAATATTTTGCCGAATATCCTCCTCCCGATCCACTTAACTTCTCAATGCCTTATGCCGATACCAAAACACTTATGGTCAGCAGGATAAACCTTTATCGGGTGATACTTCAGAATGTCCTGATGACGATTATCCTGATGACGATGACGTCATATGCAGTTCCTTCAATATCCTGCTGTCGGCCAAACTTAACATTATCGGCCCGCGATGATTTTATCAACCCAATCGACTAACTTATGCCGATATACTCTTCCTCGGCAACACCTTGTGATGATCACCCCGAAATGCATTCACCTTATGCAAACAACTGTATCATGCTCACCTCCTTCTACTCGGATGACGCCCGAAGTAACTGCAGGATATACACAGAAATATCCTGATGATGCCGTTGTGACGAATTTCTAACCTTAGCGAATTTTGATCCGCCGAACCTCCTGAGGTGACCCGATCTGCTTCCTGGACAACTTTCCAGACTCAAACTACTAGCACGACCTAGCACATGCCCATGCTAGGGTTCTCAGCACATCTCGACTGCGATCCTGCAAACATACATGTGAACAAATAGAAAATGCAAACTAAATCCTAAACTATTGTACATAGCCATTCCACCGATTCGACGAATCAACCGGTGGAATGGATCAGCGAATCCATGCAACCACCAGAACAACAACTCGATTACACAATGGAATTCAAAATAGAGAATGGACACAAACAGGATCTCTTTATTGATTTCAAAAGATGCAAATACAATATTCTGTCTCTCTCTCTGTCTCACTCTATGCAACGTAGCTCCTCAATATGTATCTCTATCTCAATCTGTCCTAAGACCAACCGATCCTACTGCATAAATAGGAATGTCTTGCGAGTACTACCACTCGATTCCAAGCGGCTGGGAGCTTCCAAGCGGCTGGGAGGATCCAACTGAACTAACAAACTATACAGCTGTCATCAGCTGTCATAACAAACTACCTAAAAATAGAAAAGCACGGTCAACATAGACCTTATTACATGCATTGGTCTTATAAGACCTTCTTGGAAACATTAACAAGACCTATAACAAACTAACTGCCTCATGGAGGCCAGCTGTCAGGTAGGTGCTCCTGTACCATACTCCCCAATAGAAAAGAACTCATGTCCCATGAGTTAGGTTGTGGAAGTCGTCCACCTTTACACTTTGCCTTTACAGTGTCTTGACCTGTTCCAGCTTTATCCTCTGCTATCTCTTGGCTGCTCCAAGATTTCTGAACTGTAACTTGCTGTCTTGCAAGTAAACCCTCAGGCCTGGCAATGTAGGCCCTTCTCACACATACCTTGTGTTTGTCAGGTTGTTTTACCAGAACCTCTGTCTGAACTGCCTCTTAAACTTCTGCAATGTTCAAATCTGTCTTCCTTTCAACTTTTATAGGACAAACAATAGTCCCAACTATGACAACATCCTTGTCATTCCTCTCAACTGGTTGCTGTTTGCAAACCTGTTTCTGAACCTGCTGCTGACCTCTGTCAGTCACAACTGAAACTGTCTTCAAACTGTTGTCCTTAACAACTCCTTTCCCTGCAATGTCCTCAACTGCCTGTATGCCTGCTCCTATAGGCTTCTGCACAAATTCCTTCTTTCCCACTAAAATGATTTTGGCTGCCTCCTGTGCTGCAGCATCTTCCTGCAATGGCATCAACATAATAGTTTTCCCATCTTTCTTGATGGTGTAGGTATTAGCATACCCATCATACAGTACCCTTCTATCAAATTGCCATGGTCTACCCAACAGTAGGTGACAACATTCCATGGGCAAAATGTCACACAAAACTCTATCATGATATGCTCCAATCTGAAAATCCACATATGCCTGTTCATAGACAAAAAGTGATTGACTATCACTCACCTAAGATGCCTTGTAAGGGTATTGGTGTGGAATCCTTTCTAAATTCAGTTTATCTACCATTTCCTGAGATACCATGTTGTCTGTTGAACCAGTATCAATGACAACCTTACATACCTTACCTTTGCTCTTGCATGTGGTCTTGAAAGGAGCTCTTCTTTGCATCAGATCCTTTGATGCCTGCAAACTAATTCTCCTAAGCATCAATGCTTCTCCCTCCTCAGGATATCCATAATTGTCAGGAACTCTATCTTGATAAGTGTTTAAACTCTACACACTTTGCTCTACTTTCTCTTCTTGTACAAGTTGTACTCTCTTGTCATTCGTTCTATCATCTCTGGATGATGAACCTTTGCTTTCTGGACATTTGAAAAATAGATGACCAAACTCACCACAAGTGTAACACTTTCCTGAAAATGTAGTAGAACCTCTACCACTTCCAAATTTGCCTCTATTACCTTTCCATCCACCTCTGAAATCAGACTGTCCCTGTCCTTTACCAGTGTCTTCTTGACCCTCATTGGTTTGCCTTGTTGTAGGGGCTAATCCTCTTCCCCTCATATTGCTGCCTCTTCCTCTCATGGACTTATCTTGTCTCCTATTCATCTTTTCTTCAATCCTGATTGCCATTTGGTAACAATCCTCCACACTCTTAGGGTTAGCTAAAACTAACTCATCCTGTATGTTCAATCTCAAACCAGCCAAGTACCTAGCCACCTTTTCTACCTCATTCTCATGATGACCAGATCTCATACTCAACTTATAAAACTCCTCAGTATATGCCTTCACATCCATTTCCTTCTGCCTTAAAAATTACAGCTTCTTAAACATTTGAATTTCATAATCCTTGGGCAAGAATTTACCTGTGATCCTTGCTACCATTTTATCCCATGAAGTGATCTTTGACCTTCCTTGTTTCCTTCTCTCGGATTGTACATAATCCCACCATACCAAAGCATGACCTCCTAACTTGGTCTTTGCAATCTTTACCTTCTGATCCTCAGCAACATCTTCACATTCAAAGTGATTATCAAGTGTAGCAATCCAATCCAGTAACTCATCTTCATTCAAACTTCCATTATACTTGGAAACATCAACCTTTACCTTTGGTTTATCACTCTGTACTGCCTTTAACAGTTTTGCAAATCTCTGGTCTTCAGCATCCAGATCTTCAGCTACCTCTTCATACTCTTCAACAGCATCTTCATCTTCTTCTGATTCACTGTCGTCCACTTCCCTCTTTTTGTTCTTCTCCAGGGCTACAAGCCTGGCTTGAAGTGCTTCAGCAAGCTCCTTCATCTTCCTCATCTCTCTGGCATGTTTTTCCTTCATCTCCTGCAATTCCCTTGCAGTACCATTACCTTTCGGAGGCATTTTGTCAACCTCTCACTCCTCTACCTCTGTCTTTTCAGTGATAGAATCAACACACAACAGCCCAGACCTTTTGCTGAGCTCTGATACCACTATGATGCAGAGGCATCCACACTAAAACCTTGACATACAGCATGTATGTCTACAACCCATCATCATCATCATATTTTCTGTTAACATTGTCAGCATCATCATATTTTCTCTTGCCGACCGATATCCTCCTGCAGACAAACCTTTGACCTTTCACCTGTCAGCAGCATCATCATATCCGGCTATCGGCAGCTTCATCATATTCGGCAAGCGCAATCATCCTCCTGACGATCACTGTTCATCTTACCGCCAACCTCTATCTGCAGCATCATGATGTTCGACATCATCTTCATCAGCAGGATATAAAATATCCAGTTCCTCCCATATATCCTGATGACGACACTCTCATGCACCTTTCCTTTAGACGCTTACGTCACCCTGATCTCCGACCTACTTAAACAAGCAGCATCAGGATATGACTTATCCAGTCATATTGAAACATCCTGATGATGATACTCAACTTTATACTGATGACGAATATTCTGCCGAATAGCCTCCTCCCGATCCACTTAACTTCTCAATGCCTTATGCCGATACCAAAACACTTATGGTCAGCAGGATAAACCTTTATCGGGTGATATTTCGGAATGTCCTGATGACGATTACCCTGATGACGATGACGTCATATGCAGTTCCTTCAATATCCTGCTGTCGGCCAAACTTAACATTATCGGCCCGTGATGATTTTATCAACTCGATCGACTAACTTATGCCGATATACTCTTCCTCGGCAACACCTTGTGATGATCACCTCGAAATGCATTCACCTTATGCAAACAACTGTATCATGCTCACCTCCATCTACTCGGATGACGCCCGAAGTAACTGCAGGATATACACAGAAATATCCTGATGATGCCATTGTGACGAATTTCTAACCTTAGTGAATTTCGATCCGCCGAACCTCCTGAGGTGACCCGATCTACTTCCTGGACAACTTTCCAGACTCGAACTACCAGCACGACCTAGCACATGCCCATGCTAGGGTTCTCAGCACATCTCGACTGCGATCCTGCAAACATACATGTGAACAAATAGAAAATGCAAACTAAATCCTAAACTATTGTACATAGCCATTCCACCGATTCGACGAATCAACCAGTGGAATGGATCAGTGAATCCATGCAACCACCAGAACAGCAACTCGATTACACAATGGAATTCAAAACAGAGAATGGACACAAACAAGATCTCTTTATTGATTTCAAAAGATGCAAATACAATATTCTGTCTTTCTCTCTGTCTCACTCTGTGCAACTTAGCTCCTCAATATGTATCTCTATCTCAATCTGTCCTAAGACCAACCGATCCTACTGCATAAATAGGAATGTCTTGCGAGTACTACCACTCGATTCCAAGCGGCTGGGAGCTTCCAAGCGGCTGGGAGGATCCAACTGAACTAACAAACTATACAGCTGTCATCAGCTGTCATAACAAACTACCTAAAAATAGAAAAGCACGGTCAACATAGACCTTATTACATGCATTGGTCTTATAAGACCTTCTTGGAAACATTAACAAGACCTATAACAAACTAACTGCCTCATGGAGGCCAGCTGTCAGGTAGGTGCTCCTGCACCACAATACCTAAACTAGATTTCTAAATTTGATTCAATTAGAATAGAATAGATATGTAACCTTACAACACTTTATTAAACACCAAGGAGTTATGCAAAGATGGTGTGATAAAAGGGCTATAATGAAATCTTTTAGAATTTTTCACTTGGTTTTGTTTTTGGATAAGGCACATGACAAGAGAGGGGACCATGGGAAATTTGATTCTTTATAGTTAGATCTCTTTCATACTTTAAATATTTTGGGAGGGAATGTTTTCAAACTTTAGGCATTAACTAGAGAGGAAGTTTCATTAACAATCAATAGACAATTCTTCAAAAATTACTTTCAAGCTTAATTTTTTTAGTTTGTTTGTACATAGTTTCTTTTTTGTGTTACTTTTATGTGTGTCTTAGAT
Source organism: Cunninghamia lanceolata (assembly GCA_027924645.1). Taxonomy (NCBI): domain Eukaryota; kingdom Viridiplantae; phylum Streptophyta; class Pinopsida; order Cupressales; family Cupressaceae; genus Cunninghamia; species Cunninghamia lanceolata. The sequence continues at coordinate 319,251 of BSBN01000765.1, read as the reverse complement.
TAGATTGCTTATGTTTCTTTTCATTATGTTTTAGTTTGTTGTCTTAGATTAAGTTATAGTTCATTTTATTTTTCTTTATTGTGGCAGTAGTTTCCATCCTTTTTCTTTGAGCAAAAATTTATTTTTGAATAATGCAATTCCCATTTTAACAATGATATCTTTAATCTAAAAGACTATTAGTATTTTAAGATTAAATACTTTATTTTCAATTCATATTTGATGTTCAAGATAGTACTATACAATGTGAAGTTATTCATATCTCTTGATGAGTTTGGGTGAACTATGGGATAATTGAAGAAATTTTCCTTAAATCCCACACATATTACGTATTAAGACTTTTTGGGTTTGTATAGATGAGTTGTTAGAGTCAAAATACCAAGTAAAAAAGTCCTATAATCTTGCCTTCTTGATCATGAAAAATCCCTAGGGATATCTACCTTATATTACTATTTTGTTTTGATTTTGATATTGATATCATATTTACATATATTTTGATTGAGATGCTTGACTATGTATTTTGGATGCATATGTTGTGATTTTGTATAGTTGAACTCTAGTAATGTTTTAGAATCATTGTTGTCACTTTATATGTGATTATGATTATATTATCTAGTTTAGCATAATGGTTTATTGATTACAAATCTTTGATATTTAGATTATGTTTGTTGTAGATGATTTTTAGTTAGATGCAGTTATTTAATATCATCTTATAGATTATCAGATTGCATTTTTATATATTGTGCTTTAACTCTCCTTGTATTGTGTAGATACACCTATTGTTTTATTTGACTATGTAGACATAAGTTCCCCAATGGCGATTAATCTAGATATGATTAGCTTGGGAAAATATTTTATGCTTAAATTACCCACCTCACTCAATTTGAGTTGTAAGATTAGCTCTAGGAATCCTTGATCTGAATTGATGTCAATTTTAGATTTGTGTGCTATTTAAAACCATGAGTATTTTACATAAGCTTCTTAGCTTTTCTTATGTTTGCATTTATTTAGTATTCATAACACTTATAAAGTGTTAGAAAAATGACTAATATGCTAGAGTCCAAAAGAGTACAAATTTTATTGTTAATTCCTTAGTATATAAGGTGCTATGCAAATATTTTTAATTACATTAATGAAAAGAAACTAGAAAGGTTAAATAGATTTATTTCAAAAGGTAATGCATTAGTAATTTGAAATTAAAAATACCTTTTATGAAAAAATAAATACTTTGAAAATTAACTTGTTTAAGTGTGGAAAGAACAAAAATCTATTTGGGGGTTTAAGGATTTTAAGAAAAGGTGAAGGAAAGGCAATTTTAAAACACTTGTTCATTTTTCTTTCTTTATTCTCTCGTGTCCTTCTTTGTGTGATCTATTATTTTCAAAATAATTTCTTGAAAATATTGTTTGTGTTTGGAAGTTTGAATTGGTACCTTGATAAGGATTGTTAAAGATTATTGTGCATTGCATTCAAAATTGGCAAACCTCAATTGTTGAACTTTTTGTCATTGACTTGGGAATTCTCTTTTTATGACTATGTTTTTGTTTAAATTAAATTCTTCACTTGCCATGCTCCACATTTGGTGGATTGCATATGGATTTGCTTATGTAGGATTAAATATGGAAAAGTAGTTCAAAATTTGTTAGTTGTGTAATTTTAATTGTAGGTTTCCATATTTTTGAAATTTAGGGCCTTAACAGTGGTCTTAAATTTTCCCAAAATTATATGTGATTTGAAAAGTGTTTTCTCCTCATTTTTGTGCTCTAAATTGTATCTTTCAATTTTATAAATTTTGAGTTTTGAAAATTGAAGAAAATCACCAGTTTATCAATGGTTGAAATGGAAATTTGTGGTCTTTGATGTTTCTTGAAAATATAAATATTTAAATTTAGACAATATTTATTCATTTTATTTAACGAGGGATGAATTATTCTTGGATTCATGACACATCATTGTTTGTATCTTATTTCCTATTCCAAGACCATTTTTCTGTAAATTGGTCCTTTTAGCTTTCAAATATATCACTGCCCATCTAGTTGAAAGGAAGCCAAAGGAATGAGGCTTGCAAGAGAAATAAAACATAAAATTATAAAACTGAATGAAGTTTAAACATGAATAAACTTAATGAAGGTTTAATCTACATTTAGTATAGAACATCTTATTGAGGGTTTAAATAATGATAGTGCAAAATATTATCACTATCTTATCATAATTGTTGAATTCCATTGGAGATTTCCTATTGTAAATGGGAACACATAAAAATATAAATAATAATCCAAATTTTAGATATTTTTAAAACTAAAAATAATTTATAAAATATAGCTAATAAATATATTAAAGAATATTTTAAACATAATAAATAAATTAAATGTATTTTAAAATTACAGTTCTTAAGCTTCAGTTTTATTCAACTGTTAAGATTAGAAATAGACAACAGTTGGATGGTATTGAAGCTTAAGTGTATCTTTATGGACTGATCTCCTTATATCGAAATGTTTAATATTTTACCTTATTTCAAACGTGTTTAATCTATAGTTGGGTCATCCCAAACTCAATATTTCATCACATATAAATAACACGTGATTACTACAAAAAGTTGTTTCCATATTAAAATCTCTACTCCCCTAACTTTTCCAGAATCACCAAACTTTGACAATCTTTACCAGCTGCGATGAGTTTCATTCTTTCTTCCCCATCCACGTCACTTTTCCACTAAAACAATTTTAAATTATTGGCTCTAAAATTTTTGAAAGGCCATTCACAACAACTTCAAGGATCAATTTTCTTATAGCTCGTAAATCGACACCAAAACACTGAAAAGACAAAAAATCTTTTAAAGCAACTTTAGGCAGCCCCCACAATTCATTGATGTTTCATGTACGAATATGTGTTGAGTAGATTCTTACCTAATATTCCTGCATTGATTTCAAGGAGTTTAATTATTTAAAAAGAATTGATTACGCACTGTGATTTGAAATATTGAGTGAAAGATTTGAACATAATTTTTAGAAGTATTTAAATTCATTTAGATGGATTTTTGAAACATAATATCTATAATTATATGTACAACAATTTATTTATTACAAATTCATCATTGTTTTTAAGTGTTAGAATAGTTATGATTTTCTAACAAGGGTTGTGTTGTAGCTAAGTCCTTATCAAAGGTTGTAAAAATAGTTTGCAGAAATAACCATTAAATTATGAGAAACGCAAGTCTAGATGCAAGGAAAGAAAGCAGAGTTAGAAATATGTTCAACATATAAATAAAAAAATTAAAGATATCTTTAAAATAACATTATCCATTAGCAATAGGGGAGACGACCTAGTACCCGCCCACCCTAACTTCGTGCACCCTAAGCTATTATATGGTATATCAGACTTTTACGAAAATTTTTGGTTTTCTACCTGTGTGACTTAAGAGCTTAAAGCTATTGTTTTGAGTTCTAGGTATCAACGATGTAGCCTAATCAGCTACATCTTTATCGAGTTGTCCAAACACCCATAAAAAAAGTTAGACCGAAACATGTGCACCAAGGCACTTATTATCGATCACCTTATGTTACCTTATGTGTCTATACTCCTCAAAACGTGACTTAGGTGCAAACCCAAATGAGCCAGCTTCGACACATCATATGAACCCTCTCCTTGTCATGGGCGACCTCCAAGTCACTCCTGCTCTCATGGCAGAACCCAGTTGTGTGGAGGCATAACCTAGGGGTGGTTCTATTCTCATGGGATCAGAATGTTGTGGAGAGAGGTAAACTAGTTCCGAGGCCTATTGTTTGTTGCTGATTGTTATACAACCATGATGGTGGAGATAACCCTATGACCTAAAGGGTCACTAGTCATTGATCTCATGTAATGATTCCTTGTGTTCCAACGCCTAGATGGATGTCGATTGTATTCGTTGATGTTTCTTATGCGTTCTAGATGGTTTTTGTATTCTTGCATTGCTTGGATGATCCTAAGGGTTTTTTCTTGTTCTTGAATTAATTGCTATGTCAATCATGGCCTAGGATGTATTTCATCTATCTCCTCAAGGATAGTCATAACCCACTCACCTCTAACTCCTGGGCACATCAAATGCTTTAAAGAAGAACAAATTAACTAGGGTTGGCCAAGAGTTGACCAAAGTTGAATCTTTGACTTAGTGATGTTATCTAAGGCTTTCTTTGAGTTCTCTTAATTGTTTGACCTTGTGATGAAATCATGGAGTTTGTGATAGCATTGACCTCATGAAGAAATTGAGGAGTTTGAATACTTGTTTTGTTTTGATCCTTTCTAAGGTTTTTGTATTTTTTAGGTTTTTGAGTTAATCTAAGAATTAAAAATGCTTGGAATGAAATTAATCTAAAATTGCAATTTAACTACTCAAAGCAAATCTAATCTAATAAATTTGAAATAAACCTATCAAGGAAATTGCAATAACAAGATTACTATTCCCAAGAGCAAAGATGATTTAATTAACTATTAAAAGCATAAAGAACATGTATCCTCTTTGGCGCATAAGCCTCGAGCATCATCAAAAATCCTTTGTCTAGCAACCTTTCCTTTTCTCTGTAGCAGCAAGGTACAAATCTTGGGCAATGCATCTAAAATCAAAAGGCACTTATGTCCTACAAGAGCATATGAATGCTAAGTGGAGAGCAAAAACAAAGCTAATGAATGGCTGCAATAAAGAATTTGCCTCCCATATTTCTTAAGGGAGGGGGTATTTATAGTGTTGGAGAGCACATAATGGGTAGAACTGATTGGGAAGTTAACTTCATTAGATTGATGAGTTAACAGGGTTGATTGATCAATGAACTCAATTGATTAGGCAGTAGACTGGGTTGATTGAACAATGATCTAAGCTTGAAAGATTATCACTCATAGAGGAATGGGAGATAGCATGAGACAGAGAGTAGTTGAGAATATATCAACTAAGCTAATTATGGTTGATTGGGAGTGATGAATGGGCTTATAATAGACTACTAGGCTCAGTTAGCATTGAATTTGCATGCAAATTAGACCAAAAATAGAGCTATTTTGGGCCCGAACTAAAGAGGAACTTGTTGCAAGTATGTGCCTAACCGGTGTTGTCATTGATGTCAACATATCTGTGTTGTCATTGATGTCAACTATGCCTTTATCTTGTTACTTGTAATGATTCTGATGCTGAGGATATTGAGAAAATTTGCTCCTCCGGTAGAAACAGTGAGTTGCAGTGCAAACAATGTATTGCATATAGAAGAATAGTCTAGATGATTGCTCTGCATTTCTTGTAGGATGAATATCTTTGTCTATGGATTGAAAGTTATTTAGAGACATGTTTGAAGATGCCACATTCTAAGTTTGAGCCTCGGGTATAAAGATTTGAGTGAGATATGTTCACCATAGAGAAAACTACTTTTCCCATATGTTTGGTGGTGACAGGGAGAAAGTGTTATGCTCTGCATTCCTCCGCATTAAAGTCTTTTTGGTCTGCGGTTCTAGAGTTAAGTCTAAGATGATGTTATGTGCCTTCAACTCCAACGGTTCGTGATTTGGTGGTCCGCAAGCAATCTTTTCCTTATGACAGTAGTTGGCTATGTTGTTCATGTGTTCCAGTATGAAGAATCTTCTTGACAGATTGGTTGGAAGTTGTGCGGTTGTTCCTAATGATCTCAATATGCTTGTGGATGTCTCCTGATCGTGTTCCTACCCTTGGATTGGTCTGCAAAGAGAAAATTGGATCGTTAATGAAGAATGTTCTTAGTAGACCTAGTGTTCTCACCAGTCTTGGCCGACTTGGTTGATTTCATTATTTGCAGAGATGTTTTGAAGATTGTGGAAGCATGTCATGGCATGAAGGATTGTGTTTGAATCCCAGCTAAGGCGTGGCGTGATCAGCATACATCTTTACATCTTTCCCTTAGCAAATTTTTGTATTACGTCCTGACCTATTTCTATGTATGTTTTTATAATGCCAACCTTGGAGATTGTTCCAATGGTTGATGAATGTATTGTCGACCTTGATGTACATTCCAAGGTTGATGACTTGTATAAAGACATGTAATGTAATTGTGAAAAAGTAGAGGAGTGTGCGAAAATGAAGAAATAAGTGTGAAGGTGTAAAAGAGCAGAGTAGAGAAGTTACATTGTGCTTCAATGGAATTGAACCTAGACATGGAGTAGATGCTACTTAATCAGTTCACCATCTTTTGGTAGTGAGCTACCCTTGACAATGACCCGTTCTTGGCAGTGAACCATTCTTTGCAGTGAGAAATTTAGGTAGTAAGCCTCTATTTTTCGGTATTGTTATAACTCATATATTTTTGTTGGCTAACACCCACCGTGGTTTTTCCCTTTTAATCTTTTCCATGTAAAAATTTGGTGTCTACTGTGTTGAATGTGTGACTGTTAATTAATTCTATGGTTTCATGCTTTTATGGTTAAATCTGATTATCAGTACTTAAGTTGTTGATGGTTTGATATTCATATGAAGTTAAGTTTTTGTGAAATCTGATTCACCCCCCTCTTGGTTGTCCTGTGTATTTCAGCAATTGGTATCAGTGCAGGTTCCTCAGAAGAAATCCTAACAGCTTGAGGAAGATCTAGGATATCTTTTAAAAATGAAGCTCCATAGTTTGATGGGACAAATTATGCTCTTTGGAAGGTATAAATGAAAATCCATCTCCTTTGTCTAGGTTATAGAGTGTGGAAAGCTACAGAATCAAAATATACCAATGGTTTGACAACTGAAGATGAAATCAAAGAATATGAGTTGAATATAAAAGCTAGAGATGCTCAATTAAGTTCTTTGTTTGACACTGAGCTGATAAAAGTCATGGATTTAGAATCTACAAATGAGGCTTGGGAAAAGTTGAAGAAACTGTATGAAGGAGATGATTCTGTAAAAGAAGCCAAGCTACAGGGCCTAAAAGCAAAATATGAGAGTTTAAAGATGAAAGAAGATGAAAACATTATAGCCTTTATGCAAAGGGTTGATGAACTTGTCAATGGAATAAAAGGTATGGGAGGAACTATTGGTGATAAGGAAGTTGTGATGAAAATTCTTAGATCACTAGCAAAGTCCTACAGTCACAAGGTAGTCAGAATTGAAGAAGTAATGACTACGAAAACTATTGACAAAGATCAATTACTTGGAAAGCTTACAGCCTTTGAGATGAGAGAGTTTGGTGATGCTCTGCCAAAAGTTGAAACTACTTTCAAAGCTAGTACTTCGAAAAAGATCTCCAGAGTTGAGATATATAAGGTTGAACCTGATGATGACTTTGATGAAATTGAAGCTAACTTTGTTGACAGATTGCAAAGAGGTGCCGGCAAGTTCAAAAGTAAATTACCTTTCAAATGTTTTTCATGTGGTAAAGTAGGTCATTATGCTTCCAAATGTCCTAAAAGAATTGAAAGGTATAGGAAAAGATTTGAGAATAGGCCTAGAGCTCCAAAGAAATGCTACTACGTTAGAGATTTTGATAATGAAGGTGTGACTGATGATGAATCTGATGATGCTAGTACTAGTGCAAATGATTACTTGTTTATTGCTATTAAAGAAGAACTTGTGTCTACTAATCCTGCTAGTTGTGTGAAGGAAGAAAAACTAGTGGAAGAAAGTGATTTGGCTATTCAGGTTGAGAAAGATAAGGATGAATGGATTATTGATAGTGGATGCTCACATCACATGACCGGTGACAAAAGTAAGTTTGTAAGTTTGGAAAAATATGATGGAGGACTGGTTAGATTTGGAGATAATGCAACTAGTAAAATTTGTGGAAAAGGATCTATTTCATTTGATGGAAAGCATAATACTAATAATGTCCTATATGTGAAGGGTTTGAAGCATAATCTTTTGAGTGTTGGTCAGATGTGTGACAAAGGTTATGATCTGAGATTCAAAGACAATGGGTGCAAGATCATGGAAAGCTTCAGAACTGTGATTGCTACCGGTAAGAAGACTAGAGGTAACATCTATCAATTAAGAGGAACTAATGATTGTTGTTTATTAACCCAAGCAGATGATCTAGTTGGTTGTGGCATAGAAGGATGTGTCATATAAACTTTGATAATCTGGTAAAGATAAGTTCAGGTCAGACTGTGAGAGATTTACCAAAACTTGTAAAACCCACCAATACCATTTGTAAGGAATGTCAGTTGGGGAAACCTACAAGAACAAGTTTCAAAGCAAAGAGCAATTTTTTGCCAGTTTGTTGGATCTAGTTCATACAAATCTATGTGGTCCTACAATGATAAGAAGTCTACAAGGTGACAAATTAGAAGCCCTAGAGAATTTTAAATCCTTCAAGGAAATGGTTGAAAATGAAAAGAGCTGAAAATCAAATGCTTAAGGTTTGATAGAGGAGGTGAGTTTACATCAAATGAATTCAACATTTTCTGTGAAGAGCAAGGAATAAAGAGACATTTGTCTACACCTAGGACTCCTCAGCAAAATGGAGTTGTGGAAAGGAAGAACAGGACAATTCAAGAGGTTGCTAGAACAATGATGAAGGAAGGAGGTCTACCAGAAGTTTTCTGGAAAGAAGCTATACATACTGTTGTCTGCATTCAAAACATAGCTCAAGTGAAAGGAAATGGTACTAAAAATCCCTATGAATTGTGGTATGGAAGAACTCCAACAATAAGATATTTTAAATTCTTTGGAAGCAAATGCTATATCAGAAGAGATGAAGACCTAGGGAAATTTGATGCAAGATATGATGATGGAATCTTCCTTGGATACTCTACCAAGAGTAAGGCCTACTGGTGCTACAACAAAGGTTGAAAAAGATTGTTAAGAGTGCAAATGTGAAAGTGGATGAAGGCAAAGGAAGAACATCATATCAGAGTGGCTATGAATCAGATGAACCTACTGCTCTAACTTATGAAGAAAAAGTTGAACAAGAAGATAGTCAAGATGAAGAAGAGAAGGCTCTGGAAATTGCTGCTAAGACCCCTAGGTATGTAAGAATCAATCACTCTAAAAATCTAATTATTAGGGACAAAGAAAAAGGAGTACTGACAAGGAAAAGAGCTGAAAAAGAACAAGTGAAATACTGTCTGCTCTCTACAGTTGAACCAAAAACTATGAATGAAGCCTACAATGATGAAAATTGGGTAAAGGCAATGGAGGAAGAACTAATGTAGATAGAGAAGAATGAAACTTGGGAATTAGTTCCTAGACCTGCTGAAAAAAATATTATTGGAACCAAATGGGTTTTCAGGAATAAGCTGAATGAAAATGGAGAAGTTGTAAGGAATAAAGAGAGGCTTGTGTGCCAAGGATATTCTCAAATTGAAGGAATAGATTTTGAAGAAACCTTTGCTCCAGTGGCTAGGATTGAAGCAATCAGAATATTTCTGGCATTTGCAACTCACAAAGATTTTAAAGTATATCAAATGGATGTGAAGTCTACATTTCTGAATGGTGAGTTGGAAGAGGAAGTCTACATTGAGCAACCAGAAGGATTTTAACTATCAGATCAAAGTGATATGGTATGCAGGTTGAAGAAAGCATTGTATGGACTGAAGCAAGCTCCTAGAGCCTGGTATGCAAGGTTGGATAAGTACTTATTGCAGTTAGGATTTAGTAAAGGTACTGTTAACAGTAATCCCTATTTCAAGATTAATGGTGATCAAATTTTGATTGTTAAAGTCTTTGTTGATGTTATCATCTTTGGAGGCAATGAAAGTATGTGTATGAAATTTGCTGGTGAAATGCAGAAAGAGATTGAGATGTCTATGATTGGTGAGATGTATTTCTTTCTGGGTCTCCAAATCATTCAATTAGATAAAAGACTCTTCATATCTCAGTCTAAGTATGTGAAAGAGTTGTTGAAAAAGTTTGGGATGGAAGACTCTAAATTGGTATGTACTCCCATGGTGATTGGTTGCAAGTTGAGCAAAACTAATGAATCACCCAAGACTAATCAGAAAAAGTATAGATCCATCATTGGAGGATTTCTTTGTCTAACTCAAACAAGACCTGATATTATGCATGCAATTTTTCTTGTTGCAAGATTTCAAGCAGATCCAAGAGAATCACATGTGATGGCAGTAAAGAGAATCTTGAGATACTTAAAAGGAACACTGGATCATGGCTTATGGTATCCAAAGGATAATGATTTCACTCTTAGGGCTTATACATATGCTGATTGGGCCAGAGATGTTGATGATAGGAAGAGTACAAGTTGAGGCACTTTCTTTTTGGGTAATAGATTGGTTTCATGGTTGAGTAAGAAACAAGATTCAATCTCTTTGTCAACTACAAAAGCATAGTATATTGCAACAACATGTCTTTGTACTCAAGTGTTATGGATGAAGCAAACTTTGAAGAACATAAGAGTTGTATATGAGGATCCAATTGCAATCTTTTATGACAATACAAGTGCTATAAATATTTCAAAGAATCCAGTGATGCATTCAAGAACAAAGCATATATCTATAAGGTATCACTTCTAAGAGAAAAGGTGACAGAGAATGAAGTAAAGTTAGAATATGTGTCCATAAAGGATCAGATTGCAGATATCTTCACCAAGCCTCTGCCTAAGGATACTTTTGAGTATCTTAGAGAAAAGTTAAGGGTCATTACCCCTCCTACCCTTAGAGAATATGTGTCCACAAAGGATTAGATTGCAGATATCTTCACCAAGCCTCTGCCTAAGGATACTTTTGAGTATCTTAGAGAAAAGTTAGGGGTCAAGAACAAAGCATATATCTATAAGGTATCACTTCTAAGAGAAGAGGTGACAGAGAACGAAGTAAAGTTAGAATATGTGTCCACAAAGGATTAGATTACAGATATCTTCACCAAGCCTTTACCTAAGGATACTTTTGAGTATCTTAGAGAAAGGATAGGGGTCATTATGCCTCCTACCCTAAACTAAGATGCATCGGAATGCATCAGCCCAATGATGCCCAAAGTCTCATTCTTTGATCTGAATTGATGTTTTGAGAGCTACCTCTCAGGGAGAGTAGCTAGATGTGTTAGTAATAGTTTAGTTGGATCAGAGAAGTAGAAAACAAGTATGTGCCCTTTGCCATTGATGTCAAAGGGGGAGAGAAATCATGTGAAAAACTCATGGGAAGAAAGAATGCATATGTGTAAAGAGAAAGGGGGAGAATCTTGTCTTGGTGGTCTTTAAATAATGCAGATGTGTAAAGAGAAAGGGGGAGAATCTTGTCTTGATGGTCTTTTTAGTTTTTCACATCATATGTTGCCATCAACGACAAAGGGGGAGATTGTTGCAAGTATGTGTCTAACCGGTGTTGTCATTGATGTCAACATATATGTGTTGTCATTGATGTCAACTGTGCCCTTATCTTGTTACTTGCTTGTAACATAAGATTTTTCCACCCAAAAATCTCTCCTATTTGAAAAAACTAAATTAATATTTTAAATAAATTAAAAATATATAATTTCATTAAAATATGCACATGTTCTCTCAAAATTTAAAAAAAAAAGACAATAATTAAAAACACTCAAAAGCTAACCCAAGTTAAATTTTTTTTTAAGTTGAGTTATATGAAATAAATGTTTCTATTTTTTTGTTTTTTGAAGTTGAGTTATAGAAAAAAAATATTTTAAAAATTTTATTTTTTATTTTGGATTAGATTTTTGGAAGTTGAGTTATATAAATAAATGTTTCTAATTTTTTAAAAAATTAATTAGATTTTTTCTCAACTTTTTAAATACAAAATATAAAGATGAATTTTTTATTTTTAATTTTTGTATTATATATATTTAAAATATTGCCACAGAAATAAATAAAAATTAACCCATACAAAAATAAATAAAAATTAAAAAATTCATAGCTGCGTATAAAATAAATTAAAATATTTTTTGATAAATCCTATTGCTCCATATAAAAAAAAATAAAAATTAAAAATTTGTAATTACTCCTTTAATTTTTTTATATTTATGCCGAGAGGCATTATACAGTCATATCGGGGTGGGGATGAGAGCACTCATTTTTTCTGCCTAAATTTATAAGCAAAAAATTAAAATACCAAAAAGGAAATAAAAAATAAAATTTAAGAAAATCAAAGAAAAAAAACTAAAAAAGAAATTAAAAACCATTGAAGGAGAAAAAGCTACATCACAAAAACTATGGAACCAAAAAAGAAATTGGAAAAAATAAAAAAATAAAAAATAAAAACCAAAAAAGAAATTGGAAATTGTTGGAAGGAGAAAAAGCTAGAGAAAATCATTAAAAAAGAAATTGGAAAAATTAAAAAATAAAAACCAAAAAAGAAATTGCAAGAGAAAATCAAATAAACTATGGAAAAAAGATATACCTGGCATATTTTAGATATATTTTTTAAAATATAAATATACTAGTAATATACATACATACATACATAATTTTATTTATTTATTTTATTTTCTAATAAACATACATAAATAATTAAAACAACTACTTTTAAAAAAAAAATTTACATTAATATATATTATTTCTTCATTTATTTTATTTTATAATAAAAAAAATTTAAAGTTTGTAATTACTTTATTTTTTCTATATTAATATACACATACATTAATATATATTTTTTAATTATTTGATTTATTTTATAATAAACATAAATAAAAATTAATAGTTCCAATTATTATTTTTATTTTTTTATATTAATGTATATACACATATAGTAATATATTAATATATATATATTATTTTATTTTATAATAAACTAAAGTTGGAGAATGAACTTTCTTTTATTTTTTAATCTACTTTAGTTTTTTTTTTTTTTTTTGCTTTTTATTTTTTGTTTCTATTATAAATATTATTAATTAATGGAAAATGAATTTTTTTTTAAGACTACTTTAGTTCTTTTACTTTTTATTTTTTTGTTTCTATTATAATTACTATAAATTAATTAATTAAGAAACAAAATGAAGTAAAGTTTAAGAAAATAAAATAAAGTTCATCCTCTCACTCCAACTTGCTATAAAAATTTAAATATTTTAATTATATTTTAATAATAAATTTTAACTCACATTTAACCCAACTTTTTCCATAAACTTGCAAGATTGTTAAAATGTATTATTTTTTAGAAAGTAAAGAAAGCATCTTTTGACAAAAAAAAATATCTTTTGACAAAATGAAAGCATCTTTTGACAAAATAAAGAATTATAAAGCTTCTGGAATTATTGTGTGATTGCTTTTTTGTGTCAACGTTTCGGATCATACTCAATGATCCATCATCAGGACAAAATATGAGAATATTTTAATTTTTTAAATTGATTAAATATTTAATCATTAGGAGAGCTCAATGAAGGGGATATAATCTTATGAATGATTCTGATGCTAAGGATATTGAGAAAATTAGCTTCTCTGATAGAAATAGTGAGTTGTAGTGGAAACAGTGTATTGCATACAGAAGAACAGTCCATAAGATTGCTCCGCATTTCCTATAGGATGAATATCTTTGTCTGTGGATTGAAATTTATTTAGAGGCATGTCTGAAGATGCCACATTCTGAGTTTGAGCCTCTGGTATAAAGATTTGAGTGAGATATGTTCACCAAAGAGAAAACTGCTTTTCCTATATGTTCAAATGGTGGCGATAGGGAGAAAGTGTTATGCTCCGCATTCCTCCGCATTAAAGTATTTTGGTCTGCGGTTCTAGAGTTAAGTCTAAGATGATGTTATGTGCCTTCAACTCCAATGGTTGGTGATTTGGTGGTCTGGAAGTGATCTTTTTCTTATGACAGTAGTTGATTGTGTTGTTCATGTGTTCCAGTATGAAGAATCTTCTTGACAGATTGGTTGGAAGTTGTGCGGTTGTTCCTGATGATCTCAATGTGTTTGTGGATGTCTCATGATCATGTTCCTACCCTTGGATTGGTCCGCAAAGAGAAAATTGGATCATGGATGAAGAATGTTCTTAGCAAACCTAGTGTTCTCACCAGTCTTGGCCGACTTGGTTGATTTCATTATTTGCGGAGATGTTTTGAAGATTGTGGAAGCATGTTGTGGCATGAAGAATTGTGTTTGAGTCATAGCTAAGGCATGGTATGATCAACATACATATTTACATCTTTCCCTTAGCAAATTTTTGTATTAGGTCCTAACCTATTTCTATGTATGTTTTTGTAATGCCGACCTTGGAGATTGTTCCAACGGTTGATGAATGTATTGCTAACCTTGGTGTACATTCCAAGGTTGATGACTTGTATAAAGGCTTGTAATGTAATTGCAAAAAAGTAGAGGAATGTGTGAAAATGAAGAGATAAGTGCGAAGGTGTAAAAGAGCAGAGTAGAGAAGTTACATTGTGCTTCAATGGAACTGAACCTAGGCATGGAGTAGATTCTACTTAATTAGTTCACCATCTTTTGGTAGTGAGCCACCCCTTGGTAGTGACATGTTCTTAGCAGTGAGCCATTCTTTGCAGTGAGCAATTTGGGCAGTGAGCCTCTATTTTTCGGTATTGTTATAACTCATATTTCTATGGGCTAACACCCACCGTGGTTTTTCCACGTAAAAATCTGGTGTCTACTGTGTTGAATTTGTGACTGAATTAAATCTATGGTTTCATGCTTTTATGGTTAAATCTGATTATCAATACTTAAGTTATTGATGGTTTGATATTCATATGAAATTAAGTTTTTGTGACAATTGATTCACCCCCCCTCTTAGTTGTCCTATTATTTCAACAGAACTTGGACATAAAAACATGATAGGGTCACCCAGTTTTCCAATAAGGTCACCCAAGGTGTAACCCTAGAATCTACTAGGGGTGATCCTAGTCAAATAGAGGTGACCCTAGGAAGGAGGACTCCTTGTTGAAATATGAGGGTTGGAGCATGGTCCTGGGAGGTCAAAGATGCCATCTAGCTTTTGAAATAGTTCAAATGACAAATTAAGGATGATCTCATAGTTCGCTAGTAGGATCCCCAGGGGGTGACTGTAGAATAAATAGGTGCGAGCCATAAAGGAGGAAAGCTAGGTAAAAACTGAGAATGGGGATAGGTCTAGGAGGTCAAACGGGGGCCTCTAGGGGTTTGAAATAGATGAAATAGGCTTAGGGAAGATGAATTTCTCATGTTACAACACTTGTAGGGCATGTTGACAAGGCCAACAAGTGAAGAAGATGATGTGACAATAGAGGGCCTGAATGGAGAAGGAACGGGGTTTCATAGGTTAGCTAAGAGAAAGGATGAAGAAGGGAAATCCAATCCACCTGTTACAAAGAAGAATGCTTCCTGAGAGGCCATATATACACACTTCATGTATGTGTTTAGGATTACAATTCCTCATAGGATTACCATGTAGGCCCATGCATCTTTTTAGTGCTTACATATTTTCCCCCTCATGGATGGTAGTCTATATGAAAGATAGGACCATTCTAGAACTAGGCCTTACCTATTGTTGATTTCCCTTAATTGTACTTGCAATAATATGCATTAGTTTGAAATTTAAAATGTTTTAACATAAGTACTGAACTTGAAATGATCAAATGTGCCACCAATTGCATTGTAAGTATACTTGAATCACTTCATTTCACCATGAGGACCTGTAAAGATGAAAGCACGTAATACAAGGGAACAAGATGTTGAACACACAAAAGTATTAAGGGAGGTGAATTAGTACATATTCAAATTATTTCCTTTTAAGTGCATTCAATCCAAACTAAACATTTAAACCAAATGAATAATAAAAGCACATACACACATGGCACCAGATTTACGTGGAAACCCAAGATGGGAAAAAAACACGGTGAGCAAGCTTGGATCTACTATCCAAATCTAGCATCACAAATAAATAAAGTTTACAATGAATTTTATGGGTACCAACCCAAAGGAAGCACTAACTCCCTAATACAATTTTTTATGGGCTCCAACCCAAAGGAAGCACCAACTCCATAATACAAAGTTTTATGGGCTCCAACCCAAAGGAAGCACCAACTCCTTGATACACTAAAACAAATGAGGCATTAACCTCTGCACTAATGTCTTAGTGACTCATTACCACAAACTAAATAAGGCACCAACCTCTACATAGCTGATTTAGATGATTCTTCCCAATTTTATACATTTGCTTCAACTTCTAGCTTCTATTGATCTCTACAAACTATGTACCACTATCTTCTTAGCCATTTTGACTAATTATGATGGCTCTATCACCTCTACACAATCACTATAACAACCTTTGCAATAATATCAATATCACAATAATATTGCAACTTCTTCAAGTACCTCCATAGCAACATCACTTCTGCATTGACTTTAACTAAATTGATCTTTTCACACTTCATCATCATACTACTTGTGAAATGATCTTATCTGCACATTATCATTGTTAAAACCCTCTTTGCTTGATTCAACTTCATTAGCACTTTGACATTGACTTACTCTAATGACTTCAACACCTCTACTCAAACATCTCTGCTGCCCTCCAAGCTCAAAACACCTTTGCAACACAATATTAGCTTTTTTATAGATTATGCATTAGAACTCCCATAGTTACTTCTCCATTTATGGATTCTTCAATTTTTTTGTACACTCGCATACCTTAAAACAATCTTCTATCCTTCATATATATCCTCCGCAAGTGTCCAAAACATCATCTTTGTCAACCTAAGTGTAACATGTAACCGACCTTGCTTGTCGGTCCCTGAATCATCTATGGTAATATAGGATTGAAATCCCACTATGCGGTTCATACCAAGGGGTCAACTGGACCCATTTTACCTTCTCCTAATATTTCCCATTGGTACAACCACTCACGTATACCATGTCACCACTTCAAATACTTATCCTTTCATGCATTAGCTCTAGACCCAATGTGATACCAGAGAAGAAAAATAACAAGAGGTTCACACAATAAGCACTATGGGTCCTAACCATCTTCCAAATAAGATTTTCTTTCTGGTTCATGCATCTTTTTGCTGGTAGAAGTGATCAGACATTGAAACCTATTATCCCTATACTTGCCTATCTCATAGTCTTACCTTCAAACATTGTTAAACATGCTTGTGCTACTTTTTACCTTCTAAAATTTGGATATGTTAAGTAAGACATCATTATTCACATATTATTCAAACCATTAGGCTATATCTTCAAGTGCAGAGAAATGTAGAGAATTCTTCTGTACTTTTGAGACTGTAACAACACTATAGCACCACTATCTTGACATAGAACATTGAAAGCACACTTGCGGTACTTTGTATCCTTTAAGACTTGAGTATGTCATTCTTGTACCTTTTCTTTACCTAATCTCCAAACTGCCAAGTCATACATGCAAATGCAGTAAAATGCGGTGGCTTTCAATTCTATCTTTGATGACTTTTTCACAAGAACATGACTTGTTCTCACTCTGATAACTCTGAAAAACCTTGCAATAACTTTTGTGCTCTAAAACTTGGATCATGCATACTGTTGAATACATTTGGAGATTGAGAGGGGGGGTGAATCAGTCTATTCTTAAACATTAAATCAATTCCATTTATAGCTTAACCATCAAACCATTTTAACCAAAAGAAGAAGAAAGTAAAACATGCACCACACAAAGATACTAGGATTTTTACATGGAAAACCCAATGACGGAAAAACCACGGTGAGGATTAACTAACAATATATGAAGCTCACTCCTATAAAGGATTAAATTTATTTTTTAGGTGTACAACCCAAGGAAGCTACTACTCCCTGTTGGACTTGTAGACTAAGGCTACAACCTTAGTGTAAGATATAATGACCTGTTGAAGAGACTCACTGTCTAATAGTAGGATACATTACAATGGAAACATAAACATGAACTACTATAAAGAAGGCATCTGTCATATGCTAATGTTGCAGTCCCTTACTTCACTCAATTACTCCATCACTCTTTTTTTGTACACTTCATGCTTAACATAATCATCAATCTGTGCTCTACCCAATCACAAATGATTTTGTTCTTCTATAAATACTCTCCACAACAACTCAAAACTTTAATCAGGTCAGCACCAAGATGAATTTTAGACAAAACATGTGATACTATATAGGTCATCTCAAAACACGTACATTATGAGTTGCAGATCACTTCACATGGTATAGAAAGGCCAAATACATCACAACATATCCTCCAAAGAAAAAATAATTAATCAGGATCAACCGCAAATGAAGAGAACCAGACTATCGGCCCAAACAACATCAACACTACCCACTGATTATCTTCACACCACCAGGGAGAGACCAAAAACATCATGTAGACCAAAAGTTAAGAAATATAATTTATCAACAACATCCTTACAATCTTCTCCTAAAGTGTCTGATCATTATATTCTATCGCAAGAAGAGAAACATATTGAACAACTAAAAATAGAGCATCCTAGACTGACTGTGGGATATCAAAACTTAGGATATTGCATTGCAAACCACTAAAACATCTAAAACTCTTATGAATGAACTCATGCATCATTTTGAACATATCTCTAAAACTGTATGACCATATCTAACATTGTGGAGGAATGTGGAGCATTCTGAGATTTTTAACTCAATTGTACTATAATCCAAAGACCAATCACATGTAACTCTTTACAAACTACATCAACTTGAAGACTTTATGTGGTACTAGAAATAAGAAGGATTTGCATGTACTTTAAACCTGAGACATATTGATATATGTAGAATGTTCACATAAACTCTTATGGCCAATCTATACAATCTCCAACTGGCACAAGTACTCAAACATGTCTCCTGAGAACAATTAGGCATCTGAAACTATCTGTACTACATTGTTGTTTGAGTAACTAAACTTGTGGACCACCAACTCACTTGATACTGCATAGTAGTATACATTGAACATCGGTGAACATGTTCCCAAAATCGCATGGAAAAAATCTTCACTTTTGGAGGAGTGCGGAGAATTCCAACAAGTCTTCATCATTACTTTACTCTGTCAAATCATAGACCAGAACTCTGTCACTTATAAATTTCACTATTGAAGGTATAATGACTTGAAATCTTGAATATAACTCTTCCATATGTCAATCAACTTATCTTCTGAACTGCAAAACTAAATCTTTCTCTGTGGAGGAATGCAGACCAAAATACTATTACTCTACTAGAGTATATATTGTAAATGCCTTAGCTATTGAAATGAATCAGTTGCCTCAAATCTTTAACTAATTCTGCACCTTAGAACATTAAACACTTGTCCATTGTTTTTTATGATTAAATCATGAAAACATAAACTCATAAACATAAACATAATTGCAAGATCATACAAAAGTGACACCAGATTTTTACATGGAAAACCCTGTTAAGGGAAAAACCATGGTGGATGTTAGTCCACAAGATATATAAGTTATAACAATACTAAAAATCAAAGGCTCACTGCCAATAGGGCTCACTACCCAGAAAAAGGCTCACTGCCAAGGGTTTTGACTTGAGATGTTAGCATCTACTCCATGCTTGAATTCAATTCCATTGAAGCGCAATACTCTTCCTCTGCTCTGCTCTACTTTCTACACTTCTCCACTTAACTTCACATTTTCACACTTAGACACATTTTTATGACTCAATCACAAATATTTATACACTGCATCAACCTTGGAATGATCATCAAGGTCGGCATTACAATCATCAACCGTTGGAACAATCTCCAAGGTTGGCATTACGAACATACATAAAATAGGTCTGGACCTAATACAAAATTAGCTAAGGAAATGTAGTAAATATGTATGTAGATCACTCCACACCTTAGCTGGGACAAACAGGATCTTCCATGCCATGCCACACTTCTACAATCTTCAATATATCTCTGCAATCACTAGAATTAACCAAGTCAGCTAAGACTGGTTACATGCTACATTGTCTGGGAGTAAACTTCAAACACGATCTCAATTCCTTAACAAAGGACAATGTAAATGTAGGAACACAATCAGGAGGCATCCATAAGCATGTTGTAATCACCAGGAGCAACCACACAAACTCTAACCACTTTATCCATGAGATTCTTCACACCAGAGCACATGAACTTCACTATCTTCAACTGTTATAAAAGAAACATATCTTGCAGACCACCAAATCATGAACCATTGTAGTTTTAAGCACTTATCATCATCCTAGACTTTCCTCTAGAACCACAAAGAAAATACTTCAATGCGGAGGAATGCGGAGCAAAATAATTTCTCCCTGTCACCAGTGAATAATCAGAAAAAGCAAGTTTTACTCTGGTGAAAGTAACTCACTCAATTCTTCATACCAGAGGCTCAAACTCAGGGTTTAGCATCTTCAAACATGCCTCTAAATAACTTCCAATCCATAGACCAAGATCTTCAGTCTTCAAGAAATGTAGAGCAATCTTCTGATTGTTCTTCAGTATGCAACTCATTGTCTTCATTGTGATTCATTGTTTCCTTTCTGATTCTTCTGGAGGGGCTAATTTTCTCAATGTCCTCAACATATAAGGCTTCTAATCAATCAAAAGATAAGGATACAATTGACACCAATGACAACATAGATATGTTGACATCTGATGCAGGGGCATCCGTTTAAAATTTGAAAAACAAAAGGTCTTTGACAATGGATTTTTGGTTTTAGTGTGTGGGTCAAGTAATAGAAGCATGAGAAAGAGGCTCCTATTGCAACTATAATGATTAATTATTATATTCTATAAAATGGGATGATGGAGATAATGGGGATTCTATCCCAAATATTCAAGGAGGTGCCAACTAGGTTAGTGGGGTCATTCTTTATTTAACCAAAAGGTGGCAAAAGGCAAAAAGAGACTGTAAATAGACAAAAGCATTAGAAGGTAGCTTAAAGCATGACTAAATGGTGGGACGGTTGGTGGCGGCACAGGCATATAATTCCTATCATAAAAGAAAGCCCAAAATAGCAGAGAGCGGGCCGATAAAGATGAAGGCTGATTGATGGTTGAGGGGTGGTAAGCATTGCAGGAGAAAGGCTGCATATAGAAGGCAACAAAAATTAATAAGAGAAGCCATTATGAAAGAGGTAGAGATGAGGAGACTAATAGGTGAAGGATTGAAGAGGAGGCAGCAGCATATGAATAAGGTCGTATACATATTGGAAGAGCCCGTCGATGGATAGAAAGAAGGCAGCAGCATAGAAGGGAATAGGTTGCATATATATTGCAGAAGAGGATGATACAAGAAAGTGAGGCCACGAGTATGAGTCATGAGGTAGTAGATATGTAAATAGGCCGATAGGCCAATAGAAGGGCTGATAATCAAAAGAAAGAGGCTGCATAAATAAGAGGAGGCCTTATGATTGGAAGGAGAGGCCGCGGATATCAGAGAAGTAGCGGAGGAAACATAGACAAGCCGATAGGCTAGAAGGAAATTCAGATAGGGCCGAAGTGAATGCACTTTGAGAGGCCAAGCGATAGTAAGAATAAAGAGGTGACATATATTCAAAAGAAGTCCGCAGGTAGGTCAGACAGGGCCAATACATGAAAGGCTGAACATTGAAGGACAGAGTAGATAAGGGGTGGAGAAGATCAAGAGGGAGATTGCAGGAAGTGGGTCGTAGCTGACAAAAGGAGATCGAATGTGGCCATAGGCCAAATAGATTAAATGTTATTGTAAAATTTTGATATTGTAATAGAGAAGCTGATTTGGCTATTTTGAATGAAAGTCTAAGATGTTTTATTTAGTAGCTTGATGGTGTGTTCCTGTAGCAAGTCAGGACTGAGTAGTATAAACATTGTTATTAAATATGAATGACTAGTGAATCTTGATGTTGCTACCTAGTTCCTATTATTTAGTTAACATAAGTAATTGAAAGCCCCTTAGATAGGCAGAGACTTGATTCTCACCTTTAGATTGAATGGGTATTTGTGCATGTTTCATAGTACCATTCTATCATATTGGTATCAGAGCTCAGAATGATCTAAGTGTGAATGATTAATGTGTTATTGACCTTATGAAGGTTGTGCAGAGTGTTGTTGTGGTTGATTGCTAGGGCAGATTGAAAAGAAGAAAGCCCTAAGGAGGTGCCTAAAAGATGAAGAAAGAAAGAATGATACAAAAGCAAATGGAGGAAAAGAGTCTCATGAAAAGAGACAAGAGGAAAGAAGATAAGAGAATGACAGATGAAGAATTCAAAAGAGAACTGGTAGCATTGAGGAGAGATGTGATGATGTTAAAACAATGGTATGGAGATCAAGACCAAGGATATTATTGGGTATGGCCAATGGAGAAGAAAGTAAAATGGCCAGTAAAGGAGATTATTGAGAAGAGGAAAAGGCAGAGTATGAAAGCCTTAAAAGGAAAGGATAAGGAGATGAGAGGGTTACCAAAAAGATGGGACAACAGAGAGTTGCCTATAGAGCAACATGGACTAGAAGAGGTCAAAGAGGTTCTCATTAAAGAGAACATGAGAAAAGAGGAAGAGGAAAAGGTGCAGCAGAAAGCACTTGAAGCAGAAAATGATGAAGAAGAAAGAATGTCCATGAGGAGAGCATTGACAGAGACAGTGAGGTCTCTCATTTTATTTGCTAATGTTATGTTTACAGATTTGTATGCAGGTATGAGGAAAGTAATGAAGAAGGTTGAGAATGAGACCTTGAAGATGATGAAAGGTGGAGCAAGATTAGCTCTTGAAGAAAGAGTGAAAGATATGAATGAGGAAAGATTGATGGTAGCAGAATGCCATGAAGAATTTGTAGCAGAGGTTCATTGTAGAGTGCCTAAAAAAGAAGAGGAGATTGATGCTAAAGATATACAGTTGGATGATGAAGATGAAGAGGAAACCATAGAGTTTCATGATGCATGTCAAGATGTTACAACAGTAGCACAAGATGTGGATGAAGAAGAAAAGTTGAAAAGCCAAGAAGCGAAAGGTGGATGCAATTTGGGACAACGGATCCTTGCACAAAAGAATGAAGGTAAAATTGTTATTTTTGATCATGAATGTGGAATTAAGAAGATGGATAGGCAAGTTGATAAGGAAAAGAAATTGGAGAGAGTAAGAATGATTGTGGATCATAGATATATAGTGCCATGTTGGCAAAAGAAAAAGATTGATGTAAGACAACAGTTGAGTTGTAAAGAAGTGAATACTTTTGATTGTGTTTATGCTAACAAGAAAATGCATAGAAAGAGAGATGTGTAGAAGGATAAATGGTAGTATGATGCAAGAATGAGTTGGCTAGCAAAGAGGTCTAGAGAAAATGAATGGAGAATGAAGACAGAGCAAGTGAAGAGAAGCTCAAGTGTAGCAAGGAAAAGATAGTAGTCTAGTGATAAAGTATGGGTAGTTAAGCAAGCAGCAGCAAATAAATGTGTTGCAGAAAAGACAAAGAGGTGGAGGCATGAAAAGGAGAGCAAACTCCAAAGGGCTGGAAACATGATGAATCTAGTAGAAGATGGCAAGAAAGAGGAGTGTAGTATGCAATTGCAGCAAGAGAAGTCAAATGTATGGAAGGTAAGAGAAAATAAATCTTATTTTTATGTTGATGAAGCTTTGTATGAAATTCCTAATGATGAGGAAAATATGTGGAAATTGTTAGATGAGAAAGAGATAAGGAGAAATAAATATTTGAGAAAACAAGAATGTAGGCAAAGGCAATTTGAAAGATGGGATAAAAGAATGGTATGGAAAAAGAAGGCACCAGAGGTATGTGTTGAAGATGCTGATTTGAACGTGAGAGCAGTCACAGATGAAGAGGATGATAGTGGGACAGCTATAGTTACAGAAGAAAAAGACAAACAAGAGAAGAATGTAAGCAAAGAAGAAGACGGAGCAGCAATAGTAAATGCTGAAGAAGATTTATGGTAGTAGTTGACAGCCATTGAGCAAGAATGGAATGAGAAGATCAGAGGTGAGAGCATGAGTAGGGCAGCAATGGAGATCGAAGGTGATGCAGATTTTGAGGATAAGATGACACAAGAGGAAGCTGAAAATAATGTAGTATTACAGAAGTTGGCCATGAAGGAAGAGTGGCTTGAAGATGTGACAGATGAACCTATTGAGGATGATATAGGGATGATGAGTATTGATAATACATTAGATGTTGTTATAATTTTTCAATTTGATTATGACTTGTTTAATGAAAGAAGAATTGGAGTGTGGAGGTGGCTTGCAAGTGTTGCAGACAGCTAGGTGAGAGTAGCCCACAGTGTTGCATAGGAAGGGTGGAAGATTGAAACAAATGAGCAAGAAAAGTCATGGAAAACGAGGAAGAAAATATTGTTTAAATTTGTAGAGGAACACATGTGCCAGAGCACATGATCTTTGTCCCTGGGGAGTTTGATGCAGGGGCATCCATTTAAAATTTTTTAAAAAAAATGTCTTTGACAATGGATTTTTAGTTTTAGTGTGTGGGTCGAGTGACAGAAGCATGAGAAGGAGGCTCCTGTCACAACTATAACGATTAATTATTATATTCTAGAAAATGGGATGATGGAGATAATGGGGATTCTACCCCAAATATTCGAGGAGGTGCCAACCAGGTTAGTGGGGTCATTCTTTATTTGACTGAAAGGTGGCAAAAGGCAAAAAGAGACTGTAAATAGACAAAAGCATCAGAAGGCAACTTAAAAGCATGACTAAATGGTGGGATGGCTGGTGGCAGCATAGGCATGTAATTCCTATCATAAAAGAAAGCCCAAAATAGCAGAGAGTAGGCAGATAAAGATGAAGGCCGATTAATGGTTGAGAGGCAGCAAGCATTGTAGGAGAAAGGCCGCATATAGAAGGTGGCAGAAATTAATAAGAAAAGTTGTTATGAAAGAGGTAGAGAAGAGAAGGCAAATAGGTGAAGGATTGAAGAGGAAGCAGCGACATATGAATAAGGCTGCATACATATTAGAAGAGCTCGTCGATGGATAGAAAGAAGGCGACAGTGTAGAAGGGAATAGGTCACATATATATTGTAGAAGAGGCTGATACAAGAAAGTGAGGCCACGAGTATGAGCCATGAGGCAACAGATATGTAAATAGGCCAATAGGTCAATAGAATGGCCAATAATCAGAAGAAAGATGCTGCATAAATAAAAGGAGGCCATATGATTGGAAGGAGAGGCTATGGATATCAGAGAAGCGGTAGAGGAAACATAGATAGGCCGATAGGCCAAAAGGAAATTCAGACAGGGTTGAAGTGAAGCACTTTGAGAGGTCGAGCGATAGTAAGAATAAAGAAGTGGCATATATTCAAAAGGAGTCCACATGTAGGTCAGATAGGGACGATACATGAAAGGCCGAACATTGAAGGACAGAGCAGATAAGGGGTGGACAAGATCAAGAGGGAGATTGCAGGAAGTGGGTTGTAGCTGACAAAAGGAGATCGAATGTGGCCATAGGCCAAATAGATTAAATGTTATTGTAGAATTTTGATATTGTAATAGAGAAGTCGATTTGCCTATTTTGAATGAAAGTCTGAGATGTTTTATTCTATAGATTGATGGTGTGTTCCTGTAGCAAGTCAGGACTGAGTAGTATAAACAATGTTATTGAATATGAATGACTAGTGAATCTTGATGTTGCTACCTAGTTCCTATTATTTAGTTAACAGAAGTAATTGAAAGCCCCTTAGATGGGCAGAGACTTGAATCTCACCTTTAGATTGAATGGGTATTTGTGCATGTTTCATGGTACCATTCTATCAACATCAATGACAACACCGATTAGGCACATACTTGCAACAATCTCCCCCTTTGTCATTGATGGCAATATATGATGTGACAAAGCACAATAGCCATCATGACAAGATTCTCCCCCTTTCTCTTTACACATCTACACTTTTTCTCTCTAAGTTTTTCACATGATTTCTCTCCCCCTTTGACATCAATGGCAAAGGGCACATACTTGCACTCTGTTGCTCTAATCCAACTCTCCTTTGAACTCTCTGACTACTCCCCTTTAGAAGTAGCCCTTAAAGCATCAATCTGGATCTGGAGGTGGGATTCTAAGCACCACCGAACTGATGCACTCTTGTGCATCTTAGTTTAGAGTAGGAGGGGTGATAACCCCTAACTTTTCTCTGAGATACTCAAAAGTATCCTTAGGTAGAGGCTTGGTAAAAATGTCTGCAATCTAATCTTTTGTAGATACATACTCCAACTTGACTTCATTCTCTGTCACCTTTTCTCTTAGAAAGTGATATCTTATGGATATATGTTTTTTCCTTGAATGCATTACTAGATTCTTTGATATGTTTATGGCACTTGTATTGTCACAAAAGATTTCAATTTTATCTTCATACACAACTTTGATGTCCTTCAATGTCTTCTTCATCCATAACACTTGAGTGCAACTACATGCTGCTACAATGTATTTTTCTTCTGCAGTAGACATAGATATTGAGTCTTGTTTCTTGCTTAACCATGATACCAACCTTTTTCCTAAGAAGAATGCACCTCCACTTGTACTTTTCCCATCATCCACATCTCCGGCCCAATCCGCATCAGGGTATGCACTGAGAGTGAAATCATTGTCTTTTGGTTACCACAAGCCATAATCCATTATGCCTTTCAAATATCTCAGTATTCTATTAAATGCCATCACATGTGACTCTTTAGGTTCTGCTTGAAATCTTGCCACAAGACAAACTGCATGCATTATATGTCAGGTCTGTTTTGAGTCAGATAAAGTAATCCTCCAATCATAGATATGTACATTTTTTGATCTGCCATAGGTGAGTCATCATTTTTGCTCAACTTACAACCAATTACCATGGGAGTGCTTACCAGTTTAGAGTCTTACATCCCAAACTTCTTTAACAACTCTTTCACATACTTAGACTGAGAAATGAAGATACCTTTATCTAATTGATTAATTTGCAGACCTAAGAAGAAATTCATCTCACCAAACATGAACATTTCAAATTCATTTTGTATTTCCCCAGCAAAAATCATGCACATACCTTCATTGCCTCCAAAGATAATGTCATCAACAAAGAATGCAACAATTAGGATTTGTTCATCATTGATTTTGAAATAGAGATTGTTGTCGGTAGTACCCTTACTGAACCCTAACTATATCAGATATTTATCCAATCTTGCATACCAAGCCTTGGGGGCTTGTTTGAGTCCATACAATGCTTTCTTCAATCTGTACACCATATCACCCTAATCTGATGACTAGAATCCTTCTGGTTGTTCAATATAGACTTCTTCCAATTCTCCATTCAACAATGCAGACTTCACATCCATTTGATATACCTTAAAATCTTTGTAGGCTCCAAATGCTAAAAACATTCTTATTGCTTCAATCCTTGCCACTAGTGCAAATGTTTCCTCAAAATCTATTCCTTCAACTTGAGTATCCTTTACATACTAACCTTGCTTTGTTTCTTACCACTTCACCATTTTCATTCATCTTGTTCCTAAAGGCCCATTTGGTGCCAATTACAGTTTTATCTGCTGGTCTAGGAACAAGATCCCAAGTCTGATTCTTCTCTATCTACATCAGTTCTTCTTCCATAGCCTTTACCCAATTTTCATCATTGCAGGCTTCATTTACGTTTTTAGGTTCCACTTGAGAAATCAAACAATAATTAACCTGTTCATCAGCAGTTCTTCTTCTGGTCTGAACTCCTTTACTCTTGTCTCCTATGATTTGATCTTCAAAGTGATTTAACTTCACATATCTGGGTGTCTTAGTAATGATTTCCAGAGTTTGTTCATCTTCTTTCTCTAACTTTTATTCTTACTGCACTACTACTTTGTTTGCAGGAACATCTAGTTCATCAGATTCATATCCACTTGATACCTTTTCCTTACTTTCATCAACTTTGACATTTGCACTCTCAATGATCTTCTTCAACCTATTATTATAACACCAGTAGACCTTGCTCTTGGTAGAGTATCCAAGGAAGATACCTTCATCACATCTTGCATCAAACTTACCTAGATCTTCATCTCTTCTGATATAACACTTACAACCAAAAACTTTGAAATATTTCATAGTGGGAACTTTACCATGCCACAATTCATAGGGAGTCTTAGAACTATTACCTTTGACTTGGACTCTATTTAGGATATATACAATAGTGTAAATTGCCTCTCTCCAATATACTTCCAGTAGGTCAGCCTCCTTCATCATTGTTCTAGCAGCCTCTTAAACTGTCATGTTTTTCCTTTCAACTACTCCATTTTGTTATGGAGTCCTAGGTGTAGATAATTGTTTCTTTATCCCTTGTTTCTCATAGAAGAAGTTAAACTCATTTGATGTAAACTCTCCACCTCTATCAAACCTCAAGCACTTTATCTTCAAATCTAGCTCATTCTCAACCACTGCCTTGAATGCTTTGAACTTTTCTAGGGCTTCTACTTTTTCTTTTAAAAAGGTAACCCAAGTCATTCTAGAATAATCATCAATCAACAACAAGAAATACCTTTCTCCTTGTAGACTTCTTACTCTGGTAGGTCCACAAAAATCTATATGTACTAATTTCAGTAGTCCATCAACAGATTGGTCCTTGCTCTTGAAACTTGTTCTTGTCTATTTTCCAAATTGGCATTCCTTGCACAAAGTATCAGCAGGCTTCACAAGCTTGGGCAAATCTCTTACAGCTTGAGTGGAACTTATCTTCACAATGTTCTCAAAATTGATATGACACAAACTTCTATGCCACAACCAACTTTCATCATTCTGAGCCAACAAACAATATTCATTAGTCCCTTACAAATGATAAATGTTACCTCTTGTCTTCTTACTAGTTGCAATCACTATTCTGGAGCTTTCCAGGATCTTACATCCATTGTCCTTGAATCTGAGATCATAACCTTTGCCACACATCTGACCAACACTCAAGAGATTGTGCTTTAATCCCTTCACATATAAGACATCATCAATGTTATGCTTGCCATCAAAAGAAATGGATCCTTTTCCACAAATCTTACCAGCTATATCATCACCAAACCTAACCAGTCCTCCATCATATTTTTCTAAATTTATGAACTTACTTTTGTCACCGGTCATGTGATGAAAGTATCCACTATCAATAACCCATTCACCTTTATCTTCATTGGTTTTTCTTCCTTCACACAACTAGCATGATTAGTAGTCACAGGTTCTTCTTCAATAGCAATAAACAACCATTCATTTCTAGAAGTACTATCATTATCTTGTTCACCATCTGATACTCCATCATCATCAAGATCTTCAACATAATAACATTTCTTTGGAATCCTAGGTCTATCAAGTCTCATCTTGGGAACTCTTGTGGGACACCTAGAAGCATAATGACCAACTTTACCACAACTAAAACATTTGAAAGGTAATTTATATTTGAACTTATCAGTACCTCTAGGCAAACTATTAACAAAGTTGGCTTCAAGTTCTTCAAGCTCATAATCTAGTTCCACCTTGTACTTGTTAGATCTGGGGGTTCTTTCTGAAGTGCTGGCCTTAAAAGTAGTCTCTATCTTTGGAAGTGAATCACCAAGTTCTCTCATTTCAAAGGCTGTCAGCTTCCTGAGCAGCTGATCTTTTGTAATCTTTGTTACTATCATTACTTCTTCAATTGTGGACACCTTATGACTATATGATTTAGGCAGTGATCTAAGAATTTTATTCACAACTTCAATATCCTCAATTTTTTCTCCCACACTTCTAATGCTACTCACAAGTTCATCGACCTTTTGCATGAAGGATGTTATGTTGTCATCTTTGCTCATCTTCAAACATTCATATTTTGCCTTCAAACTCTGCAACTTAGTGCTCTTCACAGATTCATCTCCTTCATATAGATTCTTTAGCTTTTCCTAGATTTCATAAGCAATTTGCAGTTCCATGATCTTTGTTACTTTAGCGTTGAATAAGGCACTTACCAAGGCATCTTTGGCTTTTATATTCAACTCAAACTCCTTGATCTCATCTTCCGTTTACAGACCATTCTTTTGTATTTCATACTTATTTTCAATTATTTTCCAAACACTATAACCCAAGCAGAGGAGATGGGTTTTCATGCGGATCTTCAAAATGGAGTTGTTCATTCCATTGAACTGTGGACTTTCCTTCTTATATGACATCCTGGATCAACCTCAAGCGGTCAAGCTTTCTTCTGAGGAACTTGGCTCTGATACTAAATGTTGAAATGAACCAGAGAACTGAGAGGGGGGTGAATCATTTGTCTCAAATCTTTAACTAATTATACACCTTAGAACATTAAACACTTGTCGACTGTTTGTTATGATTAAATCATGAAAGCATAAACTTAGAAACATAAACACAATTGCAAGATCGTACACAAGTGACACCAGATTTTTACGTGGAAAACCCTGTTAAGGGAAAAACCATGGTGGATGTTAGTCCACAAGATATATAAGTTGTAACAATATCAAAAATCAAAGGCTCACTGCCAATAGGGCTCAATGCCCAGAAAAAGGCTCACTGCCAATGGTTTTGAACTGAGATGTTAGCATCTACTCCATGCCTGAATTCAGTTCCATTGAAGCGTAATACTCTTCCTCTGTTCTACTCTTCCTTCTACACTTCTCCACTTAACTTCACATTTTCACACTTGGACACATTTTCATGACTCAATCACGAGTATTTATACACTACACCAACCTTGGAATGATCATCAAGGTCAGCATTACAATCATCAACCGTTGGAACAATCTCCAAGGTTGGCATTACAAACATACATAAAATAGGTATGGACCTAATACAAAATTAGCTAAGGAAATGTAGTAAAGATGTATGTAGATCACTCCACACCTTAGTTGGGACTCAAACATGATCTTCCGCGCCATGACATGCTTCTAAAATCTTCAATATATCTCTACAATCACTGGAATTAACCAAGTTGTCTAAGACTGGTTACACGCTACGTTATCTGGGAGTAAACTTCAAACACGATCTCAATTCCTTAACACGGACCAATGCAAATGTAGGAACATGATCAAGAAGCATCCACAAGCATGTTGTAATTACCAGGAGCAACTACACAAACTCTAACCACTTTATCCATGAGATTCTTCACACCGGAGCACATGAACTTCACTGTCTTCAACTATCATAAAAGAAAGATAGCTTACAGACCACCAAATCATGAACTATTGTAGTTGTAGGCACTTATCATCATCCTAGAATTCCCTCTAGAACCATAGAATAAAATACTTCAATGCAGAGGAATGTGGAGGAAAATTCTTTCTCCCTATGTCCAGTGAATAATCAGAAAAAGCATGTTTTACTCTGGTGAAAGTAACTCACTCAATTCTTCATATTAGAGGCTCAAACTCAGGATTTAGCATCTTCAGACATGCCTCTAAGTAACTTTCAATCCGCAGACCAAGATCTTCAGTCTTCAAGAAATGCAGAGCAATCTTTTGGATTGTTCTTTAGTATGCAACTCACTGTCTTCATTGTGATTCACTGTTTCCTTTTTTATTCTTCTGGAGGGGCTAATTTTCTCAATGTCCTCAACATACAAGGATTCTAATCAATCAAAAGATAAGGATACAATTGACACCAATGACAACATAGATATGTTGACATCAATGACAACACCAATTAGGCACATACTTGCAACATTAGCAAGACTTTTGCAACTTATCTCTAAGTGTGGTACACCAAACTAGTAAGATATTAATGTAGACATATAGGAAACATATTAGAACAAGTGTACTCACCTCTACATTACACTTAGACATTAGTCTGATTACCATTATTCCTCATACTATTGACTTGCACCAACTGATACTGCATATTAACTATCTCCAGAGCAGATACTTTTGATATCAATGATAACTAATCTTATCAAGATGCAACAATCTCCCCCTTTGTCATTGATGGAAAAGCCAAAATGATGTGCACAAACACTCCCCCTTAGATGTGCATTCCTCTCTCTCCCCCTTTGACATCAAGGACAAAGGGAAAAACATCTTCTACTTACGACACCCCAAAAATTGTATGTACTCCCCCTTACTGTATGAGTTTTACAAACAACACTCACCCTGAGATGGAGGTAGCCCAAAACTGATGCTTGTACATAATATTTTCATTAAGAATGACACTATAAGCCTCCATAATTCTATACAAAACCAAAATTGTCTTATCTTCAATACTCTTACAACTCACTTGGAAGGTAGAATGCTTTTGTAAATTACCTTGATTTGAGCAAGAGTAGATATCCAATTTGCTTTTGTTGAGGACAAAATGTCTCTGACATTCAAATTGTATGCATAGGTCCTCAACCTCCTCCAAACTACTTGGAGTCTTCATTTTCAGATCAACCATTTCTGCTTCAGCTAGCAACCTAAATAATGAAGCAAGTCTCAAATTGACTACTTCCCTCAGCTGACCAAACTATTTCTTTATTTGTTCTCTTTGGTCCTAAAGTTATGACATCTATGAATGAAGATTTTTAGTTTGTACCTTAGCTGATCCATCCTTGTCTTTTGACAAGTCATATAACTTGGCCAATTTGGTGATCTATGACTCAATGGAATCAATATGAGTTTTAATATCCTTGGTGGAATTTGGCCATTTCAAACAGAACAGATTTAATGTAGTGGCTTCATCAATGCATTCCTTAAACATCTTCAAATTTTCTTGTAGTTTGTTGTGTGCATTGGCACACCTATTAGATACCTCAGCTAATATTTTATCATTTATCATTTTAAGGCCTCTTGTTCTACCTTTTTCTCAATATGAGAGGAGTGATCTTTGAAGGAGTCCATCAAAAGATTCAAATTTTTCTCCGAAGGCAAGGAAGGATCAATGTTTACCTCTAGTAAACCTTCCTAAATCAACATTATTGCATCCTCGACTAAGTTAGTCTTCTTCAAATTTTCTTGTAGGAAATCCTTCCTTGCATAAACATGTAGGATGTCACCAAGCTGTCACTTGTGAAGGGGAGAAATAATTGATAAATCAACTTGCCCTTCATAAGTAGGAATTTCCAG
This sequence comes from Cunninghamia lanceolata, assembly GCA_027924645.1. NCBI lineage: Eukaryota > Viridiplantae > Streptophyta > Pinopsida > Cupressales > Cupressaceae > Cunninghamia > Cunninghamia lanceolata. The sequence continues at coordinate 286,473 of BSBN01000765.1, read as the reverse complement.
AAGCTGAGGTGTAACCACCAGCTAAAACTACATCTGTAATCCTAGTAGGTTCTTAAATAAATCTGAGGATGAGGAATCCTGATTTACATTTATATAAGCATCTTGAACTTTCTCATCTTGCTTTTCCTCAGTCTTCTCTATTTCAATCTAAATTTTGTCATCTTGTTTCTCAATAGTCCTCTCTGTTGCATCCTTAGTTTTCTTAGGATTATCTTCTTGCTTCTGTTCATCACTTCTTGAGTTTTCCAGAGGGGGGATGTTATGTTTTCCATCAGGATTAATATTCCCTAGAGGAGGTACATTCACTTCACTTTGATCTTCTATATTTTGTACATTTGTATTCTCCAAAGGACTAGTTTCCTCATTTTTCTTATCAATTTTCTCTATTTCATCTTCACTAGTTACTTTGTCCTCAAAGGTTGATAATCTTGTGTAATGTGTAGGCATATCAAGAGTATTCAAAGGAACTTGTTCCTCAACAACCATCTCACCTCTCTTAATTTCTTCAAGGATTTTGGTAGTCTTTTCTTCAGTCTCTCTTTCCATTCTTTCTATTTCTTCCTCGTCTTTTCCCATTAGAGTATTTATTTTGTGTTTAGTTCTAAACCCTTGTGCTTCTCTAGATTTTGTTTACTCATTTTAGCTTCTTCCACAATGACCTCACTCCTCTTATTGCTAAGTGTCTCTGCAAGACTTGTTGGAAGTTAATCAATAATTTCATTTAAATCTATATTGAAGCCCATCATATACATAACTATGGCCTTTTCAATGGTAGCTTTGTCAATAGGTGGTATCTCATTATAAAGGTCTGCAAATCCTTTTAGTACACCATGTTGTGCAATTGCATTGATAGTAGCCTCAAGCTATAGAGGAACATGTTCATATGCTTCTAGAGGAGCCTTCTTTGTTTTCTTTGTCTTTTCCTTGCCTTTTCCTTTAGATGTTCCTTCCTCCTCTCCTTGACTTGTTCTTTTCTTCAATATAAAGGCTTCGTTTTCTTCTTCTTCATCCTCTTCATCATCCTCTACATTCACCAGATTTACCTTTCCCCTCATTTTCTGTACCTTAGGCCTTGGTTTCTTCTTCTCTTTAGTCTTGGTTTGGAATGGTGCTTCAGTAGCAGTTCTTCCACTACTACGAGATGTCTAATCTAGTCTAGAAAGTTTAGGAGAAGTGGTTGTGGCAGATGTAGACCTACTTGTCCTTCTAGGAGTAGGTGTGGCTTCTTTTACAGGTTCCTTAGGAGTATCAAGCATCTCTTCCAACTTTGATTTCATCTTCTCTGCCTTTTCTTCTATCTCCTTGTTTCTCTTGTTGGTTATCTCATCATAAGTACCAAACCTCCCTACAGAGTGATCCCTAGGTTTATTGAGCAAGATTTCAGCATATCTAGTCCAGTCAGGTCCAGAGACCTCATATGGCAATGTAGTTATCCACACAGTTGTCCTTGTCTACCATAAATGTAATATCATTCTTATATTTCTCCATAATTTGTTGTGGTATCCTATCCCTCCTTTGCATATCATTTTGGAATGTTTTGAAGAATCCTCAAAACATTGTGGCACACTATTTGGTATCCAAAAACCTACTCATGTAGTCTCTAATCTATTGTACAACGGGAATATCCATTCTCCAGACTACATTCTTCATACCATGAAATTCCTTCAGGAAATAGAACGTAAGACAAATGATTAAAGATCCATACTGGAATTTGTAGCATGTCTCCTTGGTTCTCTTCAAGTTGTCTATCAATTGTTATCATATGAGCTCACAAAGGTCATAATCCTTTCCTTCCTTCACCATCTCATGAGCAATGTAGATGGGAGTGGCGGTAGCAGACCCCTCTCTATTTTTGTAATATACTTTGTATGCAATTCCCATCGTGGCATACTGAACCCCTAGGTCAGTGACGTCATCCATAGTTAGGGTTCTCTTGTCAAATTTTGCTCCTGTAAGCTTCATGATCTCTTCATTCTTCATAGCTTTTAGTGCAGGCATAGGTCCGGTGTAACATGTCATCTCATATTACCTAGTTTTTCACATCAAATTTACTAGAAAATAAATTAACATAATCATCATAAACAATTCCTTTGCTTAAACAATTAAATCATTTCTATAATTAGTAAGTTAAAAAAAACATATCTTTCCTGAATATTTTCAAAAATAAAAATTTACAACATATTCAAAGATAGCATCAAAGTGAAATCTTTCACTTTTCAAATTACAATATCTTGCTCAATGCAATAAGAATTGTTGGAATTAGACCGGACAACTAAGAGGGGGGTGAATCAGTTGTCCCAAAAACTTTAACACTTGCAGCAATTAATTCTTCTTTTCACTTAAAATAGATTAATGATGTAAACATCAAAGCATGAATCAACAACACATGAGCAGAAGCAAATGAACACACTTGACACCATGAATTTTAATGTGGAAACCTAGTTAAGGGAAAACCATAGTGGGGGTTAACCCAAAAGATTTGTACCCTATTAAAAGTACTTGAAATAAATGAGAAGGCACTTGCCTTCAAGCACACTACCCAGAGCTCATTGCTCAAAGAGGCTCACTACCTATAGGAATTTATATTTAATATAGAAAGATGTAACTGAGAAATAGCATCTTCATCATGCCTGGTTCAATCTCATTGAAAGCTCACAAAGACTTCTGTTCTGCCCCAAACACCTCTTCACTATCTCTTCATCCTTTGCTGCTCTTGTTCTTCTGCTTCTCTTCTCTACTCTGCCTCTGAACCTTTCTTAGGATTTTATCATTTTCGCACAAGGATGATTTTCCACAACTCAAAAACACTCCTTTATATGCTTCATCAACCTTAGAATAAACATCAAGGTCAGCACTAAAAGCATCTAACTTAATGTGAATCACTAAGATGTTGGCCAAGCATAAATGGGACTCAAATCTTCCTTGATCAACACGACACGATCCATAGGATTGCTCTTAGATCATCTGCAATATGCTTGAATCATCCGGTCAGCCAAGACTAGGAAGAACAGCAACACCAAAGAAGAAATCTTGAACAACATGCTCAATCTTCAATGTGGACCTCCAACACAAAAGGCACACGATCCAGAGACCTCCACAAGCTCATTAAATTCAGCAATAACATCCACACTACTCCAAATCAATAGAATCACTTCCATCTTCATCTGGTACCTTAAGAACATTGTTTGTCATGACTGTCACACTAGAAAAATTGCTTGCAGACCTCCAAACCATGAACCACTTGAGTTGATGACACACACTGACTTCTGAAACATGTCTCTAGATCCACAGATCATAGTGTTTCATTTGTGGAGCAATCTGGACCAATTTCTTGTCACTCTGTCTCTTCTAAACACTACAAAACCCAGTTCCACTCAGATGGCCATAACTTCTTCAAATCTTTATGCGGACCTCTCAAATCTTAACTAGAGCTACTTTAGACAATCCTCTACATAGCCATTTGGTCCGTGTACTTAGGTCTTCATCAATTTTCTCAATATCCTCAACATTTCAGTCTTCTAACCAAGCAACAAAATTGGATACAGTTGACATCAATGGCAAGAAGGATATGTTGACATCAATGACAACACCGCTTAGGCACCTATTTGCAACAATCTCCCCCTTTGTCATTGATGGCAACATATGATGTGAAAAACTAATTTAACCATCAAGATAAGAACTTCTCCCTCTTTCTCCTATCACACTTGCAACCATTTTTCTTTACAGCTCCCCCTTTTATCAACAACTAGTTTTTCACATGACTTCTCTCCCCTTTTGACATCAATGGCAAAGGGAACATATTTGCAATCTTTTCTCCCCCTTTTTGTTTTAGACTGATCTCCAAAATTTGCATACTAACTACTTCCCCTGAGTAGTATCTCCTTAACATCAATCTGGATCACAAGATATTACTATGAATTCCACCAAACTAATGTACCCTAGTGCATCTTAGTTCTGATTAGGAGGGGTAATAACCCCTAACTTCTCTCTGAGATACTCAAAAGTATCCTTGGGTAGAGGCTTAGTGAAAATATCCGCAATCTGATCCTTTGAAGAAACAAACTCCAATCTGGCTTCATTCTCATTAACCTTCTCTCTCAAGAAGTTAAACTTGATTGATATATGCTTTGTCTTTGAATGCAACACCAGATTCTTTGAGATACTTATTGCACTTGAATTATCATAGAAGATTATAACAGACTTCTCAAACACAATTTTGATGTCTTTCAACATTTGATTCATCCATAGAACTTGAGTGCAATTGTTTGCTACTGCTATATACTCTGCCTCTACAATAGACAAAGATATTACCTCTTGCTTTATGCTTATCCAAGAAACCAATCTTCTTCACAAAAAGAATGCACCACCACTAGTACTTTTCCTGTCATCCACATCTCTTGCCCAATCAACATCTGTGTATGCATGAAGAGTGAATTTATTATCTTTTAGATACCATAAGCAATAATCAAGTGTCCCTTTGAGATATCTAAAAATTATTTTGACTGCTACAACATGGGATTCTCTAGGATCAGCTTGAAATCTAGCAACAAGTCCAACTGCATTCATGATATCAGGTCTGGTCTGAGTTAGATAGAGTAGTCCTCCAATCATTGATCTATACCTTTTCTAATTTGCCTTAAGGGAGTCATCATCTTTACTCAACTTGCATTTGATTACCATGGGTGTACCCACATGCTTTGAATCTTCCATTCCAAACTTTTTCAACAATTCTATCACATACTTAGATTGAGATATGAAGATACCTTTATCCGACTCAATGATTTGCAGACTTAAGAAGAAATTCATTTCACTAAACATGGACATCTCAAATTCACTCTACCTCTAATCAGTAAATATTTTTCACATACTCTCATTTCCACCAAAAATGATATCATCAACAAATACCTTAACAATCAGAATGTGCTCATGATCAATCTTGAAGTAAATATTACTATCAGCAGTGCCTTTGCTATATCCTAGCTTTAGCAGATACTTATCTAATCTTACATACTAGGCTCTTGGGGCTTGTTTGAGTCCATACAATGCTTTCCTCAACCTGCAGACCATATTTCTCTAATCAGACAACTGAAATCCTTCTAGTTGCTCACTGTAGACTTCTTCTTCCAATTCTCCATTCAGGAATGCTAACTTGACATCCATCTGATCAACCTTGAAATCTTTAAAACCAACAAATGCAAGAAATAATCTGACTGCATCTATACTTTTGACCAGAGCAAAAGTTTCTTCAAAATCAATTCTTTCCACTTGAGAATATCCTTTGCATACTATCCTTGCTTTGTTTCTTACAACTTCATCATCTTCATTTAGTTTATTTTGAAAGAGCCATTTAGTTCCAATCACATTTTTGTCTTCAGGTCTGGGAACAAGATCCCAAGTATTATTCTTTTCAATTTGCATTAATTCTTCTTCCATGGCTTTTACCCAATTTTCATCAATGCAAGCTTCACTTATTGATTTTGGTTCAATCTTTGAAATCAAACAAATCTCCTCTTGATCTTTAGCAATTCTTCTTTTAGTTTGAACACCTTTATTTCTATCTCCTATGATTTGATCTTCTAAATGATTCAACTTTACATACCTGGGTGTTTAGGGATTTGCTTGATTTTTTTATTCTTGAGCTTGTTCCTCAACACCTGCACTAACTTCTTGAGTTACTGGATATTCTGAATCAATCTAGATCTAAGTCTGAGTTTGAGCTTGCCTTCCTAGAATTTGAATTTCATCTTGATCATCTGAATCATATCCCCAAGACTTGAAAGATCTCTCTTTGCTCTCATCAACTCTGACATTAGCACTTTTAACAATCTTTTTCAATCTCTTATTAAAGAATCAGTATGCCTTCCTTTGAGTAGAGTAACCCATAAATATTCCTTCATCACTTCTTGTCTCAAACTTCCCTAGATCCTCATCTCTTTTGATATAGCATTTACTACCAAAAACTCTAAAATATTTCATAGTAGGAGGATGACCAAACCATAATTCATAAGGTGTCTTACTAGAATTACCTTTGATCTGTACCTAGTTAAGATTGTAGATAGTAGTACTCACAACTTCTCTCCAATAGACTTGTGCAACATTTGCTTCCATCATAATGGTCCTAGCAGCTTCTTGAATGGTCTAGTTCTTTCTTTCCACAACTCCATTTTGCTGAGGAGTCCTAGGAGCAGATAACTGTGTTTTTATTCCATGCTTTTCAAAGAATGTATCAAACTCACTAGAGGTAAACTCTCCACCTCTGTCAGATCTCAGACACTTTATTTTCTCACCAATCTCATTTTCTACCATAACCTTGAACACTTTGAACTTGTCAAGACCTTCTGATTTTTCTTTCAAGAAGGTTACCCACATCATCCGAGAGTAATCATTAATCAGCAACATAAAACATATGTCTCCTTGCACACTCCTAATTCTAGAAGAACCACATAGATCAGTATGCACAAGTTCGAACCGTCCACTTGAAAATTGTTCTTTACTCTTGAATGAAGTTTTGTTCTATTTACCCAATTGACATTCTCTACACATGCTATTAGTAGGTTTCACAAGTTTTGGAAGATCTCTCACAACCTAAGTAGAACTTATCTTGACAATGTTATCAAAATTCACATGACACATTCTTCTATGCCATAACCAACTCTGATCAATATGAGAAATCAAACAACTTTTGCTAGAACTACTTAAATGAAAGATGTTACCTCTAGTCTAAGTACCAGATGCAATTTCAGTTTTGAAACTTTCCAAGATTCTGCATTTTCAATCCTTGATTTGGAGATCATAACCCTTGTCAACCAACTATCCAACACTAAGAAGATTATGCTTCAATCCTTCCACATACAAAACATCATTAGTGTTATTCTTACCATCAAAAGAGATGGATCCTCTACCATGGATTCTACTAGTTGAGTTGTCTCCAAATTTCACAATTCCACCTTCATATTTTTCAAATCTTACAAACTTACTTTTATCACCAGTCATATGATGAGAACAACCACTATCAATCACCCATTCATCTTTATCTACAACTTGAGCAGCCAAGGCACTTTCCACATTTGCACAGCTAGTAGATTCAGTAGGCACCAGATCTTCTTCTTTGATAGCAATGAACACCCAGTCACTTTCAGTGGAACCTCCATGATCAAACTCATCATTTGTGACTCCTTCTTCACCAGCTTCTTGGACATAGTAGCATTTCTTCTGAATTCTATGTTTGTTAGGTTTTGTCTTTGAACCTCTCTCTGGACACCTTGAGGTAAAATGACCAATCTTATTACAAGCAAAACATTTGAATGGAAACTTTCCTTCATACTTACCGGATCCTCTTGGCAATCTTTTGGCAAAAAGAGCTTCAATTTCATCGAACTCAATTTCATCATCTTCAAGATCTTTCCTTGTCTTATCACATCTATTTGATCTTCTTGAAGAACTTTCACCTGGATCATATCTTTTCTTTCTATGAATACTGGCTTTAAATGCAAATTTAGACTTAGGAAGAGAATCACCAAGCTCACTCATTTCAAATGCTGAAAGCTTACCAAATTTATGCTTGTATTCCAGAGGTAAGGATCTGAGCACTTTGGCAACAATCTCTGATTCTTCCAATACTCCAACAGCATTCCTAATACCGGTCACAAGTTTATTCACTTTCTACATGTAGGAAGTAATGTTTTCATCTTCACTCATCATCAACCTTTCATATTTACCCTTCAGGCTCTGTAGCTTGGCACATTTGACATATTTGTCACCTTCATATAGATTTTCTAACTTTTTCCAAATTTCATGGGCAGTTTTGCCAGGACATTTGCCAATTCTATATCAGTCAGGGCACTCAATAATGCTTCTTTAGCTCGAATATTGCATTCAACTTCCCTGAGTTTGTCTAGAGTTGTAGGGCCATTCTTTAAAATCTTATATTCATTCTTAGTTATCAACCAAAAGGCATCACCCATACATTCCAAATGACACTACATGTGCACCTTCCAAAGGGAGTAATTTGTTCCATCAAATCTCAGAGTTTCCTTCTTGTAAGTCCACATCTTGGATCTCCTCAAGTGGTCAAGCTTCTTTTAGAGGAACTAGCTCTAATACCAATTGTTGGAATTAGGCCAGACAAATGAGAGGGGGGATGAATTAGTTGTCCCAAAAACTTTAACACTTGCAGCAATTAATTCTTCTTTTCACTTAAAATAGATTAATGATGTAAACATTAAAGCATGAATCAATAACACATGAGCAGAAACAAATGAACACACTTGACACCAAGAATTTTAACATGGAAACCCGGTTAAGGGAAAACCACGGTGGGGGTTAACCCACAAGATTCATACCCTATTAATTTAAGTACTTGAAAGAAATGAGAAGGCACTTGCCTTCGGGCACACTGCCTAGAGCTCATTGCTCAAAGAGGCTCACTGCCTATAGGATTTTATATTCAATACAGAAAGATTTAACTAAGAAATAGCATCTTCATCATGCCTGGTTTACTCTCATTGAAAGCTCACAAAGACTTCTGCTCTACCCCAAACACTTCTTCACTATCTCTTCATCCTTTGGTGCTCTTATTCTTCTGCTTCTCCTCTTTTCTGCTCTGCCTCTAAACCTTTCTTAGGATTTTATCATTTTTGCACAAGGATGATTTTCCACAACTCAACAACACTCCTTTATATGCTTCATCAACCTTGGAATAAACATCAAGGTCAGCACTACAAGCATCTAACTTAATGCAAATCACTAAGCTGTTGGCGAAGCATAAATGGGACACAAATCTTCCTTGATCAACATGCCACACTCCATAGGATTGCTCTTAGATCATCCACAACATGCTTGAATCATTCGGTCGGCCAAGATTGGGAAGAACAACAACACCAAAGAAGAAATCTTCAATAATGTGCTCAATATTCAATGCGGACCTCCAACACAGAAGGCACATGATCCAGAGACCTCCACAAGCTCATTAAATTTAGTAATAACATCCACACTACTCCAAATCAACAAAATCACTTGCATCTTCATTTGGTACCTTAAGAACACTGATTGCCATGACTGTCACACTAGAAAGATTGCTTGTGGACCTCCAAACCAAGAACCACTTAAGTTAATGACACACACTGACTTCCTAAACATGTCTCTAGATCCATAGATCATAGTGTTTCATTTGTGGAGTAATCCAGACCAATTTCCTGTCACTCTATCTCTTCTAAACATTGCAAAACTTGGTTCCACTCAGATGGCCATAACTTCTTCAAATCTTTATGTGGACCTCTCAAATCTTAACTGGAGCTACTTCAGACAATCCTCTACACAGCCATTTGGTCCACATACATAGATCTTCATCAATTTTCTCAATATCCTCAACATTTTAGTCTTCTAACCAGGCAATAAAATAGGATGCAATTAACATCAATGGCAACAAGGATATGTTGACATCAATGACAACACCACTTAGGCACCTATTTGCAACAAGAATAAGTTTACATAAAATTTGACTGTCATGTAAACATAATAAATATACTACATATGGAGTTTCGATATCTGTCTTCATAAGTCTTGTCTTGTCATCTGCTTGGGAAGGAGAGCATCACCTGAGTTCTTTTCCTCCAACCACAAACTAGTGATCCCCCACACACCTTCCTTCCTAGAAGTGGCCCTACCCTTCATGAAGGGAATATATATAAAGAATCAATAGGTTTTGCCATCTAAGTTTCTAGTGTTGTGTCCTTCATAACCAATCATAGTCATACAACTATAGATCCCCTCTAACTATGTATGACACTACTAGATGGTTATGCCATCTAGAACATAGTGAACCCACTAATGCATGTAGAGACAGATGCATTACTTTGGCCAAAGATTTAATATATATAGACATTTCGCAATGAACGTAGTCGATTGTTCACACACTTCTAACTTGACTTAGAGACTATCATCCTACATTGAATTTAATTGACCAATTCTAGTCACAGGGTGTCTTAAATAGATCTCACCCATAGTCTTCCTGACTAAGGTTATTAACTCTAATTTCTGGAGTACAATACCAAAATGATTCAATATTGAAGTCTTGATCTTGCTAAGATATTTCTTGTTGCAACTGCAACATGGAATCTATGACTCCCTATCACTCTATTCCTTTGCTTCAAAAGTTTATATGAATATATATAGTTTAATGTCTCATCTTGACATAAGGATGGTTTTGTCTATGATTCCAGAAATCTATCCAAGATACTAATCTTGGTTCAAATATTTTTATTTAATCTTTGTTGACATTAAAATGCCTATTTAAGTCGATCACATACTTGTGAGTAGAAAAATATGTTTCCTAAATACTGAATTTCCTTTTGAAAGAATGAACACTTAGAAAGTTTTCCATATAACTTATGCTCTCTCAACTGCTGCAATATTATTCACAGATGTTGCAAATGTTCTTCCTTATTGTTAGAATAAATAAGAATATCATCAAGAAAAACTAGAACAAACTTGTCCATACAATCTCTAAACACACTATTCATCATATTCGTGAATGCAGCAAGGGCATTCATAAGTCCAAATGGTGACACTATAAACTCATAGTGCCTATATCTTGTTCTAAAAGCTGTTTGGTGGATATCTTCATCTTTCAATCTCAATTGATGATATCTCGATCTAAATCAATCTTTGAAAACACAAAAGCTCTATGCATTTGATCAAAAAGATCATCTATACGCAGTAATGGATACTTATTCTTTACGGTTGCTTTATTGAGCATACGATAATCTATACACAAACATAAAGTTCCATCTATCTTTTTAACAAAGATTACTGGTGTACTCTGTGGAGAAATACTAGGCCTAATCAAACCTTTAGCCAACAATTATTGCAATTGGGCTTTTAAATCCATCATTTCCCTAGTAGTCATATAGTAAGGTGCTTTTGATACTGGCTCAGATCTTGGTTTAATGTCAATTGCACAATCAAAGACTCTTTTGGGTGGTAGACCTGGAAGTTCCTCTAGAAAAAAATACTAGAAATCTTAAAGAAAAGGGTAAATTTCTTCAAAAGGCACACTTTGCTTTCTAAGACTTTCCTCAATTTGTTTGATTTTCACTACAAAGAGTTGGCACCCTTTTCACCTAGCCCTTTTCAATTTCTTAGTAGAGATTGGTTGAATCTTGACCTCTCTTTGAATACCTTGCAAAAAGACCTTATTCCCCATATCATCTAAACACTCAACTATTTTTGAAAAATAGTCAACATTGGCTCTATGTTTCCATAACCAATTTATTCCTAAGACAACATCATAGGAACCTAAGGGAGCTACGTATAAATTCACTTCAGTTGAAAAACTAGAGAGATCAATCTTAGATTCAAACAAACATTACTCTACCTGAGCCTTAGTTTGGTTAGCATATTCTATTGACCAAGGTTTAGCCATATAACCAGCTCTTCTAGGAAACTTATTCAATATCCTAGGAGAAATAAAATTTCAATTTCTCTAGTATCAATCAAAATAGAGATAGGGACTCCAAACAAGGTACCTGTCATCTCTATAGGAGTGATCTGATACTCCACTTGGCGATTGTCTAGTGCTGCATGAATCCTTTGCTAAAAAGTTACTTGCTGGGTATGTAAAGCATTACCTCTTTGTTGACCACCCTGGTTCTTGGTTGGGCATTAATTTGCATAATGGTCACCTCCACAAGTAAAACATCCTCCAAGAGGTCCTCTCTTTTCAGTTATCTTGCTAGCATTATTCTCAATCCTCTTGAAGTTACCATTCTTCTTTTCATTGCCAGATCCACTCTTAAACTTCTTGGTTCCTTTGTCATTTCTCCTATTCTCATAAGTCGTATCGTTCCTTCTCTTGGAAGGTTGCAAAGTTTGAGTCTTATTAAACCTCTTGTGATTCCTATCGCAATAAATTGATATGGACCTCAACTTTTTCTCCTGCTTAATGGCCTTCTCATAAACTTGATCCATTGTCATAGGACCATGCATGGCCACTTCACCACTAATCTGGGCATTCAGACCCATGATGAATTTCCTAATTTAGAATCTTTATCCTTTTGATATTGAGGTAAGTACTTTAGAAGACGAGTAAACTTCTATCCATACTTGACTACTGACATATCCCCTTGATGTAGATTTTGAAAATCTGTCAACTTATGGTCAAAGAAGAGTTGCAGAAATAACCTTTTATAGAATAGTTTAACAAACTCATCCCAAGTTATATTTAAGGAAATTAATCCTAATTCCATCTTCTTGTTCATCCACCAAGTAGATGCTTCTCCTGCCAACTGTGTTACATCCCTAATTTTTGTCTTGCTATACTTTTTACTTTTACTTGGATATAAGTAAATCTATTATGATGTTTAGATTAATGTCAAGGAAAGACATATTATATTGAGTGTCATTTATGGAATTATGAAAATAAATATGTTATTGTCAATTTAATATTGCATTATGAGATTTGGTTTATTATTTGACAAATGAGCCACTGATCATAATTTGTTGATTACAAGTTTGATACATGATTACAGGTTTTTAGATGACTCTCAGAGAAAAGAGAGAGAGTATCTTTTGAGGAGAGAGATATAGACCTCAGGTTATGAGTGATTATTTGCCAAAATGAGTAGAGTGTTTGACGAAAATGTGAACCAATATTGTTAGAGGTAAGTCATGTCTTGTCAGTTTACTTTTGAACCCAACCGATAGGTAGTCGATATCTTTCATGTCTTTTCTCATCAAGTCATTGTGTGTCAACATAGTCGTTTGAAACAACGTCGTCTAAGTAAGAACAATAACCATTTACATTTAATGTAAAAATTACGACGTCATTGTCGTAAAATGGTTGCATTATTATTATTGAATCACTTAGTGTTTTATTGTTGACATTTAACGTCAAATGACGATCTCGTCAAGACAAGTTGATGTGATTTTAATGAAGGATTGTGATGGGGAGGTAAACTCATCCCATTCACATTATCTGTAAACCTTTGTTTTATTACTATTATTTTTACTGATCAAATCATAACTATCGAATAGGATTGATGTAATGTAAGCCATATTTGATATAAACAAATAAATATATTAATGCATCAAATAAGGATAATACATCATGATAGTTAATAATGCTTACTCTTATGAGCAGTCATGTGCATGTAAATTAAAATGCCTTCATTATTTTAAGTGATGGAATTGGATCACTTAAAGTGACCATTAATGATCAACAACGGCTTAATTGTTTGTGTCGACCTCTTTCAAAGAGGAACCGTGGTATTAATACTCCACTTGATGATTTTCCCCACATTTTGTGTCTTCCTAAAACATGTGTTAATCTTTGCTGATAAAATGGTTGCGGTTGAAACCGAATGGCTAGTGCACTGCAATGACTCCTATTTTTTTTCCAACTATGTGAGTTGAAAAGAGTAAGGATATGTGACTCATTATGAGCTGATTAGAAGTCCATATAATGCACGACTCATTAAGAGTTAGGGAGAACAGGAATCAGTGATAGAAAAGAAAAAGGATCGTTGTGATTAAAAGAAATGTAGAAAATAGCCAGAATAGAAAAAAAGAATTAAGGAAGGTGATCTCATATAGGAGTTAGCTGGGTTATATCTCTGCAACTATATCTTATTAAGCCACCACCTGGTATCACATATGCTTTATGTGTGATGATAATACTAAAATATCAAATGCTATTATCGTCCATTGTATTCTTGTTTTGGATAATCAATTATGCCTTTAGGCTATTCTATTTTTATCGAAGCATTTACACTCAAACTAGTGAGTCAAATTTAATGATTCGATGGTAGCACCCATTTCAAATTGTGTAAAGACCTTTAGATGTATTGATAGCATTTCTGAAGCTAGCTGGTTGATGCTTGATAATATTCATTATTGCCTGAGTCGAATACTTCTATAACTATGTGAACACTGATTGATATATTATCATTGAAATGATTAATTGATCATTACATTTCCTTTATACTTGTAGAAGGTTGTTTTAAGTTGTCGAATGCCTTGAAAGACCGGTCGCTATAAGGAGTAAGAATTATCTTGTAGCATGTTGAGTTTTTAGTTATAAGTTAATCATGCATTAAACTTTCATAGATATTAGTGCAATGGAAACTAAGATAGGTATTCTCTTAGTTTGAGTGAGGTGGTTAAATCCTTGAGTTAGGATAATGGTAGTTTAAACCATTTCTTGTTAAGTTTATGAATATCAAAAATGAATTCTTCTCAAGAGAACTTGGATTCTTAATAAGCTTTAGAAAGCCACCTTTTATACAATCAAGTGATAGATCATTGGGAATATTATGATAGAGGAAGCAAGGGCCATAGGACCATCCTTATTACCTATGCTATTAAACTTGATGAGAATAACATTGTAGTAAACCATTACGATGGAATAGACTAAGTCTATCTAGGAATGATCTTGTATGTAATCATATATGTGTACATATAGTGTAATTGTTAATGACATCACATTAAGGAAAGAAGAAGGTATTCATACTCCTTTGTATAGGAGGTATTATCTATTACAGAACCATATTAATCTTAACCTTAGTTGAGTTAAACCAAAGGTCATTTACAAACCTTAGTCTTGAAGTTATGAGATAGGGTTATTTTGATATAATGGATTATTCAAGGGTTAAATAAAACCCTAATTTAACCTAGAAGGGTTAAAGATTATTGGATGACACCTTTATGGTTATAACCCATTTTAGTTATTTTATGGGGGTAGACATTAAAGGGTCAAGAACCCTAAATAATAAATGTTTCATTTATCTTATTGAAAAGAGAGTTGTTATTAGTTGATAATGTTTAACCTTAGGTAGAGAAACCTATTTGTTTGGTTACAAGTTGACTTGAGATATAAGTCATAAGCCTCGGGTTTTACAAGCATGCAAGAGGTACTATCAAATGGTTAGTCAAACATAAATTTTATTATACCTTTTTGGTCACAACTTCTCTTAGTTATTACTTGTCGATAAGTGATGAATCTCAAATGTTGCAAATATGCAAAAAGATACCCAAGATTAGATAGTCATTCCATAAGGTCTATGGAGCAATGACAATGCCTTGTGAATCCACCTAAGTTAGAAAGACTAGATTTGAGTTAGACAAAACTCTTTAGTTAAACCTTAACTTGACCCAGATAAGGTAATTATTTATATTAAATTATTGTGATCATTGCATAGAACATGAATGTAAGGACAAGTGCCCTAACTATATTTGTTTATTCTTACTTGTAAGAAAGGAAATAATTTCCTAGACTATGATGCTTAATCTGGGAAAGGTAAACATCTTAGTTGTTAATGAATCGACTTAAGATCTTTAAGTGTCTATAAGTTTTGGATCTTAGGTATTGCAATGATGTAATGAGAATCCTTGTAAAGAAAGGTAATCGATATGGTCTATGGAATATAGACAATGTTTGTAAATTTGTCTATGTCAGGAAGACTAAAATATTGAAGTTGTCAAGACTATATAGTTAAACATGGTTGACCCAGTCAAACTGTAGAAATATGATAGTATCTAAGTTAAGTTGGGGCGGGTGAACAATACAACTACATTCATTACGAATGTCTATTTATATTGAAACTTTGGCCAAAGGAATGCATTCATTTTTTGCATGCATTGTCGGTTCATTGTATCTAGATTGCACAACCTATTAGAAACCATACTTAGCTAGAGGGTATCTAGGGTTGTATGGTTGATAGAGTTGTATAGGATACAACACTATGTACTCAGGGAAGGCAAATTATCACTAGTCACCTTTGGTCTATATTCCTTGTGAAGGGTAGGGCCACTTCCTATGTGGAAGATGTGTGGGTGACCCCCGGTCTATGGATGGAGGTAAATCATTGAAAAGACACTCTCTCTCTCCAAGCAGAAAACATGCCAGGACTTGTGATAAAGATGTCAGATATTCAGAAGCAGTAATTATACCAAATTTGTTTATGTAATTGATTTACTTATGCAGATATTGTAATTGATTTACTTATGCAAATATTGTAATTGAGAAAGACAATCTGATTTATTGTATTATGTAAGAGAATCTTGTAATTATTGTTACTTGATTATATGTTAAATAAAAGAAAATTTTTCTCTCTCTCATTTTTACCTTGTTGAATTACTCTATGGTAAATTTCTAGTTTTACTATGTCTTTAGAATGTTGATGTTACATATAGTATCAGAGCTACCAGGTTCAGCACTAGGGTTTATGAGTCTAATATGCTAACCTATAGTCAACATTATGCGGTTAGCTAATGTTTGAATTTTCTTGTGCCAGAATGGTGTGGAGAAGAACCAAGAAAACTGCTAGAAATTTTGTTCACCATCATTTGCCTGAATTAGTGGTTAAGAAGGAACCTATCAAGGAAGTGAAACTTAAAGAGCATATTATTTACTCAAAGGGTGCATTGCTAGAGGATTTACAAACTTTTGCTGATGCACTTAAGCGTATTCAGCTAGAAAGAAAACAACATTTTGAACTGACCAAAAATCCTACTGATGCAAGAGTATCCCTGGTTCAAGAGTAATCTTGCATCAACTAAAAAAATTTGCAGTTCAGTTTGTTTCTTTTAATTTCCAGTTTAGTTCAAAGCAGTTCAGTCAGAAGCAGTTTCAGCTTGTAGTCTAGTTTTGGCATTTCACATCTCACAGATCTGGACTTAGCATCTACATTCATTCATCTACATCATATCAAGAATTCAGAGCATTTGGATCAGTTACTGGAAAGATATTGCTATCATAAGATCAACTATTTTCTCAATGCAGAGCATCCTGATAGTTTCAGACAATCAGCTAAAGGAGAAGGCTTGCAGATCATTCCCTGACTTACAAATCTCAATGACACATCATTCAATGTCCTTTGGTTCATGGCCGACCTTCCTCAAGGGTCCGTACATTATTCCATTCATTTGAGGAAGTGTTGTATGCATTTAGGTCTGACTATCTGTGAACACATTACAGCTCTTCATTGGAGTTTGTGACCTTCCTTAGCTTACGTGGAGGAATTTATTGGTCCAAAAATGATATATAAAGATGTAAAAGATCCCTAGGAAAGTAGTTATCAAGTTCATGATATAGTGTTAGTTGATAATTTAGATTTTGTGCGAAGGAGCTCCAAAGCTTTATCTTGTGCATGTATGTACTCAGGCCTTCGAGCCCTAGTTGTAAGCCCGCATGTTACCGGCCAGATTGTATTTGAATTCTTTGATATACTAAATGATTGAATCTGCATTTATTCCATTTCTTTGAGTTGTTTCTATTATGTTTACTCTTGCTACATGGTTCGGATAGTTCATTCTATGAACCCTCCTACCATGACTGTACCAAGTGGTATCAAAGCAAAAGTTTGAATCTTGGAGAGTGAATTGAGTGAAGGATTCTATAAGATCTTGTTGTGAGCAGATTGCCGATCTGAGGCAAGTTACTTGTGCACAACTGATCACTGATTGAGAGGCAGTTGTCGCTTGTAGCCCGATCACCGAACCTGAGGAAGTTTGCACTTGATCCTAGGAAGATGCCACTGTGAAGAGTTACTCATGTTGGTACACTGGCTAATAGAATGGATGAGATGATGGAATTGATGAGAACAATGCGAATTTGTTTGGACACTATTGAAGAAGATAGGCAAAGAGGATTGACGCTGAGACCTAATGTTGAATGTGATGATGAGGAAGAATTTCAATCTGCTAAACAAACTGGTGAAACCCTAGAAGATGATGAAGAAGAAGAATCAGATCAAATAAAGATGTTGCAAGCTATCTCAAAGATTAGAAAGAGACCTAGAATTGATGTACCGAACTATACTGGTAATTTGAATCCTGAAGAATTGACTGACTAGATAAATGATATGGAAGAATACCTTGAATATGAGGAGATCAAAGATCTGGAGAAAGTGAAATTTGCAAAGATAAAGTTAAAAGGACATGCTGCTATATGGTGGAAAGAAGTTCATTTGGAAAGAAACAGAAGAGGAAAAGAAAAGATTAAAAAGTGGGACCAAATGGTGACAAAGTTGAAAAATTAGTTTATACCTGCTAACTATGAGTTGGAGCTATTGAAAAGATTGCAGAACTTGAGATAAAAGGAGAAATTTGTGAAGGAGTATACTAAAGAATTTCATAAGATGATCATAAGGACAAGACATAGTGAAGCAAGCAAGGAGAAAGTGGCAAGATACATCAATGGATTGAGATTGAACATTCAAGAAGAACTAAGTTTGGTAAGGATGACATCTTTGGAAGAAGCATATCAGTTTGCCCTAAAAGTTGAAGAGAAGTTGAATAAGAGATAGGATCATAGACAGAGAGGCAGAGGAGGTAAATTTAAGAAAGGAAGAATGTTTTCTGGATGTGATAGATCATTTCTGGAGCATAACAAGTTTGACAACCTAGTTAGGAAGGATGGCAGAGATAACAATGCTTACCAGAGAGATGAAAGAAATTTTTATCAGAGAGGAAACCCTAGTGCATACCAGAATGAAGGATACAGAAAAGAAGGAAGTGGATTTGATAAGAGGACATTCAAAGGTACTTGTTTCAAGTGTGGAGGTGAAGGACATAGAGCATTTGAATGTAATCAGGGTAGTACAAGCAAGAGGACAAAGAACAGTGGAAGAGCAACCAATGTTGAAGAAGAACCTATTAAATCACCCAGTTCTGTTGGTAAACCTAAGAAAGGAGAATCATTAGTGATGAGGAGAGCACTATTTCAAACAGAAACAAATGATGAACCATCATAGAGGAAAAATCTATTCAAAACTAGATGCAAATCCGGAGGTAAGTGTTGTAAAGTTATAATTGATAGTGGTAGTTTAGATAACCTAGTTTCAGAGGAGATGGTGACTAAGCTGAAGTTGAAAAGATTGAAACACCCTAAGCCCTATAAGATAGAGTGGATTCGGGATGATCATAAGGTACTGGTGAGTGAACAATGTTTGGTAAAATTTCATATTGAATCTTATCATGATGAAGTCTTGTGTGATATTATGCATATGGATGTTTGTCATATCTTGTTGGGTAGACCTTGGCAATATGATAGAAAAGCTACACATGATGGGAGAAAGAACACATATAGTATAACAGCAAATGGGAAAAGAATTACTTTGATTCCTTTGGAAGATGATCCTAAAGATGTGATATGTGGGAATGCTAGAATCTGTTTGGTAGATGGAAGGAAATTTTTGGATGGTTTGAAATAGGAAAGTATGTGTTATGCCTTGATTCTTAAAATGCCTGAAGTACTGAAGAAGGAAACTGAACCAGAGGAGATAAGAGAGTTGCTAACAGAGTATGAAGACATCATGTCAGATAATGTACCTAAAGGATTACCACCTATAAGGAGTATCAGTCATCACATGGATCTTATACTGGGAGTAAGTTTGCCTAACAAAGTAGCACACCAGATGACACTGACAGAGAATGAAGAACTGAATAGACAGATACACGAGTTATTGAGAAAAGGGTTGATCAGAGAAAGTTTGAGTCCTTGTACAGTACCTACAGTGCTTGCACCGAAGAAGGATGGAGAATGGAGAATGTGTACTGATTCTAGAGTAATAAACAAGATCACAGTTAAGTATAGATTTCCTTTACCCAAGATGGATGATATCATGGATTGTTTGAGTGGAGAAAGATATTTCACAAAGATAGACTTGAAGAGTGGTTACCATCAGATCAGAATCAAAGAAGGAGATGAATGGAAGACTGCTTTTAAGACAAATGAAGGCTTGTATGACTGGTTAGTGATGCCCTTTGGATTGAGATATGCACCGAGTACTTTCATGAGGTTGATGATTGAAGTCTTGAAGAAATTCTTGGGTAAGTTTGTGATTGTATACTTGGATGATATTCTATTTTTTAGTAAAACAAAAGAAGAACATTTGTGGCATATTAGACAAGTTTTGTAGAGACTGAGAAAAGAGAAATTGTTGATAAACATCAAGAAGTGTAGTTTCATGAAGGAAGAGTTGGTATATTTGGGATTTGTGATTTCTGTGGAAGGACTGAAGATGGACCCTGAGAAAGTGAGCAATTGTTGAATGGCCTACATCGGAGAGCATTGGAGAAGTTAGATCATTTCATGGATTGGCTAGTTTCTACCAGAAGTTCATCAGAAATTTTAGTTTATTTTGTAACCCTATGACAGAGACAATGAGAGGTGATAGAAAAGATTTCAAGTGGACATCAGGAGCAGATAAAAGTTTTGAACTATTAAAGTAGAAAGTGACAAAGCAACCTATTTTGGCATTACCGGATTTCAATAAGGTATTTCAAGTTAATTGTGATGCTAGTGGAAATGCAATTGGAGCAGTACTAAGTCAAGAAGGTAGACCTGTAGCTTATTTCAGTGAGAAGTTGAATGATGCAAGGAAAAGATATTCAATTTATGATCAAGAGTTCTATGCCATAATTCAAGCCTTGAAGAAGTGGAGACATTACTTGTTGCCTAAGGAGTTTGTGTTGTATACAGATCATCAAGCTTTACAGTATTTGAATAGTCAAGGTAAGTTGAATCAGAGACATATAAGATGGGTAGAGTTCATGCAGAGTTGTACTTTTATGTTGAAGCATAGGATTGGAAATTCAAACAAAGTTGTTGATGCCTTGAGTAGAAGAAGAAACTTGTTGACAGAGATGAGAGTTGAAGTGTTGGGTTTTGATGAATTGAAGAATATGTATAAGGGAGACACTGATTTTGTAGAACCTTGGAAAGCATGTAAGGAACCTGTTGTGATAGATAGAAGTAAGTGGTTGGAATATTTCATTCAAGAAGATATGTTGTTCAAAGGAAGTTAGTTGTGCATACCTAGAAGTTTAATGAGAGATAATTTGATCAAGGAGAAGCATAGTGGTGGATTGGCAGGACATTTTGGCATTGACAAGACAGTGGCTTTGGTAAGTGAAAATTACTTTTGGCCTCAGATACATAAGGATGTTTGGAGATTTGTGCAAAGTTGTAGAGTTTGTCAAGTTGCAAAAGGGAGTAGTCAGAACATTGGATTGTATAAACCTTTGATAGTACCGGAGAGACCTTGGGAAGACATAAGCATGGATTTTGTAATGGGATTGCATAAGACATGAAGAGGACATGATTCAATATTTGTAGTGGTTGACATATTTTCAAAGATGGCTCATTTCATACCTTGTAAGAAGACAACTAATGCAGTGTATGTAGCTGACCTATTTTTCAAGGAGATTGTGAGATTGCATGGATTACCTAAGAGTATAGTTCCAGACAGAGCTACAAAGTTTGTTAGATACTTTTGGAGGACACTTTGGAAGAAGATGAAGAGAGATTTGAAGTTCAGTTCTAATTTTCATCCACAGATAGATGGACAGACAGAAGTAGTGAATAGGAGTTTGGGAAGCTTGTTAAGATGTTTTTTTTGAGACAAAGCCGGAAGTTGGGATTTGAGTCTTTCACAAGCAGAGTTTGCATACAATAATTTAGTAAATAGGAGTACCGAAAGAACACCTTTTGAGATTGTTACCAAAGTTAATCCTAGAGGAGTTACAGAACTGAGAGATATCAGTACAGAAGAAAAGAGGAGTGCAGAAGCAGAAGAATTTGCAGACCACATGAAGATAGTGCATAACCAGTTGAAGAAGCATTTGGAGGATATGAACAGTAAGTACAAAGAGAAGGCTGATGAGAAGAGAAGACATAAGGAATTTGAAGTGGGAGATGAAGTAATGGTGTACCTAAGAAAAGAAAGATTTCTAGTTGGGACATACAACAAGTTGAAGATGAAGAAGTTTGGACCTTGCAGGATACTCAAGAAATTTGATTCAGGAAAAGCATATGAAGTGGAATTACCAAAGGCATTAGGTATTTCACCTATTTTCAACATTACAGATCTTTATTAGTATCGTGAAGCAGAGTTCAGTGACAACATGGAAGAAGACTTGAAGAAGCAGTTACCACAACAAGCACCGGAGCAGATAGAAGACATTTTGGACAACAGAGTTGGACGCAGCACTAGAGGAAGACAATACAAAGAATACCTTGTGATGTGGAAAGGCAGACCGAAAGAAGATTCATCATAGATTTCTCAGGCTGAGGTGGACCATCTTGGTTATCCCCTAGCCCCAGCAAAGTGAAGGACTTAATATTTTAGTAACCCTGGATGTCTGATGCAGGAGCATCCCTGGTTCAAGAGTAATCTTTCATCAACCAAAAACATTTACAGTTTAGTTTGTTTCTTTTCATTTCTAGTTCAGTCAGAAGCAGTTTTAGCTTGTGGTCCAGTCTTGGTATTTCACATCTTGCGGATCTAGACTTAGCATCTACATTCATTCATCTACATCATATCAAGAATTCAGAGCATTTAGATTAGTTACTAGAAAGATATCGCTATCAGAAGATCAACTATTTTCTTAGTGCAGAGCATCCTGATAGTCTCAAACAATCAACTAAAGGAGAAGGCTTGTAGATCTCAATGACACATTATTCAATGTTCTTTGGTTCATGGCCGACCTTCCCCGAGGGTCTGCACGTTATTCCATTCATTTGAGGAAGTGTTCTATGCATTTAGGTTTGACCTATCCGTGAACACGTTACAACTCTTCATTAGATTTTGTCACCTTCCTTAACCGACGCAGAGGAATCTATTGGTCTGGAAATGATATATAAAGATGTAATAGATCCTTAGAAAATTAGTTATCAATTTCATGATATAGTGATAGCTGGTAATTTAGATTTTGTGTGAAGGAGCTTCAAAGCTTTATCTTTCGCATGTATGTACTCAGGCCTTCGAGACCTAGTTGTAAACCCGCATGTTGCCGACCAGATTGCATTTGAATTCTTTGATATACTGAATAACTGAATCTATATTTGTTCCATTTCTTTGAGTTGTTTTTGTTATGTTTACTCTTGCTGCATGGTCTAGATAGTACATTTTGTGAACCCTCCTACCATGACTGCACCACCTACTATTTCTACTTGTGTAGTAAAACCTAGTAAACTGTAGGCAGTCACGACATGTCACTTGGAGGTTGTTGCGATGCTTCTATTTTAGGAAAAGAGGTGTTGGAGGAGTATCTGTGTGTACATCCACCCTCTAAGTTTGTTTAATTGGAAGATCCTTTAATCAGTAGTGACATGTAGTCTTGTCATATCAACTATATAAATAAGGATGTAGTTACTCCTAAATAAATTATAATAAATATGGGAATGTTTTGTACCAATCTATTGATTGCTATGAGTTAAATATGTTTTGATATTTTGAGTCACATTAGAATTCAAAAAATTATTAGATAACTTATTTTTTTCTGGCATGAGAAAAATGCCATGTTTCATATAAGAACAAACCGGGGCGAGAGTCTAGAAGAGAATAAACCATCAGTTAATCTCTTGAACAAATCGGAGCAATCCTAACCATGTTTGTAAAAACCAAGGAGAGACTTGGTATTTTGGAAAAGAAAGTAAGAGATCAAGGAAACCCTGAAGGGGGAAAATGAGATTTCTCATGGGATGAGCAAGGAAAATCACCAAGAATATAGTGTGAAAACCTTGAAACCATAGACCTTAAAAGGAAGCAAAGGATAGGCTTGCCTTAGAACTTTCCTAGATATGAAGAAAGTCATTCCACCAAAGTTTGATGGAACGGGTGATTGGAGCAACTAAAAAATTTAATTCCTCCTAGAGTTTTGGGATAAGTTACCTAGAAAAGCACCTTACCATATGACTCCTATAGAATTAATGGAATCAAAGCTCCATAATAAGAATTATTGGCTAAAGGTTTGATTAGATTCAATATTTCACCATGGGATGTACTAGTTATCTTTGTCGAGAAAAAAGGACATAACTCTGCAATTGTGTATTTAGTATCGTATGCTCATTAAAGCAATGATAAAGAACAAATATCCTTTACCATGTATTGATGATCTCTTCGATCAGATGCATGGATTTGTAGCATTTTCAAAGATCAATTGGTGATCAATACATCATCAGTTAAGATTGAAGGATGAGGATACCCATAAAACAACTTTTTGGACAAGAAATGGGCACTATGAGTTTGCAGTGTTGCCCCTTTGGACTTACAAATGCCTATGTCACAATCATGAATCTGATGAACAGTGTGTTTAGAGATTGTACAGATAAGTTTGTTCTAATCTTTCTGGATGATATACTAATTTATTTTAAGAATGAAGGAGAACATTATCAATATGTGCAAGTGATTTTGCAATGGTTAAGAGAAATGATTTGAGTGGATAAATAAATGTCAAAAGGCAATTGATCTATTAAAACAAAAATTACAACAACACCAATTCTATGAATTCTTGACCCTGAAGGATAGTTTGAGGGAAAAACTGATGCCTCAGGAGAAGGATTAAGGGGTGTACTTATATAAGATGAGTAAGTGATGGCCTAAGATTCAAGGTATGATGGGTTTCATTTTGAGTCTAATGGACTGTTGAGATATAGAGGAAGAATGCATGTTACTAATATAGCCAAATTGAGAATTTTTATGTGGAGAGAAGTACACACTGCATCATACTTAGGATATCCAAAGGTAACTAAACTTCTAGAGGATGCAAAACCTCTTTAATTCATGAAAAGAATGAAGAATGATGCTGCAAAATTTGTAGCTAGTTGTCTAGAGTGCTAGAGGGTAAAAACATAACATCAACACTCTGTAGGACTGATGTATCCACATGATATACTAGAATGGAAATAGCAAGTCATAAGTATTGATTTTGTTCAAGGTCTTCCTATATCTAGGAGTAGACTTGATGCCATTTAGTTGTGGTTGATAAACTCACGAAGGTAGTACATTTTATACCAGGGAATTTGTCTAACGGAGCAACTGTGTTAGCCATAATTTTGTTGAGGAAGTGTTTAGATTGCATGGTTTTCCTGATGTAAAGGCACTAGGATAGGTAGAAGGATTTGACAAGATGACAAGGTTTTCTTATGCTCTAAAGCCCATATTCAAAGTTCTTCATACAAAAGTGGGAACAACAGCTAGAGGCTCTGAGATCATCATGGAAAGGTTGATTTCACATGTTATGGGACCCACTCCAACCATTGGCAAAGGCAGATCAAACTCAAAACTAGTACTTCCTTCACAAACCTAAGATATTCCTTGTAGCCTTAGAAAAGAGAACAATCATCAATAAAATTTGATGCAGACCTGCTACCTCAGATCTTAGACAATATGGAGATACCCATTTGGACTCCCTATCACATATCCCAAAATGGATATAGGTTGTTTTGGATAGTATAGTCCAACCTATAACTCACCCTAGTAACCTAGAGCCCTAATTAGGCCAAAAATACAAAGAGACCACTATAAAATGCATGTACAGAACCCAACCAATGATTTGAGCACTTGGAATACATGTCAAAACTATGGATTTTGTGGGTTTTGGGACCCCAATTGCCCTCTAACTATCCAAAGGTGTTGTTGCAGGCTTCTTAAAGCCTTGCCCATGATGATTGTGCAGAAAGAAGACATTTGGTGGAAGAAAACAATAAGAAACTCAGATTTCCTACTCTTTTTCTATGTAAAATCATTGTTGCAGTCCATGGTACTCTTCTGTATGGAAGTGTCATAAGGCATGTGTTGGCAAAATGGTGGAGGTATGAATTAAGTCTCCTTTGCATGTGGTTAGAGGCCTTGAAACTATTTTGTGTGTGAGTTATCTCTATTTCTCTGAAATTTGTTCGCCATAACCTAAACTAGGGTTTTGATAGGAATTATGCATTTTCTTTCCATTCCACTAATTTGATTCACTCTTGATTAGTGGGATGGGTTGTTGTAGGTCTGTATTAGTATGTCATGATGGGTTTTTGGCAAGAAACTTGAGGAGGAGTTTTCTTTGAGGAAACCTAACATCCTCATGTGTTAGGTGATGTCTAGAGACATAGAGGAAGAACAAAAGAGGACCCATCAGTTGTCTCTAGACATCACTTAACACATGAGGATGTTAGGTTTCCTCAAAGAAAACTCCTCCTCCTCAAGTTTCCTACCAAAAACCCATCATAACATACTAATACAGACCTACAACAACCCATCCCACTGATCAAGAGTGAATCAAATCAGTGGAATGGCAAGAAAATGCATAATTCCTATCAAAACACTAGATTAGGTTATGGCGAACAGATTTCAGGGAAATATAGATAACTCACACATAGAATAGTTTCAAGGCCTCTAACCACATGCAAAGCAGACTTAATTCATACCTCCACCATTTCACCAACACATGTCTTATGACACTTTTGTACAGAAGAGTACCACGGACTGCAATAGTGATTTTACATAGAAAAAGAGTAGGAAATCTGAGTTTCTTATTGTTTTCTTCCACCAAATGTCTTCTCTCTGCACAATCATCATGGATAGGGCTTTAAGAAGCCTGCTACAACACCTTTGGACAGTTAGAGGGCAGTTGAGGTCCCAAACCCACAAAATCCATAGTTTTGACATGTATACCAAGTGCTCAAATCATTGGTTGGGTTATGTGCATGCATTTTACAGTGGTGTCTTTGTATTTTTGGCCTAATTAGGGCTCTAGGTCACTAGGGTTAGTTATAGGTTGGACTATATTGTCCAAAACAACCTATATCCATTTTGGGATATGTGATAGGGAGTCCAAATGGGTATCTCTAGATTGTCTAAGATCTGAGGTAGCAGGTCAGCATCAAATGTTATTGATGATTGTTCTCTTTTCTAGGGCTACAAGGAATATCTTAGGTTTGTGAAGGAAGTACTAGTTCTGAGTTTGATCTGCCTTTGCCAATGGTTGGAGTGGGTCCCATTACATGTGAAATCAACCTTTCCATGATGATCTTAGAACCTCTAACTATTATTCCCACTTTTATATGAAGAACTTTGAATTTGGGCTTTAGAGCATAAGAAAACCTTGTCATCTTGTCAAATCCTTCTACCTATCCTAGTGCCTCTGGTGTAGGAGCACCCCTTCAATAAGATAAATATACATCTGGGGGAGAAGACTAAGGTGTAATATGTTTTATGCATTTTATGTGTCATGTAGTATTTGTGTTAACATTTCATGTTTGTAAGAACCGACCCCACCATCCACCATATGAATCGAGGTCACAAATTGGGCATTCCAATAAGCCAATTTGGACATCATTAGACATTTGGGGTATGTGGATGATTAAGTCAATGTGTCGTATTATTAGGAGTTTTGTTGTCTTAAGCCAAACAGGTGTCGTGAGATTAGTTAGGGTTTTTGCTTATAATCTTGGTTAAGCAAAATCAGAAGAGAGAGTTGGATATACAAAATCAGGTAGAGGTGTCGGAGAAGGTAGTTGTTGGCTTTTCACCTTCTAAAATTATCAAATGTATGAATCTCTGTAAGAATGAAGAAATAGAAATTCTGTCAGTTATGTTTTACAAATTTTGATTTTTGTGTAAATTCCCTGTGTATCGAATTGTCCTGTGTATATTATCTGTATAGAATTGTTTTGTATTTACTTTAGTTTTTCTGTTTCCAAGATGCACGATTAAAACCATTCCACTAGTGGATTTCTATGAAATCTATGGAATGGATTTTGTAAAATAGTTTTCTATTTTGTTTCTTTTTGTGCATGGTCATGGCAGAATAGAAACTGTGAAATTTGCTATAGAGGAGGTTGTTGGCATGAGAGTAAATTATACATTTTATGTATATACGTTAATTGCATGTTGGAACAGTTTGTGAGTATATCACATTTGTATGTGAGTATCATCCTATGTATATCCCGTGAAGAAAGGTATGTATAAAAGTCCTTCTGGGTTATACAGTCGGTGTATATATCGCAAAGCATATCGGGTGTGAATGCATGTTGAAAATGCATGTAACAAATATACAATGCTAAAACATATCGGATATACAATTTCTGTGTATATCGTGTATGTATGAAGATACATTTCCTATGTATACATCAATTGTATGTCATAGACATTATGTGTGTATATCACAGTTGTATGTGAAAGCATTTTGTGTATATCCTGCATTTGCATATCGAAGACTATATAATGGGATGTACATTATTTTTATGCATTTCGTAAGATGCAAGTGGTGACCGGCTGTAGCGGTCAAAGTAGTTGAAAATACAGTGAGCAAAATTGATGATAGGAAGTTGTCAGTTGTATGTCTCGATTGCATGTTACAATTGTATGTTGAAACATACATTATTTTGCAATACAAGTGTGGACTGGTGGAAAGGGTAGACAGAACCGACATAGAAGGTCATGTAATGTATGTTCGAAGTAGACGAAGACATTGGCTTAAGAAGAGCATCGGGTGAATGAAATATTGTTGAGCCGACAGTATGTGTTCTTGCCGATCGGGGTGACAAATGAAAGTGTCACCGATGGAGAGTTTATTGGTATGATGAGTTTATCGGTATGATAAGTCATCTGAGTGACTGGTGCATCTACGGGAAAATTCTTGAGTGAGCTGATAGTATAATGTGTTGCCAATAGAAGGAAGTCTCATGACTGTGGAGTTTTGGGAGTTTGTATTAATCTCTTGGAGCTCTGCATTAAGTGGTATCAGAGCAAAGGAGTATCCTTTGGGTAGAAGAAGAAGACAAGATGTCAGACGAAGAGGGGTCACAAGAGTACCCAGCGAAGATGACCAATGCTGAGTTGGCGGCCTTAGCGAGAAAGCAAATGGCAGAGAGCAGAGTAGCTCGGGCTCAGAATCAGGCCTTGAAAGAAGAGGTAGGGAAGTTGAGGGACAGAGTAGAGAAAGGGGAAGAAGATTCTGGTAAGCGAGAAGACAGGGATGAAGAGGAGATCCCTAAGAAGGAAGAGATAAAGGTTCCTATAGACTAGAGACCTTTACTTAACGCCCTCAAATCCATGGAGAGAAGGCCATGGATATGAAAATATACCTGCCAGTGTTTGCAGGAAAAATGGAACCTGATTCAATGATGGAGTGGATAGACTCCTTGAATAACTTCTTTGAGACCGAGGAAATACCAAACCACAAAAAGGTGAAGATGGCTTAATCCAAAATGAAAGGGGCTACACTAACTTGGTGGAATTTCATCCAAGATGATAGGGTGAAAGAGGGAAAGAGCAGAGTTGCAACATGGAAGAAGATGATGGATTTAGTGAAGGAGGCCTATGTTCCATTAGATTACAACATCCAATTACATAAGAGGAAACAAAAATTGAAGCAGAAAGAGTTAGATGTCAGCTCATACATAGAAGAGTTCATGAAACTATGTGTCAAAACAAAGGTAAAGGAGAATGAAGAAGAGAAGGTGGCACGGTACCTCAATGGATTGAGGTTTGCCATCCAAGAAGACATAAATCTGCATAACCCAAAGACAGTCCAAAAGTGCTATCAATTGGCACTCAAGGTGGAAGAAAAGTTCAAGAGAAGACAAGAACAGAACAGTAGAGGAAGAGGGAGACAGCAAAGGGGAGGAAGAAGTCCTTTCAGAGGCAGAGGAAATGGATTTGGATCCCAAGGTGAATCAAACCAAGAGAGCAACAAAGGAGACAACAGTCAAACCTAAG
The DNA here is from genome assembly GCA_027924645.1 of Cunninghamia lanceolata. Taxonomy (NCBI): domain Eukaryota; kingdom Viridiplantae; phylum Streptophyta; class Pinopsida; order Cupressales; family Cupressaceae; genus Cunninghamia; species Cunninghamia lanceolata. The sequence goes on along the minus strand of BSBN01000765.1, from coordinate 256,981 downwards.
GGGGAAGTTACAATCAAAGAGGAAACTTTAGGGGCAAAAGACCATCATTTAAAGGGAGATCTCAGGGAAGAGGACCTATCAGATGTTACAATTGCAACCAAGAAGGCCATATAGCCAGCAGATGTCTAGGAAAGGCAACAAGTTCCATAGGAGAAAGGAGGATCAATCTGATCCAAGAATCTGATTGTCAAAGTGTGACAAGCTCAAACACTTCTTAAAGTGTGAATGCTCCTGATAGTTATGGATATCTTGAGAAAGGAGAGTCTTTAATGATTAGGAGAGAAATGACCACCATGAAGATGCCTGACAAAGAACCCCCACAAAGGAAGTCTCTCTTCAGAACTACTTGCAAGGCAGGAGGAAAGGTATGTAAAGTTCTGATTGACTCTGGATCCACTAAAAAATTTGTGTCATTTGAAATGGTAGAAAAGCTTAAGCTTAGAAGACTGCCACATCCTTGCCCATACAAGATCTCATGGCTCACCCAAGATGAGAAAACAGTTGTGGAAGAATAGGCTTGGGTGGAGCTTCAAATTGGACCATACAAGGATAGGTTATTGTTTGACATTGCCAAGATGGATGCTTGCCATCTCCTGTTTGGAAGACCATGGCAGTATGACTTGAAAGCACACCATGATGGAGTTAGAAACACATATTCAATCATCAAGGATGGTAAGGTGATAGAGTTACTACCATTGATGGAGAATGAGGTGGAATCAAAAGGGAAAGAAGTCAAGGTGATGATGGTAGAAGGCAAACATTTCATGAAAGAGATAGTAGAAGGAGCAGTTGCATATGCTCTAATTCCATGCCTAAAGGTGAACAAGGAGTAGTAGCAAGAAGTCAAGGGAGAGAAGAGGCAAAGGTTCATAGATCCGGCTATCCAAGAGTTATTGGACAAATACAAGGGCATCATCTCTGATGGAATGCCAAGGTCACTACCACCTATGAGGGACATCAGCCATCGCATAGATCTGATTCTAGGATCTACACTTCCAAACAAAGTAGCATACAAGCTTACCTCAGAGTAGAATATAGAGGTCGCAAGGTAGATTGAGGAGTTGTTGGAGATAGGCCTAATTGGCAAGAGTTTAAGCCCATGTGCAGTACCGGCTGTACTAGCACCAAAGAAGGAAGGAACTTGGAGACTTTGTACTGATTCAAGGGCTATCAACAAGATAACAATCAGGTATAGGTTCCCAATCCCTAGGATAGAAGATTTGCTTGATTGTTTGGGGGGTGCTAAATATTTCACAAAATAGATCTAAAGAGTAGCTATCATTAGATTAGGATTAGGTCAGGAGATGAGTGGAAAACTGCATTTAATACCATGAGGGGTTATATGAGTGGAAGGTCATGCCTTTTGGTTTGTCCAACGCCCCTAGTACCTTTATGAGACTGATGAGTGAGGTCTTGAGAGAATTTATAGGAAAATTTGTCATAGTATATCTAGATGACATCCTGATTTTCAGTAATATAAGGGAAGAACACCTCAAACATATAGACTTGGTCCTCAAAAGGTTACATGAAGAGCAGCTGATGATCAACTTGGAGAAGTGTTTGTTCATGCAGGAAGAGCTCATCTACTTGGGTTTTGTCATCTCACATAACAAACTGAAAATGGATCAAGAAAAGGTAAGTGCCATATTGTCTTGGCCAACTCCTAAAACTTTGCATGATGTTAGAAGTTTCCATGGGCTAGCAACCTTCTATAGGAAGTTTATAAAAGGGTTTAGTCATGTTTGTGCATCCACGCTTGACACCATAAAAGGAGGACAGAAGTGCAGATTCACTTGGACAAAGGAGGCAGATGACTCATTCGAAACATTGAAGAAGAAGGTGGCAAAGCAGCCAGTCCTTGCACTTCCTGAGTTCAACAAGATTTTCCAGGTAGAATATGATGCAAGCCACATGGCAATTGGAGCAGTACTCAGTCAAGAAGGTAGGCCTATTGTATTTTTTAGTGAGAAACTAAATGATGCAAATAAGAGATACTCATCATATGATTTGGAGATGTACACTCTAGTACAATCACTTAAAAAGTGGAGACATTACTTGATGCCAAAAGAATTCATAGTGTTCATAGATAATCAGTCCCTTAGTTTCATGAAAAGTCAAGAGAAGCTGAACCATAGGCACATGAAGTGGGTGGAAACTTTGCAAGCTTTCACCTTCACACTCAAACACAAGAAAGGGGTCAAGAATAAGGTAGCAGATGCTTTGAGTAGGAGGGTCTTAACCATAAATCAGATCCAATTGGAGAGTGTTGGTATTGATTCCTTGAAGGCCATGTATGATGCTGATGAAGACTTTGGAGAAATCTATAAGGTATGTACTTCCTTTCGTCACAAATATCATGTTGAGTTCTCTAAATTTTTGATCCAAGATGGATTACTTTTCAAAGGTGGATAGTTGTGTATTCCATGGTGTCCTATGAGACTGAATATCATTAGGGAGAAACATTGTGGGGCCATGGTAGGACATTTTGGTCTAGATAAAACTCTTGATCTGGTGAAGAGGCATTACTATTGGCCCAAGTTACAGTCAGATGTGAGGATATTTGTGGAGGCATGTGTGATATGTCAGAAAGCAAAAGGGAGATCCACTAATGCAGGTTTGTATCAGCCACTACCCATTCCTTCTAGGCTGTGGGAGAGCATAAGTATGGACTCTGTATTGGGTTTGCCTAGGACCAGGAAGGGATATGATAGTGTTTTTGTTGTAGTAGACAGATTTAGTAAAATGGTACCCTTCTTGCCATGCAAAACCACTTGTGATGCTTCATATGTTGCAGATCTATTTTTTAAAGAGATAGTAAGGATACATGGTTTGCCATTGAGCATAGTGTCAGATAGAGATGTGAAGTTTATTGGCCACTTTTGGAGGACTCTTTGGAAGAAGCTTGGAACAAATTTATCCTTCTCATCATCCTACCATCCTTAGATAGATGGTCATACTTAAGTAGTTAACCATTCATTAGGAAATCTGTTAAGGTGTTTAACAAGGCAGTATGGAGAGAAGTGGGATAACATTCTATCACAAGCAGAATTTTCCTATAATGACACTATCAATAGGAGTACAAGGAAGTCACCTTTTCAAGTGATATATGGTATTCATCCCAGGGGTATTTTAGAGTTGAGAGATCTACCTACAGGAGAGTCTATTAGTGCAGATGGAGAAGCTTTTGCATCAGCCATCAAAGAGGTGCATGATCAAGTCAAGACACAACTCCAACAAACTACATTGAAGTACAAAGCATATGCTGATAAGAAGAAGAGAGATATACAATTTGATGTTGGAGATTTGGTATGGGTTAATCTGAAGAAGGAGAGGCTGCCAAAAGGTAAATATACCAAGCTAATGTAGAGGAAGATTGGACCATGTCAGATTTTGAAGAAGTGTGGGCAAAATGCTCATGAGATCCAACTTCCTCCTAATCTTGGATTGTCACCCATTTTTAATATATGTGATTTAACTCCATACAAGCATAATATAGATGTAGAATAGGAACCATTTCAGGATGCAGTGGATGATGATATTTCTAAGTAGGATCCACCAAAATTGAAGAAGATATTAGACTCAAGAATGACAAAGAAGCCAAGGAACAAAGAGTACATGGAGTACTTGGTGGCTTGGCATGGGAAACTTGCTTTAGAGGTAGTTTGGATGACTGAAGAGTAGATCACAACCTATGGTGTAGACCTTCAAAATCTAATCTCAAGTGGGCTTGAGATCTCTTCTCCTGGGGAGTGTGGTGCAGGAGCACCCCTTCAACAAGCTAAATATACATCTGAGGGAGAAGACTAAGGTGTAATATGTTTTAAGCATTTTATGTGTCATGTAGTATTTGTGTTAACATTTCATGTTTGTAAGAACCGACCCCACCATCCACCATATGAATCAAGGTCACAAATTGGGCATTCCAATAAGCCAATTTGGACACCATTAGACATTTGGGGTATGTGGATGATTAAGTCAATGTGTCATATTATTAGGAGTTTTGCTGTCTTAAGCCAAACGGGTGTCATGAGATTAGTTAGGGTTTTTTCTTATAATCTTGGTTAAGCAAAATCAAAAGAGAGAGTTTGATATACAAAATCAGGCAGAGGTGTCGGAGAAGGTAGTTGTTGGCTTTTTGCCTTCTAAAATTATCAAATGTATGAATCTCTGTAAGAATGAAGAAATAGAAATTCTGTCAGTTATGTTTTACAAATTCTAATTTCTGTGTAAATTTCATGTGTATCGAATTGTCCTATGTATATTATCTGTATAGAATTATTTTGTATTTACTTTATTTTTCTGTTGCCGAGATGCATGATTAAAACCATTCCACTGGTGGATTTCTGTGAAATCAGTGGAATGGATTTTGTAAAATAGTTTTCTATTTTGTTTCTTTTTGTGCATGGTCATGGCAGAATAGAAACTGTGAAATTTGCTACAGAGGAGGTTGTTGGCATGAGAGTAAATTATAGATTTTATGTATATATGTCAATTGCATGTTGGAACAGTTTGTGAGTATATCGCATTTGTATGTGAGTATCATCCTGTGTATATCTTGTGAAGAAAGGTATGTATAAAATTCCTTCTGGGTTAAGTTCATGTTTTTCGCTGAATATACAAGCAATGTGTATATCATTAATGTACCTAAGTACATTCTCTATGTATACTGAAATCACATGTCGGTTATACAGTCGGTGTATATATCACAAAGCATATCGGGTGTGAATGCATGTTGAAAATGCATGTAACAAATATACAATGCTAAAACATATCGGATATACAATTTCTATGTATATTTCGTATGTATGAAGATACATTTCCTATGTATACATCAATTGTATGTCACAGACATTGTGTGTGTATATCACAATTGTATGTGAAAGCATTTTGTGTATATCCTACATTTGCATATCGAAGACTGTATAATGGGACGTACATTATTTTTATGCATTTCATAAGATGCAAGTGGTGACCGGCTGTAGCAGTCAAAGCAGTTGAAGATACAGTGAGCAAAATCGATGATAGGAAGTTGTCGGTTGTATGTCCCGATTGCATGTTACAATTGTATGTTGAAACATACATTGTTTTGTGATACAAGTGTGGACCGGTGGAAAGGGTAGACAGAACTGACATAGAAGGTCAAGTAATGTATGTTTGAAGTGGACAAAGCCATCAGTGTAAGAAGAGCATCGGGTGAATGAAATATTGTTGAGCTGACAGTATGTGTTCTTGCCGATCGGGGTGACAACTGAAAGTGTCAACGATGGAGAGTTTATCAGTATGATAAGTCATCTGAGTGACTGGTGCATCTGCAGGAGAATTCTTGAGTGTGCCGATAGAAGGAAGTTTTGTGACTGTGGAGTTCTGAGAGTTTGTATTAATCTCTTGGAGTTCTGCATCAGCCTCCCATGGCCTATTAGGAATAGGAAGTGGCTGATATAGACCAACATTAGATGAAGTACCCTTTGCCCTTTGAAAAATACTACAACATTCAACAAATTTTTGATATCTGATTGCATTTTAGGCCAAAAATAAAACCTCTTCACCTGATCCAATGTTTTATCCAGCCCAAAGTGACCTCCTAGTCCACCACAATGTTTTTCCTTTATGATGTTCTCCCTCATGGAACACCTAGGAACACATAGTTGGCTGCCTTTGAACAACAACCCCTGCTGGAACAAAAACTCAGAAAAATCATAATGATAAGAGTCTGAAAACTAGAAACAAACTTCATATACCTCCTTCAAATCTTCATCATCCTAATACATATGTTTGAGAGCATCAACCCCTACACTTTGCAACTAAATTTCTTGAACCATACACACCCTTCTACTCAATGCATCTGCCACTTTGTTGGCCTGCCTCTTCTTGTGTCTGATTGAAAAAGTATATGCTTGGAGTTGTTCAACCCATTTCATGTGCCTATGGTTGAGTTTCTCCTGTGAATTTAGAAAACTAAGTGCATGGTTGTCAGTATAAACAATAAACTCTTTAGGCAAAAGATAGTGCCTCCATTTTTTCAAAGCTTGTACCATTGCATAGAATTCCAAGTCATAAGTAGAGTACTTTCTCTTAGCATCATTCAATTTTTCACTAAAGAAAGCAACAGGTCTGCCTTCTTGACTTAGGACAGCCCCTATAGCAAGGTTACTAGCATCACATTCCACCACAAACAACTTGTTAAAATTGGGCAAAACAAGAATGGGTTGTTGTGCTACCTTTTGTTTTAGAATTTCAAAAGAATCATTGGCTGCCTTTGTCCAAAAAAACTTACATTTTTGCCCCTCTTTGATGGTATCCAAAATTGGTGCATAAATATGACTAAAACCCCTTATGAATTTCCTATAAAATGTTGCCAAACCATGAAAACTTTTCACATCAGCTACTATTTTTGGAGTTGGCCATGACAAAATGGCCTCTACCTTTGCTAGATCTATCTTCAAACTACCTTGGGAAATGACAAAACCAAGATAGATGAGTTCTTCCTTCATGAAGACACTCTGTTCCATGTTGATCATCAATTGTTCATCATGTAATTTCTTCAAAACTTGATCCAAATGTTGCAAATGCTTTTCCCTAGTCCTTCTGAAAACAAAAATGTCATCCAAGTATACCACAAGAAATTTGCCAAGGAAATCCTTCAACACTTCATTCATGAGACGCATAAAAGTACTTGGGGCATTAGATAGACCAAATGGCATCACCAACCACTCATAAAGACCCTCATTTGTTTTGAATGCTATCTTCCATTCATCCCCTTCCTTTATCCTAATTTGATGATACCCACTCTTAAGATCAATCTTAGAAAAGTATCTAGCCCCTCCTGAACAGTCCATTAGGTCCTCAATCCTTGGCATAGGAAACCTATATCTTATGGTAATATTTTTAATGGCTCTAGAATCCATACACAACCTCCATTTACCATCCTTTTTAGGGGTTAGGACTGTTGGGACAACAAATGGGCTAAGGCTCTTTCTTACTAATCTCTTATCCAACAATTCTTGCACTTGCATGGCAATCTCTTCATTTTGAGAAGGTGTCATCTTGTAGGCTACTTTGTTTGGAAAAGTAGATCCCAGTATGAAGTCAATTTAATGGCTTATGTCCCTAATAGGTGGCAACTAATTAGGCATTTCTTCTACCATAATCCCCTTATACTTCTCTAACAATTGATGCACCTCCTTAGGAACCTCTTCCTTACTAGGACCATGCAAACTAGGACTGTTTTTAGGCTTCAAAATCAGAGCATACCCTTGGGTTCCTTCCTCCTTAAGGGTGTCTAGAAACTCTTTACCACTCACAATCATGACACTTGACCCAACACTCATCCCTACATTCTCACTAGGCAATGGATCCATTCTATACTTCCTACCATTCTTGGTTATAATGAAGTAATTAGTTTTACCATCATGTTGGGATTGAACATCATATTGCCATGGACGTCCTAACAGCAAATGACAATCATCCATGGGAATTATATCACACAAAATCTTGTCCTTATATTCTCCTATCTCAAATTCTACTCATGATTGTTCATCTACCAAAACTTGTTGCCCCTTATTCAACCATGATACTTTATAAGGACTAACATGAGGAAGTCTTTTCAATTTTAACTTGTCTACCATTTCAATAGAAACCAAATTTTTAGTTGAGTTTGAATCAACAATTACCTTACAAATCTTACCATAGGCCTTGCATGTTGTCCTAAACAATGTCTTCCTTTGAGAGGGTTCTTGTGTTTGAGGCACTTTCAACATGGTTCTTCTCATCATCAAACTTTCTCCTTCATGGACTAGGGCTGCACTTCCAATTAGTGAGTTAACACTTTGGCAATCTTCCTCTTGGATCAATTGGTTCCTTCTCTCTCCTCCATGAAAGCTCGAGGCTTGCTTTTAAGGACATTTGAAGGCTGGATGTCCCACTTGGTTGCAATTGTAGCACCTTCTTGTGAAGACATTAGGACCTCTTCCTGGTCCACCAATCTACCCCTTCCATTGGGCCTCCTTCCTCTAAAGCCTCCTTTAAAACTTGATTCTCCACTTTACTCTTGGGAACTAGAATCCCCTTGACTTCTTTGGGACTAATTTCTGCCTCCAAAACTACCCCTACCTCTAAAATTTCTACCACCTCTTCCTCTATTTTGCTGCTCACCTTTCCTCTTCAACTTCTCTTCAGCCCTTAATGCCACTTGAAAGCATTTATCCATAGTTTTAGGGGTTAATAAACTAATTTCATCTTGGATATTAAACCTCAAACCATTTAGATACCTTGCCACTTTATAGTTTTTTATTCTCCATGTATCCACAATGAAGAGAGAACTTGTGAAACTCCTCGGTGTAGGTGGCCACATCTAAATCTCTTTGCTTGAGATTTTGCATCTTCTTGTAGATCTGCACCTAATAGTCTGATGGAAGGAATTGGGACATGATCCTCTCCAACATTATACTCCATGAAGATATCATACTCTTCCCATTCTTTACCCTCTCACCTTGGGTGTAATTCCACCATGTAAGGGCAGCACCTTTGAGTTTAGTTTTTGCAAACTTCACCCTCTTGTTCTCAGGAAATTATTTGTATTCAAAGTAGTTGTTTAGGGCCTCAATCCATTCCATGACTTTGGCATTCATCTTGCCACTAAACATGGGAATCTCCATCCGAGCCTCTGAAGAATCTTTGCCAATTGCTTTGATGGCTTCAAGGAAATGTTTTTGATCTACAGGTACCTCTACCTCTTCTTGATCTTCTTCTTCCTCCTCTTTTTCTTCTTCTTCATTAGAACCTTCATCTATCCTCTTCCCTATCCTCAATGCCTTCAACTCTACTTGAAGTGCTTCCTTGACTCCACTTTTGATCTTTTCTTCCATCTCCTTGAACTTCTTAACCACCTCAGTGGTCATCCCCTTTGGAGGCATATTGCTAGCCTCTCCTTCACTCTCTTCTGCTGACATATACCAGGCCTTACACAACCAACAATAGAACCTTTTATGGCTCTGATACCACTATTATGTAGAGGCACTAGGATAGGTAGAAGGATTTGACAAGATGACAAGGTTTTCTTATGCTCTAAGGCCCAAATTCAAGGTTCTTCATGCAAAAGTGGGAACAATAGTTAGAGGCTCTAAGATCATCATGGAAAGGTTGATTTCACATGTTATGGGACCCACTCCAACCATTGGCAAAGACAAATCAAACTCAGAACTAGTACTTCCTTCACAAACCTAAGATATTCCTTGTAGCCCTAGAAAAGAGAACAATCATCAATAAATTTTGATATAGACCTGCTACCTCAGATCTTAGATAATTTGGAGATACCCATTTGGACTCCCTTTGGATAGTAAAGTCCAACCTATAACTCACCCTAGTGACTTAGAGCCCTAATTAGGCCAAAAATGCAAAGAGACCACTGTAAAATACATGCACATAACCCAACCAATGATTTGAGCACTTGGAATACATGTCAAAACTATGGATTTTGTGGGTTTTGGGGCCCCAACATGGATTGCAACTGATTGGTCCTTTTTTGTGTAGGAGTCAAGGACAACACTGAGAGGGGGGGTGAATCAGTGTTGTGTGAAATTTCTAAACTTTTTACAAACTTTAACTTGCAGAGTACAAGGAGAGAGAGCTATCATTGATTTCTCACATACATGTGCACATAACTGAGAATGAAAAACAAAAACTCATGACTAAAACATATATCCATAGAGAGAAGATCAAGACACAAGAATTGCACGAGTGGAAAACCCTCCAGGGGTAGAAAAACCACTCTAGAATTGCCTCACTGGCTTAACTGAAAAACATGCCTCACTGGTAATACAAATTGTACCTAGGAGCACCAACTCCAATACCAAACAAAACCACCCACTTCCAATAGTAATATACCTAACTGGTAAACAAATAGGTCTCACTGACCTACAAGCCTCACTGGCTAAAACAAGGCCTCACTGGCACATTGAATCTTCACTGGAAGTAATAAACAAGTTCAGAGGGACACTCTATTTCCATTCAATACAAAACATATGTCTGTCAAATGCCCATTCTATTCAAAAACAATCTGACATCTGGATACACTGAACAACACTGCATAACAATTTCATTTGATTATCTCTGCATTACAAACTCAGTATAAGCTTATCATTATTCTTTTCTCTTCAAAAGGATTTATTAGGAAATGTCTTCATTTTTGTATCTCCTTCCACACACTCACCCTGTCAATGTACTTTAAACCATTATATACAAATTCTGAATATCTTTTCATATTCCTTTCCTCTGCAAAAATCCTCTTCATATTTTCTTCAATGTCTTAAAAAAAATCTTTTCATATCCTCTTCTCTGTAAATATTATCTTCAAAACTAATATCTTCATCCAATGCCCTGCTCACAAAATAATTGATAAAAATATTTTGTTCCTTCATCTTCTATGCCAAAGAAAATCTTCTATAAAAAATATTTATCCAATTTGCCCTTGTGAGAAAAATAAAAATCTTTGATACGTTGATTCTCTTCAATTGTCTTTTCATTTTCTTTTTCTCTGCAAACATCTCACAAAAAATAATATCTGCACAATAAAAAATCCATCTGCAAGAAGAACAAACTAATTTACAATATTATGAAATCTTAAATAATGTATTTTGAATCTGCCCTTGTCAGAGAGAATAAAATCTATTTCAAAAATTGATCCTCTCCTCAAGAAAAATCATTCTGCATCTTTTATATTCTCTGTCAAAAATTGAAGCATGATCTTCATGTGACCACCTATATAAAAATCTTTCAAAAAAAATCTTTTCAAAAATCATTTTGCTCCTGCACTTTATCTTCTCAAGAAAATCAATCTTCAAACACCAATCCATCTGTATTAATAAAATTTGCCCTCCTTGTCTTCTATTACCTTGATGGAAAAATAGAATAAATCTTTTAATAAACTGCCCCAAAAAAAATCAAAAGGCTTCTATATAATCTTCATTCTATTCTAAATCATATGAAAGACATTAAGAGCTCCCAATAAAATAGGATTAAAAAAAATAAAGTTTCTAAAATAAACAAAGCCATAAGTGGCTTAAATCTCGGGCTCCAAGCATATTCTATGCTTTTCTAAAAACCATATCTTCATATTTTATTTTGATGTCTTAGAAAATCAAACTCCCATAAATCATGGACTCCTCTTTAAAACAAAGTCTTTTTAATCTTCATAGTAATCGGGATCTAATATAAACAAAGCTCCTCTTAAAATGTTTGAAGGTTTTTCATAAAGCATTCGACACTTTATAGAATCAAATCCCTTTCTTCAAAAACTCCTTAACCTGTGAAGTCCAAACATTTTGACAGTCCCGAGCACTTCAAAGTGCATTCCCGTGAAAGGAGGTCGCATTTTAAAACATAGTCATTGATCAATGTTTTACCGCCCACCGATCTTTCAAATAGACCCGTTGATTTCAAAAGGGCGCCCACCGCACATAAAGAAGCAACCGGTGTAACAAGTAATAAATTTAATGGGGCCGGTTGTCATATGATGCCAAAACCCATAAGTGATGACTTAAGTCATCCTTAACCTGCATAACCCAGTCACCGAACAAACATAACATAAAGTAAGACTGTCAAATACAGTCATAAAAGATGTGAAAAAATTTGTCTTTAAGACTTCAATCAAACATGAAGACCCCTTTTCACTCAATAAAGATTTAGGAACATGAAGCACCAATATGTAATATGATATGACCATCAAACATCAACTTTGTGAAAATATTCATCACTTTGAATATTCACATAATGATCCCTTACAAATAACACCTACACAAACAAGAACATGTCTCTTCAACAATATCATTGCAGAAACACAATCTCCTCACAGAACCTTGTCATGTCAAATGTAGCAATGAAGACCCAACAACAACTCAATGATTAATCAATCAACAACTTCAGTGACAAGAGTGATTCAATAAACAACTCCTATTAACATGATTAACATGATCAACATCACCGAAGGAAACAACAAAGAATTGAACTCAACTTTTGATCTGAATTGTTCTTGCATTACTGAAGCATGTGAACTTTGTCATACCAAGATCAAGAAATCATCTCTCTTTATGGTAAACATGAACCAAACAACCTGTAACAATCTTGAGGTACATCCACAACTATAAACAACCCTACATAACCACACCTGAACTTATGATGATTAACTAACAAGTATCTTGATCAACAAACAACCCACCAAAATTGATACATGCTTATTATCCCTTGAAGACACTCTGACATCTTGTCATATGAAGATCGAACATCTTTTTGACATCAATGACAACTCTTACCATCATTTTGTTCTTCCTCTATCTCTAGACATCACCTAACACATGAGGATGTTAGGTTTCCTCAAAGAAAACTCCTCCTCAAGTTTCCTGCCAAAAACCCATCATAACATACTAATACAGACCTACAACAACCCATCCCACTGATCAAAAGTGAATCAAATCAGTGGAATGGCAAGAAAATACATAATTCCTATCAAAACCCTAGTTTAGGTTATGGCGAACAGATTTCAAAGAAATACAGATAACTCACACACAAAATAGTTTCAAGGCCTCTAACCACATGCAAATGAGACTTAATTCATACCTCCACCATTTCACCAACACATGCCTTATGACACTTCCATACAGAAGAGTACCACAGACTGCAACAATGATTTTACACAAAAAAGGAGCAGGAAATCTGAGTTTCTTACTGTTTTCTTCCACCAAATGTCTTCTCTCTACACAATCATCATGGGCAGGGCTTTAAGAAGCCTACTAAAACACCTTTGGATAGTTAGAGGGCAATTGGTGTTGATGGGACTGTAGAATAACCATCGAATTGCAACTACCCTATTTTAGGACTGCAACTGTCCTGTTTTGAAATTGAAATTAATTACAACTTTTGGCGTAATGGCATCGATTGGTTTATGACTTGTCAACACCTTTCACAATGTCATTAAACCTTTGGCAAAGTCTACCATTCCTTAACACATGCCAAAAACGCTTACAATGTGAGAAAACATATGACTACCCCTATGTTTCTGTGACTGCCTCTTACATGCCTTAGAAGGCTTACAAATAGAACTGCCTATTACACCTTATGACATCAACAAGAAATGGACATGGTCCTTATTACAACATGAGAATGGTCTTCAAGACCTTATGGAATCAACAAGACAAAGTGAACATAAAAAATAAGACATAAGTCCTTTAGTCTCCTTGGTGCTCCTGCACCAGGTTATCTCGAATAGAAATGTGCATGTAATGTCAAGGTTTTGGCAAACTTTGTTCTCTATGCTAAGGACTAAACTTAATAAGAGTACAACTTATCATCCTGAGAATAGATGGTTAAACTAAGAGAGTTAACTAGGTTTTGGAAGATTTGTCTTAAACATATTACATGGATCAGCAATATAAGTGGGGAGACTACTTATCACTTGTGAAATTTTCAACAATACCTAACTTTTTTCTATTAAGATGACTCCATTTGAAACATTGGACAGAAAAGATGCCGAACTCCTATAAGCTAGGTAAGCTAGAAGATAGGATTAGCATTAGTCCAGAAATGTTATTAGAAATAGATGAAAAGATTTAGCTGATCAAAAAAGATTAGTGGAAATTGATAATAAATAGAAAAGTTACGTTGATGTTAAGATTACACTAAGACAATTCTCAGTTAGAGAAGAAAAGTTCTTTTGAAGGTAAAATTCTAGAAAAGTTTCATAAAGTATGGAATGTATTCCAAACTAGTTCCTAAGTATAAAGGACTCTTTTAAATTTTCAAGTTTATCAATTCTATTGATTTCAAGAATCAATTTATTACCAATTATTGCCAGGAGGCATAATGCTTTTTGTCATTCATATATGAATAATATATTTATATAATATATGAATATTATATTCTTAGAATGTTTTACAAGTATGGAACCCAGGAATGGTTATAATCAAGCTTCTTAAATGCTTAAAGTTTGCAAGCAATGCTTGTGTAACGTAGAGGTTATGTAGTGCTGGGTCCAGTGGGACCAATATGCAAAGGATAGTTCTACATGGGAGGATTACCATGAATTTTACCAAAAGTTTCCTCATTTATTTAATATTGTTACTAGTTGAAAATAATGAAGTTATTTTTAGTTACATTTTGATACTTTATATCATCGAGGATGATGAATCTTTAGGGGAAGGATATGTTACATCCCTAATTTTTGTCGTGCTATACTTTTTACTTTTACTTGGATATAAGTAAATCTATTATGATGTTTAGATTAATGTCAACGAAAGACATAGATTATATTGAGTGTCATTTATGGTTATGAAAATAAATATGGTATTGTCAATTTAACATTGCATTATGAGATTTGGTTTATTATTTGAATAATGATGCACTGATCATAATTTGTTGATTACAAGTTTGATATAGGATTACAAGTTTTTAGATGACTCTCAAAGAAAAGAGAGAGAGTATCTTTCAAGGAGAGAGAGATATAGACCTTGGGTTACGAGTGATTATTTGCCAAAACGAGTATGACTGTTTAACTAAAACATGAACCAGTATTGTTAGAGGTAAGTCATGTCTTGTCAGTTTACTTTTGAACCCAATTGACAAGTAGTCGATATCTTTTAAATCTTTTCTCATCAAGTTGTTGTGTGTGGACATAGTCGTTTTAAACGACGTCGTTTGAAACGACGTCGTTTGAGTAAGAACAGTAACCATTTACATTTAAGGTAAAAATTATGACGTCATTGTCATAAAATGGTTGCATTATTATTATTGAATCACTTAGTGTTTTATTGTCGACATTTAACGTCAAATGATGATCTCGTCAAGACAAGTTGACATGATTTTAATGAAGGATTGTGATGGGGAGGTAAACTCGACCCATTCACATTATCCGTAAACCTTTGCTTTATTACTATTATTTTTATTGATCAAATCATAACTATCAAATAAGATTGATGTTATGTAAGACATATTTGATATAAACAAATATATATATATATATATATATATATATATATATATATATATATATATATATATATATATATATATATATATATATATATATATATATATATATATCGATATCGAATAAGGATAATACCTCATGATAGTTAATAATGCTTACTCTTATGAGCAATTGTGGGCATGTTAATTGAAATGCCTTCATTATTTTAAGTGATGGAATTAGATCACTTAAAGTGACCATTAATGATCAACAACAGCTTAATTGTTTGTGTCGACCTCTTTCAAAGAGGAATCGTGGTATTAATACTCCACTTGATGATTTTCCCCATGTTTCGTGTCTTCTTGAAACATGTGTTAATCCTTGCTGATAAAATGGTTTTGGTTGAAACTGAATTGGTAGTGGACTACAACAACTCCTATTTTGTTTCCAACTATGTGAGTGGAAAAGAGTAAGGATAGGTGACTCATTATGAGCTGATTAGAAGTCATTATAATGCATGACTCGTTAAGAGTCAAGGAGAATAGGAATCAACGATAGAAAAGAAAGTGGATTGTTGTGATTAAAAAAAACTGGAAAATAGTCAAAATGGAGAAAAAGAATTAAGGTAATCTCATATAGGCATCAGCTGGGTTATATCTCTACAACTGTATCTTATTAAGCCACCACCAGGTATCACATATGCTTTATGTGTAATGATAATACTAAAATATCAAATACTATTATTGTGCTTTGTATTCTTGTTTTGGATAATTGATTATGCCTTTAGGCTATTCTATTTCATCGAAGCATTTACACTCAAACCAGTGAGTCAGTTTTAATGATTCAATGGTAGCACCCATTCCAAACTGTGTAAAAACCTTTAGATGTATTGATAGCATCGTTGAAGCTAGCTGGTCGATCCTTGATAATATTTATTATTGCCTAAGTCGAATACTTCTATAACTGTGTGAACATTGATTGATATATTATCATTGAAATGATTAATTGATCATTACGTTTCCTTTATACTTGTATAAGGTCATTTTAAGTTGTTGAAGGCCTTGAAAGACCAGTCGCTATAAGGAGTAAGAATTATCTTGTAGCATGTTGAGTTTTTAGTTATAAGTTAATCATGCATTAAACTTTCATAGATATTAGTGCAATGGACACTAAGATAGGTATTCTCTTAGTTTGAGTGAGGTGGTTAAATCCTTGAGTTAGGATAATGGAAGTTTAAACCATTTCATGTTAAGTTTATAAATGTCAAAAATGATTTCTTCTCAAGAGAACTTAGATTCTTAATAAGCTTTAGAAAGCCACCTTTTATACAATCAAGTGATAGATCATTGGGAATATTATGATAGAGGAAGCAAGGTCCATAGGACCATCCTTATTACCTATGCTATTAAACTTGATGAGAATAACATTGTAGTAAACCATTACGATGGAATAGACTAAGTCTATCTAGGAATGATCTTGTAAGTAATCATATATGTGTTTATATATTGTAATTGTTAATGACATCACATTAAGGAAAGAAGAAGGTATTCATACTCCTTTGTATAGGAGTTATTATCTATTATAGAACCATATTAATCTTAACCTTGGTTGAGTTAAACCAAAGGTCATTTATAAACCTTAGTCTTGAAGTTATGAGATAGGGTTATTTTGATCTAATGGATTATTCAAGGGTTAAATAAAACCCTAGTTTAACCTAGAAGGGTTAAAGATTATTTGATGACACCTTTATGGTTATAACCCACTTTAGTTATTTTATGGGGATAGACATTAAAGGGTTGAGAACCCTAAATAATAAATGTTTCATTTATTTTATTGAAAAGAGAGTTGTTATTAGTCGATAATGTTTAACCTTAGGTAGAGAAACCTATTTGTTTGGTTACAAGTCGACTTGAGATATAAGTCATAATCCTCGGGTTTTACAAGCATGCAAGAGGTACTATTAAATGGTTAATCAAACATAAATTTTATTATAACTTTTTGGTCACAACTTCTCTTAGCTATTACTTGTCGATAAGTGATGAATCTCAAATGTTGCAAAGATACAAAAAGATACCCAAGATTAGATAGTCATTCCATAAGGTCTATGAAGTAATGATAGTGCCTTGTGAATCCACCTAAGTTAGAAAGACTAGATTTGAGTTAGACAAAACTCTTTAGTTAAACGTTAAATTGACCCAGATAAGGTAATTATTTATATTAAATTATTATGATCATTGCATAGAACATGAATGTAAGGACAAGTACCCTAACTATGTTTGTTTATTCTTACTTGTAAGAAAGGAATAATTTCCTAGACTATGATACTTAATCTGGGAAAGGTAACCATCTTAGTTGTTAATGAATCGACTTAAGATCTTTAAGTGTCGATAAGTTTTGGATCTGGGGTATTGCAATGATGCAATGAGAATCCTCGTAAAGAAAGGTAATCGAAAAGGTCTATGGAATATAGACAGTGTTTGTAAATGTGTCTATGTTGGGAAGACTAAAATATTGAAGTTGTCAAGACTATATAGTTAAACATGGTTGACCCAGTCAAAATGTAGGAATATGATAGTATCCAAGTCGAGTTGGGGTGGGTGAACAATATGACTACGTTCATTGTGAACTTCTATTTGTATTGAAATTTTGGCCAAAGTAATGCATTCATTTTTTGCATGCATTGTCGGTTCACTGTATCTGGATTGCACAACCTATCGGAAACCATACTTAGCTAGAGGGTATCTAGGGTTGTATGGTTGATAGAGTTGTGTAGGATACAAGACTATGTACTCGGGGAAGGCAAATTACCACTGGTCACTTTTGGTCTACATTCCTCGTGAAGGGTAGGGCCACTTCCTATGTGGAAGATGTGTGGGAGACCCCCGATCTGTGGATGGAGGTAAATCACTGGAAAGATACTCTCTCTCTCTCCAAGCCGAAAACATGCCAGGACTTGTGATAAAGATGTCATATATTTAGAAGTAGTAATTATACCAAATTTGTTTATGTAATTGATTTACTTATGCAGATATTGGAATTGATTTACTTATGCAAATATTGTAATTGAGAAAGACAATATGATTTATTCTATTATTTAAGAGAATCTTGTAATTGTTGTTACTTGATTATATTTTAAATAAAAGAAAAATTCTCTCATTTTTACCTTGTTGAATTACTCTATGGTAAATTTCTAGTTTTACTATGTTTTTAGAACGTGGATGTTACAAACTGATAGGCTCCCCATACTGCTTTGGTTATTTTTAAATAATTTTTTAGCTCAAAATACCTTTCCATGTCCATTAACCAAGCCTTAGTAGCATCTCCAGTCATTGTTCCATCAAACTTAAGTGGTGTGACTTTCTTCATATCTTTAGATAGTTCTAAAGAAAGCCTATCCCTTACTTCTCTCTGGGGTCTATGATTATCAGGATTCTCACTACTTGCACGATGTTCTTGAAGTTTTTCTTTGCTCAATCCATGAGAGATCTCATTTCCTCCTTGAAGATTCCCTTGATCTAGATTACTTTCTGCTCTAAGGTACCAAGTCTCTCTTTGGTTTTTGTAAGCATAGCTAAAATTTGATCTTTAACTTTTACACTGGATTTACTGGAGGATTATTCTCTACCTGACTTTCACCTTGATTTGTTCTTGTACCAACCATGGTGTTGTTTTTCTCACACCTGAGAATATTAAGTTAACTATTAGTTTTATTAATTTAATGTGACTCATTAAATCAAAAACATAATTAACACAAAAGTAAACATTAGATTAGTACAAAACAATCTCATCTTTATTATAGTTTATTTTGGAATAACTACATCTTTATTTATACATAAAATGACTCAATTATCATAATCGGGGGGAGTACATCCCTCTGATTCACTATCAGATACTTGGTTAAGAGGAGTATATTCCTCTGATTCACTAGGCACAATAATCTCAGAAGGTGAGGGTATATGAGGGTCCCTCCTAATTATAGGTGTGTCCACATTCCAATTAATTGACTTATATCTTGAGAGAGATAGTTGGTTGGATTCAGCTAGGGGTGAACAAGCTATCATCTTAGCTGCCTCTAAAATTTTCTTCTTTTCTCGCTTAATTTGAGACATGACATTACTGAGAGTTTTAGTATCACTAAGCCATATTACATTGTCATAGTTGGTTCCTTCTATGGTTTTAACTATGGCCTCTTGTTCTTTCTTGTCTTTAAGGTAGCACTCATTTCTGATAATTGACTTCTTGTCTATCATCTTGAGTCGCACCATCCTAGCACAAGAATTCCAAACATTAGCTACTGATAATGTTGGATAATAGGTTAGCATAGTGAGCTAGGTAACTATATGGAAATGGTATACAAAAAGGTGGTCACATCAAAAATTTGGGCAAAACACGCTCGTGTTATGTTTAAATGCACTCGTGTTGCACATAACGCGATCATATTTTGGCTTGGTGAATACCAAGCCAAAACATGATCGCATTTTGGCTTGTGTTTTGGGAAACACAAAATGTATTCACATTTTGGTTTTTTGAAATTTTTATCCCACCTTTTTAGGCTTGGGATTGGCTTGGGCAACCAAGCCTAAGGATTGCATCTCTATGATACCTCCCAAAGACGTGTTTTTCATTGTCAATAACATTTTTTAACTTTAACATCGTTATATTTATTCATTTGATAATGAACTTTGATGAAACCACCACCAAAATGATGAGCTAGTTCTTAGCTTTCCAACCATATAAGTTTTTTTAATTTTGAATAAGTTAAGATATTTATTTGTATTTTTTTAAAACAATGTCCTCATATTCTTCAATCACATATGTATTGATTTTTCTTTATAAATTTTGATCTGCTTATCAAAACTTAAAAAAATTATATAGGATTGTTCTATACTTCATTATTTATACATTAAAAAAATTACATTTTCAATTATTTTTGTGTAAGTTATGTGACACGCATGCTCAGTGATGCAGTTTTTAGGATGCATCCACTTTGAAAAATCACAAAAAAGAAATATTCATTAAAAAATTACAAAAAAATACATAGTTCTTCTAGTACTCGTGCTCTTAACTATATTTTTGCCAATCGGTTTTTAAAAATACTAAATGTAACAAAAAAATAGGGGGGCACACACTAGACACTATGTTATATTTTAGTGAGAAAAATAGGAACACTTTTGTGTGTGCACAAAATTTCACCCTCTTAATCTTAACTATTTTTTTAAAACTTTAGTAGTTTAGAAACTAGATTCAAAGTACTACAATTCTTGTTCTTTTAATTTCTTCAAATTTTGAGTGCATGCATCTCAAATTACTCATCCAAGTTTAGGTTTATCTGATTTCAAGAAAAACGTGGCCACTTTTGACCCCCTTTTTGTATACCATTTCCATGCACTTACCTAGCTCATAAGTCTTAGTGCTAAACTTGGTAGCTCTAATACCATATGTAAGATATTAACTCTCGAAAAGGCTTAAAATAAATATTTACCAAGAGGCAAATAAACATATAAATCACTAAGTGAAAAAGATTGAACTTTTTTTTTTGAATTAAAATATTCTCAAGTAATCAAATATATCATATAAACATAACTTCTTTTTTGAATATACAACATGTATTAATTTACAAAATCACCATTTCATTTTTCAATTACAATGATCTTCACTTGATAAAATTTACATAGTATATGAAATACGAGTTTCATATCAATAAGTATGATGCATCTAGAATTTTGGCATCCATATCGCAAGTCTCAGCGAGTCTTCTGCTAGAGAGAGAGCATCTTCTAAGTACTTTACCTCCAACCATAGACCAGCAGTCCCTCACTCACCTTTCAACTGGAAGTAGCCCTACCCTTCACGAAGAGTATAGACATAATGTAACCAACTGGTATTTACCATCTGAGTATTAGTGTTGTATCCTACATAACTCTATCGATCACACAACTCTAGACAATCTTCTAGCTAAGTATGATCATACCGACAGGTTATGAAATCTAGACACGATGAACCAACTAATACATGTAGATTTGTATGCATTACTTTGGCCAAAGATTCTATATAAATAGATTTTTATAGTAAATGTAGTTGTAATGTCCACCCACCTCTAACTTGGCTTGGATACTATCACATCCTGCAGTCTGAATTGATAACTTGGTTCTTTTGATAAATGGCTTTCAAAATAGAGTCTTGTATAACTCAAAATCTAGTCTACCTGACTTTGGTTAATTCTCATGACCATGTCATTCATACAATAAGACTTTATGGGTTGACTATCCATCCTAAAGTATCTCTTTGCATACTTGCAAAATCTGAGGTCTATGACTTATCGACATCTAATCCACAAGTCCATGGCTCAAGTCGATTATAATAAAACAATTTGGTTTCATATAAAGAAATATCATGACTGAATAAGTACAAACATCTTTAGACAAGCCTAATACAAACATTCAAACTCAGGGTTCTTGACCCTTCGTTGTTGACCAATATAAAATAGATATATAAGGTTAAAATATTCGACATGGTTATAATTATTCATAACCCTTCAATTTCTCTTTTGAGTAAAGGTAAGTTTGTATTTAAAGAGGTCAATACCATAAAATAGGTCAATTGACATTCTTCATAATAAATGTTATCTATTTCATATCAACATATACTTTAAAACTATCTCATAAATCCAATAGCTTGACTACGGTTTCCACACCATGTTTGTGTAAAGTTTGATAGTGAATTCTATATCATAGAACTAAGAGGTTCTCAGGTTCTCATTAACCCCTGAGTGTTTTGTTATAACTATGGATAGATTGTAGTACTAATCTTTACATTGAAACATAGATAGTAAGATAAAACTATCACTTATTCACATATAAAGAATACATAAATATACTTGTATCTCTGGTTATTGTCTAGTTACAAATGCCTTTGATATCTCTAAGATTCGATACACATATCCTCAACAAACTGGTAAGAGTAACTTATATAATATCGACTATTTGATCATGAGTTCTACGTTATATATATAGCTTATGACGTCACTTTGCTTTAAGTCTTTAAAACTCTTAGAAATTTCATACTCTTCTAATGATATTCTTATGTTCTCATAAGAGAATGAACTACTGTTGTCTAAGGAGTTTCATTCAACATGTTTTTAGAAAGAAAACATATGAACCATGTAAAATGACCTAACTCTCACCTTTCAAACTAAGCTGGTATTCTCTACTCGATCAGTGCCTTTCTCTTCTAAGCTATTGCATCCCTCTCTATCTCATGATAACTATATTCTTTTGACCCCCCTAACCCTCCTATCGGCTCATGATATAAGTCATTATAAGACTCCCCACTAGCAGTGAGTTTCTCCACTTTGCAAGCCTGATATTGCTCTTTGTGTGAGCATGCAAGTTGAGGGGGAACGTGGTAATTTAAACACCACTTCTTTCCACTCAACAACATCCCTTAAAGTGTTCCTCAGTTATCAAAATGGTTAAGAGAATATTGCCTCTTTATTAAGAAGATTGTTAACATTTAAACCCACTAACAACCTTGATCTCTCTACTCAAAGATTATTTACTTACTATAATCTATTAATATAGATATCATTATCGCTAAAGACAATGAAAATAAAATGTATACTTACATTGCCTCATACGTTATGTACAACATATGACTGGGTTGAGCAATTCTCCTCTTTCACACATTAGTGAAAATCAAGTTGATTTTGATTTGATAAAATATGAAAATTTGACATTAAAAACTTTCTACAATAAACACAATTTTAATTTCTTCCAACTATGTCAATGCAGATGCAAATATATTCTCATTTATAATGCAAAGAAAGATGTTTCAGCCAAAAAAATTGCATTAGTTGAAAAACAACTAACATTCAACCTTGACGATGTCAAATTCACAAAAACGACTAGGTTGACATTAAAAACATGTTAATAAAACTCTAAGCGACTTCAAAGCTTACCGAGTCAAAAAAAACTTAAACCAACTTGATTAGGCATGACTTACCTTAATGGACAAAGGTTCACTAACTGAAGATACACTATACTCATATGACAAATGAACTATTCAAAACCAAATGTCTATTCTCCTCTCCTCGAAAGATACTCTCTCTTTCTTGGAGAGTGGTCAAAACCTATTTTCCTGAATACAACTTGCAATCATCAACCAAGATTAGTGCATCATTAGTCCATTGACAAACCTTATGAATAACAAATCAAAACCTCATAACGTAAATTTCTAAATTATTTAATCACATGTATTATTCTTAATCACATAAATTGATATTTAAGAAATCAATGATTTATTCTAACATTATATCATAACATCTAAACATTTATCCATAAAATTCATACTACTAATCATGTGAAAGTAAATAGTAAAAATCAAAGCCAAAATTTGGGATGTAACACTATGTAGATGTGTATTTGCATATAAAATTTGTAGAGGATGCTACAGGTGAGACTTGGTGGAGGTGGTCGATTTGTGGTGGGTCAAATCCCACAAAAGATTGGAAGAGAGAAGGATGTATTTGGTGGAGGTGGCTAGATAATAATGTTGCGGTAGATCCCATGAAGGAGGAGAGGAGAAGAGAAAGTATTTGGAGGAGGAGGATGGTTAATGGTGAACATGAGTCCATGAGAGGAAGGAGGAAGAGAGTGCAGAATTGTTGGAGGACAATGACACTTGTTCCGGCAAGATGCTGGAAGAGGAGGAAAAAAATTTAATTTGTGCACCTATCATAGCGATGGAGTTTGTTGCAGGTTGTTTACAACCTCAGAGAGTAGTCCTACTAATCAAATCCACCTTTGTGAGCCTATGCTCACAAACTTCCTACCTAGCATGTATAATGCAAGAGCATCTAGGTAGACTGGTGATCAGCATCAACCAAAAACAATTTGCAAGGTTTAGTTTTCATTTTTGGTGTGTTTCAATTTTGGTTAGCTTTTCTTGGAATCTCTCAACCTTGGGGTACATCTAGAGTGATCAGATTTGATAGGATCAAGTTTTTGCCATACTTTGGTTTCAGCATACAATGGGTAATTTTCACTGAAACAATTGTTTAGAGAAATTGGTGAGGTTTCACATAGAATCCTCTTGCAGACAAATTGTTGGCTCCATCTAGAAATTGATGACAAAGGTTTCATGAGCAGAATCCTTCTGGTTTTGAAGATTTAATTATTTTTTGACATGCGCTGGCAGATAAGCGAAAGATAAAAATATCGAGTTCTCTGATGGTTTAGACCAAACCACTTGATGGAGGTCTTAGGAATGCTGAAATATCTGTGCAAGTTTTCGTGAGATTTTGAGCCCCAATTGAGGAGTTATTGCGAATGTTAGTTTTTTATTCCATGTGTCCATTTTGAAGACAACAGGGTGTTATTATTGTTACATGTTGGACCAAATTGTGAGGCCTAGCTAGCACTATTCTTAAGACATTGATGTGATGTTATTTATAGTTTACTATTTTGATGGTTGTGATTGGAAATGGTTAATACGGCTATTTCTGGTTCATGTATTTATGTGTTTGGATATGCATATTTTTATATACCAATGTGTGTATAGATATCATTTTAGATTATAGATGGTATTATATGCTTTAATTTAATAAAATATTTTGATTATGAAGTGTTTACAATTATGCATTTATGAAATTGAATAAATTATTTGATGTTAGATATTTTAGATATTTAGTATTTATTTATTCATTGCTTTGGCTATATTTTCTGTGATATACTGATATTCGATATTGAGTTTTACAGGTGGGTAGTCTAGATCCCTTTAGTTTGGAGACATTTTAAAATGCCCAATTTAAATTGATTTTTTAGATTTTGTTGCATGTAACCTAGTGGTAGTGTGTCAGGGATATTTGGGTTTATTATCTTGGTTCTTTTATTTTAATTATTTATTTGGTTAAATTTTAATGTGTGGGGGAATATAATTTATTGGTTGATATTAATGTTATTTTATTTTACTGAAATTGGTCATTTAAAAAATTATATTATTCTTTTTACCTTTTGGGATTTCCTTTTGGAAGTTGAAGAGTTTGAGTGAAATTTATCTTTATGAGAGGAATTTGATTCATTCTCCATGTTGTGCATGCGTGCTTGGTCTTGGCTTTCTCCTCTTTGTTCAATTTTTTTGCTGGAAGAAGATTGGATTATTGAATTGGTTGAAAATAATGGTGATGGAAGGAAGGATTGGATAGTGGTTAGAAATTTCTGGTTTCAAAAAGGAATTTGCTGGATTAAAACCCTATTTCTTGGGCTGCTCCTAACTTGGATAGCCAAGGTAGGGTTTGGCATTCTTTTTAATTTCTTGTTTAATATATGTGAATGATTGAAATGGCTATGATTTTTGGTTTATGTGAGACAATGGAGATTTGTATGAATTTTCTTTTGAATGAATTATTGTTGCAATGTTGGCATGCATGTGATTTGGGGTTTGGGTGTGTAAAGAGAGCTGATCTCGGTTGAAGGTTGAGAGCCTCCCTCGTGTGGGGTTGAGGAAGATGTGGAGCCTCTCTTGGGGAAGTTGTGGCTATTGTGCAATATGGAGGATGTGGGGAATTTGGTGTTTTGAAGGGTTGTAATATGGAGATGTGTATTGTGTTTTGATGGAAGGTTTGTGTTGAAAATGGTTGTGATATGCTAGGAGGAGTTGTGTTGAAGAGTTGTGATGGTGTGAGGGTTTGAAGGGTTGTGAAGATTGTTGTTGTGATGATTTTATTTTTTTTAAATGGTTATTTTTTGTGATTAGTCCCCAAGAGGGAAGGGAATCCCATTTCTCTCCCTTAGCAAGAATCTGGAAAAGATTGTTTGTGTGTGAGTCAACCTGTGTTAAATTTGGTTTCAAATTTGTGTTCCTTTTGAAAATTTTCATTTGGGCATTTGAAAGTTGTCTCTCGCTCGAGGGTGGGCTTGGAATCCAAGCCCTGTGGCTAGGAGGAGAGCGAGACTGGGTTGCTCATGTTTTGTGTGCAGGTTTACAGCTAGTTGTATAATGAGTTTTGTTGGAAGAGCGAAAAACTTTTTATGAAAGTTGGTATTATGTCATGGTTTATCATTTTGTCGAAAGAAGAGTTTATTAGATTTGAATAAATTATATTGATTATGCATTTGTTGTTGTTTTGGCTCAATAAAATGAAGGGTTTTCATATTAAAGGTTTTGGTTTACTATTGTGAAAATACTCTATTCCAGAAAAACTATGTGGCTAAAAAAAGAAATTTCTAAACAACTACAATAGTCGTGATCATATTCACAGTTTACTATTATCAAAATGATGTGGTGAATTTAGTTTTAAAATCCATATAAATGTTGTATTCAAATCTTGCATTATTTAGGAAATTATAACACAGAGGCATTGTGTTTATTTATAAATTTAATGATTTTTTGATTAAGAATATATATATATATGTATATATGTACATATATATATATATACATATACATATGTATATATATACATATACATATGTATGTATATATATACATATACATATGTATGTATATACATACATATGTATATGTATATATATACATATGTATATGTATATATATATGTACATCTATACATATATATATACATATGTATATGTATATATATATGTATATATATACATATATGTATATACATACATATATGTATATACATACATATATGTATATACATACATATATATATATATATATATATATATATATATATATATATATATATATATATATATATATATTGTTACAATTTCATACCCTACTTATACATGGATATCATTGGGATACTTTATAACAGTAGTTACTGTATTGAAGAGTAAGAATAAATGTTGTTATAATTTTAAGACTTTGGCAGCCATGGTAGATGTCGTGGAATCCATGGCTACCACAACCAAGGCTATGGGAGCCGTGGGGAGCCACGACTCCCCATCCCATGCTTGGGCCAGCTATGGTAGGGCCTTGCGTAGCTAAGCCCGCCACAGGCCATGACCCTTTTCAATGGAATATGTTTTCTTTTATTGTTGTTCCCACTCTTTACACAGAGAACAATATGATAATCGATTCTCTTTTATTATATATATATATATGTTACGTACTTAAACTCAGTTCTTATAATTATGTTGTACAATACATACTTTAATATAGTTATCTCCTTTCTTTGTTTAATTACAATCATAGATTGATTTTAGTTATGACAAAATTACATGTTCATATATTTAATGTTATCAAGATTTTGCATAATATTACCTATGTTATGGATTACTCTTATGAATGAATTCTAGAAGATTAGTATCATGTGCTCGTAAATCTAATAGGATAATCTTTTATGTTTTCAATCTCATTGTCACTCAATTTATATGTTTAGGTTCATTTGTTTCATGTTTATTATCTTTTGTAGTTCTAGTATAACTGATTAGCACAATCTTCTCCTTGTTCAGTTGAAAACAAATAGTTTCCCTACGGTTATCATCTCAACATCAGTAAGAGATTTATGTGCATTAGGTAAACTTTTTCTTCAATCTGTTCAAATTTAGTGTTTAGAAAAAAATGAAAAATTGTCCATTTTTGTGTTCATGTCTATACTTTTATGGTTTATAAAGGATGGGCATGACAAAAATGTCTCAAGGTGAAGACAGTGGCAAACATTGATGTAACTTTGGAAGTGGAAAAGACATTTAATGATGTATCTTTGTGTTTTGTTATTCCTCATATTGATTGAAGATCTTTGTTGCTAAATTTGTTCGTTGAAGTGTCATGGAGGAGTTGTGGTGTGTCGACAGGGCATTTTTGTGACAAGGCGAGTTTGATGGAGATTGAGAGGGCGAGATTCAGTGACCCAACTACTATACAAGATCAAGGCTAGATGATGGCTCTAAAGGGCAGAGATTTGATTGGTATAGCTGAAAATGGTTCTGGCAAAACACTTGCCTATCTTTTGCCAAGAACATTTCATGTCAATGGATAGCATATTTAGTTCCTGGTGATGGTCGACTGTCTTTGTGTTAGCACCTACACAAGAACTTGTTGTTCAAATCTAGTGAGAAGCTATCAAACCTATGGCCAAATTATTGGAAGTATGACACACAAACTTGTGTAATCTATGAGGAAGGTTGAAGTTTAAACAAATGCCAATTACTCATGTTCAGCCATAGTGAAGACCAAAACATATACATGCTATTTTGATTTGCAATGAAGTTCTTCTCCATGCATGGATTGAGGTGGGGCACTACAGTGGTGTTTTCAAACATGACTTTATACTAGCAATTGATAAGTTAATAACTATAGCTTGAGTGGATTTTATTTTCCATGCATGATCAAGGGCTGCGACTATCATATGAGATGGGTAATGATTTATGCTTCCACATAATCAAAAGGAAAACTACAATGGAATTCAAATAGTTTGTTTAAAAAGATATTGTTGATGTTTTGTAGCATTGTGAGGTTACGCTAATGGTCTCCAAACTAATAATAATCAAACAGTTAATTAATAAGACATGATATCAGAAGGGTGCGATCATTCTAGCATATATGTCCTCTTCTAAATATATATATCAATCAAATACAAGGAATCAATAAAAAAAACATATCTAATCTGGGAAAACAACATCGTATCAGAGTAGGTTTAGATTTACAAATGAAAATTAACATTAATGAGATCGGCGGGCAAGCCTTGTTCATTGAGTTTCCAGCTTTTGTATGCTTTGGAGGTCAACTCCATGGCGTATCAACCTGGTGTGAATCCATTTTTGATAAAACCTTTTTGCATTAATTAGCATCTGTCAGGCAGATTGGTTGATGTCCATGGTATCAAAGTAATGTGAAAGCTTGATAACTTATGAAGTGGATGCATTTTGCTCAGTTGCCTATTTGTGACAATGATGAAGGGCTCAATAACTGCATGGGTTCTTAGCCTGCACAACATGAAATATTGATGAATACGACAATAACATACAAGTTAAAATTAAATATTTGTCCATCTGCTCTTACCAGTGGCTTACTAACTGGTGATAATTGGAATCGTTAGCTCGCGAATGAGCTTTGGCGAGCAGCCAGAGAGCTCCTTCTTCTCCTTGGGCAAGTGTGTAGACACTTCTTTCAGCCTGGCTGAGAGTGGTATGAGGCAAACACAACTCGATGGCAACCGTCTTGAGGGTCTCTTTGTCTGTCAGGAAGAAAAGAGTACGGGAGGCATACATTTTAAGATCATTTGATTGTTTGTTAATTGGATCCAGAATGTTTGTAGGAAGATGTTACTCCAACCATGAACTGAGCGGAGGGCAAGGATTTTAACAGATGGTGACTAAGATTTTTCAGCTGTTGAGATTGTTTGTTCTGGGAGACTTCATTCCCTTTCTTGCCTTTCTCGATTAGTGAGGCCACTGCCGCCGCATGCAGGCCATTCAGAAAGTATTCGATGCATTTGCTAAGAAGCTCATCGATGAGCACATTGAATGGGGAATGGCAATGTGTTTAGTGGTGTCCCAAAAAAGGAAAAGGGACATCGTAACATTTGGCCTCCTGTTTGTGATGTATCACATACGAAAACAAGCATGGGAGATAGTTTTTTTGAGAACCATGTAATGTCCCCAAATTCCTAGTATATTAAATGTTGTTCTAATTCTCACTTTCCACTCTAGAAATTAAGATATCCTGCAAAATGTGTTAGAGCAAATTTACAATAATGTCTTCTTATTTCAGTTAACATATCTAAATAAATAAAATCTAGTTATTCAAGAAACTTAATCATAAGAGAATTGAGGAGGATGGCTTTGATAGGGTGTCCCAGATCCTCTACCCAAGGCCCAAGAGTGAATATACCATCCCTCTTGGCCTCATGTGGTGCATGCCATCCATATGAGGTGGTGTACCTAATGAGGCATCCGTTGTTCCGTTCCCCTTTCTTCTAACCATCCCCTTTCCTTTCTCTATAATTAGGTCCTTGAAATTGAGTGTTTATGATAAGAGATGAAATCACAAAGGGTGCCCCGAAAGCTATCTCTTCTAAGCCCGAGAGCGGTATCTTTTATACCCCCTTGGCCCCAATGGGATTTATTAATCCCCTCTCAAAGGGTGGTGTACTTAGAAGGATGCCCCATCATCGTTCCCCTCTTGTACCACATTCCTCCATCATATAACACTCATACAATTATTCATATAACATATTGATTCAATATATCTAATCATATATTAATTCAGTATATAAAATTATGCACAGCATTCACATTTATTTAAAAACTTATTTAATGATAAACAACAATAATACCTAAATTAGATTATTAATATAGAAACTTGCTAAAGGAAATAATCATTAGTAAATAATTCATTAATCCATTAGATTCGACTTGCATAGTAAACTAACACTGTTTTTCCTTGATATTCCTTTGTTGCTGCGGATTTAAATGTAATGTATACTTCTCAAATCAGAAGTATTTCCTATGGAGTGTCTTCTTCTTTCGATGATGTTTTCCTTCTATCTCACAACTTTTATTTATTTCCCTTTCAAGGGACATGTTCGAAGAGGCACGTCTCTTATTATGCTTGGTGGTAAAAGACATACTTACCCTCTTACCATACGTAACTCCCTTATCATAAGAGGATAGGTTAAAAGATGTTTATTTATATTATTATTTATCTATATTATTTGTATTTATATTATATCATTATAATAAATGATATATTATTTATTTATATTACATCATTTATATCATAATAAATGATATATGATTTATATTATATTATTTATATTTATATTACAATATAAAATCATAATAATAATATTTGTATTATATTATTAGATATATTTGTAATATATTATTTATTTAATAATACATATTAATAATAGATTTTAAATAAATACATTATATATTTAGTTTATATAAGGCTAACTTATTATTTAAATAAACAATTCAATTATAAATCATTATAGGGACATAACAAACCATGCCTTGAAGCTTGTATGTGCTCCAACATAGATAAGTCAAGGCAAGGATCTTGCAAGGGGTTGTGAAGTCTGGGACTCACAACTAAGAGGGAGTCTGACAAACTAATAGAGGCAACCTTGAACGAGGAGGTCAAGAGGTTGATGCTAGTACATGAAGCTTCAAAGGGAGTCACATCATCATAAAGATTCCTTGTTAATTCATTTATCTCTATGAGAGAGATTTGAGGTGCAAGCCCTTGATAATGAGTTCTTCTCTGTAAGAGAGATTTAAGGTGCAAGCCCTTGATAATGAGTTCTTCTTTGTGAGAGAAGTTTGAGGTGAAATCCCTTGATAATGAGTTCTTCTCTGTGAGAGAAGTTCAAGGTGAAATCCCTTGATAATGAGTTCTTCTCTGTAAGAGAGATTTGAGGTGCAACCCCTTGATAATGAGTTCTTCTCTGTGAGAGAAGTTCAAGGTGAAATCCCTTGATAATGAGTTCTTCTCTGTGAGAGAAGTTCCAAGTGAAATCCCTTGATTCTACCCTCTGGGAGAGCCATGGTGATGTCATGTGTGTGACTCCATGACAACATCACGTGAGAGAGTCCATGATGATTTTTTTTGTACTTGTGTTTCACCCTCTGAGAGAGCTATGGTGAAAGTCATGTTGAGGTGACAACATCACACAAGTGATGAACACTTGTACATACCATACATGGTTGTAGCCATTATGGTTGATATCACGATGAGGTGATATATTTCTTTTCCACATATGGGAGTAGCCATGGTGGTTGACATCATGATGAGGTGATGTGTCTTGTACAGTTGAAAGTATTCCTCCCTAGCTAAGAGGGAGTGTTATTGTTTGTAGCTTAGGGAGGTTACAGATTTCATGACTGAATGGTTCTAGCGCTAGAAAAAACAGTACATCCATTGGCCAACTCTATCCTTATGCACTCCAATGACAATAGTTAATGATAATAACTATTATTAACTATGGAAAACCGATTTAGGAAAGCAATCGGTCAAATAAACTAAAGATAAACAAATCAATTCCATGAAATGGCGATTTTTGAAAGGACAGTGGCTGATGG
Organism: Cunninghamia lanceolata; assembly: GCA_027924645.1. Taxonomy (NCBI): domain Eukaryota; kingdom Viridiplantae; phylum Streptophyta; class Pinopsida; order Cupressales; family Cupressaceae; genus Cunninghamia; species Cunninghamia lanceolata. The sequence goes on along the minus strand of BSBN01000765.1, from coordinate 225,028 downwards.
TAAGAAAAGCAACCCTTCAAGGCACATAAGGACTCACTGGAGACTTTGCTATACCTCCCTAGCTAAGAGGGAGTGTTGATGTTTTGTAGCGTCGCGAGGTTATGGTAATGGTCTCCAAACTAATAATAATCAAACAGTTAATTAATAATACATGATATTGGAAGGGTACGATCATTCCAGCATATGTGTCCCCTTCTAAATATATATATCAATCAAATACAAGGAATCAATTAAAAAAAAAAACATATCTGATATGGGAAAACAACAGATATAACTATATAGCTTTGATGACTGATGGGGTGATTAAAACTATATCATATGTTTGCAAAAGGAAAACTACGATGGAATTCAAATAGTTTGTTTAAAAATATTTAACTATATAGCTTTGATGACCGATGGGGTGATTAAAACTATATCATATGTTTGCAAAACATTCAAATTTAAAAAATTCTTTTTGTTCGCTGATAGATACTGATGCGAGGCCCCGGGCCTGGAGAATGGTATTAGTCTTGACTCTAATTAAGTTTTGAATTCTTGCCTGTGTCTCTTCGTCTTCAGGAAGGAAGACTATGAAGAGATTTTGATCTCTATTAAACTCATTTGAGCGTAGATAAAAGGTGGCTGCCAGAAAGATAAGTGAGAACCAACAAATATATGAAAAGAAGGTGGCAGAAAAGAACAGATAAGAAGGGAAAGAAGTGCCTCAACAAAGGAGGCCACCCATACAATGAGTTTTTCAACGCCTCTTTTGAGGCTAGAAACATAAGTAGAATCTCCAAATTTTGAAGAATGGGACACCTCATTTGGAGGTGATTAGGGCTAAAGTTTAAAAGAAAATCTAATACAGAGGAGTGCCACTTTTGGGAGGTATGTGGCTGAAATAATAGAGAGTCGATCTTTTGTTGCATATTAGTGTGTGGTAGAGCTGCCAAGAAATAGGAAAAGAGGAGCGCTCAACAGATAAGTAGAGGAGGCTGAGTGTCTAGCAGAGAGTAGAGTGGTGCCAAGGAAAGAGCGCCATCAAAGAGAGGAATTGCAGAATAAGGGGAAGTTTGCAAATTGGAGGAAGTTATGTGAGAGAACTCAAAACAGAGAGGGCAAATTTGAATTGATTGTAGGAGAAAAGCCATTGAAAGCTAAAGATTATGTATTTTGTAATTTGCATAATGATTATTCAATTCGGGAATTGAATAAAGTAGAAATCCATTTCTATTGCAATCTTTGTATTGTTTTTGGGGCAGAGTGTTATCTGGAAATTTGTGACTTGTGTGTGTTTAAGGTAGGAGGGAGTACCTCTTTGCACCACATAGCAAGACAAACAATTTACAGATTCTAAGCCATTCGTCTAATCAATGTAATATATTAGCAAATCAATTTCTAACACTTCCAATGTCATTTTCCTCTCTCCAAATTTTATTTTTTATATAAATTTTACATTAATTTCAATATCAATCTAATTCTAAAATCTAAACTCAATGTCTCTTGATTTAATTAACGTGGATATTATGTAAAGATGGGTGATGTTTCCCTTTAAAATATGAAGCCATAGAAAATGTTGGGCACTACATCATGATCAATTTCAAAATTTATAGTATTTTAAAGTGTCCCCTTAATTTTTTTAAGCAAAACTAAGCTAACAGTCTAATACGTTAAAAATCGTGACAAGAGTCACGTTAGCTGCTGCCTAATTAGAAAAAGATACAATTGTTTTTAATTTAGCTGCCTTTAAAAAATTTATAATAGAAATAAAAGTCAAGGAATACGAGCCACAAGTCCTCCTCTGAGATTTCACGTGTGAATGGTTTACTTGCGCATAACGACAGAACGACTCTCTGTCAGTTGTGTCAGCTATATAACGTTAAATGTTGAACAATTATCGACGTCAATAAACACATATTTCTTTGTTTCAAGTTGGAAATTTTGGGTTTCTGAGGTACTTGTTTGTCACCTTCTCATTGTGTAAAATTATTATTTTCAGGATTACAGGATGTCAACCATATAAATTCCCTCGTTGCTTCCATTATTGTTGCACTTTCTGCTTCGCTTCAAATTGGATGCCACAACCCTCTCCAACAAAACAAACTCTGTTTTAGATTAGCAAACAATCAACTGCCAATAATTTCTTCCGGTCCATTTTTTTAAAAAGTTTTGATACTATGTTGAAAAGTGAAAATATAAAATGTAGAAAGATATAACACAATCAAAATAATAATATTAAGTTATTTTGAATGATTTCTCATACATAGTAATATGGCTTTTGTAAAGTTTTTTCAAAACATAACTGCCAATAATTTCTTCCGGTCCATTTTTAAAAAAAGTTTTGATACTATGTTGAAAAGTGAAAATATAAAATGTAGAAAGATATAACACAATCAAAATAATAATATTAAGTTATTTTGAATGATTTCTCATACATAGTAATATGGCTTTTGTAAAGTTTTTTCAAAACATAACTGCCTAAATCATCCAGTAACTAACATGACACTAATTAGCATTTTGATTGTTATCATTACTAGGTCATTAAAGTGACTTTATTATAAAATGTGAACCTTATTTTCTAACATTTTTTTTAATGGAAACAACTAGATTAGATAGATATTGGCATCTTTGCCTTTTTTAACAAGTGGATTACAACATGACAAGTAAGCATACATCTAAAACAGAAGTTGTCCTTTGACTAAGCTACCACGAGTAGGGGGATTCAGTCCATCAAAATCACCAAGTCATCAAACTTGGCCCAATTAAACCTCCAGGGGTTTGAACCTTGGTGGATGGTATAATCAAGAACATACCATCATCCTCATCAATTAAATTGCAACCCTTTGACATTTATCACAACTTTGAATAGAACTGTACAAAAAATTACTTGACAAGCAGGTCGACCGTCATAAATCCCATAAATCCCACTGTAGAAATACACTTTTAATTGGCAACCATCATATTTCCTACCTAAACAGCTAAGAATCCTCAAGTGGATATTTACAGCAGAGCCTATACAAATAGCTAAAATAGCTGTCCGTTTATTCCATTAGAATGAAATATACAATGATTGAAACTTTATGAATGATACCGGAAACATTATTACCACATGTCACTTATATCAAACTGAGAAATGAGGTCACTGGGCTGCATATCGGTAAAATAGCTTATACTGTCAGAGACATATTTGCAGTCAAATTTGTCTTGGTCGTTGGATTCCAGCCATGGGACACAACCAAACCAAAATGAATCAGAATCTGGCAAGAGATCAGATTGGTATTGGCTAGAGGTTTTTACACGTTGCATGGTCTCTGGAATATCACTTGGGATTCCATTAGAATTCTGTTGAACAAGAGTAGTTGATGGGGATGGGGTTTTGTATACTGTACTGAGTAATTCATTTGTCTCAATTGAAGATATGGTATTGGAGTCTTTGTTAAGATATTTCAGCTTGGTGGAATTCTGTGGGGAAGGATTCAGCTCATCTGGTTCTTTCTTGGAAAGATGTTGTAATAGCTTGGATTCTGCTGGGCTGGGGATCGAATCTATTTGCAGTTCCAAGCTATGACACTGAAAATTCTTCTTGGCCAAGGATTTTAAGGTCATTTTGGCATTGGTGGTATATTTTTCCTTTGACATGGAGCTGTTGAGTTTTGCGTCCTTGCAGCCAGGTTTCTTACTCCGATGAATATTCCAGAAGTTCTTTACGTCGTTGTCTGTTCTTCCCGGTACACGAGCGGCAATCAGCGACCACCTGCACAAGATTATTTTCTTTACTTCTCAAACCATTCATGAAACGTAAAGCTTAATTAAAGATAGATAGATATTTTCTATTTGGGTTGTACTCTACTTAAATATCATCTCGTTCAATGATCAAACAGTCAATAGTAAATTTACACTTCATTCACATCAAAAAGTAGGGCGAGTATGTAATTCGAACCTATTTCCAAGCAGTTTGTGAAGCCTCATAATAAGATCTTCTTCGTCCTCAGAAATGTGGCCTCGCTTTACATCTGGACGAAGGTAATTCATCCACCGCAACCTACAACTCTTTCCACACCTCTTCAAACCTGTACATGATAAATGACGAAACTCAATACTTATATGAAATGTTATAACAATAGAAGATCAATAACAGAGTACATGTAGAAAGCAGAATACAGAGCTGAAGTTTCCAATCAAATAGTAACAATGTTTTAAGTCCTTAACAATCCACTCTATATAAATTATTATAATCAATAATCATTGAATCGGATGATGTTTAAGTAAAATGAAATGTAAATCAAGGACTCTTATCTATATTTATCTACGATTCATTATTCTTCACAACAGAGATTGAAAAAACAGTGCTTGTGAATAACATAATAAGACTAGAAGACAAACTCCAGTTATGAGAAATTTTTTTAAAAAATTGACAATATAATACCCGCTTTGGTGGGAAGAGAACTCCAACGCCCCACTCCATTTTCTTCAATGTATTTTTTCAAAAGCAGATCTTCCTGAGGTTGCCATTGTCCTCGGTTAAGCCCATCCAACATTCTCTTTCCTCTCATTATTGCTTATCCTCACTACACACTGGTTGCCAGGTTCTTCGTTATGACTTTTTCATCAATCCAACCTCTGAATTTATAGCCAATTTTCACTCAGTACTCTGAGTTCAAGCTAATTTACCGCAGGAGGATGTGTTAAGAATTTTCTCCAGGCTTATGAATGAATTGCAGACGCTACCAAAAGTGTTTAATGAAAGGACCGTATCCAAGAAACGTTTTCCTCGCTTTAATTGTAGTGTCGGGAGCGTCTTTATTACAGTCCTCACAATTCTGACTTATTACACAGAAGCCAAGATGATGTGGGATTCATTCTGCAAAGGCCAACATTAAATTGAGGTTATGGCTGTCATCATGTCGTAATGCGAAAGAGACGTTAGCGGTGGCAAGAATTCAATCCAGACACCATTAAACCGAGCAGAGTCCGTAAGTATTATCAAAGATTGATTCGTTACCATTCCTCAATAATTTAGAGGGGAAAGATTCTAAAAATTTGAACTTCTTTTTATATGTTATTGCATTCGCATGAGCTCAACTACGGGTCAAACTTTCCTGTTTGCTGTGGCACGTTGCCAGATATTTTCAACCCGCTTGTATTCTTCGGTAAAATTTGGAGTAACTAGCATTTCCGAAAAAACATTTCTTCATTCTACTTATGGTCAAACAATCAATAGTAATTTTACACCTCATCCAAAACAAAAAGTGGTATATATTTGTCCTATTTTTATTGGCCAAAATTAAAACTTTTGAGTGTTGAAATGGATGATGCTTAAGAATAGCTGGTCAACATATTTATTAACTTGCTAATCTAAGATAAAGTCTCAAAATTAACTAGATATATTTGAAAAATTGTTGGACAGGGACGCTACATGGATCATTTATAGGTCTTGATACAACCTTAATTGGTGACTCTTGACATGACTCATCATAGCAATCATAGATATCATATACAATAATATATAGAAATCTTAACTTACTCCTAAATATAAACAAAGTATCCAAGATGGAAAATGAAATCTTATGATTTTTAATGTGTATATATAAAACCCAAAAGCTATATTAATTTAGGAGTGTGTAATAGATGATTTAGCTTAGGATTTGTGTTGACAAAACATGGGAATTCAAAGGAGGTGTTGTTGATGATGGAGGAGCTTTTCTCCATCGACCATATTTGGCCCCTACATTTGCCTCCTTAACTTCAATGAGGTAAAGGAGGATTAAGAGGCTAAAAAATGATATCCAATTGTAGAGACATGTTTTTTAGCAATGAAATGATTCACGACCCATGGTGGCACCACTTTGATTGTACCCTCTTTCTATTTAATGGGGGCCCTCGATTGCACCTTCTTTCCCTATGCTTGCATGGTGCCTCTTTAGGCATGCTCCCTCTAGTTCTTCAATTTGCCAACAAGAATGATCCCCATGAAGCCCAAAAAATACAAGATCCCATTGAAACCCTAGAAACCATATCCATGAGCAGTTACAAGGGTTTCAATAAAGTGAATCCCATCAAACTTCGCCTTAAAGTTATCTTCATTACATAGTCTACACTACAATTCCTCCTATGGGTTTCCGTTCTCCAATAGAATAGAGTTGGCCCACTTTCCTCCTCTACCTTTCTTTCAAGATGGTACCCATATTGTCAAAATTATTAAAAATGGATTAGATAAAACCTATTTGGGATTGTACCCAGAGCCTAACTCAACATAAGAGGCAACATTAAGGGGAAAGTTAAGTAGATCCTTAGCTCCTCTCATTTTGAAAGTGGTGCGGTCATATGGGACAATTGAGTTGACCCACTCTCCTCCTCTAGCTTTCTTTTAGGATGGTACCCGTATTGCCAAAATTATTAAAAATGGACAAATAAAACATGACTGCGATTGACCACATATAAAGGCCATTGGCTAATTAAGTGACTTCTTATTTAGCACTAGGTTTGGGTTTGATAGGAATTGTATCTCAGTTTCTCCCTCTCCTAACAATAAAAAAGTCATAAATGGATACCATTTGTATATATATTCTGCATTAGGTTAGGATCAAAGTTTACATATTCTCTAAAATTGCTCTATGATTTTTTGCTAAATCATGGCTCTATTTGTATATAGTTTGGTGAAAGTTTTAGAAAGATTTTGGCTAAGAAGAGTTGAAATATTATAGAAATTAGTAATTTTTATATCTTTGTGGAATCTTTTGAAAATTTTTGGTGAAAAGTGGCTCAAATTGGATAGAAATCGACATATTTGCATAGTTCTATGGAGTTTTTAGAAAGGTTATGACCAAGGAGAAGAGCTAAAATTGTTTACAAAAAACTATAAATTCATTCAAAGATTTATGGCGAACTTTAAATAATTTGTCAATAAATCATGGAGTATGTTATATGTTATTGTGATATCATTTGGGATTGCATTTGAGCATTCATAAGACAACCATTTCATTGGAGTAAATCCTTGTTAATGTAATAGTATATTAATATTAAACATTTTACTAATGTAATGTGTAGAAAAATAGTTGTTAATGTGACATGTTTAATTGAACCATAGTTAAATTTCATTCCACAAATTCAATTAGAATAATGACCAATGATACAACATTTGATAATTTTATCATAGGACAAACATTCAGAGTTGTAACTTAAAATGTATAGATCTATATGCTTCAACATCATAAGTCAAATTAATCTTAGTTTAATTAATTTTTTCTTTTAAAAAAGGTCAAATTTTAGTAAAATTTTAAGCTCACAACTTGTTGGTTGTGACATTCTTACATGTTTATCATGTTAATCTTATCCTCATATGCTTACATGATTATCCTCATATGCTTACATTATTATGATCCTTATCATGCTTATATCTTACATCTTACTATAAGTTCTTATATGATCCATATCTAGCGTTTATGGATATCATTATTTTGTGTTTGATTTAATTGGGCAGCACCTTAGTTTCCCTTAAATTATGTGTTCATGATTAAACAGCTTATCTATATTTTTTCTTGCTTATCACATGCTAATATCTTTTACCACTTTTACATGCTTTTTATCATGATCATGTATTTTTTCTCCTTACCTCCAATTCCTTGCATCCTTTATATGCAATGAATAGGAGGGGGCATATATATCACTAACATTCCCTTTGTGAGTTGTTTTTTGTAGTGAAAAGGTCATAGTCATTCCCATTTTAAAGAGAGATTTAACAATTCTTCTAAGATGTTAGAATCTTCTACATAGTTGAAACCCTACCACTTTTTTCGTAGAAAAAAATCTCTTACCCTTATCTTTTCTACTTTGACTATGTTGAAGATAGTTTTCAAGCAAGTTGTAGTTAGTTTCTATGATAAATGTTTATAAAACTTTACTTGTTGCATACTTTTTTTGTTTTATAGGTTTCTAATGGAGCACTCATTGCAAAGAGAATCTGAGAATCATCATCCATATATGTATCCTTAGAGCATGTCAGTATCATTTAAGTATTTGAAAAATATTTAATTCCATGTTGACTGCATATTTTACTTTTACATGCATCCTTGTAGTAGTTCACATTCAAATCAAAGTGGGGCCAAAATGTGGTGGTGAAAATTGCATATCCATGTGCTTTTCACTTATGTTTTTGGCCCACTTTGATTAGGGCATGCTTTGTGTAATAACAATTCTACACTTGGCACATTCTTGTCTATGACTTGGCTCATGACCTTACCCTATCCTATCCTCATCATTGCTCATCCCTAGAAATTGGTCAAATCGATCTCTAGATTTCCCAACCATCACTCTAGATTAGATCCATTGGTGCATAGTTGACTTAGGTCATTTTTGCAATCACATATATAAACCTCGACTTTTAAAACTCAAATTGAAATTAAACCTTGCTATCTCCCTCCTTATTGCCATCGTGAGTTGAGTTGTGTGGATTTGTCGTAGAGTGTTTTTTTTAAGGATGTTCATCATTGATTTATAAATCATTAAGGAATAATCAAGGATTATGAGAAAACATTGTTTGAGAGCATTTATGGCACATCCATAACATTATTACTAGAGCATACATCATTTTAGGCATCCCTGCATGTTTGTTTGTTGTCTTGAATCTTAGTTCATTGTCATTGAATTAGTCTGCCTAGGGTCTTGATTAAGGAGAACATGATCCTCACTTAAAATTTTCAAATAGTGGTTGTAGACACCACACCATGTTAGAACAAGTACAATGAGCTACAACAATTTTGTTATAATTGTCCCTTCATTACAAAATCATTTCCACAAGTCCAAGTTCAGTTCTATGTGTCAAATCAGTTTTGTAGGCACAAATCTAAACCATAGCAAAACATAGACAGTTAAAATTCTAAAGCATTCATCTTATCAATATCCTTTTTTCAGTATATTAACGAATCAATTTCTAATATCTCCAACATCATTTTCCTCTCTCTAAATTCTAACTATCTACCGTATTTTATTTATATAAATTTTACATTAATTTCAAAATCAATCTCAACTCTTGAATCTAAACTGATTGGCTATTGATGTAATTAACGTGGATATTATGTAAAGATGTGAAATGTTTCCCTTTAAAATATGAAGCCAAGAAAATGTTGGGTACTATATCATGATCGATTTCGAAATTTATAGTATTTTAAAGTGTCTACTTAAATATTTTAAGCAAAAAAAAGCTAACAGTCGAATACGTTAAAAATCGTGACAAGGGTCAAGTTAACTGCTACCTAATTATAAAAGGATACAATTGTTTTTAAAGTAGCCCCCTTTCAGATTTGTATAATAGAAATAAAAGGCAGGGAATAGGAGATTGACGGTGACTTATCATTGGCCACAGTCGTCCTGTGAGATTTCACGTGTGAATGGTTTACTTGTGCATAACGACAGAACAACATCTGTCAATTGTGTCAGCTATATAACGTTAAATGTTGAATAAGTATCGACGTCAATAAACACATATTTCTTTGTTTCAAGTTGGAAATTTTGGGTTTATGAGGTACTTGTTTGTCACCTTCTCATTGTGTAAAATTACTATTTTCAGGATTACAGAATGTCCACCAGCTAGCTGATCAGAAGGACGAACTGTACAGTTGTTTTTGTTTTTTTCTTTTAATTATTATTTATTACAACCTTTTTCTTGTTGAAAAACAAAAGAACAGAATTTTGAAAGATTTATGGTGCAATACCAGCATCTATTCTCTTCATTCATTGATTCGCATCTCCTTTCAAATTATATAAATTCCCTCGTTGCTTCCATTATTGTTGCACTTTCTGCTTTGCTTCAAATTGGATGCCAAAACCCTCTCCAACAAACAAACTTTGTTTTAGACCAGCAAACAATCAACTGCCAATAATTTCTTCAGTCCATTAATTTCAAAAAGAAGTTTTGATACTATGTTGAAAAATGAAAAAGTAAAATGTTGAAAGATAGTACATCATAATAGCACAATCAATAATATTCAATGATAAATAATAATATCAAGTTATTGGGAATGATTACTCATACATCACAATATGGTTTTTATAAAACCTTTTCAAAACGTAACTGTCTAAATCACCTAGGAACTAACATAACACTAAATAACATTTTGATTGTGGATTACAACATGACGAGTAAGCATACATCTAAACCAGAAGTCGTCCTTTCACTAAGTTACTATGAATAGGGCGAATCAGTCTATCAAAGTCACCAAGTGATCAAACTTGGTCCAAGTGCACCTCCAGGGGTTTGAACCTTGGTGGATGGTATAATCAAGGAACATACCATCATCTACGCCAATTAAACTATAACCCTTTGACATTTATCACAACTTTAAATAGAACTGTCACGAAAAAATTACTTGACAGGCAGGTCGACCATCAAATTTAAATCCAACTGTAGAAATTCACTTTTAATTGGCAGCCATCATATTCCCTATCTAAACAGCTAAGAATCCCTATACAAATAGCTAAGACAGATGTCCGTTTATTCCATTAGAATGAAATATACAAAGATTGAAGTTATGAATGATACCGGAAACATTATTACGACATGTCACTTATATCAAACTGAGAAATGAGGTCACTGGGCTGCATATCGGTAAAATAGCTTATACTGTCAGAGACATATTTGCAGTTAAATTTGTCTTGGTCGTTGGATTCCAGCCATGGGACACAACCAAACAAAAATGAATCAGAGTCTGGAAAGAGATCAGATTGATATTGGCTAGAGGTTTTTACACGTTGCATGGTCTCTGGAATATCAGTTGGGATTCCATTAGAGTTGTGTTGAAAAACAGTAGTTGATGGAGATGGGGTTTTGTATACTATATTTTTTTAATTGTAGTTAAATATTTCAAGAATTAACTGTGTGCAAGTTTATACCTCAACGTTTCGGATCAAACTTTATGATCCATCATCTTTCTCCTGCTGATGGATCATAGAGTTTGATCCGAAACGTTGAGGTATAAACTTGCACACAGTTAATTCCTGAAGTATTTAACTACAATCATCATGGACTGTGGAAATCTGATGCCTCTTATATTTTTTTAAGATCATTTTGGTATACTATAGTTGGTGGTATATTTTTTCTTTGACATAGAGCTGTTGAGGTGTGCACCCTTGCAGACCGGTTTCTTAGTCAGATGAATATTCCAGAGGTTCTTTACGTCATTGTCTTTTCTTCCCGGTACACGGGCGGCAATCACTGACCACCTGCACAATATTTTTTTCTTTACTTCTCAAATCATTCATGAAGCTTAAAAACTTAATTAAAGACATTGTGAATAGGTAGTGCATTATACTTAAATATCATTTGTTCGGTTCAATGATTAAACAGTCAAATAGTAAATTTACACCTCATTCATATAAAAAAATTAGGATGGGTAAATAATTCCAACTTATTTCCAAGCAGTTTGTGAAGCCTAATAATAAAATTTTCTTCGTCCCCAGAAATATGGCCTCACTTTACATATGCACAAAGGTAATTCATCCACCGCAACCTGTAACTCTTTCCACATCTCTTCAAACCTGTACATGATAAATGACGAAACTCAATACTTATATGAAATGTTATTCTTCAAATTATGAGGAAGATTTATTATGCTGAATTTTAAATAGAAATTACGTTTAATATATATCTGTTAAAATAACTGTAGAAGATTAATAACAGAGTACATGTAAAAAGAAGAATACAGAGCTGAATATCTTGCAAGTTTCCAATCAAATAGTAACAATGTATTGAGTCCGTAACAATCCATTTTATATAATTATTATAATAAATGATGATTAGATGATGTTTAAGTAAAATGAAACCTAAATTACATTTAAACTGAACTTAAACTGAATGGATTGAAAGACTCTTATCTATATTTATCTATGATTCACCATTCTTCACAAGAGAGACTGAAAAAATCAGTGCTTGTGTGTAACATAATATTTCTAGAAAGACAGTGCAAAGACATGGAGACAAACTCTAATTATGAGAAAAATTTAAAAAGTGATAATATTAAAGACATAATATTTCCACAGTCCATCTGAATGAATATTAAATTGTTTCTGGAAAAAACTATGTAGAGCGTTTTTGCATCAAATACTCTACACAATTTTTTCCAAAAACAATTTAATATTCAAGTGACAATATTATACCTACTTTGGTGGGAAGAGTACTCCAACGGCCCACTCCATTTTCTTCAATGTATTTTTTCAAAAGCAGATCTTCGTGAGGTTGCCATTGTCCTCGGTTAAGCCCATCGAACATTCTCTTTCCTCTCATTATTGCTTATCCTCACTACACACTGGTTGCCAGGTTCTTCGTTATGACTTTTTCATCAATCCAACCTCTGAATTTATAGCCAATTTTCACTCAGTGAGTTCAAGCTAAAATACCGCAGGAAAATGTGGTAAAAAAATTTTCCACGCTGTGAATAAATTGCAGACGCTACCAAAAAGTGTTTAATGAAAGGACCGTATCTTTCCAAGAAACGTTTTCCTCGCTATAATCATACAGTCGGGAGCGTCTTTATTACACTCCTCACAATTCTGACCCATTACACAGAATCCAAGATGATCTGAGATTCATTCTGAAAAGGCCAACCTTAGATTGAGGCAATGGGTGTCATCATGTCATAATGCGAAAAGATGTTAGCGGTGGGAAGAATTCAATCCAGACACCATTAAACCGAGCAGAGTCCGTAAGTATTATCAAAGATTGATTCGTTAGCATTCCTGATTAATTTAGAGGGGAAAGATTCTAAAAATTTAAACAACTTTATATATGTTATTGCATTCGCATGAGCTAAACTACCGGTCAAACTTGGCACGTTGCCAGATATTTCCAACCCGCTTGTATTCTTCGGTAAATTTTGGAGTAACTAGCATTTCTTTACCGAGTGAAATTTTTTTTTTTCTATTCTACTTAAATATCATCCCCTTTTAATGGTCAAATGATGCAAGAGTATCTCGGCAGACTAGCGATCACCATCAATTAAAAACAGATTTCAGGTTTGTGTTTCAGTTTTGTTGTGCTTTGGGTTTCATTTGGCATCTCTTGGCTATTGGTTTGGGTGGCAAGTCAGGATTTTGCAAGTTTTCAGTTTTGTCCAAATCGAGTCTCGACACACTAGCAGTTTTTGCAAAATAATTGTTTCGGGAAGTTGGTGAAGTTTCATGACAAACCCTCTTACAGGCAGATTGTTAGAGGCGCCTTGGAGTTAATGACGAAGATTTCATGGTCATACGCTTTCAGGTTTTGGAGAATTAATCTTTCTGCGACTTGTGCTGGCAGTTTGACGAAACATTAATTTCTTGAGCTTTGGGAAGTTGGGTACAGAATGGCTTGACAAGAAGCTTCAAAATATCAAGTTACACATCTCTGCAAGTTTTCCGGCGAAACCGAGTTCCTGTTTGTCTGAGCAACTTCATGAAGTGATTGGAACTGCATTTTACTCCGAATATGCTTTTCAGCATCTTGGTTTGAGTGTGGGGTTCTTCTTACAGGATTCAGTTCACTGCTTCTTCTTGCTTTGTAATCATATGGGTTGGACTAAAACACTGTGGAAGACACCAAACAACTAAAGCTAGATCCAACAATATATGATATATTGGTAGAGGGCATGTTCTATCAAGTGCTTCACCCATTATAAGTGCTACCAATGTAGGAATCCAGTAGCAGACAACTTGCCTCCATCCGTGGAAGTAGTCGGTCTCTTACTAGGCAGTAACATCAGCAAAATAAAACTTTACAGCGTAAATGCGACTGTCCTCCAAGCATTTGCAAATTCTAGTATAGAATTAGTCGTTGACATGGGAAATGAATATGTTGGCAGCCTACCACTCTTGATCACGCCACTCAATGGGTACAAGAAAACATCCGGCAGTCTATACTATTACTTCCAAACAGATTACAAGGTCAACATAAGACCGCGACCTGTGGAATGGAGTACGTAGTATATGCAAATCAAGCGCCTCATCAAGAGGCTATGGCTGAGTGTGCTGGGCAAGTCGATGCATTTGTGAAACTAAAATCTCCCAATATTTGGTGTCGCCTAAGTCATTGAAGGCGTTTTATTGGCTGTCACTTTCAATTCCAACGCTGAGTAGAAAACGTTTGAGTTAATGTCCATTCAGATGTAATATTTGAAACTTGATTTCTTCCATGAAATGCGTCGCTCTAGTTTCACAAGACGTTTGAAATGGTGCCTATTCGAATTCTCAACAGTTGTGAAGTATAAAAATGGAATGGCACATATTTGTGAGGCCTCGGCCAGTCAATAGAAACAATAGAGCGACCATTTGAAATTGGAAGGAATTACAGTGAGAAGGGTAGGAGAGGGGTCGACCAGAAGTAAAAGAGTAAGCACTTTATTAACACTCAGAATATAGTGCGTGAAAGAGGAGGAAGTACAGGGAAGATTTGGAGTAGCCAGTGTGTGTCTGGGATGGGAATGTCCATGAGAAGGGCATATGGGCAGAGGTTTGCTGATGTAAAATGGAGAGAGACAGATTTGTTTGTCTGAGAGAAAGGGGTTATGGATGTAAATAATTTTGTTGCAGAGTTGTTTTGTTATTTGAATTGAATAAAATTGAAATAAATTTCTTGTTGCAATATGTATGTGAAATTGTTGTGTTTTGAAATCAAGCTGTGACTTGGCGAATTGTGTGAGCGATTGTGGGCAAAAGGAGTCCTCTTGCATTATCAAACAATCAATAGCAATTTTATACCTCATTCACAACAAAAAGTGGTAAATATTTGTACTAGTTTTATTGACCAAAATTGACCTTTCACTATTGAAGTAGATGATGGTCGAAAAGCTAATGTTGGAGAATGAATGTGACAGTATATATAAAGAAGAAAAGGTTCTTGGACAAAAAACTTTGATTGTGCTCAAGATACATCATACTCAAATTGATCAATTGACAAAGAATATTTATAAACTCTTAATAATAACTAGCACTTGCACTAAAAGGAGGTGCAATGGTTATGACGATTGCAATTTATATAGAATGTCCTATAAATTTGAAGTAGCAATGGATCAACAACATTCTACTTAAACATCATCCATTTCAATGGTCAAACAATCAATAGCAATTTTACACCTCATCCACAAAAAAAAAAACTAGTATATATTTGTCCTATTTTTATTGGCCAAAATTAAAACCTTTGATTGTAGAAATGGATGATGCTTAAGAATAGCTGGTCAACATATTTATTAACTTGCTAATCTAAGATAAAGTCTCAAAATTAACTAGATATATTTGAAAAATTGTTGGATAGGGGTGCTATGTGGATCATTTACAGTTCTTGATACAACATTAATCAATTACTCTTGACATGACTCATCATAGCAATCATAAATATCATATAGAATAATATGTAGAAATCTAAACTTACTCCTAAATATAAATGAAGTATGCAAGATGGAAAATGAAATCTTATGATTTTTAATGTGTATATATAAAATCCAGAAGCTATATTGACTTAGGAGTGTGTAATAGATCATTTAGCTTAGGAGTTGTGGCGAAACAACAACAGAATTCAAAGGAAGTGTTGTTGACGATGGAGGAGCTTTCCTCCATCAACCATATTTCACCCCTACATTTGCCTCCTTAACTTCGACAAGGTAAAGGAGGATTAAGAGGCTAAAAAAATGATATCCAATTGTAGAGACATGTTTTTTAGAAATGAAATGATTCATGACCCATGGTGGTGCCACTTTGATTGTGCCCTCCTTCTATTCAATGGGGGCCCTTGATTGCACATTCTTTCCCTATGCTTGCATGGTGCCTCTTTAGGCCTGCTCCCTCTAGTTCTTCATTTTGCCAACAAGAACAATATGCATGAAGCTCAAAAAATACAAGATCCTATTGATTCCCTATAAACCCTATCCACGAACAGTTACGAGGGTTTCAATAAAGTGAATCCCATCAAACTTTGCCATAAACTTATCTTCATTACATAGTCTACACTACAATTCCTCATTTGAGTGTCCATTCTCCACTAGAGCTAACCCACTCTTCTCCTCTACCTTTCTTTCAAGATGGTACCCATATTGTCAAAATTATTAAAAATGGATAGATAAAACCTAGTTGGGATTGTACCCAAAACCTAACTCAACATAAGAGGCAACATTGAGGGGAAAGTTAAGTAGATCCTTAGCTCCTCTCATTTTGAAAGTGGTGCGATCATATGGGACAATAGAGTTGACCCACTCTCCTCCTCTAGATTTCTTTTAGGATGTACCCATATTGCCAAAATTATTAAAACTAGACAAATAAAACCTGATTGGGATTGACCACATATAAAGCCTATTGGCTAATTAAGTGACTTCTTATTCAACACTAGGTTTGGGTTTGTAGGAATTGTATCTCAATTGTCTCCCTCTCCTAACAATAAAAATGTCATAAATGGATACCATTTGTATATATATTCTACATTGGCTTACGATCAAAGATTACATATTCTCTAAAATTGCTCTATGATTTTTTACTAAATCATGGCTCTATTTGCATATAATTTGGTGAAAGCCTTAGAAAGATTTTGGCTAAGAAGAGTTGAAATATTATATAAATTAGTAATTTTTATATCTTTGTGGAATCTTTAGAAACTTTTTGGTGAAAAGTGACTCAAATTGGATAGAAATCTACATATTTGCATAGTTCTATGGAGTTTTTAGAAATGTTATGGCCAAGAAGAAGAGCTAAAATTGTTTAAAAAAACTATAAATTCATTCAAAGATTTATGTCACTTGCACTATATAATGCTTGCGAACTTTAAATAATTTGTCAATAAATCTTGGAGTACGTTATATGTTATTCTGATATCATTTTAGGATTGCATTTGAACATTCATAAGACAACAATTTCATTGGCGTAAGTCCTTGTTAATGTAATAGTATATTAATATAAAAACATTTTATTATTGTAATGTGTAGAAAAATAGTTGTTGATGTGACATGTTTAATTGAACCATAGTTAACTTTCATTCTACAAATTCAATTAGAACAATGAACAATGATACAACATTTGATAATTTTATTATAGGACAAACATTTAGATTTGTAACTTAAAATGTATCATGTAGAGATCTATTGGAATTAGCCAAGATCAACAAATGAAAAACAAGATAAACTTCTACAAAGCATGAGCACAAAAAGCCAAATTTGATATTCAAGAGGTGAAGATTATGTACATAGAGCCTTGCTTAAATATGCAAGAAAGTGGAGGTGAGAAGGTCGTACACAATGACTGAGCAACCCTCCAAAGGTGCAACACTTGTCTACTCAAATGACACATATTTGAGTAAGTGGCAAGTTTGCATGAAGTAGGTGTCTCACAAAGGTGAGTACACATGTCTTCACCATATGAGGTGAGACAGAAAGGTAAAAAGCCCAAAGTTGGACTTAATCAAGTGTGAATATTAATCTCCTAGACATTCTAAAAGCTAACTAGATAGATAATGTAACTTTACACACTAACATTCAACATCATAAGTTAAATTACTCTTAGTTTAATTAAGTTTTTCTTTTAAAAAAGGTCAAATTTTAGTAAAATTTTAAGCTCACAACTTATTGGTTGTGACACTCTTACATGTTTATCATGTTCATATTATCCTCATATGCTTACATTATTATGATCCTTATCATGCTTATATCTTACATCTTACTATAAGTGCTTACATGATCCTTATCTAGCATTTATGGATATCATTATTTTGTGTTTGATTTAATTGGGAAGCACCTTAGTTTCCCTTAAATTATATGTGTTCATGATTACATCTTATCTATGTTTTTGCTTGCTTATCACATGCTAATATATTTTACCACTTTGACATGCTTTTATCATGATCATGTATTTTTTCAACTTACCCAAATCCTTGCATCCTTTATATGCAACCAATAGGAGGGGGCATATATATCACTAACATTCCCTTTGTGAGTTGTTTTTTTAGTGAAAAGGTCACAGTCATTCCCATTTTAAAGGGAAATTTAACAATTCTCTTAAGATGTTAGAATCTTCTACATAGTTGAAACCCTACACTTTTTCTTAGACAAAAATCTCTTACACTTATCCTTTCTACTTTGACTATGTTTAAGATAGTTTTCAAGCAAGTTGTAGTTAGTTTCTATGATAAACATTTTTAAAATGTTACTCGTTGCATGCTTATTTGTTTTATAGGTTTCTAATGGAGCACTCATTGTGAAGAGAATCTAAGAATCATCATCCATATCTATATCCTTAGCGCATATCAATATAATTTGCGTATTTTAAAAATATTTAATTCCATGTGTTGACTGAATGTTTTACTTGTACATGCATCCTTGTAGTAGTTCACATGCAAATCAAAGTGGGGCCAAAATGTGGTGGTGAAAATTGCATATTCATGTACTTTTCACTTATGTTTTTGGCCCACTTTGATTAGGGCATCCTTTGTGTAATAACAATTCTACATGTGGCACATTCTTGTCTGTGACTTGGCACATGACCTTACCCTATCCTATCCTCATCATTGCTTATCCCTAGAAATTGGTCGAATCGATCCCTAGATTTCCTAACCGTCACTCTAGATTAGATCCATTGGTGCATAGTTGACTTAGGTCATTTTTGTAGTCACATTTATAAACCTTAGCTTTTAAAACAAATTGAAATTAAACCTTGCTATCTCCCTCCTTGTTGCCATTATGAGTTGAGTTGTGTGGATTTGTGCTATAGTGTTTTATTTAAGGATGTTTATCATTGAATTATAAATCATTAAAGAATAATCAAGGATTACAAGAACATGTTCCTCACTTAAAATTTCCAAATAGTGTTTGTAGACACCACACCACATTTGAACAAGCACAATGAGCTACAACAATTTTGTTATAATTGTCCCTTCGTTACCAGTTCATTTCCACAAGTCCAAATTCAGTTCTATTTGTCAAATCAATTTTGTAGGCACAAATTTGAACCATAGCAAAACACAAACAATTTACAGATTCTAAGGCATTCGTCTAATCAATATCCTTTGTTTTTAGTATATTAAGGAATCAATTTCTAATACCTCCAACATCTTTTTCCTCTCTAAATTCTAGCTATCTACCTTATTTTATATATATATATATATTTTACATTAATTTCAAATTCAATCTCAACTCTTAAATTAGATTTAATTAACGTGGATATCATGTAAAGATGTGTGATGTTTCCCTTTAAACTATGAAGCCATAGAAAATGTTGGGCACTACATCACGATCGATTTCGAAATTTGTAGTATTTTAAAGTGTCCACTTAAATATTTTAAGGAAAAATAAGCTAACAGTCGAATACGTTAAAAATCTTGACAAGAGTCACGTTAACTGCTACCTAATTAGAAAAGGATACAATTGTTTTTAAATTAGCCGCCTTTAAGATTTGTATAATAGAAATAATAGAAATAAAAGGCAGGGAATACGAGATTGACGGTGACTTATCATTGGCCACAGTCGTCCTGTGAGATTCACGTGTGAATGGTTTACATGTGCGTAACGACAGGACAACTTTCAGTGAGTTGTGTAACGTTAAATGTTGAATAAGTATCTATCGACGATTCGACGTCAATAAACACATATTTCTTGGTTTCAAGTTGGAAATTTTGGGTTTACGAAGTACTTGTTTGTAACCTTCTCATTGTGTAAAATTACTATTTTCAGGATTACAGAATGTCCACCAGCTAGCTGATCAGATGGACGAACTGTAGAGTTGTTTGTTTTTTTAAATTTTTTTTTAACAACCCTTTTCTTGTTGAAAAACAAAAGAACAGAATTTCGAAAGATTTATGTGCAATACCTGCTGCCATTCTCTTCATTCATTGATTCGCATCTCCTTTCTTATTATTTAAATTCCCTCGTTGCTTCCATTATTGTTGAACTTTATTTCAAATTGGATGCCACAACCCTCTCCAACAAAACAAATTCTGTTTTAGATTTCCAGTCCATTTTTTTTAAAAAAAAAATTGATACTATGTTGAAAAGTGAAAAAATAAAAAGTTTATATAGCACAATCAATAATATCTAATGATAAATAATAATATCAAGTTATTGGGAATGATTATTCATATATTACAATATAGTTTTTATAAAGCCTTTTCAAAACGTAACTGTCTAAATCACCCAACAACTAACATGACACTAACAAACATTTTGATTGTTAACATTACTACGTCATTAAGGTGACTTTATTACAAAATGTGAACCTTATTTTCCAACATTTCTTTTAATGGAAACAACTAGATTAGATAGATATTGGCATCTTTGCCTTTTTTAACAAGTGGATTATAACATGATAAGTAAGCATACATCTAAACCAAAAGTAATCCTTTGTCTAAGCTAGCATGAGTAGGGGGATTCAGTCCATCAAAATCACCAAAGATAAAGCTTGGCCCAATTGTGCCTCCAAGAGTTTGAACTTTGATAGATGGTATAATCAAGAAACGTACCATCATCCTCGCCAATTAAAATACAACCCTTTGACATTTATCACAACTTTGAATAGAACTCTAAAAAAAAAATCACTTCAACAAACAGGTCGACGTCATGAATTCCACTGTAGAAATACAATTTTAATTGGCAGCATATTTCCTATCTAAACAGCTAAGAATCCTCAAGCGGATATTTACAGCAGAGCCTATATTACAAATAGCTAAAATAGCTGTCCGTTTATTCCATTAGAATGAAATATACAAAGATTGAATTTATGAATGATACCGCAAACATTATTACCACATGTCACTTATATCAAACTGAGAAATGATGTCACTGGGCTGCATATCGGTAAAATAGCTTATACTGTCAGAGACATATTTGCAGTCAAATTTGTCTTGGTCGTTGGATTCCAGCCATGGGACAGAAGCAAACCAAAATGAATCAGAATCTGGCAAGAGATCAGATTGGTATTGGCTAGAGGTTTTGACACGTTGCATGGTCCCTGGAATATCACTTGGGATTCCATTAGAATTCTGTTGAACAAGACTAGTTGATGGAGATGGGGTTTTGTATACTGTACTGAGTAATTCATTTGTCTCAAATGAAGATATGGTATTGGAGTCTTTGTTAAGATATTTCAGCTTGGTTGAATTCTGTGGGGAAGGATTCAGCTCATCTGGTTCTTTCTTGCAAAGATGTTGTAATTGCTTGGATTCTGCTGGGCTGGGGATCGAATCATTTGCAGTTTCAAGTTATGACACTGAAAATTTTTCTTGGCCGGGGATTTTAAGGTCATTTTGACATTGGTGGTATATTTTTCCTTTGACATGGAGCTGTTGAGGTGTGCACCCTTGCAGCCCGGTTTCTTACTCAGATGAATATTCCAGAAGTTCTTTACGTCGTTGTCTGTTCTTCCTGGCACACGCGCGGCGATCAGCGACCACCTGCACAAGATTATTTCTTTACTTCTCAAATCATTCATGAAGCGTAAAGCTTAATTAAAGATATCATGGGCTGCAATTGCCTATAGATAGATACTTTGTTATTTGGGTTGTACTCTACATAAATATTATTTGGTTCAATGATCAAACAGTCAATAGTAAATTTATACTTCATTCACATCACATCAAAAATAGGACAGATAAATAATTCCAACCTATTTCCAAGCAGTTTGTGAAGCCTAAGATCATAAAAAATAGGACAGATAAATAATTCCAACCTATTTCCAAGCAATTTGTGAAGCCTAATAATAAGATCTTCTTCGTCGGGAGAAATATGGCCTCGCTTCACATCTGGACGAAGGTAATTCATCCACCGCAACCTACAACTCTTTCCACACCTCTTCAAACCTGTACATGATAAATGACGAAACTCAATACTTATATGAAATGTTATTTTTCAAATTATGAGGAAGATTTATTATGCTAAAGTTTAAATAGAAATTACGTTGTAAATTGTATGGTGTAAGTGTTTTAATATATCTCTGTTAAAACAAAATAACTGTAGAAGATCAAAAACAGAGTACATGTAGAAATCAAAATACAGAGCTGAACTATCCTGCAAGTTTCCAATCAAATAGTAACAATTTATTTAATCCATAACAATCTATTATATATAAATTTTTATAATCAATGAGTAAAATGAAACGTAAATTACATTTAAATTGAAGGGATTCAAAGACTCTTATCTATATTTATGTATGATTCACCATTCTTCACACCAGAGATTGAAAAAAATCAGTGCTTGTGTATAACATAATAAGACTAGAAAGACAGTGCAAAGACATGGAGACAAACTCCAGTTATGAGAAAAAATCAAAAAGAAGTGACAATATTATACCCGCTTTGGTGGGAAGAGTACTCCAACGCCCCACTCCATTTTCTTCAATGTATTTTTTCAAAAGCAGATCTTCCTGAGGCTGCCATTGTCCTCGGTTAAGCCCATCCAACATTCTCTTTCCTCTCATTATTTCTTATCCTCACTACTGCTCGCTATCACACTGTTTGCTAGCTTCTTCGTTATGACTTTTTCATTAATCTAACAGCTGAATTTATAGCCAATTTTCACTAAGTGAGGTCAAGTTAATTTACCGCAGGAAGATTTGGTAAGAATTTTCTCCAGGCTTATGAATGAATTGCAGACGCTACCAAAAGTGTTTAATGAAAGGACCGTATTCTTCCCAGAAACGTTTTCCTCGCTTTAATTATAGTGTCGGGAGCGTCTTTATTACAGTCCTCACAATTCTGACTCATTAGACAGAAGCCAAGATGGTCTGGGATTCATTCTGAAAAGGCCAACATTAAACTGAGGTTATGGGTGTCACCTTGTCGTAATGTGGAAGAGACGTTAGCGGTGGGAAGAATTCAATCCAGACACCATTAAACCGAGCAGAGTACGTAAGTATTATCAAAGATTAATTCGCTACCATTCCTGATTAATTTAGAGGGGAAAGATTCTAAAAATTTAAACAACTTTTTATATGTTATTGCATTCGCATGAGCTCAACTACCGTTCAAACTTGGCACGTTGCCAGATATTTCCAACCCGCTTGTATTCTTCGGTAAATTTTGGAGTATCTAGTATTTCTTTACCCAGTGAACAAACATTTCTTCCATTCTACTTAAACATCATTCTTTTTAATGATTAAACAGTCAATAGCAATTTTATATCTCATTCATAACAAAAAGTGGTAAATATTTGTACTAGTTTTATTGATCAAAATTGACCTTTTACTCTTGAAGTGGATGATGGTCGACAAAGCTAATGTTGGAGAATGTATGTAACGGTGTATACAAAGAAGAAAAGGTTCTTGGACAAATAACATTGATTGTGCTCAAGATATATCATACTCAAATTCATCAATTTGCAAACAATATTTATAAACTCTTAATAATAACTAGCACTTGCACTAAAAGGAGGTGCAATGGTTATGACGATTGCAATTTATATAGAATGTCCTATAAATTTGAAAGTAGCATTGGGTCAACAACATTCTATTACAATTGAGCCAAGATCAACTAAGTCAAATGCAAGTATCAAATTGAAGTAAATTGATAGTCAAATAAGCTTGTACATATAGATGATGAGAGGAAGTTGTTAGTCGAGGAAAAGACTCCTCAACTATGAGTGGTGGCGAGTTGCTTCCCTAGAAACTAGCGTGAGTGGCTAGTTAGTGGGCAATTTGGTGACACCTCTCCTAACCGCCCAACAACCTTGACACCTCAATGAGGCATGTGTCAAGAGTATATAAAGGCACACCTAAGTAGGCTTATGCCTAAGTGTATGAAATATATATACACTAACACCCCCCTTAAGCATAGCTTAGGTGGGCACAAATGAAATGGGTCCCAACTACAAGGTTTGGTGAGGTACCCATGTACAATGCAAATATAAAATTGGGTCCTGACAACTAGGCTTGATGAGGTACCCAAGTACAATGCAATCTCTCATAAATGGAGAAAGGTAGAAAACCTAGTGGGAAAAAACTACCATCCAAAAGAGAGAAAAGAAAGAACTCTCTGAATGCTAACCAACTGTTCTAGATGATGTCCTGCTAGAAAGAATCTCTGGATGCTCTCTGAGAAGTGTCTCTGGAATCTCGTGTAGTAAAGGAGCAAGAACAATTGCTAGAAAGAATATCTGGATGCTCTCTTGTGGAGTGTCTTTGGAATCTCATGTAGGAAGAGATGTAGGTACTGTCAGAAGAGTAAGATGAGCCTATTGTAAAGAATTATTGGAAGCTCATGAAGAAGCAACACACAACTCTCAAGTAGCAACAGGTATAGTTGAAGTACAATCTAGCACAAAAAGGAAGAATTGTTCAAACAAGAAATGTTTGGTAGAAAACAGTTCAATGATCCTGTTGTACAGAACTAATGGAAGTTCTCAGAGAAGTAACACTAAGCTCTAAAGTGGCAATAGGAGCATCATCCCCACCAGATGTAAAGTGCTCAAGAAAATGTGAAGTTGCGAAAGAAGTGACAAATCTTCCCAATTACAACAATTTCTCTACTTTGAGAATCTTGAATCAATGTTGAAGTGGATGTAAACTCAACTGTCTTATTTGAACAAGTGAGTTGATATACGAAAAGTAGATTTTTTTTCAAGTTAGGAATGAATAAGACATTATGGATGTATCCATTACCTACTTGTACTATTCCTTGTCCACAAACAATATGATAACAATCATCTATCAGGATTTTGTAGATGTCGGTAGGATCAATTGACATGAAAACCTCTGGGTAAGAAGACATGTGATTGATAGCACCAGAGTGAAAAACCCATCGATTTATCTCACAACTATCTGAAGATGCATAGGAACCCAAATACACACCCCCTTGAAGATTTTGTGCCCCAAATTGTTTAATTACCCCCTTGAGTTAGACACTTTATCATGAAGTGTTGTAGGACTTAGAAGGACGATTAGAATCATGCCCTATCACTTAACCTATTTACAAGAGTGACATGATTTAGTACTTACGATTTTTAAAAGAACCTTAAATGTTCCCCTAAAAAAACATAATTTTAAATGCTTTTAAATGCCTTTAAAAAATTAAAATCACTAATTACCCTAAAATTTAAAATTACCCCCCTAAAATTTACTTTTGGACCAAAATAAAAAATAAAAAATAAAAATGTCTAGTCTAACACTTAAGAAACACAATTTGAGTGCATTGCAAAAAAATTAAAACAAAACATAGTAGGAAAAGCCCAAAAGGGCAGGGGCGAATCAGGGTTGCAAAGAAAAATTTACAAATTTCTTTGCAAGACTAGGGCACATATTTTGAATGACAATGTCAGGGCAGGGGTGGTTGAAAAAATGGCAGCCATAGAACAACAGGGGCGATCGAGCTGTGTGAGGCGTGGAGTTTCACCTCTATTATTCTCAATGTGAGCAAACAAACTGGAGATTTTCTGCTGTATGGGCCAACCTAAATGTACCTTACAGGTTTCTCTGCTCGTGTAAGGCATTTAGTGGCGTGTCCCAATGTAGGGTATGACCACGTCCTGATTTTGAGAAGGCGACCTTGAGTATGGCACCTCCTATCCCGTGAATGAGGGCCTAGTTTTTTATGACTGCACATTTGGGTCTGCCGTGGGCTGTGGGGTCCTCTCACAGCTATGGTGTCGCCTTCTCTCACCAATGTTGGCCCTGCAAGCCACCGTCAGCACGGCTTTCTCTCACTAGGTTTGACTTTGTAAGCCACCTAGTAATCCAGACTCAAACACAGCAAACCCTCTAAGATCTGAGCAAACTCCCTAGGATCTGAGCAAACTCCAACTGCCTCCTTCCTCGAGGTCCATCTCTACAACCGAACTTCGACACAGCAAACGAACTACCAAAAACTTAAAAACG
This sequence comes from Cunninghamia lanceolata, assembly GCA_027924645.1. NCBI lineage: Eukaryota > Viridiplantae > Streptophyta > Pinopsida > Cupressales > Cupressaceae > Cunninghamia > Cunninghamia lanceolata. Next base: position 199,252 of record BSBN01000765.1, on the reverse strand, counting down.
GCTCTGATACCATATTAGAGTTGAGTCAAGATCAACCAAGTCAAATGCAAGTATCAAATTGAAGTAGATTGATAGTCAAATAAGCTTGTACATATAGGTGACGAGAGGAATTTGTTAGTTGAGGAAAAGACTCCTCAACTATGAGTGGTGGTGAGTTGCCTCCCTAAAAACTAGCGTGAGTGGCTAGTTAGTGGGAATCTTGATGATACCTCTCCTAACCGCCTAACAACCTTGACACCTCAATGAGGCATGTGTCAAGATTGTATAAAGGAACACCTAAGTAGGCTTATGCCTAAGTGTATGAAATATATATACACTAACACATTCTACTTAAACATCATCCATTTCAATGGTCAAACAATCAATAGCAATTTTACACCTCATTCGAAACAAAAAGTGGTATATATTTGTCCTAATTTTATTGGTCAAAATTAAAAACTTTAATTGTTGAAATGGACGATGCTTAAGAATAGCGGGTCAACATATTTATTAATTTACTAATCTAAGATAAAGTCTCAAAATTAACTAGATATATTTGAAAAATTATTGGACAAGGGCACTATGTGGATCATTTACAGGTCTTGATACAACATTAATTGGTGACTCTTGACATGACTCATCATAGCAATCATAGATATCATATACAATAATATGTAGAAATCTAAACTTACTTCTAAATATAAACAAAGTACATCCAAGATGGAAAATGAAATCTTATGATTTTTAATGTGTATATATAAAACCCAAAAGCTATATTGATTTAGGAGTGTGTAATAGATGATTTAGCTTAGGAGTTGTGGTGACAGAACAGGGGAATCAAATAAAGTGTTGTTGACGATGGAGGATCTTTTCTCCATCGACCATATTTGGCCCCTACATTTGCCTCTTTAACATTGACGGGGTAAAGGACGATTAAGAGGCTAAAAAATGATATCCAATTGTAGAGACATGGTTTTGAGCAATGAAATGATTCACAACCCATGGTGGCACCACTTTGATTGTGCCCTCCTTCTATTCAATGGGGGCCCTTGATTGCACCTTCTTTCCCTATGCTTGCATGGTGCCTCTTTAGCCCTGCTCCCTCTAGTTCTTCAATTTACCAACAAGAACAATCCCCATGAAGCCCATAAAATACAAGATCCCATTGAAACCCTAGAAACCCTATCCATGAGTAGTTAAGAGGGTTTCAATAAAGTGAATCCCATCAAACTTCACCACAAACTTATCTTGATTACATACTCTACACTGCAATTCCTCATATGGGTATACATTCTTCAATAGAGTTGACCCATTCTCCTCCTCTACATTTCTTTCAAGATGGTACCCATATTGTCAAAATTATTAAAATGGATAGATAAAACCTAGTTGGTGTTGTATCCAAAGCCTAACTCAGCATACGAGGCAATATTGAGGGGAAAGTGAGGTAGATCCTTAGCTCCTCTCATTTTGAAAGTGGTACGATCATATGGGACAATACAGTTGACCAACTCTCCTCCTCTAGCTTTCTTTGATGATGGTACCCATATTGCAAAAAATATTAAAAATGGACAAATAAAACCTGACTAGGATTGACCACATATAAAGCCTATTGGCTAAGTAAGTGACTTCTTATTTAGCACTAGGTTTGGGTTTGATATGAATTGTATTTCAATTTTCTCCATCTCCTAATAGTAAAAAAGTAATAAATGGATACCATTTGTATATATATTTTACATTGGCTTAGGATCAAAGATTGCATATTCTCTAAAATTGCTCTATGAATTTTTGCTAAATCATGACTCTATTTGCGTATAATTCGGTGAAAGTTTTAGAAAGATTTTGGCTAAGAAGAGTTGAAATAATATAGAAATAAAGTAATTTTTATATCTTTGTGGAATCTTTAGGAAATTTTTGGTGAAAAGTGGCTCAAATTGGATAGAAATCTACATATATGCATAGTTCTATGGAGTTTTTAGAAAGGTTATGGCCAAGAAGAAGAGCTAAAATTGTTTACAAAAAACTATAAATTTATTCAAAGATTTATGTCACTTGCACTATATAATGCTTGCAAACTTTAAATAATTTGTCAATAAATCATGGAGTACGTTATATGTTGTTGTAATATCAATATGTTAATATTGTTAGGAAACAATATTGTCTAGTGATTGATAGAGTTTTCATCTTTGTTGTCTATATTGAAGAATTATAATTTGAATTTTATGTAGGTTTGAAGTGCCATGCTTAACATATCTTCCAATCTATGAAATAGATAGGAAATATAGTGGGCCAAATTCATGAGAGTGGCACCAATTCAATTTTTACAAAAGGAAATTAATGTGTGACAAATATTTGTGCAAAGGAAACACAAGATTTACTACTAACAACCACAAATTAGTCTCTACTTATACATCTCTAGCACACTATGTATCATGTTAAATGAAATAATAATTATTGAGTAGATTCAAAATATTTAGGAGATACACATGAATATAATAATAAATAGACATAGCATACATATCACGTGTTTAAGATTGTTTGACATTAATATTCTACATATTTCTAACATAAATATATACTAAAATCAAACAAGATGCTAATTATTCACAAGATGTCTATAAACAAATAAGAGATTGGACATGGATGTGCGATAAAATCAGATGCAATAAAGTGAAATGATTTAAAAAATTTGTCAATTCACTAGAACAAGCAAGGTTTTTTCCATATATTTGCAAAAAGTAATCTAAAAAGGCCTTTGTAAGAAGTTTTTCATCACTTTGTCCAACAACAATGTCATTGAGACATTGGGAATAGGTTAGGATAGACATCCTCATGAGGTAGTCTTGGTTGAGAAAGACTTAAATTTTGGAACCTCGACAAACCCCAAAATCAATAAATAAAATTGTATTTATAAATCTATAAACTCTATTGTAAACACTAAAAATCTAAATATATATGAATCAATGGAAATATATATGCATTAAATGAGGGTGTAAATGGGCGAGCAAGTGGAGATGGACATCAAATACTATACTACAAAATCTAGCACTTACACACGAAGTCACATACTTTGTTTGTATACAATGAATTTCTGTACATATATATCAAAAGCTCATAGATTCTACTTTAATTTATTCATTCATTGTCAAATCACACCAAAATTTCACTTATGGCTTCTATGATCTCTATTATACAATAGTTATGCTACTTTTCCATAAGGGATTGTCTCTCAATTTTTAACCACTCCATTTACTTGGCATCTTGTTATGAGGTATACAACCATGTGCTATCTGGATTATTTATTCCTAATATTGTGACTATGGATACAACATGAATCCCCACACAATGGAATTATCTATTGAAACCAGTAAACATGGTTTATAGTAATCTCATCATACATATCAAATGAGTGTGAAAGGAAGCAAGGTACGCGGAATAGCTTCCTACACTAAACTAATGAGGGGAGTGTTATGTAATTTTTCTTAAATATTTATAGTTGCAGATATGCAGAACACATTAATAGAGAGATTAACCAAACATCAAATGCAAGAACAATGCCAAATGCACAAGATATACGTTGGGAAAACCATTTCGGGTGAAAAACCCTACACTCCAAAACCTACACAATGTATTGTCAAATCCAATGTAGATTACAATACACTTGCAATGCAAGTTCTTTCAGGAGTTCCCAAAATGTCAATTCTGGAGCATTTTTGTACCTGCAAATGAACCAGACAACTCCAACTCCAAGCACCTGTATAAATAGAGAATTACTACTAATGGAGGAAGTTTCTAGGGCAAGTCAACACAAGAATCTCGTCCAAATCCATATGGTCCAATTTCCATGTCCATAAAACATGCGTATGACACTTGTAAGAGATACCCTTTCATCCCTTACAACCCCCAAACTTGGGCACCCCAAATTTTCCCAAAAAAGGTATGATAGATCAAGCTCTTACAATGTCATAAAATCTGTCATATATGATAGCACTTATAACTGTAAGAGAATCCGTCATATCTAACTATTAATAGCAGATTCTCTTACAACCTGTCATAGTCAAACTCGGGCACCTACCTTCGCAATGCAAAGATGCTTCCTAACAATTGTCACACCTATCATAGAATCTTCTATTTCTAGCTCTTACGTGTCATAGATTCTATCATAGGAATCTGTCATAACTCTTATGCATCATAAACCTCTTACAACACCCAAAAGATGCCGACACATGGAAAAAGTCTTTTACCACAAAATGGGGTGCCTATCTCCTCATATGAGGACAAAAATACATCTAGTCACCTTCCATGTAGGATGACACATCTTCGTGCTGACTCCCACAAAGTGACAAAATAAGATTTGCATAGAAATTAGAATAATAGGCAAAAATAAATATACAATTAAATAATAAATGCTAGGAACTTGCAAAGGTTGAGACATCTTAATTCCCAACATTCTCCCACATGTCAAACACCTTTCAAAAGCCAATAGAATGATAGGATTTTAACTACTAGGGGCCAAGAGGCCCATAGATTCTAAGTACCATCTAAACTTCTCCGTGCTCATAGGTTTTGTCAAGGAATCTGCAACATTCACCAAAGTGTCAACTTTATCCAAATTCACCTTCCCATCCTCTACCATGTCATGAACAAAATGGTGCTGGACATCAATATGCTTAGTCCTCATGTAGAAAGTGGGATTCTTCACCAAACACATGGAACTCTAGCTATCGCAACAAATGGTAATATTCCCTGCATCAAACCCAATGTCAATACATAATCTCTTAAGCCAAATGGCTTCCTTACAACCATGAGTAGCTGCCATGTACTCTACTTCTGTCATGGACAAAGTAACCATAGGTTTTCACTTACTCATCCAACTAATAGCCCCACCGAACATAGTGAACACATAAGCACTGGTGGATTTTCTGCTCTCAATGTCACCTACCCAATCAGAATCCACATATCCACGAATACTCATTGAATGTTGAGGTTTTGTAAGATAACCATGATAACATAGGGAATATTCAGAAGTCCCCTGCAAATATCTAAACACTCTCTTCACTATATACCAATGTACTCATCCAGGATTAGCCATAAATTGACTAAGGACTCCCATTGCTTCGGCAATATTTGTTCTTGTATAGAGCATAGCATACATCAAACTGCCAACTACACTAGCATAAGGAACTCTGCTCATATCCTCTATCTCAGAAAGAGACTTTAGACAATCTGCAACATATAACTTTGTCCCCATTGTAACAAGAACAATCAAAGGTCTGCAATCTACCATGTTGAATCTCTCCAACACAGTGTTAACATAATTACTCTAGCCTAACCAAAGCTTTATGTTTGGTCTATCTGTTCTGATCTCCATCCCCATAATGTACCTAGCTGCCCCTAGATTTTTCATTTCAAATTGTGGTTACAACTGAGACTTCAAATCAGAAATCAAACTTTTACCATTCTCAATTAGCAATATATCATCGACATACAAAGCAATAATCAGAATGCAATCATCATCAAACTTGTAAGAAACACAATGATCTAATTTCAATCTTTGAAATCCAATACTCAACACAAAGGCATCAAAATTCTAGTACCAAATCCTAGGAGACTACTTCAAACCATACAAAGACTTTTTTAACTTGTAATCTAGATTTTCTTTACCTTCAACAATGTAGTGCTCTAGCTGTGACATATAAATCTCCTCCTCCAAGTCACCATGAAGGAATGATGTCTTCACATCCATCTATTCCACTTCTAGATCATAGGGTATTGCAAGAGATAATAGGAACTAAATAGATGTCAACTTCGTAATGGGAGAGAAAATATCACCATAGTGAATTCCCTACACCTGAGAATAGCCATTTGCAACCAATCTAGCCTTATATTTCTCAACACTTCTATCTGCATCAAATTTCTTTTTGAACAACCATTTGCATCCAACATGTTTCTATCTTTTAGGCAAAGGCACCAAGTCCCAAGTATTGTTCTTTTCCAAAGAGGCCATCTCCTCTTCCATGACCTCCTTCTAGGAACCTACATCTTTAATACCCATAGCCTCTTTCATAGTTCATGGCTCATCAGTGTTAGAAATCAAGGCAAAAATACAACTAGAATCAAGCAATGAATAACCAAACCTCTCAGATTGCCTCCTAATCCATGTAGACCTCCTCACAAGTTGAGGTGGAGGTTCTTCTTCTTTTTATGAACTTTCAGAGTTACTAGAGCTCTCCTCATTATCAGGTCCAACAGATGTCTTCAGTTCAAATTTCTCAGGGGTGGAAGGAAGTTGAACCGCATCCTCTTTCTTCCCTTCTTTCTCTAGTTGTAGAACAATAGAAGAAGGACCAAGCTCTTTGAAGATGACACTTCTAATATAGATAACTCTCTTGGCCACCAGATCCCAAAGCTTGTACCTTTCACACAGATACCACAACCGATCAAGATACATTTTACCGCCTTGTTATCCAACTTAGACCTCTTCTCCTTAGGCACATGTGGATATGCCTCACAACCAAATACTAGAATGTGTCTTAATGAAGGCTTCTTACTAGACCACACCTCCATAGGTGTCTTGTCAATGAGTGTCGATGTAGGAGACATGTTAACCAGGTAACAAGCGATAGCAACAACTTCATCCCAAAACTTTTGTTCAAGGCCAACTCCACTTAGCATACTCCTAGCCCTCTCCATCACCGTTCAATTCATCCTCTCTAACACTCCATTCTGCTGAGGGGTATACGAAGTTGTCTTGTGCCTCTCAATGTCTTGTTCTAAATATAGAACTTGAAATCTGTTGAACATAACTCACCACCATTGTCAATTCTCAAACACTTAATATTTCTATCCTTTTGATTCTCTACAAGAGATTTGAACTCTTTGAATCTTGCAAAGACTTCAAATTTACTTCTAAGGAAATACACCCATGTCCTTCTACTGGATTCATCAATAAATGAAACAAAATATACATATTTCAAGATTAAAGGAACATTAATAGGACCAAAATCAATCAAATCCAACACATTAATAGGACCATATTTCAATAATGTTTTTAGTTTTCAAGGTCCTCAAACCCTTTTGACCTATGTGGCCAAGCCTTTGGTGCCATAACATTGTCCTCTCTATTGGAAGTTTCATCTTCATAGAATGAGCACATTTGGGTACCCAGAAAGCATGACCATTGGAAGTAGATACAATAGTCTTCTTGGCTACTAGTTCCAATGGTGAGGATGAAGACTCTGAAGCTCTCTTCTTCGAAACAGAGGCACTATTGCACTGAACCACACATGCATCAAGCTAAAACAAAGTGCCAATCTAAACACCCTTAGCTAGCACCATGGCTCCCCTAGTCATCTTGCATTCTCCATTCGAGAAAACTACCTGCACACCCACATCATTCAACTTAATTACAGAAAGAAAGTTTCATGCCAAACCAGGGATATGCAGAACACCATTGATCCACTTCACTTGTCCATCAGAGAATCGAATCAATACTCTTCCACAACCAACAATCTTCAGGTGAGAGTCATCACCCAAGTACACCTACCCACCATCAAACTCTTCATACTTTGAAAACCAATCTTTGTGTGAGGTCATGTGAAAAGATGCACTAGAGTCGATTAGCCACACATCCTTAGATGCATGTGTTGCTAAGGCAACGACAAACTCTTCTCCATCTTCTTGAGAGGATTTGTCAGAATCTGAATCATAGTTCTTCTTCTTTTTCTTCTTCTCCTCCTTGTAATCCTTGCGGAAATGACTAGGTTTTCTGCAATTCCAACATAGAGCCTTGGACTTTCCAGGAGACTTAGTTCTCCCACATGATTTGGATCTTCCTTTGTCTTCTTTCTTCTTGTCCTATTTCTTTCCCTTCTCTATAGGTCTACCACGAACTGCAAGAGCCTCCTTAGCCCGCTCGGAAGACTTTCTCCACATCTCTTCAGACAATAACGAAAAAACCACTTCATCCATCTTGAAAGTGGTAGTGGTACTCCCAATGGCCATGACAAGGTGGTCCCACAAATTTGGTAGGGAACATAGTAATGTCATGCAATGATCCTCCTCCTCCATCTTTACACCAACAGAGGTCAACTGAGCAACAAGCATATTGAATGCATTTAGATGATCGTGATAGATCCTTTATCTTCCATCCTTAGATAATGCAGTTTATTTTGCAAGAAAATCTTGTTCACCATAGATTTAGCCTAATAAACATCTCCAAGTTTCTTCCAAAGTTCTTTTGCAATCTTCTCTCCATGTATATTCAGGAGCACTAAATCAGCTAAACAAAGCTTATTAGACCCTTAGCCTTCCAATCTATCAGATCCCAATCTTCTTGTTTCATGCTCAATGGTTTGGTATCAGATACTCTGAGCCATAGATCTCTATCCACCAACATGTCCTCCATCCTGAGTTTCCACAACTCAAAGTTGTCTCCATTGAATTTCTTAATTTCAAATCTCCCAAACGTGCTTGCCATCTTCTTCCTGCAACAAGATCACAAAATACTTTGCACAAGCTCCCACTCAATTGAAGATCAGTACAAAAAACCCTCTACCCAACAACTAGGACCAAAAACTAACTTAGCTCTGATACCAACTAAAAGGAAGCAAGGTACGCGGAATAGCTTCCTACACCAAACTAATGAGGGGAGTGTTATGCAAATTTCCTTAAATCTTTATAGTTACAGATATGTTATTATTAGAGCATACATAATTGTAGGCATCCCTGCATGTTTGTTTGTTGTCTTCAATCTTAGTTCATTGTCATTGAATTAGTTTGCCTAGGGGCTTGACTAAGAAGAACATGATACTTAAAATTTCCAAATAGTGTTTGTTGACGCCACACCATGTTAGAACAAGCACAATGAGCTGCAACAATTTTGTTATAATTATCCCTTCATTACGAGTTCATTTCCACAAGTCCAAGTTCAGTTCTATGTGTCAAATCAGTTTTGTAGGCACAAATCTAAACCATAACAAAACACAAACAATTTACAAATTCTAAAGCATTCGTCTAATCAATATCCTTTTTTTTAGTATATTAACGAATCAATTTCTAATACCTCAACATCATTTTCCTCTCTCTACCTTATTTTCTTTATATAAATTTACATTAATTTCAAAATCAATCTCAACTCTTAAATCTAAACTTATTGGCTATTAGATTTAATTAACGTGGATATTATGTAAAGAAGTGTGATGTTTCCCTTTAAACCATGAAGCCATAGAAAATGTTGGGCACTACATCATGATCGATTTCCGAATATATAGTATATTTAAATGTCCACTTAGATATTTTAAGGAAAAATAAGCTAACAGTCGAATACGTTAAAAATCGTGACAAGAGTCACGTTAACTGCTACCTAATTATAAAAGGATACAATTGTTTTTAAATTAGCCGCCTTTAAGATTTGTATAATGGAAATAAAAGGCAGGGAATACGAGATTGACGGTGACTTATCATTGGCCACAGTCCTCCTCTGAGATTTCACGTGTGAATGGTTTACTTGTGCATATCGACAGGACAACTTTCTGTCAGTTGTGTCACTATATAACGTTAAGTGTTAAATAATTGTCGACGTCAATAAAAACATTTCTTTTAATGGAAATAATCGGATTAGATAGATATTGGCATCTTTTCCTTTTTTAACAAGTGGATTACAACATGATGACTAAGCATACATCTAAACTAGAAGTCATCCTTTGGCTAAGTTACCAAGAGTAGGAGGATTTAGTCCATCAAACTTGACCCAATTGCACCTCTAGGAGTTTGAACCTTGGTGGATGGTATAATCAAGGAACATACCATCATCCTCGCCAATTGAACTATAACCCCTTGACATTTATCACAATTTTAAATAGAACTGTCACAGAAAAATTGCTTGACACACAAGTCGACCATCAAATTTAAGCTCCATGAATCCGACTGTAGAAATACACTTTTAATTGGCAGCCATCATATTGTAGACATCAAATTTCCACAATCCACGATATTGTGAGTTCTGTGCTTCAAGATTTAACTGTGTGATCAATTTTGTGTCTCATATTCCCTATCTAAACAGCTAAGAATCCCCAAGAGGATATTTACAGCAGAGCCTATACAAATAGCTAAGATATCTGTCCGTTTATTCCATTAGAGTGAAATATACAAAGATTGAAATTATGAATGATACCGCAAACATTATTACCACGTCACTTATATCAAACTGAGAAATGAGGTCACTGGGTTTTATATAAGTAAAATAGCTTATACTGTCAGAGACATATTTGCAGTCAAATTTGTCTTGGTCGTTGGATTCCAGCCATAGGACAGAACCAAACCAAAATGAATCAGAATCTGGCAAGAGATCAGATTGGTATTGGCTAGAGGTTTTTACACGTTGCATGGTCTCTGGAATATCACTTGGGATTCCATTAGAATTCTGTTGAAAAAGAGTAGTTGACGGAGATGGGGTTTTGTATACTATACTGAGTAATTCATTTGTCTCAAATGAAGATATTTCTGCTTGTTGGAATTCTGTGGGGAAGGATTTCAGCTCATCTGGTTCTTTCTTGCAAAGATGTTGTACTTGCTTGGATTCTGCTGGGCTGGGGATCGAATCTATTTGCAGTTTCAAGTTATGACACTGAAAATTCTTCTTGGCCGGGGATTTTAAGGTCATTCTGGCATTGGTGGTATATTTTTTCTTTGACATGGAGCTGTTGAGGTGTGCGCCCTTGCAGCCAGGTTTCTTACTCAGATGAATATTCCAGAAGTTCTTTACGTCGTTGTCTGTTCTTCCCGGTACACGGGCGGCAATCAGCGACCACCTGCAGCAGATTATTTTCTTACTTTTCAAATCATTCATGAAGCGTAAAGCTTAATTAAAGATATGGGCTGCAATGGCCTTTATGAATAGATAGATACTTTACTATTTGGGTTGCATTCTATTTAAATAGAATGGGATTCAATGATCGAACAGTCAATAGTAAATTTACCTTTCATTCAAAGATAGGACATAGGACATAGGACAGATAAATAATTCTAACCTATTTCCAAGCAGTTTGTGAAGCCTACGAATAAGATCTTCTTCGTCCTTGGAAACGTTGCGTTGCTTTACATCTGGGCGGAGGTAGTTCATCCACCGCAACCTGCAACTCTTTCCACACCTCTTCAAACCTGTACATGATAAATGACAAAACTCGATACTTATATGAAGTGGTATTCTTCAAATAATGAGGAAGATTATTATGCTAAAGTTTAAATAGCCATTACGTTGTAAATTGTATAATGTAAGTGTTTTAATATATCTCTGTTAAAACAAAATAACTGTAGAAGATCAATAACAGAGTATATGTAGAAAGCAGAATACAGAGCTGAACTATCGTGCAAGTTTCAAATCAAATAGTAACAAGGTATTAAGTCCGTAACATATAGAAATTTTTATAATCAACTATCATTGAATCCAATGATGTTTAAGTAGAGTAAAATGTAAATAACATTTAAATTGACCGAATTTAAAGACTCATATTTAAACTGAAAGGATTCAAAGACTCATATTTAAATTGAGAGGATTCAAAGACTCATAACTGCTAGAAAAATATGTAGTGCAGAATTGAAGATAAATATAGTGAAATAGAAATAAATCGCACAAAATAGACAACACAATGATTTACGTGGGAAACCTGGTTATGTACGAGGAAAAGCAAGGGCAAAGGTCTCTGAATTATTTTATTCTCAGAAGAAATTCACTGTTACAGAATTCCACTATACTTTGGCATTCAAGCTCAACTAACTTAAAAAATCACGAAAAAAAACATGCAAAAAAAAACAGAGAAAATAAAACAGAGTGCAGCAAATACAAAACACTTAAATATATTATTGCACAGAAAATCTCTAGAATCTTGCTTAGTTACAATGGCAGCCTTGCTGCTTTTTTTATAACATCCATGGAAATCTCCAGAATATCTTAGAATGACTAAGAGAAGTGTTGAGAAAGGAAAGATCTGGAGGTTTCTACTTAGAGATGGACGTTTCCATATTCTGGAGCATTCCATAATAATCATTATCTCCAAGATTCTGGAACATTCCATAATAAACATTATCTCCAACACCCCCCCATAATGTTTATTTGGAGAAGATAATTACAAAAGATTATTATATAGCAACTTCCTTGAGATTTAACAAGTCTCTAAATTTGATAAATTTCACTTCAGGTAGTGCTTTTGTAAAGATGTCAGCAATTTGATTTTCTGTTCCACAAAATTTTAACTCCACCACTTGATCTTCTATCAAATCACGAACAAAATGATGATGCACTTCTATATGCTTTGATCTAGAATGATAAATTGGATTTTTTGCTAGCTTGATAGTACTTTGATTATCACAAAATATAGTAGTTGGACAAACTTGTGGATGTTGTGTTTCTTCAAGTAGTCTTCTAAGCCATAATGCTTCTTGAGATGCCTTTGATGAGCCAACATATTCAGCTTCTGTAGATGATAGTGATACTGTTGCTTGTTTCTTGCTGCTCCAAGAAATTGGTCCTAACCCAAGATGAAACATGTACCCTGAAGTTGATTTTCTATCATCAATATCACCTGCATAATCAGAATCTGTATATCCAACTAATGTTGGCTCTCCTCCATATTTGTACTCAATTCCAAGGTGATAAGTGCCTTTAATATATTTTAATATTCTCTTAGCTGCTTTCCAATGCTCAATGTGTGGATTTGACATGTACCTGGATACAATACCAACTGCATATGCAATGTCTGGTCTAGTTATGGTGAGATACAAAAGACTCCCAACTAATTGTCTATATAATTTTCCATCCACCTTGTTTTGAGTAGAATTAGCACTCAACTTTAATCCTACTTCACATGGTGTATTAGATGCTTTATAGTCAGTCATATTAAACTTTTTCAATACATCAAGAGTATATTTGGTTTGAGACAACATGATTCTTCCTTCTTCTTGCCATACTTGCATACCCAAAAAATAGTGCATCAACCCTAAATCAGTTATTTCAAAAGCTTGTTTAAGTTGATCCTTGATTATTTCAATATTATGTGTGTGATCCCCTGTAATAATCAAGTCATCCACATACAATACAATAATAACAACTTTACCATCACTATGTTTTACATACACATCTGGATCAACTTTACTTCTTTTAAATCCTACATTTATAAAGTACTCATTTATTTTGGAGTAACATGCCCTTGGAGCTTGCTTAAGACCATATAATGATTTTTTTAATCTACACACTAGATGTTCTTCACCACTTTTAACAAATCCAGGTGGTTGTTGCATGTAAATTTCTTCTTGAAGATCACCATGTAGAAAGGCACTTTTTACATCCATTTGATAAATTTTCCAACCAAATTTTGCAGCTAGAGCAACTATTGTACGAATTGAACTCATTTTAGCAACTGGAGCAAAGGTTTCAGTATAATCAATACCTTCTGTTTGTGAGAAGCCTTTAGCCACTAGTCTTGCTTTATATTTTTCAATAGCTCCATCTGATGTGAACTTTACTTTGTAGGTCCACTTGCAGCCAACCACACTTTTACCTTTTGGAAGAGGTGTCAATTCCCAAGTTCCATTTTTCATCAAAGAGTTGTATTCATCTTGTATTGCTTCTTCCCATTCTTCTTTGCCTTTTGCTTCCTCATATGTACTTGGAGTGTCAACCTGCATTACCTTAGTCATAAGAGCATAGTTAGCAAACATATTTCTAGGGCCTTCTTGGTATATTTCTTGAATGCTTCTAGTCTTCTGTGTGTCTTCATCATCACTTTCACTTGATGCTTCAATTTGTGTTCGTTCTCCTCCTGCAGAAGATTGCACACCTTGATTTTGAGCATTAGTATAAGTAGACTTATCTTCTTCAATCAATATTGGAAAGTAAGATAATGTAGGAGAATGTTCACTTTCAATATCTTCATCAAACCATACATTCCTTTTGATTTAATTTCATTTGTTTTAGGATTATATAACCTATATCCTTTTGATTCCTCACTATACCCAACCATTATGCACTTCTCACTCTTTCTTTCTAACTTGCTCCTTCTTTCATCAGGGATGTGGGCATATGCATTACATCCAAAGACTCTAAAATGAGATACTATAGGCTTCCTACCACTCCATGCCTCTTCTGGTGTTATATTCAAAACTGCCTTAGTAGGTGTTCTATTCAAAATGTAAACTGTAGTACAAATTGCTTCAGCCCAGAATTTAACTTCTATATTTCTAGAGTGAAGCATGCATCTAGCCATTTCTATTATAGTTCTATTTTTCCTGTCTGCAACTCTGTTTTGTTGGGGTGAGTAGGAGACTGTTGATTCCTTCTTTATACCATGTTGTTTACAAAAATCTAAAAAAACTTTGTTCATATATTCCATACCTCAATCTGTTCTTATTATCTTTAGAGATCTTCCACTTTGATTTTCAGCCAATGCCTTAAACTCTTTAAACTTATCAAACACTTCATCCTTCTTTTTTAAAAAATAAACCCAAATTCTTCTAGTATAGTCATCAATAAAGGTGAGGGCATACCTTGATCCTGCAAGTGATGGTGTTCTAAAAGGACCCATTACATCACTATGAAGCAAATGTAAAGGAGTCTTTGCTCTCCATGATTTACCTTGTGGGAAACTTTCCACATGTTGCTTTCCCATAGCACATCCTTCACACACCTTGTGACTTGATGAGATTTTTGGAAGCCCATGCACCATATATAGTTTCTCCATAAGCTTGAGGCTTTGATAATTGACATGTCTCATACGCTCATGCCATAACCTGCTCATATCATTATATTTGGCAATAGCACACATATTCTCATTTCCACATTTAGAAGTAAATTTTTGAAACTTATATAATCCATTCTCCATTTTACTAATTGCAGTCACTTTGTAGTTATTACTCACATCCTTGATCAGTCATTTGTCATTGTAGAATTCTATTTTATACCCCTGATTTGCAATTTGAGATATAGAAAGAAGATTTGTCTTCAATTCTGGAACTAACTTCACATTTTTGAACAAACCATTATCAACTTTAACATTTCCAGTTCCTTCAACTTCCAAAGCACTGTTATTCCCCAAATATATTTTCTCTGGATTGTTATCATTTCTTAGTGATGCAAATTGTTCCTTATTATAACACATATGCTGTGTAGCACCAGAATCAATAACCTAGTTATCTTTATAAGAATCATTTGCTTTAAGTGCAATACAAAGAGCATTACTTTTAGAATCAAAATTGTTTGTAAGCTTATTTGTCTTCCTTTCTGTATCTTTGATCCTCTTATAGCATTCATTTGCTTTATGACCTAACTTACCACAGTAATTACATTTCCATTTGCTTTTATGATAATCCTTGGCTAGAGTATACATATAGTCATACTTCCAATTTTTCTCTCTTGAATGATTTTCTTGTGTATATTTGTAATTCTGTTTCCCTCTTATTATGAAAGCTTCATCATTAAATGACTCCCTTTCTTTGATTTGAAGTTTTTCTTCTTGCACCAATTTAGCACATAACTCTTCATATTTTATGTTCTTTAATTTATCAACAGTAACTAGCCCTCTTATAAATGACTGATAAGATCTTGGGAGACTTTGTAAAACTATTTGTACAAAATCTTTTTCACCTATAGCCTTTCCAAGATAAGCAAGTTCATTTCTCTTTTCCTTTAATTTGCTTAGATGAGGGACTAGCTCTTGTGAATTTGACAATTTCATGTTATATAATTCTGCAGTGAGTGAGAATCCATACATCACCTGAATTTTCATATGTAGTTTTCAAAATATCCCACACTTTGACTCCACTTCTCTCATTGCGAACTTCTGGAAAAACTTCTTCTAAAAGTGTAAGCTTGATCAGTGCTACTGCCCTCTTATCTCTTTTATTCCAATCTTCTTGATCTTTTCCAAGGTTTGCTGGTCTTTGTTCACTACCAATAACAATCTCAAAGCAATTTTGAAGCGTTAGAAAAATCTCCATACGAGACACTCAATCATAATAATTTTTTCCATTTAATTTAATTCTAGGTAAAGGAATACCAATTGAGTCCATTCTCTCTTTTTCAGAAGAGAATCGAAATAAATTTCAAACAAAACTTAATGCATAAATGAAAATCTCTCACCAAATTTTCGGAATTGATATTCTTTCTTCTTCAACCAAATTTCAACCTGCAAGAAAAGAACTCCACTCTCCAGAATCACAGATGCTGCCCAAGATTTAAAGCTGCTCTGATACCATATTGAAAAAAAATAGAGAAAATAAAATAGAGTGCAGCAAATACAAAACACTTAAATATATTATTGCACAGAAAATCTCCAGAATCTTACTTAGTTACAATGGTGGCCTTGCTGCTATTTTTATAACATTCATGGAAATCTCCAGAATATCTTAGAATGACTAAGAGAAGTGTCGAGAAATGAAAGATCTGGAGGTTTCTACTTAGAGATGGAAGTTTCCATATTCTGGAACATTCCATAATAATCATTATCTCCAACATTCTGGAACATTCCATAATAAACATTATCTCCAACAAGATCAATAACAGAGTATATGTAGAAAGCAGAAAACAGAGCTGAACTATCGTGCAAGTTTCCAATCAAATAGTAACAAGGTATTAAGTCCATAACATATAGAAATTTTTATAATCAACTATCATTGAATCCAATGATGTTTAAGTAGAGTGAAATGTAAATAACATTTAAATTGACCGAATTTAAAGACTCATATTTAAACTGAAAGGATTCAAAGACTCATATTTAAATTGAGAGGATTCAAAGACTCATAACTGCAAGAAAAATATGTAGTGCAGAATTGAAGATAAATACAGTGAAATAGAAATAAATCGCACAAAATAGACAACACAATGATTTACGTGGGAAACCTAGTTATGTACGAGGAAAAGAAAGGGCAAAGGTCTCTGAATTATTTTATTCTCAGAAGAAATTCACTGTTACAGAATTCCACTATACTTTGGCATTCAAGCTCAACTAATTTAAAAAATCACGGAAAAAACCATGCAAGTAATCAAATCTTTTCCCAAAAAGAATTCGAAAAATAGAAGTGCACTTTCACATGGCTAAAAAAAATTGTGAAACTAATCCTCAGCTGTTTAATCAATACTGGCATAAGAAACTCACTTCACATACTAACAATATCTATATTTATCTATAATTCACCATTCTTCACACCAGAGATTGAAAAAATCAGTGCTTGTGTATAACATAATAAGACTAAAAAGACAGTGCAAAGACATGGAGACAAACTCCAGTTATGAGAAAAATTCAAAAAGTAGTGACAATATTATATCCGCTTTCGTGGGAACAGTACTCCAACGCTCCACTCCATTTTCTTCAATGTATTTTTTCAAAAGCAGATCTTCCTGAGGCTGCCATTGTCCTCGGTTAAGCCCATTCAACATTCTCTTTCCTGTCATTATTGCTTATCCTCACTACTGCTCGCTATCACACTGTTTGCTAGCTTCTTCGTTATGACTTTTTCATTAATCTAACAGCTGAATTTATAGCCAATTTTCACAAGTTAATTTACCGCAGGAAGATTTGGTAAGAATTTTCTCCAGGCTTATGAATGAATTGCAGACGCTACCAAAAGTGTTTAATGAAAGGACCGTATTCTTCCCAGAAACGTTTTCCTCGCTTTAATTATAGTGTCGGGAGCGTCTTTATTACAGTCCTCACAATTCTGACTCATTACACAGAAGCCAAGATGGTCTGGGATTCAGTCTGAAAAGGCCAACATTAAACTGAGGTTATGGGTGTCACCTTGTCGTAATGCAAAAGAGACGTTAGCGGTGGGAAGAATTCAATCCAGACACCATTAAATCGAGCAGAGTACGTAAGTATTATCAAAGATTAATTCGCTACCATTCCTGATTAATTTAGAGGGGAAAGATTCTAAAAATTTTAACGACTTTTTATATGTTATTGCATTCGCATGAGCTCAAGTACCGTTCAAACTTGGCACGTTGCCAGATATTTCCAACCCGCTTGTATTCTTCGGTAAAATTTGGAGTAACTAGCATTTCTTTACCCAGTGGAAAGAACATTTTTTCCATTCTACTCAAACATCATCCTTTTTAATGGTTAATCAATCAATAGCAATTTTATACCTCATTCATAACAAAAAGTGGTAAATATTTGTACTAGTTTGATTGATCAAAATTGACCTTTTACTCTTGAAGTGGATGATGGTCGACAAAGCTAATGTTGGAGAATGTATATAACGGTGTATATAAAGAAGAAAAGGTTCTTGGACAAATAACATTGATTGTGCTCAAGATATATCATACTCAAATTGATCAATTGACAAACAATATTTATAAACTCTTAATAATAACTAGCACTTGCACTAAAGGAGGTGCAATGGTTATGATGATTGCAATTTATATAGAATGTCCTATAAATTTGAAAGTAGCATTGGGTCAACAACATTCTATTAGAGTTGAGCCAAGATCAACTAAGTCAAATGCAAGTATCAAATCGAAGTATATTGATAGTCAAAAAAGCTTGTACATATAGATGACGAGAGGAAGTTGTTAGTTGCGGAAAGGACTCCTCAACTATGAGTGGTGGCAAGTTGCCTCCCTAAAAACTAGTGTGAGTGGCTAGTTAGTGGGCAATTTGGTGAGATCTCTCCTAACCGCCCAACAACCTTGACATCTCAATAAGGCATGTGTCAAGATTGTATAAAGGCACACCTAAGTAGGCTTATGCCTAAATGTATGAAATATATATACACTAACACCCCCCCTTAAGCATAGCTTAGGTGGGCACAAATGAAATGGGTCCCAGCTACAAGCCATGATGAGGTACCCATGTACAATGCAAATATAAAATTGGGTCCTGACAACTAGGCCTAATGAGGTACCCAAGTACAATGCAATCTCTCATAAATGGAGAAAGGTAGAAAACCCAGTGGGAAAAAACTACCATCCAAAAGAGAGAAAAGAAAGAACTCTCTGAATGCTGACCAACTGTTCCAGATGATTTCCTGCTAGAAAGAATCTCTGGATGCTCTCTAGGAAGCATATCTAGAATCTCATGTAGCAAAAGAACAAGAACAACTGGTAGAAAGAATCTCTGGATGCTTTCTTGTGGAGTGTCTATGGAATCTCATGTAGGAAGAGATGTAGGTACTATCAAAAGAGTAAGATGAGTTTGTTGTAAAGAATTACTAAAAGCTCATGAAGAAGCAACACACAACTCTCAAGTGCCAACATGTATAGTTGAAGTGAAATCTAGAATAAAAAGGAAGAACTATTCAAACAAGAAATGTTTAACAAAAAATAGTTCAATGATCATGTTGTATAGAGCCAATGGAAGTTCTCAGAGAAGTAACACTAAGCTCTAAAGTGGCAATAGGAGCAACATCCCCACCAAATGTAAAGTGAGAAAATGTGAAGTTGCGGGAGATGTGCCCAATCTTCACAATTGCAACAATTTCTCTACTCTGAGAATCTTGAATCAATGTTGAAGTGGATGTAAACTCAACTGTCTTATTTGAACAAGTGAGTTGATATACAGAAAGAAGATTTTTTGTCAAGTCAGGAATGAATATGAGATTATGGATGTATTAATTACCTACTTGTACTATTCCTTGTCCATAAACAATATGATAACAATCATCTATCAGGATTTTGGAGATGTCTATAGGATCAATTGACATGAAAACCTCTAGATAAGGAGATATGTGATCGATAGCACCAGAGTGAAGAACCCATTGATTTATCTCAGAATTGTTTGAAGATGCCATAGAAACCCAAATACACACCTCCTTGAAGATTTTGTGCCCCAAATTGCTTAATTACCCCCTTGATCATGAAGTGCTATAAGACTAAGAAGAACAATTAAAATCGTGCCCTAATACTTAGCCTATTTTTGTAAGAGTGACATGATTTAGCACTTACAATTTTTAAAAGAACCTTAAATGTTCCCCTAAAAAAGCATAATTTTAAATGCTTTTAAATGCCTTTAAAAAATTAAAACCTCTAATTACCCTAAAATTTAAAATTACCCCCTAAAATTTGCTTTTTTTTACATTAGTGTGTTTGGACTAAAAAAAAATCTAGTCTAACACTTAAGAAACACAATTTGCGTGCTTCGCGAAAAATTAAAACGAAGCATAGTAGGAAAAGTCCAAAAGGGCAGGGATGAATCAGGGTTGCAAAGAAATATTTACAAATTTCTTTGCAAGATTAGGGCACATATTTTGAATGACAATGTCAGGGCAGGGGCAGTTGAAAAAAGTGGCAGCCATAGAACAACAAGGGCGATCTCTGTGTGGTGTGGATTTTCAACTCTATTATTCTCTGTGTGAGCAAACAAACTGGAGATTTTCTATTGTATGGGCCAACCTATATGTACCTTACAGGTTTCTCTGCTCATGTAACGCATTTAGTGGCGTGTCCCAATGTAGGGTATGGCCACGTCCTAATTTTGAGAAGGCGGCCTTGAGTATGGCACCTCCTATCCTGTGAATGAGGGCCTAGTTTTTTATGACTACACAGAGGTCTTCAATGTGTGGCTAGGGGTGTCTATGTGCATCATGAGGGTGTCAAAGACATGGATGCCTGTCTCTGCAAATGTGTAGAGAATGCAAAGTATGTGAGGGCGTGTGGGTTGGAAGAGCTTAACCAGCCGGTACGTTGTAAACGACCGGCTAGTTGTCATCTGTACGGCTTGATGCATTCAGTCGAAAATAGGTCGACCAACTGTATGATTGCACTGGTCATAGAAATTTGATTGGTTTGAGTTCTTAGTCGAAAGTTTTTTGTTGACTAACTGCCCATCTGTACAGTTGATGAGTTACAACTCACCAGCTATTTACATGAAGCAGTGTGAGCTAGGGTCAGCCCATGGCCTCTAAAACCCGCATAGAGAGTCCACGCTCAGCACATCACCTAGGGTGAATGGCTATGCAGGCTCCTCCCGTCGGCTCTACCTGAGTAGTTCGGACTCTCCTCGTGGGTGTGGCTTCACATTTGGATCTATTGTGGGCTGTGGGGTCCTCTCATATCTATGGTGTCACCTTCTCTCACCAATGTTGGCTCTACAAGCCACCGTCAACATGACTTTTTCTAACCAGGTTCAACTTTGTAAGCCACCTAGTAATCCAGACTCAAACACAGCAAACGCTCTAAGATATGAGCAAACTCCAACTGCCTCCTTCCTCAAGGGCCATCTCTGCAACTGAACTTCGACACAGCGAACAAACTAGCAAAAACATAAAAATTGCTCTGATACTATATTAGAGTTGAGCCAAGATCAACTAAGTCAAATGCAAGTATCAAATTGAAGTAGATTGATAGTCAAATAAGCTTGTACATACAGGTGACAAGAGGAATTTGTTAGTTGAGGAAAAGACTCCTCAACTATGAGTGGTGGCAAGTTGCCTCCCTAAAAACTAGTGTGAGTGGCTAGTTAGTGAGAAACTTGACAATACCTTTCCTAACTGCCCAACAACCTTGACACCTCAATGAGGCATGTGTCAAGATTGTATAAAGGAACACCTCAGTAGGTTTATGCCTAAGCGTATGAAATAAATATACACTAACACATTTTACTTAAACATCATCCATTTCAATGGTCAAACAATCAATAGCAATTTTACACCTCATCCTAAACTAAAAGTGGTATATATTTGTCCTAATTTTATTGGTCAAAATTAAAAAATTTGACTGTTGGAATGGATGATGCTTAAGAATAGGGGGTCAACATATTTATTAATTTGCTAATCTAAGATAAAGTCTCAAAATTAACTAGATATATTTGAAAAATTATTGGACAAGGGCACTATGTGGATCATTTACAGGTCTTGATACAACATTAATTGGTGACTCTTGACATGACTCATCATAGCAATCATAGATATCATATACAATAATATGTAGAAATCTAAACTTACTCCTAAATATAAACAAGTACATCCAAGATGGAAAATGAAATCTTATGATTTTTAATGTGTATATATAAAACCTAAAAGCTATATTGATTTAGGAGTGTGTAATAGATGATTTAGCGTAGGAGTTGTGGTGACAGAATAGGGGAATCAAATGAATTGTTGTTGATGATGGAGGATCTTTTCTGCATTGACCATATTTGGCTGCTACATTTGCCTCTTTAACTTCAATGATGTAAAGGAGGATTAAGAGGCTAAAAAATGATATCCAATTGTAGAGACATGCTTTTTAGCAATGAAATGATTTAGAACCCATGGTGGCACCACTTTTTATTGTACCCTCCTATTCAATGGGGGCCCTCGATTGGACCTTCTTTTCCTATGCTTGCATGGTGCCTCTTTAGGCCTGCTCCCTCTAGTTCTTCAATTTTCCAACAAGAACAATCCCCATGAAGCCCAAAAAATACAAGATCCCATTGAAACCCTAGAAACCCTATCCATGAGTAGGTAAGAGGGTTTCATTAAAGTGAATCCCATCAAATTTCACCATAAACTTATCTTCATTACATAGTCTACACTACAATTCCTCATATGGGTGTCCATTCTTCAATAGAGCTAACCCACTCTCTTCCTTTACCTTTCTCTCAAGATGGTACCCGTATTGTCAAAATTATTAAAAATGGATAAATAAAACCTAGTTGGTCTTGTACCCAAAACCTAACTCAATAGAGGAGGCAACATTTAGGGGAAAGTGAAGTAGATCCTTAGCTCCTCTCATTTTGAAAGTGGTGTGATCATATGGGACAATAGAGTTGACCAACTCTCCTCCTCTAGCTTTCTTTCAAGATGGTACCCATATTGCCAAAACTATTAAAAATAGACAAATAAAACCTAACTAGGATTGACCACATATAAAGCCTATTGGCTAAGTAAGTGACTTCTTATTTAGCACTAGGTTTGGGTTTGATAGGAATTGTATCTCAATTTTCTTCATCTCCTAAAAGTAAAAAAGTCATAGATCGATACCATCTTTATATATATATTACATTGGCTTAGGATCAAAGATTGCATATTCTCTAAAATTTGCTCTATGATTTTTTGCTAAATCATGACTCTATTTGCATATAATTTGGTGAAAGTTTTAGAAGGATTTTTGCTAAGAAGAGTTGAAATATTATAGAAATTAGTAATTTTTATATCTTTGTGGATCTTTAGGAAATTTTTGGTGAAAAGTGGCTCAAATTGGATAGAAATCTAGAAATCTACATATTTACATAGTTCTATGGAGTTGTTAGAAAGGTTATGGCCAAGAAGAAGAGCTAAAATTGTTTATGTAAAAAACTATAAATTCATTCAAAGATTTATGTCACTTGCACTATATAATGCTTGCGAACTTTAAATAATTTGTCAATAAATCATGGAGAAAGTTATATGTTGTTGTAATATCAATATGTTATTACTGTTAGGAAACAATATTGTCTAGCGATTGATAGAGTTTTCATCTTTGTTGTTTGTATTGAAGAATTATCATTTGAATTTTATGTAGGTTTGACGTGCCATGCTTAACATATCTTCCAATATATGAAATAGATAGGAAATATAGTGGGCCAAATTCATGACAGTAGTAACAATTTAATTTTTACAAAAGGAAATTATTGTGTGACAAATATTTGTGCAAAGGAAACACAAGATTTACTGCTAACAACCACAAATTTAGTCTCTACTTATACATCTCTAGCACACTATGTATCATGTTAAATGGAATAATAATTATTGAGTAGCCTCAAAATATTTAGGAGATAAACATGAATATAATAATAAATAGACATAGCATAAATATCACATGTTTAAGATTGTTCGACATTAATATTCTACATATTTGTAACATAAATATATATTAAAATCAAGCAAGATGCTAATTATTCACAAGATGTCTATAAACAAAGAAGAGATTGGACATGGATGTGTGATAAAATCTGATGCAATAAAGAGAAATGATTTAAAAAATTTGTCAATTCACTAGAACAAGCAAGGTTTCATCCATATATTTGCAAAAAGCAATCTAAAAAGGCCTTTGTAAGAAGTTTTTCATCACTTGGTCCAACAACAAGGTCATTGAGACATTGGGAATAGGTTAGGATAGACATCTTCATGAGGTAGTCTTGGTTGACAAAGACTCAAAATTTTGGAACCTTGACAAACCCCAAAATCAATAAATAATTATATCTATAAATCTATAAACTTTATTGTAAACACTAAAAATCTAAATATATATGAATCAATGGAGATATATATGCATTAAATAAGGGTGTAAAGGGGCAAGCAAGTGGAGATGAACATCAAAGACTATACTAAAAAATCTAGCACTTACACATGAAGTCACATACTTTGTTTGTATACAATGACTTTCTGTGTATATATCAAAAGCTCATAGATTCTACTTTAAGTTATTCATTCATTGTCAAATCACACCAAAATTTCACTTATGGCTTCTATGATCTCTATTCTACAATACTTATGCTACCATTCCATAAAGGATCGTCTCTCAATTTTTAACCACTCCATTCACTTGGAATCTTGTTATGAGGTTTACAACCATGCCCTATTTGGATTATTTATTCCTAATATTGTGACTATAGATACAACATGAATCCCCACACAATGGAATTATCTATTGGAACCAGTAACCAGGGTTTATAGTAATCTCATCATACATATCAAATGAGTGTGAAAGGAAGCAAGGTATGCAAAATAGCTTCCTACACCAAACTAGTGAGGGGAGTGTTATGCAAATTTTATTAAATATTTATAGTTATAGATATGTGGTACACATTAACAGAGAGATTAACCAAATGTCAAATGCAAGAACAATTCCAAATGCACTATATATACATGGGGAAAACCCTTTTGGGTGAAAAATCCCACACTCCAAAACTTGCACAATGTATTATCAAATCCAACGTAGATTATAGTACACTTGCAATGCAAGTTCTTTTAGGAGTTCCCAAGACGTCAATTTTGGAGCAATTCTGACAGCATTTCTATGCCTACAAATGAACCATACAACTCCAACTCCAAGCACCTATATAAATAGAGAAGTACTACGAATCGAGGAAGCTTTTATAGCAAGTCAACACAAGAATCTCATCCAAATCCATATGGTCCAATTTCCAAGGCCATAAAACATGCGTATGACACTTGTAAGAGATTCCCTTTAATCCCTTACAACCCCCAAACTTGGGTGCCCCAAATTTTCCCAAAAAAGGTTTGATAGATACTCTTACAATGTCATAAAATCCGTCATATATGGCAACACTTACAGCTATAAGAGAATATTTCATAACTGACTATTAATAACAGATTCTCTTACAACCTGTCATAGTCAAACTTGGGCACCCACCTTCTCCATGCAAATATGCTTCCTGACACTTGTCACACTTGTCATAGAACCTTCTATTTCTCGCTCTTACAGGTCATAGATTCTATCATAACTCTTACATGTCATAAACCTCTTACAACACCCAAAAGATGCCGACACATGGCAAAAGTCTTCTACCATAAAGTGGGGCACCTATCTCCTCATATAAGGACAAAAATACATCTAGTCACCTTCCATGTAGGATGACACATCTCCATGCCAATTCCTACAAAGTGACAAAATAAGATTTGCATAGAAATTACAATAATAGGCAAAAATAAATATATAATTAAATAATAAATGCTAGGAACTTGCAAAGGTTGAGACACCTTAGTTTCCAACATTCTCCCACTTGTTGAGCACCTTTCAAGAGCCAATAAAATGATAGGATTTTAACTTCTAGGGGCCAAGAGGCCCATAGACTCCGAACACCATCTAAACTTCTCTGTGCTCACAAGTTTTGTCAAGGAATCTACAACATTCACCAAACTGTCAACTTTCTCCAAATTGACCTTCCCATCCTCTACCATGTCATGAAAAAAATGGTACTGGACATCAATATGCTTAGCCCTCATGTGGAAAGTGGGATTCTTTGCCAAACATATGGCACTCTGGTTATCACAACAAATGGTAATCTTCCCTGCATCAAACCTAATGTCAGAACACAATCTCTTAAGCCAAATGGATTCCTTACAAGCATGAGTAGCTACTATGTACTCCTTTTTTGTCATGGGCCAAGAAACCATAGGTTTTCACTTACTCATCCAACTAATAGCACCACCGAACATAGTGAACACATAAGCACTGGTGGATCTCCTGCTGTCAATGTCACCTGCCTAATCAGAATCCACATATCCATGAATACTCACAAAATGCTGAGGTTTTGTAGGATAACCATGATAACATAGGGAATACTCGAAAGTACCCTGCAAATATCTAAACACTCTCTTCACTATTGAAATGAACCAGACAACTAAGAGGGGGTGGGGTGAATCAATTGTCTCAAAACTTATAAAATTTTGCACCTTAAAATATTAAACACTTGTCCACTGTTTGTTATGATTAAGTCATGAAAGCATAAACTCAAAAACATAAACACAATTGCAAGATCATACACAAGAGACACCAGATTTTTACATGGAAAACCTTGTTAAGAGAAAAACCACGGTGGATGTTAGTCCACAAGATATATAAGTTATAACAATACCAAAAATCAGAGGCTCACTACCAATAGGCCTCACTATCTAGAAAAGGCTCACTGCCAAGGGGTGGCTCACTTCCAAGGTTTTTAAACTGAGATAATAGCATCTACTCCATGCCAAGGTTCAGTTACATTAAAGCACAAAAAAACACCTCAGCTCTGCTCTACTTCCTCACTTCACTTTATCTTTGCATCTTCGCACTTGGATACTTTTTCACAACTCAATTACAAGTATTTATACACTACATCAACCTTGGAATGATAATCAAGGTTGGCATTACAATCATCAACTGTTGGAACAATCTCCAAGGTCATTTACAAAATAGGTCTTGACCTAATACAAAATTATGCTAAGGAAATGTAGTAAAGATGTATACGGATCACTCCATGCCTTAGCTGGGACTCAAACACGATCTTCCATGCCATGAAATGCTTCTACAATCTTCAATATATCTCCGCAATCACTAGAATTAACCAAGTCGGCTAAGACTGGTTACACACTACGTTATCTGGGAGTAAACTTCAAACACAATCTCAATTCCTTAATGCGGACCAATGTAAATGTAGGAACATGATTAGGGACATCCACAAACATGTTATAATCACCAGGAGCAAGCACACAAACTCTAACCACTTTATCCATGAGATTCTTCACACCAAAGCACATAAACTTCACTGTCTTCAACTGTCATAAAAGAAAGATAGTTTGCGGACCACCAAATCATGAACCATTGTAGTTGTAGGCACTTATCATCATCCCAGACTTCCCTCTAGAACCGTGGAGAAAAATACTTCAATGCAGAGAAATACAGAGCAAAATACTTTCTCCCTGTCACCAGTGAATAATCAGAAAAAGCAAGTTTTACTCTGGTGAATGTAACTCACTCAATTCTTCATATTAGAGGTTTAGAATCAGGATTTAGCATCTTTAGACATGCCTCTAAATAACTTCCAATCCGTAGACCAAGATCTTCAATTTACAAGAAATGCGGAGCAGTCTTCTGGACTGTTCTTCAGTATGCAACTCACTATCTTCACTGTGATTCATTGTTTCCTTTCTGATTCTTCCGGAGGGGCTAATTTTCTCAATTTCCTCAACATATAAAGCTTCTAAACAAATAAAAAAATAGGATACAGTTGACACCAATGAGAACAAAGATATGTTGACATTAATGACAACACCAATTAAGCACATACTTGCAACAATCTCCCCCTTTGTCATTGATGGCAACATGTGATGTGAAAAACTGTAACAGTCATCAAGACAAGATTCTCCCCCTATCTCTTTACACATTTTCATTCCTTCTTTTCTAAGTTTTTCACATGAGTTCTCTCCCCCTTTGACATCAATGGAAAAGGGCACATACTTGCACTTTGCTGCTCTGATCCAACTTTCCTTTGAACTCTCTGACTACTCCCCCTGAGAAGTAGCCCTTAAAGCATCAATTCAGATCTGGAGGTGGGACTCTAAGCACCACCAAACTGATGCACTCTTGTGCATCTTAGTTTAGAGCAAGAGGGGTGATAACCCCTAAATTTTCTCTAAGATACTCAAAAGTATCCTTAGGTAGAGGTTTGGTGAAAATGTCTGCAATCTGATCTTTTGTAGATACATACTCCAACTTGACTTCATTATCTGTCACCTTTTCTCTCAGAAAGTAATATCTTATGGATATATGCTTTGTCCTAGAATGCATTACTGGATTCTTTGAAATTTTTATGGCACTTGTATTGTCACAAAAGTATCCTTAGGCAGAGGTTTGGTGAAAATGTCTGCAATCTGATCTTTTGTAGATACATACTCCAACTTGACTTCATTATCTGTCACCTTTTCTCTCAGAAAGTAATATCTTATGGATATATGCTTTGTCCTAGAATGCATTACTGGATTCTTTGAAATTTTTATGGCACTTGTATTGTCACAAAAGATTACAATTGGATCTTCATACATGATTTTGATGTCATTCAATGTTTGCTTCATCCATAACACCTGAGTGCAGATGCATGCTACTGCAATGTATTCTACTTCTACAATAGACAAAGATATTGAGTCTTGTTTCTTCCTTAACCAGGATACCAACCTTTTTCCTAAGAAGAATGCACCCCCACTTGTACTTTTCTTGTCATCCACATCTTCGGCCCAATCTGCATCAGTGTATGCACTGAGAGTGAAATCATTGTCTTTTGGATACCACAAACCATAATCCATTATGCCTTTCAAATATCTCAATTTCTCTTGACTGCTATCACATGTGACTCTTTAGGTTCTACTTGAAATCTTGCCACAAGACAATCTGCATGCATTATGTCAGGTCTAGTTTGGGTCAGATAAAGTAATCCTCTGATCATAGATCTATATCTTTTATGATCTGCCATAGGTGAGTCATCATTTTTTATTAACTTACAACCAGTTACCATGGGAGTGTTTACCAGTTTAGAGTCTTCCATCCAAACTTCTTTAACAATGCTTTCACATAAGATCTAAAAATAAATTCATCTCACCAAACATGGACATTTCAAATTCATTTTTCATTTCCCCAACAAAAACCATGCACATACCTTCATTGCCTCCAAAGATAATGTCATCAACAAAGACTGCAACAATTAGGATTTGTTCATTATTAATCTTGAAATAGAGATTACTATTGCTAGTACCCTTACTGAACCTTAACTATATCAGATATTTATCCAATCTTGCATACTAGGCCATGGGGGCTTGTTTTAGTCCATACAATGCTTTCTTCAATTTGCACACCATGTCACCCTAATCTGATGACTAGAATCCTTTCGGTTGTTCAATATAGACTTCTTCTTCCAATTCTCCATTCAAGAATGTAGACTTTGCATCCATTTGATATACCTTGAAATCTTTGTAGGCTGCAAATGCTAAAACATTCTTATTGCTTCAATCCTTGCCACTGGTGTAAATGTTTCCTCAAAATCTATTCCTTCAATTTGAGAGTATCCTTTGAATACCAACCTTTCTTTATTTCTTACCACTTCACCATTCTCATTCATCTTGTTCCTGAAGACCCATTTGGTGCCAATTGCATTTTTATATGTTGGTCTGAGAATAAGATCTCAAGTCTGATTCTTCTCTATTTGCATCAGTTCTTCTTCCATAGCCTTTACCTAATTTTCATCATTGCAAGCTTCATTTACATTTTTAGGTTTCACTTGAGAAATCAAATAATAATTAACATGTTCATTAGTAGCTCTTCTTTTGGTCTGAACTCCTTTACTCTTATCTCCTATGATTTGATCTTTAGAGTGATTTAGCTTCACATACCTGGGTGTTTTAGTAATAATTTCCAGATCTTGTTCTTCTTCTTTCTCTGAGTTTTCTTCTTGTTGCGCTACTACTTTATTTGTAGGAACATTCGGTTCATCAGATTCATATCCACTTGATACCTTTTCCTTTCTTTCATCAACTTTGACATTTGCACTCTCAATGATCTTCTTGAACCTATTATTGTAGAACCAATAGGCCTTGCTCTTGGTAGAGTATCTAAGGAAGATACCTTCATCACATCTTGCATCAAACTTACCTAGATCTTCATCTCTTCTGATATAACACTTACTACCAAAAACTTTAAAATATTTCACAGTAGGAACTTTACCATGCCACAACTCATAAGGAGTCTTAAAAGTTACCTTTTACTTGGACTCTGTTTAGGATGTATATAATAGTGTGAATTGCCTCTCTCCAATATACTTCCGGTAGGTTAGCCTCCTTCATCATTGTTCTAGCAGTCTCTTGAACTATCCTATTTTCCCTTTCAACTACTCTATTTTGTTGTGGAGTCCTAGGTGTAGATAATTGTCTCTCTATCCCTTGTTCCTCACAGAAGAAGTTAAACTCATTTGATCTAAACTCTCCATCTCTATTAGACCTCAAGCACTTTATCTTCAAATCTAGCTCATTCTCAACCATTTCCTTGAATGCTTTGAACTTTTCTAGGGCTTCTGCTTTTCTTTTAAGAAGGTAACCCAAGTCATTCTAGAATAATCATCAATCAGCAACATGAAATACTTGTCTCCTTGTAGACTTCTTACTTTGGTAGGTGCACATATATCTATATGCACTAATTTCAGTAGTCCATCAACAGATTCGTCCTTGCTCTTGAAACTTGTTCTTGTCTATTTTCCAAATTGGCACTCCTTGTAAAAAGTATCAGCAGGGTTTGTAATACCCCTCACATTTTGGCTTGTGATAGTTGTTAGTTTCATATTTCTCTCTACTAGTTCTGAAACAGTTGCTAGTATTTCATTACATTTATACAGTTCTGAGACATTTGGATAAGTAGGTTATGGTTTATGTTTACTTTGATCTTGATGGACTATGTTTGACTGATATAGTTAGACATGTGTTATGAGTTTATGATGACATTATTATTACTTCAGTTATGGTGTGTTGGACATGATTAGTAATGGATTAATATTTGCATGTTTTATTAGATCCATTGATATTTGTTTTCAAATTCAGTGGTCATAATCTTGTTCAAGAGCAGGGACGGTGTAGTACTACTCGCTTCAAACACCCTACTATGCCTCGATTCTCTGACTCTCTATGTGTAGACATATATGTATTTGATCATATACAACCAATTGTTCAGATGAAGGCTATAGGTATCAAGCCTTGACTCCACCTAATACAGTAGGTTTGAGCGGGCTCTTGCACCAATGGGTATCAGTGATGGGAGATAACGCGAGGTCTATTCCACTAGGTCAGTCCTTGTTTTCTGTTGTGGTCTCGAGTCGTGTTGTGACTCTTGGTCCTTGCCTTTTATGTTTGGTAATCTTGTGTTGTGGAGTATCGTCGAGTTGTGTTTAATAATGCTCATGTGTAGTTGGATAATACTTTAATTGTTTATTATTTAAATAATAATGCTCCTATTTTGTTTATTGGATAATATTTAGTTTAGCCTAGATCTTGGAATGATACCTTAGTAAAATTTTAAAATAGACTAGAATTAATTATCTGTTATCGGAGAATATTTAATGTCATGAGTTGTCAAGTGTAAAATTTGAAAATTTAGAGAATCTCTTTTTATAGAAAAATTTTGAATTCTCGGAGGAGTGGGATGCTGGGTAATGGATGCATGTCTGTGTTAATTTATGAGCTGAGCCATTTTTATATTGGGGGATTTTGTTCTGGAGGGGCGTTGGAAAGAGAATACAGGAATTGGGGGAAAAAAAAAGAATTGGTTTCAGGAATACAGAAGAAATTGGAGGCTCCAGATCAATCCTGTTGTTCCGGGTATGTTTTTGTATAATTCTTGTTTGAGTGTTATTTGTGCTTGGATAAATTAATTCTTCTCCCTTGTGCTTTAGAATCTATTAGTCTGAGGTTTTGTTTTGGATTGCTTGTCACTTTCTCCCACCTTGATTTCTGTAGCTGATCATCCTGGGAAATTTTTAAATAAAAAATTGTGACATTTTTGGATCCTTGTGTCGATTCAAACCTCATTCAATTGTGTCGTGTTGCCATCGTTATCTCTGCAAATTTTAATCTCTGGATGCTCTAATGTCGATTTCCCATCTTGGCATTCCTGCATTTGTTGCTAAGACTTCTCTTGAGGGATTTTGTCAACAGTCATCAGGCTTTGTTTGTGATTCTCCATTTTTGCATCTATGTCTTCAAGAGTATTTCCAACCATACTTTGTGACTAAAATTTCCTTCCCTCATGCTGTTCCAAGCACTTATTTTTTTGAGTCAAGAAGAGTTCTGTCCTTGCAACTGTTAGTCATTTTTTTTCTTGAAAATATTTTAGCTATTTAACAAAATCCATTTTGTACATATCTTGCAAACCAAAGAATGATGTGAGACCTTATTTCTTTGAACATTTTGTAAAATAAATCTCGTATTTATCTTTGATTCCACGTTTTGAAATTTAGTTGGCCAGAGTTTCCAAACTATACTAACTGTATTATATACCCTTTTGCTATCATGCATTGTGGATGTCTATAATCTTTTCTTAGGCTTCTGTTATAGGGCTAAGTTGATATATTATACATGTCTTTTCTGCCATTAAAATCTGGCATAAACTAGTATGAATCTTCTGCTACATCTGAGCATCACATTGATCCTTAATCTAGTGCCTCTTCACTACCATTTAATGGTGTTATGCTCTGCAATAACCCTATCGAATTTCCTTGTAGACAACCAATTCTTCCTAGATCTTCTTCTGAATTCTGCCTTGGCTGAATGCTGGCTAGATCTGCCTTATATTCATAATCTCAGAAAACATAAATTGTATAACATTGTTGAAGATTTTTATGTGCCAAGCCAAATAAATGTCTGAGTGATTAGATTGGAATGTGAGTCGTATTTGGCAGTTGAAATTTTATCCTCTAGTTTCTATTTATTTTCTTGATGGCCGACTGTGTCTTGAGTTTGGATGGTGGCTATTTTTTTTTTCTGTCAGTTATCTTCCAAACTTCTGCAGTTACTAATTGTATTCTTTCCATTTTTTTTTTTACTAGTGGCTGGTAGCAATATCATGGCTTATAACGTTTGGTATTCGTACAATGTGGTTGTTCTTTTTAGACAAGGTAGTTTGTTTTGAAGTAGTTTTAGTAAGCTCTGCATCTCGTGATATGGATTGGGGATCACATAAGTAGTTGTTATATTAGATATTTGTGGTCGGTTTGTAGTAGACAGGGTAGTTGATATGCATAGTCTAGTCACTTTTTGTACACTGTAGTCGAATGTGGGATGGGAGCACCATAGCACAAGGTTTTAGTCAAAACTTGTAGCAAATGTTTTAGCATTAGTCGAAACTTATGGCTTAAGGTAGGTTCTTTGTAGTTGTGTATTAGTTGTTGTGTTAGTGGAAGCGACGGGAAAAATGCAAAGTGTTCTTGTGATGTTCGATTTGGGTTTGCCTTGTATTAGTTAAAACTTATGCTTGTGGGGAATGTAATGTGAAAGATATAGTTGCATTAGTATCGGTTAGAGATTGTAGTTTAGGCTTTAGCGTTAGATAAAGGTACTTATATCTGTAGTTGTGGCAGATAGTTTAGGCCGATAGGAACTTATGCAAATAAAAAAAAACACATATATTATAATTATAGTTGTTTCCATTAGAAATTGTAAATGGGTAAGATGTTAGATGATAATAGATGTGGGTAAGAAATTATATGTATTTTTGTTTATATTAGAAATGGTAAGTGGTATATGTTAGATAGTAAGTTATGCTATGGAAATTATATGAATATAAATATAGGTGTTGTTTTAACAATTGGTAGTTATTAGAAATTGAGATAGTAAAATGATCACTGGGAAGTTCATATACTTAATTGTAGTTGTTCTTAGTAGGAAGTGTAATTAGATGGTTGACAAAAAGTTTTATAGCAAGAATATTTTTATAATTGTGGTTGTTCATATTAGGATGTGAAATTAGTAGATTTTAGTTGGATGTTTATGTTATCATTGTATTATGGGTTGTTTTTATTAAAAGAATTTATATATTTATAGTTGTTAGAGAATGGTAGTCATTAAAATGTTAGCTAGAAAAAAATTATATTTGGAGTTGTATAGAATTGTTGCTTTTGTAAGCTTAAATTTCTTCGAAGGAAGTTATAACCTCATTTGTATTTCCATGTTTTAAGTTATGAATTATTGAATCTCATTTGCTCGATTTTCTTCCTTGTCATGTCTTTATGCTTGTATTGGATCATTGTGTTTATTTTGGGGGTGAAGTTTATGTCTATGATTTGGTCAATTTTGAAGTGGGAATCTCGAGGGATGTCATGTGTACTTGGTGTCAAGATATGAAAGCATTGTCCTTGTCAGACAATGGTTACTTTATCATTGGTTATATACCTAACTCCAGAGGTGTAATTCTTGGGTTTTGGTTCAAAAATTATGACATGTCAATGTAATGGGTTAACAAAATTTTCAAGTCTTGTAATGAATGGGGAAATAGCCTTGTTGTTATGGAATTTGGTATCTGTTAATGTATCATGATGGGTTGTGAGAAGTTAGATGCCTTATAGCCCTCGCCCATGCATGTCATTGGTTTCAGATGTTGTATAAGATTAGCTAGTGTAGAAAGGAGAGTGGCTTCCATGGTGGGGCCAGCGCCCGAAGTGGCTGCCTGGATAACCCCATGGAAGTTGTAATCAAGTGATAATTTTAAAATATATCTAGGTGGGTCGGGTAGACTTTCACATAACAAGATAAGTATGTTGCCTCACCCATGCCTTGAGTGCTCTCAAAGGCTAAGGATGGGATGAGAAGGCCTGGTCAGCAAGGTTGATCTCCTTATCCACATGAAAGGATGTGTTGGCTCCGTATGTGTCACCCTATGGGTCGGTGCCAAAGGGTCGCCAGGATAACCATAGATGGGTGTCAGCTTCTAGTGAGAGATAGCCTGGATAACCCATGATTAGGACCATGTGATGACACTCTCCTCGCTGCAGCTTAGCTACTTCCCTCTTTATGCTTTCATTGTTACCTCTAGAGTGATGGATTGTCTTGTGCAGTTTTGATGATATGGTTGGTTGTGTCAAGTCTGTTGTCATTTTGTTAATTTGGATGTTGTTACTTTGGCTTAGTGGAATCCTCGTTGGTATCTCCTAGCTCAGAGGGGTGGACCTCAGGTTTCCACATGGTTGGGTGGTAGAGCTATCCATTGGTCTTCTTGGAGATTCGCTTCAAGTCCTGTGCAAAGGAGTTCCAATTCCAGATTGCTCCCCACCTTCAGTGATGTTGTATACTTTCATATGTATTCTTTTGTAAACTGACATGATTGGTCTTGTAATCTTGTATTGTAACTTTGTATATTAATTATCTTGCAAATGTAAAAGTTGTTCCTATCTATAGTAGCAGTATATTGTTTATCACTTGTGTGGTTTAGCTTTTATTGCACTGATGCAGTTATGTTTCCCTAGAGGAGTTAGAAGTGCACTTTTCTTAATGTTGTGTATTATGTTATCTTCGATTATTAATGTTACAATTTCTTGCTTTCAAAAAAAAAAAAATTCCATAATTTTGCACTTTTTAGTCTAGCACTCTAGGGTTGCATGACAGGGCATCACATTTGGTATCAGAGCCAGGTTTAAACACTGGGTACTCTAGTTATAATTGATCCCATTATGTGACCTAGTGCTTAAACTCTGTAGAATAACTTTATCCCTGTTGTGTCCCTTTTTGAATGTAATAATTTGCCCTCTGGTGTTGTAGGTTGATGCCTAGAGGTAGGCGCCGAGGTCGTGGCAGAGGTAGGGGTCATGGGAGAGGTGGTGGCGGTACACCTCCTCCTAGTTCTCCTCATGAGAGTGCCCATGAAGGCGGGGGTCAGAATATGGAGGGTTAGGGTCAACCTAACGGAGCCTAGTTGATATAGATTCTTGAGGAGGCCCTTGCTTGTTTAGGCCCCAGACAGGAGGTTGAACAGCCTAGAGGAGGTCAGGAGGTAGATCAGCTGGGTCCTAAAGAGAGAGAGATCTCCTAGGTGAAGAGAGTTAACAACAGAGCAGGAGACCACACTAGCCAACCATATAAGAGATATTCTGAGGGCACACCCTCCCACCTTTGATGGAGCTGGTAGTGGTCTAGAGGTGGAGACTTGGTTATTGGATATAGGTAGGTGTTTCACCATGCATCCGTATGGAAGCAACACCAAAGCCAGATGTGCTATTTTGCATCTCCGTGGGTTTGTTTCAACTTGGTGGCAGTTAGAGGAGCCGAAGCTACATTTGGATATTAGCACCGTCTCTTGGGTGTTGTTTTTAGAGAGGTTCAGAGCATGTTTCCTTTATGATCATTGGAGGCAGCACCACGCAGATGAGTTTCACGACTTGAGACAGATGGCCATGATAATGGAGTAGTACGAGCAGAGATTTTATGAGCTCAAATAGTATGCAGGTAATGGGGATGATGAGTCTATGTTGGTGTAGCATTTTATCAGGGGCTTGAATTCCCAGATTAGTGGAGGGGTTCGTGTATTCGAACCTAAGTCTATGGAGGTTACCGTGGAGAAAGTCCGATTAGTGGAGGAGAATTTGGCCATGGCACTCGGTGGGCATACAGGTGTGCACATTGGTAGTGCACCTTCTACAGGTTATGGTTCTCGTGGTGGTCATGCTCAGGCATCAGGTTCTCATGCACCCTCTAAGGGTGAACAGTAGCAGCAGTACTCACAGTCCAAGCCAAAGAATTCTCAGCATCAGTAAGGTAATAGATTTCAAAATGAGAAGAACCAAAATTGATAGCATGCTAGACAAGACCGTGTTGTTCAACCTGCTCAGAGTACCCAGTCCACAGTGAGCAGAGGTAGTTTTCAGTAGTCTAGTGCTTTCCAGGGTGGCGGTGGTTTTGGTAGAGGCACAGGGTGTTTCTCTTGTGGCCAACAGGGTCATATTGCTAGACAGTGCCTGCAGAAGGGTGCTTCAGGGTTTACACATCGACTGGTAGCCTCTGAGCCAACAATTGGTGATGCAGGCAGATCACACAGAGTCCTTGCAGTGGTGGATAACTATCAAGTAGAGCATTAGGGCACCATGGTGGAGACTTCTGGTTTCTTGCAAGGTATTGATTTTTCTGTTTTTTTTGATTTCGGTGCATCTGATTCATTCATATCTCCTGCTCTTGTGGAGCATTGTGGCTTAGTGGCATCAAAGCAAGATGATAGGTGGCAGGTTGAGTTAGCTTCTAGGGCTAAGGTTGCCGTTGAGTCTCTAGTGCCTGGTTGTGAGTTGAAGATTGGCTCTCTATCTACTATAGTAGACCTTCGTATCCTACCCCTTGGATCATATGATATAGTTTTGGGGATGGATTGGTTAAAGGCCCATTAGGCAGTGATCGTTTGTCAGGATAAGTCTATTAGATGTGTGGATGATTCTGGTGCAGAGGTTGAGGTGGTAGGAGGTTAGAGACCTATTTCCCTACGTATGATCTCCGCTATGCAACTTAAGAGATGCATGCATCGAGGATGTCAGCTTTTTGTAGTTTTTGTTAGTGACTTGGAGATGGAGGAGAGTCAAGAGGCATCTCTTGACGATCACCCACTCTTGAGGGAGTATGCTAATGTTTTTCCATCTGATATTCTGGGGATGCCACCTAAGCATGACATCGACTTCAGGATTGATCTTGTTCCCGGCGCAGAGCCCATCTCTCGAGCTCCATATAGGATGACCACTCAAGAGCTTAATGAGCTCCAACTGTAGTTGGAGGAGCTGTTAGCTAAAGGATTTATTCGACCTAGTGCTTCTCCTTGGGGAGCACCTGTGATCTTTGTGAAGAAGAAGGATGGATCTCTGCAGTTGTGTATCAATTATCGTCAGATCAATAAGGTAACAATGAGAAATAGGTACCCCTTGCCTCGGATCTATGATTTGTTTGATCAGATTAAGGGGACCAAGGTATTTTCTAAAATTGACCTTAAGTTTGGATATCACCAGTTGTGGATATTTGAGGCAGATATTCACAAAACAACATTTCACACCCGTTATGGACATTATGAGTTCACGGTGGTACCATTCAGGTTAACGAATGCACCTTCAATTTTCATGAGTCTAATGAATGGTGTTTTCCACACTTATCTCAATAGATTTGTCCTTGTATTTCTAGATGATATATTGATATATTCGAGGACTATGGAGGAGTATGAGGTGCATTTACGCTAGGTGTTACAATGCCTGAGAGAAAATCAGCTTTATGCCAATTTGTCAAAATGTGAATTCTTTCAGACAGAGGTGAAGTATTTGGGTCATGTTATCTCTGGAGAGGGTATTGCAATGGATCCTTCAAAGATCCAAGCTACAATGGATTGACCTACACCCACTAATGTTTCTAAGGTCCGCAATTTTATGGGTTTGGCAGGTTACTATTGCCATTTTGTTATGGGGTTTTCGAGGATTGCCCATCCTATTACTTCTCTTCAGAGGAAAGGGAAGAAGTTTGTTTGGTCAGAGCAGTGTCAAGCAGCTTTTCAGACTCTTAAGGAGCAATTGACCAGTGCACCTATCTTAGCAGTTCCTGATCCTACTAGGGACTTTGTTATTTGTACCGATGCTTCTTTAGAGGGTTTGGGAGCAGTTCTGATGTAGGATGGTCACGTGATTGCCTATGAGTCTCGCAAACTCAAGGATCACGAATTGAACTATGCCACTCATGACCTGGAGTTAGCAGCAATTGTGCATGCCTTGGTGAGATGGAGGCATTTTCTCTTAGGGCATCAGTTTGAGCTGCATAGTGATCATCGTAGTTTGCAGTATATTTTCACGCAACCAAACTTGAATGCGAGGTAGAGGCATTGGATGGAGTTCTTGTGCGAGTACAACTTTGAGGTCAGATATATTCAGGGCAAGGAGAATGTGGTAGCAGATGCTCTTAGTCATTGGAGGCATGAGATCTCAATGGTTTCTCTCTCAGTTGATTTGAGAGGTTAGATTCTCGCAGCACTTCCTACCGACAGTTGGTGCTAGGAGGTGAGATCTGAGATTGAGTCTGGTAGACCTTTAGAGGGTAGATTCTCTAGCCACTCTCTTGAGTCAGATGGACTTTTACAACATTTGGGTCATATCTATGTTCCTTATTCTGAGGGTCTTCGCACCCTAGTGTTGTTAGAGGCACATCGGGCACCCTATTCTGCTCATCCGGGTGTCAAGAAGATGCATGCAGATCTACGCCAGCTATACTTTTGGAGTGGTATGAAGTGGGATATTGCTAATTTTGTGTCGAGATGTCTTGAATGTCATCAGCATCCTGAAGGTCTTTTGCAGCCTCATTTGATTCCAGAGTGGAAGTGGGATATCATTTTGATAGACTTCATTGTTGGTTTGTTGGTAAACTCTCATCGACACGATGCTATTATGGTCACTGTGGATAGGTTGACGAAGGTAGCTCACTTCTCTCTTGTCCGTTCTTCTTACAATGCTTCCACGGTGGCCAGAGTGTTCATGGAGGACATCATTAGACTTCATGGGATTCCTCGTAGGATCATCTCTGACAGGGATCTAGTGTTCACTTCCGCCCTTTGGACTTCTTTGCAGCATACCTTGGGGACACAACTGAACTTTAGTTTAGCTTACCATCCTAAGACTGATGGTCAGACCTAGAGGGTTAATCAAGTTCTTGAGGATATGTTGAGGATGTATGTGATGGATCGGTAGAGCTGTTGGGAGGACTACCTATATCTGGTGGAGTTTGCCTATAATA
This sequence comes from Cunninghamia lanceolata, assembly GCA_027924645.1. Classification (NCBI taxonomy): domain Eukaryota; kingdom Viridiplantae; phylum Streptophyta; class Pinopsida; order Cupressales; family Cupressaceae; genus Cunninghamia; species Cunninghamia lanceolata. Next base: position 159,565 of record BSBN01000765.1, on the reverse strand, counting down.
ATAGATATCACAGTTCTATCAGCATGTCTCCATTTCAGGCCTTGTATGGTCGTCCTTGTAGGACCCCTCTGAGTTGGGATCATCTAGAGGATAGAGTTCTCCTTGGTCCAGATATGCTTCAAGATATGGAGTAGCAAGTTGAGAGGATTAGAGAGCATTTGGTGGCAGCTCAGGACAGGCAGAAGAAGTTTAAAGATGCTCATAGGATCGATTGTCAGTTTTTTGTTGGGGATCGGGTGTTCTTGCATGTGCGACCGCGAAAGAGTCCAATCCACTACGAAAAGGGCTCTAAGCTAGCACTGCACTTTGTGGGACCTTTTGAGGTGTTGGAGAGGATCGGTCCAGTTGCTTATCGTCTTGCTTTGCTGCCTAGCCTTTCATGCATTGATGATGTGTTTCATGTTTCTGTACTTAGACCTTACTATCCAGATATTGCTCATGTTCTTGATTGGACTTCTCTATAGGTAGAGGATGGGCAGCTGGCTTTGGAGCCTGTAGGCATTGTACAGCATAGGAGACTTGCTCTCAGGGGTAGAGACATGGAGCAGGTCAGGGTCAAGTGGGATCCTAATGATGAGATTTCTTCTGCTTGGGAGGATGCTTCCAGGATGAGGGAGTTATACCCTTACTTATTTGTAGGCTTCTAGGAGTAAGCCTGATTCTAGGGGGGAGGATGTAATGCCCCTCGCATTTTGGCTTGTGATAGTTATTAGTTTCATATTTCTCTCTGCCAGTTCTGAGATAGTTGCTAGTACTTCATTTCATTTATACAGTTCTGAGACATTTGGATTAGTAGATTATAGTTTATGTTTACTTTGATCTTGATGGACTATGTTTGACTGATATAGTTAAACATGTGTTATGAGTTTATGATGACATTATTATTACTTCAGTTATGGTGTGTTGGACATGATTAGTAATGGATTAATATTTGCATATTTTATTAGATCCATTGATATCTATTTTCAAATGCAGTGGTTATAATCTTGTTCAAGAGCAGGGACGGTGTAGTACTACTTACTTCAAGCACCCTACTACGCCGCAATTCTCTAACTCTCTGGGTCTAGACATATATGTATTTGATCATATACAAGCAATTGTTTGGATGCAGGCTGTAGGTACCGAGCCTCGACTCCACCTGATATAGCAGGTTTGAGTGGGCTCTTGCACCAATGGGTATCAGTGATGGGAGATAACGCGAGGTCTATTCCACTAGGTCGGTCCTTGTTTTCTGTTGTGGTCTCGAGTCATGTTGTGATGCTTGGTCCTTTCCTTTTATGTTTGGTAATCTTGTTTTGTGGAGTATTGTCGGGTTATGTTTAATAATGCTCATGTGTAACTTTGGATAATACTTTAATGGTTTATTTTTAAAATAATAACGCTCCTATTTTGTTTATTGGATAATATTTGGTTTAGCCTAGATCTTGGAATGACACCTTAGTAAAATTTTAAAATAGACTAGAATTAATTATCTGTTATCGGAGAATATTTAATGTCATGAGTTGTCAAGTGTAAAATTTGAAAATTTAGAGAATCTCTTTTTATAGAAAGATTTTGAATTCTCGGAGGAGTGGGACGCTGGGTAACGGATGCATGTCTGTGTTAATTTACGAGCTGAGCCATTTTTATAATGGGGGATTTTGTTCTAGAGGGGGGGTTGGAAAGAGAATACAGGAATTGGGGGAAAAACAAAGAATTGGTTTCAGGAATACGGAAGAAATTGGAGGCTCCAGATCAATCTTGTTGTTCCGGGTATGTTTTTGTATAATTCTTGTTTGAGTGTTATTTGTGCTTGGATAAATTAATTCTTTTCCCTCGTGCTTTAGAATCTATTAGTCTAAGGTTTTGTTTTGGATTGCCTATCGCTTTCTCCCACCTTGATTTCTGTAGTTGATCATCTTGGGAAATTTTTAAATAAAAAATTGTGACATTCTTGGATCCTTGTGTTGATTCAAATCTCATTCAATTGTGTCGTGTTGCCATCGTTATCTCTGCAAATTTTAATCTCTGGATGCTCTAATGTCGATTTCCCATCTTGGCATTCCTGCATTTGTTACTAAGACTTCTCTTGAGGGATTTTGTCAACAGCCATCGGGCTTTGTCTGTGATTCTCTATTTTTGCATCTATGTCTTCAAGAGTATTTCCAACCATACTTTGTGACTAAAATTTCCTTCCCTCATGCTGTTCCAAGCACTTATTTTGATGAGTCAAGAAGAGTTCTATCCTTGCAATTGCTAGTCATTTTTTTTCTAGAAAATATTTTAGCTATTTAATAAAATCCATTTTGTACATATCCTGCAAACCAAAGAATGATGTGAGACCTTATTTCTTTGATGATTTTGTAAGATAACTCTCGTACCTGTCATTGATTCCATGTTTTGAAATTTAGTTGGCCAGAGTTTCCAAACTATTCTAACTATATTATATACCCTTTTGCTATCATGCTCAGTGGATGTCTATAATCTTTTCTTAGTCTTCTGTTATAGGGCTAAGTTGGTATATTATACATGTCTTTTCTACCATTAAAATCTGGGATAAACTAGTATGAATCTTTTGCTACATCTGAGCATCACATTGATCCTTAATCTAGTGCCTCTTCACTGCCATCTAATGGTGTTATGCTCTGCAATAACCCTATCAAATTTCCTTGTAGACAACCAATTCTTCCTAGATCTTCTTCTGAATTCTGCTTTGGCTAAATGCTGGATAGATCTGCCTTATATTCCTAATCTTAGAAAACATAAATTGTATAACACTGTTGAAGATTTTTATGTGCCAAGCCAAATAAATGTCTGAGTGATTAGATTGGAATGTGAGTTGTATTTGGTAGTTGAACTTTTATCTTCTAGTTTCTGTTTCTTTTTTTGATGGCCAACTGTGTCTTGAGTTTGGATGGTGGCTGTTTTTTTTTTGTTAGTTATCTTCCAAACTTCTGCAGTTACTAATTTCATTCTATCCATGTTTTTTTTGACTAGTGGCTGGTAGCAATATCGTGGCTTATAACGTTTGGTATCTGTATAGTGTGGTCATTCTTTTTAGACAAGGTAGTTTGTTTTGAAGTAGTTTTAGTAAGCTTTCTAGCTCGTGATATGGATTGGGGATCACTTAAGTAGTTGTTATATTAGAAATTTATGGTCACTTTGTAGTAGACAGGGTAGTCAATGTGCATAGTCTAGTCACTTTTTGTAGACTGTAGTCGAATGTGGGATGGGAGCACCGTAGCACAAGGTTTTAGTTGAAACTTCTAGCAAATGTTTTAGTGTTAGTCGAAACTTATGGCTTAAGGCAGGTTCTTTGTAGTTGTGTATTAGTTGTTGTGTTAGTGGAAGCGACGGGAAAAATGCATAGTATTCTTGTGATGTTCGATTTGGGTTGCGTTGTATTAGTTGAAACTTATGCTTGTGGGGAATGGAATGTGAAAGATATAGTTGCATTAGTATCGGTTAGAGATTGTAGTTTAGGCTGTAGCATTAGATAAAGGTACTTATATTTGTAGTTGTGGCAGATAGTTTAGGCCGATGGGAACTTATGCAAATAAAAAAACACATATATTATAATTATAGTTGTTTCCATTAGAAATTGTAAATGGGTAAGATGTTAGATGATAATAGATGTGGGTAAGAAATTATACGTATTTTTGTTTATATTAGAAATGGTAAGTGGTATATGTTAGATAGTAAGTTATGCTATGGAAATTATATGAATATAAATATAGGTGTTGTTTTAACAATTGGTAGTTATTAGAAATTGAGATAGTAAAATGATCACTGGGAAGTTCATATACTTAATTGTAGTTGTTCATAGTAGGAAGTGTAATTAGATGGTTGACGAAAAGTTTTATAGCAAGAATATTTTTATAATTGTGGTTGTTCATATTAGGATGTGAAATTAGTATATTTTAGTTGGATGTTTATGTTATCATTGTATTATGGGTTGTTTTTTTTAAAAGAATTTATATATTTATAGTTGTTAGAGAATGGTAGTCATTAAAATTTTAGCTAGAAAAAAATTATATTTGGAGTTGTATAGAATTGGTGCTTTTGTAAGCTTAAATTTGTTCGAAGGAAGTTATAACCTCATTTGTATTTCCATGTTTTAAGTTATGAATTATTGAATCTCATTTGCTCAATTTTCTTCCTTGTCATATCTTTATGCTTGTATTGGATCATTGTGTTTATTTTGGAGGTGGAGTTTATGTCTATGATTTGGTTAATTGTGAAGTGGGAATCTTGAGGAATGTCATGTGTACTTGTGTCAAGACATGAAAGTGTTGTTCTTGTCAGATAATGGTTACCTTATCATTGGTTATAGACCTAACTCCAGAGGTGTAATTCTTGGGTTTTGGTTCAAAAATTATGGCATGTCAATGTAATGGGTTAACTAAATTTTGAGTCTTGTAATGAATGGGGAAATAGCCTTGTTGTTATGGAATTTGGTATCTGTTAATGTATCATGATGGGTTGTGAGAAGTTAGATGCCTTATAGCCCTCGCCCATGCATGTCATTGGTTTCAGATGTTGTATAAGATTAGCTAGTGTAGAAAGGAGAGTGGCTTCCATGGTGGGGCCAATGCCCAAAGTGGCTGCTAGATAACCCCATGGAAGTTGTAATCAAGTGATAATTTTAAAATATATCTAGGTGGGTTGGGTAGACTTTCACATAACAAGATAAGTATGTTGCCTCACCCATGCCTTGAGTGCTCTCAAAGGCTAAGGATGGGATGAGAAGGCCTAGTCGGCAAGGTCAACCTCGTTGTCCACATGAAAGGATGTGTTGGCTCCGCATGTGTCACCCTATGGGGCCAGTACCAAAGGGTCGCTAGGATAACCATAGATGGGTGCCAGCTTCTAGTGAGAGATAGCCTGGATAACCCATGATTAGGACCATGCGATGACACTCTCCTCGCTACAGCTTAGCTACTTCCCTCTTTATTCTTTCATTGATACCTCTGGAGTGATGTCTTGTCTTGTGTAGTTTTGATGATATGGTTGGTTGTGTCAAGTCTATTGTCATTTTGTTAATTTGGATGTTGTTACTTTGGCTTAGTGGAATCCTCGTTGTTATCTCCTAGCTCAGAGGGGTGGACCTCAGGGTTCCACATGGTTGGGTGGCAGAGCTATCCATTGGTTTTCTTGGAGATTCAGTTCAAGTCCTGTGCAGAGGAGTTCTAGTTCTAGATTGTTCCCTACTTTCAGTGATGTCATATACTTTCATATGTATTCTTTTGTAAACCGACATGATTGGACTTGTAATCTTGTATTGTAACTTTGTATATTAATTATCTTTCAAATGTAAAAGTTGTTCCTATATGTAGTAGTAGTATATTGTTTATCACTTGTGTGGTTTAGCTTTCATTGCACTAATGCAGTTATGTTTCCCTAGAGGAGTTAGAAGTGCACTTTTCTTAATGTTGTGTATTATGATATCTTTGGTTATTAATGTTGCAATTTCTTGCTTTCAAAAAAAAAAATTCTATAATTTTGTACTTTTTAGTCTAGCACTCTAGGGTTGCATGACGGGGCATCACAGGCTTCACAAGCTTCTAGGCAAATCTCTTACAGCCTGAGTGGAACTTATCTTCACAATGTTGTCAAAATTGATATGACACACCTTCTATGCCACAACCAACTTTCATCATTCTGAGCCAACAAACAATATTCATTAGTCCCTTTCAAATGATAAATGTTATCCCTTGTCTTCTTATTAGTTGCAATCATTGTTCCAGAGCTTTCCAAGATCTTACATCCATTGTCCTTGAACCTGAGATCATAACCTTTGCCACACATCTGACCAACACTTAAGATATTGTGCTTTAATCCCTTCACATATAAGACATCATCAGTGTTATGCTTGCCATCAAAAGAAATGGATCCTTTTCCACAAATCTTACTAGCTGTATCATCACCGAACCTAACCAGTCCTCCATCATATCTTTCCAAACTTATGAACTTACTTTTGTAAATAGGACCATGTGATGAGAGCATCCACTATCAATAACCCATTCATCTTTGTCTTCAACAACTTGAGTAGCCATGGCACTTTCCACTAGTTTTTCTTCCTTCACACAACTAGTAGGATTAGTAGTCATAGGTTCTTTAATAACAATAAACAAGCATTCATTACTAGATAGACTAGCATTATTTGGTTCACTATCTAATACTCCACCATCAAGATCTTCAACATAATAACATTTCTTTGGGATTCTAGGTCTATTAGGTCTTGGCTTAGGAACTCTCATGGGGCATCTAGAAGCATAATGACCAACTTTACCGCAAGTAAAACATTTGAAAGGTAGTTTGCCTTTGAACTTACCAATACCTCTGGGTAGACTATTAACAAAGTTAGCTTCAAGTTCTTCAAGCTCATAATCTGGTTCCACCTTGTACTTGTTAGATCTGGGGGTTCTTTCTGAAGTTCTTGCCTTTAAAGCAGTCTCTGTCTTTGGAAGTGAATCACCAAGTTCTCTCATTTCAAAGGCTGTCAGCTTCCTGAGAAATTGATCTTTTGTAATCTTTGTCACTCTCATTACTTCTTCAATTGGGGCCACCTTATGACTATATGATTTAGGTAGTGATCTAAGAATTTTGTTCACAACTTCAATATTCTCAATTTTTCCTCCTACACTTCTAATTCTACTCACAAGTTTGTCTACCTTTTGCATGAAGGATGTTATGTTGTCATCTTTGCTCATATTCAAACATTCATATTTTGCCTTCAAACTTTGCAACTTGGCGCTCTTTACAGACTCATCTCCTTCATATAGATTCTTCAGCTTTTCCCAGATTTCATGAGCAGTTTCCAGCTCCATGATCTTTGTTAATTCAATGTCAGATAAGGTACTTACCAGGGCATCTTTGGCTTTTATGTTCAACTCAAATTCCTTGATTTCATCTTCAGTTTGCATACCATTCTTCGGTACTTCATACTTATTTTTAGTTATTTTCCAAACACTATAACCCAAGCAGAGGAGATGGGTTTTCATGTGGATCTTCTAGATAGAGTAGTTTGTTCCATCAAACTACAAACTTTCCTTTTTATATAACATCCTGGATCAGCCTCAAGCAGTCAAGATTTCTTCTGAGGAACTTGGCTCTAATACCAATCGTTGAAATGAACCAGACAACTGAGAGGGGGGTTGAATCAATTACCTCAAAACTTAAACAATTCTGCACCTTAAAACATTAAACACTTGTCCACTATTTGTTATGATTAAGTCATGAAAGCATAAACTCATAAACATAAACACAATTGCAAGATCATACACAAGAGACACCAGATTTTTACGTGGAAAACCCTGTTAAGGGAAAAACCACGGTGGATGTTAGTCCACAAGATATATAAGTTATAACAATACCAGAAATTAGAGGCTCACTACCAATAGGGCTCACTACCCAGAAAAGGGTCACTACCAAGGTTTTTGAACTGAGATAATAGCATCTACTCCATGCCAAGGTTTAGTTCTATTGAAGCACAAAAAACTCCTCTGCTCTGCTCTGCTACCTTACTTCACTTTATCTTTGCATCTTCTCACTTGGATACTTTTTCATGACTCAATTACAAGTATTTATACTCTACATCAACCTTGGAACTATCATCAAGGTCGGCATTACAATCATCAACTGTTGGAACAATCTTCAAGGTCGGCATTACAAACATTTACAAAATAGGTCTTGACCTAATAAAAAATTATGATAAGGAAATGTAGTAAAGATGTATTTAGATCACTCCATGCCTTAGCTGGGACTCAAACATGATCTTCCACACCATGAAATGCTTCTCAAATCTTTAATATATCTCTGCAATCACTGGAATTAACCAAGTCGGCTAAGACTGGTTACACGCTACGTTATCTAGGAGTAAACTTCAAACACAATCTCAATTCCTTAACACAGACCAATGTAAATGCAGGAACATGATCAGGAGGCATCCATAAACACACTATAATCACTAGGAGCAACCGCACAAAATCTAACCACTTTATCCATGAGATTCTTTACACCGAAGCACATGAACTTCACTATCTTCAACTGTAATAAAAGAAAGATAGTTTACGGACCACCAAATCATGAACCATTATAGTTGTAGGCATTTATCATCATCCCAGACTTCCCTCTAGAACCATAGAGAAAAATACTTCAATGTGGAGAAATGCAGAGCAAAATACTTTCTCCTTGTCACCAGTGAATAATCACAAAAAGTAGGTTTAACTTTGGTGAATGTAACTCACTCAATTCTTCATACTGGAGGCTCAAACTTAGGATTTAGCATCTTCAAACATGCCTCTAAATAACTTCCAATCTGCAGACCAAGATCTTCAATTTACAAGAAATGCAGAGCAGTCTTCTGGACTGTTCTTCAGTATGCAACTCACTGTCTTCACTGTGATTCACTATTTCTTTCTAATTCTTCTGGAGGGGCTAATTTTCTCAATATCCTCAACATATAAATCTTCTAAACAAATAAAAAAATAGGATACAGTTGACACCAATGACAACATCAATTAGGCACATACTTGCAACATTCACTACATCCCAATGTACTCGTCCACGATTAGCCATAAATCGACTAAGGACTCCCACTACTTGGGCAATGTATGGTCTTATACAGACCATAGCATACATCAAAGTACCAACCGCACTAGCATAAGGAAATCTACTCATCCTCTATCATAGAAAGAGACTTTGGATAATCTGCAACAAATAACTTTGTCCCCATCGTAATAGGAACAGTCAAAGGTCTATAATCTACCATGCTTAATCTCTCCAACACAATGTTAACATACTTAGTCTAGCCTAACCAAAGATTCATATTTGGTTTGTCTCTTCTAATCTCCATCCCCATAATGTACCTAGCTGCCCCTAGATTTTTCATTTCAAATTATGCTAACAACTGAGACTTCAAATCAAATCAAACTTTTACCATTCTCAATTAGAAACATATCATCAACATAAAAAGAAATAATGAGAATGCAATCATCATAAAACTTGTGATAAACACAATGATCTGATTTTGATCTTAGAAATCCAATACTTAGCACAAAGGCATCAAACTTCTCGTACCAAATCCCAGGAGACTGCTTCAAACCATACAAAGACGTTTTTAACTTGCAAACTAGATTTTCTTTACCTTGAACAATGTAGTGCTTTGGGTATTGGTGCAGGAGCACCTTGACAAATTGATGCTTTCATAGGAATTTGATTGAACTTTGATGATTCAACATGTAATGAGATAAATTAAGTCATTTTTCCTTTTATTAAAGTCACTAAGAGAGGTCTAAGTTTAAATTTGTGTAAATGATGCAAACTTGGAATATGAAAGGTCATTTTGGTTCTAGGCGTTGATAGGGAGTTAGAAATCAGTTGGAATATGAGGAGTAATGATGTAATGCATTTAAAAGGCCTTGTATCCATTTGTGAAGGTGGAGGGGAGAAGGTTGGAGAATGTGGGTTGTTACATTTTGATGTGATATCAATAAAAGATACCCTTGTTTCTACATTTCTGAATGTTAAACTGTTGTTTCAGAGATTGGTACAGATTTGTATAGATTTTATATGACTAGAATGTGGTATGGATGGAAATAGTATTGAGTCTACTTTCCATTTCTTTTTGTTGCATCAAATTTCATTAAGATTTGAATAAGTTATGGCATTTTTATTGAGCGTAGGTCTGCAGAGTTTAATTTTCTGAAAATGTAGTCTGAAAATATGCATGGTATGGCCTAGTACAGCCTCACATTGATGCATATAATAGATGGATGGAAAGATATGTGTTTCTAGTTTACAATTATTTTGGTTTGGTATAATTTCATTAAGTTTTGTGAGAGATATTACAATTTTGGTGAGGGCAGGTCTGAACGCTGCCTAGGGTTTGCAGTTTTGGAAAAAAAATCATAACCTTCTCCCCTACCATTGGATCTTCATGAAAATTAGAGGAAAAATATGTATTAATGTTCTCTTCAACTTGACCAAATAAATTGGATTAGTTCTTTGATTTGTTAATATTATTGAGGATAGTTTTGGTCCTCCTACCTCTGCATTAGATTGGTATCAGAGCTAGCAAAAACTCTAGGAGGAGATGTTGTATTTGTTCCTGTCACTGAGAAGGCAGGTGAAGAATTGAAGAAAAAATTTTGTTGGTGACCATTTGTTTTTGTTGCTAAGTTGTTTGGTTGCAGGTGCTTATCCATCTAGTTGCAGAAGAATATTTTCTGAGGTTGTGTGTGTGGGTAGACAAAATGAGGTCTATCATGACCATTCTCCAATAGAGATTAGGCTGGATAAGGGTGCAGAGAGAAACCACTAAGGAGAGAGTGGTAGGTGAATCACCAAGATCTGCTGTTGGGTGAGATGAATGGTTTGGTGAGTTGGTGTTGTGAAGTAGTGAAAGAGATGGATATCTGACTGAAGAAGCACTTGATGTTGCAGCCTGAAGAGTACTCCACTGATGGGAGTAGAGGGAGTCTGAAGATGCTCTAAGATGATGGTAGTTCAGATTTTGTTGGTTGGTTGGTCACCTTTCTATTTGTGTGAAGATTGAAACCTGAAGCTAAAGATGAAGAGACAAACAGAGATGCAGAAAAAGAGTTTTGTTTTGTAGATACATTTCTAAGGGACTTGGAAATCTTTGTTGGTTGGTTGTATGGTGCAGGAGCACCTTGACAAATTGATGATTTCATAGGAATTTGATTGAACTTTGATGATTCAACAATGTAATGAGATAAATTAAGTCACTTTTCTTTTTATTAAAGTCACTAAGAGAGGTCTAAGTTCAAATTTGTGTAAATGATGCAAAATTGTAAAGTTGCAAATGATGCAAACTTGGAATATGAAAGGTCATTTTGGTTCTAGGCGTTGATAGGGAGTTAGAAATCAGTTGGAATGTGAGGAGTCATGATGTAATACCTTTAAAAGGCCTTGTATCTATTTGTGAAGGTGAAGGGGAGAAGGTTGGAGAATGTGGGTTGGTACATTTTGATGTGATATCAATAAAAGATACCCTTGTTTCTGCATTTCTGAATGTTAAACTGTTGTTTCAGAGATTGGTATGGATTTGTACAGATTTTATATGAATATAATATGGTATGGATGGAAATACTATTGAATCTACTTTCCATTTCTTTTTGTTGCATCAAATTTTATTAAGATTTGAATAAGTTATGGCATTTTTATTGAGGGTAGGTCTGCAAAGTTTAATTTTCTGAAAATGCAGTCTGAAAATATGCATGGTATGGCCTGGTACTGCCTCACATTGATGCATATAATAGATGGATGGAAAGATATGTGTTTCTAGTTTACAATTATTTTGGTTTGGTATAATTCCATTAAGTTTTGTGAGAGATATTACAATTTTGGTGAGGGTAGGTCTGAACATTGCCTAGGGTTTGCAGTTTTGGAAAAAAAATCATAACCTTCTCCCCTACCATTGGATCTTCATGAAAATTGGAGGAAAAATATGTATTAATGTTCTCTTCAACCTGACCAAAGAAATTAGACTAGTTCTTTGATTTGTTAATGTTATTGAGGATAGTTTTGGTCCTCCTACCTCTACATTAGGTATGACATATAAATCTCCTCCTCCAAGTCACCATGAAGGAATGATGTATTCACATCCATCTATTCCACTTCTAGATCATAGGTTGTTGCAAGAGATAATAGGAACCAAATAGATGTCAACTTTAGAATGGGAGAGAAAATATCACCATAGTTAATTCCCTCCACCTGAGAATACCCCTTCGCAACCAATCTAGCCTTATATTTATCAACAATTCTATCTGCACCAAATTTCCTTTTGAACACCTATTTGCATCCAATAGGTTTCCATCCTTCAGGCAAAGGAACCTACATCTCCTCTTCCATGGTCTCCTTCTAGGAACCTACATCTTTCATACCCATAGCCTCTTTCATAGTTTTAGGCTCATCAGTGTTAGAAATCAAGGCAAAAATACAACTGGAATCAAGCAATGAATAACCAAACCTCTTAGGTTACCTCCTAATCCATGTAGACCTCCTCACAAGCTGAGGTGGAGGTTCTTTTTCTTCTTCTAAAATTTTAGATCTGCTAGAGCTCTCCTATCATTAGGTCCAATAGATGTCTTTGGTTCAACTTTCTCAAGGGTGGAAGGAAGCTGAACCACATCCTCTTTCTTCTCTTCTATCTCTAGGTATAGAACAACAAAAGAAGAACTGAGCTCTTTGAAGATCATACTTCTATTATACAGAACTCTCTCAGCCACTGAATCCCAAAGCTTGTACCCTTTCACACCGATACCATAACCGATGAAGGGTAAGTGCTAGAAATTGGGTCCACTTTCTGGCCAAAAAGTGGAAGTCTTTTTCTTGAGAATCAAAGTTTATTAGTGTTGGAGTAAAAATTTGAAGCACTTACACATAGAATATTAATATAATGTAAAAATGTTAAATGTAGGATTTTGTTTCTAGTTTTCAAATATGTAATTTATTTTAATACCTAAATGATAAAAGTTGGTTCTGTATAGGATCTAAAAAATGACTTTTTAAAAGTTGTATGTCTTGGGCTAAAACATGCACGTGTACGACCAACATAATTTGACCTAAATGAAACTACTTTTCCAATTCATTTTGTAGAAGAATTCATATGATGCTAAAGTTTGATTAAGATATTTTTTGTAATTTTTTGATAAATAATTAATTTTTTACTAGCCCCAATTTGTGTTTTTTGAAACCCCTCGTGTACGGCCAACATAATTTTAGCTAAATTAATAATAATATGAAATTTGTTTTTTTCATTATGTATAGAATTATGTCTATATTGATTAGACATATTTGCTTTTCAAAAATAAATTTAAAATCAAAAGTTATTAAAAAATAGCAATATATGTTATTTTAGGTTTATGATGCTTTTTGTTTAAAAAATAATTAATAAACAAAAAATTATGTTCAAAACCCAAAAAGATTAAATATTTGAAAACTAGACATTGCCATATGTAATGGGTTTTAATTTCATCTAAAAATTCTTAAAAAAAGTCATCATCCATATTACCAAAGTCTAGTCCTTCCAAAAATTTTGATGGTTTTTGTTTAAAAAATAATTAATAAATAGAAAACTATGTTCAAGACTAAAAACTTATATGTTTTAAAACTAGACATTGTCATCTAAAATGGGTTTTAATTTTATCCAAAAAGTCTTTAAAAAAAATGGTAAACCATATTGCCAAAATCCATCACTTCTGAAAATATTTTGTCCTAAGTCTTCCACTAAAAGTGGACCCAACTTCTTGCACATACCCTGAAGATACATTTTATTGCCTTGTTCTTCAACTTAGACCTCTTCTCCTTAGGCACATGGGCATATGACTCACAACCAAATAATTGAATGTGTCTTAATGAAGGCTTCTTACCAAACCACACCTCCATAGGTGTCTTGTCAACGAGCGCCGATATAGGAGACCTGTTAACCAGGTAACAAGTGGTAGCAACAGCTTCAGACCAAAAGTTTTGTTCAATGCCAGCTCCACTTAGCATACTCCTAGCCCTCTCCATCAATGTTCTATTCATCCTCTCTACAACTCCATTTTTCTGAGGGGTATATGAATTTGTCTTGTGCCTCTCAATGCCTTGTTCTTTATAGAACTTGTCAAAATCTGTTGAATAGAACTCACCACCATTGTTAGCTCTCAAACACTTAATCTTTGTATCATTTTGATTCTCTACAAGAGCTTTAAACTCTTTGAATCTTGCAAAGACTTCATATTTACTTCTAAGGAAATACACCCATGTCCTTCTACTGTAGTCATCAATAAATGAAACAAAATATATAGATTTTAAAATTGAAGGAACATTAACAGGACCAAATACATCAAAATGAATCAAATCCAACACCTTAGAAGATTTGTGAGAACTAGAATAAAACTAAAAATAATTTTTTTTCCATTTATGCAATGTTTGCTGAAATCAAACTCAAGGTTACAATCATTCATACCCTCAACGAGGTTTTTATTTTTTAGGGTCCTCAAACCCTTTTCACCAATGTGGCCAGGCCTTTGGTACCATAACATTGTCTTCTCTGCTGGAAGTTTCATCTTCATAGAATGAGTGCACGCTTGGGTACCTAGAAAGCATGACCATCGGAAGTAGATACAACAGTCTTCTTGGCTGCTAGTTCCAATGGTGAGGATGAAGACTTTGAAGCTCTCTTCTTTGAAACAAAGGCACTATTGCACTGAACCACACATGCATCAAGCTGAAACATAGTGCCAATCTGAACACCCTTAGCTAGCACCATGGCTCCCCTAGGCATCTTGCATCCTCCATTTGAGAAAACAACCTAGACACCAACATCATTCAACTTACTTAAAGAAAGAAGGTTCCATGTCGAACCAGGGATATGTAGATTACCATTGATCCCCTTCACTTGTCCATCAGGGAATTGAATCAAGACTCTTCCATGGCCAATAATCTTCAGGTGAGAGTCATCACTCAAGTACACCTTCCCACCATCAAACTCTTCATACTTCAAAAACCAATCTTTGTGTGAGGTCATGTGAAAAGATGCACCAGAGTCGATTAGCCACACATCCTTAGATGCATGTGTTGCTAAGGCAACAAAAAACACTTCTCCATCTTCTTGAGAGGATTTGTTAGAATTTGAATCATAGTTCTTCTTCTTTTTCTTCTTCTCCTACTTGTAGTCCTTGCAGAAATGACTAGGTTTTCTGTAATTCTAACATAGAGCCTTGGACTTTCTAGGAGACTTAGATCTCCCACAAGATTTAGATCTTCCTTTATCTTCTTTCTTCTTGTCCTTTTTCTTTCTCTTCTCTTTAGGTCTACCACAAACCACAAGAGCCTCCTTAGCCTACTCAAAAGACTTTCTTGACATCTCTTCAGACAACAACAAAGAAACCACTTCATCCATATTGAAGGTGGTAGTGATACTCCCAATGGTCATGACAAGGTGGTCCCACGAATCTAGTAGGGAACATAGTAATGTCATGCAATGATCCTCCTCCTCCATCTTTACACCAACAGAGGTCAACTGAGCAACAAGCATATTGAATGCATTTAGATGATCTGTGACAGATCCTCTATCTTCCGTCCTCAGAGAATACAATTTCTTTTGCAGGAAAATCTTGTTCACCAGAGATTTAGCCTGATAAACATCTCCAAGTTTCTTCCAAAGGTCTTTTGCAGTCTTCTCTTCATGGATATTCAAGAGCACTGAATCAGTGAAACAGAGCCTTATCAGACCCATAGCCTTCCGATCCATTAGATCCCAATCTTCTTATTTCATGCTCGATGGTTTGGTATCAGATACTATGAGCCATAGATCTCTATCCA
The DNA here is from genome assembly GCA_027924645.1 of Cunninghamia lanceolata. NCBI lineage: Eukaryota > Viridiplantae > Streptophyta > Pinopsida > Cupressales > Cupressaceae > Cunninghamia > Cunninghamia lanceolata. The sequence goes on along the minus strand of BSBN01000765.1, from coordinate 144,250 downwards.
CCAACATGTCCTCCATCTTGAGTTTCCACAACTCAAAGTTGCCTCCATTGAATTTATCAATTTCAAATCTCCCAGATGTGCTTGCCATCTTCTTCTTGCAACAAGATCACAAAATACTCTGCACAAGCTCCCACTCAATCGAAGATAAGTACAAAAAACCTTCTACCCAACAACTAGGACCAAAAACTGACTTGGCTCTAATACCAACTGAAAGGAAGCAAGGTACGTGGAATAGCTTCCTACACAAAACTAATGAGGGGAGTATTATGCAAATTTTATTAAATCTTTATAGTTACAGATATGTGGTACACATTAATAGAGAGATTAACCAAATATCAAATGCAAGAACAATGCCAAAGACATAAGATATACATGGGAAAAATCCTTTCAGGTGAAAAACCCCACACTCCAAAACCTACACAATGTATTATCAAATCCAACGCAGATTACAATACACTTGCAATACAAGTTCTTTCAAGGGTTCCCAAGATGTCAATTCCAGAGCAATTCTGACAGCATTTTTGTACCTACAAATGAACCATACAACTCTAACTCCAAGCACTTGTATAAATAGAGAAGTACTATGAATGGAGGAAGCTTCTAGATCAAACATAAGAATCTCATCCAAATCCATATGGCCCAATTTCAAAGGCCATAAAACATGTGTACATGTCACTTGTAAGAGATTCCCTTTCATCCCTTACAACCCCCAAACTTGGGACCACAAAATGGGACACCTATCTCCTCATATGAGAACAAAAATATATCTAGTCACCTTCCATGTAGGATGACACATCACCATTCCAACTCCGACAAAGTGACAAAATAAGATTTGCATAGAAATTACAATAATAGGCAAAAATAAATATACAGTTAAATAATAAATGCTAGGAACTTGCAAAGGTTGAGACACCTTAATTCCCAACAGAGTGTATCCTTTGTTATATCATTAATAATTATTTATAGATTTGGAAAAAAAATCCAATTAATTTTTGTTAAATTTGATGGCCTTGCTTCCATTACAAGCTTTTTGTTGTGTTCTTATCATTAATTCTATTTAAGGAGGTAACAATTAATAGGTTTACTCTAGATACCATTGTCTATGTTGTATTCATAGGAGATCTAAGATAACATGTTTTATTAATAATAAATATCATTCCATGGAACCTCATATAGAATTTTTTTTGAAGAAAACCTTTTTCTAAAGAAGAAATTGGGTATGGTTTTGGATTGATTATCATTAAATAGGTAGCTTTAGGACTTTGATGATTTTATGGACCATGATAACAAACTGAAGTAACATTAATGCAAAGAGAATCCAATTGAGTCCAACTAAATTTCAATCTACTATAAAATACGTATGTGACTCTATACTAGGTTAAAATATAACTTAACTAATATTATTTATATTCAACCAAGCATATTGCTAATTGTTTTTAGAGGCTCATTCTATGTTATGATGGGTTACTAAACAATACATATTTCCATAGATCTATTTAATGGTAAAAATCTACATTTGGGATAAATGGCGAGCAAATGTTAGAATATTTTATGTGAAGCAACTACTCACAAAACATGAAATTTCCCTACCCCATGGACTTGGTGCAATATCAAAAGTATTCATTCCTATGTTGGCCCATAACAATCTTCTTCTCATTATCATTTGTATGAACATATATAAGTTACTATCCATCAGTACAAGAATAAAAAATACCTTGTATTGTAATTGTTATAGAACTCCTTCCACAATGTCATTACACACAAAGTTTGATAAAGATACTATTAAATACATAGAAAAGATCAAAATGAAGAGAATTCTTAATAGCTACGATTGTAATGATATTTCTATAATTATATATTATACTCACAAGTACTACCACAAAACTCTAACATCTCATTCTCTTTTTGTAGGACAAATGAAAAGGAAAGCAGAGATATCAACAACAATCATTGACATTGAAAGCAAAAGGTAGAATCTACATCCAAATTTCTCAAACTAGAGAATTCAAAAACTTAAAATCCAAGGATTTTTAAAAAAATTATTGTAGATCTATATTCTAAAGAAGACATTCTCACAAGGAAAGAATAACTTAGTAGCATATGCAAGGCATGTGATCTATTATATAGAATGCCTCAAAGACCCATTCTTGTCAATTTCTATGCTTAGAGGATATGTGCAAAATGGATTTGTTTGAAATGCTTTGGAAATTTTCAAGAAAATGCAATTGGCATGTGTAAAGCCAAATACCACAACCTTTGATAGCATCCTCTCTGCATGTGGCAAAATGCACTTTGGAACAAGGTGTGCATATACATCTAAGCATAAAGGGAGTGACATTTTTAACAATTGCAACTTCCCTCATAGACATGTATGCAAAATGTGAAAGCATAGATGAGGAACAACAATATTATTATTGTGAGAAAAAATATCAAGAAACTTTCCACCAAATGCAAATGGCATGTGTAAAGCAAAATTCTACAACCTTTTCCAGCATTGAACCTGCCTCTGCTAAAATGGACTTTTGAAAAGGGTATGGACATAGATCAAACCATAAAGAGAGTGTAATTTTTTAGTTGTTAAACAAAATATCTAACAACAAGGATTCTTGCAAAAATTACTACAGATCTATATTTGTGAAAAATGCCTTCTCAAAAATTAACGCCTTCTCATAAGGAAATAATAATATTAGCATAGATAAGGCACATGACCTATTTGACAAAATGCCTCAAATATTTCTTCTCCACCTAAGTATCCTGCACTTGAATCCACCTTAGGAATGAAGAAGAAAATGGGAAACCAAAGGCCTCATATAGTTGTGTTATTGTCATGGGGAATGGGGCATCTCTTCCCCTTCGTCAAATTCATGAAGCATATGACAATCCACCATAGCTTCTCCATTACATTCATCACTCCTCCTACCATAATGGCTAGCATCTAGAGCTTAGCTTCCTTAGGTCTAGACATTTGCTCCACTCAAACATAAAGGACAATGATTAAGATCTAAATTCAATGAGAGGAATACTTAATTTGGGCATGAATGATCATATTTAAATCATATCGATATATATATATATATATATATATATATATATATATATATATATATACATATATATATATGTATATATATATATATACATATATATATATCTATATATATATATATATACATATATATATATATATATTGCTCAATAAGTGCTACCATCGGGGGTAGCTCCCTCTGAATTAAATCAAAATAGAATACAAAAACTTGCTGTGAAGAAATAGCATAAGCATAAAGTTCAAATATTTAGGCTAAGCTGTGAGAACCACATTCATGATTTCGAAGGATTACATAGCCTCAATAGCTCAGAATAAATTCAGCCGGTCAAGGAACTAAGGACGAAGCCAAAGAATAGTTCCTATTATTTTCTACTATAGATGGATTTGCACCACATTTGGCATGGGAGTCCTATTTCTTTCTTTTACTTTGCATTGTTGTCCATTTTCCCTCTGAAGGCCCCTATTCCTCGATGTCATCTAATTTCTTTGGCTCAATTTCCTTGCCCCCAAGCGATGAAATATCTAAGCACTCTATGTAGGATTTCAGCCCCTCATTAGAATTAGGATCCAAAGAAGCCTTAATGCTGTCTCTTACTGTCAAACGAGGATCCCATAGTAGCTCTCGATGTTTTTTGTGAATTTGTTGAAGCATCCTTGTGATTTCCAACCTCACGGGACGAGGAAGCTACGGGGTTTGGAATAGGCTCGTTGGAGACTTCTTTTTCCACTGATTAGTGATGAAGGGAAGTGTTTTTTCACCAAGTAGCTTGACTATTCATTTTAGGCTTTGAACAGTGAGAAGCTATGTGACCAATGCAAAAGCATCTACGATAGCGAAAGGGTAAACCCTCATAATCTAGCATCTGATTCCAACACCTGTTAGTAAGTTTCAGGGAAATCTCTGCTGGAAGGTTTTTGGAAATATCCATCTCCACTAGGAGGCGGGTGTAGGTGGTGTGTAGATAATTGGAAGAGCCCTTATCCACCCCTAAGAACTTCCCCAATGAATTACCTATAGCTTCAAAATAGGAATCAAACCAAAATTGTAAAGGAAGATTTGAAAGTCTCACCCATATTGGAGTAGCACCGAAAGATATAGTGGTAGGGTTGAAAGAAGGATGCCATGGTTTCAGCATGAGTGGGAAATTCTCACAAAACCACTAGTGGTCACACAGAATTCTATTTCTATCCCTATCATTGTCAAATGCCACCACAAACAATCCCTACGCACAGGGATAAATTTGAGTATCCCCTTCCAAAAGGGGGTCCCATGTGGCTTTTATCTAGATTGATGCAACTCAGGAAGACTTGGCCAAAAACTTCTGAATCTCCCAACCAATCCTAGCTTAGTGAAATATGCTACATTGTCAGCTACTTCTCTGAAAATATCTTCTCCCAAAATCACAGAAGGTGAAGATCCACATTGGAGAGGCCGAGTCACTAAAATAGCCTGCTCACCATGCTCTTGGCCATTAGCAATCAACTAGAAACCTCCAGCACTACTCTTATATGTTCGCCACTTGCTTGAAGAAACCCTAGTCTCTACTTCTTCGATAACTCTAGAAAAATGTTTTTTACCTTTGGATCCTTTTCTAGAATAACTAGCATTGAGGTCAAAAACCCTAATACCCTTCCCAAAGCCACCATTAGACCTATAAACCGCCACAAATTTTGAACCCTTGCCCTCACCCGCCCACACAATGTCTTTGAAGGATTTGATTGTTGGAGATCTTGAATCCCTCATTTCCTTTGGAAGTGTCATCTTGTGAGCAAGAGAAGACCTTTCAATCCTATCAAGCTCTGTGGAGGGAGGGCATGCAAAGGCAGACACTGCAGAGGAGAAAGGCTTCGTAGAAAAGCTCGACAAGTTCGAGAGTGACTCCATGATTAATTATATATTTTTAATAATATATGAAAATTAATATTAATTTAATTAATATGTTAGTAGTTTGATTAAATTATAAAATTTTAATTATTGAATTGTTGTTAAATATTGAGATTAATATTTAATTCATATATTAGATTTATAAATATAATATTATTAATATAGTATAAGTATTATAAAATATAAAAATATTTGATAATAATTATTAGTATAATAGCTATTGTATATATATAGGTTAAAGTATGTTGATAATATTTGATATAAAATTTTATATTAAATTTAAAGAGTGGAAATATTATGAAATGAGTTTTAAGTGGGAAAAAATTTGGTGTTGGGACTATAGTTAGGGTTTATCTCAGAGGATGGTGATTAGGGTGGAGGGGTAAAGGATACAATTCTATATAGGGGATCTGCCCCCATATCATGTCTTGGTTACTATGTTACCCATAATTTGGGTGGAGGTAATTCACAGAAAGGTGTTCTCTCTTCTAAAGGGGTGGAAGATGCTAGTGTTACATTTCTGGTTGGGGGTACCTCTTGAGTTGACCTTTTGAATAAATTCCCTTTCCTTTGTATTGAGCGTAGAGGCCTATAAAGGAAAGAGTCCCCATTTTGATCCGCGTATCCTACTTATTCCTTGTAAGGATAAGGGAGACCTTTCCCTTGTGGCTACAAATGCAATGGTGGCTCATACGGTTGTAAAAATGGGCAACTCTCTATTTGGGAAATTTTTAGAGCCAAGGAAAAATGTAGATGCCTTTCAGGGATGGGTGGCTAAGAAATGGAGCTTGAAAGGTTAGGTGGAAATAATAGCTATGGTGAAGGGATTCTTCCTACTCTATTTTCCATGTTAGGAAGATGTGTAGAACCCTCCTAGGAGGACCTTGGTTTCTGGGTCAAGTTGGTTTGTTTCTAAAAAATGGTCCCTAGGTTTTAACTTGAGCAAGGCGAACATAATTTTTTCCCCTATTTGGATTAGATTTACTGGCCTCCCCATGGAATACTAAGAGGATGAAGTGTTGAATGGTATTGCCAACTCTTTTGGTTAGTTGGTTGCCAATGGCACTATTACAAGGTTAAATAAACAATTGCTATTCACTAGGATTTATCAGTAATGTTTGCATGGGCTCAGAGACTCCTTAAAAAATTAGACTTTCTTCTAAGTTTAGGTTTTGGCGATAACCTAGTATGGTTGAGAGCCCCCTTTTGCTTTCTTCACTTGTCATAACCAAAAAAATCCTAAAAAGGGATTAGAAAAGGGGATGGTTTAAGAAAGTCAAATTAAATTCTTGTTGAGTTTGAGAAAGACTTAGTTTTGAAAGAAAAATAAGCTCTAGGTGCATCAGGTTGTCTTGGGGGCTTGTGATGTTGAGGCCCAAAGCCCTAGTATGGAAATCTTTTGCATCAAAGGGGTTCTCTTAGCAACTTAGAGTTTGAGGCTCTTCTGATAAATTCCAAATCTAGGAAATGGCTCCCTTCCTTTTTGGATCTCCAAGGGCTGAGAGGATTGTGTCTCTTCTAGACGTGCCCCTAAAGGCTATAAAGTTTTTCTTTAAATATGAAATGGAGATTTATTGAGGAGGGTGATTTCACTCCTTTAAAGTATACAAAGTTAGTTGTTTCTAAAAAGTATAATTGAAAAGGTAAGTCTAGAAATGAGGTGATGGGTCTCAATGAGGCCTCTCCTATCATGTCATCACTAACAGATAGTAAGATAGTTGATGAAGTTATTCTCCATTCATTAAATCTTATGGAGGAGAAGATAGGTGTTTCACCTAGATATAGGGGTAGGGTTGTTTGGATCAATCATATTCTAGAATGTTGAGAAACTTGAAGAAGTTGACAGACATTAGGTTTTGACTTGAAAAGAGGTAGACCTAACTAGAACGACATTTGAGTTAAGGAAACTACTAAATAGGTTAGCAATGACAGCCATAACATGGTTGAGATGAGTGGGCCCAAACCCATAAATTATAAATTATGTAAATGAAGATCATCTTCTAGAATATAAGTGGATTAATAGCTCACACAAGGAAATCCTTCTCTCTAGTTTAAAAAGGGAGAATTTAGCTAGCTTATTGCTCCTTTAAGAAGTTAAAATGAACATGCATAATTTCTTAAATGTTAAGAACAGGGTTTACAATGATGGTTCTTTCTGTGGTGTTAACTTAGATGGAGCCTTTAAAGGTATGATAACTTTAGGGAATCCTATTCTTGGTAATGGTGTTTGGTTGGTGTCCAACCCTCATCACTTAGTTGTCCTTTTTATAGAGGTGCTCATTTGTAATGAAAACACTCGTCCCAAGACCTACAAGATTGCAAGAGGCTAAAAACATACAAAAATAATTAGATAGGGACCCAAAGGTCCCACCGGGCATGCCAAAAGGTGTACATATAGAAAATGAACTTTACGAAACAATCTAAACTGATTAGTAATAACCTATTTCATTCATTAACTAATGCAACCTCATGATTGAGCTAAAGGAATGCATGCATAGACAAAATGAAGCTATCTTATTAACCCCATAAGAAAACCTTGATTATTTTGGATGTGCTCCTTAATGTTGGGTGTATGTTGATTACTCTTCAAAAGGACAATATGACCTTACATAACATGGAGACTTGAAAATGGCTCAGGTTGATAGCTATTTATAGATTCTTTGATGAGGGATTGTATGGATGAGATTGATTTGGAAGATCAATGGTTGAGGATTGTTGAGAGGATTGGGTTCATGAGAGACCACCAAGTGGCATGATAGGATTGGAGGATAAAGATGGTCCTTGGATCAAGGATAGATCAAGGGTGGATGATAGTCTTGGATAAAGTGGATGGAGATTATCAAAGGAGGACAAAAGGACCTTTTGTACAAAGGACTTGCCCATCCCTTTGTAAGAGACCTATGTGGTCTTGTATAAAATCCCATCCCTTTGTACATGTTGGAAGATGTGAGAGGTTTGAATGGGTTAATCAACAATTTGGAATGTGCAAGCATGTGATAAAATTGATTAAGTGGATTAGTCAACTTAATCAAAAGTGCACAAAATAGGGAATTAAATACATAGAAATATTTATCTAAATATTGGATGAGGAAAGGGATATTAGATAAATGAATATTTATCTAATGTTGGAATATGGAAAAGGTTTGATTAATTGAATAAATGATTAAATTTATTCAATTAATGCAAGGAGATTATACGAATGAATAGTGCATGAATAGCAATTTAAAAATAATATATTATTTAATCACTGTTGGAAGGGGGATTGGATAAACTTAACTATCTAAATAGGTGTTTATTCAATTAATTATGGAAGAAAGTGGTTTAGGGATGTCCTTATTAGGGTTGAAGCAGTGAGTAGTTGATTTTAGGTGTCTATAGATCCTTATCATGCTTATATCTTACATGTTGTTCAAGGTGTATAATTGTGCTTTGATCATAATGTATATTCTAATTCTTTGTTGAATCTTGAAGATTTGAGTTATGTGATTAAAGACTATATTGTAAAATGATATTTAATTTGAATGTACTTGAATTAGACTTTATAGAAACTTTGTAGAATTTTTACAGATCATTTAGGATTGCATTTGAACATTCATAAGACAATCATTTCATTTGTGTAAGTCCTTGTTAATGTAATAGTATACTAATATTAAACCAAGTTTATTATTGTAATGTGTAGAAATATAGTTGTTGATGTGACATGTTTAATTGAACTTCAGTTAACTTTCATTCCACAAAATCAATTAGAACAATGAACAATGATACAACATTTGATAATTTTATCATACGGTAAACATTCAGAGTTGTAACTTAAAATGTATCATGTAAAGATCTATATGCTTCAAAATAATAAGTCAAATTAATCTTAGTTTAATTAATGTTTTCTTTAAAAATGGTCAAATTTTAGTAAAATTTTAAGCTCACAACTTGTTAGTTGTGACACTCTTACATATTTATCATGTTCATCTTATCCTCATATGCTTGTACATGATTATTCTCATATGCTTACATTACTATGATCCTTATCATGCTTATTTCTTACATCTTACTACAAGTGCTTACATGATCCTTATCTAGTTACATGATCCTTATCTAGCATTTATGGATATCATTATTTTGTGTTTGATTTAATTGGGCAGCACCTTAGTTTTACTTAAATTATATGTGTTCATGATTACATCTTATCTATGTTTTTGCTTGCTTATAACATGCTAATATCTTTTACCACTTTTACATGTTTTTATCATGATCATGCATTTTTCTCCTTACCTCTAATTCCTTGCATCCTTTATATGCAACCAATAGGAGGGGACATATATATCACTAACATTCCCTTTGTGAGTTGTTTTTTGTAGTGAAAAGGTCATAGTCATTCCCATTGTAAAGGGAGATTTAGCAATTCTTCTAAGATTTTAGAATCTTCTACATAGTTGAGACCCTACCACTTTTTTCTTAGATAAAAATCTCTTACCCTTGTCCTTTCTACTTTGACTATGTTAAAGATAGTTTTCAAGCAAATTGTAGTTAGTTTCTATGATAAATTTTTATAAAATGTTAATCATTGCATGCTTTTTTTAATAGATTTCTAATGGAGCACACATTGCGAGGAGAATCCGAGAATCATCATCCATATTTATATCCTTAGAGCATATCAATATCATTTGAGTGTTTGAAAAATATTTAATTCCATGTTGACTACATGTTTTACTTTTACACGCATCCTTATAGTAGTTCACATGCAAATCAAAGTGGGGCCAAACTGTGGTGGTGAAAATTGCATATCCATGAGTTTTTCACTTATGCTTTTGGCCCACTTTGATTAGGGCATCCTTTGTGTAATAACAATTCTACACATGGCACATTCTTGTCCGTGACTTGGCTCATGACCTTACCCTATCCTATCATCATCATTGCTAATCCCTAGAAATTGGTCAAATTGATCCCTAGATTTCCCAACCATCACTCTAGATTAGATCCATTGGTCCATAGTTGAATTAGGTCATTTTTGCAACCACATATATAAACCTCAACTTTTAAAACTCAAATTAAATTAAACCTTGCTATCTCCCTCCTCATTGTCATTGTGAGTTGAGTTGTGTGGATTTGTGCTATAGTGTTTTATTTAAGGATGTTCATCATTGATTTATAAATCATTGAAGAATAATAAAGGATTATGAGAAAACATTGTTTGAGAGCATTTATGGCACATCCATAACATTATTATTAGAGAATACATCATTTTAGGCATCCCTGCATGTTTGTTTGTTGTCTTTAATCTTAGTTCATTGTCATTGAATTAGTTTGCCTAGGGGCTTGACTAAGGAGAACATGATCCTCACTTAAAATTTCCAAATAGTGTTTGTAGACACCACACCATGTTAGAACAAGTACAATGAGCTGCAACAATTTTGTTATAATTGTCCCTTCGTTACCAGATCATTTCCACAAGTCCAAGTTCAGTTCTATGTGTAAAATCAGTTTTGTAGGCACAAATCTAAATCATAGCAAAAACACAGACAATTTACAGATTCTAAAGTATCCGTCTTATCAATATCCTTTTATTTTAGTATATTAACGAATCAATTTCTAATACCTCCAACATCATTTTCCTCTCTCTAAATTCTAACTATCTACCTTGTTTTATTTATATAAATTTTACATTAATTTCAAAATCAATCTAACTCTTAAATATAAACTAACTCTTAAATCTAAAAATCAATATAACTCTTAAATCTAAACTGATTGGGTATTGATGTAAGTAACGTGGATATTATGTAAAGATGTGTGATGTTTCCCTTTAAACTATGAAGCCATAGAAAATGTTGGGCACTATGATCGATTTCGAAATTTATAGTATTTTAAAGTGTCCACTTAAATATTTTAAGCAAAAATAAGCTAACAGTCGAATACGTTAAAAATCGTGACAAGAGTCACGTTAACTGCTACCTAATTGTTTTTAAATTAGCCGCATTTAAGATTTGTATAATAGAAATAAAAGGTAGGAAATACGAGATTGACGGTTTCTTATCATTGGCCACAGTCCTCCTGTGAGATTTCACGTGTGAATAACGACAGGACAACTCTCTGTCAATTGTGTCAGCTATATAGCGTTAAATGTTGAATAAGTATCGACGTCAATAAACACATATTTCTTGGTTTCAAGTTGGAAATTTTGGGTTTATGAAGTACTTGTTTGTAACCTTCTCATTGTGTAAAATTACTATTTTCAGGATTACAGAATGTCCACCAGCTAGCTGATCATCATGACGAATTGTACAGTTCTTTTTTTTCTTTTAATTATTATTTATTACAACCTTTTTCTTGTTGAAAAAGAAAATAATAGAATTTTGAAAGATTTATGGTGCAATACCTGCATCTATTCTCTTCATTTATTGATTCGCATCTCCTTTCAAATTATATAAATTCCCTCGTTGCTTCCATTGTTGTTGTACTTTCGGCTTTGCTTCAAATTGGATGCCACAACCCTCTGCAACAAACAAACTCTGTTGTTTTAGATCAGCAAACAATCAACTGCCAATAATTTCTTCAGTCCATTATCAAAAAACGTTTTGATACTATGTTGAAAAATGAAAAAGTAAAATGTTGAAAGATATTACATTATAATAGCACAATCAATAATACCGAATGATAAATAATAATATAAAGTTATTGGGAATGATTATCCATACATCATAATATGGTTTTTATAATGCCGTTTCAAAACGTAACTGTCTAAAACACCCAACAACTAACATGACACTAACAAACATTTTGATTGTTAACATTGCTAAATCATTAAGGTGACTTTATTACAAAATGTGAACCTTAGTTTCCAACATTTCTTTTAATGGAAACAACTGGATTGGATAGATATTGACATCTTTACCTTTTTTAACAAGTGGATTACAACATGACGAGAAAGCATACATCTAACCCAGAAGTCATCCTTTGGCTAAGCTACCACGAGTAGGGGGATTCAATCCATCAAAGTGACCAAGCGATCAAACTTGGCCCAATTGCGCCTCCATAAATTTTAACCTTGGTGGATGGTATAATCAAGGAACATACCATCATCCTCGCCAATTGAACTATAACCCTTTGACATTTTATCACAACTTTGAATAAAACTGTCACAAAAAAATTACTTAACTGGCAGGTCAACCATCAAATTTAAGCTCCATGAATCTGACTGTAGAAATACACAACCATCATATTCCCTATCTAAACAACTAAGAATCCCTATACAAATAGCTAAGATAGCTGTCCGTTTATTCCATTAGAATGAAATATACAAAGATTGAAGTTATGAATGATACCGGAAACATTATTACCACATGTCACTTATATCAAACTGAGAAATGAGGTCACTGGGCTGCATATCGGTAAAATAGCTTATACTGTCAGAGACATATTGGCTGTCAAATTTGTCTTGGTTGTTGGATTCCAACCATGGGACACAACCAAACCAAAATGAATCAGAATCTGGCAAGAGATCAGATTGATATTGGCTAGAGGTTTTTACACGTTGCATGGTCTCTGGAATATCACTTGGGATTCCATTAGAGTTCTGTTGAAAAAAGAGTAGCTGATGGAGATGGGGTTTTGTATACTATACGGAGTAATTCATTTGTCTCAAATGAAGATATGGTACTGGAAGCTTTGCTAAGATATTTCAGCTTGGTGGATTTCTGTGGGGAAGAATTCAGCTCATCTGGTTCTTTCCTGAAAAGATGTTGTAATTGCTTGGATTCTGCTGGGCTGAGGATCGAATCTATTTGAAGTTTCAAGTTATGACACTGAAAATTCTTCTTGGCCGGGGATTTTAAGGTCATTTTGGCGTTGGTGGTATATTTTTTCTTTGACATGGAGCTGTTGAGGTGTTTGCCCTTGCAGCCCGGTTTCTTACTCAGATGAATATTCCAGAAGTTCTTTACGTCGTTGTCTGTTCTTCTCGGTACACGGGCGGCAATCAGCGACCACCTGCACCAGATTATTTTCATACTTTTCAAATCATTCATGAAGCTTAAAGCTTAATTAAAGACATTATGGGCTGCAATTTATGAATAGATAGATTGCTATTTGGGTTGCATTCTACGTAAATATTATCGGGTTCAATGATGAAACAATCAATAGTAAATTTATACTTCATTCACATTAAAAAGACAGGACAGTAGATAATTCCAACCTATTTCCAAACAATTTGTGAAGCCTGATAATAAGATTTTCTTCGTCCTCAGAAATGTGGCCTCGCTTCACATCTGGGCGGAGGTAGTTCATCCACGGCAACCTGCAACTCTTTCCACACCTCTTCAAACCTGTACATGATTAATGACAAAACTCGATACTTATATGAAGTACTATTCTTCAAATAATGAGGAAGATTTATTATGCTAAAGTTTAAAAATTGTATAATGTAAGTGTTTTAATATATCTCTGTTACAACAAAATAACTGTAGAAGATCAATAACAGAGTACATGTAGAAAGCAGAATACAGAGCTGAACTATCCTTCAAGTTCCAATCAAACAGTAACAATGTATTAACTCTTTAACAATCTATTATATATAATTTTTATAATCAATGATCTTTGAATTGAATAATGTTATTGAACTGAATAATGTTTAAATAGAGTGAAACGAAAATGACATTTAAACTGAGCTGATTCAAAGACTCATACGAAAATGACATTTAAACTGAGCTGATTCAAAGACTCATATCTATATTTCTCTATGATTCACCATTCTTACCATTTCTGATTAATTTAGAGGGCAAAGATTCTAAAGATTTGCATGAGCTGAACTACCGGTCAAACTTTCCTGTTTGCTGTGGCTCGTTGCCAAATATTTCCAAGCCGCTTGTATTCTTCGGTAAATTTTGGAGCAACTAGCATTTCTTTAACGAGTGAAACAACATTTTTTCCACTCTATTTAAGCATCATTAAACAATCAATAATATAGTTATTCTAATCTCATTCACAACAAAAAGTGGTAAATATTTGTTCTAGTTTTATTGGTCAAAATTGACCATTGATTGTTGAAATGGATGATGGTCAACAAGCTAATGTTGGAGAATGCATGTGACGATGTATGTAAAGAAGAAAGGTTCTTGGACAAATAACATTGATTGTGCTCAAGATACATCATACTCAAATTGATCAATTGACGGACAATATTTATAAACTCTTAATAATAACTAGCACTTGCACTGAAAGGAGGTGCAATGGTTATGCTGATTGCAATTTATATAGAATGTTTTATAAATTTGAAAGTAGCATTGGGTCAACAACATTCTACTTAAACATCATGCATTTCAACGGTCAAACAATCAATAGAAATTTTACACCTCATCCACGACAAAATGTGTTAAATATTTGTCCTATTTTTATTGGCCAAAATTAACCTTTGACTATTGAAATAAATGATGTTTAAGAATTGTTAGTGTGAATAGGGATATTTTCTATCTAGTTTCCCTTGTGGTGAGAATAATTCATATTATTTAACTATTTATTAGTTAAGTAATATCCTCACACATAATTCACATGTTAAGTTGACTTAGTGAGTCTTCTGGATGTTTCTAGTTGTTTCTAGTTGTTGCTAGTTGTTGCTAGTTGTCTTATAGTTGTCTTATCCTACACATGTGCTATAGGTGTCTCATGTCATAGGATTAAGACAATTGTGTCATGACTACAAAATCTTAGCTCTCATCTTTGCCTTTATAAGCAAGGCTCTTCATGTGCATTGTAACATAGATGAACAATTTTGCATTCATTGATAAAGTAGTATTATTATCTCATTGTCTTTCTTGTGCTTTCATGAAGTCCTAGATCTTGGGTGGCTCCTTTCATAGGCAACTCTTACATGGTATCAGAACTCTCTAGGTGGAATCTCTTCTTGTTAGCCAAATTGTTGAGAGATTTGAATGTAAATTCATAGTGGATCTTGATAGTTGAGTATGCTCTTCTCTTGCATCGAATGATGACCTAGAGAATCAGAACGAATTGATGGAAATACTAGATTGGTGAGGGTTTCCTCTTTATGCCTTATATCGCAAGTTCATTTTGGAGTATACTGCTATAAAACTAAGCACGCCATTATGTTCAGAAGGTCCGAGATAGTCAAGATCACCTTTTGTTTCATTTAGATCAAACATCGAAGGCCGAATCTATGAGGTTTTCAATTCAGGGGATGGATACTTGATCCGATAGGTAGCTGCAATTTCATAGTAGTTTGGGCAAAATTTGACCCTACCATCGTGCTCAAGATGCCCAAAAACTTATAGATCAACTGTCAAATCATTCAAATCAGACGAAGTTGAACCAAAAGGCAAATTTTTTTGTAGATCGGCCTACAGAATATTCTACTAAATATTTTACAGGCATCATCTCTGCATGGAGAATCTTCATTGTACAACACTTGCGTCATCATTGGTCAAAGCTCAAAAATTCTGTCAGCTATTTTTTTGTTATTTGCTAGTTAATTTTATTCTTTGCGGTTTCTTTTTATTGTCTGTAGTGGTACAAAGGGTACCGACACTTGCAGACCTCGTACAGGGTGCCTGCAGGCGCAGGACCTCATACTTGGCTAGGTGGGCATACCGTAGGGGTCAAACCCCCAACTAGCTGCCACCATTCAACCATCACCAGTGTTCAATCATCGACTGACAACCTGCCACAAGGCTTCGACCTTTGAAAAAATTTATAGGGTTTAAAAAAATCCAGCAGTTAAAAACAAATAGTTCACAGTTTCTAAATTGTTGCCAGTAGAATCTTAGGGGTATATTCCCCTACAAAACCACTTGCCTACAGGGGGTTTCTACCTTCAGTAGTCCTCCGATTGGCGGTTTGGCGTCAACAAATAGTGGTTTCCATTTTCGAATAGCGATTTTCATGCCCTGTAAGTGGTTTTATACCAAAATGATGGTTTTTGACTTTGGAAGGTTGTTTTAACCCTAGACAAGTGGTTTTCCCCATAACGAAGGTGGTTTTCCAACACAGATCGACGATTTTTTCTTCTGACAGGTAGTTTTGGCAAGATAGGCAGTTTTTGACCTTACACAATAGTTTTCCAACATATAGGGAGAATATTCTGGTGACTAGATAGAATATTCTGCTAGGTCATCACTACATCAGTAGTGGCATCAGCGATAGATTTGGTCCCCTTCTAGCCATAAAAGGGCATTTTTTTTGGGTGGCATAACTTTTCACCATGGCATTGGATTTTGGCAAACAAAATATCATCGGAAAGATGGTTCTAAGCTCTTTGCAGTAATGCAGGTTATTTTTCCTAATTTTGTAGTTTGATGCCAGATTTTCTGTTTGAAGCCAAAACTTACATCTTGCATTTCTAAGCTCATAACTTGTGCCCACTTCATCAAAATTTCAACTTCTTATAGGCGTTGGAAAGGTAATTATGTGCTCTTCAGTTCTATCCATGCCATTTTTCTAGATTTTTTTATTTTACATTAGATTTTCAGGTAAAAGAAAGAAGTCAGGTCCATGAAGAGGGGAAGTTTTGGCCAAAAAGAATCTCGTAGGAAATGCGTATGCGTTTAGGTATAGGTGCCCGAGCATAAATCCAAATGTGTATACGTTATGCTTTGGGTACACACTAAGGAATGCATATGCATTTTATAACATGTATGCGTTCCTTAAATGTATTTGATTTTTTAAATAAACGACTATCATTTTCATTTCTTCTTGTGAATTTGGCTGAGAGGAACAACGACAAAGGCTTATGCATACACATTTTTGAGTACCATCATACCAGCCCATTTTTAGTTGCCACCTCCTCTCGTCAACACAAGTGACCTCAGCGACCTCTAGGTTGGTTAAATTCTACATTTTTTTTAGATTTATGTCTTGTATTTTTTATTTTTAATTGTAGTTTAGTGTTTGTTTATTTTGTTTGTAATTAGCTTGTTTAATTTATAGTTTTTAAATTGCATTTGGAAACAATATTATCAACGCAAATGAGAAAACTTAAATTCTAAATTGAAAACCACAAAATTTATACCTAATTTAACTAATTTAACCCTAAACCACACAAAACCTAGACTTAGAAATCAAAACCCTAAACCCTAGGTTCCAAGAAACTTAGACCTAAAAACTAAAACCCAAGTAACCCTTAAGCCTAGGACCTAAACTCTAAAACCTAAACCTAAAACCCTTAACCCTTAACCCTAGTAACTAAACCCTAAAACCTAAACCTAAAACCCTAAACCCTAAACCACAAAACCCCTCTTAGGACCTATAATTAAGTAAGTATAT
Organism: Cunninghamia lanceolata; assembly: GCA_027924645.1. Lineage (NCBI taxonomy): Eukaryota > Viridiplantae > Streptophyta > Pinopsida > Cupressales > Cupressaceae > Cunninghamia > Cunninghamia lanceolata. The sequence continues at coordinate 127,055 of BSBN01000765.1, read as the reverse complement.
AATTAATAATTATCACAATTCTTAAATACATGTCACACAATTCTTGAACAAGTTATTGAACTATGTATAGTAAAATGTCATTGGGGTACACGATTTTATTTATCTAACTATTTGGTTAGATTAAATTATATTTCTTGGACCTCTATCTTTCCCCTTCTTAACTACTATGGTTTTAGGCATTTGCATAATGGTATATCCATTCTTTCTTTTCCCCTCACTTCCATTTTTCCCACTTCTTGTCAACTTTATGTTACTTGGACCAAACCTTTGAACATTCACCGAACCTTATATACTACAAGTAGTAAATTCCAATCCATAATTCCTCTTCTCGTTCCCTAACACTATTGGTATCAAATCTCTCTAAGCCCCAATCTCATTTATTTTACCATCAATATTAGGTACTCATGTTCCTTACTACTTAGCTCATGTATTCCTCCCATAGACCTTTAAGATTTTTAATAACTTCATATCCCTTGTATTTGTAGATCTTGAATTTTGATTCCATAGTCCCCTCTACATCTCTCGCACCTCCAACATCCTCATATAAGAATTCTTGAGATCCCAACCATCAAGCCGAGCTAAGATGTATTTTTACCATTTGAGCATTATTTAGGCATGAGTTTTTATGGATCCTCACTATTTAAATGTAATACTCCACCTACCTCCCCCACCTTTTCAAATATGAAATTAATGATTAGATTGATACTAATGGGTGTGTAGAATCATCTATGTCCTATCAAAATGATATTGAGCTCAATAAAGGCATATACGTACATGCAATGCCAAAAGAATTTGAAAATAGGTATAAAAATACATATTCTAGAAATGAAGTTGTAGATACATCAATTATATAAATAGGTATAAATATATTCTCTAAATGTGGGAAGGATGTTATAGCTACTCTAGGTTTCCTGGCACTATATATCTAAGCATAATTTCACACTAGGAGGTTACGCTAGTGCATTAAATTCCTTGATTGAAAGAAAGAAGAATTATATGACCCTAATGGCTTTCTAGAATAGAATACATAAATGTAACAAGGATTGGTTATTGAGACAAATGCTTAGCTATAAGTATCTTACTTTGGTTCTATGGCATCAAATGATATAATTTTAGTCTCTAAAGGGAAATTTTTTTATTTTTATCATAGGAATAATATTTAATAACCACAATACATTTAAATAAATTTCTCCTCAAAAAATTATAATGATTCTGTAGACACCTAAAAGTGTCCTTAGGTTGCAAAATCCTAATTTCTTCCATATTCTACTAATTTTCCTTAATTTTCCTCTATGGTTCAATAATTAATTTGAATTAATTAATTATTTGATCATTCACATTCCAAATATGCCCTTTTCACTCACTTAATTAAATAAATCACATTTGTTTAATTAATGTTCACATGTCCCCTTCTCAAATAAATTAAATAAATGCATACAATTTATTTAATTTAAAATCACTTCCCACCTCATCATATTTGCCCAATTTTAAATTCAATTTTGTCATGTAGTGGCGAGAAAACCTTAATTCATCTCAACCCTCCACTTGCCTCCAAGTCAACATTAAATCTTGGCCATCCATTCAAACATGTCTTCTATAAAATCACTCATGCAGCATCATTTTGGTCCCTTATGTTCTTCTTGGCTCTGAATCTGTTGTATGCTCTCTCTAAAATCTTTCTAATCACACACATGAGCTTCTCAAGATGGTTACATGAATCTGCAAATCTGAGAACAATAATACAAGATGGAGGAGAACAATGAAGATTAGTCAATATTAGCTTAATTCTTAGTTTATTTCTATTTGTTTGATTGGTTTTCTAAGCTAGATTGCACTTCATTGCAGTTAGGGTTTAGTTAGTTTGTTGATTTTGATATTAAACCTAATTTTCCCTAACACAAAATGGTGAACCCGATGTGAATCAATTTCTAATCCACCATTTTATTTAGTTTTGGTGGTTAACTTGTGCAAGTGGCTTTCTGGGCTCAAACGGACCTCACCGTTGAGTCTGGGAGGCCCTCTCCACGAAAAATAATAGTAAATTTGCTATATTTTGATTACAAGAAATTTTTGTAATTTTTTTTAGTTGCTAGTCCGTACAATCGGTGTTGTGTGATCTGCGGTCTCTTTGGTTGCAAGTTTCATTAATGACGGGTTTAATATTTTTAGCAAGTTTAATGGTCGACCGTGTATCTCCCTGCTGGTTGTGTTCTTTTCTGTTTAAACCCTAAATTTATCTGTTGCAATCCTTTTGTTGGTACTTCAAAACCCTCTTCATAGCCCTGTCAAAACCTCGTCATACCTAGTCACCGCCTCTATGACACTTGGTCATAGCACCTCTGATCTGGGGCATTTTTGCCACCTCTGGTTAATCTGTCGCTAGCAATGGTCAATTTTAAACCCATCGACCTCCCCTTCTACATCACCTTACTCTTGGTCGCCACCGCCAAACATCCATGTCAACACCTTGCAGTCACTGATCGCCACTTGCAAACCTCATCGCTGCCATTAGAAATTTTTTGACCTCCACTCTATTGGAGTTTCGTTGCTGCCACCTGTTGAAACCCACCGCTCAGTCGCCACTTTCTGCTCTGGTCACCACTGCAATCTTCACCTTTAAAAAACCCTAGCAACACCTCTAAGGTTTTGTAACCCTTCCTCTACGACTGTTCAGGCTGACCTCCATCTAAACTCCTTATGTCGGCTGTCTCCCACCTCTTCCCTTGCCATTGACCACCGCTCCCGTTGGCTTCAACCTCTTTGGCAGCACTCTCAACCTTTGTTTAGCACTGTCACTACCTTCCCACGCTACTCATAGATGATATTTGGTCAACGCCCTAAACTACCCATCGCTATACAGTAACGAAATTTCACAAAATTGGTGGCGTTGAAAAGCTAACTCAGTGAACTATGTAGTAGTGTAGGTTTTATCAAGTAACAACATCATTTTATCAGACTTTTTTTGGTCAAAGTCAATGCTCAATTTAAACTTCAAACACTTATAAATCATGCAAAATTGATCCATTTTTCATGTAATTATTTAAAAGTGCATAAAATCTCCAGAGCAATTTGATTCTGCAATCTATTTTTCTATAGTTGTTCATATTTTTCAGATCATTATCAGATTCCCTTTCATGGCCTTTTTGACTTCAAGGCTTGCAAAACAAGGAATCTACTTGATATTTCATGTTTTTTGCATTATCATAGAGATTTTATGTTACTGATGTCTAATTTTCAGCTTGTGGCATTGGCTTGGAGAAGACTTTCATTTGAAACTACTAATACATTTGATGCAAGGTTCCTCATTTTCATGTGCATGTTCTTGGTTATCATAGGAACACTTAGATTTTGGTGCACTAAAATGAACATCATTTTGTTGTTTTCACACTTAGTTTGGGCCTAAAATGAATCAGTGTCTGCTTTGCTTGGTGACTTTCCTTGTGTTTATGAGGTGTGTATGGTCTTCCCTTATGCTCTAAGTAATCTTGGGAATGAAAAACACTTCTTGAACACTTGTATTTGTCACACCACACATTTAATTTCTAAGGGTGAATGAACATTTGTATAGTGTGGCATAAGTCCAAAAATACATATGCTCTCCCCTCACATTGTCATATGAACTTGGGGATCAAAAATATTTTTGGTTCTTAGGTCACTTTTGTTTCCCTTTAGAGTGGGCCTACTCTTGAAACACATCCACAAGGAAAACTCATTTGTGACTCCAAGTGGTACTTTCATTCGGTCCTCTATACAAAATAGGATAAGGCAAAAGCCAAGTCCAAATTGGTATCAGGGCTTACCGTACAATGGTAGTTCAAAAGGAGGCATACCTTGCATATATGAGACTCCTAGTAGGACTAGTAAAAGCTTTAAGTAGCTTGCTAGAGGCTCATAACATGCTGGTCCCCTGGATAGTTACTATGAACCTTTTGTGCTAGTGTCCAAAATGCTTCTATTTGATGGCGCAGGAGGTCAGACCTCTGAAGCCATCCCACGTTCTTGCAGTTCAAAGGAGAGATAACAAATTCCTTGAGATCTTTGAGTCTTTTGGAATTCAAAGTTTGGTGTGCCTGAGAAGTGAGTGTCATGTAAGGGGGAGCTAGTTCCACCAAACTTCTAAGCTATTCACTCTGAATAAGTGCGGCTCAAATTTATCCACAGTGGGAATCCAACAAATATTTTCTTTTCTAGTCTAGGGTTGTGCATGTTTTCAAAAGTGCCTTTCAAAAGTTATCAACAAATGCAAAACATCAAGAGTCACCAAAAACAACCAATCTGGTTGCCAAGTGTCTTCTATGATTAATGTATGTGCTTTCTTAGTCATCACCCCAAACACCCTAGTCAACACATTTATTCCAAGTCATCGTATCCTTATTATCCTTCCTAATCACATTCATCCTTTTCATTCCATCATCCTTATCATCCACATAACCCATATCTTAATAATCCTACTTGTCTCATCCTAATTGCATTGTCATCCTTCCACATCATCCTCTTTCTAATCCAATCAACACCATTCCAAGTAAAATCAACATCTAACCATCATACTTGTCATTCCATGTATTCTAATCCATTTTCATCCCAATCAACCCTAATCATCCTTGTCATCCAATTGACATCATCCTAATCATCATCATAATCATATCCTATTCATCATTCCCAATCATTACACCTCATCCTAATTATATCCTATTTATCGTTCCTAATCATTACACATTGTCATCATCATCCAATCAACATCATCCTAATCATACCCAAGTCATCCTTATCAAACCCTAATCACCCATTTCATCTAATCACCATCATCTTAATCATCCTTATCAAACCCTAATCACCTCTTTCATCTAATCAACATCATCTTAATCATCCTAGTCCAAACCATAATCATCTTCATTCCTACTCCATCCCAATCGTCTAATCTCATCACTACACCTAATCATCTTTATTCATAATCCAATCAACTTCATCCCAAGCAATCCAAAGTCATCCAATCTCATCACTACACATCATCATTTTCATTCCTAATACAATCAATTTCATCCTAATCATTCCCAATCACAATACACCACAACCGTAGGGAAAACTATGAGCATCTACTCTCCCTATCAAATCCAATTGCAACTATGTCAAAACATTATAGACCTGGTGGTTTTGTTCACCCACTACATATTCAATTTCATTCCACAACATATTCATTTTCATTCAGCCTTGAGATCTATAGGGGACCCTAAACATTAGTCTTCCTAAGGTTGAAACATAAGGAGAAACTATCGAAGCTTGACTGTATCACAAGTACAAATCTAGACCAAGAGACCTTGATATCTTTTTCAAATCAATCACAACTTGGGCTTAATACTCCAAGGCTAGTTTAAGTCCATCCTTCCAAGTGAATTTTAAAACTCATGGGTTCACTTTAATCAGTCATTTCTTACACACCTCAAGGTCTCCATAAATCCAATATATACTTTGACAAGGTCATTAGTAGACGAGAGTACCCTCTTGGAGCTAGACTTTTTGATGACTAATATCCATTATCCTCTATCATAGTCTGGGCCTCATCACCTTGCATTGACATCCACATACCATCCCAAAATTCACAAGTCTTATATGGTAAAGACACGGTTGCAAAAAGTAGAGAAAGGGAATAGATCCTCCTAGTCATCCCTCATTCTAAACATTCTAAACATTCCTTCCAACACATTGTCCAACTGACACCATCCTTGTCATATCATAATCACATCCTATTCATATGTTCATCATTCAACCTTCACATCCTAATCACACTTTCTAATCACATCGTTCAATCAAATTCATCTTAATCACCTTACTCCTAATCATATCCTAATCATTTCCAATTCATCCTAATCACCTCACCCCTAATCATATCCTAATCATTTCTAAGTCAACCTTAACCATACCCTAGCCATAACCTAATCATCCATAATCACCCATCTAATCATCCAATCAATCCCACACTCTATCACATTCCTAGTCATTCCACATCATCATTCATCCTAATCAAGCACTTGTCAACATGGTCTTAATCCTTGGCAATCCTATGTGCAAACCAAAGCCCAAAATCATACTTAGTGGTGGCCCTCTTAATCTCAATGACAAGACAAAATCAAGACCTAAGCTTGTACTCCAAGGAGCCCCTCTTCCTAAGCCCAAGTTCATACTTCAAGGAGGCTATCTCTTTTATTACGAGGATGAATCCACACATCAAGTCAACGCCACATCAACACATTCATTCACTTCACAACAAACACATGTGAACCCAAGTTCCCCTTTGCAACAAGATGAAAGGCCTTTCAGTCCTAATGTCACCTTTGACAAGGGAGACATCAACCTAGTCCATGCAAGCCATTCACTATCATTACCATCCTCTAATCCCCCATTAACTCCATACCCTAAGTTTAAACATTACAAAAGTAAACATGTGGATTCATCCAAATCCACCACCTCATCGAATCCATTTTATCCTCCATCCAACCAAAGTCCAAACCCTAATCCTACAACACCTTCCATTCCATCTAATCCTAAGCCCTCAACTTCCACCACTTATCCACCTACAAAGGATTGGATCCAAGGGTTACTAGTAAGGAAAAACTTATCCCCATGTCAAACACCTACCTTGGCACCTAGAAACAAGCCTCCAAATACCATTTTTAATTCCCCAATCCCATCATGTAGTCCACACACCATGGAACCTATTGAAAATCCTTCAAACCCATCATGTCATTCACAACATATCAAACCTATTGAAGAGTCATTCAATTCCACTCAAGGTCAAGAGCTATGTCAAGGGTATAATACTAATCATGAGGAAACATTACTCCTTCATTCAATTCAAGATCAAACCCCCTCCATTGATCCCATCCATAACACACTTGATCCCATCTATGATCTAGATCCCCTCTATGACCAAGAAAGCCATGATGATCCACTTAGCCAACTTTATGCATTCCAAGGTCAAGAGCTTATCACCCCATCCATCCATCCACCATCTAACCCTAATGAGCAAACATCCACTTCACATGATGAGACACATGCCTCCCAAGCATACATAGAAGATCAAACAAATAACTTGGATCTAAACAAACATAATCAAGATCCTAATGATCTTTCTTCATCCACTATCGATCTCATTGCAAATCCATCATACCCCCTTGGTCTTACCACCTTCATCCATGAGTGTTCTTCCTTAGGACAACAAAAACCACCATTGTCCACCACTTCCCCTTCTCCATCCAATAAAGAGCTCAAGTCTAGTGTCCAAACTACACCTAGTCCCATTATCAATCGTATCCTCTAAAGCATGAACTATCATGGTAAAGGCTTAGGCCTTCATGACCAAGGTATTTTAGAGCCTATCCATGTCAATGTCCCCCCTCGCTCATACGGCCTTGGATACACACCCCAAGGTAAACGAATTCAAGATGTTGGTACCACCTCCATTCCTCCTAAGTCCACTTTCCATTGCATATCCTATCACACTCCTAAGACATATGTCGCCATTCCACCTCCATCATCCTACAAGTGTCAAAAGCATGTGACCATACACCTGCCACCAACTAATTTACCACCACTCCTTCCAACTCCTAAAATCCCTCCATTCACCTTGCCACCATTGCTTCCAAAACCAAAGATCCCTATCATCCATACATCCCCTCACATTCCTAATTATGACCAACAAATGCATGCATTGTCTAAACATAAAGCTTCCACTCATTCCACCCATCCCATGGGATTCAAAAATAAACATTTGGATGCCTCCACTTATAAAGCCAAAAGTCCTAAGGATCCTAATGCCTTAGGACATCAATTCAAAAAATCAAAGTAAAATCCATCCAAGACCATACCTCCTAAAGCAAAGTCAAAAACTAAAATGGTATGGATACCTAAGAAAAAAGCAATCAAGTCAAATAAGGCATCCACCTCTCAAAAATCCCAACCATCCTCTTCCATCCATTCCATTCAAAAATTTCAAATCCCTTCAACCCACAACCAAAATAGAAATCATAAAAATATTAAGTATATGTGGGTAGCTAAGTCACTACGTCACCCATCCACTAAGCAAACATGACCATTGCTTCCTACACCTCCTCCACATCAAAAGCTTCAATTCTTAACACAATGTGTGCAACCGTTGGTCATGATTCCTTTCCATACCTCCATCACCCCATCATTCAACTATTATCCTACATATTTCACCCATCACCTTCCTATGGTCCATGCTTTTGCATAAACCAAAAAAACCAAAAAACCAAAAAATCTGCAAAACATGCAAAAATCCAAAAAAATCAAATATCCTACAAAAACCCAAGCAATAAAATCACCCAATCAATTCAAATCATCCAATCGTCAATTCAATTCCTCCAATCCAATCAAATCATCCTTATCAATTCTTCAATTCTTCCAATCATCAAGTCAATTCAAATCCATTCATCAAATCATCCAATCAAACCACTCAATCAATCCATTCAATCGAACCATCAATTCTCAAATCATCATTCAAAACCAATCATCCTTATCCAATCATTCTGAAATCATCAATAAAAATCACATTAATCTAATCAATATCATCCCATCAATAAAACATTATCATAACTACATCTCACTTCTATCATTAAGTGCCTTGATCCTGTCGATATAGCGTATGTAGGCAATCTGGGGTACGAAGCAAGTACCCAAATTCAGGCACAGGGGATATGCCTCTTCCATCTTTCATCCTTCATCCAATATTCAATCAATCTCCATATTCACCCATCTCACATTTCTTCTATCATCTATCCCCCACATCATCAATAAACACCTAAAATCAAATCCAATCATTTCTATCAATCCAATTCTTCAAATCAATTCTTCAATTACTTCTTCCATTCATCCTTATCAAATCAAAATTCCAAACAATGATCCAAATGTAAGTCATTATCAATCCATACCAATCAAGTCAATCAATTATGTCAAATCATCCAATTGCATTCAATGGTCTTGATCCTAATCTTGATGTAAACCAAATTAATCAATCATCAATCAAACCCTAGTGTTGCTCGCATGACCAACAACACTAGTATCAATCAATCAATCAATCAATTGTATTAGACATGATGTTGCATTGTTGAAATTAGACCAGGCATCTTATACGACATGTTTCATTCCTAAAACTAGACACATCATCAATCACTTAATCAGTGGTTTACAGCTTGACAGGGGCAATACGTTGTTTGTTTTTCTATCATTTGTGCATGCTTGCTTGCTTGCTTGTTTGTGTGTGTTATCATTTTTTTCTTACATTTGTGTCAAATCCAAATCCAACATAGCTAATATTCATATCTTGTATCTAGACAAGGTTGTATTACACTGGGACATGAGACACATCATCACCGTGGTCCTTATGCATAACGTCTAGTTCTATATCAAACATCATGGTTGCTCACCTTCATTGTAGCATAACACATCCTTCATTTCTTCTATCCATTCCCTTACCTTTTGCCTTTGACCAATCCATTTCATTTTGAGAGCCTACCCATGTTTGTCCAACCCGCCTATCCTCTTGAGGGGGCATCATCAACCTATTCTTTCATCATCATCCCATACCTTAGCTTCTTTGAAATGATGTTACTAGACATAAATCACATCATCTCGAACATCATCTCAAAGAGGGGCAAAATGTAGACACTTAAAATTGTCCATCACCTAGTGAGACACCTTGTAATGTTTGCCCTAGGTCCTAGTCTTATCCAACTTAATCACCTAACCCAATTAATTAAATAAATCCATTTATTTAATTAATTCCCCCTTGTCACATGTCTCACATTATTCAAATTAAATATTTGAATTAAATCCCTCACCTCTCACCACATTGCAACACATGTCACATGCTACATCTTCCACGTAATCCCTTCACATGTCAAACTAATTTAAATAATCTTTTATTTAAATTAGGTCTCATTTATCCTCCATCGTACACTTGTCACATGACTACAATCTCTCTTGAAGAGGGAAAACCTAATTGATCTTGATCTTCCATAACATTCAACGCAACTTTCAATCTCAACCGTTCGTTCAAATTAGCCTTTTCTATAAATTAAGCCCTTCACAAGCCATTTTCATGATCTAGCTTTTGGGTACTATTATGCTACAGGAACGAGCACCCAACATTCCTCCATAATCAACCTTTGAAATCTTGTATGCCTATGCAAGGTTGAGAAGAGCCATGAAGGTCAATCAAGTCTAGTTTGAAGATTGGTTTGCATTTGAGTTTATTATTTGCATTTTCTTTCTAGTTTGTACTTCATGGTGCTAGTTAGGGTTTGAATGTTTGCTGGTTTTGATTTCTTCCCTAGATTTCACCCTAATGATAGATTCAATGGATGATCAAAATTATTTGTATATTCTCTATATCCATATTTGTTTGTGTGAATGTAACAAGATTTTGATGAATATTTTAAAATTTCTAATGTGATGCAAATCCTTTGTGATGTATCTCCATTATTTTATGTTGGTATTTGTAGTACTAACATGGATTAATTATTAAGCATTTCTAGTTGTATGAAGTGTTATTTAAATGATATATCTATGTGTTTAAACATCTAGCTCCATTTATGCTCTATAGATGTATCCTCCTTTTCAGGTTGTAGATCGTAACTTTGTTGCCTAATAGAGAAGGTACTAGTCTAGCTAGTGTTAGGCCAAAATTATTTTATTTAGTCATCTCTCAATTATTTTTAGATTAGGATTCAAAAAATTATGATGATTCAATATCATAACTCAAGGAATATTCTAAGAAAACATAAATATATAATATTTTTCAGAGAATCATGTATGTACATTCCTACAACTTGCACTTGGGTATAAAATGTTAAGTGGAGTCCTTATGGGGATGTTGTACTAATTTGGACACCTTTAAATTCATTTATAAGGATTTTTTATAAACTTGATAAAATGTTTACTTGACATTCAATATCTAGGTTCCAGTTCTAACTCTTTGGATTGATATAAATGCTCGATAGAAAAATTCTTGTTTTAATTTTTGTCCATGACCTTTTGAAAGTGATTAGCAAAAATATGGGATGAATGGGGGAGATTAATTTAGTATTGGCTCGTGAATGGAAGTTAGGATGAACATATGTTTTTAAATTATTTCATTGAGTGTTGAATGTATCAAGGGTACATGACTTTAATTACATAAACTTTTTAATGTACATGTTGTAGGGGAGGCATAAATTGTTTGTATTTTCTATGACATAAATAAGTCTAAATTTTCATGTTGTGCATTTTTTAATGTTTTAAATTGAATGTGTCTTCAAATGACATGTATTTTGAATTTGTGCACATTCAATGTGATTTTTAGTTCAAATTGTGTACATTATTTAATTAGTTTGTTGATATATATTTTTTAATTGTTTAACATGCAGTTGCCCTTTCATCACATGGAGCAAAATTTACCTATAGTCGATGAGTTTTCTATAGAGGATTTCATACCTATTGACCAGCATGAATACCCCTTACATCCATTATCTCCACATAATATCCCACCACCACAAAACCCCATGCCTCCACCCTCTCCACCTCATAACCCCCCACGCCCTCCAATTGATCAAAATTAGTTACGAGAGAACATAAATGCAAACCTAAATGTCATTCAAGAAAATATAAATATGATAAAAAATGAGCCTAACCTCCCCCCCCATGTAGCATGATTTGCATCTTTGATGCAAAGTGTTGTTGACTCTGTTCGATCCATCGATGCAGACTTAGGTAGTTTCCATTGATGGAGAGAAGACAATTTTATGTAGATGGGTTGTCTTATAAAGAAATCCATGACCTTCATATTAGAAAAGAATCAATTTGCAAAAATTTCATTAAACTCAATACAAATGAACCAATTCCACCCAATAAAAAATGAATTTCAATTAAATGGTGTAGGCACCCACAAATAGCTACGCATTTTTGGGAGAGATGGTGGATGGTCTTTGGTACTCCACCACATGGCAATTGTGAGGTGCCCCTTTATTTTTTGAAAAAGTTATGGGCTGAGTTTGAGTTGGGTTAAAAACCCAACTATTTGGATAAGAGGTCATTTTAGGGAATTGGGCGTGGCATGCCCAAAAATAGATTAGGAGCATGTGTCGATCCTTAGTGATGTGCTCTAATTCCACCGATTGTTGCTCCTCTATCTCCTAGTATTCCCAATGCATATCAATAGCAGATGATATTGTCGACATTAGGAGCATTGAGTTCTCTCTCAGGAGATCTAATTCATTAGACTACCCACGTGGTAGCTGAAGTGGGTGATAGAGAGCATGGAGGCTTAGGCTATGGGCATACTTAGGCATCCACTTTAGGTCCACTTGTATCTATGGTGGAATCGGATTTACTATATTTTGACAATCATCCTACACAGGTATGTACATCTTTTGAAAGGCACATTTTAATTTGTTTGAAATGTACAAAATTCATGTAAATAATTACATTAAATTATATATAATATAATATTAATTCAAGAAGTGTTCGGTGGAGATGCATGATCAGAGGAGGCTAGTTTCTCGATATGATCATGTTTGTTTTTCGAGATTTGTAGAAATGGGTACACCTTACAGTCACGTAAACCAATATATATTTTAATTTATGTCCATATCTAATTTAATTTTAATTTGTACACATGTGTGAAATGATATATTGTATCTATCTAGGGAGGTCATGTGATACCCATGACCAACCAACCACAAGGTGTGGCAAGCACTCTTGAGTCATCATAAGCTTTTATGCATGGGCCATCTCATGTGCGTGATTTCCAAAGTTATTTAAGTTTGAAATTTACATGTGCTTTAAAAATGCACTACATGTACTATGATTATTTTATGCAGGATGATAGCAATATCCTTATAGGTGATAGGTAGGCTCCTGATCATGGTCATTACCATGAGGCCATGTCATTCGAGGTCCTAAACTTTACTAAATCTCCTATACAATTTTTAGGTCTTTTAAATATATATTCAATTAAAATCATTTTTATCACTAATACTTTCTAACCTATTGTTTGCTTTATTTGAATATCCATGAATTAGCAGCTCAATTGTTTGGTCCTCAATCAACAGTTATACCACCCATTGAACAAAATGTGCCAGTATATTCACATGATCATATGGCAATTTATGCATACTTAAAATCATATTTACTATATTTGATTAAAATCACTTTTATCAAGTTAATATTTTCTAACCTAGATTGTTTTCTTTATTTGAATATTAGTTATGTCAAATTAAATCAAAATTTCTGTAACTTTATCTAATTTCAAGTTTCTTGTACTCTTCTACAACATGATACAGGTCCATCTAGTCCACATGGAACAAAGAGGAGACTTGATTTGACCAATCATCCTAATAGTTAGATAGTTTTATTTATATATGTGTCACTTGACATATACATTTTGAACATGTTATTTCATGGACCATTTCACATACATTATATATTTTATGATCGTTTTTATGTTTATGAATGTGTTCACGTACATGTTATGTTCATTATGATGATTATATGCACTCACACATATATATTTTATCTAATTTTCAAGTAATATGCACTATAAATTCTTATCTAGAATCAAATTGCATATATATTTGCATGCCATTGTTGAATGAAGTTTAGATGTCTTAAAATGATTAACGTTCAAATTTGAATAAAATCACATGGTTAGGTGACAAATTAATACATTCCTTATAGTTTAGATCATATTCATAATAAATTAAGGGCAGGTAATTTTAACTATTTTCCAATTCTAGCAAATATTCATCACTATACAAAAATCTATACTTGACATGTATGACATGTATAAAATGTATAAGATACAATTAAATAATTATATAAAATGTGGTTTATAAGACACAATTTGTATAAGATAAAATTGGAACAAGATATAAAAAGTGATTTATAATTTCATTGAAGTTCATACAGATCGAACAAACATATATAATGTATATTGATGTTTAATACAACTGTATAACATGATGAAACATATGTGCATATAAATACAATTAAAGCTTATGCACTTTTAGCTCAAGACCACAAATTAATATTTACATAATTTATATGATGAATTTTTTTTACAATGACAATCATGGTAGATCAACTTGATGAGAACCTACAAGAAAAATTTGTGTAAGTAAAGTAACTATATTTTTTATGAGTCATTTAACTAGATAATTCATGCGAGAAAAGAACAATACATAGTAAAAGTTAGAAAATTAGATCTTATAAATTCCTTACAAATTCAAGTCATGTCTACCATAGGATGGATTAAGGAGACCTAATGGGATATGACTTAAGGGGTCCTAAGAGAATGGCTTAAGGGGAGTTAAGAGAATGACTTAAAAGGATGCAAGAGGGTGGATTAAGGGGATGTAAGAGGATATGACTTAAGGGGTCCTAAGAGGATGGCTTAAGGGGAGTTAAGATATGAACCCTAAACGCTTAACCCATATTATATTTTCTATTCTAACCATCTTGTGAACCTTGTAAACCCTTAACCCTAAACCCTAGGACCTAAAGCCTAGGATATGAACCATTAACTGTTAACCCATAGGGTAAAATCACAAACCTGTGTAACACTTTTATAAAGGAAACAACCAACACTGGTCTAAATTTTTAACCTGAACCACTACAAAGTGGCTTTTATGTTCTAAATTTTAAAATGATGTAAACTAATAAAATGTAGTTTTTTTAGTGTATTTTATGTTTCTATTTTTTTTTTTAAATTAAAAAATTATTTAAATGTATTATTTTATAAAATTGACACTTAAATTTAGTTGTTGATAAAATGCTGAAAAGTAAGGTAGAACGGGATGTCACACTTTATATATAAAATTTCATTTATTTTCCTTCTATATTTTTTGTGTATTCATAGCTCAAAACTTTAGTGCATGGATTATTTTCTTCCCCAATTTGATAAATATATATTTTTAAATATATCTTGGAATTTACGTGTAATGAAACATAACTATTTCAATGGTACGTCAACTTTTGTCTTCATTATTTATCCAAAATAAGAAAAAAATTATGTCATCTTGACAAGGAATCTCTCCTCTAGTGCATCACATTTTTTTCATTTTTTTTTATAAACTTTACTATTTTTTCTTGAGAGGACAATTGACACCATATTTTGGTGTTGATGACCTACTTTTAGTAGAAATAAAAAATAAAATATAACACTAATTGAAATGTTTAAAAATATATATTTTTACAAAGTAAATTGATTGATCTACAAAAGGGTATTTTTAGATTCTTTTAAAATGATTATTTGCATGAGTAGGAGTCGTTCGAGCATCAAGTTTTTTAAATAATCATTTTTTTTGGTAAATGAGCCCCAAAGTGATGCTACATATGTTTTTAGTGGATGGTTCTAATTGGAAAAGTTGTGGCCTAAATCTAATTTATCTAGAATGAATTTAGATAGAACATAAGTTTCACCAAAATTAACTTTTAGTTGGCCCAAAGTGTGACACAACTTTGAACTTTTACCCCATAATAGATTTGTTATTCTAAGCATCTCATGAACCCTAGAAATCCTAAACCCTTAATCATAGGACCTAAATCCTATGATATGAATCCTAAACCCTTAATCCATATAGATTTGTTATTCTAAGCATCTCATGAGCCCTACAAATCCTAGAAATCATATATAGATTTGTTATTCTAAGAGGATGGCTTAAGGGGAGTAAAGAGATGAACCCTAAACCCTTGACCCATATAAATTTGTTATTCTTTGAATCTCATGAACCCTAGGATATGAATCCTAAACCCTTAGTCCTAGGACCTAAATCCTAGGAGATGAACCCTTAACCCATTTAGATTTGTTATTCTAACTATCTCATGAACCCTAGAAATCCTAAACACTTAACCCTAGGGCCTAAAGCCTAGGAGATGAACCCGAAACCCCCATATAGATTTGTTATTCTAAGCATGTCATTAACCCTAGAAATCCTAAACCCTTAACCATAGGACCTAAAGCCTAGGAGATGAACCCTAAACCCTTAACCCATATAGATTTGTTATTCTAAGCATCTCATGAACCCTAGATATCCTAAACCCTTAACCCTAGGACTTAAACCCTAGGATATGAATCCTAAAGCCTTAACCCTATGACATAAAGCCTAGGGGATGCAAGATGATGGATTAAGGGTAGATAAGAGGATATGGCTTAATGGGTCCTAACAGGATGGCTTAAGGGGAGTTAAGAGAGTGACTTAAGGGGATGCAAGAGGATGGATTAAGGGTAGATAAGAGGATATCTCTTAAGGGGTCTTAAGAGGATGGCTTAAGGGTAGTTAAGAGTGTGACTTAAGGGGATGCAAGAGGATGGATTAAGGGTAGATACAAGGATATGGCTTAAGGGGTCCTAAGAGAATGGTTTAAGGGGAGTTAAGAGAGTGAATTAAGGGGATGCAAGAGGATTGATTAAGGGTTGATATGAGTAGATGGCTTAAGGGGTCCTAAGAGGATGGCTTAAGGGGAATTAAGAGAGTGACTTAAGGGGATGCAAGAGGATGGATTAAGGGTAGATAAGAGGATCTGGCTTAAGGGGTCCTAAGAGGATGGCTTAAGGGGAATTAAGAGAGTGACTTAAGGGGATGCAAGAGGATGGATTAAGGATAGATTGGAGGATATGGCTTAAGGGGTCCTAAGAGGATGGCTTAAGGGGAATTAAGAGAGTGACTTAAGGGGATGCAAGAGGATGGATTAAGGGTAGATAAGAGGATGGCTTAAGGGGTCCTAAGACAATGGATAAAGGGGATATGAAATCAAATATAAACTTTTTATAAAATGACAATGAATTATTTAGTTTTATATTTTGACTATCGATTAAATGTATCTAGAACTATATATAGTTACATGTATCTAGATTCAAATTCCATTGTAATATATATGCACGTCCTCTCTTTTTTGTAATCCATCTAGTTTTGGGAGACAAAAAAAATGATTTAAAACTATAATTAGGAAATGACTAAAGACTAACATATATATAGACATGTATATGTGATAAATTTTTAACTATATATAGACTATCAATTAAATATATATATACAACTATGTACTTACCTGTATTTATTTACTCCATTGTACCATCCGCATCCTCTCTTTTTTTGTAATGCATCTATGATTGTCTCATGATCATCCATTGAAAGTGTTCATAACACTTTATTAGTAGGCCTCCCTTTATATATAACTAGTTTTATATTGGTTGCCAAAATCAAATGTGAGTAATGTATAGTCTTCTTGTGTCTTTCATAGTCATCAAATGCAAGCAAGCCATTCTTTCTTATTAGATATTTTCGAAGCCGGGTGCCAACAACAACCACAGAACTAGTTGGATACTCAGAGTTGTCATCATCCACTCTAGGATGTATCAACTTATGTTTTCTCTCAACACATCTAGCCAACCAATACTCTGTCTCCTCTTCATTCCCCTTAGGTGCAACAACAACATACACATGTCTTGCAAAAAAAAATTAATTCAATAAAGAGTGACATATATTTAATTCACATATAAACATGCATACATATAAAATTGAATTCAATTTAATGTACCTTCTTGTACAAGGTCTGAAACATGATCATAATCATCTGATGCAAACACTTAATTATCTTCAATTGTCATTCCATGTTGATCATGTGTTGATGTAGCTGTTAAGGCTCTTTGTTTCCATTCTTTGACCCATTCTATATTTTCACATGCCTCTTAACCTGCAATACAAAATTGACAAAAACATGTAAGCTCCCTTGTCCATATTGTCCATGTGTTTGCATTAGAATTCTTAAATGAATGCCATTTTGCAGATCCAATAATTGTTTCACAATCTTGTCGAGTAAGAATATCATTTTCTTCAACTAACCAAAGGAAGTGTCAAATTATTGATCTCACTTGTTCTTGTAGATAATTTTGTATTGTACCAATTTACAATTGCATGTGCATCTCTTAATTTCACTGCATCCTCAAATTTTAGTTGCTCTCTAGCAAGAGCTCTTTTCACACATGCACCTGCTCCATCATGTTCTCCTTTACCATGTCCAACTTCAAAAAAACTCTAGATGTGTTGGATATTATTTTCCTTATGAACTCTACATAACCAATAAAACATTGTAGCATTCTTGAATTGACTTGTGCAATTATCCGACCATATGAGATGTTCTCTCATTTGAATTCCTCTCTTTTAAATTTTTATAAAATATATCAAAACAATATAGAACAAACTTAGATGAATGTAATCGATTATCACTCACATAAAAATGGTACTCTCTCAAAAAAATTCTATTATCTTCTCTAATATCATCTGCATGTCTATATACAATATGAACAAATATGGCTACTTGCACTGAATTATAATATTATGATTGAATTTATTCTTGTGGAGTAAGAGTATAGTTTTCAACAAAATCAACAACTGACAATATAGTTCCAATTGGGAATGTGGTTTTACATGTACGAAATTGACCATCAAGCCAATGAGCATATTGAGAGTGTTTTACATATTTAGGTACAATCTTATCTTTAAATTCTTTAATAAATGCATGCACACTAATTTTTTCCACAATTAGCTCACAATGTTTTCCAAAATTTTCATCTTTTAAAGAATATTCAACATTTTTAAATTTTTTAACATCCACTAATTATTGTCCAAATTCATGTAAACTACTTTCATGCATACATTCTCCTAACAATGAAAAGTTACCACATCTATCGCATTGTCCATAAATACATGAATTTAAATAAAATAAGTTTTGATTAGAGGGTTCACAAAACAAACTTGCTATAAAATCTTTGATTGTTTCAGGTGGCATATTAATACCACAAATGTCCTTAATAATTTGGTTAGCATGCAAAGTACAACATATATATTGAAAAATATCATAATAATAATGAAATTATACATGAGTTTTATAAAAATAAGAGATTCGTTGTTTATTAATTCTCACATACCAAGGTTTACATTTTTTGAATGATCTTTGACTTATGACAACATTTGGTAAGATTGAATCATCTAATTTTCTTTTATATAATTTAGTTTGAGTCATATCTAATAGATGTCCAACTCTAGTAAGCTTGCAATACTCTCCCCATATCTCCCTACAAGAGTTCCAATACAACTAATATAGAGTGTTAACAAATAAAGCACTACCTTTTTACTATAGTCTTTTCTCAAAAAATAAAAATAAAAAGAAACTCGACTCTTAGCTTTAATCCCAAGGATCCAAAAAAAATATATAAACATTATCCCTTTGGAAAAGTTACCAAAAAAATAGATAAGCATCAATCCAAAGAATTTAAAAACTTTCATTTAATGAAAATATACTATTCCTAAAATTTAGACCATATAAATCTTTACGGGTATTTTCATTAAAACATAATTATTTGTAGAACAAAATAAAAATATACATTTCCTAGATAACCCAATGATTTTAGAGTTTAAAATACATTCTAAAATAAATGGTATCTATAAAATCCAATACTAACAGACTGGAGTACCCAAATGTTCAATGTTTTCTCACATGACTCAAATAAGACAACCAAATAAAGGCATGCATTAAAATTAATACTAAAGCAAAGATTATATATTTTTATAGCAAATCTAGAATAGGGTTCTATTGTTTTCATAAAGAAATGATTCAAATAATTGTGAATTAAAATTGAATGCATAGAGGATTTCAAGAAAAGAACATAAACAAAAATATATAATTTAAGTGGACCCTAACACTTTGTCAGAAAACTCATCACAAAGACAAATAGAGAACTTACAAAATCAAATTCTAGATTCACAATTTATGCACACAATGGTTTTTTTTTAAGCTTTGCATTTATTAAGCCAACAAAAGTAGCAACTGATTGTCAAATATACTAACTAGAAAAATCTCTAATGTCTATGCATACAGAGTGTGGGATATGGTGGAAAACATAAATTGTAGATTAGGAATGCATTCTATTTTATCACCTAGAAGTTTACCTTATCGAGCTCTATATAAAAATAAAAGATAATCCTCTAAGCCTCTATACCTAGCTTTTCTTTTTTGTGTCGCCTCTTCCATAGAAGTTACTAATACGACCATATTAGCACTAGGTTAGTACTAACATCTAATATATTAACAAATTGATTTTATGAAAACATGGGGTTAGTATAACATCTTATTAAATACCTCAATATCACATTTCGCACCTTAGTTATAAAGTACACATCTATAAGTAAGTAGTTAACCCGTGGAAGCAAGTACAATCTTTCAATTCTAGAAGCAATTCTATCAATATACCTATAGACATTTACATAAGATATCTACCCTAAATGTTATGTAAGAACACACAGATAATTCAATAACTCAATGTTTAAGAAAGCATTTCTTATGTTCCAAAAGCAAGCAACGTCATCAATTATACAATAATAGCCTTCACAAGAGAATATATCAAGTAATAAGAAAGAATCATCATCATCAAGTATTCCATGAATATAGATCTCTAGATGAGTTAAAAGTAGTGAGTTAGGTGGCCTTACACTCTCCCTCCCTAAAAAATGGACTTCCTCCTGGACATCACCAAGAGGAAAGAATGCTCCTTAACTTCAACACATGCCACAATGGTTAAATACACAGAGATACATTTATACAATATCAAAAAAATAGTAATGAGATGCCAATACTTTATTTTGACATCCAACTATAATACAAGGTACAAAAGAAACCTGAAATTCAATATATCATCATTTATCCATATGCATATTTTGTAGTTACTAATTAAAAATACAATTATTTATTTAATAGGTATCAAAAGTGCTAAGGTGTTATTACTTATTGTGAAAGAAACAACTTTAAACAACTCTTATCCTTACAAATTTCAACCATACCATACTGCACACCTGAATCCATCATTTCTATTACGTTATTGTTTATCATATAAGCATGTTTATATCATTTCTAATAGTAACCAAGAATAGTATCATTTTCTACATTTCAGTGCAATCACACTTCTTCATAACAACCCTTTACAATTAATAGATATAAATCTCCACACATAACAAATCACGTATACACCCAATGGGATGAGGAGGATCGGTGCCAAGTAGAACAATAGTGATGCAAAGGAAAGATGGTCTCAGGCCCCTCCCAGAGGACACTTCCATACATTTCCCGGTACCTTCTTGTTTGTGTAAGGGGGTTAGCCTCCAAGAGAAAGGTAAAAAAATAGATCACACACATATAACTAGGGGAAATGGATTATGACCATTCCATACCAGTCCCTGTACACTCAAAATCATGACTCTGGTTGCCTGGGGCTATTGGGCTAGATTTCGGCACACACAGACCCTTTCCCTCCTTTCCACGGGGTGATCTGCCACGTCACTCTCACTCACGTGGAATTAGCTAGTCGAGAGGAGGTGAGACACGGCGGGGGTCTAGCTTGTTGGAGAGCTGGACTTCGTGGAGAGGGGTCGAAAAGTACTATGGCCTTTGTTGTTGTGTGCTTAGTTGTATGTTTCATTCGATTGTTGTTGTAGTTAAGATAACCCTATGACCCGAAGGGTCACTAGTTTCTCCTCTCTTGTTGGGATTTCTAAGATTCCACCTCTATGTGGGTAAATGCTTGTTTTAGTTGATGTGTTCTTGTCTTTGTATGTGTTGAACAAGTTCTCATTATAGTTGTAATTGTCTAGCTTCTTCTAACAACAGGAGGACGAATGGGTCTCCTTGTGGTAGCACAAATGTTTCTTATTGAGGTCTCAGATGGATCTCTTGGATCTCGTCACAGATAGCCCTCACCCACTCTCCTCTCACTCCTGAGCACATTTATGAATCAGGATTGAGGTAAATGTGTGATTACTAACCTTAACCAGATCTAGGGTTTTGACTTGTTTTTACCTCGTGATGGAATCGAGGGTTTGGTTGGATCATTTAACTGTGATTACCCCGTGATGGAATTGAGGGTTTGCAATTTTGTCTACTCTAGTGTTTCTATATGCATGCAAGATAAATGATATGCAAAGCGTCTTTTTGGTATTTTTAAGTATTTTAGAAATGTAAGTGCTTTTAATCTACGAAAAGGAAATATGTATGCAATTCTATATGACTTTTCTAATGCAACCTTAACCTATGTTTTTTGTATTTTCAATGATTCTAATGCGATCTAATCTAATGAAAAGGGAAAATGCTTTTTCTAACAATCTAGATCTAGAAATGTGAAAGCAAGTAATCTAACATGCAAGATCTAATTATCAAGGAAAAAGCAATGTTTTACTGTTCCAAGAGCAAATTTGGTTCTCTAATTACTATTAATTAAACAAAAACAATGAAGGAACCTGAGAGAAATGAAGATTTGTTGACTCCACTACCCTCAGCAATCCTTGTAATAGGTAACCTCAAATCCTTTTGTGGTAGCAAGTGATCCTCTTGACAACAAAATGACACAAAGAAGCAAAAAGAAGCTTTGATGAAGCTTGTATGAGCTCAATGAGAGCTTAGATTGAGCATAATGGGATAGAATGAAGCAGCGTGACACTACTTGGTTGAACAAATAAAGAAAAAGGCACCTCCGTCCTGTAAGAACATTTGAATGCTAAGTTTGAGAGCAAAATTGGCAAGAGCTGTGTACACAATGAATTTGCCTCCCTAGAAGAGCTTTGAAGCTTTGGAAAACTAAAGAAAGAAATGAAGAAAGAGGCTCAAGGGCCTGTGAAGAAGCTTGAAAAAGCTTGTGAAGATGAGAAAGGTATTCTCCAACTTGCTCAAATTGAAAAATAATGAAGAGGTGAGGGATATTTATAGGTTACAAGAAGGGATGAGTGGTGGAATTGATTAAGAAGTTAACTCATTTGATTGATGAGTTAACAAGGATTGATTTGGGAGTTCACTAGATTGATTACCCAGTGATCTCAATTGATTAGAGAGTGATGAAGCAATGATAGTTTATCACTGAAGAAGAAATGGAGGTGAGGGAATGCATGAGATTGATTAAAGAGTTAATTTGAGATCAAATAGAGCTAATTATGCATGTGTGGGTACATGAAATAATTAACTCTATATTAGGGATCAAAAACCATGCAAACTAGAAGAAAAATGGGTGAAAACGGAGTAAAAACAAGTGAGAAACTCGAGTTATTCTGTGGCTGCAGAAATGGCAGGGTCGCCCCTTTCACCAGACAGGGTTGCCCTTGGGTGACCCTGGGTCATCTAGGGGAGATCCAGGCTAGACAGGGTTAGATGTAGAAAAATAGGCTGGGAGATGAAATAAGGAAGAAAAGGAGGGGTTCTGCATCAAGAAACAGGTCAGTCATGTGGAAGAATCCAAATCTCAACTTGCATCAACAGGATCTCCTAGGGGAGATCTGGAAATAATAGGGGGAGATTTGGATTGGTTTGACAAAACTAAAAATTGAAAGTGGGAGATGGAAAAGGAGACCTCTAAAAGGCTTCTAGGAGGTGCACTAGATGAAAAACATAGGGGAGAGCTAAAAAATCACCTACAAGACACTCATAAGGCTTAGGAGCAAGGTCGAAAGCCCAGAAAATGCAAGTCGACAAGTGTTGCAACAAGTGTCGAAAAGCGTCGCAAATGGGGAGAGAGAGAAATTGACAAGGAAGAAACAACACAAGACAAGAAAGAGGACACATCATCAAGAGGCTCGCTGCTTAAAGAACATTATTTTATGCTTACATGTACATGACAAGGATTTGAATCATCATAGGGGTCTTCGTGGAGGTTGTGCATGATTTTTGTGCTTACATATTTGCTCCCTCGGGAACGGTAATCTACATGAAAGGTAGGTACCGTTCCCGAACTAGGCCTTACCTATTGTCAATTTTCCCACAATTTGTACCTGCAATAACTAGTATTAGTTCGACATTTAAATATATCAAAATGAATAATAAAAATTGAAATGACAAACTTACCATGGATCGTTTGAGTTTGACTAGTTGCTTGTCTTTGTCGGTTTAGACCTGTAGGAATGAAAGCACATAAAGTGATGCACAAAAGAGATGCATAAAAGAAAAGAACTAATCTAAGAATGCATAGAAGACATGCTAAGCTAGAGAGAAGAACAAGTTATCCTTTTATTGCAGATTTTGAAGAGCATATTTGATTTTTAAGGTTTTGTTGATATTTTACAATTTTTTTAGGTTTTTTTTATTTTCTAGCTTTTATGGTTTTGTGAAGATTTTGCAAAGATTTGATTTGACACTCCTTGAGGTCTTTGAGAGACCTACATTTAAGATATTTCTACCCTTACCCCCTTGCATGGGGAGACTCATGTACCTGACTACACAGTATTGTCCTTTTGACTCATTGGAGGAGTGACTCATGCTTAGACATGTTTTTATACTTATTGTTACAAGACTTGATTGATGAGATCCATACATAGCTTTAGTCGACATATTGTACTTCACTCTCCTGTTTGTACATATGGTTGGATAGAGCTTTTATTTTTCTTAGCAGGATTCATAGCTAAGATGATCACATATGGATGATGTAATTTATTTGTCTTTTTTGGAATATATATGAATGCAGGTGATGATATGCAGATACAAGAACACAAGTGATGCTGAAATGAAACATTTACTTCTTTGGAATGCCATGAGTTATGACATTGAATTTATTTCTTTGAGACTCTTTTTAATTTTGGCATGAATGCAATGTGGAACAAACAATGTGACTGCTCTTAAATATGATTTTCAACTCAAGGGATTGTGAGTTGTCCTGCTATAAGAGACCTATTCAAGACTATGAGTTAGGATTTTTAAAACTCAAGTGGGGAGTGGGAGTGAAACTGGAGCATTTCTGATTTTAGGATTTGCTAAAGGCTAGACACTGATCCTTGTCTAGATAAAGCAAATCTGACAAGCTTTCAACTTTAGACAAGTAACAAATTTTATTGGTGTTTGCTAGACTTAGATCATAGATGGCAAGTAAGGTAGACCCATGGTAAAGGATAAATAGGAAAGAACAAGGGTCCCTTGGTAGAAGATGATCCTAGATACTACTAAACTCTTAGTTTTTCTCAGCTAGTGTGTGTGTACTTTGTACCTTTCTTTTTATTTTCTCTGTTAGAATGTCACCCTTGAGGCTTTGAGCTTAGACTGATCTCCACCCAAGAGTATGAAAATTCAGCAATCTTCTCTCATTCACTCTTTTTTTTTTCACTTTTTTTGTATTTTCCTCACTTGATTTTTCTCATTTTATTGGATTTTGACTTTTTCAAGAAATGAATGGTTTTTGGAACTTTTGATATGTGATACTTTGATCACTCAATTCTCACTTTTCAACACTCTTATTTTGATCACTCATTTTTTATTCACTTAAATTTTAGATTGCTTCCTTCAGAGTTTTAATCCTCCTAACATTTTTGGCCAGGAAAGATAAAGGGCTCAACGCCATCTAAAGTTTTTGTAATCTGGTTGAACTTCTCTACTACTAGGGAAGAATTGGGAAGGTCTACTTGCAAGCTTCCTTTGAACACTATAGGTTTGAATACTGACCTTGTTTAGACCCAACATCTTGACTCATTAAGACTAGAATCAGTGTAAAGCTAAGAGGTAGGCTTTGATTAGAATCACTGGGAATGAAAAAAGAATAATGACGATTGTGAAAATGAGGAATCTCTAGGTCCTGAAAGGATGACCTATATCTAGGCAACCTTAGACTTCTTACTGAAAAGAAAATAGTACAAGAGTAGGTCACTTATTGTAATGCAAGATGAATAGAATGATACTGAAATGCAAGAAACAAATTCTTTTTGACATTTTGATTTTTTTATAATTTTTTTGTATTTTTATGAGATACTAAGATCTTCTCCTTCCATAATGCACAAGAGGTAGCATCATTTTTTATGTCTTCCTTAACTATGTGTGGGCGTATCCAATTTGGTCTAAACTTCACTTGAAAGTCTTTGCAAGGACACTTAAAGACTTAGTGTAAAAATGTTTTTGTGTTGATTGAGGAGTTTTGTGCACTCACATGTTTCATTGTTTAATGATTTCCCCCTTAGCTTTATCATTTTCTGTTCTTGTTGAGTTCCCATGTTTATTTTGAAATTTTGAAGGGCAAATGATGTTGGTGTTGATTGTCCTAGTTTCTGTGTGGATTCTGGTTCTTCTTCTTCAGTCATGATTTCAACCATAGGGATGTTTATGTCTAGTTTGATTAGAATGGACACTAAGTTGAATGGAGTGTGTTGGGACCTAAAAATTCATACCAAATTTTGCAAAAAATTTTAGGTTCCCATGTGAAAAAGTCAATTTAGGTGCCCAGAAATACACTTGAAGAACATGTCCAAGGAGCTTACTTTGAAGAGCCATAATTTTAAGCCTCTTTAGTTTCATGCAAAACCACTATGCAAGCATGCTTACCTATCATTTGTGAATGCACAGGTCTTATTACAGCTTCCTATGACAAGATTTGACTAAGTTTTGAGGAGTCAAGTTGAAGGGTTCTGGTAAAATTTGCTACCTGCACGATGTGAAATCAGCCTGGGAAGCCAACTTTGGAGGCTAATATCTTGCAGATAGATAATGTTCATGATAAACTGATTGGTGTTCCTGATTCACCTTATGAAAATCTACTTCTATGTCTAGTTTCAAGGCTCCAGAACATTGTTCGCTATTTTTTGAAAATAAAACACAAATGCACTTAGCCTTGATTTCACAGTTTTTACATATAGAGAGGTCAACTTTGGCCCTAAATATTTGATGAAGAAAAGAAACTGGTGGAAAATCCTCTTGCACATTCTCTAATGAAGCCTAAACAAACTAAATCCTCTAATTGCAGCTTCCCAGGAAAAGATTTGATGGTTATTCAAAATTGCAAGTAGGTGAGCCCTAATAAGGTTTTTCACAGGTGCAGTTGCAGAAAAGGCCAAATGGGTTACTTTGAACAATTATATATCACACGCTGGCATGAGTTTTTCTAAATAGTTTGAAACACTGAACTCTTGGGTTGAAAATTTACATGCTTGTACATTTTCATGGCTCCGAGAGATAGTTTGACCAGTTTTCTAGGGCAATTCTGAACGCTTCTTGACCAGTTTGATCACTGTGTAAAAATTTTAGAAAGAGGATTTTGGTGACAACCTGGTTCATTTTTCACCTCAATAGCAATGTTGGGGCAATGTTGGGATGATTCAGGAATGAAAACTTGTTTGAAGACAAAATTATTTTAATTGGACCCACAATGGGACCTGACATGCTTCACATAGTTATGGAGTTATAAGATACTTCTAGCACTAATCTTTGCAATATAAATAGGATGTCTGAAGGACTTCCTTTAATGATCTTTGACAAACACATACTTTCCTTCATTCAGTTTGAGGTGGAGCTCAACAATTGATTTAACAATACCTCACATGTTAAGGAATATTCAAATTGATTTGCATAGCTAACTCTCGAGGTTAATACTTAATGTAAGATGGTTGGTAGTTATAATTACTTCAAGACGTTCCTAAGTATATAATAGGTTATACCAAAAGGCATGGATCGGCCTCTAAGTGAGGCATTACCCATAAGATGAGGTGTATTCCATAGCAAATAAAACTCAAGACATGAATTCAAATGAGGCACAGTCAAAAAGTTTCCAAATTCATATGACTGAGGCACATTATAATGGTGTTGCCTATACAAATTGAGGCATAGCTAGATCATATAGAAGATGTGGCCCATATTATATCATGGTCCCAATCTTCTGGAATATGGCACATACAAAGTATGGTGCGGCCTGTATAAAATCCAAAGCCATTGTATATAATTCAAACCATCTTCAACCAGGATTGGAGGTCTCATGCCAAATTGTTAGTGGCTGATGCTCGGCCACTACTGAAGCAAGAAAATGAGGAGGTTTATTAATTGGAGAGAACAAATGTGCCAATTCTTGTGCAAGAGATTCAACAGAAGCCTCATAAAAGTAAGGTGGAATGCATGATTTGCTATGAGATGGTGGGAAGATCAACAATGATATGGTCTTGTAATAGCTTCTATGCATTCTTTCACATACATTTCATTAGGAAGTGGGCACGAGCTCCAATTTCCATAGATTTGTCCACTGGGTAATGCCAGAGTTTGAATTGGAGATGCCCGGGTTGTCAATCAATGCAGTATTCAAGACCAGAGGATATTCAGTATTATTGTAATAGAATTGGCAAGTACAAAACCCATCTAAGGATTTCTATCTAACTCCACACTCATATGGAGAGCAATGTGGAAAGTCACTTGATAAAGGGAAGAAAATTTCTCATTGCCCTCATAGATGTACGCTCCAGTATCATCTAGGTCCTTGCCCTCCTTGCATAGCAATAGCTGCACCTCAGCCATGTCCATGTGATAAAAAACAATTACAAGGAGATGTTCTGATCAGAAATTAGATGAATCATGTGGACAAGTGTGTGAGAAGCTTCTTAGCTATTGTCAACATTTTTGTGATAAAATATGCCATGAGGGTCCTTGTGATTCATGTACTATTTTAATAAATGCATCATGCTTTTGTGGAAAAAAAAGAAAAGACAATGCTTTGTAGGGATGTGGAGATTCATGGTGAAGTAGAGTGGAAGAGTGGTGTGTACGCTTGCATATGAAGATGCTCTCTTGTCAAAATCACAATTGCATCTTGGGATGTCATCTAGGAGAATGTGAAGAATGTGAGTTATCACCTGAGAAGTTAAAAGCATACCCCTGTGATAAAACACAAAATCAAAGAAAGAGTTGCATAGATCCTGTGCCAACCTACTCAAAAGTATGTGAAAAGCTTCTTCCTTGAGGGAAGCACACATGCATAAGTTCTTGTCACCAGGGTATCTGTCATCCTTGTTTGGTTTCTATGGGTCAGAAATGTCAATGTGGATCTTCTTCCAGAAAAGTCAGTTGCTGGAGAACCACATCATTCATAGGTTCCTAATTAATGATGAATTTGCACAAATCTGTGTTGATGAACGAAAGCTAGAATGGTTGAAAATTAACTGTGTTATAGCATGCAATAAAAGATACTTGGCAATGACAGTTCTTGTAAGATTGAAGAGGCCAGTATATCAAAATCAAAGAAAAATGGGAAGAATGAATTTCTTGTGGAGTGGATGGGTCTTGATTATTGTGATGCAACATGGGGAGATAGTTGCAATGAAAAGTTACTGGGCAATGTTGATAAACTTGTTGAAAGACATCAGAAAGCTAATGATTGGATTGAAATTGATGGTGGACATTTTATTTTAGTGAGTATAAAGGGACAACCGATCTATTTAGCCACCAGGCTTGCTGTACGATTGCATTCTTTAGGTTTTCATTTTTTCTTCTTGTTATCATTTTCTGATGCATGTTGTTGCATTATTCCAAAATGATAAAACTTCAAAATCTATTCAAATGATGTTGATGGTTATTTCTCTTTTATCTTGGAAGGGGGTTGGGAATAAGGAAGTTTTTTTTTAGTATGCTTCTTTAGTGGGCCGGTTTCTCTATATTCTAGAAACACCAAGTGCTAGCTCATACAAACATCAAGTCAGCCTTATGGGGAAGCAGGTGTGTAACATCCCTAAAGAATTAGTTGGCAATGTGGAAAATATACTTACAATTTATGATGCAGTCCAATATAATAGCAAGGTGGCAGAGTTAGTTAACACATTGATTTTGTGATGCGATGATGAAAATTCAACACAAAATTGACAAAGGTGGCTCCAAGGAGCTGTTTATAGATCATTAGATTCTACTGATATAACCACGCTTGGTGAGATTTTAGACAGTCAAGATAGTGTTGCTCATCAGTCCATGGAAGATATTAGTTGACCCTTTTAAGAGGGAAGATATCTTCTTGACTAAGGCACTTGATGAACTGAAGGTTACAGTTTTAGTAGTCATGAAGAAGAAACAAAATCTAAAAAAGGTGGAATGGTAGGATCCTCCATGATTACCAGTGAAGCAAGAAGAACAGGCAAACCTAACATTTTTTGTAACCTTCAACAGAATCCTCCCTGCATTCTTGCTGGAAAATACACAAATAAAAACCCATGCAAGAAACCCTAAAAAACTCATCAACAAGAGAAACGGAATTGGAATGAGATTTTTAAATCACCCCGATCTCAGGAGTCATGCTGATGGGTACCTTATCAGCAAGAGATGGCTTATCGGTGGGCAAATTTTGTCTCCTCCCAACTCGCTGATGAAGTGCCCCCCAAAATACATAACGTCAGCCCGGTGATAAAATGAGGGTATTCAAGGATATGATCAATTTACCAAATGAAGATTTAATAATCAAATTTGGAATTTTCCACTTGAAGATAAAACATTTTCAATGAGGAAGAATAATCAATTTCACCTAAATAAATATTTTTTCGTGGAAGTGCATACAATGTCCAGGAGATGTTTTCACTGAGAAATTCATGGAGGGGGGAAATTATTTCTTACTCTAAGATTATATTTTCCGGATTAGGTGAAAACATGAACAAAAGTATATGACAATAGTTATTATTCACATTGGAAAATTATTTTTACGAATGCCAGGGAGATTAATTAAATGAAGAATACAATATAGACAAAATGAAGACAAACCATAATGAGGGATATTTTCCTGATACTACAATGGCAAAATGTTTTCCCAATGGATAGTCATTTTACCTCGAGAATATTTTTGGGTGGAAATAAAGTTGCTAGCCGAAGAAGGATTATAACTAATTGCAATTAATTTTGCTGAAATACAAAGGTGAAGATTAAAATATTTTAATTTGCCAAAGGCAATTAACTAAACGAAAAGACATACCAAATGTTACAATAGAAGAAATAAAGGGTTGTAACCCTAAAATCACAAACTATATATACCAGATGAAATCAAAGAGGAATGATAATCATTAGCAGTATGTTAGAAGAATAATCATTAGTAGTAGGTTAGAAGAATAATCAGCAGTAGGAGGTGAGAAGAATCATTAGTAGTAGTAGATAGGTTGATCTATTCCACTCATCCATTTTCCATATTTCAGATGCTTCTATAATTAATGTCAATATTTTAAAGCAATATAATGGAGCAGAATGTTCTTGAATGTTCACTGTTGTGATTGAAGTCTTATGGTTACATGTTGGTATACTGTCTCGAAAGTGGTTCCTTCAAATTATTAAAATTAACATAATTTGGCACAATACATTTGTTGTTGGTGTGTGGTCAATTTGGTTGGTTTCTGTGAGAAGTTGATTTAAGTCCTCCCAAGTAAGTTTATCTTCATTGGTCTATGCCTAGAGTTAAAAACCTTTAAACAAATTATCTTGGTTCGGTTTCCTTCTTATCAGGATTAAAATTCCTTTCAGTTGCTCACAATAGTTTAGGGGAATATCATAGGGATTTGGTAAGAAGAGTATAGTAACTTATAAACTTGCACATTTGCATAAGGTGCAAACATATAAAAGGTGCCCAACAGTTAGAGTTAAGCTAAGAAGTAAACCAACCAGTCTTATAAATTTGTCTCCATAATCATCATTTATCCACTAACTCCATTCACCCAATAGATTAGGCACTGATCAATTTCATAACTCTTTACACAAATTTAATTCACATCTTCTATACTTCAAGCTTTTATTAGGAATTAGAAAACAAGCTATGTAGTTTTCTCACACCTGCATGCCATAGTGAGTAAAATTGCATCAATTAGAATCCATTTATATTTCCAAATCTGCCTTATTGATTAAGTACACCCGCCTAGGTCTGGCAGTGCCAAAAGAGTAGGCAGATTTGTTGTATAAACCTTGTTTTGTTGACCCAAAATGTATCAAGGGATTGGCACCCTCTTGTGGTCTATAAACCTGCATTTTAGAGAACCAACAAATTAGTGACTCTACCAAGGAGTAATCCAAAATTAGGTTAAAGATCATATCAATCCAGAAAAATTGAAGTTTTGAATTTGAATACAACTTGGTAACTCTGCTAGCAAGGACCTAGAAAGACATAATCATTTTCCTACTCATGAAAAGTAGGTGGTGACTCTAAATAGATTTTAATATTATCCATTAATGAATAGAAGAAGATCTCTGTTCCAAGAGAAAAGGTGGACAGACAAGCATGGATCTCCTTATAGCAAAGGACCTCAAAAGGCAAATGAATCTCAGGAACACGTGGAAGAAAATTAGGAGGGGTTTGTTAATGACACTGTCATTGATTTTGATAGTATGACTAACCAAGAGATTGAAGTGTATCTAGAATGGGAAATATAGCAACTCAAGAGACTACAGTTAATACAAGAAAGCCAAGAACTGGATAGACAATTGGTACAATTGGACATCCAGGCATGAAAACCACCAAAATATGTCCCTCCACAAGGTGGTAATATCAATTCCCTTGGGTCCTCTCGGAATACATATTCTCCATGTACCTCAAGAGTACCTCATAATGCATGCCATAACCCTATCCAGCATGATATGCTACCACAAAGGCCCCAACCTATAAACACAGGTAACATTCCCCAACACTAACCACCAGGACAGCAATATACCCCACAATATCACCACCAACATATGTCACATCAGAATGTACACTCTCATCAACCCACCCAAAAAAATGTTGACCATAAGCCCCCATATGGATATCATACGTAGAAAAATATTTTTACACCACACTTGGAGCCCCAACATATTCCAAAAAATGAGAGTAGTCTTCTAAATGTGGATGATCCTTTTGTCCCAGCCCACCCACTGCAATACATGAATCAACAGTTTAGAAAGGAAGAGGATGATTATTTTCAAACAGGGCAAACTCATGATGAGGAGGAAGTGCACATATCTAAAAAAAAAATTTACATTTATTCAAACCCATTAAATGATGAAATAACAAAAGGAGATCAAATGAAATTCTACCAGTGTGTTTTAGAAAATAAATTTCATGTGTTCAAATCCATGCCATCTTGAAGATAAAGGATTTTCAAACAAGTAGGAGGATGCATCAATTTGTAAGGCAAACGATTGTAAAATAAATATAGCTGATTTTTCATTCCCTAAAAATTAGGAGTATTGCAGTGATAGTGGAAAGAGTAAAAATACAATAGCAACAATGTGATGGATTATAAATATTTCTGGTTTTCAGTTCAATTTGGAGATTATTCCATGGTGCATGATAGTGACTAGAATGAGGATTTAATAAATTTCTTCAAGTGGAGTTTGATGAAATCAATCCAGAATAAAGTGTATGATAGAGGAAAGTATAGTTTTTTGGGAACCTTAGCCATCAGCCATGGTGTGGTTTTTCACACCATATCATCTTAAGGTGAAACTAAGGTTGTACTCTATTGCCAAATGGAGTAGCCACTGGTCTACTCCCCAGAGATCTGGGCTCTTGCTATGCCCGCAAAGGGGCATACATCCCCGGACAGAGCCACTATTGGGACCTAACAATTCATACCAAATTTTGCAGAAAACTTTAGGTTCCCATGTGAAAAAGTCAATTTCAGTGCCCAGAAATACATTGAAGAACATGTCCAAGCAGCCTACTTTGAAGAGACACAATTTTAACCATGCTCAATTTCATGCAAAACCACTTTGCAAGTATGCTTACCAATCATATGTGAATGCACATGTCTAATTAGAACTTCCTATGACAAGATTTGACTAAGTTTTGAGGAGTCAAGTTGAAGGGTTCTGGTAAAATTTGCTACCTGCACGATGTGAAATCAGCCCAGGAAGCCAACTTTGGAGGCTAATATCTTGCCAATAGATAATCTTCATGATAAATCGATTGGTGTTCCTGATTCACCTTATGAAAATCTACTTCTATGTCCGGTTTGAAGGCTCCAACACATTGTTTGCTATTTTTTCAAAATAAAAAGCAAATGCACTTAGCCCTGATTTCAGAGTTTTCACCTCTAGAGAGGTCAACTTCGGCCCTAAATATTTGATGAAGAAAGGTGACTGGTGGAAAATCCTCTTGCACACTCTCTAATGAAGCCTAAATGAAATAAATCCTCAAATTGCCTAGGAAGAGATT
Source organism: Cunninghamia lanceolata (assembly GCA_027924645.1). NCBI lineage: Eukaryota > Viridiplantae > Streptophyta > Pinopsida > Cupressales > Cupressaceae > Cunninghamia > Cunninghamia lanceolata. The sequence continues at coordinate 93,091 of BSBN01000765.1, read as the reverse complement.
TGATGGTTATTCAAAATTGCAAGTAGGTGAGCCCTAAAAAGGTTTTTCACAGGTGTAGTTGTAGAAAAGGACAAGTGGGTTACTTTGAACAATTATATCTCTTGGGTTGAACATTTACATGCTTGTGCATTTTCATGGCTCCAGGAGATAGTTTTACTAGTTTTCTAGGGCAATTATGAACGCTACTTGACTAGTTTGATCACCATGTAAAAATGTCAGAAAGAAGATTTTGGTGACAACCTGGTTCATTTTTCACCTCAACAACAATGTTGGGATGATTTAGGAAAGAAAACTTGTTTGAAAACAAGAATTTTTTAGCTGGACCCACAATGGCACACAGCATGCTTGACATAGTTATGGAGTTATAAGATACTTCTAGCACTGATCTTTGCAATATAAAGATGATGTTTGAAGGACTTCCTTTGATGATCTTTGACAAACACATACTTTCCTTCATTTAGTTTGAGGCGGAGCTCAACAATTGATTTAACAATACCTTAGAGGTTAAGGAATATTCAAATTGATTAGCATAGCTAACTCTCGAGGCTAATACTTAATATAACATGGTTAGTAGTTATAATTACTTCAGGATGTTCCTAAGTATATAATAGGTTATACCAAAAGGCATGGACCGGCCTCTAAGTGAGGCATTACCAGTAAGATGTGGTGTTTTCCATAGCAAATAAAACTCAAGACTTGAACTCAAACGAGGCAAAGTCAAAAAGTTTCCAAATTCATATGACTGAGGCACATTATAATGGTGTTGCCTATGCAAATTGATGCACAGCTAGATCATATAGAAGATGTGGCACATATTATATCATGGTCCCAAGCTTTTCGAATATGGCACATACAAAGTATGGTGCAGCCCGTATAAACTCCAAAGCCATTGTATATAATTCAAACCATCTTCAGCTAGGATTGGAGGTCTCATGCCCCATTGGTAGTGGTTGACGCTCGGCTACTATTAAAGAAGGAAAATGAGGAGGTTTATTATTTGGAGAGACCAAATGTGCCAATTATTGTGCAAGAGATTAAACAGAAGATTCATAAAACTAAGGTGGAATGCATGATTTGCTATGAGATGGTGGGAAGATCAACAACGAGATGGTCTTGTAATAGCTTCTATGCATTCTTTCACATACATTTCATTAGGAAGTGGGCATGAGCTCCAATTTCCATAGATTTGTCCACTGGGCAATGCCAGAGTTTGAATTGGAGATGTCTGGGTTGTCAATCAATGCAGTATTCAAGACTATAGGATATTCAGTATTATTATAATAGAATTGGCAAGTACAAAACCCATCTAAGGATTTTTGTCTGACTCCACACTCATGCAGAGAGTAATGTGGAAACTCGCTTGATAAAGGGAAGAAAATGTCTCATTACTCTCATAGATGTACACTCCAGTGTCATCGAGGTCCTTGCCCTCCTTGCATAGCAATGACTGCACCTCAGCCATGTCCATGTGATAAAAAACAATTACAAGGAGATGTTCTGATAAAAAATCAGATGAATCATGTGGACAAGTGTGTGAGAAGCTTCTTAGTTGTTGTTGACATTTTTGTGATAAACTATGCCATGAGAGTCTTTGTGATTCATGTACTATTTTAATAAATGCATCATGCCTTTGTGGAAAAAAAAGAATAGACGATGCTTTGCGGGGATGTGGAGATTCATGGTGAAGTAGAGTAGAAGAGTGGTGTGTACGCTTGCATATGAAGATGCTCTCTTGTCAAAATCACAGTTGCAGCTTGGGATATCATCTAGGAGAATATGAAGAATGTGAGTTATCACCTGAGATGTTAAAAGCATGCCCCTGTTATAAAACATAAAATCAAAGGAAGAGTTGCATAGATCCTATGCCAACTTGTTGAAAAGTATGTGAAAAGCTTCTTCCTTGTGGGAAGCACACATGCATAAGTTCTTGTCACCAGGGTATATGCCCTCCTTGTTTGGTTTCTGTGGGTCAGAAATGTCGATGTGGATCTTCTTGTAGAAAAGTTAGTTACTGGAGAACCATATCATTCATAGGTTCCTAATTACTCATGAATCTGCACAAATCTGTGTTGATGAATGAAAGCCAGAATGGTTGAAAATTAACTGTGTTATAGCATGCAAAAAAAGATACTTGGCAGTGACAGTTCTTGTAAGATTGAAGAGGCTAGTATATCAAGATCAGAGAAAAATGCGAAGTATGAATTTCTTGTGGAGTGGATGGGTCTTGATTATTGTGATGCAACATGGGAAGATAGCTTCAATGAAAAGTTACAGGATAGTGTTAATAAACATGTTGAAAGACATCAGAAAGCTAATGATTGGATTGAAATTGATGGTGGACATTCTATTTCAGTGACTATGAAGGGACAACCAATCTATTTAGCTACCAGGCTTGCTGTGAGATTGCATTCTTTAGGTTTTCATTTTTTCTCCTCGTTATCATTTTCTGATGCAAGTTGCTGCATTATTCCAAAATGATAAAACTTTATACTCTATTCAAATGATGTTGATGGTTATTTCTCTTTTAGCTTGGAAGTAGGTTGGCAATAAGGAAGTTATTTTTTGATATTCTGCTTTAGTGGGCCAGTTTCTCTATATTATGGAAACACCTAGTGCTAGCTCATACAAACATCAAGTCAGCCTTATGTGGAAGCAGGTGTGTAATGTACCTAAATAATTAGTTGGCAATGTGGAAAATGGACTTATAATTTGTGATATAGGCCAGTATAATAGCAAGGTGGTAGAGTTAGTTAACACATTGATTTTGTGATGCGATGATGAAAATTCAACACAAAATTGGCAAAGGTGGCTCCAAGGAGCTATTTATAGATCACCGGATTCTACTGATATAACCACACTTGGTGAGATTTCAGACAGTCAAGATAGTGTTTCTCATCATTCCATGGAAGATATTAGTTGATGCTTTTAAGAGGGAAGATATCTTTTGGATTGAAGCAATTCCTAAACTGAAGCTTACACTTTTAGCAGTCATGAAGAAGAAACAAAATTTGAAAAAGGTGGAAGGGTGGGATCTTCCATGATTACCAATGAAGAAAGAAGAGCAGGTAACCCTAATATTTTCTGCAACCTTCGCTAGAATCCTCCTTGCATTCTCACCAGAAAATACACATAAAAATCCAAGCAAGAAACCCTAAAAAATTCATTGGCAAGAGAAAGGAAATTGGAATGAGATTTTTAAATCACACCGATGTCAGGAGTCATGCCAATGGGTACCTTATCGGCAAGAGATGGCTTATCAGTGGGCAAATTTTATGTCCTCCCGACTTGCCGATGAAATGCCCCCCCAAAACACATAACGTTAGCCCGATGATAAAATGAAGGTAATCAAGGATATGATCAATTTACCAAATGAAGATTTAATAATCAAATTTGGAATTTTCCACTTGAAGATAAAACATTTTCAATGAGGAAGAATAATCAATTTCACCTAAATAAATATTTTTCATGGAAGTGCATACAATGGCCAGCAGATGTTTTCACTAAGAAATTCATGGAGGGGGGAAATTATTTCTTACTCTAAGATTACATTTTCTGGATTTGGTGAAAATATGAACAAAAGGATATGACAATAGTTATTATTCACATTGGAAAATAATTTTCATGAATGCCAAGAAGATTAATTAAATGAAAAATGGAATATAGACAAAATGAAGACAAACCCTAATGAGGGATATTTTTTTGATATTACAACCGTAAAATATTTTCCCAATGGATAGTCATTTTACCCCGAGAATATTTTTGGGTGGAAATAAAGTTGCTAGCCAAAGAAGGATTATAACTAATTGCAATTAATTTTGCCGAAATACACAGGTGAATATTAAAATATTTTAATTTTCCAAAGATAATTAACTAAACGAAAAAACATACCAAATGTTGCAACATAAGAAATAAAGGGTTGTAACCCTAAAATCACAAACTATATATACTAGATGAAATCAAAGAGGAATGATCATCATTAGCAGTAGGTTAGAAGAATAATCATTAGCAGTAGGTTAGAAGAATAATCATTAGTAGTAGGTTAGAAGAATAATCAGTAGCAGGAGGTGAGGAGAATCATCAATAGTAGTAGATAGGTTAATCTATTCCACTCATCCATTTTCTATATTTCAGATGCTTCTTTAATTAATGTCAATATTTTAAAGCAATATAATGGATCAAAATGTTCTTGAATGTTGATTCATTTCTAGTGTTCAACTGTTGTGATTGAAGTCTTATGATTATATGCTAGTATACTATTTCCAAAGTGGTTCCTTCAAATTATTCAAATTAACATAATTTAGCACAATACATTTGTTGTTGGTGTGTGGTCAATTTGGTTGGTTTCTGTGAGAAGTTGATTTAAGTCCTCCCAAGTAAGTTTATGTTCATTGGTCTCTACTCGGAGTTGAAAAACTTTAAACAAACTATCTTGGTTGGGTTTCCTTCTTATCATGATTAAAATTCCTTTCAGTTGCTCACAATAGTTTAGGGGAATATCATTGGGATTTGGTAAGAAGAGTATAGTAACTTACAAACTTGCACGTCTGCATAAGGTGTAGAGATATAAAAGGTGCCCAACAGTTAGAGTTAAGCTGATAAGTAAACCAACCAATCCTATACATCTGTCTCCATAATCATCATTTATCCACTGACTCCATTCACCCAATAGATTAGGCACTGATTAGTTTCAGAAGTCTTTACACAAATTTAATTCACATCTTCTATACTTCAAGCTTTTATTAGGAATTAGAAAACAAGCTATGCAGTTTTCTGACACCTGCATGCTATAGTGAGTAAAATTACCTCAATTAGAATCCATTTATATTTCCAAATCTACCTTATTGATTAGGTACACCTGCCTAGATTTGGCAGTGCCAAAAGTGTAGGAGATTTTATTGTATAAACCCTATTTTGTTGACCAAAAACGTATCAATGGATTGGCACCCTCTTATGGTCTAAAAACTTGCATTTTTGAGAACCAACAAATTGGTGACTCTGCTGGGAAGTAATCTAGATTTCGGTTAAAGATCATATCAATCCAGAGTCATTGAAGTTTTGAATTTGAATACAACTTGGTAACTTTGCTGGAAAGGACCCAAAAGACAATCATTTTCCTACTCATGAAAAGTAGGTGGTGACTCTGAAAAGATTTTAATATTACCCAATAATGAATAGAAGAAGATCTCTGTTCCAAGAGAAAAGGTGGACAAACAAGCATGGATCTCCTTATGGAAAAGGACCTCAAAAGGCAAATGAATCTCAGGAACAGGTGGAAGAAAATCAGGAGGGGTTTGTTGATCACACTGTCATTGATTTTGATAGTATGACTAACCAAGAGATTGGAGTGTATCTAGAATGGCAAAGACATAAACTTAGGAGACTACAGTTAATACGAGAAAGCCAAGAACTAGATAGACAATTGGCACAATTGGACATCCAGGAATGAAAACCACCAAAATATATCCCTCCACAAGGTGGTAATATCAATTCCCTTGAGCCCTCTCAGAATACATATGCTCCATGCACCTCAAGAGTACCTCATAATGCATGCCATAACCCTATCCAGCAAGATATGCTACCACAAAGGCCCCAACCTATAAATGCAGGTAACATTCCCCAACATGATCCACCACTAGGTCAACAATATACCCCACAATATCACCACCAGCATATGTCACATCAGAACGTGCAGTCTCATCAACCCACCCAGCAAAATTCTTACCATCAGCCACCATATGGATATCATATGCAACAAAATATTTTTACACCACACCTGGACCCCCAGCATATTCCAAAAAATGAGAGTAGTATTCAAAATGTGGATGTTCCTTTTGTCCCAGCCCACCCACTGCAATACATGAATCAATAGTTTAGAAAGGAAGAGGATTATTATTTTCAAATAGGGCAAACTCAGGATGAGGAGGAAGTGCACATATCTGACAATAATTTTCAGATTTATTCAAACCCATTAAATGATGAAATAACGAAAGGAGAACAAATGAAATTCTACCAGGGTGTTTTAGAAAATAAATTTCATGTGTGTTCAAATCCATGTCATCTTGAAGATAAAGCATTCTCAAACAATCAGGAGGATGCATCAATTTGTAAGGCAAATGATTGTAAAATAAATACATCTAATTTTTCATTCCCTAAAAATTAGGAGTATTATAGTGATAGTGGGAAGAGTAAAAAATACAACAGCAGCAATGTGATGGATTATAAATATTTTTGGTTTTCAGTTCAGTTTGGAGATTATTCCATGGTGCATGACAGTGACCGGAATGAGGATTTAATAAATTTCTTCAAGTGGAGTTTGATGAAATCAAGCCAAAATAAAGTGTATAATAGAGGAAAGTATATTTTTTTGGGAGCCTTAGCCATTAGCCATGGTGTGGTTTTTCAAACCATATCATCTTAGGGTGAAACTAAGGTTGTACTATATTGCCCAATGGAGCAGGCACTGGTCTGCTCACCAGAGATCTGGGATCTTTCTATGCTCTCAAAGGGGCATACATCCCCAAACAGAGCCAATGTTGGGACCTAAAAATTCATACCAAATTTTGCAAAAAAATTTAGGTTCCCATGTGAAAAAGTCAATATCAGTGCCCAGAAATACACCTAAAGAACATGTCCGAGGAGCCTACTTTGAAGAGCCACACCTGCTCAATTTGATGCAAAACCACTTTGCAAGCATTCTTACCTATCATATGTGAATGCACATGTTTGATTTTAGCTTCCTATGACAAGATTTGACTGAGTTTTGAGGAGTCAAGTTGAAGGGTTTTGGTAAAATTTGCTATCTGCACGATGTGAAATCAGCCCAAGAAGGCAACTTTGGTGGCTAATATCTTGCAAATAGATAATGTTCATGATAAACTGATTAGTGTTCCTAATTCACCTTATGAAAATCTACTTCTATGTCCGGTTTCAATGCTCCAGCACATTGTTTGCTATTTTTTCAAAATAAAAAGCAAATGCACTTAGCCCTGATTTCATAGTTTTCACCTCCAGAGAGGTCAACTTTGGCCCTAAATATTTGATGAAGAAAGGTGACTGGTGGAAAATCCTCTTGCACACTCTCTAATGAAGCCTAAATGAACTAAATCCTCCAATTTCAGCTTCCCAAGAAGAGATTTGATGGTTGTTCAAAATTGCAAGTAGGTGAGCCCTAATAAGGTTTTCACGGGTGCAGTTATAGAAAAGGCCAAGTGGGTTACTTTGAACAATTATATCTCACACACTAAGATGCGTTTTTCCAAATAGTTTGATGCACTGAACTCTTGGGTTGAAAATTTACATCCTTGTGCATTTTCATGGCTCCAGGGGATAGTTTGACCGGTTTTCTAGAGCAATTTTGAACGCTACTTGACCAGTTTGATCACTGTGTAAAAATGTCAGATAGAGGATTTTGGTGACAACCCGGTTCATTTTTCAACTCAGTAGAAATGTTGAGGCAATGTTGGGATGATTCAGGAAAGAAAACTTGTTTGAAAGCGTAAATTTTTTAGTTGTACCCACAATGGGACCTAACATGCTTGAAACAGTTATGGAGTTATAAGATACTTCCAGCACTGATCTTTGCAATATAAATATGATATCTGAAGGACTTCCTTTGATGATCTTTGACAAACACATACTTTCCTTCATTCAGTTTGAGACAGAGCTCAACAATTGATTTAACAATACCTCACAGCTTAAGGAATATTCAAATTGATTTGCATAGGTAACTCTCAAGGCTAATACTTAATATAACATGGTTGGCAATTATAATTACTTCAGAACGTTCCTAAGTATATAATATGTTATACCAAAAGGCATGGACCGGCCTCTAAGTGAGGCATTACCCGTAAGATGTGCTGTATTCCATAGCAAATAAAACTCAAGACACGAACTCAAACGAGGCACAGTTAAAAAGTTTCCAAATTCATATGACTGAAGCACATTATAATGGTGTTGTCTATGCAAATTGAGACACAGCCAGATCATATAGAAGATGTGGCCCATATTATATCATGGTCCCAAACTTTTGGAATATGGCACATACAAAGTATGGTGCAGCCCGTATAAACTCCAAAGCCATTGTATATAATGCAAACTATCTTCAGCAGGATTGGAGGTCTCATGCCCCATTGTCAGTGGCTAATGCTCGACCACTATTGAAGCAGGAAAATGAGGATGTTTATTATTTGGAGAGACCAAATGTGTCAATTCTTGTGCAAGAGATTAAACAAAAGCTTCATAAAAGTAAGGTGGAATGCATGATTTGCTATGAGATGGTGGGAAGATCATTAACGATATGGTCTTGTAATAGCTGCTATGCATTCTTTCACATACATTTCATTAGGAAGTGGGCACGAGCTCCAAATTCCATAGATTTGCCCACTGGGAAATGCCAGAGTTTGAATTGGAGATGCCCAAGTTGTTAATCAATGTAATATTCAAGACCAGATGATATTCGCTATTATTGTAACAGAATTGACAAGTACAAAATCCATCAAAGGATTTCTATCTGAATGCATACTCATGCGGAGAGCAATGTGCAAAGTCACTTGATAAAGGGAAGAAAATGACTCATTACCCTCATAGATGTACGCTCCAATGTCATCTAGGTCCTTGCCCTCCTTGTACAGCAATGGCTACACCTCAGCCATGTCAATGTGATTAAAAATAATTATAAGGAGATGTTCTGATCAGAAATTAGATGAATCATGTGGACAAGTGTGTGAGAAGCTTCTTATCTCTTGTTGACATTTTTGTGATAAAATATGCCATGAGGGTCCTTGTGATTCATGTACTATTTTAATAAATGTATCATGCTTTTGTGGAAAGATAAAAAAGACGATGCTTTACGAGGATGTGGAGATTCATGGTCAAGTAGAGTGGAAGAGTGGTGTGTATGCTTGCATATGAAGATGGTCTCTTGTCAAAATCATAGTTGCAGCTTATGATGTCATCCAAGAGAATGTCAAGAATGTGAGTTATCACTGAGAAGTTAAAAGCATGCCCCTGTGACAAAACACAAAATCAAAGGAAGAGTTGCATAGATCCTGTGCCAACCTACTCAAAAGTATGTGAAAAGCTTCTTCCTTGTGGGAAGCACACATGCATAAGTTCTTGTCACCAGAGTATTTTCTCTCCTTGTTTGGTTTCTGTGGGTCAGAAATGTCGATGTGGATCTTCTTCCAGAAAAGTCAGTTGCTGGAGAACCACATCATTCAAAGGTTCCTAATTAGTGATGAATATGCACAAGTATGTGATGATGAAAAAAAGCCAGAATGGTTGAAAATTAACCATGTTAAAAAAAGGTACTTGGCAGTGACAATTTTTTTAAGATCGAAGAGGCCAGTATATCAAGATCAGAGAAAAATGGAAATTATGAATTTCTTGTGGAGTGGATGGGTCTTGATTATTGTGATGCAACATGGGAAGATCGCTGCAATGAAAAGTTATTGGGTAGTGTTGATAAACTTGTTGAAAGACATCAGAAAGCTAATGATTGGATTGAAATTGATGGTGGACATTCTATTTCAGTGAGTATGAAGGGACAACGAATCTATTTTGCTACTAGGCTTGCTGTGAGATTGCATTCTTTAGGTTTTCATTTTTTCTTCTCGTTATCATTTTCTGATGCAAGTTGCTGCATTATTCCAAAACAATAAAACTTTGAACTCTGTTCAAATGATGTTGATAGTTATTTCTCTTTTAGCTTGGAAGGGGGTTGGCAATAAGGAAGTAGTTTTTTGGTATATTGCTTTAGTGGGCTAGTTTCTCTATATTCTGGAAACACCTTGTGCTAGCTCATACAAACATCAAGTCAGCCTCATGGGAAAGCAGGTGTGTAATGTACCTAAAGAATTAGTTGGCAATGTGGAAAATGTACTTGCAATTTGTGATGTAGGCCAGTATAATAGCAACGTGGCAGAGTTAGTTAACACATTGATTTTGCGATGCCATGATGAAAATTCAACACAAAATTGGCAAAGGTGGCTCCAAGGAGCTATTTATAGATCATCAGTTTCTACTGATATAACCACGCATGGTGAGATTTTAGATAGTCAAGATAGTGTTGCTCATCAGTCCACAGAAGATATTAGTTGATCCTTTTAAGAGGGAAGATATCTTCATGACTAAAGCACTTGATGAACTGAAGGTTACACTTTTAGCAATCATGAAGAAGAAACAAAATCTAAAAAAGGTGGAAGGGTGGAATCCTCCATGATTACCAGCAAAGCAAGAAAAGCAAGTAACCCTAGCATTTTCCACAACCTTCACCAGAATCTTCCCTCCATTCTCGCCAGAAAATACACAAATAAAAACCCAGGCAAGAAACCCTAAAAAACTCATCAACAAGAGAAAGGAAATTTGCCAGAGTCATGCTGGTGGGTACCTTATCGGAAAGAGATGGCTTATCAGTCAGGAAATTTTGTGTCCTCCTGAATTTCTAATGAAATGCCCCCAAAAATACATAATGTCAACCTGATGATAAAATGAAGGTAATCAAGGATATGATGAATTTACCAAATGAAGATTTAATAATCAAATTTGGAATTTTCCACTTGAAGACAAAATGTTTTCAACGAGGAAGAATAATCAATTTCACCTAAATAAATATTTTTCATGGAAGTGCATACAATGGCCAAGAGATGTTTTCAGTGAGAAATTCATGGAGGGGGGAAATTATTTCTTACTCTAAGATTATATTTTCTAGATTGGGTGAAAATATGAACAAAAGAATATGACAATATTTATTATTCACATTGGAAAATTATTTTCACTAATGCCAGGAAGATTAATTAAATGAAGAATGGAATATAGACAAAATGAAGACAAACCCTAATGAGGGATACTTTCTTGATACTACAACGGCAAAATATTTTCCCAATGGATAGTCATTTTACCCTGAGAATATTTTTGGGTGGAAATAAAGTTTCTAGCCAAAGAAGGATTATAACTAATTGCAATTAATTTTGCCAAAATACAAAGGTGAAGATTAAAATAATTTGATTTTGCAAAGGCAATTAACTAACTGAAAAGACAAACCAAATGTTGCAACAGAAGAAATAAAGGGTTGTAACCCTAAAATCACAAACTATATATAGTAGATGAAATCAAAGAGAAATGATAATCATTAGTAGTAGGTTAGAAAAATAATCATTAGCAGTAGGTTAGAAGAATAATCATTAATAGTAGGTTAGAAGAATAATAATTAGCAGTAGGTTAGAAGAATAATCAGTAGCATGAGGTGAGGAGAATCATCAATAGTAGTAGGTAGGTTCATCTATTCCACTCATCCATTTTCCATATTTCAGATACTTCTGTAATTAATGTCAATATTTTAAAGCAATATAATGGAGCAGAATGTTCTTGAATGTTGATTCATTTCTAGTGTTCAACTGTTATAATTGAAGTCTTATGATTATATGCTACTATACTATCTCCAAAGTGGTTCCTTCAAATTATTCAAATTAACATAATTTGGCACAATACATTTTCTATTGGTGTGTGATCAATTTGGTTGGTTTTTGTGAGGGTCCTTGTGATTCATGTACTATTTTAATAAATGTATCATGCTTTTGTGGAAAGAAAAATAAAAGATGATGCTTTACGGGGATGTGGAGATTCATGGTGAAGTAGAGTGGAAGAGTGGTGTGTATGCTTGCATATGAAGATGGTCTCTTGTCAAAATCACAGTTGCAGCTTAGGATGTCATCCAGGAGAATGTGAAGAATGTGAGTTATCAATTGAGAAGTTTAAAGCATGCCCCTGTGATAAAACACAAAATCAAAGGAAGAGTTGCATAGATCCTGTGCCAACCTGCTCAAAAGTATGTGAAAAGCTTCTTCCTTGTGGGAAGCACACATGCATAAGTTCTTGTCACTAGAGTATCTGCTCTCCTTATTTGATTTCTGTGGGTCAAAAATGTCGATGTGGATCTTCTTCCAAAAAAGTCAGTTGTTGGAGAACCACATCATTCATAGGTTCCTAATTATTGATGAATCTGCACAAATATGTGATGATGTAAAAAAGCCAGAATGGTTGAAAATTAACCATGTTAAAAAAAGATACTTGGTAGTGAAAATTTTTGTAAGATCGAAAAGGCTAGTATATCAAGATCAGAGAAAAATGGAAAGTATGAATTTCTTGTGGAGTGGATGGGTCTTGATTATTGTGATGCAACATGGGAAGATAGCTACAATGAAAAGTTATTGGGTAGTGTTGATAAACTTGTTGACAGACATTAGAAAGCTAATGATTGGATTGAAATTGAAGGTGGACATTCTATTTTAGTGAGTATGAAGGGACAACCAATCTATATTTCTACCAGGCTTGTTGTGAGATTGCATTCTTTAGGCTTTCATTTTTTCTTCTCGTTATCATTTTCTAATGCAAGTTACTGCATTATTCCAAAATAATAAAACTTTGAACTCTATTCAAATGATGTTGATGGTTATTTGTCTTTTAGCTTGGAAGGGGGTTGGCAATAAGGAAGTTGTTTTTTGGTATGTTGCTTTAGTGGGCCAGTTTCTCTATATTCTGGATACACCTAGTTCTAGCTCATACAAACATCAAGTCAGCCTTATGGGGAAGCAGGTGTGTAATGTACCTAAAGAATTAGTTGGCAATGTGGAAAATGCACTTGAAATTTGTGATGTAGGCCAGTATAATAGCAAGGTGGCAGAGTTAGTTAACACATTGATTTTGCGATGCCATGATGAAAATTCAACACAAAATTGGCAAAGGTGGCTCCAAGGAGCTATTTATAGATCATCAGTTTCTACTGATATAACCACGCTTGGTGAGATTTTAGATAGTCAAGATAGTGTTGCTCATCAGTCCATGAAAGGTATTAGTTGATCCTTTTAAGAGGGAAGATATCTTCTTGACTGAAGCACTTGATGAACTAAAGGTTACACTTTTAGCAGTCATGAAGAAACAAAATCTGAAAAAGGTGGAAGGGTGGGATCCTCCATGATTACCAGCAAAGAAAGAAGAGCAAGTAACCCTAGAATTTTCCACAACCTTCGCCAGAATACTCCCTTCATTCTCGCCAGAAAATACACAAATAAAAACCCAAGCAAGAAACCCTAAAAAACTCATCAGCAAGAGAAATGAAATTCGCCAGAGTCATGCCAATGGGTACCTTATTGGCAAGAGATGGCTTATCAGTGGGCAAATTTTGTGTCCTCCTGACTTTCTAATGAAATGCCCCCCAAAATACATAATGTCAACCTGATGATAAAATGAAGGTAATCAAGGATATGATCAATTTACCAAATGAAGATTTAATAATCAAATTTGGAATTTTCCACTTGAAGACAAAATGTTTTCAACGAGGAAGAATAATCAATTTCACCTAAATAAATATTTTTCGTGCAAGTGCATACAATGGCCAGGAGATGTTTTCACTGAGAAATTCATGGAGGGGGGGAATTATTTCTTACTTTAAGATTATATTTTCCAGATTGGGTGAAAATATGAACAAAAGAATATGACAATAGTTATTATTCACATTAGAAAATTATTTTCACTAATGCCAGGAAGATTAATTAAATGAAGACAAACCCTAATGAGAGATATTTTCTTGATACTACAACGACAAAATGTTTTCCCAATGGATAGTCATTTTACCCCGAGAATATTTTTGGGTGGAAATAAAGTTTCTAGCCGAAGAAGGATTATAACTAATTGCAATTAATTCTGCCTAAATACAAAGGTGAAGATTAAAATATTTTAATTTGCCAAAGGCAATTAACTAAACGAAAAGACAAACCAAATGTTACAATAGAAGAAATAAAGGGTTGTAACCCTAAAATCACAAACTATATATAGCAGATGAAATCAAAGAGGAATGATAATCATTAGCAGTAGGTTGGAAGAATAATCATTAGCAGTAGGTTAGAAGAATAATCATTAAAAGTAGGTTAGAAGAATAATCATTAGTAGTAGGTTAGAAGAATAATCAGTAGCAGGAGGTGAGGAGAATCATCAGTAGTAGTAGGTAGGTTCATCTATTCCACTCATCTATTTTCCATATTTCAGATACTTCTGTAATTAATGTCAATATTTTAAAGCAATATAATGGAGTAGAATGTTCTTGAATGTTGATTCATTTCTAGTGTTCAACTGTTGTGATTGAAGTCTTATGATTATATGCTACTATACTGTCTCCAAAGTGGTTCCTTCAAATTATTCAAATTAACATAATTTGGCACAATGCATTTTCTATTGGTGTGTGATCAATTTGGTTGGTTTTTGTGAGAAGTTGATTTAAGTCCTCCCAATTAAGTTTATGTTCATTGGTCTCTGCCCAGAGTTAAAAACCTTTAAACAAACTATCTTGGTTAGGTTTTCTTCATATCAGGATTAAAATTCCTTTCAGTTGCTCATAATAGTTTAGGGTAATATCACTGGGATTTCGTAAGAAGAGTATAGTAACTTAAAAACTTGCATGTCTGCATGAGGTGCAGACATATAAAAGGTGCCCAATAGTTAGAGTTAAGCTGAGAAGTAAACCAACCAATCCTATACATCTATCTCCATAATCATTATTTATCGACTGACTCGATTCACCCAATAGATTAGGCACTGATAAGTTTCAAAACTCTTTACACAAATTTAATTCACATCTTCTATACTTCAAGCTTTTATTAGGAATTAGAAAACAAGCTATGTAGTTTTCTCACACCTGCATGCCATAGTGAGTAAAATTGCCTCAATTAGAATCCATTTATATTTCCAAATCTGCCTTATTGATTATGTACACTCGCCTAGGTCTGGTAGTGCCAAAAGAGTAGGGGGTTTTGTTGTATAAACCCTGTTTTGTTGACCAAAAACATATCAAGGGATTGGCACCCTGTTGTGGTCTAAAAACCTGTGTTTTTGAGAACCAACAAATTGGTGACTCTACTAGGGAGTAATCAGGAATCTAGTTAAAGATCATATCAATCCAGAGTCACTGAAGTTTTGAATTTGAATACAACTTGGTAACTCTGCTATCTAGGACCCAGAAAGACATAATCATTTTCCTACTCATGAAAAGTAGGTGGCAACTCTGAAAAGATTTTAATAATATCTAATAATGTATAGAAGAAGATCTCTGTTCCAAGAGAAAAGGTGGATAGACAAGCATGGATCTCCTTATGGTAAAGAATCTCAAAAGGCAAATGAATCCTAGGAATAGGTGGAAGAAAATCAGGAGGGGTTTGTTGATCACACTGTCATTGATTTTGATAGTATGACTAACCAAAAGATTGAAGTGTATCTAGAATGGCAACGACATCAACTCAGGAGACTACAGTTAATACGAGAAAGCTAAGAACTGGATAGACAATTGGCACAATTGGACATCCAGGCATCAAAACCACCAAAATATGTCCCTCCACAAGGTGGTAATATAAGTTCCCTTGAGCCCTCTTGGAATACATATCCTCCATGTACCTCAAGAGTACCTCATAATGCATGCCATAACCCTATCTAGCATGATATGCTACCAAAAAGGCCCCAACCTATAAATGCAGGTAACATTCCCCAACACTATCCATGACCAGGATAGCAATATGCCCCACAATATCACCACCAGCATATGTCACATCAGAATGTGCACTCTCATCAACCCACCCAACAAAATGCTTACCATCAACCCCCATATGGATATCATACATAGCAAAATATTTTTACACCACACTTGGAGCCCCAGTATATTCTAAAATGAGAGTAGTCTTCAAAATGCGGATGTTCCTTTTTTGCTAGCCCACCCACCGCAATACATGAATCGACAGTTTAGAAAGTAAGAGGATGATTATTTACAAATAGGGCAAACTCACGATGAGGAGGAAGTGCACATATCTGAAAATAATTTTTAGATTTATTCAAACCCATTAAATGATGAAATAACAAAAGAAGAACAAATGAAATTCTACCAGGGTTTTTTAGAAAATAAATTTAATGTGTGTTGAAATCCATGCCATCTTGAAGATAAAGCATTTCCAAACAATCAGGAGGATGCATCAATTTGTAAGGCAAACGATTGTAAAATAAATACATCTAATTTTTCATTCCTTAAAAATCAGGAGTATTGTAATGATAGTGGGAAGAGTAAAAAATACAGCAGCAGCAATGTGATTGATTATAAATATTTCTGGTTTTTAGTTCAGTTTGGAGATTATGCCATGGTACATGACAGTGACCAAAATGAGGATTTAATAAATTTCTTCAAGTGGAGTTTGATGAAATCAAGCCAGAATAAAGTGTATCATAGAGGAAAGTATAGTTTCTTGGGAGCCTTAGCCATCATTCATGGTGTGGTTTTTCACACCATATCATCTTAGGGCGAAACTGAGGTTGTACTCTATTGCCCAATGGAGTAGGCACTGGTCTGCTCCCCAGATATTTGGGATCTTTCTATGCCCGCAAAGGGGCATACATTTCCAGACAGAGCCACTGTTGGGACCTAAAAATTCATACCAAATTTTGCAAAAAAGTTTAGATTCCCATGTGAAAAAGTCAATTTCAGTGCCTAGAAATACACCTAAAGAACATGTCTGAGGAG
Organism: Cunninghamia lanceolata; assembly: GCA_027924645.1. Classification (NCBI taxonomy): domain Eukaryota; kingdom Viridiplantae; phylum Streptophyta; class Pinopsida; order Cupressales; family Cupressaceae; genus Cunninghamia; species Cunninghamia lanceolata. The sequence goes on along the minus strand of BSBN01000765.1, from coordinate 76,542 downwards.
CCTACTTTGAAGAGCCACAATTTTAAGCCTACTCAGTTTCATACAAAACCACTTTGCAAGCATGCTTACCTATCATATGTGAATGCAGATATTTGATTATAGCTTCCTATGAACAGATTTGACTGAGTTTTGAGGAGTCAAGTTGAAGGGTTTTGGTAAAATTTGCTACTTGCACGATGTGAAATCAGCGTGGGAAGCCAACTTTGGAGGCTAATATCTTGTAGATAGATAATATTCATGATAAACTGATTGATGTTCTTGATTCACCTTACGAAAATCTACTTCTATGTCTGGTTTCAAGGCTCCAACACATTGTTTGGTATTTTTTTCAAAATAAAAAGCAAAGGCACTTAGCCCTAATTTCACAATTTTCACCTCCAGAGAGGTCAACTTTGGCCATAAATATTTGATGAAGAAAGGTGACTGGTGCAAAATCCTCTTGCACACTCTCTAATGAAGCCTAAATGAACTAAATCCTCCAATTGCAGCCTCCCAGGAAGAGATTTGATGGTTATTCAAAATTTTAAGTAGGTGAGCCCTAATAAGGTTTTTCACAGGTGCAGTTGCAGAAAAGGCCAAGTGGGTTACTTTGAACAATTATATCTCACACACTGGGATGATTTTTCCCAAACAGTTTGATGCACTGAACTCTTGGGTTGAAAATTTACATGTTTGTGCATTTTCATGGCTCCAGGAGGCAGTTTGACTAGTTTTCTAGGGCAATTCTGAACGCTACTTGACCAGTTTGATCACTGTGTAAAAATGTCAAAAAGAGCATTTTGGTGACAACCCAGTTCATTTTTCACCTCAGTAGAAATGTTGGGGCAATGTTGGGATGATTCAGGAAAGAAAACTTGTTTGAATACAAAAAGTCTTTAGTTGGACCCACAATGGGACCCAACATGCTTGACATAGTTATGGAGTTATAAGATATTTCTAGCACTGATCTTTGCAATATGAAGATGATGTCTGAAGAACTTCCTTTGATGTTCTTTCACAAACACATACTTTCCTTCATTTAGTTTGAGGCGGAGCTCAAACATTGATTTAACAATACCTCACAGGTTAAGGAATACTCAAATTGATTTGCATAGCTAACTCTCGAGGCTAATACTTAATATAACATGGTTGGTAGTTATAATTACTTCAAGACATTCCTAAGTATATAATAGGTTATACCAAAAGGCATGGACCGACCTCTAAGTGAGGCATTACCCGTAAGATGTGGTGTATTCCATAGCAAATAAAACTCAAGACATGAACTCAAACGAGGCACAGTAAAAAAGTTTCCAAATTCATATGACTAAGGCACAATATAATGGTTTTGCCTATGCAAATTGAGGCGTAGCTAGATGATATAGAAGATGTGGCCCATATTATATCATGGTCCCTAGCTTTTGGAATATGGCACATGCAAAGTATGGTGCGACCCGTATAAACTCCTAAGCCATTGTATACAATTCAAACCATCTTCGGCCAGGATTGGAGGTCTCATGCCCCATTGTCAGTGGTTGATGCTTGGCCACTATTGAAGTAGGAAAATGAGGAGGTTTATTATTTGGAGAGACCAAATGTGCCAATTCTTGTGTAAGAGATTAAAGAAAAGATTCATAAAAGTAAGGTGGAATGCATGATTTGCTATGAGATGGTGAGAAGATCAGCAACAATATGGTCTTGTAATAGCTGCTATGCATTCTTTTACATACATTTCATTAGGAAGTGGGCACAAACTCCAATTTCCATAGATTTGTCCACTGGGCAATGCCAGAGTTCGAATTAGAGATGCCCAGGTTGTCAATCAATGCAGTATTCAAGACAAGAGGATATTCAGTATTATTGTAATAGAATTGGCAAGTACAAAACCCATCTAAGGATTTCTATGTGACTCCACACTCATGCGGAGAGCAATGTGGAAAGTCACTTGATAAAGGGAAGAAATTGTCTCATTGCCCTCATAGAGGTACACTCCAATGTCATCCACGTCCTTGCCCTCCTTGCATAGCAATGGCTACACCTCAGCCATGTCCATGTGATAAAAAACAATTACAAGGAGATGTTCTGATAAAAAATTAGATGAATCATGTGGACAAGAGTGTGAGAAGCTTCTTAGCTATTGTTGACATTTTTGTGATAAAATATCCCATGAGGGTCCTTTGATTCATGTACTATTTTAATAAATGCATCATACTTTTGTGGAAAAAAAAAGAAAAGATGAAGCTTTGGGGGGATGTGGAGATTCATGGTGAAGTAGAGTGGAAGAGTGGTGTGTACGCTTGCATATGAAGATGCTCTCTTGTTAAATTCATAGTTGCAGCTTGGGATGTCATCCAGAAGAATGTGAAGAATGTGAGTTATCACTTAAGAAGTTAAAAGCATGCCCCTATGATAAAACACAAAATCAAAGGAAGAGTTGCATAGATCCTATGCCAACCTGCTCAAAAGTATGTGAAAAGCTTCTTCCTTGTGGGAAGCATACATGCATAAGTTCTTGTAACCAAGGTATCTGCCCTCCTTGTTTGGTTTTTGTGGGTCAGAAATGTCGATGTGGATCTTCTTCCAAAAAAGTTAGTTGTTGGAGAACCACATCATTCATAGGTTCCTAATTAGTGATGAATCTGCACAAATCTGTGTTGATGAACGAAAGCTAGAATGGTTGAAAATTAACCATGTTTAAAAAAGATACTTGGTAGTGACAGTTCTTGTAAGATCAAAGAGGCTGGTATATCAAGATTAGAGAAAAATGGAAAGTATGAATTTCTTGTGGAGTGGATGGGTCTTGATTATTGTGATGCAACATGGGAAGATAGCTGCAATGAAAAGTTACTGGGTAGTGTTGATAAACTTGTTGAAAGACATCAGAAAGCTAATGATTGGATTGAAATTGATGGGGGACATTCTGTTTCAGTGAGTATGAAGGGACAACCAATCTATTTAGCTACCAAGCTTGCTGTGAGATTGCATTCTAAAATGATATAACTTCAAACTCTATTCAAATGATGTTGATGGTTATTTCTCTTTTAGCTTGGAAGGGGGTTGGCAATAAGGAAGTTGTTTTTTGGTATGCTGCTTTAGTGGGCCAGTTTCTCTATATTCTGGAAACACCTAGTGCTAGCTCATACAAACATCAAGTCAGCCTTAAGGGGAAGCACGTGTGTAATGTACCTAAAGAATTAGTTGGCAATGTGGAAAATGTACTTGCAATTTGTGATGCAGGCCAGTATAATAGCAAGGTGGCAGAGTTAGTTAACAAATTGATTTTGTGATGTGATGATGAAAATTCAACACAAAATTGGCAAAGGTGGCTCCAAGGAGCTATTTATAGATCATTGGATTCTACTGATATAACCACGCTTGGTGAGATTTCAGATGGTCTAGATAGTGTTGCTTGTCAGTCCATGTAAGATATTAGTTGATCCTTTTAAGAGGAAAGATATCTTCTTGACTGAAGCACTTGATGAACTAAATCTTACACTTTTAGCAGTCATGAAGAAGAAATAAAATCTGAAAAAGGTGGAAGGGTGGGATCCTCCATGATTACCAACGAAGCAAGAAGAGCAGGTAACCCTAACATTTTCTGCAACCTTTGCCAGAATCCTCCCTGCATTCTCGCTAGAAAATACACAAATATAAACCTAGGCAAGAAACCCTAAAAAACTCATCGGCAAAAGAAAGGAAACTGGAATGAGATTTTTAAACCACGCTGATCTTAGGAGTCATGTTGATGGGTACCTTATCGGCAAGAGATGGCTTATCGGTGGGCAAATTTTGTGTCCTCCCGACTTGCCAATGAAATGCCCCCCAAAATATATAGCGTTAGCCCGATGATAAAATGAAGGTAATCAAGGATATGATCAATTTACCAAATGAAGATTTAATAATCAAATTTGGAATTTTCCACTTGAAGATAAAACATTTTCAATGAGGAAGAATAATCAATTTCACCTAAATAAATAATTTTTGTGGAAGTGCATACAATGGCTAGGAGATGTTTTCACTGAGAAATTCATCAAGGGGGTAAATTATTTCTTAATCTAAGATTATATTTTCCAGATTGGGTGAAAATATGAACAAAAGGATATGACAATAGTTATTATTCACATTGGAAAATTATTTTCACTAATGCCAGGAAGATTAATTAAATGAAGAATGGAATATAGACAAAATGAAGACAAACCCTAATGAGGGATATTTTCCTAATACTACGATGGCAAAATGTTTTCCCAATGGATAGTCATTTTACCCCAAGAATATTTTTGGGTGGAAATAAAGTTGCTATGCGAAGAAGGATTATAACTAATTGCAATTAATTTTTCTGAAATACAAAGGTGAAGATTAAAATATTTTAATTTGCCAAAGACAATTAACTAAACGAAAAGACATACCAAATGTTGCAACAAAAGAAATAAAGGGTTGTAACCCTAAAATCACAAACTATATATACCAAATGAAATCAAAGAGGAATGATCATCATTAGTAGTAGGTTAGAAGAATAATCATTAACAGGAGGTGAGGAGAATAATCAATAGTAGTAGATAGGTTCATCTATTCCAATCATCCATTTTCCATATTTCAGATGCTTCTGTAATTCATGTAAATATTTTAAAGCAATATAATGTATCAGAATGTTCTTGAATGTTGATTCATTTAGAGTGTTCAACTATTGTGATTGAAGTCTTATGATTATATGCTTCTATACTGTCTCCAAAGTGGTTCCTTCAAATTATTCAAATTAACATAATTTAGCACAATACATTTGCTACTGGTGTGTAGTCAATTTGGTTGGTTTCTATGAGAAGTTGATTTAAGTCCTCCCAAGTAAGTTTATGTTCATTGGTCTTTGCCTGGAGTTAAAAACCTTTAAACAAACTATCTTGGTTAGGTTTCTTTCTTATCAGGATTAAAATTCCTTTCAGTTGCTCACAATAGTTTAGGGGAATATCACTAGGAATTGGTAAGAAGAGTATAGTAACTTACAAACTTGTACATCTGCATAAGGTACAAACATATAAAAGGTGCCCAATAGTTAGAGTTAAGCTGAGAAGTAAACCAACCAATCTTATACATCTGTCTCCATAATCATCATCTATCCACTGACTCCATTCACCCAATAGATTAGGCACTGATTAGTTTTAGAACTCTTTACACAAATTTAATTCATATCTTCTATACTTCAAGCTTTTATTAGGAATTAGAAAACAAGCTATGCAATTTTCTCACACCTGCATGCTATAGTGAGTAAAATTGCCTCAATTAGAATCAATTTATATTTCCAAATCTGCCTTATTGATTAGGTACACCTGCCTAGGTTTGGCAGTGCCAAAAGAGTAGGGGGTTTTGTTGTATAAACCCTGTTTTGTTGACCAAAATTGTATCAAGGGATTGGCACCCTCTTATGGTTTGAAAACCTGCATTTTTAAGAACCAACAAATTGGCAACTCTGCTGGGGAGTAATCCAAAATCTAGTTAAAGATCATATCAATCCAGAGTCATTGAAGTTTTGAATTTGAATACATCTTGGTAACTCTGCTGGCAAGGACCCAGAAAGACATAATCATTTTCCTACTCATGAAAACTAGGTGGTGACTCTTAAAAGATTTTAATATTATCTAGTAATGAATAGAAGAAGATCTCTATTCCAAGAGAAAAGGTGCACAAACAAGCATCGATCTCCTTATGGTAAAGGACCTCAAAAGAACAATGAATCCCAGGAACAGGTGGAAGAAAATCAGGAGGGGTTTATTGATCACACTGTCATTGATTTTGATAGTATGACTAACCAAGAGATTGGAGTGTATCTACAATGGCAAAGACAGTAACTCAAGAGACTACAGTTAATACGAGAAAGCTAAGAACTGGATAGACAATTGGCACAATTGGACATGCAGGCATCAAAACCACCAAAATATGTCCCTCCACAAGGTGGTAATATCAATTCCCTTGAGCCCTCTCGGAATACATATGCTCCATGTACCTCAAGAGTACCTCATAATGCATTCCATAATCCTATCCAGCATGATATGCTACCACAAAGGCCCCAACCTATAAATGCAGGTAACATTCCCCAACACTATCCACCACCAGGACAACAATATACCCCACAATATTACCACTAACATATGTCACATCAGAATGTGCACTCTCATCAACCCACCCAACAAAATGCTTACCATCAGCCCCCATATGGATATCATATGCAGCAAAATATTTTTACACCACACTTGGAGCCCCAACATATTCCAAAAAATGAGAGTAGTTTTCAAAATGTCGATGTTCCTTTTGTCCCAGCCCACCCACCGCAATACATGAATCAATAGTTTAACAAGGAAGAGCATGATTATTTTCAAATAGGGTAAACTCATGATGAGGAGGAAGTGCACATATCTGAAAATAATTTTCAGATTTATTCAAACCCATTAAATGATGAAATAACAAAAGGAGAACAAATGAAATTCTACCAGGGTGTTTTAGAATACAAAATTTCATGTGTGTTCAAATCCATGGCATCTTGAAGATAAAGCATTTTTAAACAATCAGGAGGATGCAACAATTTGTAAGGCAAACGATTGTAAAATAAATACATCTGATTTTTCATTCCCTAAAAAATAGGAGTATTGCAGTGATAGTGGGAAGAGTAAAAAATACAATAGCAGCAATGTGATGGATTATAAATATTTCTGGTTTTTAGTTCAGTTTGGAGATTATTCCATGGTGCATGACAGTGACCGGAATGAGGATTTAATAAATCTCTTCAAGTGGAGTTTGATGAAATCAAGCCAGAATATAGTGTATGATAGAGGAAAGTATAGTTTTTTGGGAGCCTATGCTATCAACAATGGTGTAGTTTTTCACACCATATCATCTTAGGGTGAAACTATGGTTGTACTCTATTGCCCAATGGAGTAGGCACTAGTCTGGTCCCCAGAGATCTGGGATCTTTTTGTGCCCACAAAGAGGCATACGTCCCTAGATAGAGCCACTATTGGGACCTAAAAATTCATACCAAATTTTTTAAAAAAATTTAGGTTCCCATGTGAAAAAGTCAATATCAGTGCCCAGAAATACACCTAAAGAACATGTCCGAGTAGCCTACTTTGAAGAGCCACACCTGTTTAGTTTCATGAAAACCCACTTTACAAGCATGCTTACCTATCATATGCGAATGCAAATGTCTGATTACAGCTTCCTATGACAAGATTTGATTGAGTTTTGAGGAGTCAAGTTGAAGGGTTTTGGTAAAATTTGCTACCTACATGATTTGAAATCAGCCCAAGAAGCCAACTTTGACGGATAATATCTTGTAGATAGATAATGTTCATGATAAACTGATTGGTGTTCCTGATTCACCTTATAAATAACTACTTCTATGTTTGGTTTCAAGGCTCCAGTACGTTGTTTTCTATTTTTTCAAAATAAAAAGTAAATGCACTTAGCCCTGATTTCACAGTTTTCACCTCCAGAGAGATCAACTTTGGCCCTAAATATTTGATGAAGAAAGGTGATTGGTGGAAAATCCTCTTGCACACTCTCTAATGAAGCCTAAATGAACTAAATCCTCCAATTGCAGCTTCCCAAGAAGATATTTGATGGTTATTCAAAATTGCAAGTAGGTGAGCCCTAATAAGGTTTTTCACAGGTGCAGTTGCAGAAAAGGCCAAGTGGTTTACTTTAAAAATTATATCTCACACACCGGCATAAGTTTTTCCAAACAGTTTGATGCACCAAATTCTTGGGTTGAAAATTTACATGCTTGTGCATTTGCATGGCTCCAGGAGATAGTTTGACCAATTTTCTACAACAATTCTGAATGCTACTTGACCAGTTTGATCACTGTGTAAAAATGTCAGAAAGAGGATTTTGGTGACAACCCAGTTCATTTTTCACCTCAGTAGCAATGTTGAGGCAATGTTGGAATGATTCAAGAAAGAAAACTTGTTTGAAAATGAAAATTTTTTAGCTGGACCCACAATGGGACCCAGCATGCTTGACATAGTTATGGAGTTATAAGATACTTCCAGCACTGATCTTTGCAATATAAAGATGATGTCTTAAGGACTTCTTTTTATGATATTTTACAAACACATACTTTCCTTCATTCAGTTTGAGACCGAGCTCAACAATTGATTTAACAATACCTCACAGGTTAAGGAATATTCAAATTGATTTGCATAGCTAACTCTAAAGGCTAATACTTAATATAACATGGTTGGTAGTTATAATTAGTTTAAGATGTTCGATGTGGTGTATTCCATAGCAAATAAAAATCAAGACACAAACTCAAACAAGGCACAGTCAAAAAGTTTCCAAATTCATATGACTGAGGCACATTATAATGGTGTTGCATCTGCAAATTGAGGTGCAGCCAGATCATATAGAAGATGTGGCCCATATTATATCATGGTCACAAGATTTTGGAATATGGCACATACAAAGTATGGTGCAGCCCATATAAACTCCAAAGCCATTGTATATAATGCAAACCATCTTCAGCAAGATTCGAGGTCTCATGCCCCATTATCAGTGGTTGATGCTCGACCACTATTGAAGCAGAAAAATGAGGAGGTTTATTACTTGGAGAGACCAAATGTGTCAATTCTTGTGCAGGAGATTAAATAAAATCTTCATAAAATTAAGGTGGAATGCATGATTTGCTATGAGATGGTGGGAAGATTAGCAACAATATGGTCTTGTAATAGCTGCTATGCATTCATTCACATATATTTCATTAAGAATTGGGCACGAGCTCCAATTTCTACAGATTTGTCCATTGGGCAATGCTAGAGTTCAAATTGGAGATGCCCGAGTTGTCAATCAATGTAGTATTCAAGACCAGAGGATATTTAATATTATTGTAATAGAATTGGCAAGTACAAAACTTATCCAAGGATTTCTATCTAACTCCACACTCATGCAGAGAGCAATGTGCAAAGTCACTTGATAAAGGGAAGAAACTATCTCATTGCCTTATAGATGTATGCTCCAGTGTCATCCAATTCCTTGCCCTCCTTGCATAGCAATGGTTGCACCTCAACCATGTCCACGTGATAAAAAACAATTACAAGGAGATGTTCTGATCAGAAATTAGATAAATCATGTGGACAAGTGTGTAAGAAGCTTCTGGGCTGTTGTCGACATTTTTGTGATAAAATATGCCATGAGGGTCCTTACAGTTCAGGTACTATTTTAATAAATGCATCATGCTTGTGTGGAAAGAAAAATAAAAGATGATGATTTATGGGGATGTGGAGATTCACGGTGAAGTAGAGTGGAAGAGTGGTGTGTGTACTTGCATATGAAGATGCTCTGTTGTCAAAATCATAGTTGCAGCTTGGGATGTCATCCAGGAGAATGTGAAGAATGTGAATTATCACCTGATAAGTTAAAAGAATGCCCCTGTGATAAAACACAAAATCAAAGGAAGAGTTAAATAGATCCTGTGCCAACCTACTCAAAAGTATGTGAAAAGCTTCTTCCTTGTGGGAAGCACACATGCATAAGTTCTTGTCACTAGGGTATCTGCCCTCCTTGTTTAGTTTTTGTGGGTCAGAAATGTCAATGTGGATCTTCTTCTAGAAAAGTCAGTTGCTAGAGAACCACATCATTCATAGGTTCCTAATTAGTGATGAATCTGCACAAATCTGTGTTGATGAACGAAAGCTAGAATGGTTGAAAATTAACTGGGTTATAGCTTGCAGAAAAAGATACTTGGTAGTGACAATTCTTTTAAGAGAGAAGAGGCCAGTATATCAAGATCAGAGAAAAATGGGAAGTATGAATTTCTTGTGGAGTGTATTGGTCTTGATTATTGTGATGCAACATGGGAAGATAACTGTAATGAAGAGTTATTGGGTAGTGTTGATAAACTTGTTGAAAGACATCAGAAAGAGAATGATTGGATTCAAATTGATGGTGGACATTCCGTTTCAGTGTGTATGAAGGGACAACCAATCTATTTAGCTACTAGGCTTGCTGTGAGATTGCATTCTTTAGGTTTTCATTTTTTCTTCTCGTTATCATTTTCTGATGCAAGTTGCTGCATTATTCCAAAATGATAAAACTTCAAACTCTATTCAAATGATGTTGATGGTTATTTCTCTTTTATTTTGGAAGGGGGTTGGCAATAAAAAAGTTGTTTTTCGGTATGCTGCTTTAGTGGGCCAGTTTCTCTATAATCTAGAAACACCTAGTGCTAGCTCATACAAACATCAAGTAAGCCTTATGGGGAAGCAAGTGTGTAATATACCTAAAGAATTAGTTGGTAATGTGGAAAATGTACATGCAATTTATGATGCAGACCAGTATAGTAGCAAGGTGGCAGAGTTAGTTAACACATTGATTTTGTGATGCGATGATGAAAATTCAACACAAATTTGGCAAAGGTGGCTCCAAGGAGCTATTTATAGATCATCAGATTCTACTGATATAACCACGCTCGGTGAGATTTTAGATAGTCAAGATAGTGTTTCTCATCAGTCCACGGAAGATATTATTTGATCCTTTTAAGAGGGAAGATATCTTCTTGACTGAAGCACTTGATGAACTAATTACACTTTTAGCAATCATGAAGAAGAAACAAAATCTAAAAAAGGTGGAAGGGTGGTATCCTCCATGATTACCAGTGAAGCAAGAAGAGATGGTAACCCTAACATTTTCCACAACCTTTGCTAGAATCCTCCCTGCATTCTCACTGAAAAATACAGAAATAAAAACCTAGGCAAGAAACCCTAAAAAACTCATCAGCAAGAGAAAGGAAATTGGAATGAGATTTTTCAATCATGCTCATCTCAAGAGTCATGCTGATGGGTACCTTATCGGAAAGAGATGGCTTATCGGTGGGCAAATTTTGTGTCCTCTAGACTTGCCGATGAAATGTCCCCCAAAATAGATAACGTTAGTGCGATGATAAAATGAAGGTAATCAAGGATATGATCAATTTACCAAATGAATATTTAATAATCAAATTTGGAATTTTCCACTTGAAGATAAATTGTTTTCAATGAGGAAGAATAATCAATTTAACCTAAATAAATATTTTTCGTAGAAGTGCATAGAATGGCTAGGAGATGTTTTCACTGAGAAATTCATGGAGGGGGGGAATTATTTCTTACTTTAAGATTATATTTTCTGGATTGTGTTAAAATATGAACAAAAGGATATGACAATAGTTATTATTCACATTGGAAAATTATTTTCACGAATGCTAGGAAAATTAATTAAATAAAGAATGGAATATAGAAAAAATGAAGACAAACCCTAATGAGGGATATTTTCTTGATACTACAACGGCAAAATGTTTTCCCAATGGATAGTCATTTCACCCCGAGAATATTTTTGGGTGGAAATAAAGTTGCCAGTAGAAGAAGGATTATAACTAATTGCAATTAGTTTTTCCAAACTACAAAGGTGAAGATTAAAATATTTTAATTTTCCAAAGGCAATTAACTAAACGAAAAGACATACCAAATTTTGCAACAGAAGAAATAAAGGGTTGGAACCCTAAAATTACAAACTATCTATACTAGATGAAATCAAAGAGGAATGATCATCATTAGCAGTAGGTTAGAAGAATAATCATCAACAGTAGGTTAGAAGAATAATCATCAGCAGTAGGTTAGAAGAATAATCATTAATAGTAGGTTAGAAGAATAATCATTAGCAGTAGGTTATCTAAGAATAATCAGTAGCAGGAGGTGAGGAGAATCATCAGTAGTAGTAGATAGGTTCATCTATGCCACTCATCTGTTTTCCATATTTCAGATGCTTTTGTAATTAATTTTCAATATTTTAAAGTAATATAATGGAGCAGAATGTTCTTGAATGTTGATTTATTTCTAGTGTTCAACTATTGTGATTGAAGTCTTATGATTATATGCTGCTATACTATCTCCAAAGTGGTTCCTTCAAATAATTCAAATTAACATAATTTGGCACAATACATTTGATGTTGGTGTGTGATCAATTTGGTTGGTTTCTGTGAGAAGTTGATTTAAGTCCTCCCAAGTAAGTTAATGTTCATTGGTCTCTGCCTGGAGTTAAAAACCTTTAAGCAAACTGTTTTGGTTAGGTTTCCTTCTTATCAAGATTAAAATTCCTTTCAGTTTCTCACAATAGTTTAGGTGAATATCACTAGGATTTGGTAAGAAGAGTATAGTAACTTACAAACTTGCATGTCTGCATAAGGTTGAAACATATAAAAGGTACCCAATAGTTAGAGTTAAGCTGAGAAGTAAACCAACCAATCCTATATATCTGTCTCCATAATCATTATTTATCCACTGACTCCATTCACCCAATAGATTAGGCACTTATTGGTTTCAGAACTCTTTACACAAATTTAATTCACATCTGCTATACTTCAAGCTTTTATTAGGAATTAGAAAATAGGCTATGCAGTTTTCTCGCACCTGTGTGCCATAGTGAGTAAAATTACCTAAATTAGAATCCATTTATATTTCCAAATCTACCTTATTGATTAGGTACACCCACCTAGGTCTGGCAATGCCAAAAGAGTACGGGATTTTGTTGTATAAACCATGTTTTGTTGACTAAAAATGTATCAAGGGATTGACACCCTCTTGTGGTCTAAAAACCTGTATTTTTGAGAACCAATAGAGCGTATGACTTTGTTGAGTTGGGATCGAAGGGGAAGTCTCCTGTTGTCCCCTTCCATATACATTCTGAGGTCTTGTCTATGTTTGCAATTTGTTTTGATGTCTTTTCTTTTTTTAAAAGTGTTGATTTTTGGGTCACTAGTGGTTTCCATGGACTTTCCCTTCTTTTTGACTTGTTCAACTCTATAAAAGCTGAAAGGATCAGGATCTCCTTTGATGACATGGGTTTTTCCCATGTACGAGAAGTCTAATTCTTGAAATAATGTAGAGGAAATGGCCCTCATCCTATGGATCCAAGGTCTTCCTAGGATCATGTTGTAAGTGGTTTTCTTCATTGATGACATAAAATTCAATTGGAAGGGTTTTAGGACCCAATGTGATTTGAAGATTGACCTTACCCATGGTTTGAGTGTTTGGGTTATCATGAATTCTAAGGATGGAAGTTTGTTTTATGCTTTGAGTTTCATCATAACCCATTCTTTGAAGAAGTGAAAAGGAGACTATGTTGATTGCAGACCCATCATCGATCATTACACGTTTAATGGAAAAGTCTTGGACTTGGACTATCAAATGGAGGGGGAGGTCACCTTGTTTGGCTATGTCATTGTTTGAGGGTAACTTTTCAAAATCAAATGTTAAAGAAGAATACTTTTCACTTGGAGCATTTTGAACTAGATGGACTAGATCTAAGGCTTTGAGAAGAGCACTCTTGTGCATAGGAGAGTTCTTGATAAGATCTAGCATGTGAGAAAAATTTGAATTATTGGAGGTGTCATCTATTTGTTTTAGTCCTTGGGTGACACAAATTTCTTGATATTTATGCAATTCCACAAGGCCTAAGGTGTTTTGATCAAAGGTGTTGGGACTAAGTTCTTCATCTTGTGAGAATGTGTCCATGAATGTTTTTTGTTGACATTTTGGGAGGTTTGATATGAAGTGATGGTACCCCCAACATGAATTGATATCATGCTCCCTTCTCTTGTGAAATGAGTAATGTTTATCATGATTGTGATCTTGAGATTTATGACGATTGTTGTACGAATGCTGGTTGATTTATGGGGGATAGTTGTTGACATTTTCATTTCCCAATTTTGTATGACTTTGTAGTCATAATTGTAGTTCCCTGATGGTGAAGTTTTGTTGAGCCATCTACATCTTGATCGTTTGTCAAAGATTCATTATTTCTATCATGGTTTATCAACCCTGCATTGACATCATACTCCCTTCTTCCACTATCAATAGTAGCTTGGTCAATTCTAAGGGCACTTTCAAGTGCTTCTTCATATGATTTATAAGGGAGTTTTTGGACTTGTTCTCATGTGTCATTGTTGAGAGCATGTAAGAAGAGATCACAAAGTTCTCTATGATCCATGTTTGGTGTGCTAGTTGAAGAATAGAGGACTTTTCTCCACCGTGTGATAAAATGTGCAACTGACTCATTGACTTCTTGCTTGATTGTTAGAAATTCTCATATTCTTGTCTTGACCAATTTGTTTATGTCAAAGGCAGCCACAAATTCATCAATGAGTTGCCTAAAAGGGTGGATCAATGCTTTTGGAAGTTGATAGTACCAATCTAGAGTGATACCCTCTAATGTTTTTGGAAAGATCTTTGCTACCACCCCATCCCAAGGAAGGAGTTCTCGCACAACCATGATGTAAGCCTTGATATGAGAGTTGGAATAACCCTCTCCTTTAAATTGTGGAAGCTCAGGGAGAGGACGTGGTAGTATTACTTGATGAATATTGTAGTCAAGAGGCTCCTTTAAATACTCGAGGTATGCTCCTAGGAGGGGGTTATGTGTAGAGGGTTTTGTTCCTCCAAACATGATCCCTTTAGGTGGATCTTGTTGCATTTGTTGAAAGGGTATGCTAGATTGTTGATATCCTAAAAAAGTTGGATGACTAGATGGCATCATGTTTATGTTTTCAAGATTGGGTGGGATCATTTGTCATTGATCTTGCATCATAGGAATCCCACCTATTTGATTGAGACTTGTCATGTTAGATTGTGAGGGCAAGGGAGGCCTGAATGTTTCATAGAAGTTTGGATGAGGGGGATTTTGTGTTGCCCCGTGGTTTGATTCAATCTTATCAATGAAATGATTTCCCTGTGCCCTAGGTTTTTCTTGAATTTTGCTTTGACAACCATTTCTAGCTTCAAGGGTCTTGATTCATTGGGCCAATTTTTCTATAAGGCATGTGAGTGAGGCTTCTTCCATTCTTTGAGTTTTACAACCTTGAGATGGATTTCTTTGTGCTAGAGTTTGACTAACCCTACTTGTTCCTTTTGATGACACTTCACATGTCATGGACATTTTATCTTGATGCATTACATGGGGAGGTTTTTGTGCCCCCCAAGCTTCTTGTAAGCTTTTCTTTTGATAACTCACCTCATTATCTGTTTGGGTAGGTATTTTCCTTTGACCTGTTATGGATTGGTCATGTTGATAGATTTTGCATTCTTGGCAAGCTTTGATTTCTTCAAGTTGAATGACCATGTCTTCATATGTGGGGTTGTTAAAAACCTAGAAGTTGTGGGGCGTCTATTGGATATACCCTAAATTTGAATCCATCCCAAAAGGATTTGTCGAATAAAAGTGGGATCTTGCAATGAAGCACAAAACGCTCAACCAAAAGGTTTTTGCTCTTCACGTCAAGTTCACCAAAATATGTACACTCAAAATCGTGACTCTGGTTGCCTAGGAATGTTGCGTCAGATTTTGGCACGCACACAGACTCTTTCCCTCCTTGCCACGGGGTGATCCACCATGTCACTCTCACTCACGTGGAATTAGCCAATCAACAGGAGGCGAGACACGGTGGAGGTCTATCTCGTTGGAGAGCTGGACTTCATGGAGAGGGGTCGGCAAGTACTGTGGCTTTTGTTTTTGTGTGCTTAGTTGTATGTTTCGTTCAATTGTTGTTATAGTTAAGATAACCCTATGACCCAAAGGGTCACTAGTTTCTCTTCTCTTGTTAGGGTTTCTAAGATTCCACCTCTGTGTGGGTAAATGATTATTTTCATTGATGTATTCTTGTCTTTGTATGTGTTGAACAAGTTCTTGTTGCAGTTCTAATTGTCTAATTTCTTCTAACAATAGGAGGATGAATGGGTCTCCTTGTGGTAGCACAAATTTTTCTTGTTGAGGTCTCAGATGGATCTCTTGGATCTCGTCACAGATAGCCCTCACCCACTCTCCTCTCACTCCTAAGCACATTCGTGAATCAGGATGGAGGTAAATGCGTGATTACTAACCTTAACCAGATCTAGGGTTTTGACTTGTTTTTACCAAGTGATGGAATCGAGGGTTTGGTTGGATCATTTAATTGTGATTACCCTATGATGGAATCAAGGGTTTACAATTTTGTCTACTCTATTGTTTCTATATGCATGCAAGATAAATGATATGCAAAGCATCTTTTTGGTATTTTTTAGTATTTTGGAAATGAAAGTGCTTTTAATCTACGAAAAAGGAAATATGTATGAAATTCTATATGACTTTTCCAATGCAATCTTAACCTATTTTTTTTTGTATTTTTGATGATTCTAATGTGATCTAATCTAATGAAAAGGGAGAATACTTTTTCTAACAATCCAGATCTAGAAATGTGAATGCAATTAATCTAACATGCAAGATCTAATTATCAAGGAAAAATAAATGTTTTACTATTCCCAAGAGCAAATTTGGTTCTCTATTTACTATTAATTGAACAAAAATAATGAAGGAACCTAAGAGAAACGAAGATTTGTTGACTCCACTACCCTGAACAATCCTTGTAATAGGCAACCTCGAATCCTTTTGTGGTAGCAAGTGATCCTCTTGACAACAAAATGACATGAATAAGCAAACATAAGCTCTAATGAAGCTTGTATGAGCTCACTGAGAGCTTGGATTCAGCACAATGGCATAGAATGAAGCAGCATGATGCTACTTGGTAGAACAAATAAAGCAAAAAGCACCTTCATCCTGTAAGAGCATTTGAATGCTAAGTTGGAGAGCAAATTTGGTAAGAGCTATGTGCACAATGAATTTGCCTCCTTGGAATTGCTTTGAAGCTATGCAACAATGAAATATTTGAAGCTTTAGAAAACTAAAGAATGAAATGAAGAAAGAGGCTCAAGGGCCTATGAAGTAGCTTGAAAAAGCTTGTGAAGATGAGAAGGGTATTCTCCAACTTGCTCAACTTGGAAAATAATGAAGAGGTGAGGAGTATTTATAGGTTAGAAGAAGGGATGAGAGGTGGAATTGATTGAGAAGTTAACTCATTTGATTGATGAGTTAACAAGGATTGATTGGTGAGTTCACTAGATTGATTACCCAGTGACCTCAATTGATTAGAGAGTGATGAAGCAATGATAGCTTATCATTGAAGAAGAAATGGAGGTGAGGGAATGCATGAGATTGATTGAAGAGTTAACTTGAGATCAAATAGAGCTAATTATCCATGTGTGGGTGCATGAAATAGTTAACTCTATATTAGGGATTGAAAACCACGCAAACTGGAAGAAAAATAGATGGAAAAAGATTAAAATAGAGCGAAAACAAGTGAGAATCTTGAGTTTTTCCGCAGCTACAAAAATGGTAGGGTCACCCTTGGGTGACCATGGGTCGCCCGGGGGCTAACCCTAGGTTGCCCAGGGAGATTCGGGCTGGACAGGGTCAGATGTAGAAAAATAGGCTGGGAGATGAAAGAAGGGAAGAAAAGGAGGGGTTCCGCATCAAGAAATAGGTCATTCATGTGGAAGAATCTAAATCTCCACTTGTGTCAACAGGATCTCTCGGGGGAGATCTGGAAATAATAGGGGGAGATTTGGATTGGTTCGACGAAACTAAAAATTGAAAGGGAGAGATGGATAAGGAGACCTCTAGAAGGCTTCTAGGATGTGTACTAGATGAAAAACATAGGGGAGAGGTGAAAACTCACCTACAAGACACTCACAAGGCTTAGGAGCAAGGTCAAAAGCCCAGAAAATGCAAGTTGACAAGTGTCGCAACAAGTGTCAAAAAGTGTTGCAAATAAGGAGAGAGAAATCAATAAGGAAGAAACAACACAAGACAAGAAAGAGGACACGTCATCAAAAGACTCGCTGCTTAAAGGACATTTTTTCATGCTTACATGTATGTGACAAGGATTTGAATCATCATAGGGGTCCTCGTGGAGGCTGCATGATTTTTGTGCTTACAGTCCCATTTGCATCCCCCATCCTTACAATAAACATTCCCTAGGCCATCTACTCCCCTATATAACCTGCCATGGATCCCTCCTAGATATAGCAGTTTACACATTTCGCATTACACCACACAAACCAGCAGCAACAAACACTGATAAAGCCTCAAAACAAGGAAGTTTTCATTAAATAAAATTTTAAACAATATCAACTAGTAAAATTTCATATAAATACAAATCATATAGTGGAAGCCAAAACAATAATTCAATTTTTAAAATAAAAAATCTTAATTAAAATAGTCCTTAAGGCAATGAGGACATTTTTGCAAAAGCAATCAACCAAAATCTTGAAAGAATTCCAAAACTGCTAGCCCACAAATAAGAACGATGTCGCAAAATTCAAATTAAGGTTTCAACAATTTTCATCAAATGTTACATCACAATCACCATGTGGCTTTAAACAAACCACCTAAGGGGAGGAGGGGAATGATGGTCTCAAACCACAAAGAGCTCAATATTAAATCACCATATCACAATACACATGTCCCACACAACTCGAGACAATTATATCAAATATCTGTGGATTCCATAAGTAATATCCAAGTTGTAATCACATGTCCATCTGCTAGAACTGCAATTGTGTTTATTTCAACTGAGGTACCATAAGTGAAAGATAATCTCTTGAACCACAGACACTCTCTAATCCATCCTCAACCCATAAATACTCAACAACACACGTGAATAACTAATGGATCCATACTGAGGGGAGCAGAGAGGATTTCTATTCCAATGCAACTATGAGGGGGTTGTCTCCCCACCTCACCCCATAATGGGTTACGTCCTCAAGGAGGATCTGCACCATGTTCAACCCCACACATGGGAGGCCCTAAACCCCAACAGGGTAGATCCACTCCCAACATAACAATAATAGTACAAATGAATCACTAGTTTGATCCATACAAAAAGAAGAAAGAGGGGATAATCATCCTTCTCGAGGTAAAATAAAAATGATACCCCAAAGAGAGGCCCCACACCTCTCTCAAATCCCATTATGTGAGAGGCTCTCACCCCTCAGGGGAGATCATCTCAAACATAACAATTCCCTTCCTAGCACAACACAAATATTTTAACACAACACTCAGTAAGAAATCACAGCTACAAATATAATACACACATTGTTCACCATTACATACAATTATCACAATGGGCATACATGTGTTAATCATTACTAACGTCCACAATACTCTTCTCTTGAGTTGAATATCTTGTATCACCACCAGACACACAACATACACAAACTAACTAATATCATCACAGAATATGACACACATTACACATGCTTGATAGAAATCTTCTCTTACCATCAAAGAAACTTATAGTCAACATGAGTCACTGATGAACATTTATATGTCTAAAGTGATCTACCAGATTTATTCCAAACAATAATCAATCACAAATTATTTTGGTTTACAACCGTGAAACCCAAAAAGGCTCCAAAGTTTGACAAACTTGGCTCTGATACCAAATGTCATGCCCAAACTGCTACACTTGAGCACACGCCACAATCTCTTGATTGATTTCATAATTCACTATCAAATATTTAACTCCAGTTTAAAAGTAGTAAAGTCAAAAGTACAAAATTTTGAATACATCATCATACATACAATGAACAAACTTGTGCACCTGACAAAACTAATTTATATCCATCATCGTAAATGTTTATCAATGGTTCTAACTTTTCCTTACGTAGCTATATACAACCACAATAAACATGATACAATAGTCTATTGGAAAAATAGGAAGCTTGGGTTACGTGGGGTAAATAATTTAATACATCATGGCTCAATTCTTAAATGAAGCATAGACCAACATGATAAAGATAAATCATAAAATATACATTATTAGAGGAGAACAACTTAGTTTACCTATGCAATTAATAATTCAAATCACAGTTGAAAACACTTATCATTAAGGTTTGTTTTGTCAAGAGAGGTATAAAATAAAACTATTCAACAACCTTCCAAATAGGATTGATACTAAGTAACAACATATCACCTTAAGTTTTCTAGATTACCTTACAACATTTATATAATATTATCTTAGCACTTATAACTGTCAAGAACCTGCACAACTACATATAAACATTATTCTCCCAAGGTCAATAAATAAACATATGAGATATCAATGCATGAAAAGAATGGAAAAGAGGACCTAAGGGGATAGACCTAATGCCTTGGGGGCTCATCTGTGATGGCCTTGCCTACGTACGGACAGTGTAGAGGCTTCATAGTTTGAACTAAACTTCAACTTGAATGAGTTGGTTTAAATATAATAAACTCATTTTTTCCAACAATGTAATCCTAACAAGAACTAAACTTGCTTATTCAAACCAAAAGGTAGTGTCAACCTCAATTGAACACATTTACTAGACACAAGCAAATTTGTCACTAAATCATCATAGAATTATTCTTAAAAAGCATCTAGATGACCCTACAAAATAGGGATACCTTATAAATATACTAAGAAAATGACCTATGGAATTAAGTAACATATTCAATGAATAAAACAACTCTTTTTTTATAAATTTTACCTTTGTTCCTTGCCTCAAGGCCTAAGGTTTCATTAAGAACAGCATAATGCGAACAAATTAAAATGTTTTACCGGATAACCAAATCTAATCAAACATTAACATCACAGAGAACAAAGAGGAAGTTACGATTGATTCTAGATTTAGAACAATACACCTTTTGATCCACGTGAGTAATCATTTACTTATAATTTCTATCCAAAATAACTAGAAGACTTAATTCACATTACAATTCTCAAAAAAGGAACAAGATTGAATGACTAAGTTAATTTTGTTTTCTTCTCATCATGTTCTATCTTTAAAAGATACTAAAAAAGAGTTATAATATCTTTAATGCAATAAACAAAAAATAATTCGATACCATTATGTCCATTTATGTAATTACTTCCTTAAATATACTGATCCAAATTTTTTGAAACAAAACAACCTCTCTAAGATATTTTTTATATTACTAATCCTAATTCAACCTTAAATAGAGGACAAAGCTATATTTCGAATTCCTTCCTAAGATCAAGAAACTTGTATATGCAAGATCCACCCTTCCTGTAACAAGGTATCAATTTTAGAGAATGGGGTTACTTGGTGCGTGCAAGTCATGCAAGATAAATATTGATGCATAGGTTCTAAAATAAATAGGAAGACTCATAGTGGTGCTGATAAATGATTTGGTTCCTAAACTAACAAGGAACATACAGATATAGTAAAATACCAACAATAAAATAGAGTGTGTGAACTTAAGAAGATAGACATTCAATCCATTGATTGTAGGTTACGCACAAAATGGATTTGAAGAAGAGCTTTACAGCATTCAAGCAAATGCGATTCGCAGTTTCAAGGTCCCCATTCCTTTACAAAACCCAGCGATGGAAAAAACAAGGGCGCAAGGGCTATAATAATAAAGGATGAAAAGATCCACCGTTAAGGAGATCTTTAAACAATAGAAGTTATCTCAGGCATTCATAGTGCCTAATTGAGTCATGGATTGCAAGATTTGCGCAAAAATAGGTATTGGACAAGCTATAGAAACCTTCAATCACACGCGAGGCAGGTATAAAGCCAAAAACAATGAAATACAGTAGCCAACCTTTCACTGTGGCGAAATGGAAAACTCTCAAATAGAACAAAGTCAAATGAAATGCAAGTTGGCAGGTGCAAAACTAGAATCAGGAAGGCAAATTTCTACCAGATATTATAGTTAAAAATGCTCTGTAGACGTATATGCAAAATGGGGAATCGCAGACCAGGCACGAGATTGTTTTGACAGAATGTCTGAAAGAGATATCATCTCATTGGATGCAATGCTTGTAGGACTGCTCCAAAATGGGATTGTTAAAAAAAGGTGCTTAAAAAACTTACCAGCAGATGCGACATCAGGTGTAGAGAGCTGCAACTGAAAATAATACTGTTCTATCCAAATATGATGTATAATCTCAACTAAATGGGGCATGATCAACAATGGAAGGAGAACAACTAGAATAGAGTGATTCACACTCTTAGACATGCCTCGATTCACTCTAAAAAATGTATGATCCCCCTCATGCAGCAGTTCCCAGTGTAACTATATCAGCCATATGCAAATTCAGACCGTTTTGAAGAAGCACAACAGCTGAAAAGGCTTATACGGCTGACTTTAACACTGAAATTTCTTCGTCAGATTTGTACAGATGATTTTCAGCCCTCAAAAGAATGTATGGCAGGTCTGAATATGACAACACAATGTTGTGACTTAATTCTGGAAGGCAAGCAGCTGAGTCTGTAGATGTACAACCTTCATGGGTGTTACATGCCCAACTCCAGTAAGCATGCAATATTCTCCCCATATCTCCCCGCAAGAATTCCAATACAACTAATGTAGAGTGTTAACAAATAAAGCACCAACTTTTTACTGTAGTCTTTTCTTAAAAAATAAAAATAAAAAGAAACTCGACTCCTAGCTTTAATCCCAAGGATTAAAAAAAATAGAAACATTATCCCTTTGAAAAAACTACCAAAAAAATAGATAAGCATCAAGCCAAAGAATTTTAAACTTTCATTTAATGAAAATATACTATTCCTCAAATTTAGTCCATATAAATCTTTATGGGTATTTTCATTAGAACATAACTCTTTGTAGAACAAAATAAAATATACATTTCCTAGATAACCCAATGATTTTTTAGTTTAAAATACATTCTAAAATAAATTGTTATTTATAAAATCCAATACTAACAGACTCGAGTACCCAAAAGTTACAACGTTTTCTCACATGACTCAAATAAGCCAACCAAATAATGGCATGCATTAAAACAAAGATTATATATTCTTATAGCAAATCTAGACTAGGGTTCTATTGTTTTCATAAAGAAATGATTTGAATCATTGTGAATCAAAATCGAATGCATTGAGGATTTTAAGAAAAGAACATAAACAAAAATACATAATTCAAGTGGACCGTAACACTATGTCGGAAAACTCATCACGAAGACAAATAAAGGACTTACAAAATCAAAAGCTAGTAGATTCACAGTTTATGCACACAATGGTTTTGTTTGTAAGCTTTGTATTTATTAAGCCAACAAAAGTAGCAAGTGATTGTCAAATATACTAATTAGAAAAATCTCCAATATCTATGCATATAGAGTGAGGGATATGGTGGAGAATCAGGCATACATTGTATTTTCTCACCTAGAAGTTTACCTTATCGTTCAATATAAAAATAAAAGATAATCCTCCAAGCCTCTATACCTGGCTTCTCTTTTCTGTGTCGCCTCTTCCATAGAAGTTACCAATACAACCATATTAGCAATAGGTTAGTACTAACATCTAATATATTAACAAATTGATTTTATGAAAATAGGGGGTTAGTATAACATCTTATTAAATTCATCAATATCACATTTCACACCTTAGTTATAAAGTACACATCAATAAGTAAGTAATTAACCTATGGAAGCAAGTACAATCTTTCAATTCTAGAAGCAATTATATCAATATACCTATAGACATTTACATAAGATATCTACCCTAAATGTTATGTAAGAACACACAGATAATTCAATAACTCAATATTTAAGAAAGCATTTCTTATGTTCCAAAAGCAAGCAACGTCATCAATTATACAATAATAGCCTTCACAAGAAAATTTATCAAGTAATAAGAAAGAATCATCATCATCATCAAGTATTACATGAATATAGATCTCTAGATGAGTTAAAAGTAGTGAGTTAGGTGGCCTTGCATAATACCCCACATCACTGCTAAAGCTTAAGCTTCATTATTTGTCTTAACACCTAAATCTCCAATATAGACTGCAATTAACTCCCCCTCATGAGATCCTATAACTCCCCCACCTCTAGTAGACCAAGGATAGCCTTTAGAGGCACCATCAAAGTTCATCTTAACCCATCCATTAGGAGGAGGTTTCCAGAACATGTTTGCATGAGTCATTTTTCTGGTCCTATCTACTTCATTCATATCATTAATAATACCCTAGTTTTTAGCAATACCAAATTTTGTAGGATGAGTGGGAAATTCTATTTTTTTTTTAGTTAGAAATATTTTCAGAAGAAGTTTTGAGAAAGAGAAGAATACATCTTTAGCACCCCTTCCTTTTTCATGAAAAACATAATTGTTTCTTTCTTTCCATAAACTCCAAACAAGGCGGGGAGGAACATGCTCCCAAAGTTCCTTGATAATGGGGTGAGAAAAAGGGAAATGCCAAATTTCAACAAAAGTAATCATATTGATGTCCATCACCCAATAGATACCAAACTTCTGCATGGATTTTTCTTAAATGGATCTTGAAAACCCACAATGTAAAAATAAGTGAGGCATCATCTATTCCTCTCTATGACACAATACACATCTATTTGAAAGCTAAATCCTTGCTTTTGTAAATTATCTTAGTTAATGATTTTGTTATGAGAAACTACTTGCCAGAAAAAGTTGATCTTAGGAAGTAGTTTATGGTTCTAGATCTTCTTCCAATAGGAATCCCTAGGATAGTCCAATAGTAGACCATAAGTAGATTTGACAAAAAATACCTTTGTTGTCTTAAATTCAAATGACTATCTTCAACAAGGAAACTTGGGATTATATTCTTCAAAATCCTCCTTTGCAGATCTCCAACAATAGTGGTTAAATCATTCTTATTTAGACAGCAATCTTGAATATCCTTCCATTGATTCATCAATCCATTTATGTAAACTAGTCCTTCACAAAATAGCCAAAAAATTTATGAAAAGATTGAATGTAGGCGACCAAAGGCATGGTGAGAATTTAGAGGCTATTGATCCAACCACCTATCCTCCTAGAATCTTATATTATTCCCATTCCCAATCTTCCACTTAACACCTTTTTTCACCTGCCCCTTGGATTTAAGCACATTGTTCCAAATAACTGAACCTCTAGGAATATTAGGATCAGAAATAAAATTAATCTCCTCCTCACTTCTCAAGTATTTAGCTTTCATTATAATACTCCAATCCTTATTGTCTTTTATAAGCCCCCATCCCACTTTAGCCAGTAAGGCCTTGTTATTAAAGTGGATCTTTCTGATGCCCAACCCCCCATGATATTTAGGAACACCTACCTTATCCCAGGTATTGAGGGCCAATATCTTTTTTCCTCTACCCCTATCCAAAGAAACCTCCTTCAAATTTGTTCAAATTTCTCTACTAGATGCTTAGGAATCTTAAATAAGGAAAGGAAATAGATTGGAATACCTTGAAGGGAAGCTTTGAGAAGATGGAACTTACTAGCATGACTTAAAAGTTGTTCTTTCCAACTAGCAAGATTCCTCAAAACTCTTTCAAGAATAGTATTCCAAAAGGTTAGAGTAACTTTCTTCATAGTTTAAGGAAGATCATGATAAGTGGCTAGAAGTTGAGTACAATTACATCCCAAGATATCCATTATCTTATGTTGTAAGCCACTCATGGTAAATTAAAAAAGTAAATCTGAATTTTCTCATAGTTGATACTTTGTCCAAAAATAGTAGCATGCTCCTCTAAATATTGCTTCCAATTTTTGGCTTGAACAATAGAAGCCAAGCCAGAAAGGATAGTATCATCCAAAAACTGCTAAATAGTTGAAGGTTGTAAGGAGGTAGCAGGTTTAACACCCTCAAAAACCCCTAACCTTATCATTTTCATAATGTTTCTACCAGTGACTTTCACCATCAAAATAAAAATGTATGTGTATAAAGGATCACCCTATTTAAGACCCCTACCAATATTGAAGAAACCTCTAGGAGTACCATTAATTATAATAGGAAATTTAGGAGTAGTGACACACTCCCTGATCAAGAGGACAACTTTATCTTGATCCAAATTTCCTAAGGACTTTTAAAAAATGCCAAGAAACCCTAACACATGCTTTAGAAATACCAAGTCTCAACACCATATGTTTCTTGTGACTCCTTTCCATAGAGTGAATAATTTCATGAGTAGTAATAGTAGCATCTAGAATTTGTCTCCCAGACCTAAAGCCTTTTTGGTTATTTGAAATCATCTTATCAATAAAGGGATGAAGTTTGCAAACTAAGATATTTGAAAACATTTTGTAAACTATGTTACATAAGATAACAAGGCTAAAATCTTCCATAGAAATCACATCCATCTTCTTAGGAATGAGGGAAATAAAAGTATTGTTAAGTTGTTTCAGTATTTTCCCAGTTCTGAAGAAATCCTAAGCAACAACAATGACATCTTTTCCCACAATATCCCATAAGTCTTGGAAAAATGTAGAAGTGAAACCATTAGGCCTAGGAGCCTTATAGGCCCCAAAAGAGAAAATGAAATCTTTAACTTCCTCCTCTAAAATAGGCATGGAAATGAAAGTTTTATCTTCTTCCAAAAGTATGTAAGGGATATTGTCTAACCATTGATCAACAAGATGATGATTGGAACATTTAGGCTACTTAGAAAGGAGAGATTGAAATAATATTGAGGCCAACTAACCCAATTGCTTATAAGTATTGACTTCAAAACCCATTTCATCAAGAAGTTTAGTGATAGTATTTTTCTTTGTGTGACGAAGAATAAATTGATGGAAAAAAGAGGTATTTCTATCTCCCTCGTTAAGCCATCAAATTTTAGACTTTTGTTTCCAAAGATCTCTTTTTTCTGCATAATATCATTCAAGTCTTTGATCAAAGATTTTTCAAGTAGAAAGGTTTCCTCATCAGTGCTGTCTTTAGCGATATTTTTTTGGACCTCCAATAACTTATCAAAAATAGTCTATTTCTATTCAAACATGTTTCCAAAAGTATACTTATTCTAGGCTTTAACTTATTCTTCATATTAAGCAATTCTTGAGATAGCCTATACATGGATGACCCTTGAATTGAGATTTCCCACCAAGAAGTAACACACTCTCTGAGATTAGGGTGAGAATCCCACATGATTTCATATATGAAATAGTACAGACCATTATGAATTCTATCAACCTAGTTGAGCAACAAAGGATTATGGTATGAACTAGCTCTAGGAAGAGAAAAAAGTTTAATATTTCCAATGGTATCCCAATTAGAAGAAATGAGAAATCTATAAAGTCTAGCCTAGATGAGATGTTCCCCCATATGCCTATTAGACCAACTAAAAAGATAACCATTAATATCAACATCCATCAGACTTGTAGCACATAGAAATTTAGGAAAATAAACCATATTATCTAATTAGTCCATGATTCCACCCAAATTTCTAGAAGGATAAAGGGGGGTATTGAAGTCTCTAGCCACCATCCAAGGATCATCTCTATATAAATTAATAAGGGAGGAAGTATCCTCCCAAACCTCCTTTCTAGCTACTCTAGTATTAGGAGCATACATATTGAAAAGAATCCACCTCTTGTTGGATGAGAAAAACATCACTTCCAAACTGTTTCTTGAACAAATAATACAAGTATTACTGAAGTTGCTTTGATTCCACATAGTAACAATCCCACCAGATGCTCCATGGGCTTCACTAATACAAAAGTTGGCATTGGGCCAAATTCTTTTAGCTATGGTTTTGAAGCTAGATTCAAGCATTTTAACTTCTTGAAGAAAAAGAATGTCAATCTTATTACCAATAATGTAATTTTTAACTAAAAACTACTTATGAGGGCTATTAATTTCTCTTATATTCCAAGAGAATACTCTAATTTTCTAGTCTTCCAACTGGAGGAAACCTCCAAGATTCTCTGTCTCCCATTAGCTATTTTCCAAGCTACTTCCCTTTATCTTGTTTCTCTATGAGTAGGTCTTACGGACTTACTATCAACCCCCACATCCACAAATTTCTTATTGGTGCCTTTTCCTTTTCTTTGTGGATTTGACCAACCTTGTGACTTAGCCATAGTGGTATTTTACCTAATGCTATGATTGTTGCTCCTGGTTATTAATGTGGAGGAGACTTTTTTAATATTTGAAGAAGATAGAATATCTGCAAGGGATTGGGTTTCCCCCATCTCAACAATCTCCCTATTATCCATTTCAATGGGACTGTATTGCATAATTTGTTGAAGAACAGTGCTCACCTCATTCTCTCCCATGGGCTTTGTTTTGTCCTCAGGTAGGGGTTGGGCTTCCCCATTCTCATTACTCTCCTTGTTTTCTTCCTCATTAGATCTATACTTTGGTTCTCACCAAACTTTCCCATTTCTTCAATTTCAGCTCGAGAGAAGAATTCACTCTCCTCCTTCTCCCCCAAGATTTGTTCACCTGTATAAGAGAAAACATCCTTTTTAAACCAGTTGTTGATCTACTATTTGTGTGACAGTTCAATAATACTCCCACCTACAACATCCATATAAAACTCCATCGACTTGCCATGAGGGGTTTCCAAATCTAAATCCTTCAGCTTCCCTTGAGGAGAAGTAATAATATTAATGAGATCTTCTTCAAAAGGGTATCTTTCTGAGTTATCTACTATCTCTTTCATCTTCTCCTCTTGTTCCTTAAGCTTATCAATAGTTTTTCTTGGGGCAGTACATTGAGTAATCAAATGTCCTAATTTTGAACAATTTTGGCAGAAAACTCTTGAGTTTTCATACAAGATGTATTGAGTCCATTTCCCATACTTAGAGTCCAAGATTATAGAAGTAGGGAGAACTTTGAGTACATCAACACTAACACAAAATCTAGCATATACCAATATGGATTTTCCCTTTGTAACTTTGTCAACTATAATAAAATTCCCAAAGGAGTTAGCTATCTAGACAAAAATCTTCTCATCCCATAACTCAAGAGGGAGGCCTAAACCTAACCCGAACAAGTGTAGTTTTTGTCAAATTTGCTTCAGGATCAAAACCTAGCTTCCATATATAGAGAGAAACTATACTTTTTCCATAAATCCACAACCCTCCAGCAAGGACCAGAACAAGATCTTCCTGCAAGGTGAATTTGAAGAGGAACATCCCTCCCAACATAGCACTCACAACAACACTACCCTTAGGTTTCCATTTGTCAGAGGCCCATCTCCTAACAATTCCAATGTTGGGACAGAAAGAGAAAAACTTACGAACCAAAGTGTTTTCCATAGAAGATATGATCCTATTTACCATTGAATCTAGCAACTTAATAGTTGTTCTTTCTTCTAGTATTGACAACATAGGAATACAATTTACGAGACTTGACACATGGGTCTTATGGTTATTACCCAAAAGAGCATCCTTCCAAAATTTGGAACCACCTGCCAGATTAGTACCTGAGGTAGAAGAGGTACTGCCCGAGGCCATATCATCAGACCCCCTACAAAGGAGAGGGGCACAAAGGGCCCCCAAGTTGTCCATCCCCATTCCCACTCAAAAAATTAAAAAATGGGTGTTTCAAAGCATGATTCAAAATAGGTTTTGTTTCAATTGATAATTGTTATTGACTAATTGATGTCAATTGACTCTACTTTATGAAAAGAGTTATATGTTGTTTCTATAGTCATGATTACCTTTTACTTTGGAGATTTTTGTTTCAAATTAATATAGTGATATTGAAAATAGAACAAATTGGTGGTGAATTTTGCATCTAAACTAATTATGAGAGGCACCCTATTGCTAATACATAAAGCTATTTTAAGGATGTATTCAACTTTTTATTTCTATGTTGAGAATACTTCTAACTTTACTTTCTTGCCTTCCATCTAGACCTTCATTTCTCATAATATAGTTTTTATTTCTGCAAACTATTTTATGGCCTTTGGTAGGGACTTAGCTACAACAGAAAACTTGTTAAAATATTGTAATTATTCTAGTACTTAAGAACAATGATAAATTTGTAATAAATAAATTTCTGCACATATAACTGTAGATATGATATTTCCACAATCCATCTAAATAAATTTAGATACTTCTAAAAAATTATATTCAAATATGTTGGAATACATTAATTTCTTCCACCCCAAATAAATGTAGTTGTAAATAATTAAATAAACATCCAACAATCCAACAATTAGTAAATCTTGTTTCATTAATTTCTATATTTAATGTTGTTTGTTGGAAAATGCATTTATTCATGCTACAAATAATTAATATTTTGTATCTATCAAGACCTCTATATATTTCAGACATTTTTTTTTTTTTAACAGAAAAAGGTGGCCGAGCACCAGTAAATTAGTATTAGAAGCATTTGTACATAATAGAAGCAACGAAAGTCTGAACGAAAACCAGAAAAATACAAAATGGGGCCCCAACCTGGCCAGATGAACCAAGAAAAAGAACAGAACTTAAAGAGCAAAACCCCAAAAAACAGAGAAGGAGAAGAGCTCCAAAAACGTCAACATGCCACCCCACCCAACCACCGCAAGAGTGCTCTATGTAAATGTCATCCACTTCCAGAGTTGAATGGGTCAAACAGTCAATAGCATTTTTCTATTTCATTCCCAACAAAAAGTGTTAAATATAGGAAAAATTTTCATTGGTCAGAATTTACCATTAAATATTGAAGTGGATGACCTTTAAGATCAGCCCCGCAAGAGGAGAAACCAACCGCAACCGAAAGCATCATCAAAAGAAAACCATCCGAACACCACCACGAAAGCAGACCACACCGCTAAGGGCACCCATAAAAACCAGCCGACAGCACCAGTTAAACACCACCCCAGGAATACACTAGACAAAAGCACCACAACCACAGCCACCCCAAGCGCCAAAAACAGCCGATCCTGTCACTACCTCAAGCTGCCGGTAGATTTCAGACATTTGTGATGTTTTTGCATCAAGAAATAAAAATTGAAGTTTTGCTTGAGTGCAATAACATTCATTTGTTGTCTCTATCCTCGTTTAGATTGGTATTAGAGAACGATCGTATGGATTTACAGTCTGAAGACAAGCATTGCCATAAAGAAAGAAGCCAGAGAATTGATTAGTCAAAGGAAATAGTAGCAAAAGAGATTGAAACACAAGGAAAAAAACAAGGAGTAGCTAAAGAAAAGAAGTCTGTAGAAAAGAAAATCACCTGACAAAGAAAGGGCAGCAAAGTCTCTCATTCCCCCAAAAACTTAGAAGGTATATGCAAAAGAAAGAGGGATGTGGATAATTTCAAAGGAGGGAGCATTTTTTTGAATCCGTCGTTTGCAAAAAGTTAACACTTCATAGAAGGAAGACGATAATGTGGAATAAAGAGATTGTGGAATTATTTTAGGAAGGAATTTATTTGAATTTAATAGACCATAGCACTTGAAGAGGTTGCTTCCAATTATTGAATTGTCATAAGTTGCCATAATTCCACTTTTTCAGACAAATGTAGAGAAGGCACACGTAAACATCAAACTAATCAATCGCCCTAATCTATTTGATGGCATAAAAAAGGAAATACATGAAACTAGAAACACAGTTAGCAAATTGTATTTGAGGCATTAGAATGAGAAATAATCTTATTAAGAATTATGATTTTTGGTCTATTAAGATGAAGATTTTAATTTGTTCACAGGATGTTTGGGATTTAGTAGAGAATGGAATTGTAGAATCTCGAGATCAAGTAGCCTATCAATATTTGTCACAAGCAGAAAAAGATCAACCTAGAGAAAATAAAAAAATAATGCAAATGCCCTGTTTTGAATTAAATAATTAATGGATGACTCTATTTTCCCTAGGGTTGCAACAACTAGATCTAAGAGGCATGGGATATTTTTTAAACTTCTTATCACAAAACAACTAAGGTGAAGGTAGATAAATTACAGTCTCTTAGAAGAAGTTTGAGAATTTGTAAATCAAGGATTTAGAGTCTATAGACTAGATTTTGAGTCAAGTTATAAATATTATTTTTATTCTCTAACTTTTATTGATGATTTTAGTAGGAAAACATTGAATTATTTTCTCAAGTAGAAGTTTGAAGCCTTCAAAATATTCAAGGATTTCAAAGCATTAGTTGAAAAATAGAGTGACCAATACATCAAGGTACTCAGGTTAGATAGAGGTGGAGATTGATAGTCGAATGAGTTTTTAAATTTTTCTAGATGTCATGAAATCAAGAAGCAATATACTAAAAGGAACACACTACAACATAATGGTGTTATAGAGAGGAAAAATAGAACAATAATGGATATGGCTAGGAGTATGTTAAAGGCCAAACACTTGCCTAATGAATACTAGGTAAAAATAGTAGTGTATATTCTAAATAAAAGTCCTGCATAGAATGTCAAGGACAGAATTCCATAGGAAGCATGGAATGGTAAGAATCATCATGTATCTCATTTAAATTTTTTAGATGTGTGGCATATGTACCTGTGCTAGGAGAAACAAGAATTAAACTAGATGCTAGAGGCAAAAAATATATTTTTATTGGTTACAATGAGTAGTCAAAAGCTTACAAGTTGTACATCCCATTACAAGGAAGGACATCATTAGCATAGATGTAGAATTCAAGGAAGAAGAAGCATGAGATGGAAGTGTTGATAGATCAATTATAATTACAACAATAATACCTCAAAATAAAGAAGACTTAGAAGAACAAAATGTGCAAGGTGGTTAGCTATGTCCACAAGTAGTAACAAGTACTCCAATAAGAAATTTTAAAGGAGACAATTCAAGAGAGTTGAGAACACCAAGGAATTTGGTACAAGGTGAACCATCAAGCCATGTAAGTCATCCTACTCCCAAATCATGAGTAAGTGATGACTTTGATCCTACACTAGCCTCACTAAGACCTTGATATAGAGGTAAGAAAATAAGAAGTTTGAAAGAGATTTATAATTGGGGAGAAGAAAATTTAGATTTACATTAAAAATTTACCTTATTTTCTCATGATCTTGTATATTTTGAGGAAGCAGTCAGGAAAGAACATTGGACTAAGGCTATGGATGAAGATATGGATTCCATTGAAAAGAACGAAACATGGGAGCTAGTAGATCTACTTGAAGGTAAATATTGCATAGGAGTCAAATGGGTCTATAAGACCAAGTTCAATGTAGAAGGTGAAGTTGAAAAGTACAAAGTAAGGTTAGTAGCAAAAGGTTTTGTACAATAGTATGAAATAGACTACAATGAGATATTTGCACTAGTAGCAAGACTTGATATAAGCAATGTTGTCTTAGCCATAGTAGCACAAAACAATTGAAAACTTTACCAAATGGATGTCAAATTAGCATTCCTGGATAGTTTTCTAGAAGAAGAAGTGTATGTGTAACAACCATCACATTATGAAGTGCATGGACATGAAGACAAAGTATGTAGATTGAAGAAAACTCTTTATGGTTTCAAACAAGCACCAAGAGTGTGATATAGTCAAATTGACTTATACCTAATTAGCAATAGATTCAATAGAAGCAATAGTGAGCTCACATTATATATAAAAATCAATAAAGTCAAATTTTGATTGTGTGTTTATATGTTGATGATTTAATATTTACTAGAAATTTTACTTTAGACATGTTCAAAACAACCATGAAAAAAGAGTTTGAAATGACAGATTTAGGATTGATGAGATATTTTCTAGGCATTGAAATTATTCAATTAAATAATGATATTTTCATTTGTCAAACTAAGTATGCCAAGGATGTGTTGAGGAGATTTAGGACAATGAATTAACTCCAATTGCAACAAGAACTAAGCTCAACAAAGAAGACATGCGATCCAATGTTGATCCAACAATGTTCAAAAGACTCATTGGAAGTTTGATGTACCTCACAACCACATGGCCAGATATAATGTATGGTGTTAATCTAATTTTAAAATTCATAAAGTCACCAAAACACTCACATTGGCAAGTTGGCAAAAGAATATTGAGATATGTAGCAAGAACAACATGAGATGGAATGTTATATTCCACAACTAATGATTTTGATTTGATTGGCTATACTGACAATGATTTTGTAGGTAGCACAGATGATAGGAAGAGTACTTCAGGATATGTTTTTCACTTTGGATTACGTGTAGTCTTATGGGCATCAAAGAAACAACCTATAGTGACAATTGCATCAACTGAAGATGAGTATGTGACAGCAACATAAGTAGCATGTCAAGCAGTATGGTGCGACAAGTATTGCCAAGTTTAGTGCATGGTCAAGAAGATCCAACACCAATATTTGTGATAACAAGTCAACCCTTGCATTATCCAAGAATCATGTTTTTCACTAGAGAAGCAAGCACATTGATACAAGGTATCATTTCATCAAAGAATTAGTAAAAAATGGAAAATTCTACTTAGAGTTTTCTAGATTAGAAGATCAGTTGGCAAGTATATTCACAAAGACATTAGCAAAATAGAATTTTGAACATCTAAGTCAAAATTTTGACATTATAGATGCTGAAGCAACTACCTAGTGGTAGAAATTAAGGGTAGTGTTTGACTAAATTAATTTCTCCAACTGTCAATAATTAAATAAAGAAGCAGCAATTAATAAATATTGTTTAGCTAATATTATGTATTTGATATAGTTTGTTGGAAAGGACATTTATTCATGCCACAAATAATTGATATTTTGTATCTATCAAGACCTTTATATATTTGATGCATCTGTAATATTTTTATATTAAAAAATAGAAGTTGAAGTTTTGCTTGAATGCTGTAGCATTCTATCCTCCTCCAAAATCTTTCACTCAATATTTCATCCAAATATTTTTAATAATTAAACTCGTTGAAATCAATGCAGGAACATTAGGTAAGAATCTAATCAACACATATTCGTACGTGACACATCAATGAATCGTGGGGGCTGCTTAAAGTTGCTTTAAAAGATTTTGTATCTTTTCAGTGTTTTGGTGTCGATTTACTCCGAGTTGTAAGAAAATTGATCCTTGTACTTGTGGTGAATGGCCTTTCAAAATTTTTTGGAGCCAATATTTTAAAATTGCTTTAGTGGAAAAGAGACGTGGATGGGAAAGAAAGAATGAAACTGATCGCAGCTGGTAAAGATTGTCAAAGTTTGGTGATTCTGGAAAAGTTAGGGGGGTAAAGATTTTAATATGGAAACCACTTTTGTAGTAATCACGTGTTTTTTATATGTGACGAAATATTGAGTTTGGGATGACCCAACTACAGATTAAACACCTTTGAAATAAGGTAAAATATTTGAAACTGTTTAAAATTTGGGTTATTATTTATATTTTTATGTGCTGTCATTTCTAATGAGGAATCTTCAATGGAATTCAACAATCATGATAGGATAATGATAATGTCTTGCACTATCATTCCTTGAATTCTTAATAGGATGTTCTATACTAGATGCTGATTAAACCTTCATTAACCTACTTAATTTTATATTTTTATATTTTATTTCTCTCATAAACCTCAGCCTTTGGTTTTATTTCAATTAGATGGGCAATGAGAATTCACTCCAATCCTACTCTAGTTCCCATTTTTACAAGCCAAAAGGACCAATTTACACAAACATTAGGAAAAAGCTATATAGAATTGCATACATATTTCTATTTCAATAGTAATTAGATCATCTTTAAAGTTGGGGAAAGAAAAGATTGTGTTCATTTAACTATAATTGCATTTATAAAATCATCAAAACATTCAGAAATATAGAATAAAAGTCATTAAGTAAACCCTTGATTTCATCATGAGGTCAACAATTCAAACAATGTTTTCAATATTTAAAAGAATTAAACATAGAAAACATCAAGGAAACCCTCGATCTCATCATGAGGTACACAAACTCAACAATCCAACATTAAAACATAAAGCATAATGACTCCATTGTCACCCACAATGTTCTTCCACGTGAAGAGAGTAATCATCTTAATCACCCTTACCTAACTGGAGTGATTCAACTGACACCTTTAGAAAGGGTGTAGTGCATGGGTTGTTTGGAGTTAGAATTGCATGCATTGTGTCTGAGTCACATTCTAGTTAACACAATATCTATAATATTTAACTCAATTGGTAATTTTGAGTTAAAAGGTGGCAAGGCCTTTCCTAGTGAAATCATTAGCAGCATCCACTGTCAATGAAATAACTACTTGACAAATCAAATGACCTACAACCATGAAGTAAAAATGTTTAAAGGAGTAAGAAATAGATAGACATCATTAGCTAGTGTAGCAAGGATGGGTTCTATTGATGTAGTTTTTGACACACCAGCTTTCTTGTAAGTAATGAAGCCTATAGAGTGGAAGGGAAAAGGTTCCCCTACTTGGAAGGTGGCTAGCCTCAAGAGTCTTTTGTACATTGATTGTGAGGTTTACCAAAAAATTTTAATTAGAGAGTGCTTTGGCTAGTCCATTCAAGGGGCTATGATGAATATTAGGAATCATTCATATGAAACAGAGACTCACTTAGTAAAAAAAAAACAATTAGCTAGTGTAATCCTTTAATTTTATTTAAAATCAAAATTTGATGAAAAGGAAGATGAACAACCACATGCAATTTAATCAAATTTTATTACCTTTTTAGATTTGAAATTTATCATTAAAATTCTCACCTAACACTGATATAAAAAGAGATTAAAATTAAAATTAAAATTAAATTCTAAAATTATCTTCTATCCTTTTGTACACCATTCTTTAAATGGGAAAAAATAACTTAAAACTAATCTCTTTTGGATCCTTTCTCTACAATCCCAATGCAAGATGGTGTAATCTCCAAAGGAAAATTAATATGAATGATTATTTTTGAATTCTTGCAGAGCACAAATTGGTGTTCATGCAACTATGCAAAACCCCTCACCATCAGTGAGGAATCAATGGTCTAAACACATGTTGCATCTATCGACATTTGGTGGATTAAATGTATATAGATATGGAGAGAAGACAACTTCAAGATTCAAAAACTAAAGCATGAAAACACACAAACATTTGAGTAATTTTTTGTATCTTGTATTCATTTCATGTTCATGGGTTTCCACCAAAAAGAACCCAAAAGAAAAAGAGAAAATATTCTATCTTCAAATTCTAAAAGAGGATATCAAAAACAACCCCTTACAATGAGCCATTTACATGTATATATAACACTTTTTGAGACTTAGCGAAGTCAAAGAGTCATCCATTCAAGAGTCACAAAAGATAAAATACGTGAGAATATGAAGAGTCATTTGACTATCCCTTCACATTCCTAATATTATATTAATTTATAAAATATTGCACATTGCACATTGTACACCTCAACTTGTTATTTCTTGGGATTTCTTATGCTTGAATACTTAGAATTTGCCATGTACCCCCTTGACCAACCTAGTACTAGGGTCATTTGAGTGCACATATTAAACATTTGCATGAATGAAGTTATGTAAAACTGAGTCATGGGATTTGCTTGTATTATGCACTCTTCTTCTCAAAATATTTAGAGGCAATCCAAACTCTCATAAACCTTGTGATGGATGAGGAATCAAAATTGCCCCCACTCTTGAAGATTTTTCTTTCAACATATTATCAAATTGTCACTAAATTACAACCTACATAGAATTAAGATTTTTTTTTCATCATATAGATGACATCCAATCTTATTTGTAAAATCATTAATCTCCTTCAAAATGGGCTTTTATGAGATTGTATGATTCCCAAAACCTATTTTTACATCCCTGCAATATACCCTTTCTACAATTATAATATATTTAATTCATGTTTTATGCACAAAGCCAACTTTTCAATTCAAAATTCACTTATCATACAAAATTTAAGAATCCACATTTACTAGTTCCACTAAGTGGAGAAGATCTACATTGATATCACTATCTCTTAATCAATATTCCTCTCCATTATTTTCATTTCATCTTCTCTTATCACAAACTTATTACATTCACCCACCATTTCATCAATTGTTTTATGACCAAGTGTTAACAATTCATTACTACATGTCCTTGTAGTTGTAACTATGTTTTTTACCTCACTAATTGGTGGCTTCCATGTATATATACCTAAAACTACTAAGGAGGTTGGGGCTGTAGCTCAAGATTGACTATTCCAACCAAATTTTAATATAAGAAGTTACATAAGAAACCTTATCTTTCTGCATTTTCTTGATCACCCACTCCATAGAAGATTTTTCAATCTAATTTCCCTCTTCCCTAGAAGGTTTCCCCAATGAAACTGTAGTGACTATGAAGTTAGATGGTTGCAATTAGGTCTCCAAAAAACCTTTCATTAGGGTTATAATCTAGGCCTATCAGGCTCCTTGTGTATCAATTGTTATTGTGGACCTAACTTTGGCTTTCTTAGGAGGAGGTGGTTTGGTAATCATAGATGACATTTGATAAAAGTAATCCATTAGTGGTTGAATGCCCTCTTCTTGCTCTGAATGATCTTATTGAACCATTGAGGTATATCATCCACATGTGCCTATTCTTTAGAAATTTCATCATCTTGTGTCTCATGTTGTGCTTATCCTTGTGTAATATCTTCTTGTATCTTCATCCATATGTTGTTCTACATCCTTCTTTTCTTGTTGGTCAAACTTTTTCTATAAAGTGTTATTAGGAGGAGAATTTAGAGGATGAGTGGGTGGAAGAGGAGTTCTCTCTAAGAAAGAAGTGATTTTCTAGAGTAGTTGTCTTCTTGGGAGAACGAGTGGGAGATTTTCTTTAATGAGGTGGGATCTTTTCAAGAGATTATATTGTAATTGCCTCTTCATTTTCCTACACTAAATGGGAGGAACTAGCTTGCAATTTCCCTAGAGGAGGATGAGGTGGAGCATTGTTTAGAGGAGAGTAGGGTGTAGAGGAGGATGCTTTGTCTAAATTTCATCTTTTATAAAGCTAAGCACCTTGATCTCTCTTGTAGCTAAACCATGTTTTACTTTCATTTTATTTAACCATTCGTCTATCCTCTTAATTACCTTTTTGGTCCTTTTCTCTATGTAATTAGCTTAATTTTTGCTCCAATCTATCTTGGGCAAGGGATTAGAGGCAATTTGTTCTTCCTCATAGGCTAGATTAAAAAAATTTCCCTCCTCTTTAATCACCTTTGGAACAACTTCCATATGGTATATTTTCAATTGAAGAGTATTAAGAATCATATAATCTCTTCTTCTAACCTCATACTCATCATCATAGTTAGCCCAGAAGTCTTCTAGTCTCTCC
Source organism: Cunninghamia lanceolata (assembly GCA_027924645.1). NCBI lineage: Eukaryota > Viridiplantae > Streptophyta > Pinopsida > Cupressales > Cupressaceae > Cunninghamia > Cunninghamia lanceolata. Next base: position 37,766 of record BSBN01000765.1, on the reverse strand, counting down.
TCGTGTTTGCAAATATTTTTCAATCCCTTAATAGTAGTCTTTGGATTGAAGAAGGCTCTTACTTCATATAGTTTTAGATTCACTTGGTCAGTTTCATTCTCTACATTATTTAAAGATTGAGTTTTCAGACAAGTATATTTATTTATAGTGATGGGAAATGAAGGTCCCTTTATCTTCTTCTTAGAGCACAACTTGTGTACAACTTCCATATATCTACATAATTCTAACAACACTAATCTATCACTAACATATATCAAGGTAACATGTATGGAGCTTTATCAAAACTTCCCAGTCTGATTTATACAAAAGTGGGAAATTGAATATATCAACTACCTCATTTGTTTAGTATTTCCTTCCTTTGGCTAACATTCTCTTACCAAAATCCCCTACTAACAATCTGATTATATAAAATACAAAATGCATCATTAACTCTCATAAACTTCTCGGTAGCCATTTTATATTCTAGAATCGAGGATAGTATTCAAACACCTTCCATTTTCAACCCTAAAAAAATGCCTCCTTGCCAGAGCATATACTAAATATAATATCATATAAAATCTTTTTATTGTGTAACATTAGTCAACTACTCATGTAATGTGTCATTGATTATCATGGCCCAATCTGTAAATTCTTTTCTAGCTAGAATCTTAACAATGTATCTATACATCTAGGTTTGTAACTCACTGTCATTTTCTTGCCTAGTGACTTTTCTCAATATGGTTATATAGTTATTTACCTCCTCAATAAAGTCACTTCTAAATAATTTTTTTAGGAAATCTTGAGATAGTGCCTTTGGGCTTTAAGAGCCACTCATTTTTTAAGAGCCACTCATTTTTTATAATGTCAAGGCATTTGCGCAAATTCTCCTCATAGTAATTTTGGGGTAAATCAATTTAGAAATGTTGATACATGAATTATTGGTTGGAAAACCAATGATTTCCTTAATATACTATGGATAAATAAGCAACATTGCATTACCCTTTGCAGTTCTAATTTTCATTTGGTTAGGGTTATAATATTATGCAATGACATCACTAAATCTACATATTATAATGTGATGAGAAATCCTACACCTTGAACTAGTCCACTAGCCTTTAAGTTTTTGGTTGTATATTAGTCATTTGTTTCTCATTCACAACCATCTTGTGTGAAATTTATCTAGACCCACATGTCATATATTAGTGTCTATAATGTTGACTAGGTCTAACACAAACTTTGATGTTGGTTTAAACCATGTGTACTCATATTTCATCTTAGTAGAAGAGGTCATATCAAATAGAATGATCCTAGAGATGTTTAACTTAAGTTAATTATCAATTTTGCATATTTATCAATATATTTCACATGTTAATCTGTTGAGTTCATTATTAAATAATTATTGTTTAGTTATATCATTTGCACAATTTCCAAAGTTAAAAATGCCTACATTATCAAAACCTAAGTGTTAGAATATTCAAAATATGTATTTTGTTGTTCTATTGTATTTCAAAATTTAAAGACAATTTACATAGTACAATCCAAGATCTGAGCCTAGGGAGCATTTTGCAATTTATTTACAATTTGCAAGGTGCAAATGAAGTATGATTTCCAATCAAAGATTGGGTGTGGTTTGTAGTTGGTAGTGAGTTACAAATTACAAAATGTTTGGTGGGTTTGGAGTTCGAACAAAATCTAGAGTTTGTTTTCATTTTACAAAAAGTTTCAAATTGTAACTGGTTTGCAAGTGTTGTCTAGAGCTTGGTTATGGATCAAGCATCTTTCTTGTTCTCACATATTGCAAAAAATTTTGGGAGTTCGGCATCAGATTTTAGAATCACCATGCACTTTGCAAATCCAAAAAAATTGCAAATTGCAAAAAGATTTGAGACTTTGAAGTTGGACTTCAAAGTTAGCTTGTATTTTGCATGAAGTTGCAAATTTTAAAGAGTCTCAGAAATTCAAAAAAGTTGCAAAATGGAACTTATTGCTAAAAGGGCCTAAAACATGAATTTAACTAAGTTTTAATACACTTAAAATCTACCATTAAGACCACGCCACTCTAAACTTATGGAATTGACTTTGAAATGCTCAAAACATCAAAGGGGTGACAATTTTAATGGAATCCCTAAAGCTAGGGCTCAAAAAGAATACTTGTCAAGGGTTGAGGATTGAAAACCCTAATCTAAATTTTAATCTAAAAATTCCAAGCAACCAAAATGATTAATCACCAATGCCACAACAATTATAGAAATGATGGAGGATTTTAAGATCAAAATATCAAAAAACAAAAACAAACTCTACCATTACAACAAGGCTCGAAGGCTGAAAAATAGAAATCCTAATAGAAAAATAACAAAAGCAAAAAAGAAAATGATAAAAACCTAGAAATTCACCTAAATTTGCCTCCAAATAACCTAAAATTTGAGAAAAATTAACCACCAAAGAAATCTAGAGAGTTACAGGGAACTAGAGTGCCAGAAATCATGTGGAATATGAAAAGGTATGGAAATTGGAGTGTTTCAAGTTTTTGTCTATCACTTGCATGGGTGCCATTAGTGTCGTATCTACTAGGTTCAAGATCCATGGGTGACCATTTGCAATAAAACAACTTTCAAGTTTCAAAGAATCAAAGTAGTTTGCAAATGCGTTGTTAAGGAGGGTTAAAGGAATGGAGGTGATTTACACTTTAGCATAAATTAAACCTTAGACTTAGGAAAAATAAAATCAACCCCTTAATATTAAAATGTCCCCTTATCTTAATAAATAGAGTACCTAGAACACTTGTGACTTTGACAATGCAATTTATTGAAAGCATAAATGTCTAATTAAAATGAAGGCAAATTGAAACATCATTATCAAAGCTTTGTAAAAGCTGCAATTTTTAGGAAATCAAGAAAAAGAGTTCCCCAAATTAAAATTTTAGGGGCATGTTGTGAAGGGTCGCGATAGGGTCCACATGCCTAAAGTAGCAACTATTGGATCTAGGACCAAACATGAAAATACATTCAATATTTGCATTGCACATAATAAAAGAACACATGCATTATATTATGTTTGGGATTTTATATGATTACATTAGTCAATTACCTTTATAGAAGCCATTTACAACTAGTTTTCTTATAATAACCAACTATTAACTATCCAACACAAACCATAAAATATTAAACTAACAACATCATAAACCTAATAGCAACAAAAACAAGTGAAAGAAAATTTAGATGTTTAGAAGGCCAATGTACGTCTAAAGCCTAATAGAATATTGTTAGATGGAAAAAATTCATGGACCATAGATCCCAATGGCATGATATCTAATGGTTGCTAAACTTCAGGCAATTTTTCATAATTCTCGAGTAATAAATATGGAATGGAAAAGTTCTCATAGGAATGTTACAAGCCAAAGGATAGACCATTGATAACTTGTAAGTTAAATAAAATTACAAAGTTCCATGCAAACACATGCCAAGACTATGTATTAATATCAAGATTTTATGAGCTAAATAATAAATGACTGTATCAATAAGGTTTAACATTATTATTGATTATTTGAATGTTAAACATTTTGGTATTAAAATTATATATAGATAAATATGATAAACATATATTGTTAATTTGAAATGAGTTTGTATTATAAATAAATGCTTTTTACTCTCATTCAAACATAACTATGTTGGAATTAGTACGACTGAAATTTTTAAAAAGTCCAAAATTTGACAACCATATATATTATTTTTGTATAAGATTAAGTAAAAGTGACTTTGATAAGCTGGGAGGCTAAATATAAGAGATTGGAACATGAAATAGTTTCAATCATTTTATGAAATAGATTATATATTTGTAGAAAAAAATATGATTTGTCATTCATGATTTAATATAAATTATTTCAAAATAAATGAAAAGTAGTATAATTTGCATTGCTTTACAATTAAAATTTCAACCGGCTAGAATTTTTAACTATATTTTAATGCATATATTTGTATAATTAAAATTAATATTACACTACTTATATTTTGGTCAAAATAAATATGATTTGTTACCATTGCACACTCTTTTTCTTTCTTATTGGTTGGGGGACTGTGTGTAGTGAAATACTGTTACAACAAATTATAGATGTTTTCAACTATTGTATTGATCTCATTAAAATTCGAAATGATTTTTGCCTTTCCTGTGCTTACTCCCAATATAGGGAAAAACTTAATATATTATCATTACACTCTATTTAAATATCATCCACTTCAATGATAATTTTACACCTCATTCACAATAAAAAGTGATAAATATTTGTCCTATTTTTATTGGCCAAAATTGACCTTTGACTATTAAATTGGATGATATTTAAGAATAGCCATTATTTCGCCAAGAGGCAAACTACAGTTGTATCAGGGGGAGATGAGAGCACTCATTTTTGGTCGTAAATATGAACCAAAAAAATTTAAAAAAAATCTAAATTCCATTTAAGAATTAAATAAATATCTATAAATTGAAGATTTTCTTTTAATCTTCCTGCATTAATATAATTTTTCAGACCGCCATAGCTAATATGCTAATATTAGAAAATGACAGAGGTAGTTGGTGTTTCATTTATTTGAGGTTATTTTAATAAATATAACATTTATTTAAGGTTGTGCTAATATTAGAAAATGGCATAGAAAATCAGAGAGGTGGTTGGTGTTTCAATGCTATAAGGTTGTGTAATGCCTTTGCTGAATGGGGATTAAAATATTGAGAAATGAACATATAAGGGATAAGGAAGACCCTTTAAATACTCTGAAAACTTGGATTCCTCCTTACTCAATCCTTGCCAATGGATGTATGATTGTGAAGAACTATTTCAATGAAATCTAGAATCAATTGATTGTGATTTTTCTTGTTTGATTGTAATGTAATTGTTTCTCTATTTTTGTAGTGGTCGCTACCAACTCTATCTGCTAAGGCATTTTACAGTAGGCAAGGGTCTGGTAGAGGTAAACAAAATTTAAATTGCTTTGAAGCATACAAAATTTAAGCTTTTTAAAAATTATTCATTTGAGAGCCCCTTTGGATCATTTAAAAAAACAAGCACTCATTTATTTTTGTTTATTTTTTAAATCAACTATATACAATTTCATATTTTTTTATTTTTAGTCTTAATATGCAACCAAATAAATACCCAAAATAAATTGCAAAAGTTTCTAAAATGAATTCATAGAATTTAAAGGTTTCTAAAATTTGAATAAATTACTAAAATTTCTAAAATGAATAAATTATTAAGTTTCTAAAATGAATTCAAATATAAAATTTTCTAAAGTTTGTTTTCCTTATCCAAAAGTTCTTTTATTAACATAATTCATCTAAATATATATTTATTTGTTTTTTTTTTATAATAATTTTTTTAATATAAATTTTCAAAAATATATAAGTCTAAAACACTTTATAAAAAAAATCATTTATTTTTATAAATAAAATTATATAATTATTTATTTTTATGCACTCTCACAAAATTTATATTTTTTTATGGAACATTAACTATAATTTATGCTATACCTTAAAGAATACTTAAATATTTATTTTTAATCTTAATATATAATGAAGTAAATACCAAACAAAACAAGATTTTTTAAATTTATTAAAATTACTAAAAGTTACTAAGATTTCTAAAGTTACCAAAATTACTCAAGCTTCTACAATTTACTATTTTTTAAATGAATTCATAGAATATAAAGATTTCTAAAATTTGTTTAATGCCATAAAAAAAAATTATGTTTATTAAAATAATTCATGTGAATATATATATTTATTTGTTAATTAATTTATTTATATTTATTTTTTTAATATAAATAAATATATATGTTTATTTATTGTAATACACTCTCACAGAATCTATATTTTTTATGGAATATTAACTATAATTTCTTTAACACATGGAAATATTAAAATTAATGAAAGTTACTAAGGTTTATAACTAGAAGTTTTAAAAATAGAAAAAAATAATTATTGCTTAAGTCACTACATGATATTTCCTTATTTCTAGCCAACTTTATTATTTGTTTTAAAATTATAGTATTGCTTATTAAATTTATGAAGTGTAATAATTAAATTAGTATATAACTTATTTTATTGATTTAATTTTATTTAAATAGTAAGTTTAAATTTTATTTTACTTTTGTGAGTTAACATAATGTGTGAGGTTTTTCTCAAATGTTTCTTTTAAACCTTTTTAAAATTATAATTACTTGAGATATTTATAATTAATTTTAAAAATGTCTATTACTTAATTGTTTAAATGCCATATTCAAATTTATAATTAGAGTTCTAAATGATATATTTAGATTTATTTAAATGATGATAATTAAATTTAAAAGGGTCTTTAGACATGCCAAATGTAGATATTAATATTAACTTAACATTAAAAATTAGCTAGGGTTGATTATTCAATTAAAATAATTATTCCATTAAAAACATATTAAGGTTTAAGTTTTAATATTAACTTAGGGTTAATATTTTTAAAGTGAACACAATTTTAGTTAGAAAAGATTAATAAATGAGAAAACAACTCTCATTTATATTTCTATTATTTAGTAAAGGATTGATTATTCGATTAAAAATATATTAAGCTTCAAGTTTTAATATTAACTTAATATTAAAAATATATTAGGGTCGATATTTTTAAAGTGAACACAATTTTAGTTAGAAAAGATTAATAAATGAGAAAACAACTCTTATTAATATAAGTGTTAAAAATGGAGTTTTGGTATGCAATTCAATTGTATTGTGACAAATTCACACAACACAATATAAAATACATTACTAATTATGAAAATATTTAAACTTCAAGCTTATTAGAATAGTGTTAGGATTAGAATTAGTGGTATATTACATATAGTAGATTACAATAAAGCACAAAACTCTAAAATAAAAGATATACTAATGGAATAAAGATAAGTAAGCATTTGAAATGACCCAACCCTAACCCTAACCATAATTCTAATTAAGGTTAGAATTAGGGTTAGGGTTAGAATCAACATTATGATTAGAATTAGGGTTAGGGTTAGAGTTAGGATTAGGGTTTTTATTAGAATTAGGGTTAGAATTAAGGTGGGTTACAATTAGAATTACGGTAAGAAATAGAGTTACAATTAGGGTTAGGGTTCAAATTATATTTCAACTAATTCTAATAGTGATTAGGGTTAGAATCAACGTTATTATTAGAATTAGGGTTAGGGTTAGGATTAGGGTTCCTATTAGAATTAGGGTTAGAATTAGGTGGGTTACTATTAGAATTAGGGTAAGAATTAGAGTTACAATTAGGGTTAGGGTTCAAATTAGAGTTAGGGTTAGAGTTCAATTAGGGTTAAGGTTAGTATTAAGGTTAGGGTTAGGATTTGAATTATATTCAGGCGTAGGGTTAGGGTTAAGGTTAGGGTTAAAAATTAGAACTATGTTTAGGGTTAGAATAAGCTTTAGGGTTAGAATTAGGGTTATTGTTAGATTTAAAATTAGGGTTATAGTTAGGGTAGAATCAGGGTTATGATTCAAATTAGAATTAGGGTTAGGGTTAGAGTTAAGATTAGGGTTAGAATTAAGGTGGGTTACTATTAGAATTAGAATTATGGTAAGCATTAATGATTATGGTGGGTTACAATTAGGATTAGGGTTCAAATTAGAGTTAGGGTTAGAGTTCAACTAGGGTTAAGCTTAGTATTAAGGTTAGGGTTAGGTTTTGAATTATAACCAAGCTTAGGGTTAGAGTTAGGATTAGGGTTAGGGTTAAAATTAGAGCTATGTTTACAGTTAAAATAAGGGTTATGGTTAAGGTTAGCTTTAAAAATAGGATTAGGTTTAGGGTTTAGGGTTGGGGTTAGGATTAAGGTTAGGGTTTGAATGAATGTTAGAATTAAAATTATAGTTACAATCAATTTTATGGTTAGGGTTAGAATTAGGATCAGTGTTAGGTTTAGAATTAGAGATACAATTATGGTTATAATTAGGGTTAGGGTTATTGTTATAATTAAGGTTAGGGTTAGTATTACGATTAGGGTTAGTATTAGGGTTAAGGTTGCTATTAGAAGTAGGGTTAGGGTTCAACATTTATATTAAAATATTCGTTAAAAATAGGTACCTTTTTTTGTAAATCTAGCCTAGGTAATTCTAATATAACCTTGGTTCTAACCCTAACCCAAACCCTAATTATATTTCTAACTCTAACCCTAATTTTAACCCCTAAATTTAATCCTAAATGTAATATATAATATAATATAAAATTCTAATTATTATATATTATAATAATAATAATTATAAACATATTATATTATTATATAATTATTATATAATATATTAGATATATTATAAAAGATATATCTAATATAATATTTTTTTATATATTATAATTAGTGTTAGCATTAGGTTTGTGGCTCAGGTGTTAGTAGCATATTTATATTAAATATAATATATCTAAAATATGTCAAGAGATATCCTTCTCGAGGCACCTATTTTTTTAATCACTAATCCTAATATTAGGCACCTCGAGAAGGATATCTCTGGATACTTTAGATATATTATATTTAATATAAATATGCTAGTCATTATCATTATATCTATTAACATGTCAACTGAAATTATAAGTAAAAATGTAAAAATTATTTCCCTTAAAAGGTCTTCCAACCCACTTAGACGTGGTGAACAGTTATTACTTGTTGAACTGTGCAGATATATACTCTGCTCATGTCAAATATTTATTCTAATAAATCAATGAACCGACACTGTTACACTCCACAAACTACTTCTCAGGGTCTGTAATAACTTGAATGAAGCAGACATGTATCACATGAAATCATTCTCCCAATAGAGGCTGTCAGAGCAAGTCCAAGATGAAATAAATGAATCTGAACACAATTCTGTGGTGCTAATACCTTGCTCAAACCAAGTTATAGGTAGAAAAATGTCTTCTTCCGTATTGATCTCAATAACCCACGGTGCTATACTTCCTGTACCGCTAAAGAATTGATCTTCAGCTCTGGTAAATATATAGCCATCCTCTAAAATACTCAAATCTGGTAGCTCAGTCCCACTGTATTTCATATTGGCATCTGCTAATTGAGAATCTGGGTAATCTTTCTTAAATTGCACTGGTAATGCCGTCGAATCGGTAGGAGAAACAAAACCAAAACTCTGATTATCAGTGACAATGGCGTTCTTCGTGGTCTAAATTTTGGAACTCCACTTAAAACAAAATTATCATGGGTTTCGCTTTACCTTTCTGATGATCCCCACAGCTTAATGGCTGCTCCTCAACAATCTGTGTGACGGCCTTGCCCCGTGAAAAGGATTTAGTGTCAAACTTTTTGGTCAAATGAGTATTCCAGTAGTTCTTAAACTCATCATCTGTCCTGCCTAGCACTCGCCCTGTAATCAACGACCATCTGCAACAACACAACAACATTCAAATTACCCCCAAAAGCAAAGAGAGAAAGCACAACCTTTCGTAACTATCAAAGAAAACACAATGATGGGATTTCAGGGATTAGAATCCCATTGCTTTACCGATTTCCCAGCAGATTATGAAGCCTTATGATGAGATCCTCTTCATCTGGAGAAATATGACCGCGCTTGACATCGGGTCGCAGATGATTCATCCAACGCAATCTGCAACTATTTCCACACCGCATCAAGCCTGTATCAAATAATCTCTATATCAGTTCAATGTTGCCCAATTTACTAAAGGCAATGATTATCTGAAAGAGCCATGATGCTTGTTATTTGGCCTGAAATTGAAATGGGATTGAAGATAAAGCCTAGTATAATAAGAGGGAAGAGCTTAACCAGCGGGTGAGTTGTAAACGACAGGCTGGTCAAAATCTGTAACGTGGCAGTCAACTAGGCATGCAAACAGTACGGATGCGTTGTGACTGTGTCAATCGAGTGGATTGTCGTACAGCCGGTCGTGTCGTCTATAACGTACTGGCTGTTTACGGCTGGACCAATAAGATCTCTTGAACTTTTAAACAAATCAAAAACAAAAATATATATTGCACAAAAAATTTAATCAACCAAAATTATTATCAACATCTGAAATAAAATAAATAAATAAAGAAATCTGTTATATGACTACTTCTATCAAGATTTCTTGTTGTCACTATTTGAAAGCCTCTTTTTTTTTTACAAAATGTCGTAAATGATAAAAAACAAAAAAGGTTCCATTTACCTTCATCACTTTGACAATTGATAAATTGTGATAAATTGTTAATTTTTAATTTGATTTTTTCTACAAAATGTCATAAATGATAAAAAACAAAAAAAAATTCTCATCAAATCTCCAGTCAATTGCGAATAAGTAAATAAAAATTATAAAAAACAAAAAAAAATTATTTGATTTTTTCTATAAAACGTGATAAATGATAAAAACACAAAAAAAATCCCTCTACCTTTATCAATTTGACAGTTGATAAGTTGTTAGTTTTTAATTTGATTTTTCTACAAAATATCATAAATATAAAAAATAAAAAATATTAAACAAACTAATATAGTTGTATAGTCCATACTCCATAGACACACCAAAAAAATAAAGCAAAACTTAACTGCAGTAATAAGTGTTGTTATTATTCAAATGGTATTAGATATGTAGTTTATGTTAAAAGGGGAATTAGGAATAAGAAGTAATATATAGTAATAATTAATGTATAATTCTTATTATTATTCAAATGTATTTAAAACACTTCTTATTACTAACTGTAGTATTATTGCAATGGGTTTTGTTTATCTAGTGATTACCAATCAAAATAAAGTATTATTTTTCATGTTGAACAAATTTTAATTTTGGGAAATATTATTTTGAGTAAAACAAGAACACTATTCATGTTGAACAAATTTTAATTTTGGGAAATATTATTTTGATTAAAACAAGCACACTAAGATCTAGTAAAAACTTAAACAGGAATTTAGTTATTAAAAAAATAATATTTATTTTAATGTTAAACAAATAATATTTGTTCTTTAAATCTATGCAAATATTATAACAAAATTTTAATATTTATATTAATATAGTATTATATTAATGTTATTATTTAAGTTTGATTCATTGTATATATATTATTTATAAATTTGATATTTTAAATATTAATGAAATAATATAATTAATTATATATAATGTATATTAAATTATTGATTATACAAATTATTAGAATTATCATGAAGTAGAGTTCCATTCAATTGTAAAAGATATGCAATATGTTGGAAGTATTTCTCTAATTTTTTTAATAGAAAAATATAGTTATGTCTTATGTGATATAAGTTGTAGAACATAAATCTATTGTACCATCACATAATTATTTTTAAAATAATTATATGATTAAATATGTATTTGTTTCTATGGTGATTATAAAAATCAATAAGAGATTCAATTAATTTGCTACATATATAGACAAGTTACTTAAAAGTTGAGCTATAATTTTCAAAATTATATTTTTTAAATGATCTATAGAGGGATAAGTGATCTCCGTACTTTCTATGGTGATTATAAAAATCAATAAGAGATTCAACTAATTTACTACATATATAGACAAGTTACTTAAAAGTTGAACTATAATTTTCAAAATTATATTTTTTAAATGATCTATAGGGATAAGTGATCTCCATACGGAGTGAATGTAAAGTAATGGTAACTTAAAAAATATATAAATATTTTCTTGGTAAGGAATTGACATGATAATAATTTTACCCAGCTATGTTCATCTCAATATGTAATGTAAAAAGAAATTTACTAATATAAGTGAAAGAAGACAATAATTAATGTGATGAAATTCAATAAGAATTGATAAAATAATTTAGTTTATAAATTAATAAATAATAAACAATATCTAACAAATTCTATAATTTTTTCAGAAAGTTTTCAGCTGCCCATTAAACCTATAGGTCTAATTGCTAGTATTTTAAGATCAGTTATATACATATTTCATGTCAGTAAGAGAATTAGTTCAAATAAGGAAAAAGATAGTAGTTCAATGTTAGCAGAAGTACCTCCTATTTGTTTCCCTTTTTCAAATAACAAAGTCCCAAACACTTTATCTTGATGTCAATTTGCAAAAACTACTAAAAATCCCTATAAAAACACCAAAATCTTCCACTTATCTCATAAAAATTGTGCTTCTGAACTTATAGCCCAGCTACTTATATATGTGAAACGCCATAGACAATCTGCATGTTTGTAAACATAATATCTTACCAGCTTCGTGGGGAAGAGTGCTCCAATGTTGTATGCCATTAGCCTCAATATATTTTTTCAACAGCAGATCTTCCTTAGCAGTCCATGGTGTTGTGACATGGTCCAACATCGCCCCATCAGCCTGGGGACCCCTTGATTTGGTGTTTTGGTCTGTGGTCTTGGTCAGAGTTTCTTATCTGGGCAAGGTTGTTTGCGGGGGTCATAGGGTACGTTATAATCCATTTATTGGTTGGTATATGACTTGCAATGCATGAGAAATATCCTAACTAGGCGTTGAGCTCATTTATTTCAAATCTCTATCCTGGCGGATATTTTTAATCACCTTGCACTACATTGAGATCTTCTTTTTTCAACAGCATGCCCGCTCCCCCTAGATCTCTGCCTAAGCGAACTTCATATACCTTCTAGCATTGCTTTTCATTTCCTATTCTCTCAACAGGCTAGATGACCGCTTGAGCAGATTTTCACGATTTGTTGGGAACTCTATATGTTTTGAGTTAGTCTTCGGTGGGCTTAAGTGACCGTTTGCCTAGGGTGTTTGTTGCGTAGCATGGTTATTACTAGACCTTTGGTAATTATGCAGAACATCACAAAATTCTATTCTTAGCATCACGTCAAATGTGAAGTATAACATTCACCCCACGTTGATCATTCATGGAGGGACAGACTTTTGAGAGTCCACTGCAATCCTGCATTGTGCACGTTGAAGCAAAAGGACCGCTAGGACGGAGATAGGTCTTAGGTTTGCAATTTTCTTTTTTGCCAGGATCTCAAACATTTGCGCTGACCCGCTGTAACACCGTCACCTCTTTGGCAATCATGATGACCCAATGAAGGAAGCATTGAACATTTTTTGTGCAGAACAAATTAATTCTATTCTTAGTGTGCAATTAAATAGGCACTGCACTCTGAAAAACGCATGGATAGGGAATAAATTGACATTCCTGGCAGGAGTTTGAGTCATGTATCTTTCAAATATTGGCTCGTCCTATTTTTTGCCCCACGATTTAATTCAAGTAATGACATTTATGTGGCAGGAGGTGGAGCACACTATTTATGCTAGCAAAATCTTTTAAACATTATTGAATGATAGTGCCAACTTTCTGAGCATATGTGGTATGCGCTGTCCTCCAGAAAAGGTAATTTTGTTGTGGAGATGATAGGGATTCAAGGGTGTTTTATCATTTGTTCTAACAGTGAGCTTCGCCTCCTGTATCAGTATTTGGAAACCCGACTATGTTCATGAGTTCTGTCTGCAAGAGGGGATCCTTATGAGGCCTATCTGAATGGGTGCTTGGACGTTAAACTAGTTAATATTACATAATCTGCCCGGTGTTCTCAAAGCTTCCTGAGTGCCGGTTTAAGAGTGTCTTCCTTGGTTGAAGTCTTCAAAAGTTTAAGAAAGACCACCTTCTATTTCTTGGTAATCGACCTCCCCTCCATTAAAGCACATAAGGGATTACAACACATGATTATTGCAGGTCCATTAGGAGATCAGATTTGATAGGAGCAAATAGGAACTAAGTGTGTTAGTGAGATATTTGAACATTTTGTTCTCACGGGAATCACATTATTGTTTTTTCTTTAGCGAAGGGGTGTGATAAATTGAAATCTTGCATTCAAATAATCCCGCATGTATTAAGTGTAGGTTTTGTTACTATTATGTTGTTACTAAATGTCATTTTCAAGATTTTGACATAAGGTGGTTGTGCAGGTGAAAGATGAGTGCGAAGGACAAACAAGCATTGATGAGGAGTGACATGAAGGGAACATGGCCAGAAATAAAGATCACTTCGAAGTGGTGAAACCTCTATGACACCAATCTGGGGAAGACCAATATGCAAGAGATTCAGCAAAATTTACACAAACCCAATCCATCGGATCTAGTCAGACAAATGTTGAAGAACGGGATTGTGCAAGCTGCTTGTTTCCCGCCAACAATGCTATGTCCAGAACTAATGTTAGAATGCGCCAAGCATTATAATCATGAAAAGAGATGTATTATGACTAGAGAGGGCAAAGTACTTGCTTATCTGAGAAAGGAGGCGATCGCAGAAGCTTTTGACATCCCCTCATACAAAACTACTACATTCTATGACAAGGAGTCTGCTTTGCAACTTTATTTGGCTGGACCTGAGAAATGTATGGAGGTAATAAACAACAGCTGGTTGGTGCAACCAAGGCCACATGTGAGTAAGTTACCTAAAAAGCTTCACAAGTCTGACTTTCATCAAGAAATCAACTATATGGTTGTGTTTTTGAACTGCATCATGGGCTGCCCACAATCGGCAAATTTCGAGCCCTGGATGTTCTTCTTCATTGAAGAAATTATAAGTGGAAAAAGAATGATAGATTGGGCTGAAATGATCAGCAGCAACATCGATGATCAATTGAAGGGTTTACAGGAAATGAAAACATTTTACATGAGCTCATATATTATATATATGCTTGCCAGAAGCGAGAGATATCCAGGATTGAACTCCAAGGGGAGAGTTGGAAACGGAGAAGGACAGTTCAAGGTTTATGATTGCTATCCTTAGCTGCACTTATAGGCTATATCCCATTACAGAAGGTTTAATGATGCCTTTTCCATGCATATTGTTAGATTGTTACAAAGTAGCACATGCAGGAGATTGTCAAAGGAGGCCATGAACTTCATCACAAAATATGGAAAGTGGTTTATTCAGTTTCCAAGATTCACATACATCCGTGTGGAGCGCTTCTCATCATTGCCTTACAGATTGCCTAGATACCCCACTGACAGAATGGTGTTGTTGGAAGTAACACGACATCTGGTTGCATTCGACAGAGTCCAGAGAAAGAGGATGAAGACTACAACAAAGTTTCCAATCAGCATCGGGAGGCTTGAGGCTTGCATGTCATTACAAGCTGCTGAAAATTCAGAGATAGAGTTACAGGCTTAGAACTTGGTATGCCACAATGATGCACGTAGTAACTTTGATCCATTTGGCATAGTCAGACAGAAATTTGGGAGCAAATACGAGCACAAACTGCAGCTCAAGGATCACTAGATAGATACATATGATGACATAGAAATAAGAAAGAAAAGTTGCTACCAATTGTCTTTGGATCTGGTCAGATCAACAAGAGTGATCAACATTCCGGATCAGCTTGAGGAGAATCACAAAAGACTTTCACAAAGTTCATATGAAGAGAAAAGAGATAGGCCCTTCACCATCAATTGGTCTGAGCAGGAGGCCACATGCAATGATGATTTGATGATGCCAATTATATCGCATACAAGAAAGTATGTAGACTTCCAGATTCGTAGGCTTCAGGAGAAGAATGTCCAATTGAATTACAACTTGATGGGAGGAGTTAGTGTACATCAGTCCAAGGATACTTCAGGAAGTGGGTCATCCAATAATTCCAATGGTTTTGAGGGAGAAGGTGATGATCCACATGAGGGTATTCAGCTAAGTAAGAAGGTAAAGACTAATGATCAGCAGGCAGTTAGTGCATTTTCAAGATAGGAGGGTAATAATATAATAAATATTGATGAAGATGAAGTGAGACCTGATGAGCAGACATCCTTGAAAATCCAAGATGATCAAGGAAACAAACAAGGTAATCAAATTGGTGTAGTGTCAAAATCATCTAAGGAACAAGAAGTGGTCATGATAGAAACAGAAGCTGAAAATCAAGATGACAAAGAGTTGTATGAGTTTGATGAGGAGGCTCTTCCCACTGTTCAGCATAAGGGAGTTCAAGAAGAAAGTCAGGAAGACCTGTCCAATCTGCCTGAGTGGTTAAGAGATCGAGTCAAGGAAAAGTCTATTATTGAAAGGGAACCCATACTAAGTTTGGAAGACTTGCTGAGTAGGGCCAAAACTAACAATGGAAAGCAGAAAATTACTAAATTCTCAAAAATCACAAGAGGCAGCTCGGGGTCAATGCAAGTGCATATTGCTGTCCCAAAAATCAGCAAAGAGGCAGATGGTGGCATTTCGAGTGCATATGACATCAATACTTTTGATTTGGGACTAGCCACAGCAGAGCAGGAGATAGAAGAGTTGGAAGATTCAGTTGCTGTCATCAAAGAAAGGCTACGGAAGGAACAAGAACAGAGGATTTAGTTAGAGAAGGATAAGTTGGCATTTCGGCATTATATTCAGTAGTTAATGAGGCCACTAAGCCAAGCTGAAAAGATGGTTGCACCACCGGCATTGCTCTCGCAGGAGTCTGTGGTTCATTTGGAAGAAATGAGGTTCTCTTCTCAAGTATTGCAGGACTAGGCAGCAAATTTCAAGATCATGGCTGATGGGTTCGTGGATGAGATTGTGAAGTTGTACAGGGAAGCTACTCAACATTTGACAGAGTTCAGAATATTCTAATTACTTGTGCACAATTCAAAAATGTAAAGGAAGAAGTTATGCCTCAGTTGAAAAGGCTGATTTATACTCCAAGTGCCACATTGTTGGATGAAGGGGTGATTGAGAGGGGTCCAACATATAATTTCCATTCTTGGTATTGTGCACTCAGCATAAAGGAGCAAGTTCTAGGAAAGGTTGAGAGTGACTGCACTCAAACGAGAGAGGTACTTCAGGAAATCCAAAACAAAATACTTGTTTTTGTAAACAGGGTAGTTGATTCTAATGGAGAGATTGATGAATACTTGCTGAAAGACAAGATGCATGCAAAGTATTTTCGGCATACACAGGCTATTTCGAGGGAGTTGTTGGATGAAATTTGCATGCTTTCCACTTTCATGGGCATGTTTCAGACATCCATGGCTTGTTGGGAAATGACAGTTGTCAAATCTACAGAGGAGCTGCAAATCATAGAGGGCACCATTCAGACTTTGCCAAGTGTACCTATGGAGGAGGTTACACGTGTCATCGCTAGATTTGTGGAGTTTACCGCAAAGAGGAAAGGTCATAAATGAGGGTATTCCACTTAGTTGGTGCATCATTAATGAAAGGTCCAATTTTAGTAAATTTTGTAACCACTTGCCTGTGTGGCATAATATGGGCCCTCGATTTAAAGTTTTAATCTTGGCCATCCATTGAGTTTTGGGGCCTATATAAACCCATTTTTCTCTCATTTGTAAGGGGGGAATGCTCTAGGAAATTGTTGCTCAAGACTCTGCTGAAATAAATACAAATTCATTGCTAAAATTTTCATGGTGATTTGTGTTGTTTCAAATGAATGCATGGTTTCTAAGTGTTCACTCATAGAATAAGATCCATTTAGTTTGTTTTCAGCAATTTAGTTTTATGTTTTATGGAAGTTGTTGTTGCTGATTCATGTTTGGTGTCTCCATAGTTCATACCATTTATAATTTGTCGATGGCAAATTGTAGTGCATGGTTAGTCTGAACATCATCTGAGCTTAATCTGAAAATCTTACTTTACCCTTAGAAGATAGCACCACTTTTGTGTAGTTGTTACCTTATGGCGAAGCAAAGCGTGGTTGAGATTCTAGTGAATCAGTGGTGATTGCTTGCATTTAGATTAGAGCCTTCTAAACTCATTTCCTTTTGCATTTTCTTTAAAATCTTGTTAGATTTAGATTCAAGAGCTTCCATTGTCATATCTTAAGTTATCGAATTGGTAGACCTTCAAAGAAGCTGTGTTACATGTTATCCAAGAGAAACAAGTTTCCTATTGTTGAGCATTTACGTAAGTCCCTTTGTGTCAAACAGTAATTTGCATCCTACTGCTAAGTTATCCCAAGTCACAACACAAAAAGTAACTAATCAAGAACCTTGGAGTCTACTCATCTGATCACTTAGCTTAGCATTTGAGGGATTTTGTTCAAGAGAGGATAGAGTACACCAGTATTTTATTCTACGTTGTATGTGCAAGGAAAACACATCAACAGAATTGGCACTAGAAGGAGGGCCTCTCTTGGAAAACAAAGTTAGACACACTAGAGCGTATTGTTTCTTTTTCACCTAAAAAACACCAGAGGATTCTAAGGTCTACACCGCAAACTTCAAAGGAGTTGATTGAGTTAGATTTTAATTCCAAAGCCAAGCGCAATAAGAAGACAAATTCATCAAGTGAAGGATCACCTAGTGTAAGGGTCATTGTAGATTTGTTTCAAACTCCACCACCAAATACAAGAATTGCTCAACCAAGTAATACACAAGGAGTTGCTCAAACAGTTCCAACGCAACAAGCAAACATTCCAATGGCTTGGCTTCCAGCAAATGCTTCTCCTCTTGCTGCTTTCGTGAATTACCATGAAATGCCCAAGAGTCCTGAACAATTCTACTCTAAATTTTAGGTCAGTGATGTGAACAGGACAACAGAGGAACATATTAAGATTTTCAAGGATACTCTTCGAAACAGAACAATTGAGCATGAGGATGTAGCATGTAGATTGTTTCCTTATTCACTGGGTGAAGATGCATACTTTTGGTACATTCATCTACCTGCAGGTTCCATTAATAGTTGGCAAATACTGAAAAACACCTTTCTAGAAAATTTCAAGATTCCCATCACTCCGTTAGAGCTCTACAAACAGTTTGTTGATGTCAAGAGGCAAGAACATGAACCTATAAGTTCTTTCAATAATCATTTTCATAAAGCTTATACAAGGTTGCAAGCTCTGTATAATGTTGATGATGCAATGGCGAGGGAAGTATATTATGCAGCATTAGACCACCTTACTTCCATGTTTGTGAAGAGAGCAACTGTACCTCCAACTACTTTAATGGAGGCCTATGCTGAGGCTGTCAAAGTGAATACTGACTTAGGCATGAATACTCAAGGACCGCTTAATCATATAGGACATCCAGCTATGCCAAATTAGATTCAAGGAATCAACCAAGATTTGACACAGCATACTCCTGTAATGAATCTAATTCTGGCACCTAGCAATCAGATGGTGTTGCATCCAGGAGCACCCATTTCACAAACTTCACCAGCGCAACCTGTGTACTTACAAGGGTCTTCATCCTCTACAAGGAGTCAAGAAGAGAAGGATGAAATGAAAGAGTTAATCGATCAAGTGAAGAGATTATCCATTGAAGTTACCCATCTGAGAAATCAAAATAATCATTTACAAAATATGCAAAGGAGTTTTCAAGGAAATCAGAGGGATCAGGGAAATCACATTGGATATCAAGGAAATCAGAGAGACCAAGGAAATTATCAAGGTTATAATCAAGGATTCCGAGGGATAAATCAAGGATTCCAAAGACAAAACAAAACATGGAATACATCTCCAAACAATGGAAATGTTCCCTCTCCATTGGAAAATAATTCAAATTCAGATTCTAGACCAGCAGACAAGGTGTTCTTAGCTGAGGCAGCTTTATCAAGTTGGTGTTGATTGCATAACACGAATCAGCATTCTGAGTTGTAGTGTACAGAGTTCAGAATAGCTACTGATATATTTCAAAAGGAGATGCAAAACACGCAAGCTCAAGATGCTCCTCAAGCAACGACAGGATATGAGATTGTTCCTACAACAAGGTATGATCAAGCCTTGATCATTGAAGACTTCACATTTCCTCCTGTGATGGATTATGATGCAATGGAATACAATGGAAGGTTCCCTCTAGCATCTGCAAATGGACCAATTGAAAATTCAGATTACTACTCTCCATTCAGTAATGACTTTCATGCTGAAGCAGCAGGGGAAGTACAAGCATTTCAACAATCAGCTGGGAATCCACCCCTAAAAGTCTATCAAAGAAATCATCGAGTATAGGATCCATTAACCTCTTCAGTTACTCCAAACAATTTTCAAACTCCTCCAAATCCAAATGCTAGTAATAATCCAAATTTTCCAAAGGATTCACTAGAGTATAGACAAAGGGATGTTGCTTAAAGGACCACTCCGACGCGAGAAGTTCAGCCACGAGACAATCCACAAGGAGCCAATCTTTCACGAGATGGCCCTGCGACAAATGATGGATTGAAACGTCTAAGTTTAATTGTTACTGAAGAGTTCAAGAAAGTGAAAGTGAGCATGCCTTTGGTTGAAATGATGAGAATCCCTGAGATTAGAAACATAGTTTTAAACAGCTTAAATGATACATCTATTCCAAGGAATGCTACGGTAGGCCCTTCTAACTCATCCCATGTTCAGAATGCACATGTTGTGGAAAGTGTGCCAGAGAGTGTTTCTCCATATATGAACTCAATATGTATAGCCCAAGACCCTACAAAGGATATAAAAGAAGGAAGTATTGTTAAAAGTGAAAAGATCATAAAAAATGAAAGGATTGCAAAAGATCAAATCTCACGGTCAAATGATGTGGAAAAGAACGCACATTCCAAGTTACCAAATGAAAAGTCTGTAGTTTTCTATCAAGGAAGAGATGAGCCTGCCCCATTCCTATTATCGGTCTGTATTTTCAGGAAAATGTTACATAATTGTTTGATGGATTCAGGAGCATCAAGCAACGTAATGCCACTCACCATATGTAAAAGATTGGGTTTGATTCCTACTCTAACCACAAAGAAAGTTACACAACTAGATAAGACAAAAGTGCTCGTGGTTGGAGAATTGAATAATATACACATACAATTGTCATCTGATCCAAGAATCCAAAGCTACATTGATATATCAGTTGTTGATATTCCAGGTGGATATGGCATGCTCCTAAGTAGAGATTGGTCAAGAAGATTGAATGGGTATGTAGCTACCGATTTCTCACACATGTGGCTACCATGGACAGGAATTCCAAATCAAATCAGAATTGATAGTACTCCAAGATTGAAACTGATGATCACAGAATATGGTGAGGACAATGAGGTCCTGTTCCTAGAAACTGATCTTGGAAATTACAGGCCAAATACGGAAGAAGTCCTCATGCTACAAGGTTCAAGAATAAAAGAAGATGAAGGTCAGAAATCTTTCGATGAAATTGAAATTTTGCTTGATCACAATTATGAGTCCGCTTCTGATGAAGGAGATGGTACATTTGAAAATTTTCAAAATTTTGTACTCAAGAATGTTCAGCAAGCAAATGTCAAAGATCTATTATTACCTAACTGGTGCCAGATACACAGTGCTTTTCATTCTGAGTTTTCCTGTGCTATGTGTAAAGTTGCCTTAGAACAAGTATACAGGAGAGTCCCTCAGGCTGTAAAACCAGAAATTCTGGAAGTAAAGAAGGAATTTAACCCTGTCAAATTACCCACCAAAACTGAAATAATTGACGATCGACTGAAGAAGAATCCAATTTCACCGAGGACTCCCAAGAAGGGTAAGGGAAAAGAAAATCCAAACAAAATTTCAATTGATCAAGAAGGAAATCAAGTATGGATTTTGCATTTTGATGGGTCCAAGTCGAAACAAGGAGCTGGTGCTGGGTCGAGTTAATCAATCCATCAGGCGAATCATTCTTGGCTGCGCATAGACTGCAATTTCCATGTACAAATAATGTGGCAGAGTATGAATCATTAGTTCATGGGTTATTGATGGCTATCAAGAAAGGAGCTAAGATTCTACATGTTTACGAAGATTCTGAGGTAATTGTCAAGCAAATAAGAAAGAAGTATGTTTGTCATGATAAGAGATTAAAGAGGTATAGAAATCATGTTTGGGATTTGATTGAAAGTTTTGATGCATTCAACATCAAATTAGTTTACAGATCAAAGAATCAAGTTGCTAATTCCCTAGCACAGGCTGCGAGTTCACTTACACCACTTGCCATGAATGGGTTGAAAAAGTTCACTGTAGAGTTAGTCTCAGTACCATCAGTCCCTGATAATGTTACAAATTTTCAGGTGTTCAATGATGATAAACATATATTGGACTTCATAAAAAATTCTGGGGTTTTTGAGGCTCAAATCATAGATGAAGAAGATTTGGAACAAGCAGAATTTGATACAGAAGGTATCTTGAACCTAAAAAATAACACAATACCACGAGGGATGGTTGAGTTAGAAAGACTCTTTGATTCGGATCAATTGAGTGCATTGAGAGATCATAAGATTCAAGGAGATAAATGTGAACCTATCAATATGGGAATAGGTAATGAAGAGAAGAATGTGTTAATAGGAAAGGTGTGTAGACCTGAAGAAAAAGAAGGTATACTCAAATGCATGAAAGAATTTTCAGACATTATACATGGAGTTATGATGATTTAAAGACTTACGATACCTCAATCATTACACACACCATTCCTCTGAAACCCAACAGCAAGCCGTTCAGACAAAGGCAAAGACCTGTCAATCAACTTTTAGAGCCGCTGATATATAAAGAGGTAAAGAAGTTGTTGAACGCAAGGATAATATTCCCAGTAAGGCACTCAATGTGGGTTTCCCATCTTGTTCCTATTCATAAAAAAAATGGAGAAATAAGATTGTGCGTAGATTTCAAGAATTTGAACAGAGCATCAAAAAAGGACAATTATCCACTTCCTTCATTGGATGAAGTGTTGCAAATTGTAAATGGTTCCCAGATGATGTCTTTCTTAGACGGATATTCAGGATACAACCAAGTGATGGTGGAACCAGAAGACCGATTGAAGACTACATTCACTTGCAAGTGGGGAAACTATGCATATAAGTGAATGCCATTTGGGTTGATTAATGCCAGAGCAACCTTTCAAAGAGCTATGGACATTGCTTTTCATGATTTGATTGGAAAATGTATCATCATATACATGGATGATCTCACAATTTTCTCTTGCAGAAGGGAAGATCACATAGAGGATTTGAGGAAAGTATTTCAAAGATGTAGAAAACACAGAATCTCACTGAATCCAAAAAAGTGTATGTTTGGAGTAACAGAAGGCAAATTATTGGGACATGTGATTTCAGAGAAGGGAATTTCAATAGATCCAAGCAGAATAGAGGCTATTTCCAAGATTGACATGCCTGCAAGTAAGAAGGAGCTGAAGTCATTCTTCGGGAAGATAAACTTCGTTAGGAAGTTCATTACAGGATTTGCAGAGATCGTTAAGCCATTGAATGACATGATGAAGAAAGATGCGAAGATAGAGTGGACAATTTCTGCAAGAAAGGCATTTGAAGAAATCAAACAAGTTATTGCTGATGCTCCTATTTTGATAAGCCCAGACTACACAAGGCCATTTTATTTATATTCGTTTGCTTCAGAGCATACTTGTGCAGCAACTCTCACCTAGAGAAATGAAGAAAAGGATGAACACCCAATAGCCTTCATGAGCACACCATTGAAAGATGCTGAACTGAGATATCCTAATGTGGAAAAGCAGGCTTACGCACTGGTCAAAGCGATTAAGAAATTCAGACATTACATTTTGAGAAGTAAAATATATGCTATTGTTCTAGATGTGGCAGTCAAGACCCTGCTTATGCAGAATGAATTGGGAGAAAGAAGAGGCAAGTGGATCACCACCATTCAAGAATATGATATTGAAATACAACCAATGAAGCTTGTTCGAGGACAAGGACTGACTCAAACAATTGCAATTGATGGACCAGGGTTGGTGCAACAAGTTTATACTCTTGAGGATGTATCACCTGATGAGTGGTACAATGACATTATATATTGTTTGTTAAATCAAAAGTGTCCGGCACATATGAATTCAACCCAGAAAAAGTCAGCATTTTATGCTCCAAGGATCAGTCCTGTTCAGAAAGAATCATGAAGGGATATATTTGAGGTGCCTAGGAAGGGATGAAGCAGGTCAGATAATGGAACACTTCCACGGCAAATTTGGAACATGTCATGGGGGTGGTTTAGCTACAGCACACTAGATTCTGAGGGCAGGCTATTATTGGCCCACTTTGTTTCATGATGCATATGACCATGTCAAGAGATGTCACACATGCCAGGTAGCTGCTTCGAGGGAAAGAAATCCAGCCATGCCACTTCAACCGGTGATCGAAGTAAGACCTTTTGCTCAATGGGGTTTGGACTTTATTGGTATGATTAACCCACCTTCCTCGGCACAACACAGGTATATTCTGACCGCTACTAATTATTGTACCAGGTGGTCTGAGGCTCATGCTTTAAAATTTTGTACTTCTGATGTTGTGATTAAATTTCTTGAAGAAAATATTATCACTAGGTTTGGATGTCCACATGCACTTGTTTGTGATAATGGTCCTACTTTTGCTTCACTAAGATTTTCTAACTGGGCCTTTGAATATGGCATTACACTAAAATTTTCATCAAACTATTACCTGCAGGGAAATGGCCTAGCAGAATCCACCAACAAAAACTTGCTAGGTGCAATTAAGAAACTATTGGATAAAAACCTGAGAGATTGGCATATGCAACTTAAGTTTTCTCTTTGGGCAGACAGGACGAGAATAAAGAGTTCCTTGGGTACATCCCCTTATCATCTAGTTTATGGCCAAGATCCTGTATTCCCAATCCAACTGAGAATTCCTACATTACAATTTATGCAAGATTACATGGAAGAAAATGACAGAGTCCAAACTAGGTTGTCACAACTGCTCCACTTAGAAGAAAAATGAGACATAGCACTTGAAAATTTTGCAAAACATCAAGGAGTTGTGAAGAGATGGTTTGATAGACAAGCAAAGATCAAGTCTTTTCATATTTCTGATTTGGTTCTATACTGGGACAAAGCTAAAGAGAGAAAGGGTGGGCATGATAAATTTGATGATCTTTGGAAGGGCCCTTACCAGATTGCCGAAATTTTGGGAGAAAATGCTTTCAAACTGAAAACACTCACTGGAGAATCTGTTCCATTGCCCATCAATGGACAATTCTTAAAGCATTATTTCCAACCCTAAGTTCCTTTGGGGACCTATTTGTACATAGTTAGGATAGTTGTTTCTTGCTTTGTAGGTTGGTTTTAGGGTAGGTTTGCTTCATTTTGGGCTTGTCTGCTTTTGCTGTAGTTTTTGATTTTTTCCTGGGGTCCTATTTTTGGGTGGTTTTCACAATAATGGCACTTTTGGTTGACTTCATGAGGTAATGCTAAGTATATTTTGAGAATAAATATTCATGAGATTCTTTGAGTCAGAAGGTAATTCTCTTTAGTCTATCTTTTTGCTAAGATCTGTACTTGACTCGAGAAGGGAATCATGCATTGTATTTTGACATGAAGGTCTTTGATTATATGTTTAAAATGTTTAATCTTTAAATGAATACTTTTTGTTTTCTTTTGATAAGCTTGCGTTAGATGGATAGATTCGTTGCGAACTCCATTGTTGGCGTTCGATAGCATGTTTCTTACTCTGGGAGGATAAATTGACTGTTTAGGGTGACTTGAATTGTTTTGAGATCTTATATCTTTTCACTTTTAAAATCTAGAAGTACCTAAGTAAATCTTTGTGATCTCACATTAAGTGAAAAATCTAAAGGTCCACCTTTGCCACCATCGTAAGTCCACACCCAGCTCGCTGAGTTATCACGTAGCGGTACTGCACTGTACTCTACCAAGCAAAAGCATGTTGAAAATCAAAAGAAAAAGAAAAGAAATGAAAGAAAATCACAAATCACACACCATAACTCAGTTTGATGGACGATTGAATAATCTTTACCGGGGCTATGGACGCCTGATCGGCAGTAGGCCTCTACTCGAGTGGAATTACGAGACAAACCCGTCAGGGCTATAGACGCTCGCTGGCAGCGGGGCCATGTCTAGGTAGTTCATGAGGTGTGCACTAATCACGTAGCTTAATGCAGAGGAACTAAGGTGATCTTAAGTGCTAATGGATGGAAATGAACCTAATTGCACACACTTGGATCTTTCAGGATGAAAATGGTTGTCCTAATCTTTTGATTTTGACGCCTTGTTTAAGTTTTCATGTTTATCTGACCTAATATGTGGGTGCACGCAGGGATTTTGAAGTTTTGATTCTTGCTTATCTCTAGAACACTTGAGGAAGTTTTAAATGAAATTTTTACCCTAAGAAATTGCAGAGATGAAATGTCGTGATACAATTTTTGACTCTTTTTTCCTTTTGAGTGCATCTCTTAACTATTAGATGGACTTGACGAGCTTATTTGATGATTTAGGGTTTTGAATGAGTCTTTATTCCTCAAATGTTCAGGAACATTTCTCTTGTGGTGTCACCAGATGTTGTGACGAGGTCCAACATCGCCCCATCAGCCTGGGGACCCCTTGATTTGGTGTTTTGGTCTGTGGTCTTGGTCAGAGTTTCTTATTTGGGCAAGGTTGTTTGCGGGGGTCATTAGGGTATGTTATAATCCATTTATTGGTTGGTATATGACTTGCAATGCATGAGAAATATCCTAACTAGGCGTTGAGCTCATTTATTTCAAATCTCTATCCTGGCAGACATTTTTAATCACCTTGCACTGCATTGAGATCTTTTTTCAACAGCATGCCTGCTCCCCCTGGATCTCTGCCTAAGCGGACTTCATATACCTTCTAGCATTGTTTTTCATTTCCCATTCTCTCAACAGGCTAGATGACCGCTTGAGCGGATTTTCACGATTTGTTGGGAACTCTACATGTTTTGAGTTAGTCTCCGGTGGGCTTAAGTGACCGTTTGCCTAGGGTGTCTGTTGCGTAGCATGGTTATTACTGGACCTTTGGTAGTTATGCAGAACATCACAAAATTCTATTCTCAGCATCACGTCAAATGTGAAGTATAACATTCACCCCATGTTGATCATTCATGGAGGGACGGACTTTTGAGAGTCCACTGCAATCCTGCATTGTGCATGTTGAAGCAAAAGGACCGCCAGGACGGAGATAGGTCTTAGGTTTGCAATTTTCTTTTTTGCCAGGATCTCAAACATTTGCACTGACCCACTGTAACACCGTCACCTCTTTAGCAATCATGATGACCCATTAAAGGAAGCATTGAACATTTTTTGTGTAGAACGAATCAATTATGTTCTTAGCGTGCAATTAAATAGGCACTACACTCTGAAAAATGCATGGATAGGGAATAAATTGAGATTCCTGGCAGGAGTTTGAGTCACGTATCTTTCAAATATTGGCTCGTCCTATTTTTAGCCCCACGATTTAATTCAGGTAATGACATTTATGTGGCAAGAGGTGGAGCACACTATTTATGCTAGCAAAATCTTTTGAACATTATTGAATGACAGTGCCAACTTTCTAAGCATATGTGGTATGCGCTGTCCTCCAGAAAAGGTGATTTCACTCTGTGAGACGATAGGGATTCAAGGGTGTTTTATCATTTGTTCTAACAGTGAGATTCACCTCCTATATCAGTATTTGGAAACCTGACTATGTTCATGAGTTCTGTCTGCAAGAGGGGATCCTTATCAGGCCTGTCTGAATGGGTGCTTGGACGTTAAACTAGTTATTATTACATAATCTGCCTGGTGTTCTCAAAGCTTCCTGAGTGCAGGTTTAAGAGTGTCTTCCTTGGTTGAAGTCTTCAAAAGTTTAAGAAAGACCACCTTCTATTTCTTGGTAATCGACCTCCCCTCCATTAAAGCACATAAGGGATTACAACACACGATTATTGCAGGTCCATTAGGAGATCAGATTTGACAAGAGCAAATAGGAACTAAGTATGTTAGTGAAATATTTGAACATTTTGTTCTCATAGGAATTGCATTATTGTTTTTTCTTTAGCGTAGGGGTGTGATAAATTGAAATCTTGCATTCAAATAATCCCGCATGTATTAAGTGTAGGTTTTGTTACTATTATGTTGTTACTAAATGTCATTTTCAAGATTTTGACATAAGGCAGTTGTGCAGGTGAAAGATGAGTGCGAAGGACAGACAAGCATTGATAAGGAGTGACATGAAGGGAACGTGGCCAGAAACAAAGATCACTTCGAAGTGGCAAAATCTTTGTGACACCAATCTGGGGAAGACCAATATGCAAGAGATTCGGCAAAATTTGCACAAACCCAATCCATCGGATCTAGTCAGACGAACGTTGAAGAACGGGATTGTGCAAGCTGCTTGTTTCCCGCCAACAATGCTGTGTCCAGAACTGATGTTAAAATGCGCCAAGCATTATAATCATGAAAAGAGATGTATTATGACTAGAGAGGGCAAAGTACTTGCTTATATGAGAAAGGAGGCGATCGCGGAAGCTTTTGACATCCCCTCATACAAAATTACTACATTCTGCGACAAGGAGTCTACTTTGCAACTTTATTTGGCTGGACCTGAGAAATGTATGGAGGTAATAAACAACAGCTGGTTGGTGCAACCAAGGCCACATGTGAGTAAGGTACCTAAAAAGCTTCACAAGTCTAACTTTCATCAATAAATCAACTATATGGTTGTGTTTTTGAACCGCATCATGGGCTACCCACAATCGGCAAATTTTGAGCCCTGGATGTTCTTCTTCATTGAAGAAATTATAAGTGGAAAAAGAATGATAGATTGGGCTGAAATGATCAGCAGCAACATCGATGATCAATTGAAGGGTTTACAGGAAACGAAAATATTTTACATGAGCTCATATATTATATATATGCTTGCCAAAAGCGAGAGATATCCAGGATTGAACTGCAAGGGGAGAGTTGGAAACAGAGAAGGACAGTTCAAGGTTTATGATTGCTATCCTCAGCTGCACTTACAGGCTATATCCCATTACAGAAGGTTTAATGATGCCTTTTCCATGCATATTGTTAGGTTGTTACAAGGTAGCACATGTAGGAGATTGTCGAAGGAGGCCATGAACTTCATCGCAAAATACGGAAAGTGGTTTATTCAGTTTCCAAGATTCACATACATCCATGTGAAGGGCTTCTCATCATTGCCTTACAGATTGCCTATATACCCCACTGACAGAATGGTGTTGTTGGAAGTAACACGATAGCTGGTTGCATTCGATAGAGTCCAGAGAAAGAGGAAGAAGACTACAACAAAGTTTCCAATCAGCATCAGGAGGCTTGAGGCTTGCATGTCATTACAAGCTGCTAAAAATTCAGAGATAGAGTTGTAGGCTTACAACTTGGTATGCCACAATGATGCATGTAGTAACTTTGATCCATTTGGCACAATCAGACAGAAATATGGGAGCAAATACGAGCACAAACCGCAGCTCGAGGATCACTAGATAGATACATATGATGACATAGAAATAAGAAAGAAAAGTTGCTACCGATTGTCTTTGGATCTGGTCAGATCAACAAGAGTGATCAACATTCCGGATCAGCTTGAGGAGAATCACAAAAGACTTTCACAAAGTTCGTATGAAGAGAAAAGAGATAGGGCCTTCACCATCAATTGGTCTGAGCAGGAGGCCACATGCAATGATGATTTGATGATGCCAATTATATCGCATACAAGAAAGTATGTAGACTTCCAGATTCGTAGGCTTCAAGAGAAGAATGTCCAATTGACTTACAACTTGATGGGAGGAGTTAGTGTACATCAGTCCAAGGATACTTCAGGAAGTGGGTCATCCAATAATTCCAATGGTTCCAAGGGAGAAGGTGATGATCCGCATGAGGGTATTCAGCCAAGTAAAAAGGTAAAGACTAATGATCAGCAGGCAGTTAGTGCATTTTCAAGACAGGAGGGTAATAATATAATAAATATTGATGAAGATGAAGTGAGACCTGATGAGCAGACATCCTTAAAAATCCAAGATGATCAGGGAAACAAACAAGGTAATCAAATTGGTGTAGTGTCAAAATCAGCTAAGGAACAAGAAGTGGTCATGATAGAAACAGAAGCTGAAAATCAAGATGACAAAGAGTTGTATGAGTTTGATTAGGAGGCTCTTCCCACTGTTCAGCATAAGGGAGTTCAAGAAGAAAGTCAGGAAGACCTGTCCAATCTGCCTGAGTGGTTAAGAGATTGAGTCAAGGAAAAGTCTATTATTGAAAGGGAACCCATACTAAGTTTGGAAGACTTGCTGAGCAGGGCCAAAACTGACAATGGAAAGCAGAAAATTACTAAATTCTCAAAAATCACAAGAGGCAGCTCGGGGTCAAGGCAAGTGCATATTGCTGTCCCAAAAATCAGCAAAGAGGCAGATGGTGGCATTTCGAGTGCATATGACATCAATACTTTTGATTTGGGACCAGCCATAGTAGAGCAGGAGATAGAAGAGTTGGAAGATTCAGTTGCTGTCATCAAAGAAAGGCTACGGAAGGAACAAGAACAGAGGATTCAATTAGAGGATAACTTGGCATTTTGGCATTATATTCAGCAGTTAATGAGGCCACTAAGCCAAGCTGAAGAGATGGTTGCACCACTGGCATTGCTCCCGCAGGAGTCTGTGGTTCATTTGGAAGAAATGAGGTCCTCTTCTCAAGTATTACAGGACTGGGCAGCAAATTTCAAGATCATGGCTGATGGGTTCGTGGATGAGATTGTGAAGTTGTACAGGGAAGCTGCTTCAACATTTGACAGAGTTCAGAATATTCTAATTACTTGTGCACAATTCAGAAATGTAAAGGAAGAAGTTATGCCTTAGTTGAAAAGCTTGATTTATACTCCAAGTGCCACATTGTTGGATGAAGGGGTGATTGAGCGGGGTCCAGCATATAATTTCCATTCTTGGTATTGTGCACTCAGCATAAAGGAGCAAGTTCTGGGAAAGGTTGAGAGTGACTGCACTCAAACAAGAGAGGTACTTCGGGAAATGCAAAACAAAATACTTGTTTTTGTAAACAGGGTAGTTGATTCTAATGGAGAGATTGATGAATACTTGCTGAAAGACAAGATGCATGCAAAGTATTTTCGGCATACACAAGCTATTTTGAGGGAGTTGTTGGATGAAATTTGCACGCTTTCCACTTTCATGGGCACGTTTCATACATCCATGGCTAGTTGGGAAATGACAGTTGTCAAATCTACAGAGGAGCTGCAAATCGTAGAGGGCACCATTCAGACTCTGCCAAGTATACCTATGGAGGAGGTTACATGTGTCATCACTAGATTTATGGAGTTTACCGCAAATAGGAAAGGTCATAAATGAGGGTATTCCACTTA
Organism: Cunninghamia lanceolata; assembly: GCA_027924645.1. NCBI lineage: Eukaryota > Viridiplantae > Streptophyta > Pinopsida > Cupressales > Cupressaceae > Cunninghamia > Cunninghamia lanceolata. The sequence continues at coordinate 6,795 of BSBN01000765.1, read as the reverse complement.
GTTGGTGCATCATTAATGAAAGGTCCAATTTTAGTAAATTTTGTAACCACTTGCCTGTGTGGCATAATATGGGCCTTCGATTTAAAGTTTTAATCTTGGCCATCCATTGAGTTTTGGAGCCTATATAAACCCATTTTTCTCTCATTTGTAAGGGGGGAATGCTCTGAGAAATTGTTGCTCAAGACTCTGCTGAAATAAATACAAATTCATTACTGAAATTTTCATGGTGATTTGTGTTGTTTCAGATGAATGCATGGTTTCTAAGTGTTCACTCCTAGAATAAGATCCGTTTAGTTTGTTTTCAGCAATTTAGTTTTATGTTTTATGGAAGTTGTTGTTGCTGATTCATGTTTGGTGTCTCCATAGTTCATACCATTTATAATTTGTCGATGGCAAATTGTAGTGCATGGTTAGTCTGAACATTATTTGAGCTTAATTTGAAAATCTTACTTTACCCTTAGAAGATAGCACCACTTTTGTGTAGTTGTTACCTTATGGCAAAACAAAGCGTGGTTGAGATTCCGGTGAATCAGTGGTGATTGCTTGCATTTAGATTAGAGCCTTCTAAACTCATTTCCTTTTGCATTTTCTTTAAAATCTTGTTAGATTTAGATTCAAGAGCTTCCATTGTCATATCTTAAGTTATCGAATTGGTAGACCTTCAAAGAAGTTGTGTTACATGTTATCTAAGAGAAACAAGTTTCCTATTGTTGAGCATTTACATAAGTCCCTTTGTGTCAAACAGTAATTCACATCCTACTGCTAAGTTATCCCAAGTCGTAACACAAAAAGTAACTAATCAAGAACCTTGGAGTCTACTCATTTGATCACTTAGCTTAGCATTTGAGGGATTTTGTTCAAGAGAGGATAGAGTACACCAGTATTTTATTCTGCATTGTATGTGCAAGGAAAACACATCAACACATGGGCTTCGCTTAACTAATCCAACTAGGGGAGTTCGAGTCATGGTCTCTATTAACCTTGATTGTGAACACTCTGAAAAATCAAATCTATAATGAATATTGGGACTTTGAAGTCAATCGTATTGATCCAATTAGACTAAAGATCTTTCACAAATACCTCTGCAATCCAAACAAAGAGACCTTCAGTTAGAGATAACTGATGCATGAGACAGTAAGGATAAACAAGAGATTTCCAAGAGAATCTAGCTTTAATATTATCATATTCACAAACATTTACCTCTGTTTTATATTTAGTCGATAGGTTTTTTATATGCACTCTACTTAACTATCATCCACTTCAATGGTCAAACAGCCAATAGAAATATTACACCTCATTCACAATAAAAAGTGGTAACTATTTGTCCTATTTTTATTGACCAAAATTGACCTTTGACTGTTAAAGTGGATGATATTTAAGAACATCTTTTTATATGTGAGCATTATAGTGCTGCAGTAAAAAAAGATTCACGCCAGAAATTTTTCTAAACTCATGGGTTGTTCTATCGACGTATTCCTTGAACCTCATATGGGTACAAGTGCTAGTTATAGATTTGGCCTGTTTTAATACTACAGAGGAAGTTCTGACTACTATTCACTTTGAATGGTAGTTGCAGAGAATGATTGGGAAAGCATTATGTAGATCTATTCAATGACTTAACATGGTAGATGCATACAGGCCCACTGATCATTTTGTTTCTAAAAGAGGCATACAACAATATCTTTGTGAATTGTCTAACCAACCCTCTAGATCCACATTTGACCGTATTTATTAATTAATTGAAATGTGGATCCAGAGGGTTGGATAGACGTTTCCCTTTCTTTAGGTTGTTAAGGAGTCTTCGTTGATTTAGGAACACTGTGTCACATGAAATGGGAGATTTTTGGCATAAAACTCTAAAAGGTAGTAGTTTTATATATATATACTATTTTTTTGCAAATAAGGTATGCCTTAGCCTTTGAAGGGCGACTATCAATAGATAAATGTCACAAAATTATTTCCCTCAGGCTCAGATTCTGACTAGGTTAAAGTGACAGCCAACTGTTGGGTTAGAGGTTGGGAACACTTGGATGAGATAGAAATCTAGAAGAATATGGATAGTTTCTTATACTAAGTCCAACTTTCAAACCAATAATTAATCCTATTTAAGTGATTGTTTCATGCCCCATCTTGTATGACGGGGAAGAAGACTTTTCAAGGCTATAAAGCAGCACGGTATGACACTCCATAAAGGAGCTTGGAGTTAAAAGGTGTTAGATACAATAGTTAACTATTAAGTAGTTTGTTGGGTGGGAAGTTATTTATGTAGGCAGTTTGTAAATAGGAAAGATAAGGCTTTATAAGCCAATGTATTGAATGTAAAATCACATGAATGATTATAATGAAATTCTTTATTTTTGTTATCCCTTACAATGTAAATCTTTAATATTGATTTTCAGTTTTACTGCTCTACCAAAATCAACATTGGTATCAGAATGATTTATCTCATGGGTGTAGGTTTAATACATAGACAAAAAGAGTTGTAGAAATTAAAACAAAACACACACACAGAAAGGAACAAATAGAGGACACAAGAGATTTAAAGTGGTTCACCATTAAAATGGCTACGTCCACTTCTAATTTTTATTTATCTCTATTCTTTTTAACACCTTACTTACAACTAGTAGATAGATACTGCAATACAAAGTGAATGCCATCATTAACCTTTAGCCACTGTGCCAGGAAGACAAGAGAGGCAATGTTTACAAAGCAAGAAGAATCTAACATTACAAGGAATAAGAATCTGCTGCCTTTAGACAGACTTGGCTTCACACGTGCCCAACAATCTCCCACTTGAAGACAAGTCATGCCGGAAATAGAGGTGCTCAGAGATATCTCCTATTGTACCAAGAGAAGCTCTATAGAACTCAAACTTCTCTCATGGTATAATCCTCATTAATGCATCTGTCGAAATCACTTTCATATCAGAAGCAAATCCTCTATCAAACTGCTCATCTACCCCTCCAAACACAAAGCACAAAAATATAGCAAATAAACAAAAATAAAATCAGAGATACAACAATTCTAGTAATTCCACCAAATTCAGTGCCAACTTTGACAGTAGTCTTCTTAGATTTATCTGCTCTGTCTTCCATATTGGTTGACATATTTTTAGATGCACAATTTCTGTTACCAGCAACATTACAAACTAACTCCAAACTGTCACTCTAATACCTTGTAGATTTAATACATAGACAAAAAGAGATGTAGAAATTAAAACAGAACACACACACACACACACAAAAAGGATTAAACAGAGGACACAAGAGATTTAAAGTGGTTCACCATTAAAATGGCTATGTCCACTATGAACAGTAGGACATTCTCATTTTTATTTATCTCTATGTTTTTTAACACCTTACTTACAACCAGCAGATAGATACTGCAATACAAAGTGAATACCATTCTTAACCTTCAACCACCGTGCCAAGAAGACAAGAGAGGTAACGATTACAAAGCAAGAAGAATTTAGCGTTACAAGTAATAAGAATCTGCTACCTTTAGACAAACTTGGCTTCACACGTGCCCAACAATGGGCCTATGAGGAGAAGTGAATAGATGTTGCTATGAAAAGAGGCGTTCAACATCTCTGCAGTCTTCTTCAATGTTGGGCATTATTTCAGAGAAATTAAAATTATGTAGTGTGAGATGATGTGAAGTGAGAGGATCTTTTTTGTTTCTATTTGAAATTGTTTGATTCATACAGTTTCTGGTGGCTCTAAATGTGAGGAGGTGATCAATGGATCAAGTTTTTTTAATGATTCAATAGTGTTTGACAAATTTTTAGATGCACAATTTATGTTACCAGCAGCATTACAAACTAACTCCAAATTGTCACTCTGATCACCATTACAAATAGGTGCATCTTTAATCACCTTCAAATTTTTAATCTCATCACCATTAATTTTAGTTGCCCCAGGTTCTATGGCATCAATCTGCACACCATCAGTTAATTGATACTCAAAACTATCACTGTCAAACATGCTAAGAAAATTATTAATAACAAAATCAACATCTAATTGATTGAAAGACCTTTGCTTGGCAGCCCACAATGACGAATCTGAAGTAGGATGAACAACTCCCACTTCAGCATGACTCTCTATGACATACAGGGTTCCTAATTTGCTACCCCTTGCAATTACCAAGGCCCCCTTTTTAACCTTGCATCTATTGGATTCAAACAAATTTCAGAACCTTGAGAACCCAATTGCCCAGCCAAGATTACATTTTGTGTAAGCTGGGGGAACATATCTAACATCATGTAACAACCAAGTATATCCATTTTTCAGTCTTAATGAAATATCCCCTATACCAACAACATCACAAGATTCATTGTTACCAAGAAAGACCTTACCAAAGTCACCAATTTGCAGATTTTTGAAATACTCCTTGCATGGAGTGACATGAAACGATGAGCCTAAATCAAGCATCCACTCAGTAGTTGGAATTTCTTCTTCAGTTAAAATAAGAACACTTGCATCTTCTTGGTATGATGTGTTGTCTTCGCTACTGCTCACCTTTTCTTGTGCCTTTTTGTAGTTCCAACAGTTCTTTTTTGTTGTGACCCACTTTGCCACAAAACCAACATTCTCTGCCTCTGGACTTCGATCTTCCTCTAGCATTATTTCTACCTCTATCTTGACCCCTTCCTCTATTGCTAGTACTTACAACAGTCAAGGCATCACCAAATGAGGGTTCCTAATTTTTCCCCCGCGTGTCTTCACTGAGAAGAGTAGCTACAACATCATCAAATTTGAGTTTACTCTTGGCAGTCATTGAGGTGCTAACTACCATCACCACTCCTTCCTAGCTGTTGGGTAGAGAATGTAATAACATGATTGCTTTAATTTCATCATCTAACCTTATACCCACCGAAGTTAATTGGGTGACCAAGGTATTAAATTCATTGAGATGATTTGATATAATCCCTCCTCTCATTTTCAAATTATATAACTTTTTCATGATAAATACCTTGTTTGATGTCGATGCCATCTCATACATTGAAGAAAGTTTATCCCATAGTTCTTACATTGTCTTCTTCGCTGAAACATTAAATAACATGTTGTTGGACAATGAAAGAAAAATAGTTGCCCTGGCTTTCATATCTATTTTTTCCCAATCTTCATCCAACATTGAACCTTTTCCCTTTGCTTTTCCAAGCAATGTGGGTGAGAGATCCTACTTAATCAGTAGTGACTCCATCTGCACCTTCCACAATCCAAAGTTCTGGCCTACGAACTTCTCAATCTTCTATTTGTCTGCGTCATCCATGGCTCTAGAAAATCTTCACCAATTTCCAAAGAACCATTTCAGCACTGAGCTTCTCCACGAAGCTCTGATACCAATTGTAGATTTAATACATAGACAAAAAGAGTTGCAGAAATTAAAATAGAACACACACACATAAAGGAATAAATAGAGGACACAAGAGATTTAAAGTGGTTCACCATTAAATGGCTACATCCACTTTGAACAGCAGGGGATTCTCATTTTTATTTATCTTTGTGTTTTTTAACACCTTACAACTAGCAGATAGATATTGTAATACAAAGCGAATACCATCCTTAACCTTCAACCACCGTGCCAAGAAGACAAGAGAGGCAATGGTTACAAAGCAAAAAGAATCTGACATTACAAGGAATAAGAATCTACTGCCTTTAGACAGACTTGGCTTCACACATGCCCAACAATGGGCTTGTGAGGAGAAGTGAATAGATGTTCCTATGAAAAGAGGCGTTCAACATCTCTGCAGTCTTCTTCAATGTTGGGCATTATTTCAGAGAAATTAAAATTATGTATTGTGAGATGATGTGAGGTGAGAGGATCTTTTTTGTTTCTATTTGAAATTATTTGATTCATACAGTTTCTAGTGGCTCTGAGTGTGAGGAGGTGATTGATGGATCAAGTTTTTTTAATGATTCAATAGTGTTTGACAAATGGCATTGAATATAAGAACCCAATTCTAGCATACGCAGGCAATATACAAAAGATATTAAAAACAAAGACTATTACATGTGGAGATAAAACTTATTTGCAGATCTGTATTGACTTTGTTATGGCATTACAGCCTCTATCCTAAAAGTTAAAATATGGTGATTGTTTACCCAATAACAAGAGTTTTTTCTTTAGCATTTATGTAGAAACAAGAGGAAGTGGCTCCTATTTGTACAACACTAATGCAATTTGGGAAAGTAAAGAGTTAATCTTTTGGTGAAATTGTCTTGACTGTGACAATAACATTGCCCAAATTTGAAGGAGACAACTTGGTAGTTTTCATCATAGATGCACACCATGCCAATAAATATGACCATTCATTTGCTACTTTTCGTATGACAAATATAGAAGGAGAATGCTAGGTGGTTGCTAATAACCCAACATTCTCAACAATAATGGTGGTAAATACAATTTGATTTATAATGGTTCACTTTAATAATTCATCTTATGCCATTGGAAAAGGGTCTCAAACTAGAGTATGGATTTGTAATGAGCAAGGAATCCATAAGGGTTTTGATTTCAAGCATTTCAAATTCCTTTTAAGTGTTGAATTATGCCCTAAAAATTGTTGTTGAGGGATTGGTTATGAGTGAAATGTCATATCTTGTTAGAAGTAAATGGTTTAAAACTTCAATTACATTATATTTTTAGAAATTTGATGTTTAAAAAAAATAAATAGGGAGGACATTATAAAGGGTGCATTTTTAGTTATATCTGACATCTTTAATTTTTATAATGTTCATTTTTATTATTTTGTTTGTTTGTGCTCTCAGGTCCATTCATATTCCAATTGATTCTCTC